>JACEFO010002054.1:1249875-2499751 GCA_015342445.1 Digitaria exilis
TATAATGATATATTGTAAAAGTAATCTTCCTTAGAAATAGCCATGTCAAAAATATATATTATTACGTTTAACATAATCTTTTATATTTATAGACTATAAAAAAAAGTTAGACGCAGACTTACAGGAAATGGAACATTTGGAAAAGAATTAGCCGATCCGATCAGCAACGGTACTCATATAGTTTTGCAGTAATACGTTCCCCCATGAATTTGATAGCCAACACGTACGTAGGACAAAATATCCCTTTGTCTACTTTCGAAATAAAGAAAAATATTCCTTTTGTTGCACGCACTGATCATTGCACGGCGTTTCTCTCATCAGGGTAGAGAGAGAGAGAGATGGCCAGATAGCTCCACGCCATATATGCAATGGCAATTTTTCACAAAAAAAAAAATGCAATAGCAGCATGGCACGGATCGATGAACAGCGGAAGAGGGCGAGCCGTCCCAATCAAGCCCATCAATACATGCTCGATCGGCCGATGGGGAGGAAAGAGCATAATCTATTGAACGGCCGTCCCGTACACACCACACTCTTCCTCCCTCGCTGCATCAACCGCTAGCAGCTATAGCTCTCCTGTTCCCCATTGAAGCTCGCCACTGTTCACCTGCTTCCCATCATACCTTGAACCTTGCTTGTCGGTTCCAAGTTACTGTGCACCTTTACGTTGCATTTCATTGCCTCTCTCGCTGTAGTACACAGGACGTGTCGTAGTATATGTCCTGCCGCCGAGCTACGTCTACAATTGATCGGCTCAGCACACGGCGAGATGATTACTCAGCGGTGGACCGGTGGTAACTGGTAAAGTGGTAAGTGTGTACTGCACGAGGCATGTATATACACATGCTATCTATAACATATACATATGTACACATATGCGATCTATGACATGTACACATATACACATATGCCGTGTATGACATACATATATGCATATATGCTAATTAATCCCCATTGCATTGCATATCATGGGCAGTAGTTAGCCAGTAAAGGGCCAAGGAGAAACAAACAGCACACAGCTGCGCGTGCAGGAAGAAGGCACTGTTTGACATTGAAGGCCAAGGGAAGAGGGCCGGTAAAACCTAAAACCTACTGTGCAGGCCTAGTTAGGGTTTACCCTGCTGCATCTGCATTGCCTCCCCATGAATGGAATCATGGGCCCACCAGGCTGAGCCACTCATGGGCCTGGATGGGGGCCCAACGTGTAGTCATCGCTTGGTGTCGTTTGGGCTTTGGTTAGGTCTAGCAGGCAGGCAGACCTTCCAAGTCGGTCTCGCGTGTCAGTTCGTTGTCGATCGCCGCCTACTGTTCATCTGAGTCAGAAATCAATACATGCTAGCTCTTTTGCTAGAACTGATTCCTCAGGGCCTTCAGAATATATTACCTTGAAAAAGGTTGAACAAGCAAGTCTAATACATGTTATCTTATCAACAAGTTGTTTCGACCAGTTTAAGGACTTTACATACAAAGCCGGAGTCAATTTTAATCATGACATAGAAAACCTCAAAGATTCCCAGCTAGGACGAAATTTGTGAAGAAATAATCTTCTGAAACAAAGTGACGCTTTTCAGATCAGACATGGAGGACTACTGAACGACCTATCTGCAGGGGCGGACCTTCAGCAAAATTTGAGTGAGGGCACACCTCAAGAGGATCTTTAGATTAACTAAATTAATGAGCTTTTATATGGTGAAATTTTGCCAATCAACTAGATTACCAGAACCTGAGTGAGGGCCTGTGCCCTCACTGACCCTAACGTAGGTCCGCCCCTGCCTATCTGCATGATCAGCCGTGATAGGAGGTTTGGCCTTTAAATTCAAATCAACTTGACGGAATGACGACGTTTAAGGTTAGTTGGGCACGGTAAGCCCAACAAACAACAGGATCATCCGAGACCTTGTCAATGTATACCTTTGACCCACTCGTACGGCAACGGCATCAGGCTACTTCAACACAGCGCTAGTGACTTGTCACATGGACGCTTTTAAAAAAAAAAAATACTCCAAATGGGTATGCCAACCTCTTCGTTGTTGAATCTTAAGGTCCAAAACCCTATTATCTTTGTTGCCACTTGAGAGTGGTTATCCGTACGTTGATGTTTTGGTGACTTACTGAGTTTTATAACTTGGATGTGATGTTTGGGAGATTTATGCAAACTTTAACTAGACGATTTGATCAACTCCTATCGGAATCGAAACATTATGCGGTGTACTTTGACTGGGTGTGTCACACATCTAGAAGAATGGGTGTTCCTATACCTACTAATAATCTAAAAAAAATTACCACATTATATCAGGTAACAATTTAACATATAGTCACCGAATGAAGACTCGGGGAGTGACTTCAAGTTCATGCATGGTCAATTTGACATGCGATAGCATGACCGCAGCTGGCCGGCCGGATAGGGATATATGGTACACATTACATTAGGTAGATTTTATGAATAATCCTAAATAAGCTCTATGATTAAACTGAAGAGGTTTATCTATAAGCTGGTACTGATGACTATAGGATTTGAGATCAAGTCAAGTTTATGTGACGGGTTCATATAAAAATGTCCAGTGCCTGATTGAGATCATAAAGGCATTATTAGCACACGGCCCCGCATGTTGGTGCACCGACAATGCATACTCATGACATGGGAGACTTTTTGCCCATTTTTGTATGACTCGTTCACCACCATGTCCAGGATTTTGTTGCCTTGCTCAAGTTGGTGTGGCTAAATTTCGAATCAGGTTTTAGCTTTCAAAGATCCACTCCACACACGACGTGTTCAACGGTCATGTACATATGAAGGAGGTGTTTTAATGATGTACTAAAATTTCCTGAGCCTTGGAGCTGTTCAGTTTAGGCGTCGATGTAATGACTTTGTTCTCCCCCTTAATGAGATTCGTGGTGAAGCACGTTCTCGAAAAAATGATGTAATAAAATTTCAAAATCCACTGTATGTGACGTCTGAATCAATACAAGTTAACTCAAACTTTTCGATTCGCCTGGGAAGTCTCCTGTGGTATTGGGAAGAGTTGAATCGTTAAATTACCTTCGACATCATGGACAAAAGTTAGATTCTTTTTCTTGCTTTGAGAGCTTCTTTGCACTTCTGCTTTTTTCTTGATTTTTTCCCGTGGAGAATTTTAACTTCATCAACTTCTATGTTTCTTGTTCTTGTTCTCGGCATATTCTAGTGGGCATCCCACTGTCATTTATCTTTTTTTTTTCAGCTTCATGTGTTAAAATAGCCTCTCAAATTTTTAGTTTAGTTCATTCATACGTTTGACGTTTGATCAACATGTTCATTCTAAAAACATAAAAACTAAGGATCGGAGGAACATATGACAAGAGGACGATCGTCAATATACACAAAATGGTTCACCACATTGTAGTGCCTTTTTTTACAGTGATGAGAAATTCAGTGTTCATGAGGCATGTTATTGGTGCCTGACCTAGTAATAGGGTGTTTCAAATATGGTAGAATGGCAGTCTAATCTTGAAGCAGTGCCTATTCCAATATCAGAAATGTATATTATGTGCTATACATGCAGCTCACTAATATAATTACTCCCAACATCAGTCACTAACAGCAATTAATAACGTCACTTTGACCTATTTTATTAATAATGTCACTTTGACCTTATTATGTGAAGCAAGGCAAGTTCTTAACTCGAAGTTTTTGGGGAAAATAAATATAGAGATTAAATGCTTTGCAAGTTTTCAGGTTTCCGTCAATGGTCTAAGGCTATCCCCAACCCAAGTGATGTCTATGTGTGCCATGTCATATGGACACTACTCAAGAAACTATGATGTCCAAAATGCATCACATCTACCAAGAGTCTAAATAATTAATTGCCACTTCATTCACTTTTTCCTATGTATTCTATTGACCAATCATCTTGCTTTCTCATGAATAGTAGTGTCTAGTGCATTGGTTTTCGTATAGACACTGGGTCTCATGCAAGACCAAGATCTCTCTCTTATTTAATACATGACACATCACCTAAAAATCCTATGTGGCACTATAATTAATTCTATGGACATCATCCTACTAGGAGGATTGGGGATAGCCTAAGTGGCTCATCCAAATAAAGTGAAGATCAACGGTGCAGCGGGGCCAGGGGTGTCCCCGCACTAAGGAAACATGTGCATCCGTTCTTCCCCCCTTGTAATCTTTGTGCTGTCAAAACGAAAAACATAAATCTTTTTTTTTTGCGACCGTGCCTTGGCATGTATTTCATTAAGAGGAGAACATAAATCAATAGTTACACGGAAGAAACAAAAAAGGACTAATATTAAGGCATCAGTATACCAATAAATAAATTCAAAATGCACTAAGAGCTAAAACAATCATTATTGCTGTGTACAGTATTATATATATCATCCACCAAAGATTTGTGAATTAAAATATGGAGTTTATTGTTTATACAGGAACACAGGGTTCCACATAAACAAATAAAAATGTTTTAGATATCAAAGGTATTTGTGAAAAAAATAGCACTATCAAAGTCCCTTTCGTCAATGCCCACGCCACTTGTCTGCCCTAGCACTACTCAGAACCTCCTCCTTGCGACATGAAATTCTTTATGCATTATTGCAAGTGCCGACATGCCTTTACTTATTATCATTTTCCAATTTAAATTAATTGATATCATTTAACACAGAAAGATATCCTATTCCAGGCTTTTATCATTTATATTTGGGTGATCATATGGAAATGACACTGGTATACTGATTTATTCTAAAATTAATTTGATCATTTGATTTTATTAAAACTCAATAGAAACTTGTATGTAAGGGAATATAATAAGTTATTAAAGACATTTTCAATTAATATCAACGCCAACATTATTAAGAGCAACAATAAAATTATTTACTGCTTGCACATATCCCACCGGTCTTGTGCATTAGTCCTGCAAAATTGTGGTCACTATTCATTTATAAAGAGCTCTTTTACAATGATTGGCAAGTACCATGGTACTACCAGAATATAGAATCCAATGATCGAAAATATGTCTAGTACCTAAAAATAACCATCCAAAGGTAAGAAAAATGTGGGACCAAGTATCAGAAAAATGGACCCAACTATTTTTTTTCGAAATTCTAGTTAAAAGTACCGGTAAGTAATAGGAAAAGTACTTAAAGTATCTGCAAGTACCTGGTAGTACCAATTGGTACTTGCCAATCATTGTAAAAGAGCTCTTCATTTATAAATTGAATTGAGGATTATGTTTCTCAACTCAAATATAATTAGCTAGCCATGAATTTCTGATTGTTGACGAGTGTGTACATGCATGGGACTAAATTTTAGGCCAATCCCAATGGCGGATTCATGTTGATATTTGCAAGGGCCTCTCCTAATGCAAAATTTCATGGTGTGATTTTATAGGCTCCCAATGACATTTAATTTTATGACTCATAGAGTGTTGGTATTTGTATAGATGTACACCTAGATGAAAACGGGTTTCTTCTCTTTCTTCTTCAATTCCATGTCATGTCATCCTGAAATCCTATGTGGCATATGGCCTTTTATCGCAGTACTTAATATCTTGTAAATATGCATGGCTCATTCCAATGTACATAGCCAACTAGCCAAGTGGTCCACGCACTAGTCAAAGCAAGAATTTACCACGCAAGTGGTAATCCAAGTACAGATTCCAACCACAGGACGACGATGCACTACAAACTTTTTATTTTCCGGGGCTCCGGCGCTGCTACCTGAAGCCCAATGCCTGTCTCAGGCTGTGGCAACAGGTAGCTCGCCTGTCAAGGTGAACTGTTTCCCTGTCGCACAAAGTTTGTGTGAGTAATATTTAATTACTAAAATCAAGGAAAAAGGGGTCATTAAGCAGTCAAAGCACACACACAAAGAAAGCAACAACTAACCACAGTGATTATTTAACCACCAAGGAAATCTATGACTTAACTTGCAAAAGCTGCTGGCCCAAAAGGTCTGCTTTAGTATTCCACTACACAAAGCAAAAGTGGCCTATCTAGACATATATGCATACATATAGTATCATCACAACTTGTTTCTCCTTGTCTCTTTTTTTTTTCTTTTTACCGTTCTATATGTTGTATATAAATTTAATTTTGTAAATAATGGTCAAAGTATATATAATGTGTGAGCGAGTCGATGTCCAAAACAGTCCTCTTTTGACAGTGGGCCCAGCTATGTTACTCGTTGGTACACATCTCTCCTAGCTGCATCTTCGTTCGTCTAGGTGGGAGCGTGGGACACAGCAACATGCATGTAACGGTAGCATGATGTATGCAAGCTTGTCATGGTGCCATCTAGTCTATCTTCTTCTCTGTGATTATCTCTGTTTGAGCTTGTTTAGGACTTGATGCATGCATGTGCAGGTTATAGTACTTGTCTAACTTATTGTTTTTGTCACGGAGCAAAAAAAATGTTAGTGATTGATATGATTACACACTTGAATTTATTTTCCACGCACCTTGCCATTTTCCACACCAGGTCATGCATGCATGGAATGACTGGTATTTTTTTCTTATCTGGTAAATATAGCTAAATTTCTACTGGGGGTTCATTCATGCAAGTATGTATTTCAACAAGTGGTGGAGTAAATTTTGTCTGTGGTCAATGTTGCAGGGAGAATATTTGGTTCCCATACTTCAATTCCATGGGAATTGAAGAATTCATGCCTTCCAAGTCCCAAGATTTTTCGCCATGCATTCAATTACTGAGCCCCAGCATATACTGCTGATCTTCAGTATGAACTCCTCACTTTCAAACCCTTTGCTTTTGTTCCTACTCGCCATCAACCTTCATCTTTTATCTCTCTGGTGTCAGCCAGGTGATCCTCACTCTCTCTCTCTCTCTCTCTCTCTCTCTCTCTCTCTCTAGTGAACTTCCCTTTCATCCACTACAACCTCATTTACACCTTTAGGGCTGCAAGCAATACACGCCTTCTCTCTCTCTCTCTCTCTAGCTATAGATTGTACAGCAGCTGCAGCACCTTCTCTCTCTCTCTCTCTCTCTCTATAATAGTTTCCCCCTCTTCCTCCCATCCACACCTCTCTTGTCTATCTTCAGCTCCACTCCATCCCTCTCCCAGCTAGCGGCAGCTGCCTCCACCATGGGAGACCCTTACACCAATTTCCTCAGAGGCTACTACTCCCACTTCCCTCTCTCCAACCCTCCCTCCACCGCCGCCTCCTTCTCCACCACCACCACCAGCAGCAGCTACACCGCCGCCGCCTCCTCCTCGTTCCTCCACCACCCGCCTCCCCCCTCCCCTCCCATCAGGGAAGCCCTCCCTCTCCTCAGCTCCCTCACGCCATCGTCCTCCTCGTCAGCGACCAACCACCACCACCTCGACGACGACGACGTCTTCGTCCGAGATCACAACAAGCTCATCGCCACCTCCTGCAGCGGCGAACAACAAGACGCCGCCGCCGCCGGCGAGGTCACCGTTGCCCTCCACATCGGCCTGCCCAGCCCGAGCCCCTCCGACTCGGCGGCAGGCGGCGGCCGAGAACCGGCAGAGGACGGGAGCAGCGGCGGCGGCCTGCAGCTCCATGACCATGACCATGACCATGAAGGAGAAGGTGGAGGAGAGGAGGAGGAGGGGGAGGAGGCGGCCATGGCGGTGGGGTGCGCGTCCATCGGGATCGGGAGGTTGACGAAAGGGCAGTACTGGATCCCCACCCCGTCGCAGATCCTCATTGGGCCCACCCAGTTCTCCTGCCCCGTCTGCTACAAGACCTTCAACCGATACAACAACATGCAGGTCTCGTCTCGTCTGCCCTTCTTTGCTCTGCCTGATTCTGATCGATCCGTTTATTTGCTGGTTTTTTTTATCATGCTCGTGATTGCTCATGCATAGACACAACCTGCACGATGATCGATGAACATCCTCTCTTTTTTTTTGTTGTTGTTGGTTTTCTTGGTGTTTTCATCGATTGATCAAATCTGAATTTGTTCTCTGATTTTTTTTCCCTCCCGTTGGTGCTTGCTTTGCTGCATGGATTAGACTAGCAGAGAATTGCATGCATGGATCACAAGATCAGAAGCTTTCGTGTGTGGTGGGTCTAGCTAGGAGGGAGTGCCGCTGCTGTATAGGAGTACTGCACCTGCAGGCTTGGACCAATCTCTCTCTGATCCGGCGTGAGCTTTGATTTGATTCAACCGTGGAGGAGCACAGAGGCATGCAGTAATGGCTGCCGTGCCGAACGGCCATTGACATGGGGAAGAACTCTGACTGAGAGCCTGAGCTACCTTTAGCTAGTACATATAGTGTTCTTGGAGTCTGCGCTAGATCATGGCGCGCGCCTTTTCGATTCGCGTCGCGGCGTGTGTGGATGGATCGATGCAGAGACCAGCCAGGGCGGGCGCAGAGAGAGAGAGAGAGTGGAAGGAGGTGAGAGATCTGATAAGAAGAAAGATCTGGCGAAAAGGCATCTTTATCCTTCTTTCCCTGCTGATCAGTTCATTCAGGCTTACACAGATGTGCATCTCAAGCAAACAAACGCCTCTTTCTCTCTCTGTCTTCTTCCCTCTCTCGCTAACTTTCTCTCTCTAAGACTCTTCTCTCTCTCTCGCTGCAGAGAGAGCGCAACAAACCCCACCACGAGCAGTGCCCTTCGGTGTTGCACAGTCCGTTTGCTCAGACACCTTCCGTAACATCCCTTTTGCTTACTCGATTCCATCGCCTCTCTCTCTCTCTCATCGATCTATGAGTGATTGTGTGAACACGTACTCCAAGGTAATAGCCATGCTACTGCTATACCAGTAGCATCCAAGAACGAGAAGATCGATAGCTCATCATCGATCATCAGAGCTAGCTGAGCTGAGCTGAGAGCTGCTGGTCCCTTCCCTCTGCACCTTAAACCACCTGCCCCATCCCCCAATCCTCCATCTCTTCCCTCGCTCCCCAGCACGTGAAGACCTCCTCTCCCCTTACACCCTTCCAGCTCTCCTCCCTCCTCCCACCTATATACACTACAGTGCTACACGCCACACCGCTGCAGCTGCTACTCACTCACTCACTTCCAGTCTCAAGTCCCAGTCACCGTTGAATGTTCACGCATGCATGCATATCTAACGAACGAACGAACGAACTAGATCTATCGACCATCGAATCATGATGCATCGATGGCATGCATTGAATTAATTGTTACTGATAGATGTCATATATAATTGGATTCCATATCAACAACAATCTCTCTTGCAGATGCACATGTGGGGCCACGGCTCGCAATACCGAAAGGGCCCCGAGTCACTCCGAGGGACACAGCCCACAGCCATGCTCCGCCTTCCCTGCTACTGCTGCGCGTCCGGCTGCCGCAACAACATCGACCACCCGAGGGCGCGGCCTCTCAAGGACTTCCGCACGCTGCAGACGCACTACCGCCGCAAGCACGGCATCAAGCCCTTCATGTGCCGCAAGTGCGGCAAGGCCTTCGCCGTGCGCGGCGACTGGCGGACGCACGAGAAGAACTGCGGCAAGCTCTGGTACTGCGCCTGCGGCTCCGACTTCAAGCACAAGAGGTCGCTCAAAGACCATATCCGTGCGTTTGGTAGAGGGCACGCTGCCTGTGGCATCGATTGCTTCGATGATCTTGAGGATGATGATCGTGACCCTTCATCTGAGGTCGACCATGCTACTGGTAATGGTACTACTACTAATGCTACTGCTACCAACAGCAGCGGCGGCAACAACACCAATGTCGTCTCTGCTGCGACCGCTGTAGGAATTCACCACCACTGGAAACCGACGCCGCCATCGGCGTCGTCGAGAGGCTCCGGCGGCGGCGGTGATCGGCGGCTATAGGGTGAGTACGTACGTATACGGTACGGTATGGTGATTCTAGTAGTACAGTCGATGATGATTCTGTAGCCAAAATGATGCAAAAGTATAATACTTGTGACCGTCGTCTGTGGGTTTCCTTAATCGATGCATGAATGAACATGTAGTACATTAATTAGTACTTAAGCATATATGCAGGAAGTAAGGGTTGATGTACGCTTGGTTATAAGGTTCTAATTCTCAGCTGGGGGTAGCATGTAGTAGCCTAGCTAGCTAGCTTCATTGTATGTGTAGACTTGATGATCCATCGATCTGGTATATGGTGATAACGGTGAAGGTATACAGATTGTTAATGTTAACCTGATTGAGGTGATAATCGTGCATCATGCACATGCACGCAAGTGATATGAAGATATAAACACTGTGTGAATATAGCAATGCTACATATATACTATTTGTTTTGTGGGTTTTGCTATTTTTCCTCTTTTATTTGTTTTATTAGCTTGTTAATTTGTGGTTTCATGGTATAGTCAAGTTATCGAGAAGAATGGATTTTTTTTTACCATTCTACTCTTGAAGATGAATGTTAATTTGATTCTGGATGTAATGGATTGGTTATTTCAATTTATAGCAAATTAATTTCCTAAAATTTAAACATACAGAGAATTAGAGAGCACTATTCCGGATGATTCCCACTTCTCATGTCCTGATATTTTACTTTGTTTTTCAAATGCCAGAGATTTCATGCTAGATGTTAATAACTTGAGGTTTTATTTGTAAAATTCATACAGATAGAAGATAGAATAAATTAATATACTCCTATTAACTTGTGCATGCATGGCTACAAGTTAACAATTGGTCCCTGGAAATCTAAAGTTAATACTATGATCATTTTGGAGTAGTAACAAAAATTTGCAGAATTTATTGCCTTTTTGTTTAATCAATATCAAGGAATTATACATAAAAACCTTGTGTAGACCTGCTCGTGCATCTTTCTTTGGAATTTCTGTACTCAAGCTTGTTTCTCCTTACAAAGAAAAGTATTTAGTTTTCAATATATTTGAGAGAAATATTTTTTATTGAGGGTATAAAATTATAGTTTCATTAGAGTCCGTAGTTATTTATAGCACACATGTTGTTTTTCCAGGTTTTTGAGAAACAAATTACTGGACATTCGGTTTTTTCAAAACTGGAATTTTCAAAATTTTCTTTTGGGTAATATCAGTATCCAGAGCTACCAGTTTGTAACTGCTACATGAATTTTAATTTACTAACAAAACAAAAACTTGGGAGTGAATATAAGGGAATTTAAAGTATCATTTTGACAAAACGTATAATGGATCGTGCCGTTAACACCAGCAAAGTATAAGTTTCGTGTCTCGCAATATTAGGTCTATATTGAGGCAAGCCAGGTGACTAATTTGTTATATAATAATAACATAAAACATGCCTTTGCTAATTAAAGTTGTACTGAGCTTAGAGTTTTTTTTTAAAAAAAAAGGTCTGCTGAATAATTAAGAAAGCAAATTACTTCCCCGTTTTTTTCGGAAATTTGAGTTTAGATTATGATTTTTAATTTCATATATATCTACCATATGCGAGCCAAGCAATATGGCAGACATGCATGCCAAACCTAGACTCTGGATAGTACACTGAAAAAAATAAGTAACTTTCAATGTATATCGGTATATGCATGTGAATGATGAAATTAAAATGCCTGTGTGATTGATAAATAAACTATTTGATCAGAACTGGTTCACTTACAACCATTTTATTTTTTTACCGTTCAAGTATAACCATGCATGATCATCTGAGATGCATGAATGAACTTTCATCTAGGTGATTTAAACCATCCGATCTTTAGCTCTATTTCGATTTAAATTTGGTAGTTCTTCAGTGCACTGAACATGCGCAGCACACCTGGTGGATCCCAATGCATGGGAATCTCATAGCTAGTTGTGCTTTAATCCTCTCATCTTTTGCACAAAGATATGTGCTTTGCTAAAGTTTATCCCTTTGAGCAACCTCCTCCCTATGCCTGGGATAACCCTAGCTTTCAAGAATGTGAACCCATTGCATGCTTTGTGCCACCGATGGCAAATGCAGTGTGCTTTTCAGCCTGTTAAGAGTCACGGAGAGAAGGGCGCGCGGGTCTATTTACCCGTGCCAAATAGTACATTTATAGATTGATTTAAACGAAAAGGGAGAAGACTAGAAAAGGTAATTAAAGTTGAATGATTATTGAAATCTAATGGGCAATATCGTCTTGGCAAGCTAGCTATGCTTGTCGATCCTATAGTCGTTTCTTTTATCTGCAGTTTGCCTACCCCTGATTACGTACACCATGCAATGATCAAAGTAACAAAAGAAGGCTTAAAGTTTGCCCTTTTTTGCTATTGCCTGAAACCTTAACCTTTGGTTCTTTACGTCGCTTTTAGCTTTGTTACGTACCTTTCTCATGTTTATCATCTGAAAATTGGTTTCTGCGGGATATGATCGGGGTTCGGGGAAATATGCTGTGATAATGTCGAACTTTCATGAATCCCTGGTAACTTTTACCGTAAGTTTAAAGTTTAAACGTACTGCTGCATGTTAAGTACATTAACTATCATGGTACATATCACCTTAGAAAGACACACGGTACATATCATTTACAACCATGATTTTAGAAAATGTGCTCAACACAATGAAGTTTAATAGTAGTACTTAATTGTGTCCACAAAATTGTTTCCAAAGCAATGTACTAGGCTAACTGTATGTCCCCAGTGGAAACCTGTTTACTTGTCGGCCAGATGACGAATGAAATGCCATTGTATAGTGGTAGGGGCTGGTCCTATAAATTTCTATCCCATCATATAGAATTTGGCTGCAAGCTTTTAGTTTCTCTTTTATGACTCACAGCCTGCATGGTTGCATATACATATCACTACGGGTAGCTCTACTGCTCTAAGAAGTACTATATATGTACTGCTTGGCTAGTTGGCTGTAGGCTTGTAGCACCTTCTTTTACAAAACAAATAAAGCCGAGAGTAGGCATTATGTCTCTAGGCACATGCAGTGCTTGTTTCAATCCTGGAGGCATAGGCAAGGCCAAAGCTAAATTCAAGCCAGCAAATCTAACTGAAATCATTCTTGAGCTGAAATTTTGTTATACTTACCAGAAATTTATAATTTCCTATTAAAATCTAGAAATAAAGCTTCATCACCGAGACAACAATCAACACATTTTTTCTGCTCAATCCTGAAACTCAATAAAAAGATAAACTGCTATTGTTACTCTTTTGCCTCCAAATACTGTGGGCATTATAGCAGACATGGAAAATCCATTGACATAATTGCAGTTGCATCATTGACGTATATAACGTCTAAATTACTCATGTACGTCCCTGCAAATACAGGGAACAAACAAAACTACATAATGTAATTTTCAGATGCATTTGTTTGACTTGAATCTTGTGTATTATAAACTCGAAATACAAAGTGGCAAAAAAAATTGGTACATAAACAAAATTCCCCGTTAATTAATACCCAAACCATCAATTTCAGACATATACATACCCAAGTTCAAATATCACCGCAGTCTGAAAAGAAATCATTACCATCAATATTTACTAAAAAACCATGTATTCTCATTTCCTGTCCAATTGCTCTTTTGAGTACGCAGTGAGAGACGTTTCGACTCTCTATCTACCACTCGTCCCTGTGCTGTATATAGCTTCTTCCATGATCAGTCACTAGATTCTTTCAGACAAGGCCAAGTACATGTCATAATTACCTGAGGATGGAGGGAGAAACTTTTCCTTACAATATACTTGAAAGCTACCCTCCATACTCATTTCTCTGCCCCCATTTCTTTTCTTGAGCACAACAAGTTAGCACTTTCACCTGCTCAATTACACTCCCTTCTGTTCCTATGCTTGTTTATTCCATGGTCAGCCAGCCACACCCCTCTACAGTATAATACTAGAGGAAAAAACGATTACGCCTTCTATACATGGACGGAGGGAGTATAATGGTGTCACACACACTCACACACACAACACACACACACAGATAGAGAGAGAGAGGGGTATGTGTACTGTAACCAGGGTTCCCCTTACCGAACCGGACGGCCGAACCGCCGCCCGGCGGTAGCGGTAAACCGGTCCGGTTGGACCGGTTGCCGGTGGAAACCGAACAAATTCGAATTTTGAATTCAAATTCACATATCCAGCGGTTGGAGCGGTTAGCCGGTCGGTTTGACCGGTTAGCCGGACGGTTTGACCGGTTAGCCAGACAGTTTGACCGGTTTTTTTCTTTTTCTTTTTTGATTTAACTTGTATTTGCCAAAAAAAATATCAAATGAGCAAATATTTAAAAACTTTTTACACCAATAGATTACACACACCTTGAAGTATTTTTAGAAATTTTTACGATATTTTTCCATTTTTAAATTTAAATTTGAAAATTTTGAATTTTGACCGGTTCAAACCGCCTTGAACCGCTACCGGTCCGGGGCGGTTTGGTCGGGAACCGGTCAAACCGGACCGGTTTCCGACGGTTTGGTTAACCCTGACTGTAACTCACTAACTCCCCAGCAGCAGATGCAGTAGATTGTGGCTTTTCAACCATTCTGCCTCGCGCAGCTAGCAGCATTGATACGGAGTACAAAGGCATTGCAATGCCAGGCTTTTTCTTTATAAAAAATTCTTGCTGCTTCTGCAGCTGCTGCATCCTCCTGGTTGATAGCTTTCTGCAGGATGCAAAGCTCTCTAGCCTAGCCTTATGCTCGGACTGACGGTGAATCCTTTCTTTTACTCGTGTTCTTTGTTTTTTAGTGTGTGCATGCATAGTAGATCAGCAGTCATGCGATATTAAAAAAAATGGAACGATTGGCTTTCCTGAAGGATAAACTAGGCATTGCTGCAGACAGAACGAAGGCATATATACTGAAGCATAAACTAACTAGTCACACTGACTGCAGACAGAAGTATATGGTACCAAAGTATATACCGGCATGCATGGCAGGGTACTGTTCACCAGTAAATATGTCTGTTTGGTGGTGCTAGTAATTGCTATCTGAAATATTCATCCGTTTCACTATTCACTGGCTAAAGGTGTGTTTAGATTGGGGAAAGATTCCCCGAAAATACATTGTTTATCAAAAAACACTGTAGATGAATAGTGTTCTGTGAGTGGAAGTGGTGGGATGAATAGGAAAAAGTTGGATGAATAGTGATTTTTTGGGAAACTTTTTTGAATCTAAACGGGGCCTAATACTCATCCCACTCACAGAACATGATTTCCAGTGTACTATTCATCTAGAAAAAGTATTTTTTACTTCCAATCTGAACACAGCCCTGAATTACATCATGGGCCCTATGGTAAATTTCGTCTTCATAGATGGTGTTTCTGATGTGTTGAGGCTGAGGTCACTTTAGCCAGGGATATGCTTCAGCCAATCAGTGTGTTGCTGCTGCTCCCCCGCTGACTCAACTAGCATTCTTCGGACACGAACAATGATACATCCATGGCGATGGTCGCTGGATGCGGTCAGGGCTGGAGCTGTGTAGGGCAGTGAGGATGCCATTTGTCTACTACTCCATCCCAAAATAATTGCACCTGTTGATTTTTGAGTTTCACATTTGACTGATCGTCTTATTCCACTTATTATTAATAATTTTAACTATTTTTAAATAACTTATTTTGTCCTCATAGATACTTTAATCAAGACATATTTGTCTTAACATTTGTATAAAACTTTTGAATAAGACGAATGGTCAAACAGTAAATCTAAAAGTCAATAGGAGCAATTATTTTGGGACGGAAGGTGTAAGAAAGAACAAAGAAGAAATAATGTCAGAAAGAATATTTTTATTCATTTTCCATTAAAGTGCAATGGAGTACATTCTTTCTTTGAAGTCAGGTAGCCCTAGCCCACATGACTTACTCACGCGGAGAATGGAGTATATGATTGGGCTGTTCGCCTGTTCCAAGGGTAGTTCTGTGAAAAATATTCCATGTCCCAGAAAAAAGATCATTCTAGGGATTCTGTAACACATGAAGAAAGAAATAAAATGATCTTACTTGTTCCTTTTTATTAGCCATATTTGAACTAGTTAAATTTTTTTTTTCGATATGGACATATATAAGGGCATATTTCTTTCAGCTTATATATATAATCCGTCTAATAATCTATAAGCTCAAAGAAACACCAATATGATTATAAATAGATTATGACAATTCACAAGCTATAGATTGTTATAATCAAATAAGCTACTCTTCTCTAGCTTATAGATTATAATCTGGTGGATTATATAAGATGACTTGTTGTTTGGGACAAATTTTGAATCCTATAATGACTTTTTTTATGGAGAGAGTATGTGTTAAAGTGCATGAGGTTCCGTGAAATGGAAATGAAAAAAATGTATTTGCTTAGGGATAAAAAAATAAAACTTAGAGGTAAATTGCTACTTCAGTGATACTTTCGCATGGTAATTGTTGTAAGCTTCGAATACAATTTCCCGTCCTAATTAGTAGCGGAGAGTGCAAAGAAATGTGTTTGTACAAGTTTAGTGCATGTACAGTTGTACACATAGTCACATAGTCATACCATACCTAACAAATTTATATTCAAAATATGGGGAATAAATGAGGAAATGTGCAATTTCGTTGAAAAAAAAGTAGTATGATCAACGCTATTCTCTGCTCAGATAGGCTACATTAATTCACCTTTTCTGTCTAAAAGGAAAATAAGCTTTTCCAACGGAGTCGTGTATATGGTTGAAAAGTTACTCCCTCTTATTGAAGGAACTAATAGGCAAGTGTTTGAAGAAAACATCAACAACAAAAGAAAAAAAAAAATAACTTTTGGATTCGCAAAAACCAAATAACTTTTCGCAAAGATGTAATGTTCATCCAGATAGAATTTTCTTTTTTTGCGGTAACATACTGATAAAATTAGCGATGGCAAAATCCATTTTCAGTTTTCACCATCAATAATACCTACTAAATACACGTAGTAAGTTTGATTTTAGTAGTCTGATGATGGAAGCACGGCTTTCATTCTACATATATCTTTGTACTTATTAAAATAGAATATTTTTTCATAGACATTGTATTCAAAGTATTGCTACATCTAAAACCATGTATGCTTGTACTGGCCTAGTCCTACATGACAGAGCATGCTTTTTCTTCTTATGATAGAGCAGTGCTCCTGCTACTTTGAAGAAAAAAAACTGTCCTAGTCTTACATTTGGGTGAAATGGTAGCAACTATGCCCGCGTTTTACCTTTTGGTGTAATTTTTCAACCATACTGCACTTTGAAGCAACGACAAAACCCTTTTTGAGTTTCTTTTTTTGGCCCATGACAATGACAAGACCTCATGAGCTACAACCCTATAGGGCCACGCACACCCCCAGCGCAAGACATAGAGTGCAGCACTAGCTACAAGAATATTGTTCCTTTTGTTTTCTCTCTTGACAGCAGTGTCTCATAGAAGATCACCGTCAAAACGTCATGAAAGGAGGTCTTGGATTCATGGGGACACCACCGGGGTGCTCCTAACTCCTTTCAATTGGCTCATCGATCTTGGTGGTAATTCTTTACTAGCTAGTACAGGGGTACACAAGGTACCAGCTACCACCGGCCACACGGTCGCCATTGGAGACCGAGACACTCATCATCTCTATTCTCTAGAAGGCTAGATGTGCGCACGCGGGCGTGGCGGAAACGACGAGCGAGGCCACGCGTGCGGGTGGTGCGCGGCCTCGAGAGCAAGCAAGGACGCGAGATCCACGGCGCGGCGTCGCGGGCAGCCTCTGCTCCGATCCAACGCTAGCTGCCTGCCGTGTTGGTATAGCCGCCGCTGCCCGTGCAGTGTCCGGTGACCGGCCGGCACACGCCCGGAACACAGGCGCGCACGGGTGGGCAGCAGGGGGTGCTCAAATCAATGGGGGGCCTTGCCTGCTTGCCACATTCGTCCATCGATCCACCGATCGATGATGCACCACCATCTCCAACAGTTCGAGATGCTGGATATGGTGGAGGGAGCGACTTGTGTCTAAAACAAAACAAACAAGGTCCCCCCTCGTGTAGCCTTGTCCCGGCCGGTAACCCTTCAGTTTTTTTTAATTCGAAAAAAAAACACCCTTCAGTTTTTTTTTGTACATAGCACAAACGTAGTTAGGACGATATGCACGATTGGACTAGGTTTAAAAAACTCATGGGTTTACATGCTATCTAATAGGAAGGATTTGTTTCCGTTAATGTACCCATGGCAAAGAAATTAGCCCATGCTCATGTTGCAACGGGCAGTAAAAACCCTATCCCTATGAGCATCTCCGAAAGAAAAACTGGGCCGGCAAATCCTCGCCTCGCTCTCGAGGGACACGTCGCCTACCACTGAAACAATAACGCCGGTTAAATCCTGAAATAAATCTAGGAAAATACAAGCACAAGTGCCGAGTCGAGGACTCGAACCCTGGTGGGCTGGTTCCACCACAAGGAACCTTACCAGCTGAGCTAGAGCTCAGTTCACACATCGAGTATCGGTTTTTGGTACCCATTGCAGTGTTCTATGTGCACGTTTCTCTTCCTCGTGAAGAAATGGCCAATGTCACATGGCATCGTTAGGCCATTTTCAGAGCCGCTTACATATGCGTGTAGTATATATTTTTTTGCGACAAATATACGCGTAGTATATGTATGTGATGGTGCTAGGAAGCCCGACACAAATATTGTGCATTGTGTCGGTCACGCTAGGCCTGTTGGGATTGCCCTTCGGTACCGATGTACGTTGGCCTAGCACAAACGAACTGATCGATGACATGTTCTATAGTAGAGAAAATACTAATTATTTTTCTAGAATTTTCAATACAAATGTAAAAAAAATGGCATTTCTATAAAAAGTGCAAAATAATTATTGAAAAGATTTTATGAATGAGAGCACCCACATGCCTACAAAATCAGGCGCCAACATTTGAAACAAAAAGTCGCATACTATTATAATGATAGCATCATGGTAAACAAAATTGATGGGTAACTGCCATATTTTTCCTGAGACGTTGGATGTTTCTAACAAGAGGCTTGAGTGAAAAAGAAATAAGGGGTAGAGGACATGGGCCGGGATAGACCAAAGACAAAAGCAAAAAAAGACAATTGAAAAAAAGGAGAGATGTGGAGAGCATTCCTTTTTCCACTTTATATCAGGCACCATGAATTGAAGGGAAAGAAAGAAAGATGGCCAAGGTACGTGGCGCACACGGCCGGGATCCCTCCACACGGCATATCAAATCACGAGATCCGCTAGGTTAGAGAGTAGGATAACATGTAGTACCAGTAGCTGCCTACTTGGAGAGACATGCATGGAGAGGAGGCCACCAAAAGGAAGAAAAACAACAAGCATCCAGGCTTATATGTGCCTGATGATGGGTTCGTATCCACACCAAACCCAACCGGGTCCGGCCCCCATGTTAAAAGCAAAAGCAATACCGGCATCTTTGAAAAGACCTCAGCTAGCCACTAGGATATATGACTTTCAGGAGTGATACGTATATCGGTGTATATATGCGCTATATATCAGCGAATCAATAATAGTTTATCAACAATTAAATTAGAGTTGGAAAACATTTGTTTCTTTTATTTAATGCAAAAAGAACTAAAGTTTGTTCAATTAAGAATCGGCATGAACCAAGTCTGACCATATAGAATTGTAAGATTAATTATATTCATTGTCGACAATATTAACGTAACGCCTAAATCTTTATGTCTATAACAAGTCATCTTTGTGTGTATTGTTAGCCAGTGTATCATATTTGTGATCATGTCGGGAGTCTCTAGTTACTAATTAAGTAATAAAAAATTTTACAATAGTTGGAATAAATGAGGATCATCGATCATCATAGGTGAAATCCATACGAAGAAGGTACCAATTTATACCAAAATAGGTGGAATCCATACGAAAATAAGAAAAGTACCTATGTGTACCTCCTAATGATACCCTACCAAAATAGAAAAGGTACCTTATGGTACCTCTAATACTTTTCAACCACCATAAAAACACCTAGTAACTAATTATTTTGTCAAATGGATCCATACGAACTCTACAATTATATATAGGTAGTTCGCCTTTCCATTTACAGCCTTGAAATGGTCATATTTTATCTTCATCCATGGCAGCAGCGGTTCAAAATAATTAAATAAACTCATATAATTCTGTAACAGCAAAAGAAAATCCTCTACAGAAAAACGTTACCTATTTCAGTAACACGAGTAGATGTAGACGTCGGTGTAAGACAGCAGTGCGCTGGCCGTAGAAGATCCCGGCCGGGCGTTCCCCTGCGTCAAGGAAGAAATTTTACGAATTTTGACCTCTGCCAAAAGGCATCCCATGATCTCTCCTTGTCAAGATCATCGCCCCTGTGCAAAATGCTCCGTGTGGCCCAAAGGTTAAATGGAAGTTACCGGAAGAAATCAAAGTTACCGCAAAAGTAAAAGAAAAAAGGACTGACGACGGCTGTAGTGGTGATAAGAATTGCGCCAGCACACAGTGGTCTTCGTAAGTTGGCTGTTTGTTTGTCCCTTAATCAGCACATATAATCCGTACTTCCGGACCCACGCCATTATGCCTTAAACTATGCCGTCAGCTAATTTGGCACCACTTAACATCTGGTTTTACTTTTTACTAGTATTTATTTTAATCATGGCACAATAAAAAACGCTCACATATACACATGCATCCATATAAATATATATATGCGACTCCACCCCAGAGTACCTTCAAAAGACCGAGTCGGCTAGTCTCGAGATCGACAAAGTCATGACATGCATCATGCTATTAATGAGGACATCGCCTAAAGAATAATGCAGGTTAAATCATGAAATAAATCCATAAAAATGTGAGTGCTCATGCTGAGTCGAGTACTCTAGCCTAGGTGGGCAAGTTCCATCGCAAGGAATCTTACCAATCCCTTGTTGATGATATTTCTCCTTATTAGTATCATATATTATTTCTATTCTATATAACATTACTAATATTGGAGTATGATGCTATACAGTGGGATTAATCTTACTTAGTACGCGTACGCTTTATTATTGGAGGAGGGGAGTATTGTAATCAAAGTGTAACAAACAACCTTGCCCTGCTGATCGCATTGATTGCGAACCGTTTTGCTCTGTCGCCGCCAGAAAAGGCACGCCGGACGTGGGGAGCGACATGCATAGCGCGGTCGACGGCGAGATCGACCGCGCTCAGGCAGAAGAGCCACTCTCATCGACGACGACGAAGCCATCGCCATGCCAAGCAGAATGGTATGGGGGCTAGCTAGCTACGAGCGCTTGGGCATGCATGCATGCAGCCAGGCTTGAATATGCCATGCATGCACCGGCCGGCGGCGGCGAGGGCGGCCATCCAGTGTACGCAGTTGTCTCGTTCGCTCGCTCACCTGACGACATGGCATGGCCTCCTGGATCGTGGCCATGCCATGCTCGGTCATGTTCGCCTTTCTTTCTCAGGCATTGGAGAGAGATGGGGGAGACAGAGAAAGGGGGACCAGTGTGATAGCAAGGGAGAGAGGAAGCGAGAAGCCCAGTGATAGCCAGGCCGTATTAGCGTCGGGCTGAAAAGCCCATGCATGTGGTTCCCATCAGATTGGTGGGCTGATTTCGGCCCATACCGAGAAGGCGGTCCACCTATTCTTTCTATTTTTTCCCCTTTTCTCCTTTTGTTCTTTTTTCTTTAGTGATCCGTCGTTTGTCACTTGCTACTGCTACACTTGTCAGTGTTAAGACTTAGGGGAGACAGCACAATCAATATTAAACACTCTATAAAAAATATTAAAAACAAGACTTCGTCAGATATAATAAAAGGATAATTGAAGAGGCACTTTCAGTTTGAACGCGAAATGACACAGTTCCTCAAGGGGGGAAAAATAGAGGATACTTACGGAGCAACGAAACAATTCATATATTTCATATGGTTAAACAACAACAACTGGATCGAATTACATATAGATATATAATAATCTATTTAACCGCATACGCGACCCATGCTTAGAATAAAATTCATATCAAATTAAACAAGAGCAGCATTGCAATCGCATGCATGCGCACGCGTGGTGGAACAACGCTGCTCATCATCGATCCTCTTCCTCGCAAATGCAAATGCTAATTAATAATCACCTCGACGCGTCCGCCAGCTGTGTATGTATAGAACGTATACGACGGCGAGCGACACAGAGCCCGGTGGTGGTGAGATCGGCGGGCGGACACGGCGACGCAGGGGCGCTCCGCTTAGTGGAGGTAGTAGGCGAGGAGGGAGAAGAGGAGCGCGGCGGGCCCGGCGACGAGCCCCGGCGCGGCGGCGCTGGCGGAGGGCCCAGCTGCGGCGCCACCAGCCGCGGCGCCGGCGGGGGCCTCGGCGGACAACCCCGCCTCGGTCGCCGCCTCCGGGGCGGCGCCGGCGGCCGACGCGGCCTCCTCGGTGGACGCCATGACGGCGGTGGCCATCAAGGCGGCGGCGACGAGCGCGACGAGGAGGATCCTCTTCATCTCCATCTCGATCGTTTGTTTTGCTTGCTTGCTCTCCTCTCCGGCGGGTGGCGGCGCGTCGTCCCGGTGGCCGGCTGGTGGCGGCGGCTTGGCGATCGAGTCGTCGGGCGGCGGCGGCTTCGCTCTCTCTCTCGATCGGTCGGGCGGCGGCGGCGAGGGTTTATTAGGGTGTTGGTGGCGCTTATTCGGAGGCGGGAGCAGGTGGTGGCTCACCTCTGTGTCTCGGTTATTGCTTCTGCGAAGGAGGAGGGGTTTTGTAGGGAGGGAGGTGGATGGGCGTGTGTGGTTAGGCGTGGGATTAGGGGATGGCAATGCTAATCTTGGTGTGGTGGTGTTTCTATTTTTGGGGATCGGAGGAGGAGGCTTGTGCTGTTGTGAATGTGGATGGTGGAGCAGCGTTTGCGTTTAGCACTTGATCGAAATCGCTCATTCAAATCTAAAAATGAGCGAGGTAAGCTGAAATGCTGAATTGAGAGGCGAAGCCCTGCACGGCCGCCGAGGAGGGCTAAAGGCAAACGGGCTTGGGCTGGTGAGAGGGAGAGAGGTGCATGGTCCGAAGAAAGGGGCCATCCATCTTTAAGTTTACTTTGATCCAATTAATTTAGACTATGGTGAAAACAGCTCAAATTTCTCTTTCAACATATATCGGTAAACGTATTCAACTTTTACTTTAAACATGTGCAATATTTTTTTTTAATCACACAGTATAGACGCAGACACTCATATACACACACGTACACTTGCCCCTACAAACCTAGGCACGCAACCCTACCCCTATGAGCACCTCCGAAAGACTGCGCCTCGCTATCGAGGGGCACGTCGTCTACAACTGAAAGAATAGCGCCGGTTAAATCCTGGAATAAATCCAGAAAAATGCGAGCACCAGTGCCGAGTCGAGGACTCGAAACCTGGTGGACTGGTTCCACCACAAGGAACCTTGCCAGCTGAGCCAGAGCTTAGTTCGCAGACATGTTCAATATTTACTATGCATGTTCAACAGTTCAGGTTCAGATGTTGAAATCGAATATTCCAAATATTGAAACTGGAAGCTAAAAAGTTTGATGGAGTGGGCATCTTCTCCGGCAGCGATGCGGGCAGGGAGGACGACGCAACACAGGCAGCGGCGTAGGCAGGGAGGGCGGCAATGCAGCACCGCAGGCACGAGCGGCGTGTTGGTGGCGCGACGACATGGAAGTAGGCACGTATGCGAGCGGCGCGAGCGTGCAACGCGTTGGCGGTGAGTGGGAGCAACAGCGCATGGGCGCGTGGGGGAGGCAGGGCGGCAACTACGGCGGCGTGAGGCAGAATCATGGGAGGAACAGAAGGGAGAGAGTGTGTGTGTTAGGTTTGGGGAGATCGAACAAGTAACGCTTATTTACACGAATCTCGAACACTGAAAGATATTAAAATTAAGATATAACAGAAGATGGTAGGAACTGCAACTTGAAGTCTTGAACTGCATTTTCTGAAAAAAGAAAAGTTTTGAATTGCATTTTCTAAAAAAAAGTCTCGAACTGCCTAGCATCATTTTGTTATCTAACAAAGGCCCTGCGCTTATCGACCCATTGGATGGTTGTTGGGTCATCAGATACCAAAAGCTCGCGGTATAAAAATTAACGGTCTAAAAATATAGATAACTTTTATAAAAAAATATAGATAACTTCTATAAAAATATAGATAACCAAAAGGCCTAAAATATTAACTACCTTTTTAAATGATATTTATTTATCCTAAATGCTAAGCAATTGATCACATATTATTTAGCTTTTTGCGGAATAAAGGACCATTTCAACATGTTACTAAGTCATTAAACATTTGAAACAGATGATTAAATGGATTTGGTTAGCCACTGTATAACGTGTACATGGTATGTAAATGGGGTGGCTTATATGGGCTTTCTATCCATTTCTTGCAAGATAGATAATCCATCCATCTTTAAAGTCCAATTTGCCCAATTATCTTGTGCAAACAAATTAAATTCCACAAACACGCACAACCCTTTGATAGAATTAATTCAACATTTCCATAAATAGTCTCATAAAAAAACATTTTTCATAAACAGATTCATCGTTCAACATTTGAAATGTTGAAGTTACAAAGATGAAATGTTGAAACGATAAACTCAAAATGTTGAACCTTCTTCCCCCTGACTACCTTCCTCTCTAGTGACCTTGGAGGCGGTGGTGTGTGGGGCCATGGGGCGCGCGAAGGTAGCAGTGGCATGGGGGCCACGGGCGGGCGCCGGGCTATGGCAACACAGGGCATGCACGACAGTCGTAGGGGTGGCGTGGCCGACGGGACGACGAGTGGGAGAGAAGGTTGGGGAGAGAGGAGGAAGTTAGGATTTGAGTTTAGATCTAAGGCCTATGATTGTTTGCAAGAATCTCAAACTCTGAGAGACGTGGAAACCAAAATCTATCGGAAGATCATAAGATGGAGGAAGTCCTGACAAGGTGAAAGCCCAGAAGGCCCATTGATTATCAAGGGCCCAACCCACGTAAAAATATGGGTGTCCTCACATCGCAATCACACACTCGCTTCACATAAATCGGTCGTCCTCGGAGTCGGAGCTCTCGCTGTCGCCCACAGTTTCCCCCACGGCAACACTCCACACAGAGACGGGAGAGAGAGAGACAAGAGAGGTGGCAGCGCCGAGGGACAAAACCCTTCCCCGTCGCCGTCTGCCTCGCGCCGCCGGCGATCCAGCCCGCCGGGATCGGCTCCGGGGCCTTTCGACGCCGACCCTTCCTCCCCGCCCCATCGGAGATCCGGCCTCCAGGCCTAGGGTTGGGCGGGTTCACCGCTCCACCGTCGCATCCGGGTCCAGGGTTTTTGGGAGCCGCCGGTTCTCGAATCGCTGAGGTATGCGTCCCGGGCTCCGTGTTCTCCAGTCCAGATTGTGCCTGCTTTGTCGCGATGAAGGTGGCACGATGGGGGTATTTAGGGTTTCGTCGTAGGTTGGTTCTTGCGGTAGGCTGTAGCTACTCTCGCGATTTCGCACCGTCTGTTCGTGGATTGGAGCCTTACTCCCTGTTCTGATTCGTGTGTGGAGGTAGGGAGGCGTTGATTGCTTAGATCTCTTGTATGGTGGATTGCAGTGATTAGTTCGACTTGCTTAATTTTTACAGTCTTTTTGTGTTCTGCGAGCAGCATTTTTCCTGTGTGCAGAAGCAGATGTGTCATTGAGTTGTATTTGGCAACGCAGTGAAGTAGTGTCTCGCCATTATGATGATAATCCATTTCTCTTATTGGCTATGCCTAAATCAGGGTCTGGCTCTCTCTGATTGTTTTTCATGTCTATGTGCGACTATTTTATAAGCTGCCAATGGTATGAGGGATTTCTGATATCTGTTAACCATTCTTGATGCCCAGACCACTGGTTATATCCAATCTCACTTTTTTTGCATGCTTGTTTATCTCTTGTTTCGCGCCCGCGCCACTGCTTTAGGATATTTCTTGGTTATGTAGCTACGTGCCTATGTGGATGTGGGCTTATTGCTGCATGGTATTTTTTTTTATTGCATAAAAAAAGTTTCCTTTGGTGGTTATTACTGTGTCGTTTTCGGCTTTAATGTTGTAATACGTTACTATCGGTTGTTTTGGTCCTCTTGTGTTTGGTTCCTGTGCAGCTTATTAATGTTGCGCTACATGGATTACTTTCCATAGTTTACTTAATAATTAGCTAGGAAATTTCAGCTTTAATATTTAAGTTGCTGGTTTTGGTTCACTCCGCGTGATGTTTTCATTCAGTTACGTACCGTAGCTGGCTACCTTTTGTACTTGATGACCTTCCATAACATTCTCCATTGGAGATACCAAAGAAAGCAAGGCAATCTTAAGCTCTATTAAAGAAATCGGTTACTACCGCTACACTGATTTCTGTCGTTTATCTATTTTTTTTAGCAGTTTAGCTCAGTGATGCTATTTTCTAGTTTGGTAACTTAATTGCCACTGCTTTTAGGTATTTCACTATTACAGAGCTGTATGGAATTGCTGCATGGTATTATTTATTGAATGAAAAAGTTCCCCTTGGTGGTGATTAGTATATCCATTTCAGCTAGTATTGGTTGTTTTTGCCCCTGTATTTGGTTTTGTTGCAGCTTAGTAATGTTGTTGGGTAGCTTCTCTACATGTATTCCTTTCCGTAAATTTAATTTAGAATAAGTAGCTAGAAAATTTCAGGTATAGTATGTAAGTTGATAAGATTGATTCGCTTTGTGTAACTTTTCCACTCAGTTAGGTAACAGAGTTGGCTAGCTTCGCTTCTTACGAGCTGCCATAACTTTACCACTGTAAATGGAAAGCACAATTATCTTGTTTTGGTAACCACTGTTCTTGAGGCCATTGCTGAGGCGATAAGGTGCTTCGTTTTTCTTTCTTCTTGCCCGCTGCATTTTGCAGTATTTGTTATTAATTATAGTTGACTCGGCCATGCCATCTTTGCTAATATCCTTGGATATACTATTGATTCTTTGGTTCACGCATATACTGTTTTATGTACTGCCTAACAGCAACAAAATAGGTTAGGTGACAGATAGGTAAAAGGCAGGAGGTTGACTTTGCAGGCTAGGTATTGGCCTGTCATTTTATTGGTTTTGTATCCGTTTACTGATGTGGTTCACAAAGTTTTTCTGCATTTATTAACTGCTGGCTGTACTAGTTTTTACAGCTTACCTCTCAGCCCACTCATATATGGCCCACCTGTCTCTCCCACTGATTTTCTTGGTACCTATTCCTAACCCGGCTGTAAGCTTACAACTCGCTTCTCTCTCTCTCTCTCTCTCTCTCTTCCACCTCGGCATTCAGCCTTCTTACAACCCTCTGTTATACTTGCTCTGAACGCTGAGGTGGATGAGAGAGGAAAGGAGAGAGAAGTGGGCTGTAAGCTTACAGCCGGCTTAGGCATAGGAACCAATAAAATCCGTACAGGTGGACCATATTTATAGTGAACAGCTAACCACTATACGAGTGGGATGAGAGGTAGGCTGTAAAAATCTATACAGCCAGCAGTTGGCTGTATTATTAGCCTTGCTCTCAAATGTTAGCTCTGTGTTTTCTTTCAACTCCGCATGGTAGAAGAATATGTATCTATATATCAGTCTCCTATTGTGCTGGAACGCTGAAGGTTTTCTGGTTGCATGATTTGTAAGCAGACATCTCACAGTGGCGTGATAAAGCACTTGTCACATGTCACAGCCTGAAATTTTTTATCAGACAGAAGTACCCCCTTGCCACGCTTTTTATGGCACATTTCTGTGGTTGTGAATGAAGAAGTCCTATAGAGATGATGCAACCAACGATACATTATTTAGATTCTGTGCACTGATCCTCTGATCCGTTATAACTGGAAGCAGTACTTCTCTGTGGTTGGCTTAGGAAAAAGTATTGATTTTTTTATTTGGAACAATATTATGCAAGCTATCTGAATAGTTTATGAGATGCAGTGCATTATTGCTTCAGTATTTTACTTTGAATGTGTAATGTGTTTCTGCTGTGAGTGTAGAGGGACTGCATTGTATGGTTAACTTGCTGTCTTAGAATCAAGTTT
Source organism: Digitaria exilis (assembly GCA_015342445.1). Taxonomy (NCBI): domain Eukaryota; kingdom Viridiplantae; phylum Streptophyta; class Magnoliopsida; order Poales; family Poaceae; genus Digitaria; species Digitaria exilis. The sequence continues at coordinate 1,277,718 of JACEFO010002054.1, forward strand.
TTGATAGCGAAGTATCCTTCATCACTTCCTGAATAGCTAAAATGCAATATTTTTTGTTGGGTAAGTTTTGGGCATGCGAGTATTCAGCATGTAAGCCTGTGCGTTTATCTTGCAGGCTTGGCATTTGACTGGGCAGAGTTTAGCAAGTTTCAGCAATGGGTTTTGATAATGAATGTGTCTTGAGTATTCAATCCCTTCCTGGTGAATATTTCTGCCCTGTTTGCCGGACACTCATATATCCCAATGAGGCATTACAAGCTCAGTGCACACATCTCTATTGCAAACCCTGCTTGGCATATGTAGTGGCAACCACGAAAGCTTGCCCTTATGATGGCTATTTGGTGACAGAAGCTGATTCCAAGGTATGGATATTCAATGAGTTCAGATAATATGAACAGTAAAGTAGTTGTGCTCCTCTTACAACATGGTTTGCAATATGCAGCCTCTGATTGAATCAAATAAAACCCTTGCTGAGACAATTGGCAAAGTCATGGTCCATTGCCTGTATCATAAGAGTGGCTGCCAATGGCACGGAACGCTATCTGCCTGTATCACGCATGGTACTACTTGTGCATTTGGGAACTCCCCAGTTATTTGTAATCGTTGTGGGACACAAATCGTGCATCGTCAAGTGCAAGAACATGCTCAACTCTGCCATGTATGTCCACTATGTCATTGATAACTTTATATGCATGCATAGAGCAGTGCTGTTTATGATAGTTTCTTTTTACCGTTTGTTGTTTACAGGGCTTACAATCTCAAGCTCAACAAGCTGATGGTACTCAGACGCAACCACTGGCAGCAACTCAGGCAGTCGCCCAAGATCCATCATCTGCCTCAGCAGGATCTGGTGCAGCTACAGCCACAACCCTGCCATCATCAAGTACAGCCACAGCTGCAACAGATTCTGCATCCGCAACAGGTGGGGCAGCCGGTGCAACCCAAGCAAGCACAGCAGCAGCAGTGCCTCCTTCCTATTCAGCTGCATCAAGTTCTGTTTCACAAACTCCAACAGCTGAGCAGTCTTACCAGCAGCAGCTCCAATACTCGCAATACTACATGCAGCAATTTCAGCAGTATGGCCAATACCAGCAGGTGTATCAGCAATACCCGCAACCATTGCAAGTACCATCCCAAAACATGATGCATGGATCTGCACAACCTGCTTCACATGTTCAGCCTCATCAAGTGCAATCCTCCCAGCTGCCGTATATGATTCAATCCCAATCTCAAAGTCAGCCCCAGCCCCAACCATCAACAGGTCATCCACAGCTTCAGCAACATCCAGTTCAACCCCAACCCCTAAATCAGGGCCATCTTTCCCATCTTCAAGTACCCGCAGTTCAGTCACAGTCTCATCAGCCAGCCCCTCAAGTACCACAGCTTCAACCACAACTGTCTGGTTCCCAAGGACAACCAGCACATACTCCAGCTCCTACTCCAGTTAATCAGCAATTTGCCATTACCTCTACTCAGGCAATGACTTCCCAAGTGCAGCCATATGTAACACCCCAACTTCTCCAACAACAAAATGCACATCAGCAAGCTTTACCTCCACAGCAAAATCCTCAGATGCAGCTAAACACTGGAGTCCAGCTCGAAACTCCACAATTGCAGCAGCAATCTTGCCCGCAAACTCAGGCATATGCGCAGCAAACACATCATATGCATCCACATAATGCTTCATATCCTGTACATGCGTCGCACCAACAAGCACCTGTTTCTCAGCATCCTGCACCAATGCGTCCTTCATTGCCAGGCCAACAACCAGCTATGCTGCCTGCTCAGGGAATTCAGCATACAACACAAAACCAGCAACATATTGGGTACCATGCTCAGTGGCCGCCAATGCAGTCCAACATCCCTAGCCAGACACCACAGCAAGGATTGCCTCCGCACTCATCTGTTTCCTCACAATCAGTTCAACCATACCAGCAAGGAATGACGGTATCACAACAGGTGCATTCCCAATCTAGTCAGCCTTATACACAACATGTTCAAACTTCAGCTGGCAGACCTGCGAGTCATCTTGCACCGCCACAGCAATTTCAGCATCAACAGCCATCAACGCATAAAACTCAGTCACCTGCTGCTGGACGACCTATTGGGCAGGGTTCTTCAGAACTGGAAACACATGCTTCAAGATCAGGGAAGCCAGAAATTGCAAGTAATGCTGCTGATAATACTGCTGTTAGTGAAAATAAAAACAATGGTGCTGATTCAGCTCTCATGAGACCTACAACGTCGCAGTCATTGGGTGATGAAAACATGAACAACAAACAGAATGGTGTTGGTGGTGTTAGAAAAGATCCATCTGGACATATGTCACAGCAAAATGCAGGGATGCTGGGCCCCTATGTGCCCCCAGGCATGGGACAGCAACATCCATCTGGACCGGATGTAATGATTCCTCGGCATATGATGCATCCTGGTCATAAGAATGATTTCTCTGAAAATATTCGGCCTCCGTTGCAGCAACCATATGGTTTGTTTCATTCTGGAATGACATCAAGGCCGTTGGGAGAGAACCAGATTCAGATTCCAATGTCACAGCCTGGGGGTGTCAGACATGGTGATGCTATGATTCGGCCACACTTGGTTGGCCCGTTACCTGGTCATAATGATGCAATGTTGCCTCCTTTTGTCGATCATTTGGGCCAGCCACCTGTAGGTGGAAGGGCTTTCCAGGAAGAGGGGTTCAACGCTTCAGGGGAACATCTCAGGTCACGTGCAGCATATCCTGGTAGACACGATAATATGGAAGACGGTCTAAAGCAATTCCAGGGGCCAGCCCATCTGGATGGTCAGGGCCTGCATACTGGTCCTAGACTTTTTGAGAGAGCTTTAGGTAGACCTGATGGTTTCTTCGATTCATTACAAGGAAGGCCTCCATTTCCAAACCAGAGAAGTCCATTTCCTGTAGGACCACATGAAGATTTTTCAAGGAAGCCAAATACTACTTCTGGTCACCCTGACTTTCTGTCACATGGTGCAGAATTTGATCAGCACAGGGCTAATGGAATGCCTATTTTCAGAAACCCAGGTATGAAATTTGAAACGATATGCATAATTTATGATTTAAGTTACTTGTGGAAGACTCAATAGCAACAGATATTGGGTTCCATGAATGATATGCCAATGATGGCCCTCTTTTGAGTTTGAATGGTTTTCAGGTCCATTTGCTCAAGGGATGAGTGGTAGTCCTCATGGTCCCCGTCAAGACCAGCTTGGCTCTGGTAATCTTCCTGGGAATTTACAACAGTCTTTTGGGGGCCCAGATTTCCCTCCAACTCGTTTCAACCCTGGTGATTCTTTTCCTTCCACAATCCTACATGCTTTTGGTTTGGTGAGGACAACCCATTGGACGTGGCCATTGCATTTTACTGAGCCTTCTAGCCACCATTTTGCAGGTCACATGCATCCAGTAGATCCTAATCTTGTTGCTGACTATGCTCATCATGCATTTCCTAAAGAATCAGCACACTTTGGTTTGGTGGGTCATTAGTACCAGTACATAAATTTATTCTTTTTGTTACAATTTACTGCTTCTTCCCATTTGCTATTAGTATTGCTGGTTATGCATTATTTCACTGCTAAGATGTCGTTTATTGTTCTGTCTAGGCTGGGCCCTTGAGAAATGGGAATATTGGTTGGTGCCGAATATGCATGTTTAACTGTGGGAGTGCTGAGAACCTGGATCTGCATGTGCAGACAAGGGAACATCAGCAGTGTGCGATGGACATTGTCCTTCAAATGAAGCAAGATGTTGCAAAGAGGCAAAAGCTGTGAGAACATTTTCTTTTAACTAATTTGATTTTTATTACCCAAAGTTGAGTATCTCCCTGTTTATAAACCCTTAATCCACCTCTTACTCAGGAATTACGGAGCCCCCAAATTCTTCCACAACAAAAAGGTAGCTGGGAAGGGCCAGTTTCGTGGAAATAGGCGTTAGTATTAGCTGGCTCTGTGCTTTATGTGATTTTGAAGGTGAGTTGTGGTGGTTCTGTTTTTATTCACTACTACAGCTATTTTGTCCCTAGGGTTCAGTTGGTTACTTCCTAATCTTTTTTGCCAGGCCGCTACTGATGCTTATGGACAGCTTTAATGGCAGTTGAGAATTGAGATCTCTTCCGACTTCCTTGTTCATGCAGTTCCGCACATTTGAAGTCGAACTTGTAATGGTCCCAAACTTTTGTTGCCATGTTGGTCTGCAGAGTTCACATGTCTTTATGGTTTCTGTGGTTACTGTTCTGGGAATGCTTAAATTGCTAGTACCGTTTAATCTTCTATGTGTGATAATATATGACACCTGGATCTTTCAAATAGGTTCATATTTCATATGATGGCGACCTCATACTAGTACACCACTGAAACTTTTGCAAAAAGGCTCAAAATTGATTTTATTTCTGGAAAATTGTAAAATTGCAAAGGGGCTAATGGAAAATTGTTTCTGCTATTGCAAATGCCCAAAATTTTGAGTAGTTACGTGTAGAGATCGAAAACCTTATCATGTAATTTTTAGGATTGAATGCGGTATAATTTTTCAATGAATTATTTATCGCGGAATCAGCTATATTCCCATCAATCAAAGGGACAAAATCTAATGCATTTCTGATTAAGACGTGAACTGTAGCAAAGTTTTATCTCATTGGAATGGCTACTCTTTTATTCCTTTTGCCCGTGAGGGCATCCCTTTGTGTTCAAGGGAGGCTTCGAAGGGTGGAAAAAAATACAAATATGAAGAGGTTTGAGCTGGAACTTTAGTGTTAGCAAGGGATGTGATGGGAGCATGTTGATTAGTGTTTGAGCAGTGTCTAATTGAAATTGAATTCAGAACCAAAGGACGCTTTAGTGTTATAAAGGAGAAGAAAAGTTGAAGAAAAATATATGCTTGGTTTTAATATGAACACTGGTGTGTGAATCATGTATGCGGAGTTTGTTGATACCGGTACAAAAGTTGTACTGTTCATTTCTAGTTAGTTACTTAGTTCCTGAAGAAGTGATGGTTTGAGTATCTTAGGTTTGGGGTTCAGAATGGGATCTCACTAGAACCCTACAGACAATAAATGCTGTGGATGAAATACTTAAGTTTGTAACTTACTACAGTTGGACACATGGCTTGTTCAGTTATGTTTGATGTGGTTGTTCACATGTGATATATTTGGCTGCTGGTGGCCCCTTTTTCTAGATTGTTTCTTCCAAGACGATAATTAAATCATTTGTCTTTTCCTGTTTGTTTGCTAAGCAGAAACTGGAAAGTGTAGGATAATTTCCAGCCGGGGGTTCTTCTGTCATACTTGCATGCTTTCCTAACGATGGTTATGATGACATGCTTTCCTAACGCTGGTAAGATTGACATGCTTTGAACAATAATGGTAAGGAAGGATATGTATTGAACTTTTTTTTACGCTGCACTTTGAACTTTATGACAAGAGCTTCCAAATATAGGTTATGGCTGAAGCACTTAAGCCAATCTATTGTCTTCCAATTGCTTGGACAATAATGTTTGCTCTTTATAAACCATCATGAATGGCTATGCTTGTTTGATTTGTAGGAACCAACATGAGATGTGATTAGTCCGGAGTGACACTGGGACCTGCTTAAATTATTTGATGGCATCGCTGAATGGTTTTAGTGTGTCCCAGTGTAATGCCTTCCGGCCTTTAGTTTGTTTGGCTGATAGTATCCGTAATAAAAGATCCTCCCCCCCCCCCAACCCCCCCCCAACCCACACAAACAGAAGTTGTTTGGGAATCACAGATTATATTTGTCCCAATCTCAGGTTGCTTGATGAGCCAAATTGTTCATGAACTAATTTTTGGCTATGAAGGGTTAGAAGACAAAACAAAATTCTTCTACTATCGAAATTACACTAATATCTAGACAGTTCAAGAATTAGATGCAAAATTGGTTTTTACCACCAGTACGCTAGTGTGGAGTACTTCAAGCTCATTTGTCAATTAGCCATACATAGGTTGTTACCTAGTTGTTTTATTAGTTGTATGTGAGTTGTGTTAAGTTTTTGAGCCTATAAATAGAGGCAAACCTCAAGACTGTAAGATGGTTTTTATGTACCCACTTACCTTTAGAACTTGGACCCTAAGGGTTTTGGATTAAGCTCTTTGCTATTCATTAATTCAGATTTGACCTTTTGGTCTATGTATATTTTCATCTCTAGAACGATATCTAGCTCAGCACATTGAAATAACCTCTTCAACACTTTGTGCTGTTTCTACCTATCAGCACCTTGGAGAGGCTCAAATACTTTATGCTTCTAGCTATTTGTAGAAGCAACACTGATCTGTTCCTTCCATGATAGTGTGCTGCATCATTGCTTCGGAGTGAACTTTTTATAAATTTTCTTCACCTCTCAATTTTATCCAAACTACTCGAATAGGTAGTCCACATGTGCAACTTTGATTTCCTTTACTGTGATTTTCGATTGAAGTGTAGTCTGACTTTTAGGTTATTTAGCAAGACTATTGCTCAGAACAACTCTTCCTACAATATATTACACTTGATTGTAGTTGCTATTAGTTTGGATATCGTAACCAAGAGATGACTACTCTACCCCTCATTACTATCTGAAAAGATTGATTAAATTTGTGGTTGGTTACCATGATAACTTAGCAATTGGCAATTTGGCATGCCAAACTCTGGGTTCACCAATGGTTAGGTAATTTTGTGATCACTAGTGGTACACAGAATGGTGGGTGAAATTCAAAACTTGCTGGATCAAGTTACATTCAAATTCTGCCCAGTTTTGGACCCCTATAGTTTGAAGCTGTTGCACATTTGATCTTTTTTTAGGTATAATCTAGAGCTAAACACAAACATTTTTGTAGTATATATTTTGTGAAGGTTTAGCGGCATGAAATTGGAGGGTACTCACTAGCCACCTGCCTGGCCACAATCCAGTTGGTTGCCATTGATTTTCTTGAACCTGGGTTCCCTCCTCTTTAGATTTTAACTATAGGATGGCCACGTGCCGGTTCCATTTGTTACTGGTGCCAATAGTAAAATAAAAATACAGATCTTTAGGACAATACAGATCTATGTACAATTGGCAACTAGTTAATCTTTCTTGTTTGTACTTGGCATAATAATACAGATCTATGTTTCTTTGGCATCTGTTTTGTTTGTGTTACTTCTTTGGGATTCTTGTAGACTTGTAGTATCTCAACTGATGATGGATGTGCCTGGGTGCCCACTACATTCGATCCAACTGACTTCCTCATTTTCTGCCTGCATCTGATGGGTTTGACGCCACTGCACGACACCCCCGACGTTTAGTTATTATAAATAAATTTAGTTATTATAAATGTAAAGTGCCCGTTTTCCTTCTCAATGCACCCACCGATGTAAAAAAAACTGTGATGTATTACACTTTAATTCCAGTGATCTGCGCTTACTAATTAGTGTTACCTGCTGATGTAAATATATATTATTGTAATGTATTCTGAAAAAATCTAAGCTCGCGTCGCAGGTGAGGTGATATACCATTGTCGCAGGTGATATACCATTGTGTGTTTTAGTGGGCGTGAGCCTGCACTGATGTAAATAAATTCTTGCAATGTCCTGAGAAGAATCATGTAAAATTTATAATGTAACACGCGTTCCTTCCAGGGGCGTATTGCCTACTAATTAATACGACCGCATCGTAATATTTTTTGTCGCGTTAAACTATTCGTTCTTATTAAAAACTATTATAAATATATGAAACGATAAACTAAGTTACAGACAAAACGCATGATACTTGTATAATTTTGTGAACAAAATGAATTGTCAAACGTTGTAAGTTGTAACTAATACAGTGATCGATATTTGGATCCGGATTAAGTAAATTCAAGAGCTTCCCGCCACATTTTTTTTAAAAAAAAACAAGCTCCCCGGCAAATTATTTTCTTGTTCTTTGGCTGTTGCTCCTGTACGTGCCTAAAATCGCCCTTGTTCAGATCAGGTGGGTGAAACATCACCTATTTACTACTTTTAGTAAGAGTAAATTGCATGTATCATACAATAACTTGTAAGGTCGTATTATTTTGGTCCAACAACTAGAAAAACATACAACTAGATACACAAACTTGTCAAATGTGTGCGTATACGGTCACAAATATACCATTGTGATGTATTTTGCCATGGTAGCACATGAAGTGGGTAGTTTTATGCATGTGGCCCTTTATTTTTGTCCCAGGAATCTATTTTTTAACTTTAATAAAGGTGTTTTATCTAGTTTTTAAATCAGAGTTCAATGAGAAAGTCACTTCAAAGTTGTTGTGTCTGCTGTACACTTTATTAGCTCTTCTTGTTTTGGAAGTAAAATATAAAAAAACATTTATGTTAGTCTCCAAATGTTGATAAATAATAAATATTACCGTCTACATAGAAGCAATTTTTTTAAAAAAGGTAAATGCTACATATATACTTAGTACTAAGGTTTATCTTATTACTATAATCAACTACAGAAAATTATAGGAATTTTAAAGCTAACTTTGGGCTCCATATATATGACACACACATATACAAGGTTAAAATTAGATCAACATGTAAGTTGCGGCACACTTTCTCTTGTCACATATTATCAATTATTTTTAATCTTCTCACAAACGGAAAACGTGTTATGTGTATGATTAAGACTTAAATGAGAAGGGAGAGAAATATAGAGGGTTACATGCATAAAACCCTTCAGGTTACGTACCATAGCGGTAAAAATACATCTACCTAGAGCACATATGACCGTATATGTACGCATTTGACAAGTTCGTATATCTATTTTCACAGTTTGCTACTTGTTGGACTAAAATGATACAACATCACAAATTGTTGTATGGTGGATGTAATTTAATTTTAGTAACATGTAATCTCGTCCGAGCATGCAAAGTATTGGAAAGGAGCCACAGAAAGGCTTTTTTGAAGCATCGATTCATGGAGGCATGCATGTTCTATGCAGACTCAATTGAACCTGTACATATTTATTTGCACCAAAATTTCCATTATGCCTACAGATGACTGGAAGTCAGATCCTCACCGACAGCACACGCCACGACGAGATAAACGGCTGCAACGAGCAAAATGGGACTTTCATACATTGGGTGAGCCATGGAAGAACGCTGCCATTGACCGTTTGACATCATAGTATGTACACTACACAAAAGAGAGAAACAGAGCTCTATATGCAGTTATGCACCATCTATTTAGCACTGTGAAGTACTAGATGAAAAAGAAAAGAAAAGAAAAGAAAAGAAACTCAAATTTGTACTCAGCTGTGTGGTAAAGAACAGATTCAACTTTGATTCTGATAAGCTACAAGCACAGCCCTCACAATTTGGTCATTGTTCCGAATCAGTAAAGTTTTCTAGAACATTAAACAACTGGTCCCTTCTTTCAGTAAACAATTGGCAAATGCAGTCTGGATAGCTTCGGAATAGCTGAATTTTGCTGCTTCAGAATCCACGAGAGTTGGGTGATTCTGATACACTTGGAAACTTCAAAACAAATACATCATCATCAGATAGCATCCTCTTGCAACCAGCTGTAGATGTGCTCCTGTCGATAGGTCGTTACCCTCATCTCTTTTTAAATGAGTGTGCACGCAACTTTCAGTTTGGTGCGGTTGCTTCAGTCACATTTGCAGAAGAATGTTCGTCATGCACTTTCAAATTGACCCCCAGGGCATATGGCTCCTTTTGCCAATAACTAGCATACATCTCATATAGTTCAATTTTCTTGTACGCTGATCAAGAATCCCTGCATAATCTGTCAGAATACCGAAGGGTCGTCAGAAATATCGAGTATCCTTCGGGAAGTTTCCGGGGCAAGTTAAGCATGTCATTACAGATTATCAGTTCCTATCGTGCAGCACATATTTTGAGACTGCTTGCATAATTGTTTGGAAATTAAAAGTGCTTGGCACTGCAAGAATTGATACAGAATCGTACAAAACGACCCACATCATAGGCAGCAGACCAGGGCCGCCAATGTGTTGATCTGTTAAAAAAAATGCAGCCTCTACTAGAGAAACACCATTTTGAATGAGCTCACGCTCTGATTGTAGAATCCACCATTCTTCTGAAGCTGCTTTATACAAAACCCAGAATAGCACAGTTGAATTTGATATGATCTTTGCAGTAAGGATGCGTTTTTAACAGCCTTCAATCTTTTGGATGGAAATTCTCCGGCCTTCAGGATCTTGGCAGTAACTATACCATTGCTGCCTAGGGCGCTTGTCATCTGAAGAAAACTGGAACGTGGCCGACTATTCGTTGCATGCCCATTACTTTCTTCATAACTTTGCAGCTTGTTATTGTCTTCCGATATTTGCAGGTCACTACTGTCACCTGAATTGTCAATCGCAAGACAACCGTTGGAGGAACCATTTGCATGGTTGGCGTTCTCTATCAAACCTACAGCTTTCCATGCATCAGCAATAAGACCGTAAGTGCTTTGCTTCGGCTTAACACCAGTCTCCTGCATCATACGAAGGACTTCCTCAGCTTTCCATGGCTGCTTCTGTTCACTGTAACCCCAGATCAGAGTCTCAAATGTCCTGAGATTAGGATGGACGCCTGATTTGCGCATCTTCTCATAGACTCTCATGGCACCCTCCATGTCAGCCACGCTGCACCACCCGCTGATGACAGTTGTGAAGGTGACGACATTTGGGCGGACACCAAGCTGGTTCATTTGCAGCAGGAGCTCTTCTGCTTTCTCGGGCTGCTGAGCACGGACGTATCCTTTGGCAAGAATGCTGTACACCTGAGGATCTGGCTCGATTCCTGCCTCGATCATCTTGTCGAACACCTTCATGCATTTTGCCATGTGGCCTAGCGAGCTGAACGTGTTCAACTGGTGGCTGTAGGTTACAATATCAGGCTTGATGCCAAACTGCTCCATCAGCCCAAGGATCTGCATCCACATCAACACAAGATTAAACAAATGCATTCTCCTGACATGCATGAACAGAAGTGGAATGTGTTTTACCCTGAACTCACGTTATTGACTGCAGCCATGTCATTTGCATCGAGGAAGCCCTTAAGCAATGTGTTGAAGATAACGACATTAGGAATGACACCTGCATCCTTCATTTGCCGGACGCACCGGAGCGCCTCCTCTAACCTGCCCTCCCGGCAATAACCACCAATGATTATACCCCATGTTCGCTCGCTGGTGCGCGCTCTAGTCTGAATATCCAAAATAAGCTCCTCTGCTCTCCATGTCTCGTCATTGTTGGCATATGCGCTGGCTATGGTGTTGTAAGTGATGATATCGGGTTCGACACCGCTCGCTCGCATCTTTCCCACAATGCTCCAGGCCTCCTCAAGATTTCTCTGGTCACACCAAGCCTTCACAAGAATGTTGTATGTGGTGAGGTTAGGCCTGACTGATCCTTCAATGGCCATCATGTCGAAGACGCGTTGCGATTCTTCAGGTTTTCCTACAATGCCATACCCTTTTATCAGTGTGTTGAATGTGCTTGTTGTTGGGTGGCAGCCAACATGCTTCATCTTCCAGAACGTGTTTATTGCTTCGCCCATCCGCTTGGCCTCGACAAACGCATTGATCAAGGCATTGAAGAAGATGGAGTCTGGCCTCAATCCAGCTAACTCAACTTGAGCGATTAGTGAAGGAATCGACTCGAACATCCTCTGGTTTGTCAGGGCAGTTAGCAGAGTTGTGTAGGAGACCAGTGAAGGCTTGTGCCCCTCATCCACCAGGTGCTTGAATACAGAGTGCGCTTCGTAAGGCTTCTTTGCGTCGATTAGAGCTCGCATTTGTCTTGTCCTGTTAACGACCGTCTGGCAACTATGCCCCTTGGCGCATGTCGTACACAGCTGCTTGTTCTGGCCTTCTGATGGTTGTAAGGTGCCATTTGGCTCGAGCTTCTCCTGAAACACAAGGAATATTTTTCTTGTTGGAAATAAGTAGGGAGAAAAAGGCATCCTCTAGTGATTTGAACTTTATAAATTATAAGCTGATTCTGATGGCGTTTTAATTTCCATGTTTTGTCAGAAATAAAATTTCTGATATACAACAAAATTGTTTCCACGTATTTATGCACAGAAACTTGCGATGTATTGAAACACTCGGAAACATTACTGGTACATGCAACAACATACTGCAGTAGGTTCAGTTCGTAACTGTGTATGGCTTTGGAACATGCCTTCTCTTTCCCCCCTTCCTTTCATATGTTAGGGAGAAGACAGCAATGCAGTACCAAAACAATGAATAGCTAGAGATAACTAAAAAGCCGTGCTGCCACTCTATGCATCTCGATGCTTACTTTGACGTGTGATCCATTGTTCAGCCCGTCTCCATTGATTCTTGCCTTGCCTGTGTTCTTCAAAGTGGAGGTCAGTGTCAGCTGTACTCCGTTCTCTACCATGATACCATGCTGGTGGAAGAACCAATCCTCAACCTGCAGTTTCATGATGTCAGATTTCAGATCAGTAACTTGAAGGAAAGGCACACCATCAGTAGGAAGACGGAGCAGCCAGACATGTATACCAGTGCGTCCTTACCGAGTGAGGGGCGGGTGGAAGCGGAGCTCCACGGCAGCCCAGTCCGGCTCGCTTCAGCTGCCCGGGCGGTGGGGTGCAGCGAGAGGAAAAGGAAGAGGAGCTCGCTGTGGTGGGGAGGATGTGGATGTCTGGCTGAGGATGAAGCGGCGGCAGTTCTGGCGCGGGCATGCCGAGAGCCACAACGGATGGATGGAGACGCCTGTGGGTGGGCCCGCGGGCCGTGGACCCGTCTGCACGGCAGCTTGCCGATGCCATTTGTCAGTACATGAAGGCTCCGCTCAAAAGTGTGGACGAACACGTGACTACGCTAGCCTGACTGGTCATGTTACTGGTCCCAACTGAAGATACTTTACGATCGCTATATATCCAGCCAAAATAGGAAAAAACATATATCATCATGGGTTTATATAAATCCTAGAGAAATTCAAGATTGCAAACCCCCACTTGCTAGCCAGCCGTACAAGTTTTATCTCAATTCTTTATTATCTACACGCCATGTGTAAGTTTTATCTCTTTTCACCCGTACAAGTTTTCTTTTATAAAAGATATTTCTGAATTTTTAAAAATATTTTTTTTTGTAAAGTTCTCTCAAGCATTTGCTGGAATGTTTGGTAAGGTCTTCTAGAAAAAGTTAAAAAGGAGTCGTGGAGAAGTTTCGAAAACCAAAAAACGAGCAGCATTGGATCGTGCAAAGGTGCACCATTTGGGGCTTCCTGGCACGAATTAGAAGGGTTCTGAAAAAAAAAAAGGCCTGACTAGTAGCAAGCTCATATCTGCCACAGCCAGCATCAACCTAATAGTCTATGAACAACGGGATCCGAATCTGACCTGCTTACACTTTTTCTAAATGATTTAACACTCATGATTGCATAATTTTGTTGGTGACAGACATAAATCCGCGCGTTCCAAATTGCTATCAACAAGGGGACAGACCAACCAGCTAGGAACCTAACTATCGGCCACCTCCAATTCAACATATTTTTTTTTCGTGGTGAGAGGCAGCATCCATCAACCTTTAGCAGGAGCAGTGTCGCCTGTCATGCTCCCAGGTTGAAGTAGATGGTGTAGAATTCATCCCTCAAGGTGAACAATGGCTCCAGAAGGAAGTTCCTCCTCACCCCCCGAGCGGCGAAGCTCATCGGGTGGTATCGCCGCATCGGCTCGGCCCGCGCGAAGCTCGCCGCCCGCCGGAACCCCTCGCCGCCACCGCAGCCGACCTGGACCTCATCGCCGCCGGCGACCAAGAAGCACCCCGGCCTGGCTCGGATCTCGAGGGACACCGAGCCTTGACTGCCGTCGAGCCCCGGCACGACGTCGAGCAGCGCGCCGGAGCTCTTGTCCGCGGACACCGTGAGCTTGTCCGTGACCACCATCCCCGGCATGTCGAACGGCTCCAGCATCATCGCCGGGAAAGTGGCGTTCGTGGCGGCGCCGGCGCCGGAGACGGAGACGACGGAGCCCTGGGGGATGAGCCTGAACGTCGCGTGGACAGCCTCGTCGGAGCCGCCGCTGTCTTTGGGCCGCTCCTGCATCCTCAGGGAGACGTTCATGGCGGAGAGGACGAAAGCCTTGCCGCCGTCGGATTCTTGCACGAGGGTCACCAGCTGGGAGTTGGAGTCCGGAGAGATGGGGGTGATCCAGTCGGAGGCTGCCGCGGTGGCGCCGCCGCCGGTGTTAGCGTCCCAGTCTCCGGTGGTGAGGCCGGCGAGGAGGAACGGCCCGAAAAGGACTGCTTGGATTGAATTGTACTCAGGCCGATCATCTGAAGTTTCAGTTGACAGTGTCATTTAAGAAACTTGTGCTTAAAAACTTGCAATTTCCATGTGACTGTAGAAGTAGTGCAGCTAATTGCTCAAAGATTAGCATATATAAAAAGTAATTGATTTGTTACCAAATACCAATGGTATCCACAAATTTAGCATGCTTCTTGTTGTAATTTCGTTGTAAATAGAACTTGAAATTCACCTTTTATTGCTTCAGTCCGTAGGTGGATAGGAAATTGGAGTGACAGTTGATCATCACTATCCCACTGCTTTGTAATTGTGAGGAAAGTCCCTGAAAAAAATAAAGATTGTGTAAGAACTTAAAACAATTATCCCTGTAATTCATCAAGCGTTTTGTGGAGTACCTGGAGATGCTAATTCCAGATCCTTGCCGTTCAAAGTTGCCTTTGCACCATTTAAAGGTGTCCATGATGGTATTCTCACGTTCAATGTTGCATACTGACCTTTTGTCTGCATGAAAAAACCCAAACTGACTAAATGCGTACTCTACTACTCTACGGCGAGTCAGAAAAATTTTCTGTCATTGTAGCAGAATTTTCTGTCATGTGGTTTACCTTTGCAGATACGGAGAGTGACACCTGTAGATACTGATCTGATGAACTGAGGGGTTTGAGTTCCTGAGTAACAGTGAGCCCTGCAGTTCTCCAGTTGAAGGTGCTCGGAATGAATTGAACAATGTACAGTGCAGGTCTTTCACCTTTCTCCTCAAAGTAGATCGAATCCCCAAGTTTGGAGAAGGATTCTATCCCTGCAAACACAAATTTTTACATGATTCAGAACTTGCATTTCCATTGCCAGTTTTGGAACAAATAAGTGCTTCACTTACCAGTGCCATAGCAACACCAGAATGAATTAAACTGAGTTCCCCAGCCATGGTAGCTCCTTGCCTTAGATCTCCCAGGACCCTGTGGCAGCATGTAGATCATCACACCAGGATCTCTGCCTCTCTGGATGCTCAGAACGCCGTTGATCAGTGCTCGCTCATAGTAGTCTGCGTATGCTACTTCCTTTGTCCATCTGAATAGATGGCGTGAAACCTGCAAGCTTTGTTGCACAGATTGTAACTTGCATCTAGCCATGAAAAATGTACTAGTGAATATCAACAGGTGAAGCACCTTGAGCATGTTGTAAGTTGTGCAGGACTCCTCGGTCTCGGTGGTCAGAGCACCAGCTAATCGCTTTGGATCGGACCTGTCAGAAACCATTTTGGAATTTTAGACATGGGATGTCTGAAAAGTGAAAGCCCTGAACTTGAGCCTTGAAATCTTGAATGATGCATTACCAGAATTCACTGACAGATGTGCCGCCTGTCGCATATGCATGGGAAGAATTCACTGTGTCCAAGAAGAACGTTGCAATTTCCTGGTTCATGACAGTGGTCAGCTTGACCTAGGACTGCATCAAACAAGAGGGCAACTACTGCCAGGAAAGGAAAGTAGCACTTTTTCACTCTTCTGAAAATTGGAATTATCAAGTGTGGTAAAATTGGTTTTTTCTCAAGGATTTCCCTAACTAAAAATTTGTACAGTGCTTGAATAGTTGAATTACCTTGTAAAGTGGGTCACCTGTAACTTCATATCTCATTTGCCCGCCGACAACAACTGGAATATGTGTGTTGGCATGGAACTTCGAAAGACTGTCAGCCTGAAAGGCAAAAACATTGGGGGGAAAAGATCATGCAATGTTCAGAAATGTGTTTTCATGCCAAAATTATTCAAGAGACAACGAGTTATTGCTTTTAATTAGTCGATGTGTCTATTAAGTACAGAAGGTCAATGCAAAATTGAACTGAAAATACAATAGCAAAACACAGAAAACCAGTACGGAATTGAGCAGAGTGAGACCTGAACTGCAAGCAGCCCAAGGAAGCATGGCTTGTCAAAGAGATGGGCAAGCACCAAATGTTTCTGATCGTTCTGCACAGATTGTTCAAGATATATTGTAGTTTAGAAGCAATCAGAATTTGTCCTGAATCTTCGATGAAGATTTACCACCTGAAAATGAGAGGAAAGGATGAGATGGAGTACCGTGATGGTGTAGAGCTGGTAGAGCACGTCGTTCATGCCGCCGGTCTCCTCGTTGAGAGAGGTCCAGTGGCGTTCGATACTGTACTTCCTAATGACGTTCCTGACGCGGCCGGCGAAGTAGTCGGCCATGGCGACCACCATCCCCAGCGCCTTGCCGTTGCCGGCGACGACGTGCTGGTCGAGGAGGCCCTGCACGATCTGCAGGAAGAAGAATCATTGCTCTTCATCAGCAACCGGCGGCGGCGCATGGTGGTGGATTGGGTGCCGGTGATTGACGGCGACAGCGATGGCGACGTGCCTTGTGGATGGTGTAGTAGGGTGCCCAGACAGGCTGGATAGCCTCGAAACGGTCGAAGAACTCGGCGGGGAAGGCGGAGAGGTAGCCCGTGTCGCCGGCGGCGCGCTGGCACTCGTGGAGGACGTCGACGACCGCCGCCATGTTGCCGGCGAGCGTGGCGTTGTGCGTGCTCGCCCACATCCTGGCCGTCGCGCTCAGGTAGTGCCCTGCGTCGTCATTTCGTCAAGGTCCCGTGTGGAACGTGCCAGTTTGCAGAAATTCAGGATTCATACAACAAATAGTCGTTGATGTTTGTGCTTGATAAAATGTAAATACATAAACTCGTTCGAACAGTAGTACTCAGTGAGTAATTTGGCGCCAAATTTGAATCCGATAAAGCGAAACTAGCTGGGCCGTGATAAAGCCCAACAGAGTGGTTGTCGTTCATATATGGGCCAGATTCAATATACGGAGGCCCATCATATCATACTAGTCGGCCGGCGAACCGCATGTGCTTGCAGAATTGCAGAGGAGAAAGAGGTGGGTTTTTTCCCTCAAAAAAAAAAAAGAGGTGCTGAACTGGAAACTGATAACTGAGGGAAAAGTTGTTTTCCGATGTCAACGTCAAAATTACAAACATAGGAATACAGGTAGCTTAATTAGTATCATAACATGTTCTCTACCTTACACACGGTAAATCTTAATCTTAGCTGGAAGCTTAAAAAAAGTGAATTTTGTTTAGCTAGCTAAACCCGGTAAAATGAGTTGAAATAAAAAACCCATGTACCTCTTCATGGGAATGCTCAATGCCACCCCACGATCTATCCACAGCAAATATTCATCGATGTTTGTGCTTGATAAAATGTAAATGAATAATTTGTCGCCAAATTTGAATCCGGTAAAGCAAAACGAGCTGGGCCGCGATAAAGCCCAACAGAGTGGTTGCCGTTCATATATTGGCCAGATTCAATCTACGGAGGCCCATCATATCATATCATACTAGTCGCCCGGCGAACCGCATGTGCTAGCAGAATTCAGAGGTTTGCTTAAAAAAAAAAGCAGAATTGCAGAGCAGGAAGAGGTGGGGGTTTTTTTCCCAAAAGAAAAAAAAGGAGAAATGGGTGAACTGGAAACTGATAACTGAGGGAAAAGCTGTGTTTCCGGTGTCTACCAAAACTAGGTACAATATGCACACGGCCAAAGTTGTTTGTTCAGCCATTAACTCAAAATTAAAAACATAGGAATGCAGATAGCTTAATTAGTATCATAACATGTTCTCTACCTTACACGCGGTAAATCTTAGCTCGAAGCTAAAAAAAGTGCATGAGTTGAAAACTGATTAAAAAAACATTATCTCTTCATGGGAATGCCCACTTCCACCCCACTATCAGCCCACAATTAACGAATGGTAGATGAAAGATAGAATAGCCCAATTAGCTGGTGTATTCAAACACCCCAACCAAAATTTAGCTGGCTAGGGTGGATAGAGACAGAGGCTAACTATAATGACGAAAATTGTTACAGCCGACAAGACTCGAGTGAGGCTAGGCAGGCGAGGTAAACAGCTACTACGAGGAAATTGGCATGGTGCGGAACAAACACGTTGTCGATTTGCCATGGCAAGACGCTAACCGAAACAAGTTTTGGTGGTAGGCCACGCCATCACCCAAAGAGGCGTCATCGTTACCACTCCCATATCGGCGTCCCCGCCCGGCGATGGCGATCGAGAGCCACCAATAATGCTCTCACGTGCCAACTAGACACGAGATTCATCAGAACGAGCCACCAGTAATGGCGCGCAGTAAAGGCCGTGTCCGGCCGGCCGGGAACGGATCGATTGGCGGAGGCGCAACGTGATGGCGCCGCCGGACGAGACAAGACTAGACGGCGGAGCGCGTGCTACTATCTAGATGCATGTGCGCCGGAGAGAGAGGAGGAGCCGTGGAGGAGATTTTATATATATATATATATATAAACCCCACCTGTGTCCGGAAGCTCCAGACGAGACGGTCTGGGTCCAGCATGAGAAGGTACTCGAGGTTGGTGCGTTGCGCTCGCCCGTACACCGCGTCGCCGTCGAGGTCCAGCCGCACGTCGTGCAGCGACACCTCCTCCAGGAACTCCCCGGCGCCGCCGCCGCCGCCGGGCACCTGGCCCTTGAGTGATTTGTACAGTATCGCCCAGTCGAGCTCCTCGTCTTCCCCGGCGCCGGTGGCGGCGGCGACGCCGTGGAGCGGCGGCATGAGGTCCATCCACGCGGCTTCGTCGGTGGGGTTGAGATGGTCGTGGAACAGCTCGCGCCACCGCCACTCCGCCGCTCCGGGTGTCGACAGCAGCCGCGCGCGCACCGTGTGGGAAGACAGCTGCGTCGGGATGTTGGTGCACTCCTTCGCCGCCGCCGCCGCCGCCGCCGCCGCCATTACCATCACCGCCGCCCACGTCGCCATCCTAAGATAACCCGCGCCACACCCCGCTTGCTTGTGTCCCCCAGAGACCACCGCCACCACTACGCTATCACTCACTCTGAGTGACACACACACACACACACATGCGCCGACACGGTGCGGATATATATGGTCTCCACGGACACGGACTTTTTCGAGCCATTTTATCCCCAGCGATTCGATCTGCGAATAAGTTGCGCCGCGCCCACATGATAGGAGGGCCGGAGTGGAACGGACAGCGTTTTAAGTCTGGAAGCGATGGCACGGGCGGGGCACCATCAAGCGTTCGATCGGCGGCGGCGCGTGACGACGATGGACGACGGCCGGGCATCGTGGGGGGGGGGGGGGGGGGGTGGCCGCACGGGATGCCACAACGCGACACGAGACACCACTCGAGGAGGAAGCACAGG
Organism: Digitaria exilis; assembly: GCA_015342445.1. Classification (NCBI taxonomy): domain Eukaryota; kingdom Viridiplantae; phylum Streptophyta; class Magnoliopsida; order Poales; family Poaceae; genus Digitaria; species Digitaria exilis. Next base: position 1,297,178 of record JACEFO010002054.1, read on the forward strand.
GCCCTTGTCGTCCTGCTGTGACCTCACCCCCAGCTCAGGCAGTCACGGAAGCCGTCGCGCTCCTCTCGCTCACGTGTCGCCAGTCGCCACAGGACACACGACGAGCTGGGCCGTGTCGCGCTTGCGTGTTTCCCCTTTGTCAGGTTGCGTCCCGTGAAGGGAGAAGCTGAGAAAGGGAGGGCGGCGGCAACCGTCGGGATCTGCTGCCTGTAGCTCCTCTAGCCGTGGAGGCATCGCCGACGGCGACGGCGCCGCCGCCGGGTTGATCCATCGGCGTCAGGAGAGGGACGGCGGTTGGAGATTCCTTGGTCCCGGTCGGGACCCTCCTTCCTGGCCAAATGCTACACGCTTTACCTTGCCGTCACCGTCGTTGCTGTAAAAAAAATCTTCTCCCACCCTGTCAATTGCCATGACCTCATCTCCGTGACCACTGCACCAAATGCTTGCTTGCTACGACGCATTTGCATAGGGCCGCACGATCGACAGGCAGCTAATAAAATTGGGCCACACGTATTCATTGTACAGTGGCAAATCTGGGCAAGATGCATCTATGGCGCGTCCACCCATATTTGTTTCATGGCTTAATGCTTCCTGTTTCATGGGGGGATGATTATGCTAAAAAAAAAAATGGTGGGATGATGAATGGATGATACACAGGGCGTCATTGTAATATAAATTTGTACAGTCCAAAGCTCCAGGCATTCTGTCCAGGCTCGCCACCACTTCACTCTCCGATCACGATCGGCTGCCGTTGCCCAGGCACCCATGCGGACCCGAGTGCTGTTCCTGCCTTTCGTAAGCCAGATCTTCCAGAGAGCCTGCCGATCACTCTGAAGGCGTTCAGTGTCGTCAAGAACAATCTGGCGTCGTCCAGCGAGCAAGGCAGCTAGCAGTTCGAGCGATCAAGGAAAAACACCTTTGAAACTTTGGGTACCAAGACAAACTGACATAGTCACCAAGCTGGCCCTCTCGCAGGATATCATGTGGAAGCACAATTCACTAGAAATGTAAACATATGTATCGGAATAAAATCACATACCCTTTATTTACAACATTTATACTGTAACAAGTGCATTCTAACAGATCATTTCTGTGTAGAATGGTGCAAAACATGCGATGCATTAGCATGACAAAAGGTAGCAGAGATCCGTACGCCCCTCATCAGAAGTCAGAAATAGACTTCTCCATTTGTGAAAACAGGATCAATTAATAATACACAAAGTTTGAGCCCACAAGTTGCCACACGGATTATTTACCAAACGTCAAAGCGAAATAAGAATGGAACCTGGATATTAAAGACACTGATTATGGTTCAACATAAAGATCCTAGCAGCCACTGGAAGTACTTAAGGATGATAACATTTACAACTGCATACTGTATGCTGCTAACAAAGCTTACACAAAACATTACTTCCACAGTGAACTGCACTAGCCGGCCCAACAAAGTCAGGTACAAGACTACACTGAGTGCACGAAAGCACAATGGAACACTGTCACAACTTCATAAAACTCCACACAAGCCACCGCTGGTCTGCTCGTATACTATACTACTCCAGTATCATCGGATATGTCCAACAATCATGGAGCTATACTAGGCAAGTAATAAGACCTTTAATGCCCGTCTGCCATTGACCCTGAGAACAAGGGAACATATGGAATATAAGGAGTTGAGCAATGGCTTCCAAGTCGACTTACAAAACGGAGCCTCCTGTGATCCATTTCGTAACACATTAGTGTTCTGTCTGTCCCACAAACCATGAAAATCACATTGCGTTCTGGATGGATTGATATAACTTTGAAATTGTCTCTAAACACTGAATAGTAATGTGCTCCAAACAGATCCAGAATGTTGACATTGTGCTTCAAAGACCAATTTTCACTATTGTAGTCCTCAAGTACCCAGACTGATAATCCATAGTCATTAGATCCATCAGCTACACGTCTTGCTGCAAAATACAAGTGCCCCTGAGATAGGTAAACATCACCAAATTTTTCTCTGATGTAGTTATCATAGTCTGGCGGCATAGGAGCAGGGATGCCTCTCAAAATGTTTCCCTCCACATCAATGGCTAATACCAAGCCATGACAACTAGCCAAATGCAGAACCCCATTGAAAAAGACACCTTTTGAACCCATGGCCATGTGCATACCAAAACCACCATCACCATTCCAGTTAAAATGCTCCTCCTTCAAACTCCAAATTCCAGTATTCGAGGAATAGGTGGCCACTACCTGTATGCTTCCATTACAATTATTATTGAGTAACATTCTATAATAATCACTCACGTCCATCTCTCGATCATCCATATGCAAAACATGATCGGGTATTAACTCAAACACATGAAAGTGTGTGGAGACGGCTGGATCGAACCCCAAGCGAGCGATCCTTGCTGGATCGAACCCCAAGCGAGTGATCGTTTGCTCATATTGCTCGTACCGTGCAGCCTTCCTAGACCAGCCAGAGTCTGGAACGACCACCCATTTTTCAGTGGCGGGATTGCACACGAGATACTCCAGTGTCACAGGATGAGTGGGTTTCCAGCCACGGCAAAGGAGGAGACCATTGCAACCGTCCACGAAGTCAATGCTCTCATATTCGGGCAGGAACGACAGGAGGGGTTGATCACAGGGTCACCTGAGACGCTAATGAAATGGCGAGCCAATGTCAGGAAGCGCTTTGTGTCGTAGCTCCCGTAGAAGAAGCCGGCAAGGGTCTAGGGCAGCTTCTTGCCATTGTCGGGGTTGGAGATGAGGTCGTGCCAGCGCCTGCAGACCGACTTGCAGCGGTAGAGCGATTTTATCGGCACGCACGAGAGGATGTCGACGAGGACGTCGTCTGTGAGGTCGGCCCCTACGTCCCGCCCCCTGCCATTCTTCTTCTTCTTGGAGACCCTCGCCACCCTCTTCTTCTTGGCGCCACCCGCCATTGCCGGTGGAAACGAGAAGCAGTCAATGGTCCCCAAAGCTGATCCCATCCTGACACAGGGATGGACGAGGCGCGTGGTCGGGTCGAGCCGGCCGAGGCTGGAGACGGATGCTGTAGGCGTCGGAGGCGAGGCGCTGAGCCAGGAGGCCTCGAAGAGGAGCAGCGCGACGGCCGGGAGGAGCGGGAGGTCGGGCCATCACCGCGCCAGCAGTCGCACCGACCGCTGCCCGAAGCTACGAGCTACCGCCTTCCTCCTCTGGCTACACTTACTAGTTTGACTAGAATAGGGTCAGACCATTGCCCGTTAATGTTAAATCTGGGGGAGAAAGAAAAGAATTATCAGTTTTATCTGGAGAAACAATGGTTTCAGGAAGATGGGTTCTTAGAACTGATAGAATCAAAATGGAAGGCGCTCAAAGAAAGATGGCCGGTGACAGCATACTCACTGGACAAGTAGTTGAAGAAATTTACTGGCAACAGCGAGGGGGGGAAAGATGGGTCCTGGAGGGAGATTCTAATACCAATTTCTTCCATCTGGTTGCGAATGGAAGAAGAAGGAAAAAAATGATACACATGCTGAAACACAATGGGGAGGAGGTTCATGACAAACAAAAGATTCAACAAATTATATGTGACTACTACAAAAAACTGTTTGGTAGGCAGCCAGAGAGAAAGGTCACATTGGGGGCGAATGCATGGAACTCAAGGAGGAGGTTATCTGAAGAGGATAATAACGATTTAACCAGGCCATTTACAGAAGAGGAAGGCAAAACAGTGGTCTTCAGTATGAAAGAAAATACAGCCCCGGGACCAGATGGATTTGGGGTTACCTTTTACAAGAATTGCTGGGAGATCATCAAAGGGGAGTTGATGGAGATGATAAATGATTTTTACATGGGAAATTTAGACTTGGCTAGACTCAATTATGGAAAGATTACATTGCTGCCGAAGGTACAAGAAGCAAGGGATGTGAAGCAATACCGTCCAATTTGCTTACTGAATGTTAGCTTCAAGATCTTTACAAAACTGTTAGCTGAAAGATTGTCAAGAGTAGCACATAAGTTGCTGGACCCATGCCAATCTGCTTTTGTTAGAAAAAGATATATAGTAGACGGAGCAGTTATGTTGCATGAAATAGTTCACGAGCTACGGACCAAAAAGAAAAAGGGGGTTATCTTAAAAATTGATTTTGAAAAGGCCTACGACAGTGTTAATTGGGATTCATGGAAACTGTTATGGAAAGGAAGAGCTTCGGTAACAAGCTTAGAGGATGGATTATGAGTACTGTCAAGGGGGGTAGAGTTTGTGTCAATATTAATGGGGAAGATAGCTCATATTTTAAGACTCATAGAGGTCTAAGACAGGGCGATCCTTTGTCACCTTTACTCTTTAACCTAGCTGCGGATGCTCTTGCTCACATACTAAACAAGGCTAAATCACAAGGATACATCAGGGGGGTAGTACCACATCTAATTGAGGGGGGGATCACACATCTTCAGTATGCAGATGACACGGTAATAATGATAGAAGGGGATCAGGATTCAATAAAGAATGTCAAGTTCCTGCTATATTGCTTCTAGTGGATGTCAGGGCTCAAGATCAACTACCACAAAAGTGAGGTGGTCATGTTTGGGTTTGGGGACAGACAACAACAGGAGATTGCCAACGCTCTTAACTGTAAGGTGGGACAGCTTCCGATGTCGTATCTAGGGTTCCCAATAAGTGATAAGGTGCTGGGAGTGAATGTCTTTAAATTTGTTGTTGATAAAATGAGAAAGAAGCTTCAACCTTGGAAAGGAAAGAACTTAACATCGGGGGGAAGGCTGATTCTAGCAAATACCTCCTTGAGTAATATGCCGATATACATAATGAGCATTTTTCTATTACATGGAGAGACACACCATCAGATGGACACTATTCGGTCTCAATTTTTCTGGAGGGGTGATATTACCAAATTCAAGTACCATATGATTAAATGGGAGAATGTATGCCTACCCAAGGACTTTGGGGGGCTGGGTATTCTGAACACAAGGATGATGAATGAAGCTCTGCTGACCAAATGGATCTGGCGTATTCTGAGCAACAGAGAGGATGATATTTGTTGTCAGCTACTTAGAGCCAAGTACCTTAGGAGGAAAACTCTTCAACAATGCAAAGGCAAGGAAGGATCACAATTTTGGAGAGGTATTAACAAAGTTAAAAAGAACTTTAGATGGGGGGGGGGGGCAAATCTATAGTTAACAGTGGCAAGGACACCAGTTTTTGGGAAGATACTTGGGTGGGGGAAATTCCGCTTAAATTAGAATTTCCTGAGCTTTATGGTTGTTGCAGGGATAAAGAGTGTACTGTGGCGAGCTGTTGGAAAGAAGGGGAATGGATTATGGAGTTTAGGAGATCGCTCAATGCCGAGGGGGCTGCCCAGTGGGGGGAGCTGACTAATGCTATTGGTCATATTAGGTTGAATGATGAAGCAGACACAGTTAAGTGGGTTTTAGAGAAATCTGGGCAATATATGACTAAGTCGATGTATAGAATGCTAGCCCATAGGGGGGTTAACAACTATCAAATGGGGAGAATTTGGAAATGTAGGATTCCCATGAAATTGAAAGTTTTTCTTTGGCTAGTAATGCAAAATAGGCTACAAACGGGGATAACCTGAAAGGTAAGAAGTGGAAGGGTAGTTACAAATGTGTGATATGCGGGGCTACAGAAACCGAAGACCACATCTTTTTCCAATGCATCATTGCAAGGTTCACGTGGCAATGCATCAAAGAAGCTCTAGGATGGGGGCGCTGTCCAAGGGGGGTCCAAGACTTCTTAGACAACTGGGCTAGGAGAGGATGTAAAAATGCAAATTTGATTTTTATTCTGTTTTGCGATTGTTCTATGGGGGTTATGGATAACTCGTAATAAATGTGCCATTGAAGGCAAATTTCCCTCACGACCTGTGGAGGTCTTAATCAAAATCAACTTGTTTATGCAGAGATGGCAGGTTCTACTTAAGGGGGAGGAAAGGAAAATCTTGGAGGCAAAGATAGAAAAGGTCAAAGCTTGGATGAAAGAGCGCATCACGACAGGGAGTGAACAAGCGACTGAGGACTTCATGTAGCTTACAGTCTTTTTCCTTTTTCTTATGTTGTGTTTGTGTGCTGGACGCGGGTCTCCGATTTAAGCTGGTAGCCCCAGTGAGCTCTTGTATCGAACCTCTTATATGCTTTCTATAAAAGCAGTGTTTATCCTTTTTCAAAAAAAAAAAAACGAGAAGCAGTCAATCTGCAAAAGAGAACGGAAGGGCGAGGGCATCTCAGAGCCGTCAGTGAGGGGAGCATGAATGGAGAGAGGACCTTCCGAGTGCGCAGCGTGCTTACCAAGGAGACCAGTGGAACGGCTAGCTTGCGCAGGCTGGCAGTGCCCCCATCGCCGGAGAGCGGATTGCGCGCTGGTGGGGGTAGGTTTCGGGCGCGCGGCGGCGCCGAGAGAGTGGAAGACGGACTGAGGACGAAGCACACAGCGAGTTAAGCTGGTTGCGCACTTGGGCCTTCTGATCGTGGGCCGGTCCAGGCAGGCCTACGTAAGTCACAAATGGACCAGTCATTTTGTCCACGCATCTCAAAAAGGGCAAAAAATAGGTTCATCAGATCATGGACTAGTGTTAATTACTTATTGTTTCATGGTTGGGATCATATACAAAGCGTCATTGTACGGTCCAAGCACAGTGAGTAGCAGTGCTAATAGCTGCTGTCGTGATGTGTGCCGTCCTCCACCACTTCACCATTGTCAGCTGTCGGCGTCGCCGGAGACGAGGCTGAAGTAGACGGTGTAGAACTCGTCCTGGAGGCTCCACAGCGGCTCCAGCAGGAAGCCCCGCTCCATGCCGCGCGCCGCGAAGCTCAGCGGGTGGTACCGTCTCATCGGCGCCGCCCGCACGAAGCTCGCCGCACGCCGGAACTCCGTGCCTCCGCCGCGATCATCGCCGTCGCCCAGGCACCCGACGCCGACCTGCGTGGCGTTCGCGCCGGCCGCTGCCGTCACGAAGCACCCCGGCCGGCTGCCGAGCTCCAGTGACACCGAGCCTGGCGCGCCGTCGAGGCCCGGTACAGCGTGGAACACCGTGTCCTGGCCGCCGGAGCTACCTGCTCTGCCGACGACGAGGGCGTTGGTGACCGCCATGCCCGGCATGTCGAACGGCTCGATCGTCACGTCCGGACCTTCCACCTCGCCGCCGGCGATGGCGTAGACGCGGAACGTGGCGTGCACGCACGCGTCGCTCCCGGGAACGGGCTGATCCTGCATCTCCAGCCTCCCGTCGGCGATCGACACCGACAGGACGAGCGTCCGCTCGCCGGAGCTCTGCGTCAGGGTGACGAGCTGTGAGTTGAGCGACGCAGATGGGAGTGGGGTGACCCAGCCGGCGACGGAGGCTGCGCCGGTGGCGTTCACTTCCCAGATGCCTGAGGTCAGCCCGTCGTTGGAGTGGTTGCTGTCTGTCACTGGCAGGTTGCCGTGCGTGAGGCCGGCGAGGAGGTGTGGCCCGAACAGCACCGCTTGGATGGATTCATATTCTGGCCTGTCATCTGAAACCAAAGTTCACCGTTTCAGACTGAAAATTGAAACATTTAAATTTGCTGCTTCAGAACAAAAAGAGTGTGTTAAATTTGCACGGAGCCTAAAAATGATCAATGCCAATGTTTGTCTGAGATTTCATACCTTTGATTGCCTCAGTTCTTAGGGCGATGGGGAATTTTAGTGTCAAGGTATCTTCCAACCAGAGTTTGGTCACCGTGATGAAGCCACCTGCAGGTAGAAAACAAAGCATGAAGCAGGAACCACTCATTTGACATCACGTTCTTTAGAGTGGCAAGATAGTGATAAAATACCATTACTGGAGTTGCTGGAGGCTGTCAGGTCAAGCTTTTCGCCATTCAGAGTCGTGATAGCACCATCCGTGGATGTCCATGACGGGATTCTCACGCTCACCTTTGCTAGTCGGGCATCCCCCTGCATCTATGACAGACAGTATGAATGCAGAATAAAAAGTTTGATACCATCCAGATTCCTGAATCCACTACTCCTTTGCAGACAGTGAACTTCAGAAACTACCTTTGCAGAAATAGTGACTGAAGCTTCGAAATAAGTATCCGTTGAGAAGAGAGGTTTGGCCTGCTGCCTGACAGTGAGACCTGCGGATTTCCAGTCGAAAGTGCTTGGTATGTACTGGATGATGCAGAGCCCTGGCGCTTTACCCTCCTCCAGGAAATAGATGGAATCGCCAAGCTTCGAGAAAGACTCTATCCCTGTCAATGCAAATAGGACGAAGATTCAGAACACAACATAAACAAGAACACATCCATGTGAATGTTCAGGAATTACCTGTTCCATAGCAGCACCAGAACGTGTCGTTCGGACCTCCCCATCCACCTGGGTTCATTGGCGGAAGACCAGAGGGTGGCCGGCCGCTGACGCTCTTGGATCGGCCAGGTCCCATGGGAAGGAAGTAGAGCATGACTCCAGGTTGTGTTCCTCTCTGGTTGCCCATCATCCCGTTGATGAGCAGCCTCTCGTAGTGATCTGCGTACTTGGCTTCCTTTGTCCACCGGAACAGGTTCCGTGACACCTTCAGCGAAAGCAAGAAAGTCTCAGGATTGTGTTCTGCACAGTGTGATCATATACATGGAGTGGAGGTGCCTGACCTTGAGGAAGTTGTAGGTGGCACAGGTCTCTTCGTTGGAGCTGATCTTGATCTCATCCACCAGACGCTTTGGGTCATGCCTGACATGTAAACCGAACGTGGGGCAGAAGGTTACCATGGCGTCGCAAATTCTCTGAGAAATGTGTGCTGAATTGGTGTGATGGTAACCGTTATGACGCACCAGTGTTCCATGGTAGATGTGCCTCCTGTTGCGAATGTATGAGAAGAATTTACCACTTCAAACAAGTACGTCGAGATGTCCTGTGCCATGAATTATTGTCAAATTGTAAAATGAAAAAAGAATTTACACATCATTTTGATTGCTGATTGATCAAGGAATAACCCAATAGAACTGTGAAGAACATTGCTCATCATGGCTGGTTCTATGGTAAATGCTCCAAAGAATCTGTTAGTACCTTGTAAACAACGTCACCGACGACTTCATATCTCTTCTGCGCGCCAACGAGGACAGGGAGATGGGTATTAGCATGCAAACCTGATATGTCATCCTTCTGAATGACGAAGACCATCAAGATATGAATACATCAGTTAACTGGTACTACGGCAAATTTAAAAGAAAAAAAATTGAGAAAACCCACAAAGAAAACTGAAACTACTGACATGAAGACTGAGTGGTCCTAGGAAGCACGGTTTGTCGAAAAGATGAGCCATTGTCAAATGCTTCTGGTCTTTGTGCGGAAAGAACAGAAATAATGCTGTAAGAAAGAACAACATGATACGACAATTCATCTCAATTGAAAAAAAACAAAACATGTAATGCAGCGAATTGTGCATAGATGTAGTTTTTTTTTTTAACGAACGAGCACAAGATTTGTGCATAGATGAAGGTTCAATCCAAGTCAAAAGGCAGTGCGAAATGAATCGACACGAAGATTACCGTTATAGTATAGAGCTGATACATGACGTCATTGAATCCACCTGTCTCTTCGTTCATGGCCTCCCAATGCCTCTGAATAGTGTACTTTCGTATCAGATTCTTGACACGGCTGCTGAAGTAGTCGGCCATCCACACCACAACACCAAGGCCTTTCTTATTCCCAGCCAGTGTGTACTGATCAAGAAGTCCCTGCATAATCTGTCATAACACCAAGCGTCAAACATCACAACAATGACAGATAATTCAGTTACATACCTACATGGCTTCAAAGTATGGAATCGATCGAATCAGATAAAAGGTGGGTGGAAATCAGGAACAGATTATGCAAGGAGAGAACAGTGGTCATTCCATTCGCACAAATCGAAATTACCTTGTGCGTGGTGTAATACGGCGACCATGCCTCGTCCAGCTGCTCGTAGGCGTCGAACACGGCGTCGGAATACGTCGCGAGGTAGCCGGTGCCCATCTTCTTCTGGGCCTTCTGGCAGCTGTGGAGGATGTCCACCACCCTCGCCATGTTCTCCCTGAGGGTCTCGTTGCCCGTGCAATGCCAATGCAAACAAACACACACATGACAATGACATCCTGCCGCTCATCAATCAAACTAACGGTCCAAAAATGGAGATCGAGACCGGCGGCGACCTGGGAGATCGGTAAATGAACAAACCTGTGAAATGGCCGGAGAGCTGGCCGCCGGGGGCCTCCCAGCCGCCGTAGGGGTCGCCGACGGTGGGCAAGCCGGCTTGCCGGCGGAAGGTCCAGGTGAGGCGGTCGGGGTCGAGGTAGAGGAGGTACTCGAGTTTGGTCTGCTGCGCCTGCCAGTACATGGACGAGGACGACGACTCGCCGCCGGCGTCGAGGCGGACGTCGTGGAGGGGTGCCGGTGACAGCATCTCCCCCGCGCCCGGCGGCCTGCGGGCGGCGGCGGAGCCCGTCCCGCCGCCGCGCGTGAGGCCGCGGTAGAGCGCCAGCCAGTCGAACTCGGCGGCGGCGGCGCCGCCGCGGAGCCTGCGTGGGAGAAGCGCCATCCACGTGGCCTCCTCGGCCGGGGCGAGGTGCGGGAGCCCGTCGTCGTGGCGCCCCTGCATGTTGTGGAACAGCCGGTCCGTGCACAGGTGCAGCGCCGCGCCGCGTCGCACGGACGCCGCCGCGCACAATAGCAGCAGCAGCGCCGCCGCCATCGCCGCCGCCGCCGACGACACCGCCATGGACAATGCCATTGCCAGCTGCCTCCAAGAACAGTGGATGATCCAACGGCTTCGAGACGCCGGCGAGTCACCGGGGAAGAGGCGTATATATAGGCTGGCGGCATGGACCGCATGGTGGAGAGGTCTCAGAAGGCCAGGCGCGCCCAGGCCGATAAGAGTCAATGGAGACGAGACGACTGCGCAAGAGAGTGTGCGTCCGCATCGGCATGGTTGAAACGGCCGGATGGATAAACGTTCAACGTTTCTCTCGTCGCAACCGCCGCTCGGCGCCCGATTCGCTCGTCAGCTCCCTGCTCGCTCGTCCCGCATCGCATCGCAGTAGCCCACTAGCGAGCCGCAAACCCATTTTGTTTTGAAGCCATCAACCTGTGCTGAGGGCATGTACAAAGGTTTAGACAGCTGCTGTCTTTTTTGTATGAACAGACAGCCAAAGAGATAGCTCGTACAACAGTTTAGACAATTAGTGTCTTTTTCGTTGTCTACAAGAGTATTAATTCAATTTTTGATACACAAAGTATGGCGATTTTCTATAATTTGATATTTGTAGCCATTTTAATTGTTGTGTGAGAGAAGACATGATATAGTCAAATAATACACATGATTTTCTTAGTGTGGCATATATATGTATATAATATTCATATGACGAGGTTCTTACTATACATAAATATAATAAAAGTAATAATTGATTAAGAAATATAGCTGTCGACATGGTGTAGAAAATGGAAGAGAGGAATGGAAAATAGGTTTGGAAGAGAGACACATGCCAGCGTATACATGCAGCCATCAGTTTTAGTTCAACAAAGAAATATACAGTTCACACAATCAAAAAACTTAAATAATATAAAGGGAGCACTTCAGTTGTTCGCACAGCACAACCACCTGCCACACGGAGGGGAATCCTGCGCACTCGAGCCTGCGCCAGCACATTGAATCCAGAAATACGTCGCCGCCGTGCAGAGGTCGTACAACGCGCTCCCACTGCCGTCGCCTTCCCTCGGAGCACGCGGACGAGCCGTAGACGAACGAGTCGCCGGCGCTGCTCTCTCTGTTCAATTAATATGGTCCACGTCGGATGAAATCGCTGAGTTGGCCTCAAAACGACGGCTGCCGGCTATGCGTTGTACCTGCCCTTAAGTCTATCGGCGCAGCAAAAGTCAGCCAGATCAAATTTACATGTGTGTCAAAATAATGGTTTCCACCCAACATAAAATGTGAAACCCCCCCCCCCACCCCACCCCCACCCAAAAAAACGTGACAGAGTAACTATGTTGTGTTAGATGCTAATTAGGAGTTTAGGACAGTCATCGTTATTACCATGTATCCTCCTTTCTGGCAAAAAATCAAAACATAACAGCACTATTCAACCGTTTTTCAATATATTCAAACTTTCACATAGATCCAAAATGGGAGAAGTCCGGTTTTCACCCTCCAACTACAGCAAAAGTCCAATTTTCAACCCGCAACTACGAAACCGGACAAAAAAGCCATCCAACTATCAAAATAGTGTAAATTTAGCCCTTTTAGTGATTTCAAAGGTGGTTTTTTGTTTTAAAAAATTATTAAAAATAATGTAATCTAAAAAATTCATAACTAATTAATTTTAAATCAAAATAATATGAAACTTGTGCCAACTATTTTTGAAAAATATAAACTATATGTTGATACAACATTTGAAGTTATTTGTAGTTTATTTATTTCTATTCCTAGTATTATTTTAAAAATAATAAAACACTAGCAACATAAAAAAAATAATACCCAAATAACTTTACATGGCATAGGAAAACCACCTTTGAAACCACTCAAAGGGCAAAATTTGCACGGTTTTGATAGTTGGATGGTCAATTGTGTCCGGTTTTGTAGTTGCAGGTTGAAAATCAATCTTTTGTTATAGTTGAAGGGTGTAAATCGGACTTTTTTCAAATAGTTCCAAAATCTATGTATCTCTTTTTTCAAAAAAGTTATAATACTTCCACAAGTGACAAATCAATAATTTTTCAATATATTCAAATTTTCAAATAGTTCCAAAATCTATGTATTTATCTTTTTCAAAAAAGCTATATTTTTCCACATGTGACAAATCAATCATTTTTCAATATATTCAAATTTTCATGTAGTTCCAAACGCTATCTATTTCCACAAGTGACAAATTTAAAGCAAGTATCAGGCACGAGATACCTTTTGAGATCTCACCGTTCTTCGTAGTTCCATGATAAGCAAGAATCAATCACTGCCACATGTTTTTTCTTAGTTCCATGATAAGGCAGTACAGCCAATCGTCCTAGAAGTTTAGTACATTGTCACAATTACTGCGTGCTCATGGTAATACAGACAACAGGAACCAATTATATGCACAGAGGCCTTCCTCAAATAGCTATTGCCAAGAAAGTTTGTCAGGGTCAGTTGTTACTGCAGCTTCATGAAAAGACAGAATACAAGGACCAGTGACAGCTTATTAGCTGAATGCATGGCAGCTTCATCTGTAGCTAGTCCTAGCCAATAGGTCCTATGTGACCTGAATTGACAGAACGTCATTTAGGTTGCGCTCATATTACCACAGCGCACATGGTGAATTAATATGCTGCTTATACTCCGGAACAAGTAAATATCACACTGGAAAGTGGAAACCATAGTGCTCTGAATCTGAAGATAGTCTAAAATTACCTCAGAAATTCGGAGCGAAATCTGACCAGTTGAAATATGACTGCATATTTTACTGCAAAAGGTGCACTTTTCTAGAATTGATTTGGCACTTTAATGTGACTGCTGCAGTTTTCTAATTGAATTGCCGCTTTACTGTAACAGCTGCAATTTTCTACTGAGAGCTACGAGGAAGGAGCACATGGAAGCTCGATCCAATGGACGGTTTTGCCTCCATATAACCTAGCTTTCTTGGTTTCTTGTTCTCCTTCCTCTATCGGCTCAGTTCGGTCAAGGTGCCTGTTACCAAAATAGGTTTAAGATTACCAGGTTTCGTGCACTTGATGCTTAAACTACTCTGTCCTGGGAAACGAATGAGCACGGCTTGTTTGTAGAATGATATAAAAATGCTGGAGGAAAAGAGATGCATGCAGTTTTCAGATTTAATATTTAGCCATAGTAATACTACTACTCCATACAGTACACACTAACATTTTGAAGGAGCATAGAAATGGTAATTCTGGCAGTCCATTGCAAGAAATTTTATCAAATGTATAGCATAAAGGACAAAAAATTGATGTCATGTGCTAACAAAAAATATAAATGTTAACTACATCGACATGCAACTGCTCTGAAAACCTTTTTCAGAAATGTAGAAGTCTGAACTGCTGGTTCACAGTGGTGGTACCTGAAGCATCCTTCAGTGCTTGCTATGGATATTGCCTACAGGACAAGTGATTACCTTAATATAGCTTACGCTATATGTTGCATATATATGTATTGTCCGGCAATCTGCAAAGCTCCAAAACCTTTCATATAGCCCTGGGAGTCTGCAAGCATAACATGTGAAGTTATTGTTAGAATAATTTAGTAAAGGTACCTACAAGAGAAACAACTCTCAGTTTTCCCCTTGACAACCATAGTAGTATATCTTATGAAGTACTCTTTATGAACATACTGAGATTATTAATGTTGACTGAATGGACAGGATACATACTGAGATTATAAATGTAGATTGACAGATGGGAGAGCTAAGTAGAATATTTTTTTTTTTGCCAACAGTCCTTTCTGAATTATAGTAATCTGAAATCAGAAGGTGGAGCACATGAGATGTTGATATGCTCCATTAGTTCCTCTCAGTCTGTTCCGTGGACCATTGCATATTGTTATCTGCAGTGTTATCACAAAGACAGCTGCTCCTATGAGCAAAAGCAATCTGAAGAAGTATAGCATCATATCTTTCACCAGTAATCTCCACATGTGCAAGCCCCTCCTGTAATTAGATGAAAGCGATTTTTGTCTCTGAGGGATATCTCTCTTCCATAAACTTCCGAAACAAACTTTGCAAAATTGTGGCAGTCAACACAGATGCGAAGATTCTTTATAATCTGGATGGGCATGCCTGAAGGAGTACTCATCAGTCCAAAAGCTATGGCTAGCTTCTCACTGTGGCCAAGAAGCATGCGTTCTTTCTGCTCATCATCAACATCATGAAGTACACAACTCAGGTCAGGAACAAAACCAGCTGCTTTAATAGCAACATATATCTCCTTCACCTTAGCATTTATATCTTCCTTCCTGGGGTGGAAACGCTCACTAGAGCGGAAGGTATGAATAACCTTGTCAATAATCATCTTGCTACACCCTGGTTCCTTTATCACAGTCTTCTTCAACATTAACTTCCTCACTCTGAAAACATCTTTCCACATCCCAGCAGCAGCATAAATATTAGAAAGGATCACATAGTTACCAGCATTTTCCGGTTCAATGTCAAGAAGCTTCTGAGCAACAAGCTCGCCAACATGAACATTAACATGAACTCTACATGCACCAAGAAGTGAACCCCAAATTGCTCGAGTTGGTTCATATGGCATCTTTTGTATCAAATCTAGTGCCTTTTGAAGTCTTCCAGAACGTCCAAGAAGATCAATAACACACCCGTAATGTTCAACATTGAGGAGTGTGCTATGTTCTTTTACCATAAGATCAAACATATCAAGGCCCTCATCAATCATCCCACCATGACTATAGCCAGACAAAATAGCCAACAGAGTAACACTGTCAGGCTTCACTTCTTCATGCATAGATCTAAAGAGCTGGGCAACTTCATGCGCTAAGCCATGCCTTCCATATCCCATAAGTATTGTGTTCCAGCTCACAACTGATCTCTCAGGCATGTTATCAAATACCCTTCTTGAGTATAAAAGCTTGCCGCATTTGGAGTACATATCAATCAAAGAATTCTGTAAAGCCATGAAAAATGGCAACTCTTTACGAAGTATTAGCCCATGAACCTGCTTGCCATAATCAAGGGAAGCAAAGCCAGACAGTGCATTGAGAAGGGATAGGAAGGTAACTTGATTGCATTGCATCCCTTCGTTGTACAACTGCCTGAACAAGTCCAAGGCTTCCTCACCAAGGCCAAGTTGGGCGTAGCCAGATATAATGGCAGTATATGAAACAACATCCCTTGCTGGAAGCATATCGAATACTCTCCGAGCTTCTTGGATATTGTTTGACTTGGCATACATGTCAAGAAGGACACTCCCCACAAACATGTGTAACTCAAAATTTGTCTTGACGGCAAAAGCATGGATTTGCGTAACCTGATGTATGCCTTGAGAGCAAGTACAGGATGTAAGGACTGACGCCAAAGTGAATTCGTTAGGTTCGCATCCTGCCAGGTAGAAGTAAAATTGATTACACATAGGTAGAAGTAAAATTGATTACACTGGTAAAATACACCATCATGGAAGTGTGTCAAAATTTTAGGATGTGCTATAACAATGAACAAAGGAATGCAAATTCCTTTGAAAAACATTCTCTGGTAACAAATTTTAGCATTGTTACCTGGTAACAATGAACAAAGGATGTGTGTCAAAATTTTAGCACGAGCGCCGCGCTTGCTCGAAAACGTTCTCTGAAAAAGGAATGCAAATTTCAGGTGGGCTCCTGGCCCCCCGTTGATTCTAAAAAAAAAAAAAAAACAAAAAAAAAACAAACTTCAAACTTGATGGTCAATGCATATCATGTTGGACAAGACAAAGGCCAGATCTAACTGTTTCTCAGGTATATTTATGATGGCAAAGCTATATAGTTTTGTCCAAGCACAGTGGTAGTGTTTGCATGCTAAAGGATATAACGATAATGCATCAACAGAAGAGTAATTTAGTATACAACCTACAAATTCATAGAAAAAAGGTTTAGCTCTGACCAAGCATGCAGCCAGTATAGACATCGTGGAACTCTTATTTTGTTTGGATACAGATATCAATGAACTCAAAGAAGTTATAGTTTTGTTCATCATACTCACTGATTAGAGCATTAGATTAGATCAATTGCATTGAAAACTGTTCAAGTGATCTACCAGCTCTGAGCATCATGACGAACAGCTCCATGGCCTCGGCAGATCGTTCGTTCTGAGAATACCCCCCGATCATGGCCGTCCACGAGACCACGTTCCGGTCGCGCATCCCGTCGAGCACGTTCCGCGCGTCCTCCAGCGCGCCGCACCTCGCGTACATGATCAGCAGCCGCGTCGCCAGGTACACGGCCGGGCGGTACCCCGCCGCCACCATGCGCGCGTGCACCTTCCGCCCTTCCCGGAGCGCCCGCCTCTCGACGCACTCCGTGATGGCGGCGTCGTAGTCGTGGAACAGCGCGGCGCCGGCCGCCGGGAGCGCCGCCACTGCCGACGCGGAGCGACGAGCGAGGAGCACAGACGCCGCGAGACGACGGAAGCCGCGCGTGGCCAGCATTGGGAGCCTGGAGTTGTATCCGAGAGCCCTCGGCACGCGCGCGCATTTCACCGAGCACCTCGCGCGCGCCACCGCCGCTGCCGTCGGGATGAGGGTGACGCCTTGCTTCTACTGTGGTTGTGGGCCCCACATAAGACGAGAGGTGACCCCGACTCCCGTCCGATCATCAATGGACGGTTTCGATCACATTTCACTACAGGGATATAGGGATATAGTTGTAAAATAGACTGATAGAGGGTCCTAAATGTGCTATTCACACCGGCTAAATCCAGCGAGGGAAAATTTTGAAAAGCTTTTCACATTTCGGAGCGAGGCGAGCGGGGGCGGCGGCGGCGAGGGAGGGAGGCGGCGGCCGGCCGTGAGGAAGGCGATTGTTAAGGATTGCTCCCGCTACGAATCGGATCTTAGAGGTGAGCTCCGCCCCTTAAGATCCCCCTCGATCCCACATTTCGCGTGCTCCCTGGCGAAGATCCGCCAGGATTGGGGCGGTCTTACGTTCTAGGGTTTAGGCAAGTGAACCAATCTGAGTTTGCGATTCTGTTCTTCGCTGTAGAGATGGAGGGGAAGGTGCTGTCCGTCGATTGCGGCGGCGCTGCCGGCAACGCGGCGGATGATCTCAAGTACATCTCCGGGCTGAGCACCATTCTGGTGGCCACCATCCAGGAGGTGAAGGACCAGGTCTCCCAGATGGAGTTCATCTTCTGCAGCCAGCTCTTCCCTCACATCCAGGCGAAGGCGAAGCTCGTCCAGGCGCGTCTCGACGACGCGATGAGGGCCAAAGAGGATGAGTGGAGGAAGAGGGAGGCCAGCCTGGTGAGCCAGCTGGAGGAGCTGAGCAGTGGGAAGCGACAAGCGGAGGAGAGGCTGCTGCGGATGGGGAGCTCTCTTGAGGAGATGAAGGGGAAGCTTGCGGATTCGGAGCGAATGGCTGCGAGGCATGAGGCTGAGAAGAAACAGCTGCTGGGGAGGTTGGAGGATGAGATGAGGAAAGGTGAGGTGATTCGTCGGCTCCAGAGGGAGATTGAGGAGAAGGCTGCTGAGGTGACCAGGGAGAGAGAGGCCAATCAACGGCTGCTGCAGCAGGTTGACCTGAAGGATAAGGATCTGCTACTGGAGCAGAGTAAGCGGAGGGACTTGATTGAGGATTACACTCAGTTGAAGACAAACTACAAGCAGCTAAAGTCTCAGTACAACTTTCTTCTTGGAAAGATTGATCAGAATGAAGGCTCCAAGTCCCATGTACACATTCCTGTAGATAAAAGAAACTCTGAAAGTCCTCCAAGTAAGAGAAAGCTCAAAGGTACAGCTATCTTAATTCTACAACCAGTCAGTTTTTTTTTACCTTCTTCAATTTTACGAGTCACCTACCTGGAAGAATTATGTGGGGTTTATATTACTCTTTCATGTAAATATGAACTGTTGTGCTTGATATTCTGATTGATGCCCTCAGAATATAAATCCTGAGTAACGTTATTGTTATCCTGCTCTGATCAATGATCCTAGAAATTACTGATTGGACCTATGTTTTTACATTTTCTTCCTTGCTTGATTTTTAGATTTGGAACACACAACCAAGGACAGGATCCCGGTTGTTTCCATGACAAGAGACCTGAAGAATGACTCTACTCCAGGTGCTGAAGCCCAAGCTGCCCAACATGCTAGTTCAGTCAGGAATCCATTCAGAAACTCATGCTTTGCTCTGCCATCTGGTCCAACTAATCCACTGCGAAATAAAACTGCCAGCAATTCAAAATTAGAAACTTTATCCAGCGCCACTGGCCCAAATCTACACTGGAGAGAGACCCGTGCACGCAAAGAACCAGGTGATGCTGATCCACATGATGATTTCCTTGATACACCTCTGGAGGCTCTCAAGAATACTACCAGGAATTTAACTCCAGAAGAAGCACAGGCTCTTGCTGCCTCACCTCCTCAAGACATGGAATTCAACAATTCAGATGATGAAACTCAAGATATGAATAATGCAACTCAAGGCCCGAAGAACATTCCCAGCATGCCGGCTCCCAAGCAGCAAAGCACGATATCAGTACACCCGCCGAAGAAAGATTTCAAATACAGAGAATCAGTAAGAAAGAAAGCCGATCGGGAGAACCTGAAAGGTGTTGAATGCAAGCAGTGCAAGAAGTTCTATGATGCTGTTCTTCCTGATGGACGTGCAAACGGCGACTGTGCAGGCTCTACAAGCTTGCGATGTGAGCATCACGATGGTGTGTCCAGACATCGGTACAGATATGCCCCACCTTTGACGCCAGAAGGGTTTTGGAACATTGGGTTTGAGTCAGAAATGTAATAGTACATGAAGTAGCAGGAAACCTTCAATGCTGTGTACATATACAATATCTTGTCATAAGGTAAGTTCTCCGTCGCCACAAAACATTGTAACGATGCCTGCAACAGATTGCATTGCATGTTGTTGCCCATGATGAATAAATGTACAATATTACATCCAATCATTTTATATGGTAGGCGGTAAATATTGTCCGTATGCTGAACATGGAATGCTCTGTCAGTTTGTTTATTGTCTTGCAAAAAAGCCATCAGCTCAAACAATTTTCTGTAATGAACCATTAGTTACCATTGAAAAACAATTCTGCTTTTAGAAAGAAGACATCTATATAGCAGTTTACACCAACTGGAGACCTAAGTCCTTGTACTTTTTGGGCGTGGTTGGTTGTGGTGCTCGATGCAAAGCCAGGATGGCCGAGCTCGAGCTGTGCAGGCGCAAAGCAACCAGGTCATGCTGGTGCAGGTGCTCATGTTTTGGTTGGTTATGCTATTGGTCATGTATGAGACAAGCTCTTGTTTGGATGCTATTGGTCACTGTGCCTGCACCAAAGCCATGCACATCCCAGCTCGCGGGATGAAGAAGCTCAAATGAATGATCCCGTGCAAGAAAAAGTTTCCGGTAAGGAAACCAAACACTAGCAAAATGCATGAAAGGGTGCTGGATGGTCCCTTGGACAACCTCCTCTCAACCAATCACGCCCTATATTCATTCACGATTCATTCTTTCAGTTGTTTGCAATTACTTCAGTATACCCAGTGGGTGAAGTGAAAAAGAACCTTTGTGCCGCGATGTAAAACTTGTTACAACCAGGAATATCTAGTTGTTGGGGAATCACTGTAAGCACCGAAGCAGGTCTTTATTTGAATTCATCTTCCCAGAACACAAAGTTTGGCTTTTTCTGTCACGTCATCTTGTTGTTCTTTAGGGTACGTTTAGTTTCAAGAATTTCTCCAAAAAAAACACTATTTATCTAATTTTTTTTATTCATCTCATCTCTCCTACTCACAGAACACTATTCATCTAGTGTATTTTTGGTGAAAAGTATATATTTGGGGAATCTTTCCCTAAACTAAACGCATAGTCATGTTGTGCTCGATTCGAAATCCTGTATAACTATGTCCTTACTCATCCAGATTCAGTTTCACATGTATCCAAATTCTCCAGAGTGAGTTCAGACGTCATGCGAATACGATCAGAACGTGCGATTTGTTGTAGATAAAACTTTAGCCGACGCGCCTTTCTTCACCATGTAAGATACACGAGCCTACGAGTCCACACTTCGGTCTCTGGTTCCTGACGTTGAGCCGCCCTAAAACACACGTGCTGATGTGCCAAGTAAACGTCGTCTTGAGCCATGCACAAACTTCCCAGCAAAGTTTTGTTTCACCCAGATGACGAATAGACACTATTAGAAAAGGGTTGGCAGCTTTTCATTGCTTGTACAAGTGCATCAAGAAGAGTAAATGACCCAAAATGTCTGTTGTTCATAAAATAATTCTGCTCATATAACCTTAAGATGAGGCATTTATAATCAGAATACACCAAGAATACATCAGCATTCAACAACAGACCAGAGTATCGCTCGCCCATCTCTACGACAGCAGCAGGGGCGCTGGTATCCTCTCTCATCCGCCATGATCCATCCTCGTTTTCAGCTCCGTACCAATAGTATCTCTATCTCTATATGTACAGCCCCCTCTCAAAATATTGATGTTGATTTCACTGCGCTTGACATCGCTGTCCACAGCCACAGCCTCCGCCATACATTCACAGCTCCTGTGTAGCTTTGATTTTGATCAACTGAGATTCAGTCGCCGCCGTTGCCCACCGCATATGTTCAGCTTGCTCTCCTGGCATGCTATCTACCACCGTTGCTCATAGCTCCGTCTTTAGCTTGCTCGCTGGGGGTTGCTGCGCTCCTGCAGAAAATACATGAAAATGGAGATCAAAATGGGTGCGAGAATTCAAAAACGTTCAATCACTGACAGATGGTAATAAGTTGAACAGGTCCAAACCATTGGAACCAAAATTTCAGAAGAAAAAAATTTAATGTGAGCTCATGAACAAGAGATCTGTGTGTCGAGACTCTAGAGGTGCGCAGGGGGGCGCGCGATAAAGATGCTGGCCGGAGCACCGGACAGTGCTTGCTGTATGCCACTCAGTGCTGAGCAGGCACCAGTACACAAGAAGCTGTCAATAATTTCTGGGCAAAAACAGATTCTGCCAGCCCGTAATGCAGTACAGATATATCATCTACTAGTCAGAAAGGGGTCCCCAAGAGGTTTAATGATTCCTGAACGCTTTGCATGATTAAGCCTGTACCTCCAATAGCCCCTGTCTCTCCGCAAAGTGCTCTGTTTGGATCCAGGGCCGCAGATCGGTTGCCCAGATCCGAACGGCAGGCTGCTGGGACTTGTATACCTTCTCTTCAATTTCTTTCAATTGCACAGCAAAAGCTGTAGTAGCATTCTACTTAAGCTAGATCATGGCAGCCAGTTTAGCTTGCACTGCATGTAGAATGTACACTTGAGATACTACACACACTTGCAAAGCTATAGGAATGACCACTTAGGCTAGCCCAGACTCATCACTCGAGCAAATAATTATTCCTCTGCAATATCTACCCATTTATCCAGTGTTACCCCATGTCTCATTAGCTACAAGGGCAGTAGAATACCAGTGATCCGGCTACCTAAACAATTGATAATATCAAATGTAGCTGTAGACACTTTTCTGAAAAAAAATGTAAGAGTTGGCAGATCTTGTCGTGGTGAGCTGTAGACGTCAGGATGAAACAAATAGAACAGTTCATGCATTTGCTTATTAAATTTAATGTTTATATAATAAAGCCAGTCCCATGCCGCAGATAGTGGCATTCAGACAGAAGTAGTTTCCAGCTGGCTACCCCCAACACATCAAATTGGACACTAGAGACCCGGACAAGTAGTGGACAACTTACAGAAACAGTGGCCCCGTTCACAGTTGTACGAGTGGTCAGAAGGGCCCAAGGGACCAGATCTGCATCTACAGGCCTTATACAGCCAAGCCCAAACAGAACGCAGGGGACGATATGGTTTCTGGTTCTGGGCATGCATTTATTGAATCGGGCCATCCACACCAACCGGTTGGGCCCGCCAGTGCCAGAGAACAGATCCACCAGACGAACACACCCCAGGCCCGCTTCACTTTACCACCCCAAATAGTGGTGATGATGGCTATAATGATTGATCAAACAAAATAAAAGGGGGCCAAGATCCAAGACACACTCTAATATGATCTTTCTAGCATCGTTGGTTCAAATGCTTTCATCTAGTATGAACAATAGCTAATCGATAAAGCTATAGCTATAATTTCCTCACCCAAAAGAGGCGTAACAAATTAAATTAGATGTCTGCTACATTCAAGTCCGCAAGCAAA
Source organism: Digitaria exilis (assembly GCA_015342445.1). Taxonomy (NCBI): domain Eukaryota; kingdom Viridiplantae; phylum Streptophyta; class Magnoliopsida; order Poales; family Poaceae; genus Digitaria; species Digitaria exilis. The sequence continues at coordinate 1,320,019 of JACEFO010002054.1, forward strand.
CAGAGGAGTTTCCATCTGCGATCTATGATTAGTTGTTGTGTTTATTTGCTCATGCAAAATAGGTGGTCACTTGGGCACTGTAGAACAACATGCTTTTGTATGTCTTCTTGCTTCACCTGTGTTTCTTCAATAATGCTAGTACTATTTGCAAACAGGCCAATGCAACAGCAACACTAGCATATTCAATATTTGATCATGACCGTAAAGCGGCTTAGTGTACTTCAGTAATTTTCCCTTGTAGAAACTATTCATCACAAACTTGGAGCTATAAGACACATTTTAAATATTTATGTATCTGCATGGTTACTAAACACTAGCGACAAACAAGGGACAAAAGTTGCGGTCCAAGAAAGGCTGACATACTTGAAGTAAATGGCAAACAACTAAATTCAGTCAGGAAGGGGTTATAGAATTGCATGCAATTTTACCAGAGCTTGTTAGATCATAGCCGAAGAGAGAAGGGCTGGAGCTGCTAAAGACGGGAAGATGTCCATCCACCCGCTTCTCCCACTGTGATGCTGCTTGGTGTGGATGCGCTAAATCACCGTGCCAGAACTGCTGTTGAAGTTGCATCAGATGCCTTGCTCCATGAACACCCATTTCTGACCAGGTGACCTGCTCCAAGTCGATTCCGTTCTTGCAGTTCAAGCCTGCTATTCTTCCACACTGTAAATGTAGCAGTAAGAATACAATTAACAGTGCAAAAAATTTAAGAGGAACCTTTTCAGCAGGAATAACTAGCTCCGAAACATACAAGGGGTTGATTTAGTCAGGTGGGTATATGATCGTATCAGCAGAATTTGCTTTTCAGAAATGCTCAAAATTCAGAGAGCATGCATATACAAACATTTCAGAGGCTTTTCTGAATATGTAACGTTCCTACAAGTAGTATGTGGGTCAGCCAAGATGCTCTAACCATGCATTTATCAAGCAATCCTTACTACTGGATTTGTTATAATGAAATCCGTTGATGTGAATGTGTAAGTTTAGGGCATTTGCATTCGACCATGCTTCAGCCGTCCTAGTGCAGTTACAAGCAGACAAGATTCTCTCTAAAGGCAAACCTAAAGTTTGGACCCATAAACCAACAGGCTGTCAGGGTAGATACAAGCATGACAGCAATATTCCTACACACTCCCTGTTGGCACTACTCGAAGAAAGCACAGGGAAATGGCAACCTCATGAAACGCAAAATGACAACTTTTGCCATTTCATCCATGTATAACTAACTTACATGGCACATATAGATGTTACAGTAGTTTGGTTGCTGCAAAATCATCCTTCCCAAGTAGCATAGAATCAGAAAGAACAGCAGCATATTTAAGAGTATGTATAAGGTACCCTAGTATTCATTGTGACATTATGAAATAGGGGAAACAAAGCAGCTAGAGAGATTCTGCAGAAGCCAAACAATCAGATAGAAAAATTTCCAAGAGTGGTCTAGTTTTCATTAATCAGGTATGGTGCTCCAGGAAAAAGCTTTGCTTGCAAAAGAAACATTTCTGTAAATCTATGCAGGTGGAAAGCTGGCAAAAAGGGGATGGCTGCATAAGTACCTCCGTGGTCAGAAAGCTGTCTAGCCCACCGAAGTCGACCCTTGGGTTTACAGCTGCGAGCCTCATTGACAAGTACTAGACCAACCACAATCACCGAACAGAAACGAGATTAGGAGAAAGAAACTGCTTGTTAACGGCTAAAATGGAAATGGACATTTCAAATTTACAGGTTGTACAAGGGATATTAACAGTTACCTCAACTTGCCTTTGGAGGGACTGAACATGATTAATGATCTCATCAAGCACCAGTGCTGTTCCTGATACCTGAGAGGGCTCAAAAGGGAAATAACAATGTTAATTAAGCAATTCCTTCTGCCAGTTCTTCCAATGAATTATGTGATTAAAAAAGAAAGCAAAATCATATGGAAATCCACCTAAAGTTTACTTTAACTTTGAACAAAAGTTGAAATTCACAATGGCATTCAAGAAGTAAAAAAGGTAGCATGGCAGATAGCTTCATTGACAAGACCCCTTCATGTGTGAACAGGCAGTGACAAGCATGCCTCTAGGAATATTGTTCATGATTTCATGGCAGTGGTTACTGTTGGATCTTGTGTTGTCCGATAACAGCTCCCGTTTTGAGAGCAAACAGTGATTGAAAGAAGTTTTGTGCCTATACTACACTGTATCCCCAAGCTAAGGCCTTGTTTAGTTCGCCAACTTTCACCAACTTTCCAGTCACATCGAGTCATATCTTCTCTCACAGACACATTTACCAATGCACTGTTCATATCTCCAACTTTCCACCAACTTCATCATCTAAACAAGGCCTAAGTCCACATTGTCCAATCATGTATGTTTGTTGAAGGCAACACGAAACCTCACAGGAAATTGACCTATACCACCAATCTCCCATATTGATTGGCATCTCCAGAGTGCAGACCAAAAGCTGATGTCCTTTGGGGTGAAACTAATGGTCAAACCACCACAGCAGCAATGGCAAACACCAACCACTACCCATAAACTGCACACACCAACGAAGACCAGCCAAACATCCATCCCCATCCCTCCACAATGGCATCCTATCCATCCAGGCACCTCCTCACACGCAGCCTTGCCTCCAGATCCCCACAACCAAAGATGCTGACCCATAATCAATCACATTACTGCCAGCACAAGGATAGCAACATTCCATAAGGATAGGAGGATGGAGGCCTCATGGCATTGTCACGGCGACCAGGCCAGCCCGGCCGACCCCCATTAAGCTAGCCGCCCCCGGCACCTTTTTAAAGCGGCTGCCACATTCTGCCCAGACAACCACAGCCAAGGCCCCGGTTAGGTGCGCCGGATCAAGGTGCCTCTCACCTTTATCATCCACAAGGAAGCCGAACCATTCCCAACCCCATCGCAACACAGCCATATGGACGTGTCGGCCACACGGTGCCAGAATAATCCGGCACTGCCACGTTTTGGGAAGGCACTGCATTTAAGCTCTACGGCCTGCAAGCAAGCGTTGATACAATACAATGATATTGCAAGGACTGAGGCAAGAAGACGGACTATGCTGCACGCCAACGCCGACGAGGGTCTATCATCTTGGATTGCAGTGACCTTGCACAGTTGCAGATGCAGGGCGCCGAGCGAGCATAGGGAGGACCATTTGGACGTAGCCTCTCAAAAGCAGTAAAAGGACCACCGAAAGCAGGAAAAAGAGTGTACTTGGCGCGTAGGAGAACCGAAATTTACACGCCACTAACTACGCGACATGGTTTAGGCTAGGCTTGCATCCAAAGGCAATGTTCGGAACAGAAATTGGGAATTTGAGATGCAAAATGGAAAAAAAAAATATAAACAGATAAACAAGAGAAGGGAAATAAATGGTGAGAAAATGCAGTGCACAGACCTTGCTGCAGCCGGGGACCAGCTCCTTTAGCAGCTCCATCCTCGCATTGATCTTCTCGCGTCTCGCCTGGATGAATTTTTTATTTTTTATAATTATATAAAAAAGGGGAAAAGGTGATTAACTTTTCGATGAAACTGGAGAAGAATGGGTGGGCGAATAATCAAGTGATTAGCAAGGAAAGCGACCCCTGGAAAGGGGCGAGCGGCGACGTCACCACGTCCTAATCACCCAATCATTGGCATAAACCCCCCGAATCGAATCTAATCCCTCGAGGCCAGCTTAAGGCGCGGCGAGCGGTCACGCGATTAGCGGCGAGCCGGCGGCGAAGGAGGAAGAGTACTCACCCGCTCGGCGAGGCTGTGGCTATCCGTGGCCTGGCCCCGCCTTGCCCGCACGTGCACGTACGCCGGCTTCTCGTCCTCGCCGTCGCCGCCCGCGGGCTTCTCCTCCGCCGTCTTCCCTTTCTTCGCGGACTTCCCCTGCGCGGCAGCCACCAGAGCAATCGGGAAAGTAATTAAGCTCCGGCGAGGGCTGGTAAAAGGTGGTTCGGAAAGGGGGAGCGGTCTCTACCTTGGAGGCGCGGTCGGCGGGGTCGGGTTTGCGCTTGCCGGCGGGAGGGGCCGGGGGCGGAGGCGGGGATGGGGGCGACGGAGATGCGGACGCGAACGCGGAGAAGCGCGCGGCGCGGTCCACGAGGTGCGGGTCCGAGGGGAACGTCGGCGCGGGCGCGGGTGCGGGGGCGGACGCTGGGGCCGGCGGTGGCGGCGGCGCCCCCGTGGCGCGGGGGAGGAGGAGCTCCATGGCCTGCGAGGTGGGGAGCCCCAGCAGCGCCGTGAAGGAGCCCCCGCTTCCTCCTCCTCCCCTACCGGCGGCGGAGGACGCAGGGGCGGCGGGCCCCGCAGCGCCGGCGGGGATCAGCGCGGCCTGGATCTCGCCCCCCGTGGTGGGGAGCTCCTGCTGCGGCGGCGAGGGGTGGCGCATTGGCGCGGCGGCGGCGGCGTTCGGGGCGAGGGAAACGGGGCGGAGGCGGAGGCGGGGAGGGGGGGAAGCGGTGGTGGTATATATAGGGATAGGGCCCGGCGCTGAGGGCAGAGGTTGTGTGTCTGCCGCGCGCGAGCTGCTGCGTCTGCTGCGCTAGCTCGCCCGGCGCTTCTCCTCCTCCCGGGTCAAGAAGGCGGCGGAAGGCGAAGGGGCAGCAGGCAGAGCCGCAGAGCGGGGGAGAGGACGACGTGGGGGGGTGGTTGGTTTTTGTTTTGTTTTACTGCGACACTTTTTACCGGGTGGGGCCCGCCCCTCCCGTAGGCTGGAGTACGCTCTTGGCGGTGGGGGAAGTGGAGCCGTGGAGGTGGAGGTAGAGGCGGCTTGGAGGAGTCGGGGGAGAGGGGGAGAGGACACCGACGGTGAGTGCTGTGTTCTGATTAAAAAAATAATTTTTTAATAAATTCTTTTATTTATTTTACTTATAAAACATGTTTCCTAATATATTATTCATCTAGAAAAAATACTTTACATCTAATCTAAACACAGTCTGAAACTTTCATGGTGTTGACTTTGCAGTGGGCGGGCGACTGGGCGTGGTGGCTGGCGCCTGGCGGTGGACCACCGGGCCGGACCGTGCGGTCGAGTGAAGCTGCCCTGCAAGTTCCACACGGTCGCACACAGGCCAGTAATAAAAATGTTCCCGTCTCGGACCTGGATTTTGTTATGTTACTTTGAATATTGCAGAGCACTGCTACGATATCTAAGAGGAGAAAACAAATTTGATTTTTAGATATGTCGACTAATGAATGTACTATTTTAATCGAAAAAAATCACCATGTTAATCAGAAAAGAGTGCAAAACCAATACGACTAATAAATATACCATCTTAATAAAAAAAATGTACATCTTAAATATCACTAATAAATATACGCCTAAGTAATCAGCAAGAAAAATATTTAGAGTAAATTTCATCGTTGGTCCTTAAACTATTGTCAAGACCTCATCTAGGTCCATGAACTAAAAAAGTAGTCATTTAGGTCCTTCAACTTTTACTCAGGTCTCATCACGGGTCCATCAACTAAAAAGCTGGTCATCTAGATCCGTGGTCTATTAAAGAGTAATCATCTAGGTCCATGAACATCCATGGAGGCACTTTTCGCATGTGTGGCAAAAAAATTGCAAGAAAAAACTCTCCTCATTCATGGAGGCATTTTTTTACGGTCATTTGCTCTTTCATAGAGAGTTTTTTTTGCAACTTTTTGCCATGCTAGAATTGCCATGCAGGCAAAAGGTATCTCCATGGAATCTTTTGGACCTAGATGAACACTTTTTTAATTCATGGACCAAGATGAGACCTTGATAAAAGTTAAGGACCTAGATGGCCACTTTTTTAATTCATGGACCTATATGAGATCTCAGTAATAGTTTAAGAACCTACAGTGAAATTTACTCAAATATTTAGATAAAGAATTTATGTCAAATATATAGATAAAAACATTAAGGTATACCTTTCTAATTTTCTCTGTATTTATTTAGCAAAAAATATTATAAATAGTATTTAATTAAGACACCATGTTTTTCAAGAGGGCCAAAAACTTCTCACATTAATTTGAAAAGGGGGAAAACTACAAAGCTACAAGGTGACTAAAATAATTACACAATTAGCTTTAAATAACATATAACAGAACAATAGAAAAAAATGAATAATACACAAAGTCAATTAGAATAAAATTATTTTTATTAAAAATTTTAAATGTTAGTATGAAAAAACTAGCTACCCGTGCAAATCTAGTTGCATCAATAAAAAAAATTATTAAAACCATGACGCTAAAGAAAACTCGAGATCTTCGAAACCATCTTGCACACCATGATTTCTTACTTTACTTCTTACTCCACCCGCATAGCTATCTATATGTCATTGAAGGCGTATTGATTTTTTCCCTCTTCATATGTTCCATAGGGTCTGCATCATTAGAACAAGTACAATAATACATGTCAGCTTGTCTAGTAGCTAAAACTACTCAGCAAAAATCCTATGTGGAGGAAAGAAAAGAGAGGGGAGAGAATGAGCTTGCCTCCAGCAACTACCTGAACACGTTGACTTGGGCCCCACCTAAATACACTCCTTTCACTTAACGTCTTTCCAGAAATAATAATAGAGAAATATATGTAGCAATAAATGAATATATTAATTATTGTACGCTTAGTATCTTAAACTTGTCTATTGAGCCAAGCTTACTGGCGTTGCCGTCTTCGACTCTGCCCCATCCTCTTCTCATAGTTAGAAAGTTGTTTGATTTATAGCATCTCTACCACTATTCCTAGTGGTTCTGGATTTCATTTTGTTCTTGTTCATGGGCAGCCAAGGAGCGCAAGTCTTCTGGGTGTGTTTTTTCTTACATAGGTTATGACATCTTGTTTGTTGTATAGGTTGTGACTGGTTGGTGTTTGGATTATCCAAGTTAGCTAAGGTTAATTTGGTTGGTACTCTCTCTGTTCTTAAATATATGACATTTAGGGTAAACAATTATTTGGTTGGGGCGAATATAGCATATTTTGAACCACACTCCACTACAAAGAACCAGAAAATTGAAAATGGATATCTAATTACAACCAACGTTTGCTCAAAAGATGATGCGCTATTTACTATGATAATCATATGTATTTGCAACAAAAAGGAAAAAAATAATTGAAGAAACATAAAAGAAGAAGAGAAGACCGATTCCTTGTTTCTAACTATGTGGTCACCACTTTGGTTGAGATACGTGCCTCTCTTGTGTTGATGACGAGCTTGATTTTGCTAATGTCCAACTTCAATTTGCTGCATATGAATACAATTTGAGTTGTAACATATGGACCTCAATTAGCTCTTTGTGATGCTTGATTTTGGTGGCGCATAAAGAAATAGGTATATGGAAGAGGGAAGCCGAAAAGAAATATTAGAAGTGTCCATTTGTCATTTTCGAAGTTCGAGGATCATTTTAAAAGCTGTTTATTTTACTCTTATTATCATAACCATTTTTTTTTACCTAATCGAGTGCCCACTCTACTCTATAAGCAGTACTCCTGCTGAGAACACTTCCAAGAGTACCTAAAAATGAAGTCCTAAAAACGCTGGCCATCGCATTGTCATCTCACCGTGCTCAATTTGAGGTTTTGCTTGCTTCGCATATTTGGTGTGTCCCCCTAAAGTGCTCGATCGAATCTCAATGAGTATCGCTTAAGTAGGATGTGAGTCTCTTCCAAAGTTCGTATATAAAAATAAATGAAGATGTTAAGACTTGGAGGGTCATTAGAGTCGTAAATGTCATGTGATTTAAGTTCAACACCGAAGAAATGCGCAGAAAAGTTCCAGGTGGGCTGCAAACTGCGCCATGTACATCCTTGTTTTGCATGTGCGCCAAACTTTTTTTTCCCTACCTTGGTACTAGTTGGCATTGGCACCACCCGCGGCGGCGCAGCTCGTCGTCGGCGCGACGCGAGCAGCGGCTCGTCTCGTGATGAGAGGAGCGCCGCGCGCATGTCCGGCCGGCCAGGGCGAGGCGGCGGCGCAGCCGTGCGTGCTCGGTTGGCTTGGGCCGCTTGGCTGTCCTTACCAAGATCTTTGGACGTGGGCTCCGGGTTGGTTGCCCGCTGGGCCGAATCCGCAGAGAGCTGCTGGGCTTGGGCTACGAGTTTGCATTCGCCAGTTTCGAGGCGCACCAAAATGCTTCGCGGTTGCTCAAGCCAATGATCCGATCTGGCAGCCCGGTAGGTAATCTGGCCTTTTAGCGGCCCAGTACTCTCTCAATTTTCTCTTTCTTTTCCAGGCGCGCGTGCTGCTGTGTGCACGCACGTGGCAGTGCAGGATGGGGGTGACTCAGAGCAGGGGAAGCTCGCTCAATGTTGGACACAAAAGTAACACCGAGTGACGGGCACTCCCTTCGGCCACCGATAATGAAATTCATCTAAATACGATTAATTGCAGTCTTGTTTCGGAAGTCCTATTGCAAAGAAAGATGGTACAATTACAATTTAATTTAAATAATTGATTTAAAAAACTATAGTCATTCCCTTTTTTACCACTGAATCGGGTTTGCACAAAGATTATACGTACGTGCATCAATACTATAGCAGTTAAAGGAGAACGAGGATGATGAAAGGGAACGTGTGTGTGGTAGTACGTACTAGAAGAATGAGCTAGCTGTCCCAACAAAATTGGGCCTCCGGGGAAGAAATTAGCGTACACATAATTTGGCCTCCCGGGAACATGATCTTGTGTTCACATGATTAAACTCTAGTATATCGTGGACGAAACATATAAAAAAAAACATCTTCGTCACTGACAAGATTAAGCATCAATCAGCAAAAGGAGTAGAACTGAACAACATGTGATTAAATCCATATATTACCCTAAGAGTCACGTCACGAATGATTCAAGGCTTGTTTTGAAAAATGCATGGGATCTAGGATAGAGATCTCCAGCTTGTTTGTTAAACAAAAAGGATCGAGTTCTTCAATTCGTTTTACGATCCTTCCGGGATTGGGAAATGGTCCCCGCGCGACACACGCCAAACACATCTAGTCAACACACAAGCAAGCGAGCATATGCATGCATGGGAATATATCCATCTCGCACATGCATGAGGGGGCTGTGGTACTGGGCAGTGGCAACGGCAACTTGGTCAGCTGAGCTCGTTCCACATGTACACTTCGATCCATAGTTCCATGCGACCACGACGCCGTCCACACGCAACGACAAGAACACAAGAGGTTAGTTTTTCACTAGGATTCCGTCCGACCCAGCGAAGGATTGTTGATGCAGACAAGCATATACCTCCACCGACGTTCCTGTCGATCGCCGCCTGTTATTTTTTGCGCCTGCCGTGCCGGGACGGCCGGCCGGCCGGCCGGCTTCTCGCTCGCCGAAGCATGATAGAATATAAGAGCAAGATGGCGATGGTTATTACCCGTTCAAGATATGAGCTCGTTCCATGAGCTACTGACAAACTACCCGACTCCTGAACGGTGCGACAGGGCAGGTTACGAACTGGTAGTACGTACTATACGATAGCAATGGGGATCAGGAAACACAGGAGCTCCTGCAGCTTGAAATTCACAAGCTACAGCGAGCACAAGCAGGTGTTGGGCATCAGATTTGACATGTGGCCTGTGGGGGTATGTAACTAGACTAGACACTTACATATGGGCCCAATTAACCATGACAGGTGAACCATCATCAGTAATAAGTAATCTAGAACTAGAAGGTGTGGCAAGAATCATATATGATGCTTTCCACAGCCCAACTCATCTGTTTGTGTCTTCCCTGCCCCCAATTTGTTTGTTGGACGCACATCAAGGCATAGCTGCTACCGCATCTAATCACTTGTCTCCAAAACTGTTGCAGAGAGTATCTCACTATTATCACACAGTATTATATAAATAAAAGCCATCCCAGATGCCCCACAACCACAAGCCCACACTTCATAGCCGATCCCACAACAAAAGCAGATAGGAAGCAACACAACATCAAGATCACATCGCTGGTCAACTCAACTCTGATCTTCACCAAACCACCATGGTAGCAGCAGCAACACGAGACCTCCTGCCGTTCACCTCCCTCCCTCTCCTCCTCGTCATCACCTTCCTCACCGCCATCCTCTACGCCCTGCGCCACCACTTCTTCACCGGCCGCAACACCGCCGGCCTCCGCCTCCCGCCGAGCCCACTGGCCCTCCCCTTCCTCGGCCACCTCCACCTCCTCGCCCCTCTCCCCCACCAAGCCCTCCACCGCCTCGCCTCCCGCCATGGCGCCCCTCTCCTCTACCTCCGCCTCGGCTCCGTCCCGGCCATCGCCGCCTGCTCCCCCGCCGCCGCCCGCGAGATCCTCAAGACCCACGAGCCCGCCTTCCTCGACCGCCCCAAGCCCACCGCCGTCCACCGCCTCACCTACGGCGGCCAGGACTTCTCCTTCTCGGCGTACGGCCCGTACTGGCGGTTCATGAAGCGCGCCTGCGTCCACGAGCTCCTCGCCGGCCGCACCCTCGACCGCCTCCGCCATGTCCGGCGCGAGGAGGTCGCGCGCCTCGTCGCGTCGCTTCGCCGGAGCGCCGCCGCCGGCGAGGCCGTCGACGTGAACGCCGTGCTCATGGGGCTCACCGGCGACGTCGTGTCGCGGATGGTGATGAGCCGGCGGTGGACCGGGGAGGATACTGACACGGAGGAGATGAGGGCTGTGGTTGCTGAGACGGCCGAGCTTACTGGCACGTTTAATCTGCAGGATTATATTGGTGTGTTTAAGCACTGGGATGTGCAGGGACTTGGGAAGCGGATTGATGCTGTGCATCGGAAGTTTGATGCTATGATGGAGAGGATACTGACGGCCAGGGACGGTGAGAGGCGGCGGCGGAGGGAGGTGGCCGCCGGCGGTGAGGAGGGGGACAAGGATGTGCTGGATATGCTGTTTGATATGCATGAGGATGAAGCTGCCGAGATGCGGCTCACCAGGGACAACATCAAGGCCTTCATGCTGGTACGTCCGTCCATCCATGGCTCTTATTTTTTTCTTCTTCTTCTATATATACTTTTATATGCTAGTATAGTATCTACTGTATTTTTTAGTGTAAAACAACATAAATTTCGTAACTGTCAGAATGCTGGGTAGATCCAATCAAGCATCGGGTCAAGCGAAAACAAAGAAAAAAAATTGTTTTCGTCCACGCGATTGTTTGAATGAATGATGGAAAACACCTGTATCCAACGCTACACCAACATCGAGAGAAGTACTAGCTTATTTTTAGACAGAAGCAGCAGAAAAAAGATTCTTCTTTGCATAAATTTGAAAGATCGATACTAGTGGCTACGAACGATTTGTCTATAACTTTCGTTGAACTGGATCAGACGCCGGCTCTAAATCAATCTACACTTCCGCAGGACATCTTCGCGGCGGGCACGGACACGACGACGATAACACTAGAGTGGGCACTATCAGAGCTAATCAACAACCCTTCCGTCCTCCGCCGCGCGCAAGCCGAGCTGGACGCCGTCGTCGGCGCGTCCCGCCTCGCCGACGAGTCGGACGTCCCCAACCTCCCCTACCTCCAAGCCATCACCAAAGAGACGCTCCGTCTCCACCCAACGGGGCCCCTCGTGGTGCGTCGCTCCATGGAGCCCTGCAAGGTTTCCGGCTACGACGTGCCGGCCGGCGCGACGGTGTTCGTCAACGTGTGGGCGATCGGCCGTGACCCGGCGAGCTGGGGGCCCGACCCGGTCACGTTCAGGCCGGAGAGGTTCTTGGATGGGGAGGAGAATGCTGGGTTGGACGTGCGTGGCCAGCATTTTCATCTGCTACCGTTTGGGTCTGGACGGAGGATTTGCCCCGGTGTCGGGTTGGCCATGCTTGTTGTGCAGGCTGCGTTGGTTGCTATGGTGCAGTGCTTTGAGTGGACGCCTGTGGGTGGTGCGCCTGTGGATATGGAGGAAGGGCCTGGGCTCACGTTGCCGAGGAAGAAGCCGCTCGTGTGCACTTTTAAGGCTAGGTTTGACACCATGCCGTGTCTCGACGCTGATGGTGGTGGTGTTGTGGCGGGGGCTGCGGATGAGTGAGTGACGGTGCCTGTTGTGTTCGCTCGTCGTGCTGGGATTGGGTTTGGGCCGTCAGCTTCGGCGGCTTGGAAGTGAAATTATATGTCTGCGTCTTGTTAACATGTTATTTGACCTTGCATAAAAGCGAAACTCTCAAGGCACATGTTGGCAATGTTGCAGCAGTAGCGACTCTCAACTCTCTAGTTGCGAGAAAGTTTGTGTCGTCACCTTCACAGCTCTAGAGCAAACGGCCACTGGCATGTGTTGCTGATTTGAAATTCTGATGGCCTGAGAGAAAAAGAAAACTACACACGGTCACGGAGAACACCTTCGGTTCGGACGACTTTCGTGTCCGTTCTGTCGTGGGCCTATGCTGGGCGGAGAACACCTTCGGTTCGGACGACTTTCGTGTCGGGCCTATGCTGGGCTAACCTTAAGGGACACGAAAGCAATCACGTTATCGAGAGGCTTCCTATATATATCTCTATATACCTACTCCTAACGTAAGGTTTCTGCTTTTTTTTTCGTCCTTTTTCGTCTGTCCGGACAGGTGGGCCCACATGTCAGATCTGTGTCTTGTCTCTCTGTCACGGGTGGCCCACATGCCGGTTACCCGGGTCACCAAAGCGGGCCCACATGTCAGATCTGTGTCTTGTCTCTCTGTCACGGGTGGCCCACATGCCGGTTACCCGGTTAACCAAAGCAAAAGACAACAGCAAGTCGTCGTACCCAAAGGGTTAACCTGCTCGCGGGTCCAACAGGACCCCTTACCCAACCCAGTTTCAATCGACGAAGGTGTTCCGGTATTTAACCACGTCTTTCGCTGTGTCCATTGGCGAGGTGGGACTAAAGTTCCATCGAGTTCACGGCGCAGCAGTACCTGGTGGTGTGGGCTGTTTCCTCTCTAGGCCCATGAAAACGGGCCACGTAAAAGTGAAACAAACAACGCACATGCGTAAGCCCATAGGCAGACGCAGCACAGCACAATCATGAAAACGGGCCGCTGTTTTATCTACTTTGCCGAAAGCAAAAATCTGTGCGAAAGTTGTCTAACGATTTACTAGCCAAACATTTAAAAGGCAATGGAATTATCTACGTACTTAATCAAAGCGTCACGCACAGATATATGCTTGTTTTGTTTGACTATATAGTCACATATATAATGTATATATCACATATATATAATGTATATACATGTTAAATATTTCCGATTTGAATTATTGGTACGTACTTTATTTCGCACAAGCCGGGTGAGGAGTCTTGAGGGAGAGAGAGAAAGAGTCATGACTCCAAATGGAGTTTATCGAAATTTAATGTTTGTATAATGTCACGACTCCGTTTATTCTGGCCATGGTGCATCCAACTCTGAGAACCTAACAAAGAAAAATAAAAGAGGCGTCATTATGCTATTAAACTCTAGAGAGCTATATAGTATCAGTAACTAAATCATATTTTAACAAAAGGTGAATTAGATCCATGAGATGCCACTTAATTGGTGATGGATTAATATGAAACAAAATGTATCCAAATATATCGTTGTAGCCTACCCGTAGCAACGCACGGGTTTGTTTGCTAGTACTTATAAAAGATAGATATTGTTGACGACCAAAAATGACTTAAAGCCGATCAGGCTGGGACAGCCGATCTAGACCGCCTATACAAGCGGTTAGACCGGCTGGGCCCTGTAGCCAATCTGGCAATGTGCCAGGCGGTACAAGGACTTCCTTGCGGGGCAGGACCTCCCCACCCTATAAATATAAAGGGCCGTGATCGATTGAGGACCTCTACCCAATCGTACAAACCGTCGTTCTACTTTTTATCTCCAAACCCTACCTTTTCCAACCCCTTTGCTTTCCTTCTTTGTCTCCACTACGTTTTAGGACGTTCTAAGTGGCCTTGCCGACCTTAGAACAACCCTAGGTTCGCAGCCTCCGACGGGGTCCGTCCCGAGGTTGTGATCTTAGGCTTTCACGGCGCCTCTGTTACAGGCGGTCTGACCGACCCCTACAGGCGGTCTGACCGGCTGCTCTCAGGAGTTCTGGCGAGGAGAATCTTGATGACCGCGCGATCTAGCGCTTTCGTGTGTTGACCAAAAGTGCGTCAACATATTTTGGCGACTCCGCTGGGGAAAGAAATCTGGTTTTTAAGACCAATCTACTATTCCTAGCACTATGGGCTTCGACGTTGTAGAAGATAACATCGTGACGGCCTCACTTGAAGATCTTAGTGTTGAAGATCATGAGAGGTTCATGGCGCTCCAGAAGCACCTTGAGACAGAGTTCTTGAAGACGTTTCGGAAAGGTCGTGAAGATCGTTCAGCGAAAAGTGTTCGAGACTTCGTAATACCTTCCTTCAAGATGAGTAAGGGGCAAATTGAGGTAATTGACAATGTAAGCACTTCTGCACCTCACCCTACTGCATCTACTCCTATGGTTTCGGGTTTTTCGGATCGTGATGCATTGTTTGAACAATTATTGGAACGACTCGAAAAACTGGAGGGTAAATCTATAGATACTCACGAATTACCTGAGCGTAATATTTTCTATGGTATTCCACCGAATTACTTTGCTGGACAGACTCAACCACCACCCAATATGTTCAGACCGAACACGGTCAATGCAAGTGGGTCGGTAGCGGTTGGATCTGCAGCCGGTCTGGCCGGTCAGACCGCGACAGGCGGTCAGACCGTGGCTACAGGCGGTCAGACCACCAGTTCTGGTGGTCAAACAAATTCGACTAATGCTATGGTATTCGTGCCGGAGCAACCTTTGCCGCTGTCTACTGTTCTAAACTCGGTCTCCGCTGGCCGTGCTGGTCCAGTAGCTACAGCAGGCGCTACTTATTCTACGACTATGCATACTGCGAATTCGGGTGGTATTCCCGATGATGTTTTTAATGCACATAGAGATATGCAGAATAGACATTCCCCTCACTAGAATTATATGAATTCTATGCAATCTTCGGCTCAACAAAACCCCCAATGGGCCGAATTTACTAGATTCAGGGATGAATTGTCTGATGTGATGAGAAATAAGCTAGGTGTTGATTTTGGTAATACTAGAATATATCAAAAACCTTATCATTCTAGCTTTGATACTGTTCCTTTTCCCAATGGGTGGCGCTTGCTTGATTTTGTAAAGTTTAGTGGAGATGATGAGCGCACCACTTGGGAACATGTTAGTCAATATGTAGCTCAACTAGGGGAAGCTGGAAACTATGAAGCATATAGAGTACGTTTGTTCTCGTTGTCACTTACTGGTACTGCTTTTGTTTGGTTTTCTTCATTAGCCCCTGGTTCTATTACAAGTTGGAATCAACTAGAGCGTAAGTTTCATGATCATTTTTATAGTAGCAATCATGAGATGAAGTTAGCAGATCTGGCATCGGTTAGACATGGTTGAGATGAAACTGTCTCTCAATTTATGAGAAGGTTTAAAGATATTAAAAACCGTTGCTTTAATTTGTCTATTTTTGAGGTTGATCTTGCTGGCTTGTGCTTTACTGGTTTGAAGTTTTCTATTAGAGAGAAGATAGACAATTGTGATTATTATTCGGTCGCGCAAGTGCATATTAGAGCTGAAGTAGCTGAAGACCGAATTAATAAAGAAAAAGAGAGTTTTAAGACACGTCGGTCTAATGTTCATATAGTTGACTATGAATCCAATGATTCGACCGATGATGATAATGATGTTTATTTAGCAGAATTTGTATGGCCTGCTAATAAGAAAACTGTGTCATGCTCATCTCTTAAGCTGGTTCATAAGAATCGGCAAGAAGACATAAAGTTTACTTTTGATGTGTCCAAATGTGATCGTATTTTTGATGAATTGCACAAATTTGGTTACATCAAGATCTCTCATGTCATACCACCTACGGAAGAATTGAGGAAGCGTGGTTATTGTAAGTTTCATAATTCTTTTTCGCATGCTACTAATGGTTGCAATGTCTTCCGTCCACGGGTTCAATCGGCTATTAATGAGAGCCGTTTGAAGTTTCATGAGATGCAAATTGATGAGACTCCTTTTCCGGTCAACACCATGGAGTTGCAGCAGCCCAAGGTCTTGGTTCGGCCGCATCAAGCCGAATCTACCAAAGGGAAGAACGTGGTGATTGGAGAAGAAAACCGTCTTCGAAGGAGTCGGTTAGAGAAGTGACTTATGAGAAGACGGCTGATGGTAAAGAGTCATTCAAGGTCACTGTGAAATCCTCTGGACAAGGGGGGCAAGGGCTGGTCGTTACTCCTGAACTGCGGGCGCCCGGGTCTAGTCTGCTACAGGCGGTCAGACCGGCTGCGCCAGGTGGTCAGACCGCCTATCCACATAGACGCCCAAAGATGTTAATTCCGAAGCGTCCAGAAGTTGGTACTTGGAAGATGAACGTGGCAAAGGAGCAGGGTGTTCAGAAGCCCAAAGTCACGTTCGATATGCTTTTTGACAAGTACACCAAACAAAAGGCCGTTCCGAGCGATCGACAGTTAAAAAAAAGAATGAGATCGCCGATTCAGCATGAGAGGATTCCTTCGCCTCCTCGCATGAACTTGGATCCGGTGTGGGATAACAATGGAGTGATGTGGGTGCCATATCATTCGACAATGCAGCCTTCGTTTCATCCTAGCTGGGAAGGTCCAAGAAGACGCATACATGACAGGATTGTATACCCCAGACATGACCGATCGGTTTTCTGCCAATCTGGTCCAGGAAGTTGGGCACAGGCGGTCAGACCGCCCGTCAGGTTCAACTACCAAGAGCTCCTTTGAAGCAGGTTTATCGACCCAAGAAGAAGGAGGAGGTGCAGAGCATGGATGTGGACTCAGAGAGGACTACTGAGTTCGATATCATTCAAGTTGGGACTATGGATGTTCCTATTGAGAAGAGTCTAGCTATGAAGCCGACTTCCAGTGGGAAGATGGTGGAAGACCAATGGTCTAGTGCTAACAAGACTCAGCAGCGCTTTCTTCTAAAGTGGTGTCCTGAAGGGTTGACTCGCACGCAAAAGAGGAAGTTTCAGAGACTTCGTTTTCGGGTGAAACAAGAGCAAGAGTTGGAGAAGCAGAGATGAATTCTTCAACCAAGTCAAGCCCATGATTCCACAGAGGAAGGAGTGGAAACCGAAGGAAGACCAACAGGTGGTCTAACCGGCTGCACAGGCGGTTCAGACCGCCTGTCATCCAGAGCCCGCAGCCTTGGCGGTCAGACCGCCTGTATGGGCGGTCAGACCGGGTGACGCAGAAGCGCCCGGTGTTTCTTCTTCCAGTTCTTCGGCTCGTGATGGCAAGTCGACATCGGTTCCCACTGCTGAGAACGATGAAGAGCTTGTTGATTACAGTTCTTCTCTGGAGCGCATGAATCTTGATGTGAATGTGCTTCATATGTCCATGAATGAGGACATGCTTTCGGAGGAGGAGGTTGCTCATCTCAATTTTGGTCCCAAGGAAGCTATATTCCAGAAGACTAAAGCTGAAGACAATCACTTGAAGGCTTTATATCTGAAGGGACATATCAACGGGAAGCCAATCTCACGGATATTGGTCGATGGAGGGGCTATTGTAAATTTGATGCCCTATTCTTTGTACAAGAAGCTTGGTGGTTCAGATTCGGAGCTGATCAAGACCAACATGACCGTCAGCGGCATTGGAGGAGGAGAGCCTATTGGTGCCAAGGGGGTGATTTCAATGGAGCTTACTATTGGGAGCAAGACCTTGGCCACCGCTTTCTTCGTTGCTGAGACTCAAGGTAACTTCAGTTTAATTTTGGGTCGTGATTGGATTCATGCAAACTAATGCATTCCTTCTACTTTGCATCAATGTTTAATTCAATGGGTAGATGATTATGTAGAAGATCTTTGGTTGGCATTCATGATGATGTTAGATGTTTGTCAGGCTTAGATCTTTCTGAATTTGAGTTTATCAGCTGTACTAAGAATGACTTCATTCCTGCTGTCATAAAGCCGATGAACAATCGGTTGAATCATCTCATATAATTTAATGGATAATCGAGAGTGGTTGCAGCACAGACTTGAACACTATCGGTCGCATCAGAACGATATGTGTGAAGCCATTGAAGATTTTGATGATATAAGCAAGCCAGGATGTGGTTTTACATCGGGTGATCCTCTTGAGGAGGTAGACATTGGTGATGGTTCTTTTCCCAAGCCGACGTTTGTAATTAAGAATTTAAATCCTACTTTTAAATCTGAATTATTAAAGTTGTTAAAGGAGTACGTTGATTGCTTTGCTTGGAATTATCATGAAATGCCTGGTTTAAGCCGAGAGCTTGTTGAGCATCGGTTGCCTATTAAGTCTGGTTTTAGGCCTTATAAACAACCAACTAGGCGTTTTAATCCTAAAATTTATGACCGAGCTAAAGAGGAAATTAATCCGTTATTAGAAGCAAAGTTTATTAGACCTTGTCGATATGCTGAATGGATTTCTAATATTGTGCCCGTGGAAAAGAAAGGAACGGGTAAGTTTACAGTGTGTATTGATTTTAGAAATTTTAATCGTGCTACTCCTGAAGATGAATATCCTATGCCAATAGCCGATATGCTTATCGATGCTGCGTCTGGACATAGAATGATTAGCTTTCTTGATGGTAATGCTGGTCACAATCAAATATTTATGGCCGAAGATGAATCCACTCAAATGTGCTTTTGGTGTGTCAGCCAGGAAGTTTTTGGGTTTCATAGTTCATGAGAATGGCATAGAGATTGATCCAAAGAAGGCCGACACTATTGGCAAATTGCAGGCGCCTAGTTGTAAGAAAGAGTTGCAAAAGTTCTTAGGCAAAGTGAATTATTTGGGAAGGTTTATTTGCAATTTGTCAGGAAAAGTGAATGCTTTTACTCCTTTGCTTCGGTTGAAAGATGATGCTGAATTCACTTGGGAGGGGCAAAACAGCAAGTGGCGTTTGATGAGATCAAGCATTATTTATCTTCGCCTCCGGTTCTTCGGGCACCTAGGAGAGGAGTTCCTTTTAAATTATATATCGCGGCCGAAGAAAGTGTCATTGGTGCTGTTTTGATCCAAGAGACCGAAGGAAAGGAATATATTATTGCATATGCAAGTAGAAGATTATTGGACGCCGAAACGAGGTATACTTTTATTGAAAAGTTATGCTTATCATTATATAATGCTTGTACAAAGTTGAGGCATTATTTGTTAATAAATACTTACATAGTTGCTAGTCAAGCTGACATAATTAAATACATGTTGCATAGACCTATATTGAGTGGTAGAATCGGCAAATGGGCTTATGCTTTAATTGAATATGATTTAGTCTTTGAGCCATTAAAATCTATGAAAGGACAAATCATTGCCGATTTTATTGTTGAACATAGGATTAGTGAACATCTTGATTTAAATGTCGGCTATATTACTTTTACCCCATGGAAATTGCATTTTGATGGATCGGTTTGTAAAAGTGGTTGTGGAGTTGGTGTATTTTTATTTCACCAAACGGTGTTGTTTTTGAGGCTCTTAACCGATTAGATCATAAGTGCACTAATAACCAAACCGAATATGAAGCTTTATTATTCGGGTTGGAGATATTACATGATATGGGAGTAAAACATGTGGAAGCATATGGTGATTCTCTTTTGATAGTTCAGCAAGTATCTAAAGTTTGTCAATGTTTGGATGGATTTTTGAATGCTTATCTGGATAAGTATTTAGATATTATATCTTGCTTTGATGAATTTGTCATTTATCATGTACCAAGATAAGAGAATCCTGGAGCTAATGCGTTCGCGCAGCAAGCATCAGGATATAATGTTCAGAAAAGAAATTTTCATGAAAAGAGGCCGATGTTTTGTGAAGCTAACGTTTCTGCTCTGGAACAGGCGGTTCGACCGCCTGTTACAGCCGGTCTGACCGGCGCGGCCGGTCTAACCACCAGTACAGGCGGTCTGACTGCCTGCACCCCTGAAAACACCGATTCGGCTGTTAATGATTTTCAATCTATTGTGGCCGATGCTGGTGATTGGAGGGAGCCTCTGGTGAAGTATTTACAGGATACTAGTAGGTCAGTGGATCGAAAAGTCCGACGATGAGCTTTCAAGTTTACTTTGATTGATGGTGAACTATATCGTCGGACCATGGATGTATTGCTTTTGAAATGTTTAGATCCTGATCAAGCTAGATTGGCTATGGCAGAGGTTCATGAAGGAATTTGTGGTACACATCAATCGGCTCGAATGATGAAGTGGCTTTTTAGGCGGGCTTGCTTTTATTGGCCTACAATGATAGCCGATTGTTTTCGTTACTATAAAAGATGTGAAGAGTGTCAAAGGTTCGGGATATTCAGATTGCGCCTGCTGCATTAATGCATCTGATCATTAAACCATGGCCTTTTAGAGGATGGGGTTTAGATTTTGTTGGGAAGATTCATTTCCTTCATCCAAGGGTCATTGTTTTGTTATTGCGGCTACTGATTATTTCACCAAGTGGACTGAAGCAATTCCTCAAGAACATGACACATAGAGAGGTGATTGAGTTTATTACTGAGCATATTATTCATAGATTTGGGATTCCCCAAACATTGACGACAGATCAAGGGACGTCGTTTATTTCTAAAGAGGTACGTGAGTTTGTTGGATCCTATGATATTAAATTGCTCAATTCATCTCCATATTATGCTCAAGCCAATGGTCAAGCCGAGTCTAGCAATAAGATTTTGATCAAGCTCATAAAGAAGAAAATTGAAGATCATCCTAAGCGGTGGCACGAGGTATTATCTGAAGCATTATGGGCGCATCGTATTTCTAGACTTGGTGCTACTAAGGTTACTCCATTTGAGCTCGTCTATGGTCAAGAGGTTGTTTTGCCCGTTGAGGTAAATCTGGCTGCTTATAGATTGGTTAAGCAAAATGATCTTGATGCTAGCACATATTGTGCTTTGATGATGGATAATATTGATGATGTGACCGACAAGCGTTTGGAGGCCTTGCAGGAGATTCAAAAGGATAAACGAAGAGTGGCTCGAGCATATAACAAGAAGGTAAAACTCAAATACTTTCAAGTTGGTGATTTAGTGTGGAAGACTATTTTACCTATAGGAACAAAGAGCAACAAATTTGGTAAAAGGTCGCCAAATTGGGAAGGAACATATCGTATTGTGAAGGTTTGTTCTGGGAATTCCTATATGGTGGAGACTTTGCAAGGATTTCAGTTGCCAAGGGCGCTCAATGGGAAGTACTTGAAGAAATATCATCCAAGTGTTTGGCCACATGCTTGAAAGGATATGGTCGATATGTGATATCGCCCTTAGAGAAAAAATGGCCAACAATAAAGGGTCGCCCTTAGTCTGATTAAATGTTTTGTGGTAAACAAAGTTTTATCAAAAAACAGGGGGGCATATGTTGATGACCAGAAATGGCTTAAAGCCGATCAGGTTGGGACAGCCGGTCTAGACCGCCTGTACAAGCGGTTAGACCGGCTGGGCCCTGTAGCCGATCTGGCAATGTACCGCCTGGCACAGGCGGTCTGACCGCCTATCCCCGAGTCTGAGTAGAATCAGGTTTTTGCACGTTTTTGGATCTGTACAAGGACTTCCTTGCGGGGCAAGACCTCCCCACCCTATAAATATAAAGGGCCGTGGCCGATTGAGGACCTCTACCCAATCGTACAAACCGTCGTTCTACTTTTTATCTCCAAACCCTAGCTTTTCCAACCTCTTTGCTTTCCTTCTTCGTCTCCACGACGTTTTAGGACATTCTAAGTGGCCTTGCCGACCTTAGAACAACCCTAAATTCGCAGCCTCCGACGGGGTGCCTCCCGAGGTTGTGATCGTAGGCTTTCGCGGCGTCTCTGTTACAGGCGGTCTGACCGGCCCCTACAGGCGGTCTGACCGGCTGCTCTCAGGAGTTCCGGCGAGGAGAATCTTGACGACCACGCGATCTAGCGCTATCATGTGTTGACCAAAAGTGCGTCAACAGATATATCTCAATGCTCATTTTGACTCAATTATCTTCTGCAAACATATTCAACATTTCGATAGTATTAACTCAACATTTTTTATAAGCAGGTTCAATATTTAATGAAATAGCTTCAACATTTGGCATTTAAACTTCTGAAATGTTGAAACCGCAAACATAAGATGTTGAAATTCAGAACACAAAATGTTGTAGATACTAAATTGAAATATCGAACATAGGCTTTTTCTTCGACGAACCGGGGCTTCTTATCCGATGAGCTCGGGACATGGCGTTGGAGGTGAAGTAGATAGTCTGGCACAACAGCTCACGACATTGGATAGAGGCACCTTCTTCTTCAAGCTACTGGACGGCGGCGCGGGCTCGTGGCGTCTGAGTGGAAACTCGGGCGGCAGCGTGGCCGTGCAAGGGCGTGCTGCAGCATGTGGGAGCCACGAGCGGTGGCACATGTCATGCAGCGGTGCGTGGGGGCTGCGACCGGCGGCAAGCGGGGCCAGGTTGGCATGCACGGCGGCAGCAATGCCATGCGGTGTCGACGTCATAGGGTGGTGGCAAGGGAGAAGAGGAAGGAGAAGGATATAAGGGTATGGGAGCTGGTGAATGAAATTGTTTGCACGAATGTCAAACAGTCAAGGTGGAGAAACTATAATCTACCGAAAGATGGATATGAATTGTGAGTTATTGACTAGCCATAACGTGGATCTTCTATCCATCTTCCGATAGCCTCCACACCTTCCAATTGTTTGAGGTTGTGGATCCCATACACCAAACTCCAACCTACCCATCTCTTTCCCGTCCACCCACCTCCCTCAATGCCAGTTGTCGCTATCTTCCAGGCCTCCCTACCTGCGCTGACGCCGCGCTCGCCGGTCAGCCTCCCCGCCCTGCGTTGCGCGTTGCCCCACACCGCAACCAAGTTGCTCGCCATTGCGAGCTCTGGCTGCCTGTGCCCGCGTCACTACTATGTCAATGCTCCGACTGGTAGCACCGCCGCATCTATAGATGGCCATATGGCCCGAGGCCCATGGGCTACCCAAAAGCACGAAATTTTGGCCCAGTCCAGACACGGCCCGTCATAGCCGAGTTTGGGCCTGGGTCGGCACGACCTGTATATAGTGCCGGGCCTGGGCTGCTTCCTTGGCACGTCGTGTCGGCCCAGCCCGGCATGGACGAGGCTGGCCCGAGGCGGCACGGTGCTGGCTGAGGCACGACGACCCATCTAGTAAAACTAAAACCCTAGACCTACTCCCTAATCATATTTACACGGTAACACCCCTCTCCCTTTCCTAGCCGCTGCCCTCCTGTTCGCGACGTGACTGTCTCGAGGCGCGTCTCCAGCTCTCTGGCACCGTCACCGCCTCTTCCCTCACATGTGTCGCCGCCACGCTCCTTCTTCCTCCCCTGCCGTCGCCCCCGCGCTCCTTCCTCCTCCCCTGCTGGCCGCCACTGCCGACCGCCTCTCTTGCTTGCCACCGCCGCCGCTCTCCTTCCTCCTTCCCTGCGGGCTGCCGTTGTGGGCTCGCCTCCGGCTATTGTGCTGGCACGGCATGGCCAAAAGGTCGGCGTGCCGTGCGTGGGCGACGTCGCCGGAACATAGTGCCGCCTAGACACGAAATGTCGCTGTGCTATGTCGTGCCTGTGCCTATGCCGTGTCGTGCTGGGCGGCACGGATGGCCATCTATAGCCGCGTCACTGTTATTCCTACGTATGGGCCTGCTTGTGTGCCACCCCGTTGCCGCCGCCGCTCCCGCTTGCACACCAGTACACCACCACGTGCCTGTGCCTGCTCGCCCGTCCTCATGCCGCCGCATGCCATCGCGCACGCGTACACTGCGCGTGCCCGCGTTTCACCCTGGCTCGCGGGGCCTGGATCGTCAGAGAAGATGTCCACATAGAAGAAGCCATTTAAGATTCTGAAAGTCAACGTGGACTGTGGTGTTGTTAGGCGACGTCCGCTAGAATCGGTCGTAGGCTCGTAGCTGCTAGTGCGCCGGCATTGTGTTATGATACTTTCCTAGCACCCGATTGTCCGTGATGTAACTGACCTGATCACAGCCCAGAGCTTTGACAACACTGTGTTCAGATTGAAAAAGTATCTTTTACTTTCTATTCATCCCCCTCACTTAACACGCTTTCTAGAAAATTCTTTTTTCACCTTTCCTATTTATCCCCCTCTCATAACACGCTTTCTAGGAAAAAAATGTACTTTTTCTCCCCTTCTACTGAACACTGCTAGGTCTCTGACTCCCTGTATTGTCTGAATCTGTGCTCGGAAGCCAAAGCGTAGATACTATTCCATAATTGTTGAATAGATAGACGAAATCAATGATCCAAATGAAAATCAGGACCAGAATTTGGGGTCTTCTCCTCCTTGAGTGCCACCACCTTGATCTGAGTTACTTATGAAATACACCTATGAACTGATGAACTGCCTATGATGATTGTGATGTTAGCTACGATGTTATGAACTTTATTTGCACTTATGACTGCTTGTGATACTTGTTCCTGAAAATGTGGGTCGATATCTATATAAACTTATGATGGTTGTTGTGACATATGTGAACTGTATGTGTGATATGTGTTTGAATGAGATCTCATATACGCAACAGAATAAATAAAACAGGCAGGCTGTAGGGAGTTTGCCGAGTGCATTAACCAAAGCACTCGGCAAACAAATTTTTAGAAATTGTTTTTAAAATTAGTTTGCCGAGTGGGTTTACAAAAGCACTCGGCAAACATATTTCCAGAAATTATATTAAGCTAGTTTGTCAAGTGCTTTTCACCACTACACTCGGCAAACTGACTTTCAAAAGTTATTTTTTTCTAATTACTTTAGCGAGAATGTTGACACTCGACAAAGCCTCTGCCATCGCCAGCTGTCATAACTGTCAATTTTTTTTTGCCAACGATGAAAGTAGCACTCGGAAAAGGTTTGCCAAGTGTGAATAAAGGCTCCGGGCAAAGTTGGCTTTACCGGCAAGATTTTGTTGTGTGCGCTTTGGAGTGTTACACTCGGCAAAACATTTGTCGAGTGTTTTCATGGTTTCGCCATATGCCAGCTTTGCCTTATAAAATCTTTTAACTAAGTTTGAGCGTTTGTCTTATAAAAAAAATTATGCAGACATAGTCCATTAAATCACTATTGGAGAAGTTGAAGTTTTATTAATAAAGCGAGCTATAAAAAAATAATGATAGTTTGCATAATTTTTTTAATAAAAAAAGCTATCAACCTTGGGGTAATAAAGTTAACAAATTATAATTTAAAACGAAGATATATATTTACATATGACAACACCGTGCAGGATTCATATGCATGATCTGTTCTGGCTTCCTGCACTGATGCAACTGCCGAGTGCAGACAGGTGCACGCATCCGCGAACACTCGCAATCGGATGGAACGTGCAAGGTGCAACGACAGACTGCATATATATAGGTTCGATCAGCCGCCTCCACCTCCGCCGCAGCCTCCGCTGCTGCCGCCACAGCCTCCTCCGCCGCCGCCACCATGACCATGATGATGACCAAGACCGTGGTGACCATGGGTCCATGATGGCTATGACCATGGTGACCATGATGACCATGACCATAGTCTGCGCCAGCGCCGCTAGCTGCAGCTGCAGCGGTGCTGTGCCTGGGTCTGCTGCTGCCCGAGCTATCGCCAGGGTTAACCAAACCGTCGGGAACCGGTCCGGTTTGATCGGTTCCCGACCAAACCGCCCCGGACCGGTTCCGGTTTGGGGCGGTTTGAACCGTTCAAAATTTGAAATTTTTAAATTTAAATTAAAAAATGGAAAAATGTCGTAAAAATTCCTAAAAAATACTTCAAGATGTGTGTAAACTGGTGGTGTAAAAGTTTTTTTAAATATTTGCTCATTAGGTATTTTTTCGGTAAATACAAATTAAATCAAAAAAGAAAAAAAATAGGCTCGGCCCATTTAAGGCCCGTCAAGGCCCAACGCCGCCCTAACCCTAACCCCCCTCCCCCAACGGCCAGTCGGCCATTCTCTCTCCCCCCCGCAGCGCACTTGAGTGGCGAAAAATCGCCTCCAGCGCCGCCACCGCCGCGCGAACCCGGCTAGCCGCCCCGACGGGCCTGGGAACCGCTCCCGTTGGTCGGTAAGCAGGACGGGTGGCAGATCTATGGTCGCCGCCCCGGTTCCCGGCTCCCGACGCCGGCTAGCCGACCCGGTGCGGCGGTAAGCCGCCCGACCGTGGTTGAGGTATGGATTTGATGCAGGTTTCAATGATTTAGGCTATTGTGACTTAGGAAATTATGAAATGGATGTAGTGATGGAGATATTTAGGTATATTTTGATTCCATCCTAGTGATTTTAGAATGTATGAAGTGGATTTAGTGATTTGTAGCCATGTATGTATATTTTGATGTAGGGTATTTTGATTTTGGAAATTAGGAAATGGATGTAGGAGTTAAGTATTGTGATATAGTTATGTGTTGTCAAGTTGACATTGATATGTTTATGTTCGTTCCATGTTTGTAAATACGCAATGTCTGGCAAAGAGAAAGATGTTGTATGGGAACACGGTGAAAATCTTTACCCCGGTTGGAGATGCAACTATTGTTATACGTCCAAGGGAGGAGGTGGTGCCACTAGATTGAAACAACATTTGGCAGGGCGCGGGACGGAGGTCGTCCATTGTATGAAGGTTTCAAAGGAGGTGCGTGAGTACTTTCAGCGTGAACTTGAAAGGGCTAAGAAGGTAACTGCTCAGCGGGCTCAAGAGAAGTTGAGAAAGGAGAAGGTTACAGCAGAAGGTAACTATCCTGGTGGAGATGAAGCGTATGACGAGGAGGCTGAGCTGCAGCATGCCCTGAACTAATCAAGAGCGGAAGAGGAGTTCCGTCGCGGGGTGCAACAGAGAGGAGGTGCATACGAGCATGGAGGGGGTAGTGGTACGAGGGGAGAGGGTACGTTGCAGAGGATGCTTCGAAGGGCAACTTCATCGAGGCAGACTCCTGGGGTGACAGACTATAACTTGGGTTCGGCGAGAGGACCGACGCAGCCAAGGATTGACACAGGCTCGTGGACGCAGAAGGGTAAGAATGCAAAGGAAGCTGTTGGGAAAGCTTGGTCAAAGTTTTTTCATACTGCGGGAGTACCTGGAAGACAAGCTGACAATCCATACTTTGTCAATGCGGTCAGAGAGACACAGAAGTGGGGTACGTTTTCTTTGCATGCGAAATAATACCTATGCAACTACATGTTTGGATCTAATCTCATGAGTGCCATATGTTTTGCAGGTGAAGGTATCGCGTCACCGACTGGACAGGATATTGATGGCAAGTACCTGTATCAAAACGAGCGAGACTTGCAGGTTCAGTACGCAAAGTTTCAGCAAGAGTAGCCTATGTTTGGCATCACGTTGATGTGTGATTCATGGACTGGGCCGATGAAGATGAGTGTCATTAACTTTTTGATATATTGCAATGGGGTCATGTGGTTCCACAAGTCTATTAATGCGACTGGAAAATCTCAAGATTCTGCATATTTGCGGAAGGTAACCCCTTACCTAGTACATTTCAATCCGAATATGATTTGGATGTTGCTAAAGAATCTGTGTATTTACCAGGAGATTCTGAAGGTGGTGGACGATATTGGACCACAACATATCGTTCATGTTATCACGAACAACGGCTCGAACTACAAGAAGGCCTGCAAGGGGATTGAAGATACATATGAACACATTATTTGGACACCTTGTCTAGCACACACTGTCAATTTGATGTTAAAGTATATCGGTGAAAGGTATGAACATCAAGGTTTGATCGATCAATGCAGGAAAATATCAGCGTGGTTACACAATCATGGTCAGTTGAATGCAATGATGAGGCAAGCGATTGGTGGTGAGTTGGTCAAGTGGTGTGCAACTCGCTTTGGGACCAACTACATGTTCCTAGACAGCATGTATCGGAAACGTGATCGTTTCATGCAGTGGATGGGATCTCCTGAATTTTTGCAGAGCAAATGGGCCAATTCAAATATGGGTAGATTTACTCATGCCAGATTTTCAAGTCTAGATTGGTGGGAGGGAATGAAATTTGTCATTGACTCAGTCCAACCAATATACAGCTTACTTCGCTTTGTTGATCAGGACAAGCGGCCGAACATGTGCGAGGTATGTATGACCGTACAGAGTGTGAGAAATGAAATGCAATCTTTCTTTGGCCGAAATGTTTCCACATTCAAAGAGTATGAAGAGATTCTGAACAAAAGGTTGCACGACGTCTTGATAGACACCTATGCGGTTCCAGGTAAGACAACACTTTCCATTTTACAGCTTCTGCTCATTGTGAACAAAAGTTTCTACTTTCACGTTCCATACACCTTATGCTCATTGGCGGTACTTTCTATTTTGCAGCTTGTGTCCTGAATCCGAGGTATGCCTATACGTATATTCCAACTCCAGAAATGTGGAGTACACTGAAGGATGCATTTCAGCGCATGACGGATATCTCGAGCGTCGTCCAGGCATTGCAAGAGATTGAGCTGTTTCGACAACGGCGTGGTGAGTTTGCCACACAATTGGCACAACAAATGGCGCTTGACCCAAAGACAACTGCATCTTCATGGTGGATGGTAAACGGCAACAGAACTCCCAAGCTGCAGAGCCTTGCTTTGCGGCTTGTTTCTCAATGTTGTTCGTCAAGTGGATGCGAGCAGAATTGGAGTACTTTTGCCTTGCTGCATACAAAGGTTCGCAATCGGTTGTCACACACAACTCTGAACAAGCTTGTCTATGTCAACTACAACCTACGCCTGCAACTTGCGGATGTTGCCGATCCTCCGCGCGATCAAGGTGATTTCATTGAGCAGCTAGCCCATCTTTCATTCTATGATCCTAAAAATCCGGTGCGGGAATGTATGGAATATGGAAGGTCAAACCAAGCTCCAGTTCTAGACGAGGACGATGATGAAGGTGACACACCGCTCCCGTCTCATATTGTCACGGATAAAATAAATCCAGCAGACCTCCATACTTCTACAGGGGATGATTGCATCCGTGATTGGGCACGACGACATGTGGGTAACACTCATGTAGGGAAGAGGAAGTACCACGTCGGGCCTAGCCAGGTTAACCTGAAGCGCCAACGAGGCCAGGCCATGGGAAAAAGCAAAGAGAAAGTAGTAGAAGTCCTGAGCGATGAAGAGACTGATGATGGTGAGGATGATAAAAGTCTAGAGTATCAGGAGTCTCAGGATAGCAGCTCCGCCGATGATGGTGATGATAGTAGCGATGGTGATGATAGTAATGATGGTGATGATAGTAATGATGGTGGTGGTGGTGACAGTGGTGGCAGCAATGGCGGTGATGGTGGCGGTGGCGGGGGCGGAGGCGCGTCACCTTCAAACCCACCTGCTAGTCTTCATTTCACAGGTACCAAGTGTATGTACATATGCACATGTGTTTATTATTGTGACTTGTGAGTGTTAATTATACTATATGGTTGATTGCAGGGGAGACTGAGTTCACGCATGCAACCCAGGACATTGACCATGGAGCACCGATGTCGCAGAGGAGAACGGTTGGACCGACGGATTACGACTCTCCATGGTTCTCTTCTAGCTTCTCCTACTGGGAATCCTCACAATCTAGTTTTCACTATCGTATACCGGAGTTGAACATGCAGCCACCGATGAGATGGGTGTACGAATGGCAAGATCCCCATTGGTACAATATGTTACTTCAGGAATGGCAGACGACATCGGCCTGGACGGACCAAACTTGGCAAGACTTCAAAGCTGAGTTGCTTCAAAGGCATGGTTTGAATGTGATGTCCACCGCGGAGTATGAAATGGTGTCGCAATTCTACCGTTGATCTATTTCTATCCACTATTATGTGTATGGATATTTGTATGAACAATTATTTGTATCAGAGGACTACTATACTATTTGTATGGATATTTGTATGCACAGGATATTTGTATGCATTTGTGGTTAATTTTTAATTAATTTGCGTATAGGTCATGCCCATTTTTTTGAAGCTAACCGGCCGGCTAACCGGCCCAACCGGTTAGCTAACCGGTCGGCTAACCGGACCAAACCGACGTCACGGGGAATTTGAACTCAAAATTTGAATTCGTTCGGTTTCCAACGGTAACCGGTCAAACCGGTCTGGCTTACCGCTACCACTGGCCGGCGGTTCGATGTCCCGGTTCGATGTCGCCACAGAGGAGGATGGCCAGCGTGATGGCCCAGAAGGTGAGCAGGCCACGCCGAGCATCACGAGCCCTGGCTGGACGAAGCCCGCAGCTGCGGCCGCCGCACTCCTATGATAGTAATTTTGTGCATTAGTGTTAATTATTATCATAAACTGAGTGTCTCGTTCCTCATGTGCATCTAAACGGGTATATAACAGCCATTGATGCCTTATTGTTATTTTCTCCGATAATTAAACACTGCTACAGAAACTAGCATTAGTACCGGGCATAAAGCCGTGTTAGTACCGGTTATGCGACCGGTATCGAGTTTTCGGTACTAAATGGGCAGCCCCGTTAGCATCGGCTGCAACAACTGGTACTAACGGGGCCGCACGGTCGGTGGGATCGGCCATTTAGTACCGGCTGGTAATACCAACCGGTACTAAATTGTTTCGAGCCAAAAAAGAAAAAAAATTGTAAGCTCACCAGGAGGCTCGAACACGCGCAACGTCGCAAGTCACAAGTCATGCGTAAATGCCACCATTTAGTACCGGCTGGTGTTACGAGCCGGTACTAAATGCGTGGGGGTCCTCGGGAACCCCCGGGACCGTTTAGTACCGGATTTTAACACCAACTGGTACTAATTGACACCATTTAGACCGGCTGATGTTACGAGCCAGTACTAAATGGTCCGAGGACCCTCGGGAACCCCAGGGACATGTTAGTACCGGGTTTTAAGACAACCGGTACTAACGTTAGAGGGCGAATGCTCGATTCTCTACTAGTGAAATATGCATTCTATATATTAGTTTAATGTGGTTACTGCTTTGAGGTGAGCAATGCTGTAGTTTTTTTTGGCAGAATATAACTTAACAAATGTCATGCATGGAAAACCCATTGTTTCTTCAGATCACTATATATGCCTTCCATGACTGACTCTTCACAGTTCTTAATATAGTATATGTCCTATGATTTGCTATTATTTTTCCACGTGAGATAAGGCCCCTCGGCAAATGCCTGGATTTTTATGTAACTCTGGATTAGTGTCTCTACCAAAGCTTATTTGGATCTCTCTCTCCTGATTATCATATGCGTGTGTTATACAACCTTCCTATTGAGTTATAATTTTACTGCTTCCATGAGTACGTACGCCACGATCTGCCCATTGGATCGAGTTTTTCTGTCCAAAAGATGATAAATAATACATCTTCCTAAAGTTGTTTACCTGCTGGGATATGTTTGCTTGGAGTAGAGAACTATTCTTGGATTTTATTGTAAATATCTCATATCATTTACTATTGTTCCCTTTGTGATGATTTTCAGGAGATGGAGGTCTTCTGGACTGTGAAGCACGAGAGGAAGCCATCTCCTGCAAGACATGTCAATGGTAGACGGTAGTTTTCTTCGCAAAGTGATGACAATGACGGTCCGAGCTGCTTTTTCTACAATGTCAGAATAAATGGAGGCCTACAGTGTAATGCTTTTGTTGTAGCTTTTATATGTGTTCTATGTAACAACTCAGTCTGTGTGGTGCTAAACCTCAGTTTGTGAACCCTCTTAATGAAATACGTGCATAGACATGGTCGTTAAAATGATTTCCTTTCAATCTTGTGGTCTGTTGTCGTTGTCGGGGTTCTGATTGTCTTTCAATCTGGGACAGACAGTCACTGTCGGCCCAGCGCATACCATCCATCCTCTATCAACAAAAAAAAAATGTTTCCCTCCAAACAAAAAAAAAAGGTACTATCTAGCTAGCTACGTACACATACTTGTTCCTTAAAAAAAGCTAAGTACATACTTCTACTATTATATAAACAATTTACATTTTGGTATTTACTTTGAATTACACAAATCCTTGCGTGTAACTTAGGACGCCTATATATTTCGTGTACAGATGATTTATATACCCGTCTCTAAATAAATAAAAGCTTCTATGTATTTTCTTAAAATGACAAGGATCCTTGCAGTCCACCAATTCAGTGCAACTCTTTCTTAACTCTCTGTCTCCTAGGCATTTTGCTTATTTTCAGAGTTGGTTATAACTGGTGCATTGCTTCATTCAGTTAAACCCCTGACTACTATATATTCGACTACTTTTCGGTGGTTCAGTTGATTAATCAATAAAAAACTGTCTTTCCAATGTCCTGTGCACAAAATGTGTTGCTAGCAGGGTTTTTTTCCGAACCGGTTGGTCGAACCGCCGTCCTCCGGTAGCGGTATACCGGAGTGGTTTTAGCGGTTATTACCGCTCAAAACCGGACAAATTCAAATTTCGAATTCAAATTCATAGTTCCATCGGTTTCAAACGGCTAGCCGCTCGGTAGCACTGGTAAGCCGTCCCGGTTTGGCGGTTAGCCGGCCGGTTTGCGTCCAAAAAAATAGGCATGACCTATACGTAAATTAATGAAAAAAATGACCACAAATGCATATAAATATCTATACATATAATTGTGCATACAAATATTCATACATACTAATAACTGTGCATACAAATATCCATACAAACACCATAGTAGTCCTAGGATACAAATAATTGTGCATACAAATATCCATACAAATAATAGTGCATAGAAATAGATCAACGGTAGTATTGCGAGGCTATTTCATACTCCACGGTGAACATCACATTCAAACCTTGCCTTTCACACACAGGGTCGGCAACATCCGCAAGTCGCAGGCATAGGTTGTAGTTGACATAGACAATAAGCTTGTTCAGTTTCGTGTGAGACAACCAATTGCGAACCTTTGTATGCATCAAGGCAAAGTACTCCGGTTCCACTTGCATCCACTTGACGGACAACATTGAGAAACACGCCGCAGAGAACGCTCTGCAGCTTGGGAGTGGTGTTGCCGTTTACCATCCACCATGAAGATGTGGCTGTCTTTGGGTCAAGCGCCATTTTCATTGCCAATTACGTGCCAAACTCACCACACCTTTATTGAAACACCTCGGCCTCTTGCAATGCCTAGACGACGCTTGTGATATCCGTCATGCGCTGAAATGCATCCTTGAGTGTACGCCACATTTCTGGAGTTGGAACATACATATAGGCATACCTCGGATTTAGGACAGCAGCTGGACCCACATACGTATCCAGCAAGACGTCTGTCAACCTGGTGTTCAAAATCAATTCATACTCTTTCAACGTGGAAACATTTCGACCGAAGAAAGAGTGCATTTTATTTCTCACTCTGTAAGGTCATCACCACCTCGCACATGTTGTTCCGCTTGTCCTGATCAGTAAAGCGAAGCAACTTGTATATTGGTTGAACTGAGTCAATGATAAATTTCATTCCCTCCCACCAATCCATACTCGAAAATTTGGAATGAGTAAATCTACCCATTTTTGAACTGGCCCATTTACTCTGCAAAAATTAAGGAGATCCCATCCACTGCGTGAAACGATCACGTTTCCGATAGATGCTATCTAGGAACATGTAGTTGGTCCCAAAGCGAGTTGCATTCCACTTGACCAACTCACCACCGATCGCTTGCCTCATCATTGCATTCAACTGACCATGATTGTGTGACCACGCTAAAATTTGCTTGCATTGATCGATCAAATCTTGATGTTCGTACCTTTTACCGATATCCTTTAACATCAAATTGACCGTGTGTGCTAGACAAGGTGTCCAGACAATGTGTGCATACACATCTCCAAGCCGCCTGCACGTTTTCTTGTAGTTTGAGCCGTTGTCGGTGATAACATGAACGATATGCTCTGGCCCAATCTCCTCCACCACCTTTATAATCTCCTGGTAAATAGACAGATTGTTTATGAACATCCAAATCATACTCGGATTGAAATGAACTAGGAAAGGGGTTACCTTGAGCAAATATGCGGAATCTTGGATTTTCCAGTCGCATTTATAGACTTGTAGAACCACACACTCTCTCTCTCTTTCTCTCTCTCATTCTTTATTCTTTGCGTAGGTCGGTGCCTGACGTTGTGTCTTTCTCATCTGGCGTTGGCATGGCAAGGCGCCGCTCGCGTGCACCGTTGAGGAACGGTGCTGGACTACATGGCCAGCCGTCCGTGCTCGGGGTCACAATGCCGGAGGCGGATCTGAATCCCCTCCACGTCGACGACCTCAAACCTGACAATTTGTGAAACTTGTGAATTATCTGAGCCATTTTAAGCTAATGGGCTGTGGGCTAGCCCGGCTTGTGAAATTGGTCGGGCTTGACGGGCTGGCCCGGCACAGAAAATGGCCCACAGTGCCAGGCCTGGGCCAATGGCCAGGTACGAAGACCGCACCGACACAACCCACAAGGCATGGTGGCCTGTTGCGTCCCGATGATCCTTGTGTTGGGCCGGCCTATTGGCCATCTCTATTGACTACCACAATTTCTACTAGTCAAATTTATTAGCATCACGTCTCGTATGTATGCGATAGACACATTTTGTTGCCACACTTCATCAAAGTTGTGGCTTCAATTTTGTTGCTCATACGTTCTATGGCAACTACAATTGTGCCTAAGGTTAACTATAGCATTGTTAGGAACCAACCAAACAACCTCTTAAGCCAAGTCTCGGGAATTTTAGTTTGCAATGTGGGTGGGTATGATATGGTTGACGGAAATTGCTTTAGGTGGGCTTTCTCTGCGATCTAAGTGTTGCAATTGGTGGTGGGTGACGATGAAAACAATGTATTGGTGTTGCTCATTGCAGCATGATAGTTGTATTTTTTTTTTTTAAAAAAAATCTAGATTGTATGCATCCTAGCTATGCAATGGGCATAGAGTGGTCTTAAGTCAACTGTATCATCTTGGTCTAATTGTCTAAGATCAATAAGGCTTTCATCCAAAAAAAATACATATCTACTGCTCCAATCCTTGTCATACCATCTTTCTGTTTCGAAGGAAAAATTAACAGATGCAAGCATGGGACTGAGCTTTACCTTTTTGCAAGTTGGTGTACCTTTCATCTTAATTACTTTTGTGCCTTTTTGAATATAACATACGCTCAGGTCAACATGTTCACCTTATTCATTGATTCAACAATTAGATAACAACATGTCGGAGGTATTCTGAATCATTTTAAAAGCCCTTTTTAAAAAGCCATTCATATCACACCATATCTCGCTATACCTAGCATTCACATGGTACAACTACACCATGACCGTGACTTTGAACACGCCGTCCGCACGCCTACTAGAATATTTGCATCACAGGCTGATAAATAAATGCTTTCTTATCTTCAAGGATCCCCTGCTCTCGAACGATTGATTGTTCACAGTGCAAATTACAGCATCATGCTCGACAGCGCGAGAATACGAGGTTGTGTTCGGTTGTAAGTAGCTTTGAGCATATTATATGCCAACAATCAAGGCCATTTAGGATCATTTTTGTAAAGGGCTGAATAAGAATGCTGCTGTATAATTCTCGTGAACAAGTTGCACGAGATTACTTTATTAGTTATAAAAAGAATAAAGTAGGTGAGACAGCTCAGATAATGAAAGAACTAAAACCCACTACCGTTTACATCTCATAGAGCTTCGTGGCTGCGCACGTCCCAGACACTTCCCTGAATGATTTCCATGGTTCGTGCCTGAAACTGTCCTATAGATACTGATCAATGAGATAAGCACCTTTCTCCCACATTACTTGGTG
Source organism: Digitaria exilis (assembly GCA_015342445.1). Lineage (NCBI taxonomy): Eukaryota > Viridiplantae > Streptophyta > Magnoliopsida > Poales > Poaceae > Digitaria > Digitaria exilis. The sequence continues at coordinate 1,355,662 of JACEFO010002054.1, forward strand.
ACTGCCTACAGCATTCTGGCATAGCACGTGAGAACTCTCCAAGTTGACCCTCACCAACTGTTAGGGTTTCTTATTTCTATTGTGATCGTTTTTAATTGCCTGCACATGATCAAGTGTACTTGCAAGGTGGCATACCCAGCTAGCATTGACAAGTAATGGTGGTTTCCTCTCTATAAGTAATACGGCCGTTCGCAACCACTTTGACACGAACAAGACTGCTGGACACCAAAGCTGGAGAAGAGGTGTGTGTAGCCTCATGGAGGATGGAGCAGAGAAGAAAGGCTTGTCCTATATTTCGAGTGCTGCGAAAGGTGTGACAAGAAGAGGGGCTGCTTCTATGGATGGTTAGATTCTCTAATTTCTTCTCCGTTATTCAGGCAGAGGCCTGTAACGTACTCTCATCGATTATCCAGTTTGGATTTTCTCAGGTGAACATGTACTTTGTTTTTTTTTTTCTAGCCCTTCGTGAGACCATGAATGCACAGAGCATCACAAGTGCTGCGAGAAGCACAGCAAGTAAAGCCACTGCCTCTATGGATGGTCAGATCTCTTCTTCCTCCTTCACTAGTTGATTATCAGTTTATTAGGTTCTCTCCGTAATTGTACACAAAATAAATTCACCTAAATATTTTGTTTCTTTCTACTAGTCCTTCGTGAGAGCATGAATCCACAGGGCATGTCGAGTGCTCTAAGAAGCGCAACAAGTGGAGCGGCTACCTCCATCGATGGTACGGTCAGATCTTCTTTCTCCTTTGCATAGGCACATATGCCTGTGATTCCCTCTTAATGAAATATGTGCTAAGACACGATCGCAAAAAAGGCGCATGCCTGTGAACAACTCGATTATCTAGTTTGAGTTCTCTCTATAGTTGTACACAAAATGAATTCGCCTGAAAGGTTTTATTTGTTTTTACTAGCCCTTAGTGAGCACATGGATCCACAGGGCATGACGAATGCTCTAAGAAGCGCAACAACTGGAGCGGCTAACTCCATAGATGGTACGGTCAGATCGTCTTTCTCCTTCGCTTAGGCACATTCCTGTGAACAACTCTATTATCCAGTTTGAATTTTCTCAATGGTTGTACAGAAATGAGTTCATCTGAAAGTTTTGTTTGTTTTTACTAGCCCTTCGTGAGCGCATGGATCCACAGGGCGTGTCGAGTGCTCTAAGAAGCGCAACAAGTGGAGCGGCTACCTCCATCGATGGTACGGTCATCGTCTTTCTCTTTTGCTTAGGCACATGCCTGTGAACAACTCAATTATCCAGTTTGAATTCTCTGTATAGTTGTACACAAAATGAATTCTCCTGAATGTTTTATTTGTTCTTACAAGCCCTTCGTGAGCGCATGGATCCACAGGGCATGACGAGTGCTCTAAGAAGCGCAGCAAGCGGAGCGGCTACCTCCATCGATGGTAGGATCAAATCGCCTTTCTCCTTTGCTTAGGCACATGCCTGTGAACAACTTGATAATCCAGCTTGAGTTTTCTCTATAGGAAATGAATTCACCTGAAAGTTTTGTTTGTTTTTACTAGCCCTCCGTGAGCGCATTGATCCGAAGGGTATGTCAAATGCTTTAAGAAGCACAGCAAGCAGAGCGACTGCCTCTATCCATGGTTATATATTCTCTTTTGTTCAGGCACAGACATGTGAACAACTAATTAACTCGATTATTGGGTTTGGATTGTCGTAATGAAAATTTACATGAGTATTTCCTTTTGATTCTACAGCTCTTCGTGACCGCATGCGCATCGATCCAACGAACATATTACTGAGGTATATCTATACCTCTTTTCTTCTCAATTACTCGTACGCCGATGACCAGTGTTATTGATTACTTTTTTTTATTTCAAACTAAAGATTAATATAATAAAATCTAAGGCTGTACACAGAGCCATAGCCTGCGAGGTATGCAGGCTAAGCTACAAGGCAGAGTAGGATTCAAGTTTAATTTATAAATAAAGTCGTTAGTCATCAGTTTCATTTATTTTTCTCCTTCAAAAAATCAATTGACTTTTCTAGAGTGAAATTGCTAAGTTTATATGTAGTTGTCGAAGAGACCTTTGCTGAAATGATCACTGTTTCTGAAATATTTTTCACTTCGCTGACTCGATCACATCTATCTTATGCATGCTCTTTCGACTGCCCACACAGCCTCTTGGCCACGATCTGCTGCTCCTGCTGCAGCAACAAGAGCCGCCGCGACTAGAGCCCGGCTGGCTGAGCACCATGTCGATCGGTCAAGCTAAGAGAGCATAACAGCTACGTGTATTGGACGATGTAGAGGCTGGAATATTGAAATATATTCTCGTTTCTAAAAAAACGAAGAGAGCATCATCAGCAACAATACTCCTTACTTTGGTTGTGCAAATACGATTAGCATGAGCTCGTGTTGTATTTTATTTGATCATGATTAATTAGCGCGGTTCTATATTTGAATCCATGTTCATCAGTTTTTCGTGAAAGGGGGTTCATCAGCTTGTGTTATATTCTATTGTACTATAGTCGTGGGACCCAGGCAGTCGTTGTATTGGGTAACCACGCTTAGCGTTTCTACATTTGAATTCATGTTCATTATGTTGTGTTGTATCTATTATATTATTACTTGAAGAAAAAAAGAAGCCACCACGTTCGCCGAGAGGGCCAAGAAATTCCCACGTTAATCGGAAAAAAGAGAAGGATTCGGACCGTCGGATTGTATGAAGATCTAACGGCCTAAACCGATCTAAAGAGTCCAAATCAAATATGGTTGATAAAATAGAAACGAGAGTCCAAGTCAAATACTGTTGATAAAATAAAAATTGATAAATTCAGAAATTAGACTCATGTGCATGCATGCCCTATTCAATCACGCATTGCACTATTATTAGGGGATATACAAGAAGAACTATCGTATTAATATATTATATAGGGAAAGAATCAGAGCTGACAATCAAAAAGCCAAAAACAAAAGAGGAAAAGTTCAACAGAAAATGCAAGAGTATGTAAGAATCAGAGCTGACAATCAAAAAGCCAAAAACAAAAGAGGAAAAGTTCAATAAAAAATGCAAGAGTACGTTGGTCTCTCCTATGGCATCGCTGAACATGACAGCACTACTTTCTCAAGAATGAAAACATGAACAGAAACACGCCCTTGGGTAGGCCTCAATCGGCAATCAAGAAGATGATGGACAAGAACAGTTGTCTCGAGTCTTGATCCACGTTTAGAGTCAATCAATCACAAAAGAGCTTTCATACGAGATGATTTTAGACCGTTGGATTTTATAAAGAACAAATGACCTAAGCTAGACAAAAAGTCCATGTCAATATAACTTAAAATATAAAATTAAATTTAAAATAAGAAAATTATCAATTGATCAAAGAATTCATTTCCTATACCATTAATAAAATATAAATCCATAATTAAAAATACAAACAAATTATGAATTGACCAATCGGTCCATGTTGAATACGACTAATAAATGTATTATCTTCATTTCAAAATATAGCTACATTTATACCTTTTCAAATAGATTAAGAAGTGTGATAAAATGTACATATAGCCATATGCCCCTCATTAAGCATGCCAATACATGCACATGTGATCTATGTAGACAATTATTCATGCCTTACATGCCTCCACACTAAATAAAAAGGTGCATGCTACAATTTATTGACAACTAGGGCCACAGGACAAATAATCCTTAGAAGATTATATTCGTTCGTATACCATTCAATCAGAATTCACAACACTAATAGAGGGATTATCTAAACTCAAAAGTAAAACAAAATTAGCACTTTTGACTATTGAATTTTATGAACATCAATAACGATCTATAGTAGCCCACAAAGCCTATGTCCAATATGACTAACATATATAAATTCATTAATTTTAAATAATAAAAATAACAACAAAAAAATGTGTCGAATAGATCTCAAGGATTGTTGCCCTACCGGTGCAAGATCGATCCGTGATTAAAAAGGTGGTAGATCTTTTAATGCAAATTAAATGAATTCAGTGGCAGGTGCAAAACGGAACTAATGGTTGTATGATTTTAGGTTAGGTGAAACACAAAAAATAAAGGAGAAATTAGTCAGGTAAAAACTGGTCATTGGTCATCCTAGGACTGCGGTGAGCTAATGGGTCAAATTTAGCCACATTAATTTGTTATCCCTCCAAACTCGGCTTACGGTGGCCAATTTCATTCCAGAGTGCCAAAATTTCCCTCCCACCAAAACATTATCCCATTTCCACATGTGCCCACTAGGGATAAAATATATTTTTATCAAAGGTTAAAAACGGGCTAAAATATAGTGGTTGACAAGGAGTCCATATTAAAAAAATTAGTCTATAGCTCAATTAAAAAAATAGTAGTTGATTTATAAATGATTTGGGACGTAAAATACTCATAATGTTCCAAATTGTAGATCATTTTGGTTTTTTTAGTTTAATGGATGTTTGGATGCACCTAAATTACCTCTGAATGCATATAAACATCCATGCATCTATAAAAGACAAAACAATCTACAATTTGAAATGGAGCGAGTAGTTAAATATGGAGTATATACTAAACTTAATTTAAATAATGCGAGAAGAATAGAGTCTATGCATGGAAGTAAAATTGTTAGAGAATCTATTGAAAATTTAATTAATAAACAACTACATCATGTAAGTAAACTACTTATATAATTATAATTTTAAATAATTCCATCCATAATAGATTGCAACTCTCGGTTACCTACCGAGGAGTAAAACAATTTCAGATTTGACCAAATTTAAATAATCAATTCCGAAAGTTTATGTCTTTGAACATATTTAGTATCAAAATGTATTCCATGGATAATATAATGATATTTGTTTGTATCATTAACATTAGTATTATTTTATATAAATTTAGTTAAACTTGAAATTGTTTGACTCTTTGGGGAACTAAAGTTGTGTTCTTTTGTGGATGGAGGAAATATATAATATAACAATAGAAAATAAATATACGTAGATCAATTAGAAAAAAACAATATTTTTAATTAAAATTTAGATGTTATGAAAAAACTAGCTACCCGCGCTATTTGCGCGGGCCATCTGCCTAGTTCTATTGTATTATAACATTGAGTTCAGGATCCATGGTCACGGAGCAGGTTGTCGCAACACAGACTTAAATTCTAGAAGAATATTCGTCCAAGACTCCAAGTTTGCAAGGTTTAATTAAGGGAACCTTATTCAACAATAGATCGCCCGTTCGGATTGATCGTAAACAGATATCACACATGAGACAATGCAAAGAAAAGAGCAACACGAGCCTGCACGAACTGAAATGTTCCTTGTGGTAGAATCATCAGGCCATTGGTTCAAGGACTAGACTTCTCATCACTACCGGAGCCGGGTCGTGTGCATGTGTATTAACAATATTTCTAAATTATTTTAAAAATTTAACAATAATATTATTTTAATGAGATAGACGGACATGATCATGGTTGAAAAAGAAAAATAAAGGAGGGAGCAACACACGGTGCACTAAACTTTTGAATTCTATTTATTACTATACAATATTTTAAGAAATAACTGGGCACCTTGTTTTACACTCATCCAGTCCTGGAAAGCAAGCTTCTTTTTTCTTGTGACAGCACCAGCAGTAAGGGCTACTATATTGTCCATGAGGGCAAACAGTTCGGAAGCACACCCTCTGGCTATCCATTTCATCCGTGACTGCTCGACCTATTTTTTTTTTCAGGCATGAGAAGTAATAAATCCGTTAATTAATGTACATACACACACAAATAAACGATCCTGAAATAATCATAGAATCATTGTCATGAAACTTGTCAGTATTCATTACGTAGTTCATCATATATACAAGAAAGAAAGAGATATTCGCAATATGAATTTTTAAAAGGATGTGGAAAAGATACCAACTATAAGTTTTGGGAAATAGTATATTACAAAATTTGGGAGACATTGGAAGCAAAATTTTGATATGTTTCACTTACATTCGGCAAGAATATAAAAACATCCGAGGAGCAGCAACGAAGAAAGCAGCACTAGTGCACCGCTGTGCATCGTGTGTTTCTCCATGCCGCAAAGAAAAAAGAAGATTCTTGTGTGTTCTCCAGAGACGTTGTGCTGCATTGCGATGGATTGACAAGTCCATTACTCATACATATAGGACAAATAGACTATATGCATACATAATAATTAGCACAAATTGATTACTGCCAACATAATCATGGATACAGTCCTTTTAAAGTTATTGGTGTGTAATTTTCTTCTATATTAAGTCAGGGCCAGTGAGCCATACTACCAAAATATGGATAAATTTGCCTCATCCAATTAAGTTTGACACCTATAAATTCAATGCTGATACAAAGACGACTCAAAAGTTTTGGCATGAGTCAATTACCGCCAGCCTTTTAAACCATATATATCAGTCTACGTTACTAAACATATATTAGATAGTCTTTATTGGGCTAATTTCTACCGTCTCGCACAACCCTTTTAAAATACCGACCATATTGGTTGTCCTAATTTAAAACCTTATAATTTTAGAAGTATCATAATCAAAATGCACACAATTATGATTGTCAATATATAGTGATGGGAAATTGGCAGATAAACAATGAGAAAATTGGCAATTGGAGAGTGATTCTACCGTTTCGTTCTTGCTAGAATCAGAAGTGTTTCTTGCAGCGATACACGAAGTTGATCTAGCAGCCCACGTTCCGCAAGTTGCACTTATGTGGATCCTTTATGTGCACAAACTATATACATAAGTTCCTATAATTAAATTCAAGTCCAAGTTATAACAAAATTCTAAGTTAAAATAAAATCTATATGTGTAATTTATTTTGGTCATAAAAGTTGTTCTATAAAATTATTATGTAACAAGTTATGAGGAAAGAGTTATGCATATAATCTAATGTTATTTAAAAGTTGTATGTATAAGCTATGCGTATAAGTTGCCTTGTATGCCTTGGAATTTATGGTAAAATTACATCCCGAACAAAATGTTAGTAATGTGTTGGCAAAGTTATATACATAAGTTTCTTCTAGAAATAGGACATTGCGGGAATAAAAATTTCCAAAAGCGGAAAGTTCGGCGTTGTCCAGAATCACTCGCTTATAGAGCTTCTCACGAGCAACCTCTAGTTAGCAAGCTCGATAATAAAAGCAGCGTAGGATCACCTAAAGATTATAAATTCCAATAAAAAAACAACATTAGGGAATCCAAACAAGTTGGATTCTACTCCCTCTGTTCCTATTTCTAAGTCGTTTGGGCCTCCTCCTAGAAACATAAGCAAATCTCAGAATCAAGACACACTTAGTGCTTTGGTACTCTAAAAATGCTCTGAACCTGGACATCAGGAATCATAGCCAAAACGACTAATAAAAAGGAACAGAGGGAGTAGTATGGATTGTAAAAATACAAGCATTCATTACATTAATCTTATTTATTCCCATTAGAGTTAGCATCAAAGGTTATGATTTAGGTAGGACGGTTCTACCCCGTTCCAAACATTAATTATGTACCATTATCTATCGGGCCCAGGAAGAATCTCTCCAACAGCTAGCCGTGGATTGCCGATGCATAGGCTTCTTCCACAGCAGATGGAGAGCGTCGTCCTCCGCTGCTAGATCGCAAGTGAGCGCCGCGTGACACAGATCTTAATACAAGCAGCCAGCTCCCTCTCCGTGGCGTCACGTTCCGCGTGAGAGGTCATCCCATGCGTGCGTGCATCCGTCCTTCGAAACAGAAAGATGGGATAACAGGACAATGCTTGTATAAGTAGATATGTTTTTCAAAGGAAGAAAGGCTTATTGATCTTAGACAATTATATCAAGATGATTCAATTGCCTTTGCATAGCTAGGATGTAGAAAAATTAAAACAAATGACAACTATGATGCTGAAATGAGCAACACCGCTACATTGTCATCATCGTCACCCACTATCAATTGCAACACTTAGGCCGCAAAGAAAGCACACCTAAAACAATTCCTGTCAACCACCTACCCACATCGCAAACTAAAGTTCCCGAGACTTGGCTTAAGAGGTTGTTTGGTTGGTTCCTAACAATGCCACAGTTAAAGTTAGGCATAATTGTAGTTGTCATATATATAAAGTGTGAGCAACAAAATATGTGTATGCCATATGAGGCACGATGCTAAGAAATTTTGACTAGTAGCAACTATGGTAGTGAACTAAGCAGTTGCGTCTTGGTGAACTCAGACAAAATTATACGACACAAAAAAAGATAAAATCTAGAAATTTTGACAAAACTTAGAAAGATTCAACTATCAATCTTGTAACTCTAACCATCCTTCCTAATAAATGCCCGCTTCTCATGAAAAGTTAAAAAATGATAATTACTAAATAAAAGTATTTATAACTAGTATAAGATATTTAATAATATATGAGAGCATAAGATAAATATAATTATTAGCTACAAGGTCTATTTTATATAAATTTCTAGCATAAGATATGTGTTATATATATATATATATATATGAGAGCAAAAGATAAATATAATTATTAGTTATTTTTTAAAAATTATTAGCCCTTATATATGTGGAGCACGGACGGATTGATGAGCTAGGCTACATAATTGAGGAGTTTTACGATGCTTGAAAAAAAAGACAACCGTCAATTCCCAAAGATCTAATGGTGCTAAGATAGGAGGTACCAAACCTAGCTGGCCACTTACCGATAATTAATGTATTGAAGTGGCTTTCACATGACCCAGTGGCATACCATCGCTCAAGTCTACAACCCAAGATATGAGTGGGTTTCTACTTTCCAGACGTGAAAAGGGGCATACTTTGCGTGTGACCCACTAATGACTAGCTAATACTACTGATCAGTATGCGTGGACGTTGACACTTGACAGACTGTGAGGTCGCTCTTGGGTCTTGGCTGCTGGCTCTCGTTGAGGTGCCTAAGCTCCTGCTCGACCTCACGGGACCTTGCTGCGCGCGAAACAATGGCGCGATCGAACACCAGCTGCCTCCACCTCATCATCGTCCTGTTCCTCCTCCTCCTCCTCCTCCTCGGTTGCGAGTGCAGCTCCGGCTCCGGGCCTGGCACCGCCGGCGACCGCAAGACGCTGCTCGTCATCAAGACCGACTGGGGCAGCCCACCGGGACTCTCGTCGTGGGACCCCACCAGGGTTCACAAAACCGAACCGGTTGGCCAAACCACCGGCCGGCGGTAGCGGCTAACCGGTCCGGTTCCCGCGGGAACCGGTCAAAACCGGACATATTCAAATTTTGAATTCAAATGTATATGAAATCCTAGTTCAATCGTTTTGAACCGGTAAGCCGCCCGGTTTGACCGGTAAGCCGAGCGGTTTGGGCGGTAAGCCGGCTCAATACATAATTTGTCATGTTTTCAAATTTAACTAAAAATTTAAAAAACTAAAAGAAAAAATTCCTAAAAATATTTCAAGGTGCGCAGAATTTAATGGTGTCAAAAATTTTCAAATATTAGTGTATCTAGTATTTTTTTGTGTGTATTAGAAGTTCAATGAGCCGATTTTTTTTCTTTTCCTTTTTTTTGTTGAACTTCTAATGCCTGCATAAAATATCAAATGAGCAAACATTTGAAAATTTTTGACACCAATAGATTACATATACCTTGAAGTATTTTTAGGGATATTTTACTATTTTAAAATTAAATTTGAATATTTTAAATTTAACTGGTTTGAAACCGCCCCGAACCGCTGTCGGTCCGGGGCGGTTTGACCGGTTCCGGCAGGAACCGGCCGGTCTTGAACGGTTAGCCACTGCACCTGGGAAGGCGTCACGTGCGCCGCCACCGGCGTGGGAATTGTCACCGAGCTTTATCTGCAGAGCCTCAACCTCACCGGCTCAGTCCCGGCGTCCGTGTGCGAGCTCAGGGACCTCAAGCTCCTCAACCTCTCCGACAACCACCTCTCCGGCGCCTTCCCTGCCGCCGTGCTCTACGCCTGCCGCCACCTCCGCTATCTCGACCTCTCCCACAACGGCTTCACCGGACCGCTCCCGGCCGACATCAACGGCTTGTCGCCGGTGATGGAGCACCTCAACCTCTCGTCCAACCACTTCGACGGCGCCGTGCCGGCCGCGGTGGCAGAGCTCTCGGCGCTCAAGTCCTTGCTGCTCGACAACAACTCGTTCGCCGGAGCCTACCCGGCGGCCGGAATAAGCGAGCTCGCCGGGCTCAAATTGCTCACGCTGTCCGGAAACGCGTTCGCGCCGGGGCCTGTGCCGCCGGAGTTCTCCAAGCTGACGAAGCTGACTTTTCTCATGATGGACGAGATGCACCTCACTGGGGAGATTCCTGAAGCGTTCGGCAACCTCACGGAGCTCACAGTGCTCTACATGCCGTGGAACGAGCTCACCGGCTCGATCCCGGCGTGGGTGTGGCACCACCGGAAGCTTGAGTACGTCGACCTGTCCTACAATTGCCGCTCCGGCGAGCTGACACGCAACATCACGGCAGTGAACTTGATTGGGCTTGACGCGTCGTCGAATCAGTTCACTGGCCCGGTACCAGCATGGGTGTTTCAGCACCAGAAGCTTGAGTACATACATCTGTACGTACCATAACGGGCTCTCCGGCGAGCTGATACACAACATTTCGGCGGTGAACTTGATTGAGATTGGCATGTGGACGAACCAGCTAACAGGAGAGATACCGGCAGGCTTCGGCAATCTCAAGAACATAGAGGAAATGTATCTTTTCAATAACCAGCTCACCGGACCGATTTCGGCCAGTATCGGGATATTACCGTGGCTCTATGACTTCTGGGTATCTGGCAACCAGCTCTCCGGCGAGCTCCCACAAGAACTTGGTAAGCACTCACCGCTGGGTACTATCACGGTGTACGACAACAACAACATTTCTGGCCCACTGCCAAAGACACTCTGCGCTAAGGGACAGCTCCATCACATCGCCGCCTCCAACAACATCTTCTCCGGCGAGCTCCCGGCGAACCTAGGTGACTGTGAGGACGATGATGATCCAGAACAACAGCTTCACTGGCAGTTTGCCGGCCAAAGTTTCCTTGAGCATCTCAGAAATCCAGATGGGGAACAACATGTTCTCTGGATCCATCCCGACGTCTGCGATAGGGCTGGAGGTGTTCAGAGCGGACAACAATAGGTTCAGTGGCTCATTGCCGGCCGACATGAGCAAGCTTTCCAATCTTAATGTGTTGTCACTGCGTGGCAACAGGATAGCTGGTCCCTTACCATGAAAAATATTATGTGCGACACAAAAGCCATAGGGTTGGATCGCAAAATCTTTCAATTTGCCCCCACAGAAAAGTCACTCTCTTGTATCATGTACAAACATTGAATGATGGATCGGCCTTCATAAAAATGTAAAAAAACAGCTTAATTAAAATGCCATGTTTGATTAAAATGCTAGCGCAATAGGTCATGTGAAATAATGATGTGAACCACACGCAGAGTGTTTCAAACTATTAACAGCCTAACACATGTTTAGCTCTATGATAAGACCAGGAGCCTAGTCGTGTCAAGTACTCATATACGTGACGGTACTTGTTGAGTACGTGTTAGAAATAGGCCTGGTTAGAAATAGCTCGGACGCGGTGCGAGCTCGGTCAGGCTCTGGCTCGAGTCCGACTCGAGGTAGGAGAAACGCCGACAGGTGGGGCCCACCAGCAGAGAGATAAGGGAAGGGTATGGGAAAGCTGGGCTGGCGGCTGCCACTGGGCCGAGCGAAGGAAATAAATGGGCCGGCTGCAGGGAACTTGGGCTGGGCTAGAAAAGAGAGAAAGGAGAAATAGAAGGTTTGAAATGTTTAAACTTTTTCAAAGCTTTGTTTAAACCACTCTAACACTTAGTTTAAATTTAAAACTGCACAAGCAAAAATATATGCACCAGCATGAATGCAACATAGATTTTATTGAACTATAATTAAAGTGATGTTCAATTATTTATGGACAAAGTTTATATTCTCAATTTAAATATATCCTTAAAACAATAAAACTAAGATAAGAGAGTTGCTTATATTGATTTATTTGTGATGAACAAAATTCGGGTGTTACAATATGACACAGAGCTAGCACCACACACCCCACAACAATTACATCGCACACTTCCACTGGATCCCAGCCACACCAAACAGGTAGACAAACACACCTCCCCCAACCACCCCTTACAAAGACAACACAGCTTAACATACACATTAAAAAAACAACAACAGACGTACGCTGACTCAATCTTGAGCCCATCTTCAGCTCATGCTTCAGCATCAATGATCAGAGGGTCGAGAGTGTCGGCACTCCCATCACCTGGCAGTCCTAGCACTGATCTCATACCACAAACCAATTCCGGCTGCAATGGTTCCACAAACTTGTTGCACATAGTCTTGTTAGCATCACCCTGATCGCCCTCCTTCTCCATTATTCCAGCTGCCTCCATGGCTCCATCAATAGGAAAGTAGCCCTTTCATCCACAGTATTATTTGCAGAGCGTTGTCCTTTTACCTCTAGCTGGCTGACACTTGGTGCAACGGTAGTCTTCGGCCTCTTCGCAATGTTAGGCTTGGTTCTGATCATCGGGTTGCACAACAGAGATTTCTTGAGTGGTCCTTCCTTGCGGCTTGTGCACTTCCCTCTTTTCACCCTCTTTTCGCCTTGGTAGCCTCCTGTGCCTCATTACACATTGTCAGCTGCTCCTGAACAGACCCATCCAAGTCCTGAACCCATTTTGTCTGTATCACAATGTCCTGTTCCTCAATAGATGGCTGATTCGCCTGGTCCCCAACAGGTCCAGTGCTCACCTCCACCGTACTTGCATGTCCTTCATGTTTGCTGAACCAGACCCCATCCTGACCTCTTGCCCGATCTCAGCAGGCGAGAGCACAGGCATTGCCAGTCCCCCCCCCCCCTCGGCCACAGTTGCCATGTGGACTGGCACAGCCCGCAAAGGCCAGCTTCCTCTCGATCATCGGGTCCACTGCCATCTGATCCCTTTTCAAACTTTCACCAACTAGGAATCTGGTTGCGTTTAGATGCAAAAGATCTTTTGCACTTACTATTCATTCCCCTCACAGAACACGCATCCCTAAAAATTCCTTTTTCACCTTTCCTATTCATCCCCCTCACATAACACGCATCCCAGAAACAAAAGATCTTTTCTCTTCATCAACTAAACACAGCCTCTGTCTTTCTTGTTTCGGAGCCTCTCTGTGTCGAGGGTACCTCTTGCCCCTTGACCGCATGGGCCACTTCCACACCCCGCCGTACCCACCCATGGCTGTTTCTGTGTTGGTACCGGCTACCCTGCTGGCTACTGGATCCATGGAAGTATGTGCTTCTCCCTCCTCCGAAATGTGATGGTGCATGGCCCTTACTGTGTACAGTGTACTACCCCGGCCAGGAGCAGGTGCGCCTCCCACTCTCGGCGGCGATCGATCTATCCCGGCGACCCCCAAGCCGTTCGTTCATGCACAACGTTGAGCCACCAATAGAAGGAGTGTCTCACCGGCCACTCTTCCTCAAAATCATCGTCCGGATGGCCACTAACTGGGCTGTAATCTTCCACCCTATCAACATGAATAATGACCTCATAATCTAAAGCCTACGATATTCCTCCAGCTGCAAGGTCCCAGTCATGGCGATCTTATGTGGAACATCCGTCCACAACCAAAGCCTAAGATATTCCTCTTCCTCTGGCTTCTCACAGTCACAGTGCTTTTCATCAATGAAGGAAGCTACAGTTTGAGCATGGCGAGCATGGTACTTGAACCTAGACAGAGAAGGCAGCAAAGCACCGACCTGGCGAGTCCATGGCAGCAGCTGGATGCCGACATGACCAATGCGAAAGGCCCCAATCCGCCGGGCATCGTTGCGCTGATGTTGAGCTGCTCCGCTACTACCGGCCGGGGATGATGAAGACATGATCGATCGGAGCGCTGTCGCCGGCCACCTGCCTTGGCCCTTTCTTCCATCCCTAGTCACGAGACGCAACGTGACAAAGCGCAACAGGCAGCGTTGACCAAAAAAAAAAAAAAGAAAAGGAAACCGGGGTTTCGACACGGCCAGCTCGTGTGTGCGATCGTTTGAGGTGTGACACATATCTTTGTGACAAGCTTCCTGTGGCGACACGTTCCGCCGCGCGAGAGGTGAGACGAGACTGAGACCACGAGGCCACCCAGGGTTGGTCGTTTCCTGCCATTCCGATCCGGCCGCCCGGTGCGATCCGATGCCGGGCCCTCTGAGACAGGAATCACGAGCTGTGGGTCCACGACTCCAGGGGAAGTAGCCTGCAAATCTCTGCACGGGTGCGCAGTGAGCTCTTGGAGCATTGGAGCGCAGGTGTGAGGTAGTGGAAGCCTGGTAGCTAGAGTTGGTGGAGTTGGACGGTGAGGTGAGGTGAGGTGAGGTGAGGGGGCCGGCCGATCGCGCGCGCGCTAGGTGGCGGCCGGTCTTTCTCGGAATGGCGGTGCCATGGCGCGCCGCGTGGGTGGCGGCGGCTGCGGTGGCGGTGGCGCTTGTGGCCGCTGCCGTGACGGCAAAGGAGTGCACGAACCAAGTGCTCACGTCGCACACGGAGCAGGCGTCGGCGGCGGAGCAGCGGGGGCGGCGCGGCGTTCTTCCACGGCCACCGTCTCAACCACGACCACATGCCGCCGCTCGTCGCCGGGGAGGAGGAGGAGGAGTTCGACTGGGCGATGCTCTACCGGTCGCTCAAGGGCCGGCGGGGTGGCGGCGCCGCCGGGCCGTTCCTGGAGGAGGTGTCGCTTCGTCCTCGACGGCGACGCGGTGTACGGGCGCGCGCAGCGGACCAACCTCGAGTACCTCCTCATGCTTGACCCAGACCGCCTCGTCTGGAGATTCCGTTCACAGTCGGGGCTTCCGACGCCGGGAGTGTCAGGAATCAACCCGGCGATGTACGCCGGCGGTGAGACCTCAGGTTCGCCGGAACGAACTCTACACAACACAACACAACGCTGAACACTTGGAACGCGAGACGGTGTTTGGTGCTGCGTACAACTTAGCAGCTTTTTTGGTTTTCTTCTTTTCCTTTTATTCTCTAAGTTACAGACATGCAGGAGATCACGGTTGAGATCCGCACACCGCGCACGAACGTGTCCATCCCCACGTTCACGATGGCGCAGCCCAGCTCGCACTCCGGGTCGTGCGCGAGCTAATCTCGCCACGGTCCTCTACGCGCACGGCCGTCCACAATCTGGGGCTCGTGCGCATGCAACTGAAAGCAAATGCATAACGGAAACGTGCAACTAACTAGCTAGGTATGTGTAGAGTTTATAACTAACAATTCTCCTCCTAAACTTTGCGCACACTCTGTACATCAATGACGCCGATCTTGGAGCGTAAATCACAGAAGCGATCACGCCCCAAGGCCTTCGTGAGAATGTCTGCCAGCTCTTCAACTGTCCCGACGGACTCGAGTTCCACCCTGTTCTGCTCGACGCACTCTCGAATGTAGTGATAACGAACGTCAATATGTTTGCTTCGATCATGAAAAACAGGATTCTTACTCAGTTGAATAGCAGACTCGCTGTCCATCTTCAGTGTGTAGGCTCTGATCTTCTCGCCTTTGAACTCAGCTAGAAGTCGAGCCAACCAAACTCCTTGGCAGGTTGCAGTGGCAGCAGCAATATATTCAGCTTCACAAGAAGATAATGCCACCACTTTTTGTTTCTGGGATTGCCAAGTGATGAGGCTGGAACCGAGGAAGAAGAGAACACCCGTGGTGCTTTTCCTTGTATCAATGTCACCGGCCAGATCGCTGTCACTGTATCCTGTGAGCTGAGCCTCCTTCTTCCTCTGATAATGGCAGCCAAAATGCAAGGTTCCAGCGATGTACCTTAGCACTCTCTTCACGGCCACCAAGTGCTCGGTGGTTGGGCTCTCCATAAAACGGCTAACGTACCCCACTGCATAAGCAAGATCCGGCCTTGAGTTCACCAAGTATCTGAGAGAGCCCACAATGCTCCTGTACATTGTAGCATCGACAGCAGGAGCAGTACTGGATTTACTGAGCTTCAAACGAGTCTCCATAGGGGTGTGACTTGGATTGCAACCAGTCAGTTCAGCACCTTCAAGTATCTTTGCAGCATAGGCGCTTTGGCAAATGGTAATGCCATGTTCCCCTTGCGTCACCTCAAGCCCAAGGTAATAATGTAACAATCCCAGATCACTCATCTTGAAAGTTGCCATCATCTCCTTCTTGAACATGTTGATGTCACGTGTGTTCCCTCCAGTAATTACCAGATCGTCCACATAAACACCAACAATGAGACGGTGAGCCTTGACACCTCTGAGATAAACAACATGTTCAGATGTACTTCTCTGGAACCCAAGTCTGATCAGTGACTCATCCAGTTTCGCATACCACGCGCGTGGGGCCTGGCGAAGCCCATACAGCGCCTTGACAAGATGCAGCACCTTCTCCTCCTGCCCCTTCAGCACAAAGCCAGGCGGCTGCTCGACGAACACGTCCTCCAGGAGTTCACCATTCAGAAACGCGGACTTAACGTCCATATGGTGCACTTCCCAGCCTTCACTTGCAGCAAGCGCCAGCAGCAACCTCACAGATTCAAGTCGAGCAACAGGTGCAAAAACTTCATCAAAATCGATGCCATGGCGCTGGACATACCCTTTCGCGACGAGCCGAGCTTTGTACTTGGAGACGAGGCCTGCTTCGTCTCTCTTTGTCTTGAACACCCACTTGAGCCCGATGGGGCGTGTGTGCGGCGGCAAGTCGACCAGCTTCCATGTATTGTTGGCCTCGATCGATGTCATTTCGTCCAGCATCGCGTGTCGCCAGTTCTCGTGTCGCTGCGCTTCTTCGAACGTCGCCGGCTCTGCTTCACTGGCCAGCAGCAGCTGCTCCTCCAGCTCCCTGCTAGCGAACCCGGGCGGCGAGGCCGGTCCCAGCACGTTGTCAATAGTGCAGAACCGGAGCGGCGCATCGTCATGTTCTGCATCGAGATCAGTATGGTCGGGGTCGAGCGGCGTGGCGAAGTCCACTGGCTGATCAGTGTCGTGGCGCGACGGGCGTGGTGTCGGCGTGGCGGGCGTGCCCGCCTGTGGCTGTCCAGCTGCCTCCTCAATGGTGAAGTCATCCACCTCGCCGGCGGGCTCTCCGTCCCAGTTCCACTGAGCCGCTTCGTCGAATACGACGTCGCGGCTGATGTGAACTCGCCGCGCCGCCGGGTCGTACAGGCGGTACGCCTTGGAGCCCGCTTCGTAGCCGACGAAGATCGTCCGCCGGCTCCGATCATCAAGCTTCTTCTGGTTCGGGGCCGTCAGCTTCATGTGCGCGACGCAGCCAAATGTTCGCAGATGATGTACCCCCGGCGTGCTCCCGGTCCAGAGCTCGTAGGGAGTTTTCCCGCCTACGCTCTTCGACGAGGATCTGTTGAGGAGGTAGACAGCCGTCGTGACCGCCTCTCCCCAGAACACTCCTGGAAGCTTCTTCGCCTTGAGCAGACACCGCGCAGTCCCAACGACAGACTGGTTCCGGCGCTCGACCACGCCGTTTTGCTGGGGCGAGTAGGGAGCCGTGAGCTGGCGGTGAAGTCCGAGGTCGGCGCAGTACTGCTCGAAATCTCCCGCCAAGAACTCTCCACCTCTGTCCGTGCGTAGAGCACGAACGCGCTTGCCGGTCTTGCGCTCCGCCGCGGCCTGGATGCGCCTGATGGCCATAGCCGCGCCGTCTTTGCTGGGAAGGAGCGCGATCCACATGTACCTCGAGTAATCATCAACCAGCAAAAGGAGGTACCGGTTTCCACTAGGCGTCGGGGGGCTGATTGGTCCGCAGAGGTCCCCATGGAGCAGCTGCAGCACGTCGGTGGAGCGCGTGAGGGCGCGCTGCGGGAACGATGTCCGCTTGTGCTTGCCGGCGAGGCAGGCGTCGCATATCTGATCGACGTGGTCCAGCAGCGGCATCCCGCGAACAAGTTCCTCGCACCCCATCTTCCTGAGCGCGGCAAAGTTGACATGCCCAAAGCGGGCGTGCCAAAGCCACGCGTCTTCCTCGGCGTGTGCGGCGAAGCAGACTGGCTGCGCGATGTCCACCTCCAGCACGTACAGTCGGCTCGCTCTGCGGTCAATCTTGGCGAGCAGGCGGCGTTCCTCGTCGCGGATGCGCATTGCTCCGTCTTCCACCAGCACGGAGTACCCGAGTTCATCGAACTGGCCGATGGAGAGAATGTTGGCGGTGAGGCGCGGCAGGAAGTAGACATTGTTGATCGCCCGATGCTCGCCGGTCTTGCAGGAGAGGAGGACGGTGCCAATGCCCTCGATGTTGGCGATGGAGCCGTCGCCGAACCGCACCGTGCCCGTGACGCCGCCGTCGAGGTTGGAGAAGGCCCCCCTGGCGCCGGACATGTGGTTGGACGCCCCGGAGTCCAGGACCCACCGCTTCAATCTCCCAGTCACCTCCTCGATTGACAGGGTGCCGATGTCAAGAAGAGTCTCGATGGAGACGACGAGTTGCCGGTACCGTGAACGGGCGACGCGCAGATACTTGGCCACCACCTTGGCCTCTGGCTCCGGGTCGCCGAGGATCGCGAGCCGCTGCACAATGTTCGTCAGACGAAGCGAGAAATCCTCAACGGACTCACCCTCGCGGAACGCGATTTGCTCGTACTCCGCGCGCACGGACTGTGCCGTCGACTTCCGCACCCGATCATCTCCGATGCGCATGGCCTTGATCGCATCCCACGCCTCCTTCGCCGAGGCCTTGGTCGCCAAGGTGGGTACCATCTCCTGTGGTACTCCGCTGCAGATCGCCTCCAACGCCGTGCGGTCGTCGTGGTAGTCAGCGTCGCCGAGATCGACGGCGTCCCACAGCGAGCGCGCCTGGAGCTTCAGCTTCATCATCATTGACCACGAATCATAGTTCGTCTTGGTCAGCTGGGGCCAGTTGCCGGAGCTCCCGGTCTCCCTGATCACGCGCTCGACGATCACCTCCCGCGGGTGGCGGGAGCGGCTGCTTCGTGGACGGCGCACCGGCGGCGGGCTCGGTGACTTCCTCCTCCGGGGCGGCGACTTGTCGCCGGAGCCGGTCGCCTTCTCCTTCTCCGTGGCTGGCGGCGTGCGCCCACGGCTCACCATGGCGATGGCGGCGGACTCCCTTCACGTCGTGGCTCTGGTACCAATTGCCAGGAATCAACCCGGCGATGTACGCCGGCGGTGAGACCTCAGGTTCGCCGGAACGAACTCTACACAACACAACACAATGCTGAACACTTGGAACGCGAGACGGTGTTTGGTGCTGCGTACAACTTAGCAGCTTTTTTGGTTTTCTTCTTTTCCTTTTATTCTCTAAGTTACAGACATGCAAGAGATCACGGTTGAGATCCGCACACCGCGCACGAACGTGTCCATCCCCACGTTCACGATGGCGCAGCCCAGCTCGCACTCCGGGTCGTGCGCGAGCTGATCTCGCCACGGTCCTCTACGCGCACGGCCGTCCACAATCTGGGGCTCGTGCGCATGCAACTGAAAGCAAATGCATAACGGAAACGTGCAACTAACTAGCTAGGTATGCGTAGAGTTTATAACTAACAGGGAGAGCCTTACGGTGGCTGGGAAGCCTTGAACCTGACGGGCCACTTCGTCGGTACGTGCCGTGCGTTCTGCACAAATTTCATTTCAATGTAGCCCTGGAAATTCCTGGGGAAGTGAAAAATTGACATGAAACCGGTGATCGTGGACACGACGCAGGGCACTACCTGAGCGCGACGGCCAAGATGTGGGCGAGCACGCACGACGCCACGCTGGCTGGCAACATGGCGGCGGTGGTGGACGCCTTGTACGAGTGCCAGCGCGCAACCGGCAGTGGCTACCTCTCCGCCTTCCCCGCCGTGTTCTTCGACGAATTCGAGGCCCTCGCCTACGTCTGGGCGCCATACTACACCATCCACAAGGCACGTCGTCGTCGTCGTCGATCACCGATCCACCATGCGCCACCGGTTGCTGATCAAGAGCAATGATTCTTCTTCCTGCAGATCATGCAGGGACTCCTCGACCAGCACGTCGTCGCCGGCAACGGCAAGGCGCTGGGGATGGTGGTCGCCATGGCCGACTACTTCGCCGGCCGCGTCAGGAACGTCATTACGAAGTACAGTATCGAACGCCACTGGACTTCTCTCAACGAGGAGACCGGCGGCATGAACGACGTGCTCTACCAGCTCTACACCATCACGGTACTCCATCGCAGCTTTTCCTCTCATTTTCGCTTGGTAAATCTTCAACTTCAGAACGAATTTTCTGATTGCTTCTAAACTACAATGTCTCTTGAACAATCTGTGCAGAAGGATCAGAAACATCTGGTGCTCGCCCATCTCTTTGACAAGCCGTGCTTCCTGGGACTGCTTGCAGTTCAGGTCTCGCTCTGAAGAGCTCAATTCCTTACTGGTTTTCTGTGTTTTGCTACTGTATTTTCATTCCAGTTTTGTATTGACCTTCCGTACTTAATATGCACATCGACTAATTAAGAGCAACAACTTGTTGTCTCTTGAATAATTTTGGCATGAAAACACGTTTCTGCACATTACATGATCTTTTCCCCAATGTTTTTGCCTTTCAGGCTGACAGTCTTTCGAATTTCCATGCCAACACACATATTCCAGTTGTCGTCGGCGGGCAAATGAGATATGAAGTTACGGGTGACCCGCTTTACAAGGTAATTCAAGCACTACACAAATTTTAGGTAGGGAAATCCTTGAGAAAAAACTAATTGTACCAAAGTTCATAATTCCAATTTTAAAAAGAGCGAAAGAGTGCTACTTTCCTTTCCTGCCAGTAGTTGCCCTCTTGTTTGATGCAGTCCTAGGTCAAGCTGACCACTGTCCTGAACCAGGAAATTGCAACGTTCTTCTTTGACTCAGTGAATTCTTCCCACGCGTATGCGACAGGTGGCACATCTGTCAGTGAATTTTGGTAATGCAACATTCAAGGCTCAAGTTCAGGGCTTCCTTTTTTCAGGCATCCCATGTCTAAAATTCCAAAATGGTTTCTGTCAGGTCCGATCCAAAGCGTTTAGCTGGTGCTCTGACCACCGAGACCGAGGAGTCCTGCACAACCTACAACATGCTCAAGGTGATTCACCTGTTGATATTCACTAGTACAATTTTCATGGCTAGATGCAAGTTACAATCTGGGCAACAAAGCTTGCAGGTTTCACGCCATCTATCCAGATGGACAAAGGAAGTAGCATATGCAGACTACTACGAGCGAGCACTGATCAACGGCGTTCTGAGCATCCAGAGAGGTAGAGATCCTGGTGTGATGATCTACATGCTGCCACAGGGACCTGGAAGATCAAAGGCAAGAAGCTACCATGGTTGGGGAACTCAGTTTAATTCATTCTGGTGTTGCTATGGCACTGGTAAGTGAAGCATTTATTTGATCCAAAACTGGCGATGCAAATGCAAGTTCTGAATCATGTAAAAATTTATTTTTGCAGGGATAGAATCCTTCTCCAAACTTGGGGATTCCATCTACTTTGAGGAGAAAGGTGAAAGACCTGCACTGTACATTGTTCAATTCATACCGAGCACCTTCAACTGGAGAACTGCAGGGCTCACTGTTACTCAGGAACTCAAACCCCTCAGTTCATCAGATCAGTATCTACAGGTGTCACTCTCTGTATCTGCAAAGGTAAACCACATGAGATTCTTCATGTTTTAATGACAGAAAATTTTGCTGACTCGCCATAGATTACGCATTTAGTCAGTTTGATTCTGTCATGCAGACAAACGGTCAGTATGCGACATTGAACGTGAGAATACCGACATATTTGAATGGTGCAAAGGCGACTTTGAATGGCAAGGATCTGGAATTAGCATCTCCAGGTATATTCATTAGCATGAAACAAACTTAACAAGTTAAATTGAAAGAAAGAAAAGTATATCCATAAAACGTTTGATGAATTACAGGGATAATTGTTTCAAGTTCTTACACAATCTTGACTTTTTTTCAGGGACTTCCCTCACAGTTACAAAGCAGTGGATGGTGATGATCACTTGTCATTCCGATTTGCTATCCACCTACGGACTGAAGCAATAAAAGGTGAATTTCAAGTTCTATTTACAATGAAATTACAATAAGAAGCGTGATAAATTTGTCCATACCAATACTTACTGAGGAATTGGCTGCACTCATTCTACAGTGTTTTGAAAATCGAGTTTTTTAAGCATACGTTTCTCAAATGACTGATTGTTAACTGAAACTTCAGATGATCGGCCTGAGTACAATTCTATCCAAGCAGTCCTATTCGGCCCGTTCCTCCTCGCCGGCCTCACCACCGGAGACTGGGACGCCAAGACCGGCGGCGCCACCGCCACGGCCTCCGACTGGATCACCCCCATCCCTCCAGAGTCCAATTCCCAGCTGCTGACCCTCGTTCAAGAATCCGACGGCAAGGCGTTCGTGCTCTCCGCCATGAACGGCTCTCTGAGGATGCAGGAGCGGCCCAAAGACAGCGGCGGCTCCGACGAGGCCGTCCACGCAACATTCAGGCTCATCCCCCACCAGGGCTCCGTCTCCGGCGCCGGCGCCGCCACGAACGCCACTTACTCGGCGATGATGCTGGAGCCTTTCGACATGCCGGGGATGGTGGTCACCGACAAGCTCTCGGTATCCGCGGACAAGAGCTCCGGCGCGCTGCTCGACGTCGTGCCGGGGCTCGACGGCAGTCCGGGGTCGGTGTCCCTCGAGCTCCGGGCCATGCCGGGGTGCTTCTTGGTCGCCGGCGGCGAGGAGGTTCAGGTCGGCTGCGGCGGCGGCGGCGGTGGCGGCGTGGTGTTCCGGCGAGCGGCGACCTTCGTGCGGGCCGAGCCGATGCGGCGGTACCACCCGATGAGCTTCTCCGCCAGGGGGGTGAGGAGGAACTTCCTCCTGGAGCCATTGTTCACCTTGCGGGACGAGTTCTACACCGTCTACTTCAACCTCGGAGCATGACAGCCGATAATCAGGTTCCTAGCTGGTCTGTCCCATGTTGGTAACAATTCGGAACGCGCGGTTTTATGTCTGTCACCAACAAAATTATGCCATCATGAGTATTAAATCATTTAGAAAAAGTGTAAGCAGGTCAGATTCTGATCCCGTTGTCCAAACTGTATTTCTGTAGTGATATCTCGCTCAAATCTTGAGGTTGATGTGATGGATGAAGCGGATGATAAAATGCTTTGAATTAGTATCCAGATGTTTCGAAAGTGATCGAACAAGCTAGTTCCTTTCATGTTATCTTTGTGTACAGTATGTCATCCCGACGGCATGACAAAGGCATCCCCTTCATATCACGCTTAAAAATGGTTCTATCTGCTGTGCGCGTTTGTTTGAATAGTTGATGGTTCATTTAATTTTTGTGCAAAACCATCTCTTAATAACTTGTGAAAGTGATATTATGACATCCAATTAACACTTTGCATTGAGCTGATGAAGCAACATCTGAATCCTTCGGTTCATAGTGCATCAGAGAAAAATACAGTATAAAAACCAAGGTACGGCAATTGTCACGGCAACTGCCCACATATGAATTACATTATTTCAAGCAACAATTTTGCACTTTTAGGAGCACCTTAGTAGACACTCGTCACGTCCCGGATAGCGAGCACGTAAATGTTTATCCTTAACACAGCACCAGCAGGTACCCTTACCATATTGTCCTCTGCAATCACAATAGGAGCACACCGCCCCTGTTTCATTCATGGCCCCTACACCTATTTTTTAGCCCAAAAAGAAATTCTAGTAAGATAAATATATACATGTGTAGTATGTACAATACATAAGTAGAAATGACCCAAGATTAAGCATAAAAACCATGTCACCAAACTAGACATCCATTGTTTGCTCTCTTAGTTCATTTAAAAAATAAAAGAACGAAAGAGATCTTGTAGCAATATGTACGTTTGGGAAAGATGAGGAAAAATATCAACAACTCTCTTGTTATTAACTCTGGAAAACACTGGAAGCAACATTTTGATTTGTTACACTTACATTCAGCATGAATGGAAAAGCATCCCAGAAGCAACCATGAAAGCAGCACAAGTGCACCGTTGTTGACTGCGGGTTTCTCCATGCTTCGAAGACAGAATGTTTCTTGTATGTTCTTGGAAGATGTGCTTTGATCGAAATGATAGATCGTTCATATATATTGGACAAATGGACTGTATGCGTGCATGATACTTAGCAGAATTTGATCACTGCCAATCTAGTCATTAATACAGCCCTATTTTAAGTTAGTGACAAAGTAATTGCCCTCTATTAAATCAGTCCATGCTCCAAAAATAATTCCGTTGGTCTTATGGATATATTTGCTTGCTCCAATGGCGTTTATGACCTATTAAGGCACTACCAAAGTGTTGATCCAAGAAAACTTTAAAATTGTAGCATGAGTCTATTACCGCTAGAGTTTAAACCATATATACGAAGCAGTAGTTTAAGAGCTTTTGTTAGTCTTTATTGAGCGAATCGCCTCCCTTTTACAATCCTCTTAAAATGGCGGACAAATTAGGCAGCTCATAAATTTAGAACTATTTCATATCGAAAGCTGCAAACTTATGATGCCCACATATATGTTTTTTTTCCATCGCAGCTTCATTATATTTACTTTCTCTCCTTTAGCATCCTGACATACTCACGAGGTAGGAATTTGTGGACTGCACACCTTGCGATGGCCAGTCGAAAGAAGACCCTCTTCTTTTGAGAAACCAAAACCACTAGTTTTCACTAGCTTGAAATGAGCCAATAATGAACATCTTCCCGGTGGTAAGCACAGCTAAACTTAGTATCCTCAGATGCCACTGCGATGCAGAAATAACAATAAATAGAATTTGGAAGAGATTAAGGTTGAGGTCTTTTACAATACACAATACTAGTGTATACTAGTGTTTAAAAAGGACTAGTATAAAAAGATCCAATGGCTAAGATTAATTCTATACTACTAAAATCTATTCACTAGTATGGATAGTATATTTGAATAGTATAGCTAGTATAAGGGTATTATAGGAAGTAAATTTATGACACTAATGCAATTTCATTTACATATATCTGAATTTTGATTATCCTATCGACACATTTAATTCCTTCGTTGATCCAACGCATTTTGTTTCTAGCTCCTAGAATTTAGAATCGTTGGGGGCTAGGGTTTCTCCATGAGTTCAGCCGGCGATCCTTGCCGTGCCGGAGGCTTGCGGCTGTCGTCGCTGCTTGGCCCTTCGGCTATCTCTTCACAGGGGAGGCAAATCCGGCCCGCAGCCACGTTCGCCACTAGAAAGAGATCCACGGGTGTGCTGGTGGTGCCTGGCCTGATTCTCCCGTGAAGCGAATGAGGCCGCCGCACCGAGGAGGAACGTGACCGACGCTCATCGCGACAAGGCATCTTGGGTGTCTGGCCCGATGCGGTAGCCCTAGCTGTGGAGCTCGGCTGGTTTTCCTGTTTGTTGGTAAGAGGAATGGCGGCGGCGAAGGGAGGCCTGCCTGTGTCGCCTGTTCCAGCGCTGCTAGTGCTTGCCTGCTTGGTACCATGCTGCAATGCTGCATCCCATGCATTGTTGCTCTGAGCTGGCTTAGCTCGTGTGTTGCCCTGTTGTCCGTTGATTTTTGGCAATAAACCATCACATTGTTGATTGTTCAGCCGTGGTGTCCATCACAACAGTACATAACATTGTTACGTCTCTGTTTCTGTTCGGGTTTGTTTAAACATTTTTAACTATGCTGATAACATATGTGAGCCACAAATGTACCAGATTCTGAAGACCTACATGCGGCTCCTTTTATATAGTTATGTTAGTCATGGTTAAATAAACTTATTGGATAGATCAGGGAGTTCAGAAAATAAACAGGACTTGTATGATTTGTTTTCTTTTTTTATCTGACATATATCGTACTACTAAATCTATGCCGAAAAGAATCAATAATAGCTCACGTATGTCTATCCTCTTCACGAACAAGTTCTTTTCGTAAATCAACTGGACACTGCAATTGTGGCCTTCAAAGAGCTGTGATCGTCCCAAGTATTGAACACGACATAAACAGGAACGAGCTGAAACATATCCTTTCATGTAAACCTAGCCAACAATTAAATACCACTATACGCAAGCAATGATTTCAAATCGTGTTATCGAACCTAGTCGCAAGAGCACCGATAAGTTGATTAGTCGTGATTAGTCGTCGATCAGGCCGATTAGTCGAAACTAGTCGGTCCTAGTCGGGCGTCTAGTCGTCCTATATATTTTAGGACCAATATACTAGTCGATCCTAGTCAGAAGTCTAGTCTTCCATATACTATACTTGAGTTCAGTTCTCATTTGTAAATTAAATTTACAGCAATAAAGAAAGTTTAGTCTCTTACCTGAGTTTTTGTCCACGTTACACCAAGCAAAGTTGCAGACCACGACAAATTGAAGCAGGCAGGCAGACCACGACAAATTGAGGGTAGGAAGGAAGAGGGGCTCATTTTGATGCAGGCATCCTCTCGCGCCATCACCCGTCGGACAGTCACCACTCACCACTTGTGGCTGCCGATCCCTTCCTCAGCGGAGGAGCAACAAACAGAGGAGGCGACGGTGGAGCACAACAAGGAGACGCCGGCGGAGCAATAGAGGTTGGTGGTGCCAGAGCAGTGGAGGTCAGCGCCGGAGCAGCGGAGGTCAGGCTGGAGGTCATGGAGGCGCGTCCCTGCCTCCATGCTCGCGGTCACAAGTCACGGATCTTCGTTGTGAGTCGGGGGAAGGCGCAACATGGGGTGGGGATCGGTCTGGAGACTCTGGACTTGATTAAACCTAATGGGCCGGTCCACAGTGGTCAAAACCCATCTCGTGAAGCAGCCAAAAAAATCATGGTCTGATCGTTTTCTTTGCTGATCGAACCGATTAGTCGCGATTAGTCGGACGACTAGAAAACTAGTCACTCAAACCTAATCGGTGCTCCTTATCGAGCTCCGTAGACCGATATGCCCGACTAATCGCGACTAATCGCGATTAGTCGGACGACTTGAAATCACTGTACGCAAGGACATTGTTTTACAATTATCATTAAAAAAGGGTTTTCTAATAGCAAGACTTTCTCAACACCATCTGTTTCTTCTGAACTTTCCTTGAGACTCTCCAACCTCACCGGCAGGACGCTGGCCCGCTTATGTGTTTTCATACCAGATCATTCCAAGAACTGCAAGGTCCATCCCCAGGACCACCTGAAGGTTCAGGTCCTCCATGCCAAAGAAGAGAAACCCAAGGGACAGCACAGGCACGGTCTCCAGGTGGCCCAGGACTTGAAAGCATACAGTAGAGAAGGGCCCGATGCAGATGAATTGGCTCATATTAACACCAATGGCGATGAAGCATGAGTACGAAGAAAAACTGCAGAATCAGGAAACTCTAGGGTAAAAAAGGATAGTCAAATCAAACATTCTGATCCAGCAAAAGGATGATAGTTGAATGAAGCCATAGCAGACCAAGCATTAAATGGTGGAATTTCAGCCACAAGAACTAATGACATCATTGAACTAGTGTGGAAGTTTCTTCATAACATCCCAAGCAGTGTTGCAAATATTTCACAACTTTACAGAATTAAAAAGAACCATTGTCACTGATTCACTGCCCACTGTGGTGCCGTATTGTAATACTGCAGCTAATTCAAAGGGTGCCATGAACATGGAGCTCATTGCAACCAGAAGCAGCCAATCAATTATAGCAAGCAATCTTACTGGTGGTCTGACATATAAGAAATCAGCGTAAGAAGTGATCAGACTTACATATCGTTGCGAAGTTGTGCTCCAAACAGCTATAACAACCGGCTTTGTGTCCTGGGAATAATGGACATTATCAAAGGCAACCTCCAGAAGTTATAATGTATTTATAGAGCGATGCTATGAAAAACAGGCATATGCATAGGAAAAATAAATCTCGCTTGCCAAAAGCTTCAACTGTCTTGTCTAAATTTTGTAATCACTGCCCAAACAATAGTACATATGCTAACACAAATTCTGCAATTTTGTCTTCCACCAAGTTTGGCACATCAAATTTAAATCTGCAAGCACAAAATAATTTGACGTTCTCAGCATTAAACTTTCAACAGCTGACCAAATTCATGAATTCCTCACCTCAGAAAGGAAATGCACAAGGCCAGACAAGTGATGGTTACTCCTATGGCAAGGAATCATGGAGCTGACGAGGAGCACCATGTGGATGAGGGTCCTGGGCCAGCGGCCGGGCAGATAGGGAGCCAATTTGGAGTCGTCGGTGGGACACAGAGATTGGATTGGTTGATCGACAGGGGCGTCCTCTGGCAACTGCAGTCAGCGGCGTCGAAGGCATGAGAACCAGATAAACTGAGTGGCGACGGCCGCCGGGCAAGCAGGTCCGCAACTGATCTGGAGTCGGCAGAGGCAAAAGTCGACTATCCAGGGGGATGACAAGAAAAAATGGGGTGGCAAGTGGCATAGGGGGCATCGAGGCTTCCTGGGCTGTTTGACGGGGTGCCACGGGATGATGTTCCCCTCCGGACCTCGGACGCTTGGCGGCGGCGGCGGCGTGTGAACTTGCACCGAGGAACCGTACGAGGAAGAGAGATCGGGAAGATAGGTGGAAGGAAAAATATAAAATCGATTTGATATATGGTGACAATTACTAATGTGCCCTTGAAAATGGATGATCAGATCTTCTCTATACCTTATACTACCAACAGGTAGTATTGTGCGTTGTAAAAGGGCTCTTAAGGTTAGGAGATAACAAAATAAATTACTTATGTTCCACTGATTTATAAATATATATTTGACCATATATACAGTTTTGACTGACCCTCGCCAATTTCCTCAAATCGTGCATACTAAAAAACATATTATAGACAACAATCAATCCGAGAGTGATTTTTCATCTTCTTGATCACATAGGAGACACAGCCAGATGGGGGAGACCCCTATCCCGAAGGTGATTGGCGGTCCAGCTTTTGTATTCGGCAGTGCCGATTGAAATATAAACCCTGGGCGGTCAATAGCTGGACTCCATCAACCTCAAAGTAGTCGCAGTGCCGATTAAAATCTAGGCAAGGCCAGAAAGGAGTTGATATTCATTGCAGAGATAGCAACAAGGGTTGGCATATGACGTTTTTTTAGAAAGGGATCGGATTTCAATAAGATAGTATCCCTTTTACAACTGAGACCGTAACAAAAAAAATAAAATTATATGAAAGCACGCTACTAGATCTCCACCCTTCATGTTTCTTGCACCAGATGCCGCTTTCGCACCTCGCTAGCTCATCCGTGGATCTGCCGCGTGACGAATTCCTCATGTTTGGGCTGGTTAGCTCGCGGTTGGGGCAGCAGGATGACCATGAAGGTGCAGAGCTGTGGCGCGAAACTACTCCCAACGCAATAATTCAAATTATCCCCATGCAGCTGTTCTCGGTCTCGACCTCGTCGGAGCACCTGAATGTGAGGACGTCGCTGCCGAAGCGGCTTGCGGCGTACCCTATCCAGAGTATCCAGCCAACGCCCCACGTGTCTAACACGCAGATTTGTATTGTAGAAGAAGATTAGTCCAAGTTTACAAGGTCTCAGGGATAATTATTCTCAACACAAAAGATTGCGTGTGTGGATTGAATTTGAAATATATTGTGTACTCTAAAAAAAATAGGTATAAGTCCCTTGTGGTAGAATCAAGCCTAGACTTGGCCTTTGCATTAACAATTTTCTAGATTTATTTTTAAAATAAAACAGCACTATTCCTTCAATGATAGATGGACATCATCATCATTCGAAAATAAAAATATAGTGGCTAGCAACACACGGTGCACTAAATTTGTGTTCATATATTTCCGTTTATTCATACGCCTCCAGCCTCTCCCACATAATGATTACATTATTTCAAGAAATAACTGGGCACCTTCTGTTACACTCATCCGGTGAGACAAAACAAGCGTCCTCTTTCTTGCGACAGCACCAGCAGTAAGGGCTACTATATTGTCCTTGAAGCACACCTTCTGGTTCTCCATTTCATCCATGACTGCTCGGCCTTTTTTCAGGCATAAGAAGTAAATCCCTTTAGGTACATATATACAAAAAAATGTTCCTAAATAAACATAGAATGAATCATTGTCATGAAACTAGTCATTCATTAGTGTCCCTCTTAGTTCATCTTACAAGAAAGAAAGAGAGATTCACAATATGTATTTCTAAAAGGATGTTGAAAAGATACCAGCTATAAGTTTTCGGAAATAGTATATTACAACATTTCTAATTCATCCTGCAGTAATTAAATTAGGGAGCACTGGAAACAATGTATTGATTTGTTTCACTTACATTCTGCATGAATGGAAAAGCATCTGAGGAGCAGCAACGAAAGCAGCACTAGTACACCATTGGGCATCGTGTGTTTCTCCATGCTGCAAGAACAAAATGATTCTTGTGTGTTATGCAGAGATGTGTTGTGCTGCAATGCGATGGATTGACACATCGTATATATAGGACAAATAGACTACGTGCATGCATAATAATTAGCATAAATTGGTTACTACCAAGCTAATCATGAATGCACCCATTTTACAGTTAATGGTTTCTAATTTCTTCTATCTTAGATCAGGGCCATATTGCCAAAATATGGATAGATTTGCTTGATCCAATTAAGTTTGACACCTATAAAGGCAATTTCAATAAAAGAAGACTTAATTTTAGCATGAGTCAATTACCGCCAGCCTTTTAGACCATATATACCACTCTATGTTATTAAGACCATATATTATTGGCTAGTTTTTATTGGGCTAATTTTCTTCTCTCTTGCACAATACTCTTAAATGCCGGCCAAATTGGTTGTTCCAATTAAACCTTATATAAATTTAGAATCATCATAATAAAAATCCACAAAGTTATGATTGACAACAGATAGTGATGAGAAATTGGCAAATAATGATGAGAAAAATTCTCACTTGGTAATAGTTAACCAAGGACAGATATATGTTTTTTTTTTCACAATGAATCAAGCAACTTCCTGAAAAAATTGATTTTCCACAATGGTGTGCGAGGAGGATTTGGCAACGATGGAGTCCATGGCTCCATCCGACGATGAGGATGCTGTCGTGCAGGAGCCAGGAGGACCCGGCGAGCCAAGCAGCGTCCCACTGATAAAAGGTTGCTTGTCCATGTGCCGACCAGGAGGCTTGCGCTGATCGGCTGATCCTGTATGCAGCCGACGAATAAATGGAGTAGGTGTACTTCGAAGACCATGTGGCACGAGACATAATCAGTGCTGTGCAAGACGCTGGGAGCACAATGATGCATAGTGCATATTGCTATCACGGGATCCGCTTAGCTTAACCCAGGCTATTCTACGTCACACGAAGAAATTAGAATAAGTCAAATTTGTAACACGTAGATAAAATCAAATGAGAATCCTAGTTCAGGGTTAAATTTTGGGAACGAGCTTATTTACTCGCTTATTGAAGAAAATAAGCCATAATCCCACCTAAAGTTCTCACTATTTTTTTTGTTACCACAAAAATTGGTTTAGCCCACAATCGTGCAAACATCGTGCGGACTGATTCTTTGGATACGCAGCCTGAAACCCCTTATCACTTTTTCGATGCTTGAAGTTTCTCTCTCCTATCGGAGCATCGGAACACAAGTCGCAGCCTACGATGCCTGAAACGAAAAATCCGAGCATCGGGACTTGTAGTTTTCTCGATGTCAAGGGAATAAAAAACGATCTGTTGCTCAGCTCAGGTCAGGAAAGAGGCATGCAAGATGTCTTATCGCCTACAAGATGTATTATCTATTATATTGTTTATTTCCTCTTGGGACCCACCATCGAGGATAGCACACTGCATAAAATTTAAAAATTTGAAGAATCAATGTGGCAGAACCGCCCAATTTAAACTGGCTCAAGTGCGTCGAGCCACCCTAACTCAGGGTAACACGCGCACGCACTTCAAACAGTTTAAATCCTGTAGTCTGTCGAGTGTCCCCGGGACATCCCGAATCATCCACTGACAAGTTTTTCTTAACCGTAGCTTAGGATCCGTACCAGGTTGGAGATAACACAACAGGCATTACCTTTTTACATACATACGACAAGGTACGAATTATTACAACCGAGTTTTGAAACTCTCTTAACTGCAAACCAAAGTATCAAGAGCCAAAATACAAACTAGGTTTGTACAACTGAAGAGATAGAAGAGTTCGGAGAATTCTAAACATCTAGAGCCATCTGGGACCTCCGATGCTCTAGGGCTTCTGGCTCTCCTCTTCTCCTTCGGTTTGTGGAATCTCCTCTGGAAAAACAGAAAGGGAAGAACCCTGAGTACAAAGGTACTCAGCAAGACTTACCCGTCTTACCAAAGAAAAGACTCTCAAGGATGAATGAATAGGCTTTTGGTGGTTGGTTGGCTGACCCGACCTTTGCAGAAAAGCTTACTAGGGATGTGTCCTTAAATAACAGTTTTAATTCAATTTAGTATTAGCTACTCAACTAAGTGGTAAATACCTTTTTCACTCAGGTGATACTAAGTTCAAACAGCATTTTGAATCACTCACATATAATAGTTCAACTTGTTTCCTCTACGATGTTTAAGACCTGATCAAGTGCACTCATAACCAAGAGTAGTGTTGATCCGGACCCATATACATCCTGCAGGAGATACCTAGCCACCAGTCACGTACAGCTGCGCCAGCTGTCCGCAACAACCTTTCAATCAGTTGGACCAAAGACCGGAAATATCCTTACCCGAACCCGGGAACGCATCCCCACGTGGGCCCCACGTCTGGCGACCACCCCGTGAGTTCCAGATGACGATCCCGCCTTTCTCCGACCCAGCAAGCACCGGTAAGCGATATTTCCAATCCACGAGCCAGCTAATCTAGTTGGCTTTACTGGCCCCATTACCCAGTAAGAAACCAGGTAGAATCACTTGATCAAACTTTTAAACAACGGATCGGTCCTTAGTGACTTTATCTAGTGGGCAGAACTAGGGATCGAGCGACCTCAATCCATTCTATCACCTTCTGCCCACTCTCTCTTCTCTTATTTTCTCATATGTGAATCATCTATGATTAGTAAGCACCTAGATGATCATCATCACATTTATACCTAGCAAAGCATAACTTAGTGGATGCTCTATAAACCATTTACTTTTCTTCCTAACAAAGGTAGTACTAGCAAGGAGTAGTTCATGCATCAAAAGTTTTCATTCAACTCCTAACCTAATGCACATATAAAATCATAATATTTGGACTCGTGATCTTCTGAAATAAAGTAGGTAGAGATGCATCCGGGGCTTGCCTTGGGTTTCAAAGAGGTTAGCGGTCTCGGTGACTTCCTGGAATTCCGGAGCAACCACTAAAACCTCTTCGTACTGAACTGGCTCGTCGGAGAATTCCACGTACTCCACTTCCGAGGTCTCAGATTCTATATGCGATGCAAGTTAGTGATGAGAGATGCAATAGTTTGAAAACATAGCACAACTTCATTTCTCGATACAGTTGCAAGCCAACAAAGCTACCCAAACCCTTCCTAAAAGGAAAGGCTATTTTATTTGTGGAGTGAAATAATTCCTATTCTTTTATTGATTTATTTAATAAAGAAGAATTTTTAAATGTGCTAAAATTACTTCTTACAAACCCTAACACTCTATTTATCTATAAATGTGTTTATAAAACATGAACCCTATTTTTACAATATTTTTAACATTATTCTAGCCATTTTTAATAATTACTTCCTAAGATGGCATTATTATTAAATTCTAAACATCACAATTTTTATGGTTTAGCATTTTTAGATTATAAAGAAAAATCTAAGGAATTTATCAAAATTTATTTCATATTTTTCTGATTTTTTCTACAATTTTCTAGAATTAAAACAGTGGATAAATATGATTTAAAGCTAATTCTAAAATCTAATTGGTGTTTTTACAGAAACCCCCCTGGCCTTTCTTTTCTTCTCCACCGAAGCCCCTGCCCACGCGGGACAGAGTCCCCGCGCGGACCGAGCCCCTCGCCGGCGTTGACCGCGCACGGCCGCCGGCGGCGAGGTCCCCCGGCTACCAAGACTAGCCCTAGGGCCCCTCTACACTACCGCGTACCCATTCTAGACGTCAACAGCTCCGGCAAACTCTAACCCTAACCCCCACGGCGGCACGGCGGCGAGGCTCGGTGGCGCTGCGCACTCCGGCGAGCTCACCGCGCTCGCCAGCCCCACGACTGGCTCAAAAGCACCAACGAGACACAAGACACCCTCTGCGCAACCCCAGCCACTCCGTGCGACGCTGCACGCCCGAGCGCGCCACGCCGGCCATGGCGGGAGCGCGCGCGGCGCACGCGGTGGCGAGCGAACAGAGGCTCAACCACGGCGAAACCCACGATGATAACTACCCTACGAGCATCAGCAACCCTAGACGCAACTAGCTCGCGCACCAGCTCGGCCGGAGGAGGCTCGAGCGAGGCTGCACCCGTGCGACTGCCATGGCGGAGGAACGCCATGGCGGCGAACGCCGTTCCCGACCGGGGAAACGTCGCACCCCACATCTAACCCTCCAAACCTCTTTCTAGACCACTAAGCATCACTACCAAGCTCTCTAACTCCGACCAACACAGCTGCACACGCCCGAGAATGGAGAAGGAGCTCTTACCCCGGCGACCGTCGACGGTGAGCTTCAAGGACTGGTTGCGCCGGGCGATGGAGTGAGGGAGGAGGAGCACCAGTGGGTGGAAACGAACCAGGGAACGGTGGCGAAGCTTATGGTGGCTAGAATCAACACGGAGCGGCTCAAACGGTGGCGGGACAACTCCGGCTCGACGGCGGCGACGGAGGAACGCAGAGGAGCTCGCGGCGAAAAGGGGAAAGAGAAGACCGTCGTTGAAGCTTTATCAGCGGCTGAGCTCACCGTGGCTTGACACCTCCAGCTGCGACGCCGCTCGAGCTGGCTCTCACCGCAACCGACGCGTGGCCGGTGAAGTGGGCCGCCGCTCGACGCCGGCAGCAGCTTGTCTGCCATGACGTCACCTTTTCCCCCAATTGAGCCACTAAAAACCCGAGATTGGAGCTCCAATTTCTCCCAAATCCATATGGTAACATCAAAAACTCCCAACATGAAACTTGTAGCTGGATCATTTAATTTCATTTCTTATTTTGACACTTCACTCATTTGAGCACGAATTGAAGTCGAATTTGAGCTTCAAAGTCCCTGCTGCAACTTGTCCCCAATTTCAGAAACCTTAACTGAATTTTGCAAATTACTCTCGAAATTTGAATAGAACATGCCTCTGGTGCTAAAGACAAATTTGAAATTCACCTTTAGTAGAACAACTTCCTAGTTGGAAGTTTTTGCAGAAAACTTCAAATTCAAACTCAATTGGATCAATTTCGACTTAACTGCCATTCAACTAAATTTCTCTGAAAACAGCCTTTGATCGATTTTCTTTCGTGTTTTCCTCCTTGATCCAGCCCGTTTCTGAGTGTGCCCCAAAAACAAAAGTTGTTCTTCATACTTCCCTCGACAACTTTGTTTAAAACACCTCGGTCATACCACCCACAGATCGACCATGAATTTGATCTGAATATCGCTGCTCATTATGAAATTTCAGCCGAAATCTGAAAATGGTTAAGTGTTTGTGTCGGATTGTGAATAGTGCCCTTATTCTTTTTCCTTCTTCCATTTAATTGAAGCATCACTTCTCAAATTTTTCTCACCACTGATGGCCAACTAAGTTACTTAGCTTATAAACTTCATTTAGAAATTCTTGGGTTCACAAAATTTGCAAATTTGGCCCCTTTGTTGACTTTAGTCAACTATTCCTCTTTTCTCTTTCTCTTTTTCTCTTCAAACATTTCCACTTAACCACCCATTCATAACACAAGTTTATAGACTAAAAGAGTGGGATGTTACAGCCCTTCCCCCTTAAAAGAATCTCGTCCCGAGATTCCAGTGGTGATAAAGCTCAAGGTTTGACAATGGAAAGGATAATGTGTCATTACCCGAAGTCTTTGCTTACTTCATAAAGGAACGGAAACATCAAATTTATCTTACATATGTACAAAGACCTTCCTTGCTATTTGCTTAAACAACTCGGGATACTGGGAAATTAAATATGACTCTTGTTCCCAAGTAGCTTCTTCGGGAGTATGATTACTCCACTGTACTTTATAGAACTTAGTACTTCTTGCTCTCGTATCCCAGGTCTTTTCATCCAAGATTCGGATTGGCTTTTCTTCATACGTCATATCGGAACTTAGTTCCACTTGAGTATCATCGACAATCTTGTCTGGTACTTGCAAACATTTCTTGAGCTGGGATACATGGAATACGTCATGCACAGTCGACAGCTGTGGACTCAAAGCTAGTTTATAGGCCACAGAACCTTTTCGTTCCAAAATCTCATAAGGACCAACATACCTTGGAGCTAACTTTCCTTTTACTCCAAATCTCTGAAGTGCCTTCATAGGAGATACACGTAAATAGACGTAATCTCCCACTTTAAATTGCAATGGCGTTCTTCTTTTGTCAGCATAACTCTTCTGTCGCGATTGAGCAATCCTTAAGTGCTCGCGAATTTGAGCGACCTTCCGCTCGGCTTCTTTAACAAGATCCGGCCCGAAAGTGAACCTCTCTCCCGCCTCCGTCCAATTCAACGGTGTTCGACACCTTCGGCCATACAAAGCCTCGAAAGGTGCCATTCGAATGCTGGACTGATAACTATTATTATATGAGAATTCGGCTAGATGTAAGCACTCGTCCCATTTCTTGGAGAAAGTCAATGCACATGCTCTCAACATATCTTCCAAGATTTGGTTGACTCGCTCTGTCTGTCCCCCGGTTTGTGGATGATAGGCAGAACTTTGAATTAAGGTGGTACCCATTGCTTGATGCAAATGTTCCCAAAACCGAGATACAAATTGTGAACCTCTATCTGACGTAATGGTCTTGGGTACCCCGTGCAAAGACACAATCCGTTCCAAGAACAAGTCTGCATACTTGTCTGAATGATAGGTAGTCTTGACTGGTATGAAATGAGCTGACTTAGTTAACCGATCCACGATAACCCAAATGGAATTGTATCCTCTAGATGTGGTATGTAAGCCCACAATAAAGTCCATGGATATATCCTCCCACTTCCACACAGGAATGCTCAAAGGTTGTAACAACCCTGCAGCCTTCTGGGTGATAGGCTTCACCCTTCGACAAGTGTCACACCTCGACACATAACGGGCAATTTCCCGCTTCATTCGAGTCCACCAGACTCTTTGTTTTAAGTCATGATACATTTTGGTACTCCCAGGATGAATGGAGTACCTAGACAGATGTGCCTCGTCCAAGATTTTTCTCCTTAACTCCCAATCTTTTGGGACTACAATTCTATTTCTGAAATAAAATATGCCATTTTCATCTTGAGTAAAACAAACAGGTTTTCCTTTAGCGATACGTTTCTTTAGGATTTTCATTTTCTTGTCTTTTAATTGGGCTCTTTCAATCTGCTCTTTCAAGGTGTCGGGAATCACAATATTCCTGACAGAGCCTTGAATAACCATTTCGATTCCCATTTCCTCCATCTCCTGACATAGGGTCTTCGCCCTTCTATGGACGGTTAAACAATGACATTGAGCCTTCCGGCTCAAAGCATCAGCTACCACATTAGCTTTACCCGGATGGTAGTGAATATCCAGGTTAAAATCCTTAATCAACTCCAACCACCTACGTTGTCGCATGTTCAACTCGGATTGGGTAAAGATGTACTTTAAACTCTTGTGGTCGGAATAGACACGGCACCCACTTCCCAGCAGATAGTGTCGCCATATCTTAAGAGCGTGCACTACGGCAGCAAGTTCCAAATCATGTGTAGGGTAATTTTCTTCATGTCGCTTTAACTGCCTGGAGGCATAAGCGATAACCTTACCCTCCTGCATCAACACACAGCCTAAACCTTTCCCGGAAGCATCACAATATATATCAAAAGGCTTTTCTATATCAGGCTGAGCTAGAACCGGAGCTGTAGTCAACAACTTCTTTAACTTCTGAAATGCCTCCTCACATTGCTCGCTCCATTCATACTTATTGTCCTTTTTAAGTAACCCAGTTAACGGTTTAGCTATCTTGGAGAAATCTGGAATGAACCGCCGGTAATAGCCGGCCATCCCAAGAAAACTCCTAACCTGAGTTACCGATTGCGGTGGTTCCCAATTTAACACCTCCTCCACCTTACTCGGGTCAACTTCTACACCATCAGCCGATAAAACATGACCCAAGAAAGGTACCTTTTTCAACCAAAACTCACATTTACTCAATTTAGCATATAGTTTATGATCTCTCAACCTTTGCAAAACGATGCGCAGGTGCTCGGCATGTTCTTCTTCATTCTTAGAGAACACTAAGATATCATCTATGAACACCACTACAAATTTATCCAGTTCAGGCATAAACACGGTGTTCATTAGGTACATAAAATGCGCTGGGGCATTTGTCAATCCAAAAGACATCACTAGATATTCATAAAGACCATATCTAGTGGAGAAAGCTGTTTTAGGTATATCTTCCGGCTTAATCCGGATCTGATGATACCCAGACCGGAGATCAATCTTAGAAAAGACCTTTGCTCCAGCCAATTGATCAAACAATAAATCGATCCGGGGTAAAGGATATTTATTCTTGATGGTTACCGCATTCAAGGGACGGTAATCAACACATAATCTTAGAGTGTGATCTTTCTTTTTCACGAATATAGCTGGACAACCCCATGGTGATGCACTAGGCCGTATGAAACCTTTATCTAGGAGCTCTTGCAATTGCACTTTTAGTTCTGCTAGTTCTTTGGGCGGCATTCTATAAGGCCTTCTAGATATAGGAGTTGTCCCAGGTTCAAGCTCAATGGTAAACTCCACCTCTCTTACGGGTGGTAACCCTGGTAGATCTTCCGGAAAGACATCCGGAAACTCATTTACCACAGGTATTGACTCGAGAGTCACTGCTCTCGTCTTTCTGACCATACAATCTAAAGTTTGATGGGCAGGTAAAGTGATCTTCACCTCCCGACCAAGAGCATTAGTGAAACAAATCTCCCTAGATCCTGTATCTATCAATACTTTGTTCTGGGTCATCCAATTCATTCCCAAGATTATATCAATCCCTTGATCTTCAAGAACTAAGGGTAAAACATTTATCATGTGCCCCTCTAAACTTAAAGCTACATCACTAGCCACAAGATTAGTAGTTTGCTTTGCCCCCGTGGATTCTATCACATACTTATTTCTTAACTCTCGAGTGGCTAATTGATGCTTCTCAACAAAAGCTTTGCTTATAAAGGTATGCGAAGCACCGGAATCAAATAACACAACGGCGGGTTGGTTGTTAAGAGGAAACATACCTGCCATAACGGGTTCCCCTTCCGGTATTTCCTCAACATTCATATAATGGACTCGTCCAGTCTTGGCATTAAAAACCTTCTTCCTCACAAACCTCTGACCCACGCCTTGCCCTGAAGTTTGGGCCTTGATATTCTGATTGCCACCCTGCTTGGGAAGACGACAATCACGAGCAAAGTGTCCAGCTTGGCCACAATTGTAACAGGGCTGCTTATTGCCTGGCGTTGCCGGATACCGGTTACCTTGGGATGGAGGGTTCCCTGGGCGTGGTGCATTATAAGGACTCCTCACTGCCCAAGATTGCTGTGGAGGCTGCGGTTGCGGAGCACGGAAAGTAGGACGAGGTGGTCCCCGATATACCACCTTGTATCGCGGTGGGACACTGCTTGAGGCTCCCACGGGAGGGTTCTTTCTCTTCAGAGCTTCCTCCCGCCGGAGAGATTCATCCAATGCTTTCATCTTCGCCTCAGCTGAGATGGCCATACTGACTGCTTCTCCATAATTGTGCAGGGTGCAAGTAACCAGCTTCTCCTGCATCCGGACGTTAAGCCCTCGGAGATAACAGTCCCTCTTCTTAGTCTCACTGTCAACATGTTCCGGAGCATACTGGGCCAAATGTTCAAAATCACGAGTATAATCCAGCACACTCCGGTTACCTTGCTGTAACCGCAGGAATTCCTCCAACTTTAACTTTAAGATACCTTCAGGGATGAAGTGAGCACAGAAAATGGTTTTGAAGTCCTCCCAATTCAGTGCTCCTCCCGCCGGTTGGCGAGACAAGAAACTTGCCCACCAGGTACCAGCGGGGCCTTGCAACTGAAGTCCTGCAAACTCCACCTTCTGGGCTTCCATACACTGGGGAATAACCCGAAACTTCTGCTCCAGAGTCTGAATCCATTCTCGCGCTTCAAGTGGATGTTCAGCTTGACTGAAGATAGGTGGATGGGTCTCTAGAAATTGAGAGTACGTGACTCCCTGCTGACCAGCTTGTCTTCCAGACGAACGGTTGCCCAAATTCTGAGCAATCATGTTCAGCAGCCGGGTTTGCTCAGTTCCGGAGTTTATCAGGTGAGCAAACGCGTCTGTCAAGGTAGGAGGTCCAGGTGGAGTATTAGGATCCTCCCTCGAACTCGACTGCTGGTTCCTTTGATTTGCCATACTACAAAAGGTTCAAGACAAGAAATCATTACCTTCCATAGAACTGATTTATCAAGACTTGCAAAAGAAAAAAAATAAACTCCTTTCGGAACCACTTTCACCTAGATGCAACAACCATCATATATCACATATATATACTCATTCACATGACAGTGATTCAGATATCACATCAGAACATGCACAACTCCCTAGGAGTTAGATCCTACACACTCAAGCTACCACACACATATATATACATAGCTTACAAGTCCCAGGTACCAAGCACTAGCATGCTAGTTACATACATATATGCACAAAACATCTTGCTCTCAGTCTCACTCAAACTCCCAAAAGACTTCCCTCACTCTCCACCCTCCATCGGAGCAGGCTGGTTGACGGAGTTTTCACTTCCATCCGACCTGACTGCGCTGGAGGCCAACGACGAAGTCGAAGAAGACGAAGAACTGGTGACGGTGGTCATACCAGACTCTCCCTGGATCTCACTGGGATCTTCCTCATCACTATCCTCGTCCACCACCACTGGATGGAACTCCAGTGGTCCAAGTCCTTCAGGATCAAATCCATCTGCATTTGCATTAGCCCATGCAAATGCATTTGGATCCTCTAGCAGCGCTTCATTGTGTTCCTCAACCTCGAACTCAAAACCTTCGAAACCTTCTAGAACCTCATCGGCGAACTGCGCATCCTCTGGTGCAGGTGGTGCAGCTAGAGCAGGCTCCATGCCCACTATGTCCACCTCTTCAACTGCCCCTTCCTGAGCTGGCGGTGGATCCTCAACTGGAGCTGGTGGTGCTTCGACATGGTGATTGGCAGCTGCTACCAGATGCTCGTACTGCTCCAAGGCTGTCCTGAGCGCAACGATCTCATCCTGCTGCATTGAGATACGAGCCTGCAACTCCTGAGTGTTGACTCCCATGGCTTCAGTCTGTGCTGCGGCAGTCTCTGCCCCGACTTCCTTGAGATGCTGTATCTCAGCATCCTTCTCGTCCATCCTACAAGCCATGTCCCTCATAGATCTCTCCATCTCATGCTCTCTATCAAACATAGCGCGCTGGGCTTCTTCCAGACCAGACTTCATTCC
This sequence comes from Digitaria exilis, assembly GCA_015342445.1. Classification (NCBI taxonomy): domain Eukaryota; kingdom Viridiplantae; phylum Streptophyta; class Magnoliopsida; order Poales; family Poaceae; genus Digitaria; species Digitaria exilis. The sequence continues at coordinate 1,397,199 of JACEFO010002054.1, forward strand.
CAGCATCTTCATCTTGATATCCGTGTTCTTCTCCCTCTGACGCTGATAGCTCTTCTGGCATATCTGTAGGAGACTGAACATGGACACCATGTAGTCCACTGAAGATGCTGCAACCTCATCGCTCTCTACCCTTGACTTACTCTTCAAGGCCTTGACTCGCCTCTTCCAAACCCCATCTTCTGGATCTTGTATCGGAAAGAACCTAGCAGAGCTTGTACCGATCTCGAACTTATTCTTCTGGCATAGCTCAGTGAGAGCGGTCAAGGCTGCAGTCTGAACAGTGTCCTCAAACTCAAAACCCTGGACTCGAGTCTCGTCCAGCTTCCATGTAGCATGAGTCTCTGACTCTGGAATGTGTACATAGACAGTACACCCAACCTGCTGCAGAGTGTCGAACTGCTTCCAGATATACAGTGGTGGCTCCTCAAAGCCCTTTTCCTGCAAGATCTGCCACAAGACTCTGGTGAAACCAGGGCGATCATGGTAGCACCCCTGGGTCCAGCCGTCCTGATCCGTGTGCTCCATTGTCTCCATCTGTAGAGACAACCAAAGTCAACAACGGCACACACCAAAACCCCCCAAGAAAAGTTTTGAAAACATGCAATGCACATGATGCAACGTTTTCCTACGCCCTCACAGACCCATATCTCACTCGTATAAAAATTTGGTGGCATCGTATAGCTCTCCCTATATATAAAGTCTACCGTAGCTAACGATATGCTAACAGTCAGCATCTGCAAAACAACAACCATTAGACTACTGCCACCTAACGACACAACCTTTTTATACTTTAAAATAGGTCCCTGAAGTTTTAAAATAGTAACACCTCTGAGTTTCCCCAACCTACGGCTCTGATACCAGCTGTGGCAGAACCGCCCAATTTAAACTGGCTCAAGTGCGTCGAGCCACCCTAACTCAGGGTAACACGCGCACGCACTTCAAACAGTTTAAATCCGGTAGTCTGTCGAGTGTCCCCGGGACATCCCGAATCGTCCACTGACAAGTTTTTCTTAACCGTAGCTTAGGATCCGTACCAGGTTGGAGATAACACAACAGGCATTACCTTTTTACATACATACGACAAGGTACGAATTATTACAACCGAGTTTTGAAACTCTCTTAACTGCAAACCAAAGTATCAAGAGCCAAAATACAAACTAGGTTTGTACAACTGAAGAGATAGAAGAGTTCGGAGAATTCTAAACATCTAGAGCCATCTGGGACCTCCGATGCTCTAGGGCTTCTGGCTCTCCTCTTCTCCTTCGGTTTGTGGAATCTCCTCTGGAAAAACAGAAAGGGAAGAACCCTGAGTACAAAGGTACTCAGCAAGACTTACCCGTCTTACCAAAGAAAAGACTCTCAAGGATGAATGAATAGGCTTTTGGTGGTTGGTTGGCTGACCCGACCTTTGCAGAAAAGCTTACTAGGGATGTGTCCTTAAATAACAGTTTTAATTCCATTTAGTATTAGCTACTCAACTAAGTGATAAATACCTTTTTCACTCAACTAAGTGATAAATCTAGTTGGCTTTACTGGCCCCATTACCCAGTAAGAAACCAGGTAGAATCACTTGATCAAACTTTTAAACAACGGATCGGTCCTTAGTGACTTTATCTAGTGGGCAGAACTAGGGATCGAGCGACCTCAATCCATTCTATCACCTTCTGCCCACTCTCTCTTCTCTTATTTTCTCATATGTGAATCATCTATGATTAGTAAGCACCTAGATGATCATCATCACATTTATACCTAGCAAAGCATAACTTAGTGGATGCTCTATAAACCATTTACTTTTCTTCCTAACAAAGGTAGTACTAGCAAGGAGTAGTTCATGCATCAAAAGTTTTCATTCAACTCCTAACCTAATGCACATATAAAATCATAATATTTGGACTCGTGATCTTCTGAAATAAAGTAGGTAGAGATGCATCCGGGGCTTGCCTTGGGTTTCAAAGAGGTTAGCGGTCTCGGTGACTTCCTGGAATTCCGGAGCAACCACTAAAACCTCTTCGTACTGAACTGGCTCGTCGGAGAATTCCACGTACTCCACTTCCGAGGCCTCAGATTCTATATGCGATGCAAGTTAGTGATGAGAGATGCAATAGTTTGAAAACATAGCACAACTTCATTTCTCGATACAGTTGCAAGCCAACAAAGCTACCCAAACCCTTCCTAAAAGGAAAGGCTATTTTATTTGTGGAGTGAAATAATTCCTATTCTTTTATTGATTTATTTAATAAAGAAGAATTTTTAAATGTGCTAAAATTACTTCTTACAAATCCTAACACTCTATTTATCTATAAATGTGTTTATAAAACATGAACCCTATTTTTACAATATTTTTAACATTATTCTAGCCATTTTTAATAATTACTTCCTAAGATTGCATTATTATTAAATTCTAAACATCACAATTTTTATGGTTTAGCATTTTTAGATTATAAAGAAAAATCTAAGGAATTTATCAAAATTTATTTCATATTTTTCTGATTTTTCTACAATTTTCTAGAATTAAAACAGTGGATAAATATGATTTAAAGCTAATTCTAAAATCTAATTGGTGTTTTTACAGAAAACCCCCTGGCCTTTCTTTTCTTCTCCACCGAAGCCCCTGCCCACGCGGGACAGAGTCCCCGCGCGGACCGAGCCCCTCGCCGGCGTTGACCGCGCACGGCCGCCGGCGGCGAGGTCCCCCGGCTACCAAGACTAGCCCTAGGGCCCCTCTACACTACCGCGTACCCATTCTAGACGTCAACAGCTCCGGCAAACTCTAACCCTAACCCCCACGGCGGCACGGCGGCGAGGCTCGGTGGCGCTGCGCACTCCGGCGAGCTCACCGCGCTTGCCAGCCCCACGACTGGCTCAAAAGCACCAACGAGACACAAGACACCCTCTGCGCAACCCCAGCCACTCCGTGCGACGCTGCACGCCCGAGCGCGCCACGCCGGCCATGGCGGGAGCGCGCGCGGCGCACGCGGTGGCGAGCGAACAGAGGCTCAACCACGGCGAAACCCACGATGATAACTACCCTACGAGCATCAGCAACCCTAGACGCAACTAGCTCGCGCACCAGCTCGGCCGGAGGAGGCTCGAGCGAGGCTGCACCCGTGCGACTGCCATGGCGGAGGAACGCCATGGCGGCGAACGCCGTTCCCGACCGGGGAAACGTCGCACCCCACATCTAACCCTCCAAACCTCTTTCTAGACCACTAAGCATCACTACCAAGCTCTCTAACTCCGACCAACACAGCTGCACACGCCCGAGAACGGAGAAGGAGCTCTTACCCCGGCGACCGTCGACGGTGAGCTTCAAGGACTGGTTGCGCCGGGCGATGGAGTGAGGGAGGAGGAGCACCAGTGGGTGGAAACGAACCAGGGAACGGTGGCGAAGCTTATGGTGGCTAGAATCAACACGGAGCGGCTCAAACGGTGGCGGAACAACTCCGGCTCGACGGCGGCGACGGAGGAACGCAGAGGAGCTCGCGGCGAAAAGGGGAAAGAGAAGACCGTCGTTGAAGCTTTATCAGCGGCTGAGCTCACCGTGGCTTGACACCTCCAGCTGCGACGCCGCTCGAGCTGGCTCTCACCGCAACCGACGCGTGGCCGGTGAAGTGGGCCGCCGCTCGACGCCGGCAGCAGCTTGTCTGCCATGACGTCACCTTTTCCCCCAATTGAGCCACTAAAAACCCGAGATTGGAGCTCCAATTTCTCCCAAATCCATATGGTAACATCAAAAACTCCCAACATGAAACTTGTAGCTGGATCATTTAATTTCATTTCTTATTTTGACACTTCACTCATTTGAGCACGAATTGAAGTCGAATTTGAGCTTCAAAGTCCCTGCTGCAACTTGTCCCCAATTTCAGAAACCTTAACTGAATTTTGCAAATTACTCTCGAAATTTGAATAGAACATGCCTCTGGTGCTAAAGACAAATTTGAAATTCACCTTTAGTAGAACAACTTCCTAGTTGGAAGTTTTTGCAGAAAACTTCAAATTCAAACTCAATTGGATCAATTTCGACTTAACTGCCATTCAACTAAATTTCTCTGAAAACAGCCTTTGATCGATTTTCTTTCGTGTTTTCCTCCTTGATCCAGCCCGTTTCTGAGTGTGCCCCAAAAACAAAAGTTGTTCTTAATACTTCCCTCGACAACTTTGTTTAAAACACCTCTGTCATACCACCCACAGATCGACCATGAATTTGATCTGAATATCGCTGCTCATTATGAAATTTCAGCCGAAATCTGAAAATGGTTAAGTGTTTGTGTCGGATTGTGAATAGTGCCCTTATTCTTTTTCCTTCTTCCATTTAATTGAAGCATCACTTCTCAAATTTTTCTCACCACTGATGGCCAACTAAGTTACTTAGCTTATAAACTTCATTTAGAAATTCTTGGGTTCACAAAATTTGCAAATTTGGCCCCTTTGTTGACTTTAGTCAACTATTCCTCTTTTCTCTTTCTCTTTTTCTCTTCAAACATTTCCACTTAACCACCCATTCATAACACAAGTTTATAGACTAAAAGAGTGGGATGTTACAATCAAGCATCGTTCCTAATATGACGTTCGGAGCCTCGTTTTTCTATTGCACGCCGCGGGTGCCCTGAGCGACCAAATTTCCCTGTCGTGGCCCTCCTTGCCTCGTGTGGCCTCTCTCCTCCCGCACAGAGATTCCTCTCCCTCACCATGCCAGTGTCCTCTATCCCCTCCACCTCGCCACCGCACGCCGTCTCTCTGTCTCTCTCTGATTTGTGAGGTAGGCATATTGCCTACTCGAGAAATAAGGTTGGTTTGCTCCCCTTTTTGGGTTCTTCATCGTCGGTTACTTCGGGATCACCAGTGGAGCTTGAGACGTCAGATCTGACAACTCTCAGTAACGATATGGCTAGTGGCCATTACAATATGCATGCTCGGGCATTCAGTGCCATATATGTCCACATCATTGAGTTCAGTGTGCCAATTATATGCAGCTTCTTTTGTTGATGTGTGTATCAGTTCAAGTTACAAATAAACTAGGCATGCATATTCTCTCTACTAATGCCAGCGCTGCTCCAGTTTCCATCAAGGAAAGATGACCGGGGAGATCTTTGCAAGGATCATGATGTATGTTCATTTTCCTAAGGTATGCATTTTTGTAAGAAAGTTTGTGTACTCCTTCGCGCGAATAAATAAATGCAACCTGCGGGTTTCTAAGGAAAGAGAGAACGATGGCAGTGTCACTGTGTCAGTAACATGGAGCTTTACATTTACCAATTTGCTTTCAAGCTATAATGAACGGCAAAGCACCTGCCATTACGTAAAAAAAAAGTAACATGGAGCTTATACACAGACCGAGGTTTGTGCGAGATGAAAACCGAGGAGAAGACTAGTGTCAACAATGAAGGAGATCTCGAGACATAAGATTGGTTCGCAAAGACGAAAAAAAGGCACTTGGAACATGACATCACCCCTTGTTTCACCTGCAGGCAAACATAGTTACACCTAAACTTCCTCAAATCTTAATTAAGGTGCCGAAACTTAGCACTTTACACACTAAAAAAGGAAACTGAAAAAGAAAACAAAAACGAAACGCAACATTCTCTTGCTTGCATTGACTGAAGAACAACAAAGCATTCCCTTTGGTTCATAATGCTGCGCAGAGAAAAATACAGGAGCAAGGATGAAATAGAGGAGGTGCTCTCATAAAAACCATGGTACGACAATCACCACAGCAACTCCACACATATGAATTACATTATTTCAAGTAACATTGGAGGACACCGCCCCTATTTCATCCATGACTACTCCACCTAGTTTTTAGGCACGAAAAGAAATTCTGGTAAGGAATATATACATGTGCAGTATGTATAAAAATGATGTCACCAAACTAAACATCCATTTCAAAAAAAAAAAGTTTTTCATTTAAAGTCATTTTTTGTCCTCAAATTTAATTTTAAATTTCAAAATCTGTAACCATATAATAATATTTTGAGACCCTTAAAATTTTTAATTCAAAAATTTTTCAACAACAAAGTTGTAGATCACGTCGAGATCTACAATTTTGATATAAATTTTGTCTTCATTCGAGTTCGTATGAAAAAGTTATAAATTGTTTTTTATATGAAGTTTTTAAATCGTCCTGTTTTCACTCAAACGATACTACAAACTAAGTTTAAGGACCGAGATGACACAAATGAACAAGTTCGATGACCTAAACAGGTGGTTTGCAAGCTTAGGGACCGTGATGACATATCCGAACAAGTTTGAGGACCTAAATGATCGATTTGTGAGTTTAGGGACCGGAATGACACAACGATACAAGTTTAAGGACCAGTGGTGTACTTTACTCTTGGATGTACATACAGCTTTGACTGACCCATGCCAATTCGATCATCAATATATGCTTCCCTATTATTCTGCAAAGTATGCGTACTAAAAAATACATATTGCAGATCAAAATCAATCCGAGAGTGATATTTTAACACATTACTTAAGCCACTTTGTCCAGGTATCGACCATATATCTTCATGCATCTGCCATACACTCAGAGTAATACCTCTTCAAAGTTCAAACTTAGAAACTAGACCATCTAGTTTTCCTTTGTTTCCAAAGATCCAATTTCACCGGAACAGACAACATATGTTGCATGGAACATGTGGCTAGCAATCTTACAAATTCAAACGAAAAAAAAAACAGAGTAGACAAAATAACAAGCAACAAATTTTGATGAATATGGCAACAGATGCTTGTTGAGCAGCTAAACTATTGGCTTTGGAATTCGCATGTCTAGTTTCATCAAAAATAAGATATCGCATCCAAGCATGTGTCAAGATAAACATTTATGGATCCATTAGAACATGGATAATCGACTTAGGAAATGTGATGCATTGACCTATACAATATTGCATGAGAATTAGCATCAATTGATCACTGCCAAGCTAGTCATGAATACAGTTCTTTAAAAGATAATGTCTAACGCCCTTCAATTTTAGATCAGGGCCATGTTGGCAAAATAATTACATTGATCTTATTATGGGTATATTTTCTTGATCCAATAAAGTTTGACACCCATAAAGGCAAGGAATGATGATACAAGAAGACTTAAAATTTAGCATAAGTTGATTACTGCCAGCCTTTTTAAACCATATATAAGATCATATATTAGGACATATTTCTCAACAATGAAGGAGATCCTGCGACATAGGATCGGTCCGCAAAGATGGGGAAAAAGGCACTTGGAGCATGGCATCACTCTTGTTTCACCAGGCAAACATAGTTACACCTAAACTTCATCAAACCATAAGGTGCCCAAACTTAGCACCTTACACACTAAAAAAAAAGAATTTGAAAAAGAAAACGGAAGGTAACATTCTCTTGCTTGCATGGCTGAAGAACAACAGAGCATTCGATCTGTAACCATAGACTCAGGGGAGCATTGTTCAGAGCATGCTGTCTATAGACTCAGGGGAGCATTGTTCAGAGCATGCTGTCTATAGACTCAGGGGAGCATTGTTCAGAGCATGCTGTCTATAGACTCAGGGGAGCATTGTTCAGAGCATGCTGTCCGCGCGCGACGGCAGGCGGCGGAAGAAGTTGCTGGGCACGGCGGGCAGCCTGCTCCGGAACCTCGGGTGGCGCAGCACGTAGAGCCCGGCGACGAGCGCCACCACCCTGAACGGCGTGACGTAGAGCACCACCGCAGCAAGCAAGCAAAAGATGACGAACAGGCACGTCGCCCTCGGGTCCCTCCAGCTGAGCAGCGACTGCAACCTCTCCCCCTGCGTGGCCATGTCGCCGACCACCGTCTGTATCCTCCCCGCCACGCTCCTCAGCCTGTCATACCTCATGTACACCACATCCTGCTGCCTCGACGTCGGGAACGTGTCGAACTCCTCGTCCAGCTCGTCGGGGTGCGCCGCCTCCGCCCACGACATCTTCGTGTCCATGTGCGGCGGGTGGCGCGGCCGCCGCCGGTAGTTCCACAGCCCGATCAAGAACATGTAGAGGAACACCGTGGGTAGGATCAGCTCCGGGTACCATATGAGGATGAGGAGTAGCACGTGCACCAGCGCCGTCGTCGCCACGTTCTTCCACTGGCACACGTCGTTGAACCACCGCGCGGCCGCGGCGGCGCCGGAGAAGAGGGAGACGGCCCGGAAGAAGTTGGCCTTGCTCCGCCGCATGCTCCACATGTGCGACTCCACGTCGAGCATGTACTCCACCACCTCGCGCCGGAGCGGCGGCTCCGCGCGCCCCAGCCGCGCCGCCACGATGCCCATCGCCTGGTACCGGAGCGCGTCGAGCTGCGTCACCGTGAACGGGTGCAGGTAGTGCATCCTCGGGAGGAGCGGCTGCGTGTAGAGGTGGAGCATGTTGATGAGCGACAGGCAGGTGAAGCGCACGGCGAGACGGAGCTCGCCCATCTTCTTCACCCCCGACTTGTGCAGCGCGATGAGTGGGTATGCGTGCGTGTAGACACGGTCCGTCTCCAGCGTCGAGAGCCGGATGCGGATCTTGCCGATGCGGTTGTCCCTCGCCGGCTGCCCGCCGCCATTGCCGTTGCCATTGTTGCCGGTGCCGAGGTGGCAGTTGTCGAAGACGCCGATGGTGATGACGGTGCAAGGGTCGAACACCTCCCACGTGTACTGCTCGTTCCACGTCGGATTGAAGGTGCCGATCATGGTGCGCGTGCGCACCCACTTCTGCCCGTACTTGGCGACGCAGTAGGCGTCGGTGGTGCCGCGCCCGTCGCGGGTCTTCATGGGCTGAAGCCCGGCGGCGCCGAGGATGCCGACCTCGAGCACGCCGACGGGCGGCTTCCATAGCTGCCTCGCCGTGGGTCGCGTGTCGCTGATATACATGGTGGACTCATCCATGACATGGTAAGCTCCCTCGAGGCACGCACGCAGGTGGACACGGCTGGCGAACCGGAGCTCCCGCCGCGTCTCGCCTTCAATGGCGCCGCCGACGCCAAACTTCTCGAGGTCGAACCACCGCGACTGCACGAACGGCCGGTGATCCAGCCTCTTCTCGAACAGCGTCAGCGGCAGCGCGACGCGGCCGAGGAGATCGTCCTTCCCCGGCGAGACACGGTCCTCCACTGACAACACCAGCTGCTCCTCGAACGGCTCGGCGACGACGAACACCAGATCCTCGTTCCACCTCGGGTTCAGCGTCGGCGCCGGCACGACCGAGGTCTTGAGGATCTGATGCCCAACCATCGCCTTCACGAACACCTCCGGCGATCTCCCACGCGCTTGCTGCTGCGGCTGCACGTCCTGTGCCTCGATGACGTTGACACGAAGGTACCAGAGCTTGGGTGACACGTAGGCTTTCGAACGGACGCTCGCGACGCCCTCGCCGCGGACCACGGCGGCGTCCGAGTGCCACGCCTCGGGGAACGCCTCGTCGGCCTGGGTCCCGATCCAGACGGCGAGCATGAGCTCGCCGCGGACCTTTCCTCCGGCGCCGACATCGCCGCGGTGGTGGCGCTCCTCGAGGCGGTACCACTGGGGAGCCAACGGGCTGTCCGGGGGGACACGTGTCGGCACCTCGGCGAGGTCGAAGACGACCTTGCCGACGTAGTCGTCACGGCCGAGCATCTCGCGGTCTTTGAGGAAGACCTCGAGGACGTTGGATTGGACGCGTGATTTGGAGAAGGCGAACACCTGGTCCCACTCCGGGTGGGGCCGTCGCTCGAAGTGACGTGTCGTGCCCTTGTAGTTGCCGAGGCGGACCTCGACGTAGGGATCCATGGCGGCGCCGGTGATGGGGTTGGGAGGGAGGTCCTTGGCCTTCACGACGCGAACGTAGAGGAAGAACATCTGTTCGACGAGGTCGTAGGTGCTGGATGGCTTGTCGACGCCAAGCCAGCCGGCGAGCCCGCCGCCGGCGTTGGCGACGGGCCGGGCCGGGCCGGCGGCGCCCTTGGGCCATTGCTCGCCGAGGAGTGGGTTCGTGTCCTTGAGTTGGAAGTCCTCGTGGTGCGGGTCGCCGCCGCCGCCGCCGCCGCCGTGCCCGCCGCTCATCTTCTTCTTCGTCGCCGGCGAGCTCTTGCGCTATTCTCCTGCTCTCTGAACAGCCATTGGAAGACCAGATTTCGACATCGATCAGGCACAGGCTATGGGGAAAAGAAATTCAACAAAGAAACTGCATAAATTCCATTGCTCGATTTTTTTTTCACTTACTGTTGGATTAAGTGTAACAACTTATGAAGCTTCTCGGCAGCACAGGTTCTCAGTAATAATGGCGCGAGGCACTTATAATATCATACCTAGATGCCCAGAACATATGCAAGAACATTTGAACGGCAAAGAACAAACAAGCATGTGTTGGCACGCAGAAGAGCAGAGGCCAGCAGCAGCAGGGAGCAGAGAGGCTTTTGGCTGGGAAGGGAAGCGTATGGTCGATTGGCCGTGGTGGCCCTGCTGCGGCTGCAGAGGAAGGGGATCGTGGCAAGCCTCGCCGGGAAGCAAAGCGCCCGGCGCGGCCCGGTCGGCGGTGACCCCGGCGAGAAGGAAGGTATACGAGAGACGTCGACAGAATCACTAAGCCTCTACCAAGCTACCCTAAACCCCTGCTGCGCCTTGTTGACATACGCTTTCAGAGAGATATGAAGCTCAAGTTGAATGGACTGGTTTTTGTTTCAGAGGGAAGCTGCCTGTCTGATAGCCATTGCTTTTCTTGAGCTCTTTGAAGAAGATGAGAAGGCACTGACAGAGGAAAGAGGGGCGATCGAAAGCACCATAGATCATGTGGCAAAAGGCGATCGAAAGACTGTCAGTGGTAAATCAAAAGCAGGAGATCGATCGATTGGGGGAATCGATTCTTTGGGCTGCTGAGGGGGCTTTGTTTATGCCCGCCCATTGAATGGGCGTGCTCTCATCCTCTGATTGGGGGCAAGGAACCTTGCACAGTTCAGGGACACGCATGCCAAGGTAATTTCCGGCTTGCCTGCTGCTACTCGGTGAACTGCAACATCAACGGGGAAAAGTGTTCGAAAAGCCATCTTTCTTTCCATAAAAACAGACTTACAAAACGTTGAGCTTGTTTCAATATACAATAAATTTCAGGCAAAGACAACTCATCACGTACAGTATGTTGCCTGTATAACTGGTAACTCCTTGAAATGGGGTAAAGCAAATAGTGCCTCTGCTTTTAATTACTTGTCATTTGGACATGGACAGCGTCACCAATACATGCCAATCATTTGTTACAAACAGTTTGAAAATGTAGTAATTTGAAATTAGTGCCGACGACAAATTCAGTAATATATATGCTCATTCTAGAAACATCTTTTGAAAAAAGGTGTGGATAACAATATAGAACACACAAGTTTTTTTTAAAAAAAAATCTCAATTTCTGTATACAGATTGAATAATGAAAATGCACTGAGCAGCCTACAAATTATACAGCAATTTATGAAGTAAAGTTAACTACACATTGCATTTTTCGCTTCTTGCAAAAAAAGTTCTTTGCTTTTTCTACATTTCAAAGTAACTGAAAATGATGGTTGAAGCTGTGGGTTTCAACCGCTACACTTTTTCTTTTTTTGACCAAAGAAGTGCCACCAGAAAACTGGAATGTGTCACATGTAATGTAACTGTAATAAGCTGGAATGTTTCCAGTTAAATGGACGGAGAATTTCTGAGCTAGTACCAAACAGCACATACGGGGCCCCGCATGTAGTAGTGTTGTATAAGCTTAGCGAGGAAGGAGACGGAAGTAACCTTTATTCCATAGCCGGGGGAAGCAGCTCAAATGTGTCAAAAAGCACGCGGCGAATATATTCCCATCTCATCTCGCCACCGCTTATACTTGGCTCGAATGTGTTCAGACCCTCTTGATGGCATCTAATCTGTGTTGCCCGCAATGCTTGATTCTGAAGAGATGATCCCATGGTTGCATCATCTTTATGTGATCACTCACTAGCAAAGCGTAGTATAGTAGTTTTGGTTGGAGCTAAAGTTCCTCTGCCACCCAGCAGTGTACTAGAGAGTAGATGCAAGTATGCAACAGAGACTATTTGGGCCAAGCGTAAATAAGGCCCATTAGCCACTGAGGCACACATGGAAAGCCCTTGGAACATATTTTTCTCGGAGGAAGCCCAAGAATCATGTGGATCACAGAGAAAGCACAAGCAATCATTCAGGCATAGCGGAAGATCGTTTGCTCATCAGTTCATGGCAAGTGCAATTATATTATTTCCATATGAATTAGTGTTGCTGACAAATGAGTATGCATTGATAATTGTATGATACCCATTTATTTTGATTTGTAAGATATTTGGTTAGTTACATTTGTTGCATGTCTCGTAGCCATAGCCGAACCTCAGTCAGCATGTGTTGTGGGTTGTGGCCCAGAGTATATATGCGTGACCCTGGAAGAGACCATGATGATCCCATAGTGTGGGCTCACCATATTTCTAAGTATTGATTTTTGTTTCCATGTGGCCAATAATTGTACCTTGTGTCAAACCACTGCAGGCACAAGAAAATAAATTGTGTCAAACCACCATGGGACCTCATACCAGAAAAAGAAACCATAAATGAACATTATACATTTGGGTCATAATCACAAACTTAATAGATCTTATACATATACTCTAGCATGAAACTATGATCAAAGTTGCACTAAGAGATTATAAAAAATAACATAAAAAGGCAACTTGAGCAAGGAGTATAATGCAGTATTAACTATGAGAGAAAGTATGATTAGTTTCAGACTATTGAAGTAATTAAAAAAAGAGTAACCAAATTTCAATAATACCAATGTTTTACCAACAATTATTCATTTTATTTTCTTTTTACTTTATATTTATTTTTTTACTATTTAAGTCTTTTAGATGTAACTATGGTCGTTATATTTTTTCATGCTTTCATATTAATAGTTGAATTGAGATGTTCTTCTTTTGCTCTATATTCTCTCATACTTGGTCCATATGCAAGTTTGAAAATTTATAAATATTGATGTTTAAATAACTTTATATTTCCTTCATTCCACAGAATTACTTTCTTGTATGTTGAAATAGTGAAGTAATATTAACTCTAAAATACAAATATGATTAGTTTCATGCAATTTTATATTAGATATAATAGGGAAAGTAGAGTAACCATTTTCCATGTTATCAATGTTTGGGAAAAAATCTCATTATTTCTACTATAACATATGTTCATACTTTTTTCTGTTTAATGGTTCTATTTTTTTACTTTCAATGGTTTTTAGTTTTGTTTTGTGCTACTTTTATTTCACTATTTTTCTGTAAACCTTTTTCCTATCTTATAGAGGAACTAGTCTCCACACCAAAACCTAGTTGGGGATTTCATTATACTAAATTGAATGAAAACTATATTGAAATTCAAAAGTCCATTGTAGAGTCATCCATCATTCTCTACAACTAGTATAATGTTTGGGTATTGATTGATGTTGCAAAAACCTTGTATCTCTTTCCTTCGACATATTTATTATGTATGGAAGGCTACCTTGTTGCAATTTCTAGTGTCTAACAATGCATATCTAGTTTCAAAATAAAAAAAAATTATAACTGCATTTTTCACTCAAAAAATGTGTTAATATTGCTAAAATGGAACCTCATACGTCATTCCTAACCTGATTTGAGAACATACGATCGGTCGTTATGTATGTCTTAGCTGTACAACATGGGCTAATCTATGGCAACTAATTCGAATACGACCTCTTTTGGATTACATTTATGTGGTATCTCATTCCTAATCAGATTTTAGAATAATCGTATCGCTACGCTGTGCAACATGGGTTACCTTGTAACCAAAAATTCGAATACCCCCGACCTTTTGGAAATGACATTTATGTAGTTCTATAAAATCCATGAATATTCCTACGGTTGACAATGCAAAGAACGCAATACACCACGAACCCGATATAGTAATCATTGGATTGACTCTAACCACCTCCTGTTTAAGGACTATCTAGTTCCACCATGTGCATATACAATATTGAACATTAGATGTAATGGATAATCTATATGAATAATTCACAACTTTTATTCAGACTTTTATCATGGCACAAAAGACATGATTTCCCATAGTGCGTCCTAACGTCAAAAGAGCTTTTATGAGCATTCACACAAAAAATATACGTATAAATCAACGATTCTCAATTTTGCATGAAACATTCCTATCTGATTTTTTCAAAATCAAAACAATTCTCACATTTGATTATTTATCAACATCTTTTTTTGAGTTTAAGATTGCCTTTCATTAACCGGGGGCAGAAATACACATTGAGTCACAAGCAAGCCACGCACGCAGTCCAGGATTCTTGCCACTCAATATTTAATTTTCTGCTCACTGTATAAGTGATGAGTATACAAACAAGAGAAAGGAGCAAATTAAAAAGAAATAATATCTTTTTTTTAGCCTGAACATATAAACAGATGGGCTGGGCTGGACCACCTCGGCCTTATAGCCCATTCAAACCACGACGGCACGACGGCCGCCCCTCGCGGCCTCGCCTTCCCCTTGCCGGCGGCAGTTCAACGCTCGACCTCGAGCCATGCCAGGGAAGCCAAACCGATGGATGGAGGGAGGTGGAGACTCCCGGCAAAGCAGATCGAAGCTATGAGCTCTCACATAGCATCGCGACATCGCGTACACTATGGCCGGCGAATACCAGACCGCCTCGGGCGCCATTGAAGGCAGGCTCGTCCGCCACACGGCCGGCGGCGGCGGCGGCTGAAACCTGTGGGCTCGATTCTTTGGTGGTTTCCATCTAGAAACTGAAGTGAGCAAGAGACGACCAAATCCAGCACGCTGGTGGTGACAAGCACATCAAAACTGGAGGCAGGAATTAATGAGAGAGGAGAATTCCACACAAGAATTATCCCCTTCCATATTTGCAGACGGAGGCAGGCACTCGGATCCGCGCTCCTCCCCCAACCCAACCTCCCCGCTGCTACAAAGCCCCCATTCACCCTCCCTCGCTGCGCTTAGCCTCGAATTCGCTCGCTCTCGCACGCCTTTGCTTCGCTCCTGCTCCTCCGATAGGTTCTTGCAGGGAAGCCATTGCCGCAGGTAAGAAAGGTCGAATCTTTTGGCTTTCGGGGGGTTTCTTGCGGGTGTTTTGGCGGTCCGTGGTCGCTTTCGTGGCGCTGATTGTTTGTTTTCCATGGGGGAAGAGATGGAAGCGGGCAAGTTCCCAGCGGGGATGCGCGTGCTCGCCGTCGACGACGACCGGGTCTCTCTCATGATCCTAGAGAAACAGCTGAAGCATTGTTACTACAACGGTGAGCATTCCCGTAAATCTTTTTTCCCCTTGATTCCGTAGTACAGAACTTTAGATCGAGGTCGAGGTCGGATTACCAGGTTTCTGAGTGTTTTGTTTTCTTCTGTTGGGATTCTTGTGGTGCCGTGCAGTGACAGCAGTGACGGATGCAAATGCGGCGCTGGACATGCTCAGGGAGAGGAAGGACAGGAACCAGTTCCACCTGGTTATCACTGATGTCGTCAGGCCCGATATCGACGGCTTCAAGCTCCTCGAGCTCATCGGCCTTGAGATGGATATCCCAGTCATCAGTAAAGACCTTGTTGCTCAAACTCGTTGCTTGCCATTTTTAGTCATATAAGTAGTAGTACTAATACCATTTTTGGGTATTGCTCTGGAAGATTCACTGAATGATTTTACACACTTTGGTTCTGTGTGATATCTGGTAGATCTGTTGATTGTGAATTTCTGGGTAAGAGAGCGATAAATGATCACATGTCTTGAGTTACAATCAATCTAATAAATAGTAGCGATTGTGGCTTGTAGTTTTCTATTTTAATTACAGTTTGTTCCTATGCTCTAGGAACAGATGAGTTTTCCTTCTTAGTTTTGTCGTTTGTAGATACAACTTTTTAATCTTATCATGTGCACACCTTTGCACATTATAGTTTGTTTGCAGTGACCATTACTATTTTCATTCGCAGTGACCATTAATATTTATTCTAGCGCTTGATGGTGTCGATGGCCACTTAATGTTGTCGTTTAGTCTAATATATTACGGTCCGTTCATAAGCACTATGTAGAAATTGAATTTATTGTTTGTACTTTTGTACGTAACCATAAATGCTAGAGGCAGCCAACCTGACCATTTAATGTTGCTACATTTTGTTCCATATTAGTTCACCATTTAGAAATTAAAATTTTCAAACTTCATCCATGTTTTTCTTACTTTAATTTGAATCAAAACATCTATAGTTTTGCAAATTTTGTTAACCCCGGCGAATGAATCTTTTAAGCAAACAGGTACGCATTCCCTGAATCAAACGAGTTGAAATGGTGTTTGTAATTCATTTTCTTATGCTGCTTCGTCATATACGATAGGAGCAATCAAGCAAACTATCAACTTCTTGTCATTTGCAGTTTCATGTGTTGGTTTGTCGTTAACCTTTAGATGCAGTCAAGCTAACAATTTAATTTTGCCGTCTACGGTTTCTTACAACGCAATGGATTACTGGGCTCTAGGTGCAACCAAGTTAACTTCTGAGTTTTGTTGTTTGAAGTTCCATTGATTACTATTGGTTCATTACTAGTATTGTTTTCAGAAAGATGTAAATGATGCCTTATTCTAATAAATTCGTAAAGTATATCTTATTAAATTCTTTGAAACACAAAAGTGGACATGATAGACTTGCCCTTTGCCTATCTGTCTGTCACAGTTGCTTCAAAAGGAATTTGAATGGCAAATGTAATGCTAAAGAAATGAAAATGGGAAATATGCCTAGTCAACTAAATAAATGAAGGTCATTTGATTATTTGATGTCTATTCTGTCGAGATCATTTCATAATTGACATTATGGTTCCTTATGTAATGCAGTGCTATCTGCGAACAATGAGACAAAGACTGTGATGAAGGGGATAAATCATGGGGCTTGTGACTATTTGGTAAAGCCGGTGCGCCTTGAACAACTTAGGGGAATATGGACACATGTGGTAAGGAATAGTAAAAACAATCCAAGGATCGACATCAGTGATAGCAGTGATGATGCTGATCAGAAGTTTCAATCCGAAGATGGTGATAAGGATGAGCAGGATGGTGAAAACCACACCAGTAATTATTCAAAGAAGAAGAAGAAAGATATCAATGGTGCTGATGAGGACAAGGAGAACAGATCCACCCAGAAGAGGCAACGGGTCCAATGGTCTGGTGATCTACACCGCAAGTTTATTGAAGCGACCAACCAGATTGGCATGGACAGTAGGTTTTCACAATTCGTGGCTTCTTTATCAACATTAAGCTTAATTCTTATGTTAAATTGTTTCTCATAGCAAAACTTTTGTTGCTCTAAATACAGAGGCTGTGCCAAAGAACATATTGGAAGTAATGAACGTGGACGGCCTCACTAGAGAGAATGTCGCAAGCCATCTGCAGGTTTTTTTTTCTATGCTTATGCTTGAGTTACTATCCTCTGTAGTTAAATATATTTGATCAAACTTATTTCTTTGCAATTTATCACACAATATTTATGTACATGTCAATTAGAGTCATGTTTGTGAGTTTATATTGAATTTAGGATGGCATTCAGATTTCAGACACATTTCTGGAGTGCATGAAACTACAGAACAGTTCTATTTTTTTCTACTGAATATTTTCCGTTTCTTCCTGTGATTAGGAGCCCATTTCATTTCTTTACGTCCTTGTCAATCCTTTTCTTTTAACGAAATGATACTTGTCTATCTTGTGCTTTCAGAAGTATCGTATCTACCTGAAAAAGCTCATCGAGGGCAAAGTCTGCGATTCTAATAGAAAAATGAATGTATCAGAAAGTTCCAAGCGTCTTCCAGAACTTGATAGATACCAGTCATCCCCATCCTTTGTTGGATCTCCTAGATCAAACAGCCTTTCTGCCAGGATGAACTCTCCACCAGCATTTGGAGCACACACTTTTCTGTCCACTCAGTCAGTTCAGGAACTCTCCCATCGAAACTCGAGCATTGCTCGGCAGGACATGGAACAAGTTGGCAGTGGTTTCAACATGTCAGGTGCAAGCAGATGCTTCCATTCTGTTCCTTCTGGTAGCTCCTTTGCAAATATATCAAATGGTGCAGTGTTCAAGACAAGCAGACCTCTCTCTATTGGCATTTCTAGCAGTTCATTTGCAAACATCTCAAATGATAGTTCACCGTTGGGCATGAACATGCGCTTTCCCTCACCTCGTTCTTGCAGCTCCTATGCAAGCATGTTGCGTGGCAAAATTTTGGGGGCAAGCAGAGGTATCCCTTTTGAAGACATAGCAGATGGTGAGGTGTTGGCTCCTTCTGGTCATTTATCATCATTGAAGGTTCCTGAGTTAGTTAATCAGCCTTCTGTTCAGATTCCATCATCTTCTTGTGGCCTATTCAACCAAGTTTCCAGGGAGGCACACCAATTTGCAGGACCTAGCAACTCCAGCGTTGGAATGTATAAAGGTCCATCACAGGGGAATATCATCAAGATCAACCAGTTATCAAGACTTGCAGCCTCATCTGGACAGATTCCAACCTTTGGAAATGTGTATCAGAACCAAATTGCAGGGATTATTGGGCAAACCGCACCAATGGTAGGTTTCAGTGAGCAGGTGGCACCATTCAATTTTGAAAGCAACACACACTATACATCAACGCCAACTGGTAACTCTGATCTCGGCAGTTCTTCAAGCACCACACCTACATTGCCTAACTTTCAGATAGACAATTCTGTCATGCCAGCCCAGATGCTGAATGGTGCAGGCGCAAGCAGCGAGAACCTCCCTAAAGGTGTTACTGTTACCACTAATCAGCAAGCTGTTGGTGATCAAATGACTTTTAACAGCAATAAGTTCCTCATTGACACAAGTGAGGCACAGAATGGAGCAAGTGGAGACCTGGATGAGGTTTTTGCTGACTGGATTAATGAAGTAAGATCCTTATTCTTTTTCTAATAAACTCTGCTCATTTCAATATACCTGCTTTGTCCTGATTTGTTTCATCGGATTCCCGTTTTAACTTTTGCGCTGAAAACAAATATTATATGCAAGGAATTTACTTAACTGATGTTAGTTTAGTTATTTCTAGTAATGTAGTTAGTACTCAGTGAATTGGTCGGATTCATCATTCTTGTCCATGCTCAATCTCAAACATAAGACAATTGTTAGGTTATTTTGAAATTTATTTGTCTACAATATTTGCAGCCTTTACATGTGAAATTGATGTCTCCTTCTTAGGCGTGGTTTTGATTTTCGAACTGAACTTGTTTTGTTACAGCAGGATTTCTTCAACAATGGTGATGCTTTCACAGGTGGGGAGGACTGGGAGTTTGCCCCTTGACGTCATATCTGGGAGAAATTTTGTGTTTGCATCTTTGTGTCCCAGCTGCCGACCTAGTCATGGTTCTTGCATGTTGTACGCTAGGAGCAGGCTATCTTAAATGGAATCCCATGTTGTGGGTTCTCCATCCCTGACAACTCGACTAGTATCATCTTTAGCTAGAACTGTGGTGGCTATTTTCATTTTATTCAAAAACGCCTAGCCCCGGGTTCTTTTGTTTTAGTTAGGATCATAGACAAAGTTGTCAGATTGAGACCAGTCTCCGTGCATGTTTTAGATATGCAGTGGCGTAATAATGATGAACTATTTGAAATTTTTCGTTTTTCCATATCCATGCAATGCTTCTATTTCTTGAAATTGGACAGATAGGCCTATACATGCAAGGTACAGACATAATAAGTGCAATGTAGCGTCATTGTTCATTACTTTCTTATAATTAGAGAAACAGAAGTAGTGCAGAGCTCTTCAATTCCTGATTCATATAAGTCTGTTTGTGTTCAACAGGTTCAGATGTTTAAGTGGCATAACTTATTGACAATTCACCTTATATTATCTGAACTTTCTCTGTTGATCATCCTGTGTATAAGAACAAAAAAATCCTCTTTTTCCCTTATCTTTTCTATGGATAACATATTTGTGTTTGTTCACTGCAACAACAATGACCTTCTCTCACAAAGTTGTTTCTGACATGTCCTATTGGTACTGAGCTATAGCCAATCCTCTATGATCTAGATCTTTTGCTCTATATACTCCCTCCGTATTGTAAAGACTACTCAACCAAGGCTTCAGTCCAAAAAGGAGTAGAATGAAACGTTAAAGACTACTCAGGCAAATATTAAACTGATCTCTAAAAAGTGGGGTTTATTATTTTTATTTTTTATAATTAATTTTTTTATTATCATTCCCTAATAATTTATGTTATGGTATATTTCAAATTTCCCCAATATTAAAATACTAGTTTTATAGTGCAGTTTATTTTTCCTCTTGGATGTCTGATGTTTTATAACATTTTTTTGTTGCTCATGGTTCGTTAAAATTCGTACATTTTACATACATTTTGTATTTACTATATTCTTTTTATCTTTAGATTATTCAAAGAATAAAGTTCTTTTATAACTTTGTGGTCCACTTTAGAACGCTCCAACAATGATTAACAATTATTGTAGAGATACGATGCGTACGTTTTCATCATGTTCTCAATTCCAATTTTTCCTGTTCGACCTGTATACAGTAATAATTAATCCTACACAGCAAGCAAGCTTGTGATCCTTTGGTACATTTGGCATGCATGGTGCCTAGCTAATTCGACTTGTTTCTACGTCATATATATAGCTAAAGCTAGCTACCCGTATGCATGGCGTTGCTGGATCTTTCTACCCGGCGGGGCCTCTGGCCATCTGCTGGTGCTGTGGCGCCGCCCGTGTGGTGTTCCAGAGCGTGCTGAGCGCTCGGAGCCTGCAGAAGTAGTCGTCGACTGCGACGAAGCATCGCGCCGCCTGCCTCGCTGTCAGTATCTGCCGCAGCGCGTGCAGAGCCTGCATCCGCAGTTCATCCGCCTGCATGAAAGCATCGTCGCGCCACGTGTCAAACAAAAACAATCCACATCGTTGATCTGAGCGACGAGCGAGCGAGCGATCATGGCTGAAAACGAAAGGAGACTTCACTACTAGAGAATGTCGTCGTCGATCTCACTCACCTGTCTGAGGAAGGTGCCGAGGGTGGCCAGCTTGTCGATGGCGAGCGCCATGTGCACGTGGCCCATGCCCATGTAGGCCGCCGCCGCGTCGCCGGCGTAGAGCTGGCCGCCGAACACCCCCGGTGGCGGTTGGCCACCGCCGGCGTCGGAGGAGACGACCTCGGAGAGCGACCGGAGCAGCGCCTCCATCTCGGCGTCGAGCGCCTCCTCCGCTCGCCGCGCCGCCTGCTCCACGTCGCGCGCCCCCGCCGCCTGCTGCTCCGCCAGCGGCTCCACGTGCCGCACCGCAACCTTCATCATCACCACAATCATCATCATCATAAAAAAAAAAGAGATACAGGTTAAACAAATCCGACAGAGAAGTCAGAAGCGCATGCAGTTGCTGGCGGGATGCGTCTCAAACAACAAGGCAGTATACCGTATACGTACGGTCGCCGTCGCGACGACGACGTTGTATTGTACAGTATATCTCTCAGTCTCACGCCATGGATCACCATCGTCTAGATCGATCGATCTCTACAGCGATTGGAGCGCGTGACAAACAAACCTGCTGGCTGGCTGCTGGTCGCTGATGCCTCAACCCTCACCTACTACGGCGCGTGCGACTGCTCATGGATGTACAAGGCCATGACGTGACACTACTCGTGTCGTACGTACGCCGGCCGGAAGCATCCGGCCTAGCTAGGGCGACGACTTTTCTTTTTTCTGAGACGGACGGACACGGAGCTTCCATCAACAACTACTGTGACGTCCTACCTGCTCCTTCCTTACTTGCCCTGCTAATCCACTACTGCA
The DNA here is from genome assembly GCA_015342445.1 of Digitaria exilis. Taxonomy (NCBI): domain Eukaryota; kingdom Viridiplantae; phylum Streptophyta; class Magnoliopsida; order Poales; family Poaceae; genus Digitaria; species Digitaria exilis. The sequence continues at coordinate 1,418,974 of JACEFO010002054.1, forward strand.
CCTAATCCCCTTGGACAAATTTTATATATAGTTGCATATATAATATAGCATCGCGACTTTGTTGTATATATGCAAAGATTTTTTGTTTTATTTTTTTCTGGACAATTTGGCATGGAATAGTAGTTGTGAGGTTCTCATGCTGACGTCACGAGTCACGGCCCCACACGTCAGTGGCACTTCCATCGGCATCAAGCTGCGGAATTCTGGGTCTTTTTTGGCCGGAGAGATCAAGTCAAGTAGGGGGGTATATATCATTGCAAAATACTGCAAGTACGTGTACGTACCTTGATGAGGTAGGAGGGACGGAAGCCGCCGATCCAGAGGAAGCAGCGCTCGGCGGCGCCCTTCCAGAGGCCGGAGAGGAGGTGGAGAGGGTCGGCGGCGGCGAGCCGGGCCTTGTGGCCCATCAGCGCGCCGTAGTGGGAGGCGGCCTCGTCGGAGTAGGCCCGCAGCTCGCCGTCCGGCCGGTGCTCCTCCGCCGCGGCGCGCAGCCGGGCCACCACCTTGCTGTGATCCCCTAGCCACCGCTCGTACTCCAAGTTGAACAGCGCCGCATCTGCATGTGCATGCAATCCATGCATCGACACACGCGCACGTGTGTATCCATGTTCAGTTGACCACGCACACGCAGATACGTGTGTATATATACAACATGGATCTGTTGATGACCGAGGTCGTAAATGCATGCATGCTATAGTGGCAAAGACAAACCTGGGCTTAGAGTTCCTGCTGTGCTCCATAGTGCACCCTGTGTCAACAAATTAAGAAGCATAAGTAGCCGTTCAACTTCAGAATCAAGCAAGATGCATGGATGCATTAATCTTTTTTGTAATGTCGTTCTGTTTGTGATAATAAAGTAGTTTCTTTCATGCAGTGTGCACAATCTCTCTGTCATTGTAAAATATGCATGCATGCCTCTGATCTAGGTACACCATTTACCAGACCAAATTGTTCTGAAAATTATTCCTCTATTCAGAAAATTTATTTCTACTAAAATTATCCAGTTCTTTACCTGATGAGTTCTTGTCATCTGAATCTCCTGTTCTAGATGTGCCAGCCTGATCCTTCCCGTCTCTAGCTGCTGAATGTAAGCCTGTTTCACACGCAACAAACAAGAAGTGTATAAGAAATAAAGTACTCCTAGTAGCTAATACATTATTGCAACTCATCTTCCATGAAGATCATCCGATCCAGAGAAATGTATATATATGAATGCGCAGTCTAAAACAAATCTTTTATTTAGGTGTTAGGTTAACTTCACCACCCTACAATATGTCTAGTCTACTCCCCATCTCTCGGTTTGTCAATGGACCTTTCTTGCAAGACTTTTTCTCCTCCATCATGTTTTGAGGGTTGACTTGCCCACTAATTTTCTTAATCGAAAATTACAGGTAGTAACTAACTGTAATTGTGATTACCTTCTTCCTCAGCCTGCTCTTCCTCGCGGCCTCCCTATTCTGCGCTAGCCTCCGCAGCGTCTTGGGGTCCGGCGTCCGGGGCCCCTCCTGATCCGAGGTCGATGCCCCCGCGCCGCCATGCTTGCCGCCGGCACCACCTTCTCTCTGGTTGTGATATACATATATATATATATATATATATATACATGAAGCTTGCAGGCCGGCCGTGCCGGAGACGATAGCGATGATGATATATCGGTTCACATACCTTGATCGCTGCCTTGGAGCTCTTGCCTGCAGCGAGGGTCCCACCTCCAGCCTTCGTCGGCTGCGAGTTCTTGGAAGGACCAGCGACCTGCGCCACCGCCGCTGCTGAAGAAGCCATGGGGCCCTGAATAGGAAGAGAGGAAATTAAAGGGGTCAGATATACTCAGATCATCTTTGTGGTTTGAGATAGCGAGGGTCGTATAGAGCTTGAAAGGATACCTTTGGGGATGGCTCGATATGCATTGGTTGGGAGGGGAAGATGTTGAGAGTCTCTGCACGCAAAGAACAAGTCCTGCAAACATTATGACTTTGTAGAGACGACAGTGAGACACGCGCGCGCATGTGCACATATGCTAATAATGTGTGTTTTCCATAGATGGTTAGTTTAATTTCCAGAAGCGTGTGCGAAAAAGAACTTCAGGTATGAAGTTTCCACTTCACACACGCAATGGTAAGTGGTAAAATTGGTGACAAAGGAAAAAGAGGTATAAAATGCTAGTGGTTAATGTCAGAAATGTGGGAAAAAAAAAGTGTAGGGCATCGTTTCTTTTTCTTATTTTAGCATAACATCTTGAAACTATATGAGGATGTGTTTGTCACGTGTCACTCTACCCCAGCTAGCTACTGGTTGGTAGCTAGAATTATATTGGGAAATTGCAATAATTTCACGAGAAAAAAAGTTTGGGATCGATCAACCGATGAGGAAAACATAGTGGTAAGGTAACTCCAAATGGTGAGAGATGAAGCGCATGCAAATGAATTAGAAGGCGGATGATATCAATGCTTAATTTTCACTTCTCTGGTTAACTACAACTCAATCAGCCAAATCACATGTTCCTAATGAAAGCTTGGCAATGACATATTCCTTCAAGATATATGCTTATAATTAATGGACAGTAGCGAAGCATTTGTCAAAATTAAAGAATGAACTTTTTGCAGTATCAAGCAGCTTACGCGGTTGTTGTTCTTGAATTGATTGCTTAGATTGCTGGCCATCGAAGTAGAGGAGTAGGGCTTGATCCAGATCAGATGGCATGTCATATCCTTCTGGATCCCTTCTTCTGCACTTTCAGAAATGTAACAGAATATCACAACTGCTCTAATCTTCTATTGAGTCGGTCTACAAGTTTAGGTTATAAATTTAAAAATGTTCTAGTTGAAAGAGAGGATATTCAAAAACAAATTGAGTAACGATGGAATAAGAGTTTGCATAGAGGTTGAACTAATCTCTTTGCTTGCCAAATAGCTAGGTTTGTTTACCAAAAAGGAACAATAACAGAATCAAATTTTGTTTGAAAATAGAACATAATCAAAGAATTGGCTCTCTCTCTCTCTGTCTCTCTCTCCCCAACAGGATGAAATTATAAAAAGCAAAGCATGAATAAGAAGTAGGGAGATAAATATTCTTTAACTTTCATGATCTTCAGCTATGATCGCAATCAATTACTCACATCACAACTTCAAACCATTGCATGAGCAAACAAAGACGATAACAAGTAGCAAAGGAAATAGGGCGTAAGCATCTTGTACTAATCATGATGAACTGATAACAGAATTGCGAAAGGGGAATCATAAATCATAGAACTGAAACAAATGGCTCAAATGGTACGATTCAATTTTGAGAAAAGGCGGGATCGAGAAAAACACAGGAGAGAGCTAGCTAGCAGAGATGAATCCATGGGTTAACTTACATGCTGCCATGGAGGGATGAAGAAGCTTGGACCATGCCGGAGGTGGATGGGTAAGCCATTCAGATACTTCCTTGTTGAACAAAGAACTCAGCTACGAACTTACTTATTGAGCACTTCACACAGAATTGCTCCAATGGAGTGAATCATCCTACCAATCCAAAATCAATTATCGCCTTTGTCTTCTTTATCCGGCAGAGCTGCCATATGATCAACTGATCGGTGATCAGAGATGAACATAGGAAATTGGTCAGTAGCAGCCGCCTTTGTTCCCCTTTCCCTGGCAGACGACTTAGCCCAAAACAAAACAGTTGTGAGCTGTGTGGCTTTTCTTCTGACCAGAAGGTAACGGATGACTTTTGGCTTGGGGATCGGAGTAGTTGTGCAAGAAATAGACGGTAGCAGCCAAGGGCTATAGAAAAGTTGGAAAAGCAACACATCTTCAGACTTTATAAAGAATTGAGAGACGTGATAAGGTCTAGGCAATCGGGTAGTTTTGGAGCGGTTTTACACTTGTCCTTGTTTCATATCTTTTCACATCTTGACATTTCAGAGGATGGATTTGGTACAATTCTTTAAAAAAAACATATCCAAAGAATCAGTCCAAATTGGCTCCATCTTTGGATCTACTTGCATGCATGGATATAATAACAAGGTTAAGAACTCTTCCAAATTAAATTCGAATGATACAAATGAGAAGACAAAGGGCCTTTTTCTTATGCTTAATTTAATTATTTCCATGGGTGATCTGCACCTTGTCTATCTATCTTGGGGGATACACATTGCTAGCCAAAACTCATATACTAAATTGCTAATCTAGCTATCAAATTACAGGGAGTGGGATTAGCTTAAAAGGAGGGTTTGTCTTGTTCGGCCTACCATCAAGGTTAGGTGTCATGTCATTCTCAAGCAGATAGATCCATTTCTCTCTTGATTTTTAAGTTAATGTGTTAAATTAGGGCTTGGATTAAGCGACTTAATCTATAGAACATAAAAGAGTTTCCAAGAGATAGACGGATCGAGAAAGCCGACTTGATCTATATGACATTTCTGATTCCTCCTTTTCTTTTCTTTTGGTCCAACTGACGGTCAGTCCAACAACTAGTACATGGTCGTATGGCTAAGAAACACGGCTAGAAGCCCACAAAAAAAAAAACTAGGTCTAACCAAACCTTTTTAGTTTTAAACACCCCACCCCCCAAACAAACACAAAAAAAAAGACAATTTTATTTGATTTTTAGTACTCTGCCATGCTTTCTTGACTTTTATTCTAGAGCTAGAAGCCGGTTCAGGGAACGACCAGTATTCGAGGGTCTTAACATTTTAGTCTCCTATACAAACATTGGCGTAGCTAGAGCAAACAGGAGTAGTTCCACGATGCCGGGTTTATGAATAAACTAAAGTTTCCGTTGCTAGGTTCAGGACGCAATGCATTTTAATCGGTTTTATATGAATAAACTAATTTTCAGAGGGTGCATGATCAGTCTGACTCTAATCTTAGTCCTTAATTCCTGGCATAAATAATGGGGTATTTTAATCGGTTATTGTCTGCTGGTAATCATCCCGTTTGATCGATTCTCCGGCTGTGCCACCAAATACAGACGAGTCCATTGTCACGAATAATTCATGCAACAACAGCTACCAGCAGTACACACCTTGCCAAAAGTGTTCACGTTTCAGAGATGTGAATAAAAAGTAAAAAGCTCTGCTGGTAACTTCATTATGAACAAAAAAAGAAATATCTAAACCTTGTGCTCAAACGAATTAAACCCCCCAAAGAAACGAATAATCCTGAAAGTGAAACTTCAAATCTAGGGTTGTGTTCACTCATCAAAAGTACTTTTTACTTCCTATTCATCCTCTCACAAAACACGTATCCCCAAAAATTCTTTTTTCACATTTCCTATTCATCTCCCTCACAACCCAGAAAAAAAATACCTTTTCAAACCACAGCCTAGGCGCCGCCCGTGAAGTACAGCGGGTCCGTACAAACAGTGATCATTCAATTCAATTCAAACGAGAGCGCATGACGTTGCAGAGAGGCAGTTGGTTGGATAGAAATGGTAGCTGCAGTTCAACGACCACACAGCAGCGCAGTGCTGGCAAAGCTAGTGCCAGTGGGTACGGTTCCCTCCTGCATACACATTCCTGGGAGCTTCCTTGTGGAAATGAAATGTCCAAACCCCAGCTTTGACATTGTGACAATGATCGTACGTTGAAGAGAACCGATCATCGTTCTAGTATAGTTTTTGAGGTTTCATGACTTGACCACCAATTGACGGATGCCATAGGTTGGGAAAGAAAAGGTTTTACTAGTAGAATGCAGTTGAACACTGAAAAACTGATTTGCTGATTTCAGACAATGAGAACACTCCAATACTCCCAACTTGCAAGGGGATGGGAGTACTGGTAAACACTGGATAAAAACTCTGAGTTCAGCGATTCTGCCGTCGAGATATCAAATTTTGGATTAAAAAATTAAAAAGAATGGGATTTATTGTAGCATAAGATAATACGGATGACTAAAATTACTACCTCTAGTCACACTTACAGATCTTTTTGGGATTATCCTAAGTCAAGCATTTTAAATTCGGTATTTTTCTTTAAAAATGACATATAGGTTGGCAAAATAAGATTTTTGATGTAAATAAATGGATAGTGGGAGAGATATAGTTTATAGTATAGGACTTCTTCAAACTATATAGTGGTATATTTGTGTAGGATTTGCTAGTGAAATTTTCATATCCAGTCATAATACAACACGATTATATCCAGTAGATAATTGCGCACGCGTTGGAAACTAGAATCTGAGACCTGCTGGGCGCACCTTGTTATTTTTAAGGTCGGCCCAAAAGCATCACTGGCCATAGGAAAAGTAAGTTGAAAAAAAAAAAGGCGACCCTCTTGTGTTTTACCCTGATGAGGCGCGGTGCAGGCGCGACGAGATGCTTACCGTGAGGAAAAAGGCCGCGTCGTGGGCCGCAATGCCGTGTTGGACAGCCCATAATAATGACACCTCACAGCGCGCGTCCAGCGTGTTGGACAGGGTTTTTATTTTTGCACTGTATCGATCGCCGCCTAAATAAATAAAAAAAACCATTTCAAACAACCTTGGCACGGCATGGATGCCCACTCGCCGAAGCGGAGAGTTGAAGGCCTGATTGATTTGTTGCTAAAAATTTAACATGCCATAGTTTTGGTAAGCCAAAATCTAAGAAAAGAAACTTGCTTCCAAATCAAGTGGTTGATTAAAAATTAGCATGCCAAACTTTATGCAGCAAACCACTAGCCAACTTCAAAGCGAACTACACGAAGAGGGAACGCGGCTGCCAGGCAAGCCAAACTCGTCAAGACTTCAACGAGCAATCTGAACAAAAATTCGGCAGCAGCTTCGTCTGGAAATGGAAGTTCTGCTTCTTTCTTAAACAAACCACCACCCAGTCTTGGAACAGAAACGAAGTTCTGGTTGGACATCAATTCAGAAGTAAAACTACCACCCAGTCTTGGAACAGAGACGCTACAACATACAATAGATAGATAGCTATCAGTTCATTGTTTTCTGACGCACTTAACACATGACCATTGGAGTTTCAAATAGCAGGTGAACTGAAGAACCAGCCACACAAGCCTTAACAGCCGGCCGCACGCCCGCACCTACAGCATGCTGTCGGTCCTCGCTGGCAGCCGCCTGAAGAAGTTGAGGGGGACGGACGGCATCTTGTAGCGGAACCTGGGGTGCCTCAGCACATACAGGCCGCCGAGGAAGACCACCACACGGAACGGAGTCACGTACAGGACGATGGCGGCGATGAAGCAGAAGACCACGAACAGCGCCGTGGCCCTGGGGTCCCTCCAGCTCAGCAGGGACTGCAGCCGTTCGCCCTGCGTCGCCAGGTCGCCGACGACGGTCTGGATCCTTCCGGCGACGCTCCGCAGCCGGTCGTACCGCATCCGCACGATGTCGGGCGGTCGGGATGTGGGGAAGGTGTCGAACTCCTCATCGAGCTCGTCAGGGTGGGCTGTCTCGGCATGCGAGAGGCGGGTGTCCATGTGCGGTGGCTGCCTCGGCCGCCACCTGTAGTACCACACTCCGATCAGGAACAGGTAGAGGAAGATTGTGGGCAGTATCAGCTCTGGGTACAGGACCAGTATCATGAAAAGGACATGGATCAGTATAGTGGTCAGCGGGTTCCTCCAGTGACAAATCTGATCGAACCACTTTGCCACTGCAATCAGAGGGCTCAGGACACCCATGATACGGAAGAAGTTTGCCTTGCTCTTTCTCATGCTCCACATGTGAGAGTCCACATCCAGCATGTATTCCACGATTTCCTTTCGCAGCGGTGGCTCTGCACGGCCCAGCCTTGTTGAAACAATGTTTGTGGCTTGGCGCCTCAGGTTGTCTACCTGCATCACAGACAATGGGTGCACATAGTGCATCTTGGGCAGCAGGGGCTGTGAGTACAGATGCATCATGTTGAGCAGTGACGAGCACGTGAATCGGACGGCAAGCTGCACCTCACCCATCTTCTTAACGCCACCAGGTGTCAGAACAATAAGAGGGTATGAGTGGGTATACACTCGATCGGTTTCTAGTGTTGAGAGGCGGATGCGGACCTTTCCAATTCTGGTGTCCCGGGCACCATTAGCCTTTTCCCCGCCATTCAGGTGGCAGTTGTCAAATACGCCAATTGTGATCACAGTGCATGGGTCATACACCTCCCATGTGTACTGTTCATTCCATTTGGGGGTGAAACTGTCGATTATAGTCCTAGTACGCACCCATTTCTGTCCATACTTTGCAACACAGTAGGCATCAGTTGTGCCACGCCCATCCTTAGTCTTCATAGGTAACAGGCCCTGTGCTGTCAGGATACCGAGCTCAAGAATGCCAATGCTAGGTTTCCACAGCTGTTTTGCAGTTGGTCTCAAATCACTACTGTAATGTGTGGACTCATCCAAGACATGATATCCACCTTCAAGACAAATTCTCAAGTGGATCCGGCTTGAAAATTTGGTCTCTTTCTTCGGCTCACCATCAATCATCACATGCTTCTCAACTGGATACCACTGGCTGGTCAGCAACCTGTGATCCATCCTCCGGGGCACTTGCTGCAACGAAATGATTGCCCTTCCAATTACTTCATCCTTCCCTGGGGCCACCCTGTCCTCTATGCTCAAGACCAGGTGCTCCTCGAATGGCTCAGCAGCGACAAACATCAGGTCTTCATTCCACATTGGGTTCAGAGTCCGGCTTGGTGATACCCGGGTTCTAAGAACTTGGTTGCCTAGAATGGCTTTGACATAAACCTCAGGGAACCTGCTCTTATCATTTGGTATAACATCCTGGGCTTCAATGACATTGACACGCAGATACCAGAGCTTTGGAGTAAGATAAACTTTTGACCTAATACTTGCAATCCCATCTCCGGGGACTGAAGCTGCATCAGAATGCCATGCGTCCGGGAATGCCTCATCTGCCTGAGTACCCATCCAAACAGCCAACATCAACTCCCCCTTCACCTTGTGCCCATTTCGGTCCTCCAACCTATACCACTGTGGAGCCAATGGGCTATCAGGTGGCACTCTCTTTGGGACCTCATTAAGGTCAAATATAACACGCCCAATGAAGTCATCCTTAACAAGATCCTTATCCTTGACCACAATCTCCACAACTGATGACTGAATGCGCTCCTTCGAAAAGGCAAAGACCTGATTCCACTCTGGGTTATTGTTCTTCTCAAAATACCGAGTTGCGCCCTTATAATTCCCTAGCTTCACCTCAACATACGGGTCACAACCCCCAGTGATGTCCATGTTTGGAAGTTCCTTTGCTTTCACAACTCGGACATAGAGGTACTGCATCTGCTCCACCAGATCATAGGTGCTGGTGAGCTTGTCACCAGCAGCATGGCCGCCAAGGTGAGGTCTGGTCTCCTTCAAGGAGTATTCCTCGGGACGGAGTAGTGGCCTCTGCATCATCTTGAATGAAGATCTTCAACCAATCAACTATTCACAGACTCCAGAAAGAACCAAGAAGCCCCAGTTGATATCCTAGGTGAGTTGGAAAAACAACAAAAGTAAACCTATCAATAAACTACTCCTACACGGAACTCAAACTAATGAATAAAAATATGAAGCAACGAGGAAAGTAGTACCTCTGCAATTACTTTTCAGGCAACCAAGCTAAGAACACTCTGAACATCCCTCATCTTGCAATGCGGGAGGAAACCATTGAAGTTCAACAGAGCACTCTACATCACCAATCTTGGAAAGCACCTGCAGCAAGTGTGAGAATTGGAGTAAACCAACCAGGTAGTGAAAAGGAACCGTATTTCACGGTGGTGTTTGGTAACGATAAATGTAACGCCAACTGATTACATCGGGCATCTGATTACGTTGCCTCATGTTTGTTTCTACCACTCTGTAGTCTAATCAATTACCACGTGATCGAATACGGACTAGTAGAAAGCTAATACCGCTCATAACGCACTGCAAACGGATATCGCCGTGGAGGACGTCACAGCTGACAAGAACCAAACAAAGAATGCATCCTGATACTTTATTTATGGTCCCAGCATCTTCTGATTGCGTTACCGTTACCAGTTATGTTTACCAACCAAACACCACCTCAATCTAGAACCCTCCTAAATGCCGCCGCTTTCTTATCTGACCGCAGAAAACATTGCAACGGCATGGTGGTTGCTGCTCGAAGCATAATGACTAAATTGAAGAGCCACCATCTCTAATAGCTAGTACATACAAAACCATGAAGAATAAGAGCTAAAAATAGAAGCAATCTCAACTTGCACACCAACTACAGAAAGAACCCAAAATATAAAAAAAAAATAACACTAGCCATAATTGCCTGCCACAGAAAAAGGGAACAAAGAGGAACTCGCCAACTCTCCAGAGGCGAGCAAAAAGCCGCTGTCTTCCCCACCATTGCAAGAAGCCAGTAGCTCCAGATGGGCACCAATAACTACAGCTTTACCTTTTCTAACCCACTACACTTCCTTTTTCCCAGATTCAATTTTTTTCCCACCCGCACCCTTATCTCGACGAGGACACACAAGCACACAGCAAACCAATCCCTAGATCCCACGCCATTGCCACCCTAAACAACCCAAGAACACAAAGAAACCAGTGGCCTAATAACCTAACCGCTCAAGCCGCGCCGCGCCGTCGGAACAGGAGCAAAATCCTGCCACTACCCCGGAAACAAGAACAGATCAAGGAGCCGAGGGCACGGCCACCGGCATTACCATTTCCACCCACGGGCTCCCAGGAAACAATAGATTTAAACCGCAGGAAAACAGATGCTGGCAACGTAAAAGCAGGGATCTTTGGGCCGCTTACCGACGGCGACGGGCTGATCTCACGCGGAGCGGCGGCGATGAGGACCCAGAAGCTTCGGCTGTGGAGGAGGGGGGCGGATTTGCGCAGGGGGTTTCGGTTTTTTGTTGCCAACAAAGAGCCAAAGACGAGAGGAGCGGGTGGGAGGCAGCAGAGAGTACTAGAGCGGCGTGGAGTGCTCGACGGGAACGAAGTGGGGGGGGGTTTTCGGAGCGCAAAAGCCCCTCCCCTGTCTGTAATTTTGCGCGGAGGCCCTCGAGCTTCGTTGAATTTCTACCTGCCGTATGCATAGGGTGCCGTGCCAGCTCTATCTACCTTGTCGTTTCCTATACCTTCCTCTCTGTAAAGGAAATCTCGTGGGGTATCAACAAATAAAGAAGACGAAACTACTGGGTATATTCTCCGTGTTTTTCTCGCTGCCTGCCTTCACCTTGACCTTTGGTAAAACAGAAGCGAAGAATGGAGAGCATCACATGTTCTCGGATTAGATAAGTGTCCGATCGATGATGCACAGTCAAACCAGGGTAAAGGTCTGTTTGTCTCCTCGTATTAGGCCCCGTTTAGTTCCCACAAAAATACACTATTCATCTAACTTTTCACTATTCATCCCATCTCTTTACTCACAGAACACTATTCATCTACAGTGTTTTTTTGGTGAACAGTGTATTTTCGGGGAATCTTTCCCCAATCTAAACGCACCCTTATTCTGTAGTCCAAGGTTAATATCCAAGGTTGATATGAAAGGTCACGTGAGTCCACACTGATGATAAAAAATAAATGCAGTTTGTAGCTTATTTCATATTATTTTGATGATCTAGATACCTATTTACGGAGTACTCCTATTGTTCAGACCCCCAAATAATTTCCTCCTTGAAACATGTTACTCTAATTTACTGTTGTCCAATGGGACGCTTAGGCCAGTCTCAGTAGGAGTTTTATGGACAATAAATAGAGTGCCACATAGGCAGTTTTGGTGATGTAGCTGTAAACTAATGAAGAGAGAGGTGAAATGAGTTTTATGGTGATGAAACTCTCCATACACAGTTACCTAGACAGCTTGTGTCTTCCATGTAACCTAGAGAACAACAATAGATGAAACTATGCATTGAGAGTGGAGTGTTTCATACTAGTTTCAAACATTTTTAGATGATGTGGCACTCTAGGTAATCCTGTCCATGAAACTCCCATTGAGAATGGCCTACATTCTATCAGCCTGTTCGGTTCGCTGGCTTTTTCACGGCTGGGGCTGGGGCTGGCTGATTCAGGCCGGCAGATGAGGGGCTGACCGGTGGCCCGGCCACCAGCCCAGCCGAAGACAGCCATCCGAACAGGCCGTATTACGAGCTATTCCTATTGTCCCAAAATAAATTTTCTTTTAGTACTTAGATTATGTCTCATAAAGAGTGCAACTTTTATGTTCTAGTGAGGCTCATCTAATAAAAGTAACATAGAAACAAAATTTATAAAGAAGCACTCGGAGCAAATGAAATCATTAGTTGTGATATGTTTCTTATTCCAATGCACGTATATTTATTAAGGATCCGCTAGAAAAAGATACAGACAACATGGCTTTCAATTACGGCTGATATGAAAATTAAGGTACAGTAATATGATTATTTTTCACGACTACTAAGGTCATAGTACATAGTTTCATCTAGTTGAACTAGTTCGTCCTCTCTCTTCGTTACTCAATGAGTATGAAGCTCCCATTTAGTATGCCTAAATTTACTAAAAAGACACTTATTTTTTGACAAAAGGAGTAGACCACACTATTTTTTTTCTTTTCATCAGCACCACCTTTGTGCCGAACAAAATCCTAAATTAGCAAATTCAAGTGACAAACACAAAAATAGCAAATTTATGTGAAAAAATTATATAAACACAAAAGGCAGAATGAAAATTCAAAATAAAAGTTTTGAAATAAAGCTCAACAAAAAATGAACAAAAACTAGAGAAAAAATTGCTTTAAGGAACATAAAAAAACCCAAAGTTCCTAAAAGTTTTATATAAAGCTTCAGAAAACAAACTTAACAAAAGATTTAGAAAACAAAATATTTGATATCGAATTTTTGAAAACTTCGAGTTGGTGACTATTGTTTGCCTACTATCACCTCCACTCTACTCATATTTATATGGCGTTGCCATAATCGGCGTCATTTCTGCTTTTTCTTCTATCCTTCACACCAACTGTGTGTGGACATGTGATTTCTTTAAGCCATTGCAACTCATAATTCATATAAGCCTTGTTGGATTAATCCCCTTCCCAAGAGGATTCATAGAATTGGAGAGGATTGAGAGGAATTTTTAACTTGCATGGGATTTAATCCTTCCAACCGCTCGCAACAATCTACCCCAATCCCTCCTAAGAGAGCAAGGTCTTACCTATAGTTGTCATATCAGCATATTGTCTTAGCGTGTGACATTTCATTAGTGACTGCACATTTTTTAATATATTGCATAACTATGTATTATTATATTAAAAAAAGAAGATGAAAGATTGCTAAAAAAAGAGCTACCCAATAAGAGAGTAGCTTTGGCCGGTGAAATGCATGGGTATTGGTAAAACTAACAAGAGGGTAAGAGTAAAAGTAGAAATAATTGCCTAAGAGACAAAATCTCCATACTATGAGGTCGATCAGAAGCAGCAAAAGGGTTGGATATTGTTTTGCTCTTTTGGCAACTACTACTGGAAGTAGACAGGATCATTTCATCTGGAAGCTACATATTCAACGAGCCGTGCACGCTCAAACACAGAGCAGGGGTACTTAAGCATCCAGCAGGCACAAAGATAGTAGCAGGGCTGCACGAGGGCTTGGACGAACGAGAAGAAACACCCCCCGACAAGAGGTAGGAAAAGCAAAGGGAATTGGAAAGCATGGAGAAGGTGGTCGACGCCACCGCACATGCAAGCAAGCAGAACCAGTGAACCACGCGCCGGACATGGCGAATTGGCCACAAGCCGGAGGGGCTGCGCGAAAATTCCCCGCGGCCTTTTCTTTTTGTTTTTTTTTTCTCTACCGAAGACACCAGAGCACTCCATGCCCCTCACAGACAGCGTGGGGCCCTGGGCCCACCTCGCACAGTATTTCCGTGAGTGAGTGGGGGTGCAGCGGGTCTGCGCCTCTTTTTCTTTTTTTTTTTGTTTGGGTTGGCGTTTTGTTTTGAAAAATGGGCGTGCACGACGGGCGAGGGCGGTCGTGCACGGCGCGGGCTAACCGAGCCACGTGGACTGCGGTCGCAGCACGCATTGGCCGCTGCTGGCTGGCTCGGTGGGCTGCGCGCGTGCCGTGGCGGTGCCACCGTTGCCCGTTGGACTGGCGACATGGGCCTAAAAGGCCGATGTGTGGGAAGGACGAGGCCCAATTAAGGCCCGGAAATACCAAATGGTCGTTACTCAATGCAAACTTCTTGTCATGCGTAACTATGCATCAGAAGAAGGAATGATAAAAAAAAAAAACTAAGGCAAGAAGGAACATACTAAGTACGTTTCCGAAGGCAAGCCACCAGAAGGTGCAGCAGGCGTCGCCTCCGCAGGCCCCCGCCGATCTAGGCGCCGGCGGCTGCTGCGGAGGCGGCGAAGCGCAAGCAAAGCCTCGCCGGCGGCATGCTGCGGAGAGCTGATGATCGATCGACGTGTCGAGGCGCCTAGCTGTTGGCTCGATTGATTCCTGCTCCTCTCTTGGTTGTCGATATTGTTCGTATTCTGTTGTGGCGTAGCCGCCGATCACAACTTGGAATCTGCTAGCTTCTTCCACAGATGTGAGGAACCTGGGCTGACTAGTAGACGTGGGCCGGAATACAAAGTTGCTGCTAAATGCCTAAATGGTCATGGCCCAGAGGCGCAAGGCCCCCTGATGCTATATGTCCAAAAGAGACAACAAGGCCACCTTCAGTTGAGGCTGATCTGCTATGGTACAAAATGGCTGTTCACAATTTTCAGAAAGTGCTTGAGGTTCCTGCTAACAAAATGATGCAACGCCCAATACCATGGCCATCTTTCAATTTCAGTGGGCAAGGTAAACCACCATGACCACCACCTACATTGTTGATGTGTTCTAGGGAAGTTAGAGTGACTACCAGAACAGCGAGAAGATTGTCTCAACACTCTGTTTCTATACCCTATCTGCTGAAGGAGCTTGGCAATGGTAACAAATCAAGTCTGAACAGCAAGGATGAAAATTTGCAAAGGAACAAGACGCTCAGGAGCAGACTCTACACAGCAGGGTCCGGCTACATATGTTTTTAGTCTACAACTCCATCTTGATCTCTCATGGCCAGCTTCATGGATTTGTTGGTGTTCAATTATCTGCAATGATATTGATCTTGTCCAGAGTCGTAGCGAGCTTCTGATTTCAGTGAACAGGGAGCAGATTTGTGGTGACAAGCCATTCCCTAGCGTGGTGTTTCTCTTGCAGTCATGGTGGTGGTGCATAAATTTAAACGAACCATGTAGTGCAGATGGTGGAACTTGCATACTGCATTTGAGTATTATGAATAAGTGCCTATTACAAGCAACCCAAGTCATGATCCTTGCAAAATGTCTAAATCCTATCAGAGTGATAATCCGTGCAGAATGTCTAAATCCTACCAGAGGGTCAACATGCAGTTTGACTGAATCCAGGCAATAGATATTTGAACAAGATGGAGAAGCCGCAGTGCAAGTGTTGGAATTTAAGCAGTACATGTGTTATCTGAAACTACTGCTAGCTGGTATTTGTGGTGATGACAGATTGACATTCAACATCAAGAAAATGTAGGTGCCATGGGATCCTGGCATCGAGAAATCCAAGTATTGTAATGTTGGAAGTCGTGCCCAAAAGTCTGGATATCTTATGTCCATGGATTGGCTGCAGGGTATTTTGTGGTCAGCGATCAAGGTGCTTGTTTGTCATACATTCAAGTTATTCAATAATATGACCATGAAGATTCATCTCAAGTATCACTCAACAACTGCTTGCGGACAAGCTGTGTTTCAAGGAGGAAAGGACGTGAGGAACCTGGGCTGGGCCGAAATACCAAGTCGCTGCTAGATGTTCTTGGCCCTGAGACGCAAGGCCACATGATGCTATATGTCCTGAAGAGACAACAAGGGAGAGGTGTCGAAAGACCAGAGGAGAACCAGGCAACCGGCGACGGTGAGCAGCATCTCGAGGCGAGTATTGGACTCGATTATCCCCTTCTTCCTTCTTCTCCCTTCCTATGTACTAACCTTCCAGCACCTTCTAGAACCTTCTATGTCACTGTTGTGTGCTTGGTTGTTGAGGTTCGTGACACCCAGCTGCTGTGGCGTGCTGTTCCCGCACTGGTCCCATCCTCCATGGACGTTGCCAACACCCTCTCGTCCCCACAACCGCTGCTCTACCTCATATCAACCCTGACATACGTGATGCAGCTTGCCGGGGTCCCGGGGCTCCGTGCTCTTGCACATAGTCTCTGTCATCGATCTCAGATCTATGACCCTGAACCGCCACTATTGCGTCGCCGACGCCCTCCCCATGCGGCTGCTCCCTCTCCAAGGCCACCTCATCGATCGGGGGCTCCGAAATCCGCGGTTGTGCATATTCCGCCGTCGATGCATTGATGCCGTGCGGTCTCGACACGCCCTGGCTTACCATAGATTAGGGGGTGAAAGTGATACAGATATTATCCGCTCACCCTGACTTATAGAAGGCCCTCAGGCATCAAATATTATAGTTAGTATTTGAATCCGGATAATCAATATCCGTTTGTATTAGTATCGGCATAGCTTAAGTTGAATATGTATGGTAGTATGTAATGTATATCAATAACCGGCATAAACCATTCGTATTCGAATCCGATCTAGCAAAAAAAATAAATATCTGTATACATATACGTGCATATCCATCCTGATCCGATCTGCTGTACACTACTACAAACAATAACTAGGCGGCAAGGGCTTCAGAGGCGGATATGAAATCCGTTCGCCTATGTTAATGCCTGATATTAATGAAGACAATTTTTTTTCATTTTTAGAGGCAGTTGCTCTTGTCCACCTTCGAAATTATATTTTCAGAGCCCGGCATTTTAAAACAGTTGCATAAAAAATGGTATATTTTCGGAGGCAGACGTTATAAGCTGTCCGTCTCCTAAAATTGATTTTTTTGGAAGCGGATACTTTATAAAGCTCGCTTTCTAAAATGGTGCGGCCCAAATCAGACCCAAAAAACTCATTAACGATTCCATATAAAACCCTAACCATGGGGTTTCTCTCACATCCTTTCTCTCCCTCGCTCCTCTCTCTCACTCTCCCAAATTCCTCGACCGGTGACGCCCCTCCCCTTTCCTCTCTTCCTCTACCTCCTTCGCCAGCCCACGTCCACCAGCACACACCCACTCCCGATGGTGCCTAACCTCCTCGGTCGGCTCCCTTGCCTCCACTCCACCGGATATGGGCACGTGGCGGCACGGTGTGGGCAAGCGTGGCGGCGTTCCCTGCGAGGTAGTGTGGGCGAGCCGAGGCGGCGGCGAAGCACGACAGAGGCGAGGTGCAGGTGACGGTGGCTGCGAGCGGCAGCAGCAGTGCACCCCTGGATTGGCTTGGCGGGCCCGGATGGGCTCTGTGGGCCCATATAGGGTTTTGCTTTTTTTATTTTTTCTTAATTAATGAAGATGGATGCAAAACCACCTCCATTAGTCCCTTATTAACAGAAGCCCTAAACGGTTGATATTTTCTAGCGACATGGCTCAACAAAAATGGCACGCAGGAGATTGGGTTTTAAGATAATGACATTCGAGATATATGAGTTTTCTAGTGGTAGATGAGGGATTAGAGTTTAAGCCAATGGCATAAAAGGATTTTTTTCTTTTCTTGGAAGCGTGGAAAGAAAATTAAACACATAGTGAATTTCCTTATATAAATCACGGCATGCTTGCATCACGCAACACATGCATGAGTAGTATTTTGTGCTTAGTTATCTTTGCTCGAGGGTATCATAAAAACCGGCATGTGATGGTGACTCATACATATGAGCACTTAATTTCATTCCACTCCACTTGGGGGATGATAAACTGCCGGTGGCCCAATTGTGTGCCATTGTTCATTACCTTTCAAAATGTGATAACATGGAATCTTCACCCGTTGTGCGTGAGGACAAAGCTAGATTTAATTTTACGATATTACAAATATGTAATCATGTACTGTATATACAAAAGATTGATGATTGTGGTCTTCGATGTCTTTAACGACCGTTGTATATGCATGATGACTTAATATTTTTTTTGACGGTCATGGTGACTTAATATTTTTATCACTTCAACGACCTTATTTACAAAACTAGCTGTATGTACAGATATCACTCTCAGCAATCATTCCAACGACCTTATATACAAATAATGACCTAGATGTTCATCCTCTTCCAATACCGTCAAGATCCATAAGCCTAACAGAGGTTCCTGTTTTTATAGTGGAACCAGCTATGCAACACCAAGTTGAAGTCATCTCCTCTATACCGACCGTATAGTTTAATTCCAAAACGCTGGATCGTACGTTAACGATGTGAGGTTTGGAAGATTCACATATACCATTACGTGCACTCGACCTCTTCAGGGATATATTTTGGTCAAATGATAATACTACCAAAACAAATGGTGGAAGTACCTGCTTGTATATGTTTTTTCATCAATAATTTTATTTGTGCGTACTGGAGCAAGCCTTTTCATATGCCAGGCCCAATTATTGTCTGGATTGATATATCTGTACCAGCATTATTGATGCTGCCATCATGTTTTTAAAGATGTAAGTTGATTCAGTCACAGGATTAGACGTTGAATACTGGAACATATCAAATTTCAGAATGATTAGGCCAGGTCATGCAGAATGTGCTACATTGGCAAGTAGCTAGGTATGGAATTAACACCCTAAATTATTTCTAGTGTTATGGAATCTTAAACAGATACTAGTATAGAAGGAATCATAACACATGAGCATTCGGTTGCTTTTATGACCTTTTCCATATTCCATTTGGGGAAGAAGGTGCAAGTGTTCAGTGTTTTTGTTCAGTAAAATAATGTGGTCATTGGCATCTATTTATATAAATTGAATTTGCATTAAAAGAATCTTGTGGTGGAACTATTTTACATTAAACGAGACGTACCATCATACACATAGGAATAACACATATATATGTAATGTATTCATCAGTTCATCAGCTTAGTTGTAGACTGATAGTAATAATTAAATCCGTTTGAGCACCAAATAAGGTGAAGGCACATGTGATCCATGGAAGCCCACTTGAGCGTATGGTTTTGGCTTTTCTAGATATATGGATTTTTGGTTTTTCTAGATACATGGATTTTGTTATGTAAGTAGACATATAACTCTATATTTAGATGAAAAGGCATAGCAAAATATATGTATATAGAAAAGATAAATCGACCTGCAAAATTCTGTATAGCAATCAATGGCTACCCAAAGTTCACACTGCTGTGATGGCAGAAACAAAGCAATCCACCATGTTAATAAGTCACATAACAACTAATAATTACTCTCTACATTCCGAATTATAAGTCGTTTGACTTTTTGTAGCATAAGTTTGATCGCTCGTCTTATTAAAAAATTATACAAATATAGTAAAATTTAAGTTATTCTTGAAAAAAATTATTAATAAAGCAAGCCATAACAAGAAAAATGTGTTGCACAATTTTTTGAATAAGACGAGTGATCAAACTTGAGGTCCAAAAAATCAAACGACTTATAATTTGGAACAAAGAGAGTATTAGCCACCACTAGTATTAGTGCAGTTGTGATGACGAAAACAAAGTACTCCCCTTGTCCTAAAAGAATTCAATTATACTTGGTCCTAAGTCAAAATATATGGAATTTAGTCAAATTTACAAAGAATACTATGTTAAAGTACATTTATAATTAAGTGAAAATTAGGTTAAATGTCCAACAAACTGTTCAAATTGAAAAAATTAATTAAGTACAAATTGTTGGCTATTAGTCTGCATGGCGAACAAATGAGTATGCATGGCGAATGAATTTGTCTATGAACTGAAAATATAATTGTACACCGCGAAGTCCAGATCACAGACAAATAAGTTCATGTCACAAGCAAATAAGTTTACGCACGGAATAATGGAAAACATGGTCCTGCCTGCACATGTGCGGAAGGTGAAGCTGACGGTCATCTTAAGACGCAAATGCAGTTCTGACCTTCCCATAGGTAAGAGAAGCCAGTGAATCAATGAAAAGTTCAAGGGCACCAGCCTACCACTTTATACAGAGGTATGGAGCTTGAAAGCTTGTACCAATGTCTACTAGGCCTACAGAGCCCGCCGAGGGAACCAGTGGTTCGAATCCTAATTTAATAAGCACGAAAACTCAGGCTGGTGGCACAAACGCTACAGGGTCAAGCTCTGCTGGTACAACAGAACCTCCTCCATTAGCACACGTACAAATGCAAATGAAAGGGAGTGGATTTGTGCTGCAATGAAGCTGCAATGTTTTAACTAGTGATCGTGGCCCAAGTGGTCACTGGACCATGGCTGTAGTAATGACCACCTAATAAGATGCACACACACGTCCAACAACCTGATGAACACACGCTCTTCTTTACGGAACTTGCAGAAATTACAGACACTGACTCTGACCAAATTATCCGACAACAGACACAACATGAAAGAGATACAGACACGACATCCTAACTCACACATGGTGTGCCACAAGTTGGTCTGTCTCAACATGACTGTGGGCAATATACGAAGAATGTTCCAACTTACACGTTACAAGCACTAGGTTGATATAAAGACTTCTGCTTGTGCACTGGTTGGGCAGATTGCACAACATCCATTGGCTTGGCAGGGCTTCGCTTCAGTACACCAGCATGCGTGAGCAGCGCCCAAAGGTGTGTGATGAACTCACCTCCTCTTGCAAGAACTTCTAGGTGCGCCCGGGCATCGTCAGATGGCGAGACGTACAACATCATCTCCACCCAGAAATCAGATAGGATCTTCCCCTGCAATTTTGAGTCTTGTGTGCCAATCTGCCTTGCAAGATGAACACCCTGTGCAACAAGTGGTGCTTCACTAACATCATCATCACCGATGTCAATCTTCAATAGTTCCTTACACCTGCTCTCCAAATCAGTGCTCCCTTCGAGTACTTTGTCTAGTTCCTGCCATTGATCACCTCCTTTATCAATTGACTGATCGAGTATGGATTCCGATATAGAGCTGTGGTCGGGCAAGAAATTAGGTGCAAAAGCGAGTAGATGCATGCAATACTTCGATAAAGTGGAGGCTGTTCTAACTTCCTCTGCTTCTCTACCTTTTTTATCCAGCTTGTGCTCACACAGTGTTGTAGCAATGTGCCATACCAGAATGGTTCGACTCACCGCTCCATCGGTAGCAGTAGCATCACATGCCCATGAGAGATCACGGACACCATTTTTTTCCAGTGATGCTACTCCGTTAGTCAGAAGTCCATTGCTTTCTATTAGGGAATCAATGATGGCCTTTGTCACATTTTCAGAAAGTTTCACTGAATTCTTGCGCCCCTTCATGGACTTGTCCACCAAGGACAGTGTAGCATAATGGAGACAATTCATAACCTTACTTTTGCGGCCAAGATTCTCAAGGAAACAGTACTGGCCAAGTTTGGCCTTCCATGGGCGATACACCTTCAACATCAAGAGCAAACGTATGATAATCTCAGCACAGTAGCTTGTTTGCAAAAATGGTGTGGTGACGTAGCTCCGTATAAGTGCCACCTTGAACCAACCTGAGGCCATGTACAGGTACATTTGGTATGCCTCTAGGATTGCCACGATAGCTGTTATGAATATGGTGCCAGACTTTAGACTGCGATTGCTAATATTACTATCATAGTGGCCGTCGTGATGCTTGACATGCAGGCTGCTCACTGTGAGCCACGAGCATAGGGCAGACATGATGAAAGGTAGACATAGAGCCAGGTATCTACCCTTTTGGTAGAGGTAAGAGTACCTTGTGTAATACATGTCATGGACGAAAACAAGCTCCTCCTCAATGACCCTGAAGGCGCGTTGATGTGGCTTGTCCCCGACGAGCAGGCCTTCGAAGACAAAGTTATGGGTTTTGTCAAGATCTGCCTCAGAGAGATTGAAGCCAGCGAACCTTCGGTTGAGCATCTTGGAGAGTGCCATAGAGAGGCACACATCCTTGAGCACCACACCCCGATCATCGGTGAGCAGATTCTCCTTGCACTGCCAGATTTGCTCCACGGTGGTGACCTTCAACTTTTCTGGCTCCTTGTACCATGGTGTGCGTCCACGCCGGTTGACACATTGTTTCTCACCAGCGACCATGTACCGGTAGCCTTCCATGGTCTCAGCATTGAAGGCCACCAACTTGTTGTCTATATATTGCATGTATTCAGCGATCACCTTCACATTCTTGCCGATGTGGGACTTGCTCACCATCCTCATGGAAGCTATCATCACATATGACTTGATGACGATAACAAACATGATGCCTGACAGTGGGTACCACAGGTAGTTCGCATCCACCCTGCCCGCCATGTCACGGGCAAGCTTTAGAACGATGGACACCAACAAGAACCCCTTAAAGAGTTGTTTGACATAGATGCTCTTCCAGTTGTCGATGTCGTTGAGGCGGCAAACTGTGAGGCTGTCCGTGCTGCTGAGGAGCAGAAGCAGAAACACAGCCCACACAGTGTAGTCATTAAAGTACCAATTGGAAGACTGCATCCCCCCAATGATGTAGCCCACCAGGGGGTAGGAGAGCGAGTAGACTCCTGCCACGATATGGTGGAGTAGCCCATGGCTCAAACGCCGACGTAAAGGACCCAATACATGCAAGAGGAATATGGCCGCCATTGCCAGGTAGACCAAATCTTTCACAAAGCCCAAAGTGACTTCATCATGAACTGAGAAAGTGGAATCTGCTGGTTCTGGTGGGAGACTTGGTGCAAAAGCCATGGCTCCCTGCTCCCTAATCTTATTAGAATGGGAGCCCTAGTTCTCTACCTCACACTAATGAAGAGAGTGTTTGGAGTCCTGAAGAGCCCCAAGGCCCGTATATATATACCAGCTTAGTGGTATCAAAGAGTTAATAATTAAGCTCCACTAGAGTGTCAATCAGACAAAGAAATACGTGGTCCATGGAAGCCGAGTTGAGCATCTAAGCCCAGTTGAGTACATGTAACCACAACAGCCAAAAGCATGTATATATATAGGTTATTAAGTGATAACAAAGCAAGCCACCACTTTGAGCCATATCACCAACTAACAAGTATTGGCCTTCCTTCGCTTCCTTCAATTCTGTTGTGGTGCCTGGTGCTAGCTGCGGTCACTTCTGCTTGCTGCTGCGGCCTTCAATTCCTCTGTTGCATCTGCTAGGTCTGTTTATATAATTTGGTCGCTTCTGTCGTTCGTGCAATTATGCTTATGGCACGTTCAACAGTTTAAACTGTTGTTGTCCACAAAACCTTATGCCATGTCATATACTACAGATAGCGAAACAGACAAGTACTTGTATAGAGGTCTGTCTATTAAGTTGTCTATGAAACATTTAATCCATTTGTGGGCACAACTGCATAAAATCGAGCACGGTGATGGGAATGTCGTAGTCTTCAATACAACGGTGCTAGGAGCATAGATAAGATTTGGGAGCACGAGCCCCTATCATCCCTTCATGATAAGGATGGGCATTCAGTACTAACCGAACCGAACCGAAAGTACCGAGGAAGTTCGGTTCCTAAGAAACAGGTACCAATCAGTTCTTAGGATCAAGTACCGATGAATTTTGGTTTCGGTACTAATCGAAGGAGCCAAACTTCCTGTATGCACCAAAAAAGAGCCATCTAAATGCAAATTTGGATAGCATTTTCCCTTATTTTTCATGCATCCAACAACCAATTAAACAAGCAATAATCACAAAGTTTAGTACACTACTTCACACTCACAAAGAACAATCTCCAACAAGGCAACAAGCAAATGCTATTGGGCTGGATTGGTTGTAGGCCTCGTTAGTTCGGTTAGTGCCAAGTACTGAACCGAGCTAATTGAGTAACTTCGGTTCCGGGAACTGGTATGGAGCATCGAACCAAAATTCTCGGTTGCGGTTCTTGGTTATTTCAGTTCGGTTCTCGGTACTCGATTATATTAGCCCATCCCTTTGTGAGGTGACCGCACGCATGCCTTCTTCATTTACTATGTTTCTTTTGTCTTGGTGGACGCACAAAGACAGCAAATAGGCTGGCGTTGTACGTGCCATTATGCTCTTTGGGCCGGGGGTTATAACTGCCATTATATATATTACTCGTCAACTTCCTTTCATTCGTGGAATTGGGCTTCGGGAGTCATGGACGCGAAAGCTCTGCCCGGTTTCTGACGCGGTGCTTGTTACAACTGCTTGAAGGTGGGAGACACGCACATGAACCTAACTTGATCTGATCAAGTTATTTTGTCCAAGAACCTACCTGCCGTTGTTCGGCCAAAAAAAAAAAGACATACAGCTAATAAATATAGCTAGAGTACAGCAATATACTCCCTCTGTTCATATTTTTAGGATCGAGGGACTAGTGGGAGTTGACTTAGAGCCGCGGCCAATATATGAGACAATCGAAACTAGTTTGTTTAATTTAGGGATTAGGGTCCGGTGATGTGGCGTGCATAATAAATTTTTCGATTTCATTCCTCGAAAACTACAATACTAGAACAACATAATAAAAAAGAAGAAAGACCCAATAGTCCACGTCTCCATCATTGATATTGTTATTGACCTCGCAAATTCAATAATAGATTCACCTTACAAGTTGCAAAAATGGAGGAAAAATAAATGTTATATGTGTTGGTGGTACCATCCCTTTTTTTTCCGGGTAGGTGGTACCATCCCTTGAGTGCTGAGAGCAAATTGCTGGCTAGGATGTGAATACATCATGGGTATATTCAAATAGTGGGATGGGCGTTTACCACGACTTGGTCAGGACTCACGTCTGTATCTGAATTTATTTGACTTGTAATTTTGTAATTTATTTTTCTTTTTCTGTACTTAGTACTTCAAGCTGTATTAATTAATTACGATCCATACATAGGTATTTACAAGGTTTATTGTGAAACTATAATTCATGACAAATCTAATTATCACTATAAGAAAATTGAGCAATATATTCCTCCAATGCGTTAGTACCAGACAGCTTTTGGTTAGTACCATACGATTTTTGGTCTCATACTAATTTGTTTTTATCCCAGGATATCTTTTAGTACTAGGTCATAACACTACCCGTTGATATTATGACTTGATATTAAAAGGCCTAGACTATTTAGTATGGGGAATAAGACCACAGCACGACAGTACCCCGTGGAGGGCTGGAGGAGTACCATCGTGGTGTACCTGAGGTTTTGGTGGCCCAGGGCGAAACTACCCAGAGTGGCCCTCTACTACTACTAATAAAAATAATCAGAATGGGAGTACTAACAATAAAATACCTCAATTTTACAGAAACAGTAAAAAAAACATTGGTGGCAAGCAATTTAGGCCTTGTTTAGTTCCAAATTGGTGGCAAGTTGGTGGTACTTGGTGGCAAGTTGGTATTTTCTATGAGAGGACACAGTTGTGGAAAGTTGGGGAACTAAACAAGACCTTTAATCACAGTAGTAAAAATGGATTCTTCATCTACTTTGGATGAGGGTGGCAGCTGGCAAGCAATTTAATCACAATAGTTAAAATGGATTCTTCATCTACATTGGCAGAGGGCTCATGACCACTCACATTGTTATCATCCGTGTTAATGTTAACATTGTCTTTGGTAAGGCATTGGTCTTCTAGATTCCTTTCTTCAATGAATGAGGAATGCTTTCTATGTGACATGATGGATGGTGAACCTTAAATTATGAGCAGCTGATCAATCGTTATGTCCTAGATTAACGCGTTGTGCCCCTGATGACCAATTTATGCTCAAGTGTGCATAATCATCAATTTAATCATGATATTAGAAAATACACTTGACACAATATAAATCCGGTAGTCCGTCGAGTGTCCCAAGGACTCCTCGAATAATCTTCTTACCACTTTTAGCTTAGCCATACATCAGTATCGCTTTAACCATGGGAAACCACAACAAGCATTACCTTTTTACATAAATACATAAAGGTATAAGCTAACACAAACCATAGTTTGAAGCAACCTTAAGATGCAAGTTACAAGTGCCAAGAGTTTAACATCTAAGCAAGCCTAGGTAGTTATAAACAAGTTAATTTACATCTCTAGTTTAATACTAGAACAACAGAAACCCCACACCGTTCTAGTTCTTTCGGATCTCCTCGTCGATGACTTCTTGGGAAACTTCTGACAACAACAAAGAAAGATCCCCTTAGTACGGATATGATCCGTCTTACCAAAGAAAAGACTCTCAAGGATTATGAAAGCTTTCGAGTGAACTGGCAGAGTATTCTTTTGCAAAAAATCCTTACCTGAACCCGGGAATGCCCCCCTACGTGGGGCCCTACGTTTAGCCTGACCACCAATCTAGATCGATTTACATCCTGCAGCATATATCTAGTCCCCAGCCATTCCCGGGTTCAGCAGATATCTAGTTACCCAATGAGTTTAGTTTCCACTAGATATGTTGCCTTGTTAATTACACAAGGCATTTGCATTGGAAGAAATAATAAAAAGGAATAAAATAAAGAATAAATTGCATCGATCATACAAAAACTTGTATGGATGTATCACTTTGGTCCAACAAGTTGCAAAATGTGCAAAATGATTTGGTCCAACAAGTTGCAAAATGTGCAAAATGATACAAAAACTTGTCATATGTGTGCATATACTGTCCAATGTACACTTTGTAGATGTATTTTACCACTGTAGCAAGTGATGTGGATGGTTTTACGCACGTAACCCCCTAGCTTTATTCTTCTCGTCTCAATTTAATTTTATGCATATGCACTATATTCAGATCACATTATTGTTTTTATATGTATATAACCTCTGTTATCTATTATTATTTGAAAATGTACCAACTTGGAAGTTCATATCACATTTTGACTACATATGAATGAAAACAAAATAACTTCAATTTGGAAGGAGATGTCTCTTGATGGAAACTAGGGTTCCTGATCATCCGAAAGGTTCATATAAGCGACGATTTGGTGGAGTCACGACACAAATCGATCCGGCTTCCGAACAACACGTTCCGAGCCCCACAATCGCAGCACCACAACTCCTCTGGTTATCAACCGTGTCACGAACCGGTTGACCTCGCCAAGAAGGCTAATCCCTGCAAGCGAAACGAAGAACACAAGCAAGAACTTGAAAGTACGCAGCTCTCAATATTGGTGACAATCTGCGGATGAGTGATTAAGCACACAAGTTGGGATTCTACAAACCGAAAACGGGGACTGTTCAAGATAGATTGATCTAAAGCAAAACCCAAGCCCTAAGGAAAGCTTAGGGTCGTGGATGACCCCCTGCTCATGCCCCCTAATGGGCTTGATGACGATACACGGCCCAAAGGCCAAAAGACGGTGACGGAGCACCAGGACAGATTCTGAACGCTACCTTGTTTGGATGATTCCCTACGACTCAGAACATATTGGGGCTTCAAACCAACGCCATTGGAAGCTCTATGAAATCTTCTTTCCAACCATATGTGGATCGTCGAAAGCGGACTCCGTATGTGGCCTGGGGGTCCGTTTTACCGAAAGCAGCTCCTGGACTCCGAGGTGGACTCGAACTCGAGTTGTAATGGGCCTCCATCTTGACTTGGGCGCCCTTGCTGGTATCCTAAGGTGGCGGCCAAGGTGGAGGACGTCCTTGAACATCTTTGAAGCTCTCTCTATATGTCTGGAGCCTACTCCATCTTAGGCCTGGGTCCCATGTGTGAATAACAAGCCCGCGAAGATATTGTAATAATGCATTTGTACCTTCAGTCAAATAATGACATGGACATGTGGAACCAAGTGAATAGTATAACAAATCATTATGCAAATGGGGAAATAAATACACCTTATGACCAATGTTCGTATCCGATGGTGTCATGTTCTCATCATCCTCCCCTTCCTGAAAGCAAACCGTCCTCGGTTTGGCCTTAGTTGTAGAAGATGTTGTAAGTGACAACCACCAATGCTCCCCTTCTTGAAAGTTTACCTGTTTCTTGAAAATAAAACTAGAGGAACTAGATGTGACATGATTTGTGTTATTGCAGCCCTCTAATTGATCACATTGTTGCCCAACCAAAGAGTATTTCAGATTTGAACAAATATAAACTCGGTGCACCATATATTCTCCATTGTGATTATATTTGCCAATAAAGTGATATATATTTCTATTCAAACATGGCAATTCAAAATTTGCAAAAAGTCTCTCCTCCAAACAATTTAGATTACATAGAACATCAAATTCGATATAACCCAAAGTATTTAAAGAAGATAGCAATTTTTGTTCGACATGTGCACAAGTAATAGGAACAAACATTTTTTATTTTCAGCACAAGTATATGACTCCAAAGCATGATTATCATTAGTATGGACTAGTGGTGGCATAGGAATATATGAAGCATTAGTGCACAACTCTTCTTTATCAAAAAAATATCAAGCCAATCATCTTGTGACAAAGGTAAATCAAGAGTAGGTTCCACTAACAGTTGCTCTATATTAGCATGTTCGGTGGAAAAATTCCACATATCATAATTTTCACCTTCCGTGATTGGGGCACCATGTGTAACAGCTTTGGCCACATAAGCAGCAGCCGTCAAAGGTGCATTGTGGTAAGAAGGTCCTGACTCTTCATATGCGGTTGTGAGCACCTCATTTTCTTCTTGTTGTGGTATATGCTGCAAAACATTAGTTCCAACGAGAGGCAAAATAGCATGATCTTTTTGTAAAAATTCAGATTTAGATGAAGGTGTTGGAACATCTAAAATTGCCCATTCTTTTCTAAAAGGCTCCTTCTTCATTCTCTCTGCCCTCATGAGATCTTCTTTTAAAATTTCAGCAATACTCATAGGTTTAAGAATAATATTTTTTCCTTTATATTTGAAAGAATAATCATTAGCAATTGTATTATGCACAACATTATTTTCAGATATCCATGGTTCACCAAATAACAAATTGCATGCTTGCATAGGTACTATATCAAATTCTCACTATCCTTGTAGACATCAATAAAAAATTCTATACGTGCAATCTTATTTACCTTTATGATATCACAAGAATTTACCGATTGGATGTAGTATGGAGATGGATGCGGCTCTGTGGTCAATCCAAGCTTCTCGACCAACTCTAAACTTGCAATGTTGCGGCTGCTATCACGGTCAATGATGACACGACAACGTCGATTCCTCACAACAAAGAAAGTTTGGAATAAATTGTTGACTTGATTTCGTTCCAACTTCTGCATTTCAGAACTAAACACATATTGTTCTATAATATCCATATTGTCCTGCAAAATATTAGTCATAGAAGAAATAACAACAATTAATTATCCCTAATAATCTCCTATGCAGGTGTGATGGTGCCTCTCAATCAATCAACACAGCAAAAAGAAGCACCTTACCAAGGTCTTACAGGTTCTTACCAGCAAAGCAAAGGATTACCTAGAAGATGTGATCCAGCGATTGCAAGGGTCAAAAGCTGTGTTGTCCAAAAGTAATATGTGGAGCTATAGGAAGGCCAAAAAGATGTAGCAAGGAATAACAATAATTCAATTCAGAAATTGCAAAGCTGAAAATTAGTCCCAAGCTATTGTCTATGTCGCCGGCCTAAACTTGTCTCAGACCTAGCTTAGGCAAGCGAGAGATACAACCAGCCAAGGACTCAAATGGATGCAAGCACTTCTGAATTTCTTTTTTTTTCTTCCTTCTCTTTTTTTTTGGGTGCGGCCTTTTCTGTTCTTTCTTCCTAGCACCTTTTCCTTTTCTATTTGATTTTTTTATACCAGCAAGTGCCGCAAAAGAATTTTTACAATATATGCATACTCAACTTGCACTTGTGCTATGCAAGGCAATTAGAACAATGATCAGGATAAACTCCCTACCAGGAAATATCAATAATGACACATAGCCTAATTTTTCCTTGGCATACAGATTTTTGCTGTGAAAAAAAAAACAATATGGCAGCTAGCACACACAATCTGAACTTGCTCTTTCTTTTCTGTCCTGAAATCACACACTGAATAAACTAACTATATCATTGACACAAAATTCAGCATAGCAGTAGCTCCTTTATTTTGAAAGATGTAGCAGCAGATCAGCGATAATGCACATGAACCATTGACACTTAACACTAGAGACCAAGAAAAATACCTAGACACGACAAACACAATGACACAACGAAGACATTGTAATAATGCATTTGTACCTTCAGTCAAATAATAACATGGACATGTGGAACCAAGTGAATTGTATAACAAATCATTATGCAAATGGGGAAATAAATACACCTTATGATCAATGTTCGTATCCGATGGTGTTATGTTCTCATCATCTCTGCTAAAGCAGATGATTCTATATATGCATGTAACCAAGTTGGTGGGACCAAGATGCTTATTTTGCCTTTGAATTTTGTTTAATATTTTAAAAATTGTTGGTGAACTGATGTCCATAATCAGGTGGTAAATGTCGGTTCATCCATATTTGTTTGAAAATTGGGCCTCAGTGTCATATCCTATTTAACTATACTTACTTGTATGTTTAACCCGCAATAAACCAAAGCCACCCTATACATGAAGAATTTTTATGAATATAGGGGTGGACACATGGTTAAAATTAAATTAAGATGAAAAGGAAAAACAAAGCTAGGGGGTTACATGTGAAAACCATCTACGTCACTTGCTACAGTGGTAAAAATACAGGTAGATAGTGTACTTTGGACTGTATATGCACACCTACGACAAGTTTTTGTATTTGATTGCACAATTTACTACTTGTTGGACCAAAATGATACATCCATACAAGTTCTTGTATGGTGGGTGTAATTTACTCTAAAATAAAAGAAGCAAGAAGGAACATACGCTTCCAAAGCCCATGTAGAAGCTGCAGCATGCATCGGCTTCGCACTGGGTCGGGCCTATGGCATGTGCAGGACGTGCGATGGCACAAGTCCCCCAATTTAGAGGGGCCCTAAATTTTTTCTATGTGGCTTAGGTCCAACAATGTCCCTTGATGATTAAGGCCCTATTTATTTTCATTGATTGACTATATATTCTAGCTTGTTAGTGCTAAATTATAATTGAGATTATTGGTTCTAGATTATCTAATCTTCGTAGAGTTGTTTCTTTTCCTATATTATCGACAGACTAAATGGTTGGTGTAGATAATGTAAAATAAACACCCCCTTGAGTGTAAACAAACGTGCCCAAAGTGCAGTGATCGTTCTTCAACTACTTCCTTGCTAACATTCTGTAGACCCTTCTTTAGGGCCCGTGTGGCCCTCCATTGGATTGGTAGCCCATAGTCGTCGTACTCCCTTTGTCAGATATTCGAGGGCCGAGGCCGGCGTGAAAGTTGTTAGATTATTGGGCTTGGCCCATATAAATAGTCCTAAATAAATCTCAAAGTTCCATTATTACTTGAGGGGTACATCATCTATTAGTCTCTTATTGCTAATGGATGATGGTGTGGAGACTTTTTCTCCCAATAAATAGAGACCAGCTCCCTCATGTAAAAGAGTGCAGCATAGACTGCATACGGGGAATCCCCTAGGTTTGCGAATCCCTAAAAAGATCTTTACGAGTTAGAGTTTTGCTACTTCTCGTTGCCGTGCTGCATCGTAGTCTACTTCATCCCGAGCGTCAGCGTGTACCGGCGAACGGGAGAGCAGGTCTCTGGAACCTCTCTCTTGTGATCCTGCACCGGGAGAGGGCGGACAGGTTTTTGGGAAGCGCTCCGTGCGACTGCTCAAGGTCTTCATCACGGCTCGTCCTCTGTCCAAGTCGGGTGTTGTGGCGTACGTACCTGCGCTCCATCCGGAACACCATTATCATTCCATCTGCACAACTCGTCATCCCAGCGACTTCCAATTACATACATGGCGTTTTAATAATATTTTCTAAGATTATGATTAAGGTGTTTGTACAGCCTAGTATGCTAGAGATTTGCATGCTAGAATTTTTGCTCATCGTGTTTAATCTAGTTCGGAAATTAAACTTAAAAAAAACAGTGTACACCTCGTCTCTTGAAGTGACGAGTCAGCGTTGCATTGTTGTGACTTGTGTGACATGTTAATTACGATTGGACTAGGATCTTGCCCGTGCGTTGCAATGGGACGGTAAAACTTTTGTATAAAAACACATACAAAATCGTAAAAAGACAATAATTCAATTATACAAATTTCATTATTGTAAAACAAAACAGTCCTCTCTATTAAAAATTAAATCCATGATACGATTAAGATATTATTTTATATCTGCGGGAAGCATCTTTCGAATATGTATTTGCTTTGTGCGATACGACATCAATAACGAAACGATAACGAAATGATGATGCATTACAGTTGGGTCCTGCAAACATGAGGAATACATACGTATCTTATATATGTCTAGCACAATTGTATCCAGGGATCTTACATATATTACAAGAAATTATTACACTAACCTTAGAGATTGGAGTCTTCTGGTTACTCTTAGGATGAGGAAACCCTTTGTCATAAAGTTTAATACCATCTTCACTGGTATATGGAAAAAAATATGGAACAAACAATATAGAACATCACAATAGTTAATAATTTAATTTTAAAGTTTTATATTGTAATTAATTATCCAATTTCGCCATGTCATTCAGTCGCTATTAGTGACAAGCATCAGGTTTACCTGGCAGTGAAATGACATCCAGAAACCACCAACATCAGAGAGATGATAAAAAGACTGATTTTAGGGTCCCTGTATAAAACATTATCACTTTCTTCAGTAAAAATACTAATGTGCAGTCCTGGTATACCAATGCTAGTGTCATGCCAGCTAAGAACTGTACTACTAATACTGAACTATTATTAAATACTCCCTCTGTCTCAGGATATAAGGCACGGTCAAACTTGGCACAGTCTCCAACAATTAAGTTTGACTGTTAATATCTCCTATAATATAATATTTATATTAACAAAAATTATATTTATATGGAACTACTTTTAAACATAAATTCGATGATATGATGGTTGTTAGAAAAAAATTATTATACAAAATTAATCGTAGGTCCAAATTTTCAAAGTTTGAATCTTGATTTATGTGCGCGCCTTATATCCTGGGACGGAGTATAGCTATAGGTCAACAGTTATATGGCATGATAAAGTGCATTCCATTTAATGCAAGATATTTTAATTAAATAGACTGTGCTTGTCCATCATGCAAAATATCAATTCTTTTGGCATATCCATAATTTACCAAATTGACCAATTGTCAAAACCACTCAGAATGGTTCTGTTATTTTGCCGTTTCAACAAATATGGGATCCGCATGAAAAATACCCGCAAATAGTTTCTTTACTATTGCAAATTTAAATTTAAAGTTGAAAAACAAAGCTGACTACTACAATAGTAAATCCTGCACTCCAGCGCTGAGATTTCACTTGGGCATGTCCATAAACTCCCAAGCTCAGCACATGATTCTGATCCCGTTCCTGCGTGCTGTGGACTCTGCCATTTGGTGCAGGCATTCTCACAAACACCTGATATGCAACAGACACGAAGCTTCATACTATGCAGCGACCATCTTTCAAATCTCCACCGAAACACGGGAATAGCAATTAGCAACCAAGCTGCGAATGCATGCGCGTGAGAGGAGAGAGAACGAGAGGGGAATTAGGGTGTGTTTAGATTGGGGAAAGATTCCCCGAAAATACACTGTTGACCAAAAAAACACTGTAGATGAATAGTGTTCTGTGAGTAGAAGAGATGAAATGAATAATGAAAAGTTGGATGAATAGTGAAAAGTTGGGGAATCTTTTGGGAACTAAACGGGGCCTTATTCAAAAAAGAACGAGAGGGGAGGAGACTGGGCGTATGGTATGGACCTCGAGGGAGTGGAGGAAGTACTCAGGGTCAGGGGCGAGCGTGGCAAGGCCGCGGTAGCACAGGTCGCCGACGACGGGAGCTAGGCAGTTATTGCGAAGATGCAAGGGCGCTAGGTGCGGTTCGATATCCGGCGGCCTCGCTCGTAGCGCATCACCCATCGCTGATCACCCATTGCTGATTTCCCTCGCCGGCGGCCGCGCCGCGTGTCCGTCCGGAGGCGATAGTCGTCCACACCGAAGGTCTCCTCCGCCTCCTTCTTGGACAGCAAATCGATGGCCCTCTCCCAGCTTTGGCATAGGCTAGACTTCGGCGAGGACGGTCGTCCACCGGCGTTGTGATCTCAGATGCTCCCTGCCACGGCGGGCGCCTCGTTCGTTGTGGCCGGTGGTGAGGCGACGTGTGCCAAGGCGAGGAGGGTGGGCACCGGCGAGCCATGATCTCGGCTTATCCCTACGGCGGTGGACAACTCGATACCTAGCCTCGTCGTATCCGAGGCAAGGCGTCGAGGAGGGTCGGTCGGACACCTCAACTCGATGGAAGGTGAGGGTGGGCATCGATGGAGAGCGTCGATGGGAGGAGGCCGCTGCGCGGGGACGGGCCGAGGTGGATTTGGGAAGGCGCGCGGTGATTGCGGAGCAGGTGACGCAACATCATCACGTTGCGTTTGATTTGCAGTGGATGGTAGGATTTCAAGGAGACACATGGTGTATCCTAAGGACGTACCATGGTGAAGCTGAGGGACACGACATCCCTTGCACTCCTTTTAGGAGTAGAGACTAGGTTCATACCCGTGCGTTGCTACGGGCAAAAAAAATATTTATACTATAACACATAGCATCAACAAAGACAATAATGCTGCAAAGCAACCACATACTTATAGGAAGATGCATGCCAAAATCAAGCACACTGTAAGGTAAAACAACTAAACAAGATTGCTGCTGCTAGTGGGTATCCAATGCAAGTGGTAACAGTAGAATTGTATTATGCATCAGAGGAGAAAAGAGAGGGAAAATAACATTTTTCTGGAGATTTCCCTGCCCGTATATGCAATCACTTCTGAGTATGTAACGTCACTAATTTGCACAACCTAAGCAAATTAGTAGGGTAGGCATATCTGATTGACAGCTACTGCTCTAAAACCTGAACCACAAAATCGATCATCAAGAGAGATGGCAACAAGAGGAGTACGTAAAGACAGCCATGCCCATCGAGCTTCTTCACGGTGAAGGTACGCGGTACCCATTTTGTTAATTGTCATGAACGACCGAGCACACGAAGAGGCTCAGCGGGTCTCGCACCCGTCCACAGCTCCACCCGCTCACGACGATGGTTGAGGTGAGCCCGTGGCGGCCACAGAGCACAGACCTATGTCCCCTTGCGTCTGTGAAGCAGACGAACCCCGACGTATCTCGTGTTTTTTGCTTAAGCGGGGTGTCCACGCCGCCAATGACCACCACGGTGTATTCCTCCGATGAGGAGGACCAGGGCCACGCTCTACACCGCACCGAAGACCGCCAAGTCATTTCGAGAGTTTCTCCGAAGGTCGGCCTGGACGACGGGAGGACGGCGCAGATCGGACAACAGGGCTTGACGTTGGATGGGAGAGCGGCACGTTGGAGCGGACGATTACAGGGCCTAGCGGACAGCGGCAGGGCGGCGCGTTCGCCGAGAAGATGTCTCGATCTCAGGGCGAAGTCGTCCATCTCATGGGGAAGTCACCGTCGAGGCGTCGATCCCCTGGGGAAGACTTTGATCTAGGGGGAAGACACGCCTGGTCGGCTGGAGGATGCCTGGTGTCCGGGAGACCGAGACGACGTCGATCGCAGGTGGAGAACTGGTCACCGGCCGGGGGAACGCCGAGGGCGCTGTTAGGGTTCGTCGATCGCTGGGCACGGACGAACGGGAGGGTTGAGAGTGTATGCGTGATTACGGCGAAGCGGGTTGGTGGGCGGATGGTGGTTTTGGGGATGGCGATGTAGGAAGACATACGACGAAACAAGGATGGGCAACGGCTTCATGGACGACGGCGTCGTCCATGGTGGCGATTCTCAGGATTGGCAGCGGCGTGACGGAAGGCGCACGCGTGCTGGCGGGGGCTTCTTGGCGGTCGCATCAACATGCGGGAAAGAGAGGATCGCGGGCGTTGGAGGCGCGTTTGGAGGGCCTGCGAAGGGAGGAGAGGATCGCGGGCGTGGAGGTGCGGCCTTTCCGGTGAACTGGTGAAGGGAGGAGAGGATCACGGACGGGATTGGAGTTTCTTTTTAAAACGCGTTGTTTCCTTTTGAAACGTGTGGACGATAAGTGTTTTTGGTCGTTTGATTTGCAGTGGATGGTAGGATTTTAAGGAGACACACGGTGTATCCTAAGGACGTACCATGGTGAAGTTATGATGAAGCTGGGGACACGACATCTCTTACACTCCTTTTAGGAGTAGAGATAAGTACATATTAGGGTGAAGATCTAGATGGACTAATGCCGAACGTCGCATAGGGAGAGGCCGCCTCGAGAGAGTACGCTACGATATCTCTCAATTTAAAGTCTCGCATAGGGCCGGCCCGACCCTGGCTTCGCAGCAGGCCCCCGTGACCGACGGCATCCGTGAGGACCCGGTGCCCGATGACTGACGCGTGTCCATGGAGCAAATCAACGCTCCCCCGTCGCATGCTCCTCCGACCAGAAAAGATGCAGCTCGGCTCCCGTCGGCTCGGCTCCAGTTTTCCCAGTTCAGCACACGCAGCTCGGCTCCATCGGCTCCAGATGATTTACTTCCCAAAAACCAAATACATAACTACCAGGGCCTTTCACGCACATGAAATCGGGAGACAACCCTCGCTTACGCCATGGGAACCTTCTCCAGAGAAGGCATCTGCAGCCGCCGCCATGGCAGGAGATCCGGAGGAAGACAATGATCTCCACTGGTCGCCTAAGGATCAACACGAGCCTTCCCTGACACACGACATGGAGCAACCATTGTTGGTAGGGCATCTCACGGCACACAGCCATCATATTGTACAGATCAAACTCCATTGATCCTGTCAAAGGCAAACTAATACAATAGCACGCTGCACATATCAAACATTGGCGCTTGATCCTATGAATAAAAAATTTCTACACATCAGTAATTTTATCACAACAATCTACAATCCTGAATAGTCCAACATTTGCAGTGTCCACTGCTGCAATGAAATGACATCCAGCTTCGTGGTGATCAACGACTACAAACTACAATTTTACTGCTCGCAGAAGTTCCACCGTAGTTGTGATCCTTGGCCTTCTGTGCTCAGTAGCAAAATCGACATAGTTGGCATACCCCAACAATCTAGAAATTGTGTCATAAATTAACCTGAATATAGAGAAAATAAATTTGAACATGTCAGTTTGAGTGCTTCCGTCTATGCTGAAACTCATGCAAAATAACCAAATGTAATAGATGTTACAAGATAAGGTTAAATCAGATAAAAATGAGGCCTTGCAGTGCTTACCCATGGCAGCTGCCAGTTGCACAATCTCCATCAAAGTGAACATTAACATTCAGAAACTAGCTGCAGCCAACGAACATTAACATTCAGAGAATCAGTCACTGCCATGTGCTGGATAACAATGGAGAGTGAACATTCAGATATCCTGACAGTTGCTTACCCTGATGCACCTAAGCTTCTCGTCGCCGATGAAGGGATGACATCAGACGATGGAGGTTACCCAGTCAGAAGAGGGAAGTGGGGATGCCCCATGACATGGCCGGACGTTGGGAACAGGGGGCGCAGTGGGGATGTACAGGAGTACCTTGGCATGGCAGGACGAGAGGAGAGCCAGCGGGTGCGGCGATGGAGCCAGGGTCGTCCACTCGTCGCGTACTTGCGTGTCGCTTTCGTGCGGATGAGGAACGAACGAGCGATGCGGCGAGCCGAGCAGTACAAGGCTACGAGTTGATGGCTGAATTGGGAAAGCTAGAGCCGAGCTATGGTCGGGGGAGCGTGCGACGGAGGAGCGTTGATTTGCTCCATGGGCACGTGTCGGTCATCGGAGCCGGGTCCTCACGGACGGCTGTTTGGGGACGTTCTCCACCCAATTTATTTCCCCCTGGCACCGTCGTGCGTTCGTCGCCCGTTGCTGCAGCCGCCGCAAAGGCCGCCACCTCCTCGCCCGCTCTTTGGCTACTGCGGTCTGACGCTGCTCCTCGTACCACGTCGACCTCACTCACGCGAGGAGGGGAGCGGCGGCTGCTGTGTAGGCGGCGAAGCGCAAGCAACGCTCGCCGGCGGCATGCTGCTGACAGCTGATGATCAATCGACAAGCCGAGGCGCCTGTTGCCTCGATTGATTCCTGCTCCTCTCTCTTGGTCGTCGATCTTTCCGCTTCTCTGCTTACATTTTTCCTTTAAATATAAAACAGGTCGTATTCTGTTGTGGCTCCGTGGCGGAGCCGACTAAAACTCTAGCTAGAATCATTACGAGATACCGACTGGCTTCCTATTTTCATTGGACACAAAGGCCGTCCTTCGTTTTTTGTGTGGGCCTTGCTCTTCAGACAACAGAATCCCTCGAAAATGAATAAGATCTTTACCTATTTCTAAAGCAAGTAAGGTTTCTGCCAATTTTTTCGTCCGTCCTGACAGGTGGGGCCCACATGTCAGACGGATGAGCATGGGTCAGGCTGAGGACGGAGTAGCCGAGGAGCTCCGCAAGCCCCGGGCAGAGGAGGTGGCGCGCCCGAAGAGGAGGAGAGGCACAAATCGAATCGAAACACAAATAGAAGTGAAATCGACACAAATCGATGCGAAATCGAAGCAAAAAATTATCATAAATCGAGCACAAATCGACGCCGCAATGCAGCACCTCTCCTTGGACTTGCCGGCCGAGAGGACCTCTCGCCTGGCCGTCTTCGTCTACACGGGCACGGGCGGCATGGGCGAGGGCGCCATCTCCACCCTGCCGTGGAGGTAGGCCCCTATACTGATGGCCCCCGATGGCTCGATCCAGACCGTACGGAAGGGCACGGGAGAGGGACTAAGGAGAGCTCGCGAGAGGGTGCAAGAGCAGGGGGAGCAGGGAGACCAGCGAGAGGGGGAGCAGGGAGCTCGACGAGTTGACCGCGCAGCGCGAGGAGGAACGCTGACGGAGATCGAGAGAAGCAGGAGGTTGGGGAATGGGGATGGCGGAGAGATCCAGATAGAGATGGAGAGAGGCAGAGAGGCCTCTAGAAATATCCAGGGAGGCGCACGGTGGGAAAAATAGAGAGGAAAAAAAAGAAAAAAGAAAATAACAAGGAAAACGAAAAAAAGATTAAAAAGAAAAGGAAAAAAAAGAATGAGAGAAGATAGTAAGTAAAAGAAAAGGATATTAAGTAAAAGAAAAGGTAAGGAGAGTGATGTGTAATGATTGAATAAAATAAAGTTGATTGGTATAGAGCATGTGATATATAGTTTGATGGGTGCTAGAAAAGTTGGGATAATAAAATACAAAATCTCGATGACTAAAGAAGAATATTTCTTTTTAGATGAAAATAAATTACCACGAGTGCGAATAGCCCGACCCTGCGTGGTTAGGCTAAACATATCCCGTTTTTTATGTATTAAATTAGGATTCATCGAGTCGAATAGCCTATAATGTATGATCCAGTCTAGGCTGGACTAAACAAAAACACACATGAACATATTTCTGTATCCAAAAATATTTATCACCATTGACTTTTGCATTTGACCATTCATCTTATTTATATGCAACTATTATTTGTTTCATTTATAGCTTATTTATATGCACCTATTATCTATTATCAAAGGTATTTTAAACATGAGCTATCTTTTATATGTAATAACTTTTTGAATGCGATGAATAGTCAAGGTTGTGATAAAATGTCAATAACGAGTACTTATCCAAAAAATTTAAAAGACGGACAATTAAATATGATGTTTGAAAGTCAAAACACCATTTATTTTGGAAAGGGGGGACTATTTATGTGTCATTCGCTTGTAGCAACGCACGGACATATGTGCTAGTAAAATAAAAACAGCAGTAGGAACTCACAGCGCACAACCCCACTGACTCACTAGCCACTGTACCACCCCTCCCATTGCCATCGTTTGGCAAAGTATCAGCTCACACGTCTTCCACACTTCCTTGCCTCCGTCACCATCTTCTTCTCGCCTCCACCCCTAACTCAATATAGCTAGGACGTTTGTACATGTTTCCATAGTTGACCTGTCACGCTAGAATTGTTTTTAATCTAATTAACTAATTCTCTTTGTTTTACCAATACGTTCTTTGTTTTCAGAATGTGTTGCAATTGTAGTTTAAAAATATTATGGAATATAATTCTCTAAATGTTGTAAAGGTTAAACATCGATGTTGCAAACTTTGTTTCTGCATGCTATCATTTGTCGTGAATGTTGCATGAAACATGGTGTTATGTTGTGGTGTGAATTTATAATTCATGACAAAGTCATTTTATACTCCCTCCATCCCAATTTATAAGTCATTTGACTTTTTTAGCTCAACTTTGACCACTCGTCTTATTCAAAAAATTATGTGAAATATCAAATTTTTTGTTATGACTTGCTTTATTAATGAATATTATTGAAGAATGGCTTAAATTTGACTATATTTGCATAATTTTTTTTGAATAAAACGAGTGATCAAAGTTGGGGTCAAAAAAGTCAAACGACTTATAAATTGGGATGGAGGTAATACATGTTTTTCAATGTTTCAATAGCCAGTTTTTAATGTTGCGAAAAAATAATGTTCTTACAGATAGGTTCGACTAGTATATATGAAAATAGCCACTAAATTTGGGAGGACTTTATATTCAAATATAGAGCAACAATATTTTGCTTTTATTTTAATCATTTTTCCGATTCAATCCAATACATGGACACAATATTATTTACGTCACAAAAGAAGAAGATACATGATTTTTCTTTGATGCTTTTAGTCAACATTCTCATTTAAGAAAATTATCATGTGGTGCTCAGAGAACCAATATGATGGTAGTTAATAAGGTATAGCTAATTTGAGATGGATTTATCTTCCAATATAGATCAACAAAATTTTGATTTTATTTGATCATTTTTGTGATTTAATCCAGTACGTTGACAAATACTATTTTCATCACAAAAGAAGGAGACATAATTTTCTTTCATGCTTTGAGCCAACATCTTTGATACATACACACATAGTGCGCTTGAATCCGACTAGTTAGTACACAATTCGACCAAAGTAAGCACGACCCACGCAATCAATCTGGGAGAAGGCTCTGGACCCACAGCATTGTGGACCTTTTGGGGTACCATTGTTCGCAGCTAGAGGCTCACGATCTCGGCTCTCTAGCCTCTTTAACTACATGAAGCAGCACACGTAGAGGGCAAACGCTGTTGGAACTCGCCCTATAAACTCACACCCTCACGCTCGAACGGGAGGTAGAAGAAGATGAACAGTGGAGACTTAGTGTTGAGCGACGAACGCCCCGGCCGCAACTACGGCCTGTAGGTTGGCTCTTATTCAATCTTTAGGACTCAGAACAAATTACACAGGTTTACGTGGCCTTTTTAAGCTTCTTCTGATGACTCAGCGCCCACGCTGTGCCTGTCGATCTTTCCGCGTGCGCATGTACGCACTCCTGACGATCCGGGCTTCACCACGTTCTGGCCGCACACCTCCCGTGCGAGAGCCGGTCCTCCGGGCCCTGATCCGAGCTTCGCGCTCCTCCGCATCCGCCGCCAACGACTTCATCGGCCATCCCTGCACCTGTGTAACAAACCGGCCAGCTCGTGCCGCACATCACGCTTGACCTGACGCACACGAGCGCTAACTCCTGAACTTGCTATTACAGACTCAATACACACGCCAAACACACGCAACACGAACGCATGTCACAAACGTGCACCCTGGACTCTACGTGCTCATCGCACACACGACGAACCTGAACATGACTTCAACCTAGACGATGGACTCGAGCATGAGCACGAACACATGCACCATCGACGACTCAACTTGACGCACGCCATGCACGTACGCGACGTGGTTTATTTCCTAACAAACGCATCGACGGTCAGAACAGCGGTCTGCAGAGGAATCAAAATTGTTTTAAAATTATCAATCGTCAGTCATAAAAGAAGTACAAATCCAAAATTGTTTAACATTTATGATACGCCAGTCATTAAGAAACCATTTTATATACAGCCATATTGTTCAAAAATTTATCATTGCGCAGGGATTGAATGCTGTGTGGCAGAGGGATTGCATGCATTGGCAGAGCTAGGGAATATGGTTCGATTCCTTGCCGATCCCGACCCTCTCGATTCTTGGTAACCGACGATGAAAAAGCATCAGAGCAAGTATAACAGTGGACTGGTCTTTCGGAGGTGCTCATAAGAATAGGGTTGCATGCGTATGTTTGTAGGGGCAAGTGTGTGTGCGTTTATATGAGTGTCTGCGTCTGTACTGTGTGATTCGTGAAAAAATGGTGGGCTGGGAGAAGGCTAAATATTGAGTTGGATGAGGGAGGAAAGAAGAGAGAGGAGAAGTAGGCTCTAAGCTTACAGCGCACCCAGACACAATAACCAAAGAAATATGTGAGATGAACATATGGGCTCTGTATTTATAGAGGAGACTTAACCACTATATGTGTAGGCTGAAAGATAGGAAGAATACAGCCAACAGCCGGCTAAATTATTAGCCTTACTCTAACACTGGCTACTAGTAATATAAAGTAGCCTAGTTTGATGGAAGCAAGGGCGAGGTGAACGTACACATTCGAAGGACATCCAGAAGTCAAAATTGTATCGGCCTCCGCAGGCCCACGGCGACGTCTCCGGCGCTTGCTCGAGAAGCGGCGCGTCGCTCGCCGGTGTAGTCCCAAACGAAACCGGCGCGGCGTCCCACACTAAAGTCCGCTGCCGTCGACGTAAACGACCTCCCTAAGCCCGAGCGTCGTCGGGCCGCCGCCGGATCATCGCGGCGAGAAGAGCGGCTCACCGGGGGCTGATGCTGCGGCGGCGGAGCACCTTTAGAGCAGATCAACTCCGATCCGAATCCATCACGAATTCACGATTCAGGCTCGGCGACTACCTTGCGCATACGATTTAATTTGGACCTGTGCTGGAGTCAGGTCAGAATCAATGTCCTACTTTGTTTGGCACACAGACCGAAAAGCAGTCAGCAGAGAAACGGCCATGGCAGCAGCTGCATGCCTGCACGTACTGGCTCCGAGCCTGAGAGCCTCCGACTAATTGTTCTCGTCGTACTCCTTTAAGCAGCAGCGTAATGCCGGTGGCTTACAAGTTCAGTGCTAGGATCTAACTTGTACGCACATATAGAAACATTTATACACAGAATATCTGATATCTAAGTCATTTGTTACGTTGCTCCCTTGGGTGACACATATTCAGGCTGCTTCGATCTATA
This sequence comes from Digitaria exilis, assembly GCA_015342445.1. Taxonomy (NCBI): domain Eukaryota; kingdom Viridiplantae; phylum Streptophyta; class Magnoliopsida; order Poales; family Poaceae; genus Digitaria; species Digitaria exilis. The sequence goes on from JACEFO010002054.1 coordinate 1,462,047, forward strand.
CATATATCTGATAAGTGACGACTTAACTGAGAGATCTTATTTGTAATATCAATTATTGGTTAAATTATTACAAAAGCATTGGCCCATTACTGTGTCCTTAACTCTGAGCTTTCGCGCACCATTTTTAGGCCATAGCGCTGTACAGAAAAAAAAATACATTGTTATGTGTAGGTGTAGCTTATTTCAGAGCAGCAAACATAGATGGCTCAAATGGTCGTTAAACGCTACAGGTGGCAAACTGTTTGTCATGCATTGATGCATATGCATCAGAACTTCAGAAGGAAAGAAAGAAATAAAACAATTAGGAGTGTCTATTCACTGGGGTGAAATAAAGTCTCTCCTTACTCAAATTCCTGAGTCATTGGATTTACAATTGACAACTCAGACCCTCTCTCCAACTTATGTCTGCCACCTTCTTCTTCCTCCCCTCCCCCACCTTCTTTCTTTCAGCGCCAGCCGCCCTTCCTCCACCCTCTATCGCGGGTGTGCTAGGGCCACGCCGCTGTTGTCGCCATGCTCGCCCATGTCCTGACTTGGCCCAACCACCCTCCATCAAAGCTCGGCCGGTGGCTCCCTTACCACCGCGCCTCATCATGCCCCCTGCCTCCTCTGTCGGGCCAGCCTACCACTAGCGGCCCTCCCTCTAGGACCGGCGGTGAGCACCTGCCCCTAACAACCTTGAAACCCTAACCCCTGAACCGCTAATTGGCCGGAACTCGCTGGAGTTAGAGAAAGGGAGGATGGAGGCAAAGAAAAAAATAGGTTACAAAAGACTTCAAATCATCCAGGTAAGCTTTAGCTTTTCCCTAATTTTTAAATATTGCAAATTTAAGGTATGCGTCAATGTAGCAAACTTTGTTTTACATGTTGTCGCGCTTGATGAATGTTGCAAGGAACATGGTGTTATGCTGTGGTGACTGGTGAGAATTTCAATCTTAGAATGGTATGACAAACATTTTTACATATGTTTCTTTAATGTTACAACAATGAGTATTTATGTTTGCCACAAACCATGTGAAATTTCAATTGAACGTCCGGATGCTAGTGAGTCCCTCTATAATATATTGTGCCTTCTATATCCTAACCAAGCAAATAATGTTCGTACACATAGGGCTACATGCAGTCACGATATGTCTACATGTCAAGAAGGCTCAACTGCTCCTTTTATTCCAAAATGTAGGTAGTTTTGGCATATTTAGATAGCGTGTATTTAGATATATACTATATTTATATATACATATAAAAATATGTATCTAAATATGTTAAAATGATATAATTTTAGAATGGAGTGAAAATAGCCGCTAAATTAGTGTACAATTCATCGAAAATAAGCAGGAGCTAGCACCACACTATCAATCCAGAAGAAACTCCGGTCTGGACTCTGGAGACGGCATTGTAGATCGACCTTTTGGGGCCCATTATTAGCAGCTAGAGGCTCGCGAGTTACATCTTGGCATCTGTAGCTCCTTTTAGCAGATGAAGATCGAAGCACTTTTAGCAGAGGAAGAAGCACGCGTAGATGGCAAACAAGTCGAAAGTCAGAAAAGCGGACTGCAAAAGCAAATCCGAAATTGTTTAGTATTTATCAACTGTCATAAAAAGATTACAAATCCAAATTGTTTGAAAATTATCATTCGCCAGTCATTAAGAAACCTTCTACTGTATCATCCAGATGATATTGTTGGGGCAATGTTTGGTTGCCCAGGGATTGCATGAACTGGCAGAGGGATTGCATGCATTGGGTATTTGGGAGAGGGAATAAATGTGGTTTAGTTGCGGTTCCCTCGATTCTTGATCGTACTACACGACAAAGAATAACACTAGTTTGATGGAAGCAAGGGCGGGCGAAGTGAACTTACGCATCCGAAGGACATCCAGAAGTCAACATTGTATCGGCCTCCGCAGGCCCACGGCGACGTCTCCGGCGCTTGCTCGAGGAGCGGCGCGTCGCTCGCCGGTGTAGTCCCAAACGAAACCGGCGCGGCGTAAAGGTGGGCTATCTTTTGCGGATCATCGCGGCGGGAAGAGCGGCTCATCGGCGGCTGATGCGGCGGCGGCGGAGCACGAGGCATGCTCGTAGTTTCTCCCGGCCCTACGATCGATCGACTGACACTGAACCAACCTGCGTCTTTCTTCTCGACGTGTGCACTCATATATATACCAGGGGCTCGAGCAGATCAACACCGAATCCATCAAGATTCAGGCTCGGCGACTTCCTTGCGCAATGCGCATACGGCTTGGACACTTCGGAGCTGTTTTGGACTCAGATCAGTATCAAAGTCCTACTTCGTTTGGCACAGGCCCATGGCAGCACCTGCACGCCTGCACCGGCTCCGACTTGTTCTCGTCGTCGACTCCTTTGCAAGTTAAGTGCTACTGTGCTAGGATCTACTTCACCCGTTCCAAAATTATAGTGGTTTGTTTTTTCTCCAAGATTGATTGTTCGTCATATTCAAAAAATACTACCTTAGTCCAATTCAAGTCATTTTTAATAACTTTTCTATCTATGAAAGAACGAGTAGAATTGAAAACGTTTTTCACCTAAATCGGGTCCACCTTACCTCTCACGCTGGACCCACCTGTAAGAGTCAACGGAAGTGGAAAGTGAGTCAAACCCATACAAATCAGCGTTTAGAAAATGTTTCTGCCCAAAACGAATTATTTTTCTCACAATCTATCCTACTCGCCGAGGTACCCAATGCCCATCTCTTGCAGGAGTTCGATTTCTCAACGAGGCGTCGGTAGAGTAAAAATATACCGTAATAGTTTCTTTCCCGGCCATGGCATCCTCCTTGGCGTATGCCCCTAGGTCTCTCCTTGATTCAACCTTCGTAATTCGTAAGGTAGTGGCTATAAACTGCGATCTATAGCACATCAGGCAGCGAGAACATGAGGCATCTGGAACGTCCCCTTCAGTGCCACCGGGAATAGAAGCATGAAGCAGTTGCCCGAGCTCAGCTTGGTGCATGTGTCCAGGTTGGTTCACAGGTTCAATCATTGCTGTTCTCAGGGTCTGGTTCGGCGACAGTTTGAGTAGCACTGAGCCACCAACACTTTTTGTTCTTGGTTTGTGAGGCTGTACTGATCGTTTAGGAAATCAGCCTTTGTTCATCTTGAGTTCATGACTCCTGGATATACAATACCTCCTCAACACACTTGGCCAAGGATTGTATCCATAGATATGACCGGAGTTCATGTTGCTATGTGTGAACTCTAGGTAATGAGCAATTAGGTTTTAGAACATGAAAAAACTATATAGCACTACAATCAGTTCCATACGCACAAGCTTTAACTGAGCTTAACTGTCAGTCTGCGGCCCTCCTAGGATACTGAAACAATTAATCATCCAGGTCACTCTATAGTCACTGGTATGTTTTGTGCTGTTTAATGAACCATTAGATTTATTAATCTTTAATATCAAGCGAGTATTGAATTATATAAAAGCAATTATGTTACCGATTGCCTTTTTCAAAATTTTGACAGTGACATTCAGATTAGATTATTCTGTTCGGACATTAGCTGTCCATACTACTCACTTAAGTTCTAAGTTCATATTCAATTACCATAGATCGAAGAAGCATTTTACATTCATTAACATGATGCATGTTAATTTTTTTTTGTCTTTGTTCTTGAATTTAGAATACACACATACATACCTAGATGTATCCCACATTCTACAAGACATAAAGCAAATAATGTTGTACACGTGCGTGTCGCACATACATGTTTGCTAGTATTAATACAAAGGAAGCCATGACAAAAAATATGATACTTTACATATTTTTTCAATAAGATGAGTGGTCAAATTGAGAATAAAAAAAATCAAATGAACTATTATTATTTAAAGAAAAAAGTCCATTTTACTTCCCTCACCTATTCACTTTGTCTATCCCACCCCCTAACTATAATATTGATTTAATTTACTCCCTCCTTTTGATATTGGATTAATTTACCCCCTAGACTGGACTTCTACTCTAATTTGGCATAGTTTTGATTGAGTAAAATTATATTTAGCTACCAACTAATCTTTTGACATGGACAACAGAGCCGATAGTTCAGATAATGGCATATTACACTTCCATCATACTGAAATCTGAGCATAGTCTGCACACGAATAAAAAAAATATGGCAAGATGAAGCTTTTCAGTTGTGGAAAGAAAAATTAAACCCACACTGAACCACCGATCACATGCATTCCAAATGGTAAACTGTTCCTACGCACTACAGCAACAAATAAGCTGACAATACTTTCGAAAAGAAATGAGTCGCGCGAACGACTGAACCAGGCAAGTGCTGGTTTTGGCTGTGCGACTATGTTTGTCGGTTCAGCTCGCCCTGCATGCATGTCCACGTGAGCAGATTAGTTGGAATCTAAACATGATTTGACTCAGTCAAAACCATGCCACATAAGCAAATCAGGATGGGCAATTGCATAAGGGGTAAATTGAACCAGTATCAAAAGTAGGAGGGAGTAAATTAAGTCAATATTTTACTGAGGGGGCGGAATGGACAAAGTGAATAGATGAGGGTAGTAAAATAGACTTACTCCTTATTTAAAACGATGGATTCATGGCAGTGACGCCTCCCCCACCATCCATCTCCACCCCGTAAGCCGTCCACTAGCTAGATCATTATAACCAGCTTAGGACTCGAGGCAAGCGGGCCAAGAACACCCGTACAGAAAGCCGCAATATACCGAGTGAAACGAACTTGATTTTCAATTAAGATAATCCGACTCTTTGCACCCTTGTAATAGTCTCTGAAAAATCCGACTCTTTGTACCCTTGTGATAGTCTCTGGATCTGTAGCTATGATGCACCTAACTCAAAATCATCACAAAGTTAATATTATTACGTCCCAATCAAGGGTCCAAATACATCATATGCCTTGTATAGGGCTAACAACGACAATGAGAAATACTATGCGGTACCGAAGCTAGCATGTGAATATTTATCTTTTGGGCTCCAATCCCACAGGCATGGCTTGCGTAGGTTGCCGTCTAACCATACCAGTGGTCGAAGTTGCTGTCGAAGTCAATCTCACCACATGCGTATTCACGATCTGTTCCCAAAGGATTGGAACAGGTTCACGCCACTGACTATGTATGAAAGCTTTACGTGGTATAATATATAAAGGAATACAATAATAACAAGTATAGGCTAAAGGCTTCCTATGCATCAACGGCATCAATATAAAATGTAACTTTGTCCCCCAAGTTCGCACTTTTACCACTCATGGGCTGTTGTGGCGCACCAGGTTCCCGGCACCATATCACACCACAACGCAGACCTCCACTCGTGTTGATGCACATGCTACATTCCCTGGCAACTCAACAGGCACATCCACATCCAGAACTTGAGCGGAGCCGAATTCCCCTCTCCCTGATGGTACTTGTGCCCTCGCATGCTCACCTGGCACGCTCACCTATGGGGGAGAGAAAGTAGATCCCAAAATAACTGACGAATGTGCCATATAACACTGCGCTCTCCATGGGCAAGACCATGGTTATACATATAGATCATAACACTCTGTAGACGTTGTATGCCTGGAAGCAACTCAGGATGCCAGTTGCCGCAACCAACTTGAGATACAGCCCACAACTAGTAAACCTCCTAACAAGAACGACACCCTTCTGCGTCCCTCGGGTCTGGATGCGTCAGCATGCTAATATCAGCCCCGAGAGTTGTGAAGACATCCCCATGGAGCCAATCGGGGTCTATTCGTCTATCGGTATCGAAGGGAATGTGACACCCTAAGAGGGGGTGAATTAGGTGTCTCTAAAAACTAAGGCTCCAATTGCACATATAAAAAAAACTATTTCAGTATCTATCTAAATGTGATGTAGGTTTTCTCTATATTTTGCTATCTCTACCGCTACAAAGTTTTGCACCCTAGGTCCAATCCTATACTAGCATGGCAAGTCTAGGAAAGTTAAATGCGGAAAGTAATGCAACAAATGTGCACGTATGAAATATGGAAGCTTAAAGGGTAGAGAAGAGCAAACTCCCGGCACAACGAGTTTTACCGAGGTATCAGAAAGCTCACGAGCTTTCTACTAATCGCCGTTGTTTGAGCCCCTCTCAAAGGAAATGCCCACTCAAGGGCATAAACTCCCCGTCGAGTAACTCCATGGGTGACCACGGGACTTCCCCACGCGTAAGTGGGTCTCCGCTCATCCCTCCCCGGATGCTCCTCGCTGCCTTCACTTGGTAGAGCTTCGGCCAAAACACCAAGGGCCTCTCCTCCCTTGCACAACCACCAACGGTCACTCCACATACTCGGTTGGAGGGTATCGCAAGACTATAAGCCCCAGATTTACAACACTTGGTGCGTGTAAGCACCGGTAAGCAAAGAGGTATGCAAACCTCGCTAAGCTCTAGGCTAAACACCTAAGAGTTGCGCTAAAGGGTCTAGACTAGCACTAATCACTTTGCTAATCACCTAGATCTTCTAATTAAGCACTTTGGTGGATTGATCTCTTGGAAATATATGGAACACTTGCCTATAGCTTCTCCTAGCTCAAGCGTACCATCGACTAATTCAGTGCTCATATAAGAGGTACCATTGAATTAGTCGATGGTCCTTCTCAACATTTCGGTTCCACTGATTTAATATTTTGTGTCTTCTGTTTCAACATTTTGTATGCACAGTTTCAACAATTTGCCTTCCAGAGACGAAACCACTTCATTTCCATCACCATCGACTATTTCGATGGTTCCATGGTATTACCATCGAAATAATCATTGCCTTGCAGACAAGAACACACCTCGTGCCTTCAATACCATCGACTAATTCGATGGCCTTGTTCAACATTTCATTTCCACTGTTTCTACATTCTTTTTTTTTTCTGTTTCAGCATTTCTTTTGTGCAGTTTCAACAATTCACCTTCTAAAGAAGAAACCTCCCACTGTCTTCAACACCATCGACTATTTCGGTGGTAGAGGTACCATGGAATTAGTCCATGGCTACCTTATCTAGCCGTTGGAGAACCGTAATGGTCGGTGTTCTTGTTCAACATTTCGGTTGCAGTGATTCAACATTACTTTTGTGCAGCATTAACGATTCAGATGACCATCATTTGGATATTGATCACTTGGAAATTGTTGAGCATTTGGATGACTTCCAAAGTATCCTTGGAACCTAGAATATCAACAAGAGTGCATCTTAACAAACATATTAATCTCAATGGTTGTGTTGTCAATCAAACACCAAAATCACAAACAATGGCCTGGGCCATTTTCCTTACATGTATAGAGGGGGATCACCCATTTCCCTAACACACCAAAAAGTATTTATGGTGATCGCCTACGGTCCAAGCGCCACCTATTGGTATTTTTAGGCTCTAGAATAATATTCTGCAAATGCACACAGAATTACCTGCTATAACATTTCACCATGGAGTATTCCAGTGTATCCCATTTAGACGAGAGCTACACCACCACTAAGCCACTTGAATCTGAAGAAAAGGTGGGGAACGCTAAGCTTACTCAAGAAATAAAGAAGATAATTCATATCGATAATACTTATAGTAAAGGAAAAGATACAAGAGCTTTACCAAAACTTCAAGAGACTCCAGAACCTCTAAGGAAAGCTCGACTCAACCACACTCCCAAGTCCCAACTCTAACCTACTCCACAACAAAATGAGAAAATGGTAGAAGAGCTCCTTGGTGAGTGTTTGGATTGAGGCAATCGACTCTTATAGTAGCCGTAGGTAGGCAACAAGCATGCACTGACTGAGCCAGCCACCAGCAGAAAGAGGTCGTGTTAGGCTCACGCGCCAGGTCAGTTGGCCTGAGCCATGCCAGCCGACTCGGGCTGCCGTCCGCTGCCCACCGCCTCTTGTGTGGACGGCTCAGATTCCCTCCTGGTGACGGTTCCTTTGACGGTTGCATGCCTGGCGTCGATTCGAACAGGTGAGTGGGCCTTTAATCCGTGTGCATTCCTTTGGTGCCCTTGGATTCAACTGACATCAATTGTGTGTTTCTGAGTCTTTATAGATGTGTTTCTGGGTGCTTGGATCAAGCACGTGGCAAACCAGCTCAAGGGGGTGTTGGCCGGCCTGGAATTTGGGCGGTCAGTCAGCTATGAGCCGGTCGGCTAGGCTTTTGCCTGATTTTTCTTGGTTTTCTTTTGCTCTACACCAGCAACATAATTCTTCAAAAACTTGTGGAACTTGTTAGAATAAAGTAAAATATGCATGCAACCTTATGCAAATCTCTCATTTATTCACGAGATGTTGGCTGCCAATTTGGTTTATTGGCCGTCAACACCACCTTAACTAGGTTAGTTGTTACCTTGCCAATACAAGACAAGTTGGTGCGCACGGTACTATGAATATAGGGCAGCCAACAATATGGCTTAATGTGTCGACAAAGTGTCATCGTTCCAAAGCGTATCCACTGTAGTGGTCCACAATTGTCACCATCTCAAGTAACTACCATACTCCTAGGTCCTCATCAAGTCACAACATGTGCCCGCACTAGGCACCACATACGGTCCATCCAGAAGTGCCTCCCCCCCCGGTGCACCTCGAAATCCTTGATCAAGTTATATATACCCGCACCAGCAAAGACCCACTAGAACCAAAACAACTGCACGTTCCCAGGTTTTTCCCACACACCAATAATATCTACCACAATATCACACACACAAGCATGCATCTCATCATCATATATCAAGACATAAATGATAAACATATAGGTATCCAGGAATACAGTAAATAAACGGGCAAAACAAGGCTCCATCAAGCTCATCATTTCATGCAAGTGCTAGTGTCATCTAAATAGCAATGCCTAGTAGGTAATCAAATATCAGTCGGGTGTGAACATGGTGAGTGGTAGGTTTCACCGTAGTAGTCGTTCTGCTCGTAGAGCGGTCCTTCAGCTAGTCCTAAACATGCAAATACGATAAACTATAGTGACCTAATTGCAAATAAGAACAAAAAAGGTAGGAAAAAGAATCCACATCACCACAAAAAAATTTTTGAAGTGTTCTTCACATTTTTAGAAAAATTTAAAAACTAGAATCAAGTGCGGGGTGTGCTTGGGATGGGGTTGCACGCACGACACCCCGTGGCAACCCCATGATCACGGCACGGCCGCGCCATTCGCATGGAGCCGGTGGAACAACTTTGCGGCGGCAACGCAACTTCTAAGGGTAAAGGTGGCGACTTTGGCAAGGCTCCTGCATAGCGGATCAAAGGCTGGTTAGAGAGATAGGTGGCGATGACGTGTGGCTTCGAGGTTTTCCTTGGCTCGACAGCTGGCAACAGTACAGGGCAGAGAGGTAGGGGGCAGCTGCGCACCTAAGGGTTCGACAATGTCAAATCGGAGCAGGGAAATGGTGGCGCCGTGGCAAGACGAAGCAGGCCGGCTCGGTGTAGAAACAACTTGATGGTGACCATTCGTCCCATCAATTACCTTCATGAGCACCCTCATAATATCTGTGTCGTCTCCCTTTCCTTCTTCAAACCAATTTGGGGGAAATCCCCATTCCATCACCACCATAGAGCAGAAGAGGAGGAGGAGGAGGAGAGAGAAGAATAACGAGGGAGGAGGAGAGGGGAGCCACTGCGAGGAGGTATACCATGGCATAGCCGTGAAGCTGCCACAAGAAGGGATGTAACTTCACTGAGCCGGAGTACAACAGTGTGGTGATGGCACGATACTCTGGCTCGGTGAAGTCGCATCCCATCTTATGGTAGCTTCACGGCTATGGTGTGGTACACCTCCTCATAGTGATCCTCATCGTGCCACATCGGACGGTGGTGGCTGCTGCCATGGCGGCCAAGGGTGAGCATTGTGTGGTGTGGTGCGGGGACCAGCGACACGTGAGGTGGTGCATTGGGCGCTGTCCCGGCGGGATTCGCGGCAAAAATAGTGGTGTGTGTGGGAGGTGACGGCTTGACAGGAGCGTGACGAGGAAGAAGAAAGGGGGACAAGGCGCCTGCTTTGTGGGCCCCGACTCTAAGAGAAAGAGAAAGAGAGAAGGAAAAGAGGGAGTTGTCTGCCTCTGGGCTTGGGCCTTGCGGCCGGGTGAGAGAAAAAGAGAAAGGGAATGAGAGATAGGTGTAGGTGGGCAGGGCTGGAAGTGAGTGCAAACTGGGTTTAATAAGCGGGTTAGAGCTCAATGTTAGTTTCAGTGTTGAATTGAACCTAATTAAATTCAAACCTCACTCAGTTAAAATCCAAACGCTCACACTAGTATATTATAATCCTTAGCAAGTTTGAAAATAAAAATAAATGTTCTAGGAATTTTGGGAAGAGAGATATAAAAGCAGATAAAAAAAGACGAGAGGAGACAGAGGTCATAACAACTCAAGGGTTCCATTCAGAGCCCTCGAGCCCAATCAAGAAAGCATACAAGACATATGGTATTATGCATCTTAGCGACTCAAACCTGTCTACGGCCAGCGAGCCACGGGAACTCCAGCGGTGGCGGCGGCAAGCTGCAGAAATCCGATTGCGGCAGCGAGCTGCAGGAACTCCGGCGGCGACGGCGAGGCGCAGGAACTCCGCGCCCGGCTGCGGCGAGGCGCAGGAACTCTAGCAGCGGCGGCTAAGTCCCTACGCGCCGCGGGGTGGAGGATGCGGCGGCGCGGTGTATGGATGCAGCGGCGCTGTGCCGACTGCCGAGCGCTCGGAGAAATCGCGAATGAGGAGGGGGGCGTACGGCGGTACGGGGGTGGGGAGGCTGTAGGGTTTTGGAGGCCTGACAGTGTGGGCCCCTTACAAAATTAGCCCAATTAGCACCTCTTGGGCTGACCACAAATTTGAGGGGGCCAATTCGTTTTGGCACAACTTTAGCCTCCCTGTTTGGATTTCGTGGGCCAATTTTGGTGCCAAATAGGGGTGCAAAACTTTAGCACCCCTATCCAAACATGCCCAGAGTCCGCAGCACTGGACTCCCGGTCGGTGCCAAGTGCAAAGGTCAAAGTCCATGCTCCATGACGCAAAAGGAGCTCGACTCCTAGGAGCCCGAGGCCACCCCCTGACGCGTGGCATGGAGCAGCAGAACCAGCTCCACGACGCGAAGGGGGCACATACCTGTGCGCGTCTCGAAGCGGTGAGCCCTACCTTGGAGGAGGGAGGCGACAGGGTGGAGTGGAGCCACTGCCAAGAATCTGGTAGTGACGAGATCGATGCAGCACACAGAGGCCCCTGCTATCACACGCTAGAGCGTGGGCTTGCAGAGGCAGACCATGGCTACCACCATGGGGTTGGGTCCTTATCGATGGGACCTGGATCGCCTGCAGTTGCTATAGTATTTGCTACTTAGATGTTGCTGCATCTCAACCATTCCAGGAGCTTTCTATGGCTAGGGTCAAACCCATTCTTTTCCACCTTTCATCCCAACTTTTGCTGCTAGTCAATAAGCAAAAACAACAAGAAACGTAGAAGAGAAGGCATGCATTTCACTAGATTTATATTCTCAAAAGAGAGCATATACTACCGGAAGAGGATATACTAAGCTATCCTCTTGTATATACCAAGGTCTTCTATTTCTATTCATATACAAAAGCTTGCATCACCCAGATTTACATCAACAAAAGAACATATGCTTAACACAAAAGAGCATATACTTCAACTACACAGAAATTAGTAATGTAGAGCACAAACCTTGTCGGCAATTCCTCAAGAAGCTGCTGGTCGTCATCCATGGAGCCATCAACCTCAGCTGCTTCCACCACGCTTGGGGCTGCAAGGCAAAGGGGCGTGGGATGGCTGTGCAGCGCCAGCTTCTTCTTTATGCGAGTCTTGCTCAGCAATGGCGTGGACGTTATGGTCCATGGGCGGCGACTCCGGCAACAGATGAGGGAGCATGCGAGATGGCTTCAGCGAGGTGCCGGGATGGGGGCAATGGACCCAAAGGAGTTTCCATGGTGCGCCATCCGCTCGCACAGCTGTCGCCCTTCACCCGCGGCAAAGGAAAATGGCGCCACGTGCAGGAGCTTTCGCGCCATATAGCAGTGCCAAGTCGTGACTTTTCTTTTCCCTCCTCCGAGTGCTCCCTGTTGTTTGTTGTGGCCCTTCGATTGGCATTGAGCGCTCATGATGCAGCAACATCTAAAGTTGCATTCGCTATAGCGACTGCAGGCGATCCAGGTCCCGATCGATGGCTTCCTTGCTAGATGGCGAGGTATGCTTAATCTGCTGTTGCTTGACACAATGACGCTATATGGCAGCACACTAATAGGATGCATTGCGCCGTGGGAGACGACCGGTGACACACGATAGACAGGGGCGTGGCGACAGGCAGCAGAAGGTTTGGTCTTGGATAAGAAACCGTAAACATGTGATACCATGTAGGAGGAATATGTGCGTATATAAGAGTACAAATACTTAGGAGTAAGGCAACCCCGTGCATACTATGACAGACTATGTTAGAGATGTAATAAACTACTAAATATACTCAAATACTACCTCCATTCTAAAATACTATTCGTTTTGGCTTTTCTAGATACATGGTTTTTTATAAGCACCTAGATATATATACTTATGTCTAGATGCACAATAAAAAGTATGTATCTAAAAAACCAAAACGAATAGTATATTTTGGGATGGATGGAAGCAAACGTAACTTTGAAAGCACATACTGATCTCCCCTCAACCCCCTTGTTTTCTGATGCAAAACTTGCAAGCTGCCTTTTGGGCCCCGAACATAATGAAGTTTCTCAGATATGGCAGTCTATGATAAAAGTATCTAATAAACTACTAAATGCACTCAAATACAAGCATACGTAACTTTGAAAGCACGTCCTGCTCTCCCCTCGACCCCCTTGTTTTCTGATGTAAAACTTGCAGGCCCTTTTGGGCCCCGAACACAATGAAGTTTCTCAGGTGGGGGCAGCCTTCAATAACACTGAATCAACAATATTACCCTCTCATTACCTACGCACTCAATGTTGCATGGTTTTTTGGTTTCTTTCGTAATCCTTGCCTCCTTGGCACACCAGGAAGTGGTCTGGCGAGACATAAAATCGGCAATCCATGTCTTGAGGTTTCCTGGTTACTATCATCATTATCCTGCACACAATCCAAAAATAATAATTTCATTAGAAGCATAAGGAAAAATATGAAGTAATAACAATAGTTTCTTTTTTCTCAAACATAATAACAATAGTTTCATCAGGAACAAACCATTTAAATATAAAAAAATCATTAGGGACAAAGGAAAACCTGAAAACGCTAGCATATAAATCAAAGAAGCAAAAAGTAGCAAATGTGTACCTTCCAACACAAGAATGAGAGCCCTACATTTTTGAACCACAAGAAACAAGTTACTCCAGCCATCACAGTAAAATGTCCGAGAAACACTGATAGGCTGGTGGTGGTTGGTACTGTCAGGAATAGGGTATAGTCGGCTATGTCTACCATCTTCGAGCTGGAGGATGAAGGCCAGGAAGTGCTGAACGACATCCTGCTGCAGCACGCGGGCGAAGGAGTCGGCGACCTCGAAGACGAGATTTAAACCTTCGGCGATATGCAACCGCTGCCACGACATCGCCATGAGTTTCTCTCTGTTTTAATTATGTATCCGCAAACAAGTACTCTCCCTGCTGGCTGCGACCTTCGGGATGCCACCATGTTTAATCCCTGTCGCCCTGCTGGCTGCGACCTTCGGGCCTCGGTCTACTGCGCTACAGATCGTCTAGTCGTCTATATCTAAGATGTTCGAACTTCAGTCCGTGACAGCTATGAGCAGCGCTACTATCGTCCAAATGCATGCATGGCTAAGCACTACGTCCCTGTTTCAACACGAGGTACACAATGTATGCATGACAGGTGAAACCCCAAATATCCTCTGCTGGAATGTACGCGGGCTCAACATGCCAGCTCGCTGCCTAACCGTCCACGAAACACTAGCTGCGACAAGCTGCCACATCGTATGTCTTCAAGAAACAAAACTGCACGCTATTGATCAACAACTCGCGCTCTTCTTAGGGGGATATCGTCTGGACAGTTTCGCCTACAAGCCGGCGCAGGGCACAAGAGGGGGGATTCTAGTAATGTGGAATTCAAGCGCTGTCCAGATGCAAAATATTCAGATTGGTCGATACTCCGTCACAGCCAAGGTAACTATGCAGAGTACATCTGCAGAGTTCCACCTGACCACCGTATACGGGCCTTCGAGGCGCCCAGAGAAGGAAGGTTTTCTATGCCACCTTTGTGACATCAAGCCACCAGATGGCACCAAATGGCTCGTCCTGGGAGACTTCAACCTCATCTACCGAGCGTGAGACAAGAACAACCGAAACCTCAACCTGCGGCTAATACGGAGGTTCCGAAATACCCTAGACGCATGCGGGCTCAAAGAAATCAGTCTACAAAACAGGAAATACACATGGAGCAACGATCGACGCCACCCAACTCTAATTAAATTGGACAGATTCTTTTGAAACCAGGCATGGAGCCTCACCTATCACGATCACGTTCTGCGTGCGCTATCCTCTGCACACTCTGATCACTGCCCGTTGCTCCTTAGCGGCCAAGCAGGCCCACGCAGACCAACTCCGTTCAGATTTGAAAACATATGGATTAAACTCCCGCGGTTTCACGAAGTGGTTGCTACAGCATGGAACACTCCAACCCAACACACCGAACCTTTCCACCGCTTGGGCCATAAGCTGCATCAAACAGCGCATGCACCAAAATCTTGGAGTAGGAATTTTATCTTAGACGCTAGAATGAAGTTACACATGGCACAAGAGGTCATCCTACGCCTAGATGAAGCGCAGGAAGCAAGGGAACTATCACAAGCGGAACTCAATCTTCGGGCGAGACTTAAAACATGACTGCTAGGCTAGGCGGTTCTGGAACGAGCACGCAGGAAACAGTGTTCGCGAATCAACTTCCTCAGAGAAGGTGATGCCAACACCAAGTTCTTCCACCTTAGGGCAAACGGAAGACAAAGAAAAAACTACATTAAAAAGCTGCGAGACGGTCCGGGGTGGGCAACCGCCCATGAGGATAAGCAACGGATAATACACGACCACTTCTCAACAATGATGGCCCCCCCGGGCGCGCGCACCACAGACTTCAACTGGGACACCTTGCGCCTAACTCGAGTGAATCTAAGCACCCTGGATAACACGATAGAAGAAGCGGAAATACTACAGGCTATCGCTGAGTTGCCGCCTGACAGGGCCCCGGGCACGGATGGATACACTGGCCTCTTTTTCAAAAGTTGTTGGTCAATAATAAGGTCGGATGTTATCGCAGCGATAAATTCCTTATTCAACCTACGATGTGGAGATCTCAGTCTCCTCAACAAAGCCAACATTATCCTCATCCCAAAGCGAGAGGGAGCGGAAGACGTACGCGACTACAGACCAATAAGCCTAATTCACGTCGTGGCTAAGATCATCTCCAAAGTCCTGGCACTAAGGTTATCGCCTTTCATGAATGACCTCATCTCGCCGTGCCAAAGTGCATTCATTAAAGGCCGAAGCATACACGACAACCACATGTACATTCGAGGTGTAGCGCGCAAGTTTCACCGAAGTCGCATCAAGGCGCTGCTTTTAAAACTGGATATCTCAAAGGCTTTTGACACCGTGCGCTGGGATTATCTTCTGTCACTAATGCAACAACGAGGCTTTCCAACAAGATGGCGCAACTGGATCGCTGCCTCGCTATCAACCTCCTCATCCCGGGTTCTGCTAAACGGCAGCCCACTCGACCCAATAACACACAGAAGGGGTCTTAGACAGGGCGACCCACTCTCCCCTCTGCTCTTCATACTAGCTATCGACCCCCTGCATCGACTGCTCCAGGAGGCCACCGATAGAGGACTACTCAGCAAGCTTGCCGGTAGAACAGGCAGGCTCAGGTTGACTATGTACGCTGACGATGCAGTCATCTTTCTCAACCCAACAAGTGCAGACGTCACCAACCTAAAAAACATTTTACTGCGCTTCGGGGAAACGACAGGATTGCACACCAACCTAGCAAAAACAAGTGCCACGCCCATCGCCTGCGACAACGTCGACCTAGAAACCATCCTCGCGGATCTACCGATAGCGCGAACAGCCTTCCCAATTAAATATCTGGGAATGCCGCTCACGGTTAAACGCCTTCGAAAAATTCACTTTCAGCCGCTGGTCGACAAGGCAGTAGGGAAAATGTCCACGTGGAATGGGAGAAACCTTACTCAGGCGGGAAGGGTCTGCCTAACCAAGTCTGTCCTCTCCTCGCAACCGGTGTACCTGCTCACCGCTCTGAAGCCGCCGAAAGAGACATTGGAAGACCTCGACAAGATCCGCAAATGCTTTCTCTGGGCAAACAGAAGCGAGCTAACAGGGGGCAAGTGCAAAGTAAACTGGACCAAAACCTGCATCCCGAAGGACAACGGAGGCCTGGGAGTCCTTGACCTGGATAAATTCGCTCGTGCCTTGTGATTAAGATGGCTCTGGCAAGAATGGACAGCTACCGATAAGCCATGGATCGGGACGGACCTCCCATGTGACGAAACCGACCACCTCCTCTTTGCTGCATGCACCACCATCCGAGTAGGAGATGGACACAAGACAAGCTTCTGGAAGTCAGCTTGGATCCAAGGGAGACGACCAAAAGACATTAGGCCACTATTGTTCGCAAGGACAAAAAAGAAAAACAGGAATTTTTTTGACGCCCTACAGGATCAGAATTGGATTTGTGATCTTGAACTTCGAACACGTCATCTCACTACGAATCACCTCCTTCAGTTTGCAATTCTATGGAACATGGTACGTACCGCCCACTTCGAACCGGAACAGGAGGGCACGATCACATGGAAGTTCACGACATCCGGCAAATACACAACAGCGTCCGCCTACAAGGCACAATTCTTTGGCTGCACCAAGGCGTCACAGGTCGCCACCATATGGAAATCGTGGGCGACGCCTAAATGCAAGTTCTTCACCTGGCTTATCACGCAGGACCACATCTGGACCTCAGATAGGCTGGCTAGGCGAGGATGGGATCATAGCCCCACATGCCCACTTTGCCGAACAACAATGGAAACGTCACACCATCTTATAGCGGGCTGCAGGTACACTAAACGCATCTGGGATTCAGTGGCAGACTGGGTCGGACTGCCGGCCATAAAGCCCGCCAACTGGAAACCGACGACTACCGCCAAGGAATGGTGGACCAGCATTACAACAACACCAGAAACGCCAAAGAAGGTCGTCTGGGCCATAGCCATGCTGGTTATGTGGGAGATTTGGAAAGAGCGAAACGCAAGAACTTTCCAACGACGTGAATCCAGCGTGCCTTCGCTGCTGGGGAAAATTAAAAATGAGCTCGCAGCGTGGAGATTAGCGGGAGTGAAGCATCTAGAGTACCTGTTTTCGCGAGAATAGGCTTTGGGAGCAAGGTCTGTGGACCTATGTAAATTATTTCTGTAAAAACTATCCTCTTTTTCAATGAAATAAGCACAATCTCGTGCTTGTTCGTTCAAAAAAAAAAAGAATAGGGTATAGTCCACAAATCCCATGACACTTACGATGACACCCAGTGTAAATGTGCCAACGATGTTTTTTACCACTGGTCCACGGCCAGTGTGCGCTAGCAGGACTCCGAACAAGCCAAATGTAACATGAAGAATGAAGAAGACCAACAGAATCCACTTCTCAACACCTACATCACTGGTATCTAGCAAGGCAGCCAATGGCGCATGCTTGAGGGTTTCCTTGCCATTTTTGTCTGCCTGATCAAATCTTGGAAAGAAGACTAAGATGATAGGTAGGGTGAAGAAAACAAAGGCCATTAGAAGATCTCTAAATAACTTCATCCAATCTCCCTTTTCTTCCTACAAGATAAAATT
The DNA here is from genome assembly GCA_015342445.1 of Digitaria exilis. Lineage (NCBI taxonomy): Eukaryota > Viridiplantae > Streptophyta > Magnoliopsida > Poales > Poaceae > Digitaria > Digitaria exilis. The sequence goes on from JACEFO010002054.1 coordinate 1,479,858, forward strand.
GATAGAAATATAAGTGATGATAAATCCGATCCCCTCCCTCCATCAAGAAAGTTGTTTTTCATGTTCGATATTATGTAGTACTTTTGAAAAACTAAACAAGAAAAACAAGGCCCTTAAAAGAAGTAGTTAGCTCATTTCCAGTTATAAAGAACTGACGAGCAAGTGATGTCATCTTGAGTCAGAATGATGAGCTATAGCCTTGTAAGTTAATCTTGAGTCAAAATGATAAGCTAGACTTGAAAGTTAAGGACCTTGAAGATAAGTCTAAAACTGCTCCAAAACCACATGCTGCATCCAACTCGCTTTCTCAAGTCACACTCACACCTAAAAGGGATGTCATTACTTATCGCAGAGACTTAATTGATATATCTGGTTCACCATATTGCAAAGATACTTTTGTTGAGAATATTGTAAGATATAAACATGCGATGATCTCATTGCTAAGTAAACCAATTAGCTCAAGCAATAGGTTGAGAATATGTACCTGGCTAGCAACCGTTGTCATAAAATTTGCCCTGTGTGAACCATTGAATTGAGGATCCTACAAAAATAAGAACTTCATCATTATATGTTTGCGATTAGTTACTGGCGCCTGTCACCAATCATGCCAACAATGATTGTAATGAGGTTACTTGATTAATGAAGAAGCTAAGTTCACCAAAAAAAAAAATCATGCCAACAATTGTATAATTAAAGTCAAAGGCAAGCAGCAGATGGAGTCGAGCAATTTGGAAAAAAGTCAGCGATGTTTCACTTTTCCTAGACACAGCATGATCAACTATGTGTTCACTAATGTCAGCAATGATTCACTTTTCTTAGAGCTTGGTGGAAGGTTCGTGAGGCTGTTCAAGATGTGCTGAGGGCCAGAGGCATGAGTTGGCTGTTGCAGTTCAATAAAGCAGGCTCAAGATGGCAAAGGATGACAAGTAGCAGGTGCTGCTGTCACCAAATCTTATTACTCTAGGAGTTACCCACTATGATGAGTTTATGGACCATGGGGATCAAACAATGCACAGTTCAAGATGACAGCTTAAGGAGTTGGCAAATGTTCAAGCAAAAACATGACCAAGATACTCTCTGCATTGATGGCAATGGGCCGTTAGTTATATATTGTAAATTCAGTTCTAGCCAGCACCATTCTGAGATGTTGGCATGGCCCAGAGAGTTTTCAACTCAGGGAACTATGACTACTGAAGCACTGTTTTATTACTGACCAATTGCCACTACGGCGACAAGGTCGAACACTTAGAAAACTGAAGAACAATAATCTGACAATAAGACTGAAAGTAATTTTAGGCTCAATGGTGATTACTATATACATAGTCCATGATCTAAATACACTACCCTTGAAGGCAGTTCCGGGCACTCCTTTCTCATATCCTGAGTTTGCAAAGGCTGAAGTCCAGTACTTGCAGCATCAAGCTGTAATAAGTGCTGTACATTGCTTGTTCCAACTGTGTCTGAAATTGATAGCTAGGTTTCTAAACGAGATATGGATATTTGCAAAGGCTACTGCAGTGAGTATGAAATTCTCAAGGCTGCTTGGAAGAATTGTTCATCGCTGAGCACCATGGGAACTATGAGACACCAATTGGTGAAAAGCAAAATGAAACTTTCTGCTTGTTCATGTCTTTTTGCATCTAGGATGGACCATCAGTTTCCTTCAGAGACTAGTTCAACAGATGAAAATAGGCATCTTAATTCTGTGAGCAGTCAGCAAGACTAAGCTCCTATATCAGCATGTCAAGTTTGTTCTTGACACACTTCCTATCACTTGGTTTCTTGGGCAATAAAATGCAGGTCAACACAGTGCTAAGCTGCTACAGATAGGAAGAGCATGTTCAGACATGAAAATTTCATTCCAGGTTCACTACTTCGTGTAAAATATAGTCAGAAGCTTACATTTTATATTTAGAATGGTGATATTTCAGATATATGGTTTTGCAAGATCCGACAGCTGCAGTGCCAACATTGGAATCAAGTGTTCTTTATCTAATGCTTTCTGATTTTAAAAACCACTGGGTGGTGTTAGAAACATGTAGGCTCATAGCAATGCAAAATTGGCGATAAGAACAGCACTTCCTTTACTAGCTCTCTTTCTCAATTACCCCATTCCCTATATGTTGCTGCTAACTCATCTCACCGATCAGAGTTACCCCAAAATTATTGAATTATACCCGCTTTACAACAGAATCCATAGTTATTTAATTTAATAGAGCATTAAACAATCATAACAGTAACAAACAAATCATTGCACACTTTTGTAAGGGGAAGAGACGGACTATAGCAAACCTGCTGTAATGTGAAGTTGATGGGGATTCGAACAATGGATTCCTGCCCCGCCGCAGCTCCCGAGCCCACCACAAAAACAGTCACCGGGGCAACCACGTGCGCCGTCGCAGGTCGTGGCTCGCGCCATGTGCCGAACACGTCGCCGAGCGGCGCGAACGGATGATAGTAAGACAAAAACTTGTTAAAACTTGTTAAAAAATCGTTACAAGTCGTACAAACTTTAAAACCATAAAGCAACTCGAATAAATTGTGAATACCATCAACTTTTGTCTACAACTTTTGATTAATTTATGTACACTTAACTATTCTCTCGGTTTCGAATTACAAGCCGTTTGACTTTTTTCTCTCCAATTGTATTTATTCATCTTATTCAAAATATTATACGAACTAAGAATTTTTTTTTATGACTTGCTTTTTAAAGATTATTCTTCAAGAATGACTTCAATTTAGGTATGTTTGTATAATTTTTTTTTAACAAGACGAGCAGTCAAACTTATAGTACTTATAATTTGAAACGGAGAGAGTAGTTCCTCCTTTGTGGTGCTTATTTAACTAAATCCTTCTTTGTGGTGCTTAGGCTGGTCGCAGTGGTGCGGTATGCAACACGCTACCCTGATATGCAGCACGAGTTTAGCGCTTTTTTACGCGCAGCGGGGGACGCTACCCTGAGCGGCAAATTAGCGCACGGTGTCAGAAGCCCCAAATGCAGCGCAGCTGCGGTCGTACGCCAAGCGCGGACGTGGCGCAGGGCCCGCGCGATCGCGGCCCGGACGCGCGCCATCTGCAACTACCAGCTCGACGGCGAGCTCGAGGAGGAGGCGGCCATGCCTACTCGCCGACGGAGGGAGAAGAAGACAGAGAAACAGAGAAGTGCAGCCACCACCTCCAGGCACTGTCGCACCTCCTACGGCAGTGGAAGAGGAGGAGCGGAGCAGAGGAGGGGAAGAAGGAAGAAAAACTAAGGCACAAATCGATGGGGGAATCAACACAAATCGATGGAAATTGACACATATCGAGACAAATCAACACAAATCGACACAAAATCGAGCACGCCGCTCTCAAATCCCTGGCCAAATCCGCCCAAATCGCCAGCCAAATCCAAATCAGAGAGAGAAAAAGGGGAGGGAGCGGTGCTGCAAAGGGCGGCCGGAGCTTGCCGGTTCTTCGCGGAGGACCTGCTCGTCCCGCTCGTCGACGAAGCCAACCTCCGCATCTGTCGCGTCATCCCTGCGCGCCGTGCTCTCGCACCTCCTCAAGGCCATGCTGCTCACCTGGCCTCGTGCCATCGCCGGAGCAAGCCGAAGCTCAGTACAGCTTGGGCTTCCTCCAGCCGCAGCAGCCCACGGTTGCCCCTGCTCGGCTCCTCTGCCGTCCGCCGCAGAGCTCGAGGCAGGCGGCGGGGGGAGGGGCCGGCCGAGGAAGGGGAGAAGGTGAGCAGCAGCAAACCGGGAGGGAGAGACAGGGAGGAGAGCAGGGGCGAGGCCGGATGCAGAGGAGAGGAGCTCCGATCTGCCTCCTCCAGTCCTCCGTTAGATCTTGTGAGCGAGAGAGAGACGACGGAGAAAGCGAGGACAGGAAAGACGCGTCGGGGCGGGGGGAAAAAGGAAAAAAAATAGAGAGGAAAAAAAAGGAAAAAGAAAAAGAAAAAAACAGAAGGAAAAGAAGAAAGAAAAAAGAATGGGAGAAGATAGAAAAAAGAAAAGGAGAAGAAAAGGTGAGGAGAGAGGAGATGGTAGTTGAGATGGTGGAATAAAATATAGATTGATTGGTATAGAGTATGAGATATAGAGTACCACGGGTGCGGGAAAAGTTGAGATATGGTAGAGAATCTCGATGACCAGGCAAGAATATTTTTTTGGGGAGGAGAAATAGAGTAGAACCACTGCGAATAGCCTTACAGTGCATTTGATGGTATATGCGTACACAGAGACATTAAAAAAAACACATGTGTATGTATGGGCAAACCGATCCGCTAATGCCTATGGATGGTTGTGCGCATGGGTCTTTGGTTGGAAATAAATTTTTTCTAAGTTGGTCCAGCCCACAAAATATTCGAGCCTACATTCAACATGTTCGGCTTGGTGTTTTCTGGTTGTGTTGGGAGCGATTGAGTTGGGTGGGAGCCAGACCCCACACGTCAGCTCCCATCCCAAGCCATCGCTAGGCTGCTAGCTGAATACCAGCAAACCCAACACGTCGACTCCGTATACCTTGACCTCTTGGATTCACTTGTTGGAATCAAATTTTACACGAGTTCTTGCAAATTTATTGATCTAAATGGCACTCTAAGATAAACTTAGGGGGGTGTTTATGTAATATACATATACAAGTTAATGAACTATATGGCATTTCACAATAAGTTTATGGGTGCACTTTTGCAATATGTAATTTCATAATAGATGGCATCTAACAAGAGTGGAATTATATGAAACTTTATAACTTTTATTTAAACTAGAGAGGAAATATGCGCTAACATTATGTGGTTAAACAAGAAAATTTTCACCTGCAGGCTGCACCCCGTATTACCCGAAATAGTAAAAGCGAGAAGAATTTGCAGCAAGAACAATGACCCCATTTCTCTCCCCATTTCCACCGTTCTCCACCCAGATCTCCCGTGTTGGCCGTGCCCGTGTCTCTCCTTCCGTCTCTCTCCCAGTCACCCTGCAATGGCCGACGAGCCCCTGGATGCGTCCCCGTCGACGCCCTCCGCAGCCGCGGCCGCTGATGGAGTCTCATCTTCCTCTGCGGCCGCCCCCGCACCAGCGCTCCGGCCGCGGCGGGAGGCGTTCGAGCACGGGCTCCTGCCGATCCCCAAGCTGGTCTTCCCGGAGGGCACGCTGACGCAAACCCTAGCCCAGCTGAAGGAGAAGCTCGCCTCGGGCGGCGCGAGGGTGGGCGCGACGGCACTCGCGGAGGCGCTGCAGATCCCCGCCGAGCAGGCGGCGCTCGCGCTCGGGACGCTCGCCGCGGTGCTCCCCGCTGAGGACCCCGCGCTCGGCGAGGACGGCGCGGGGGAGGCCGACCTCCGCGACGTGCTCCTCTTCCTCTACATCCAGTCCTACAAGCGCCTCGTGCCGCGCGGCCACTCGCCCGCCGTCGCGGACGTGTGGCCGTCCACCTCCGCCTTCGACGGGTGCCTCTCCGCGCTATCGCCGATCCAGGTCAGCACCCGATCGCACCTCTCCCGAGTGCTAGTTTGATAACTCCCGTGCATAACGGCTTGTGACACCCCGCACCTTAATTGCACTTTTAATTAGAGTTAGTTGGATTGGAGAGTGATTTGTTTCTTCAGTCTGATCTTCTTGCGAAATTATACGCTTCGTCCAATATAGACTGAGTCAGCCAGTCAGGGATATGGAATTGCCGTCTAAATAATAATAAAACTGATAATACTATGATAATCCATTTCTGAATGAGCCAGAAGCCTTCAGGGCCAGTGATGGCTGATATCTGTTTAATTTCAGTGTGAAGTACATATGAAGCAATTATTATAGGTGTCCAACCTTGAAACTGATTGCTTCATGATGAGGACACGAGAAAGCTTTGCATTATCTGTACATTGCCATTGTTTTCATCATTGGATGTGTGTGCAGATGCATTATTGCACATAATTTCTTCAGTAACTTTGGTAAATTTTACTGTCTATCACAGTTTATGATTGGGGTTTGTAAGAAATTTGGGCGTTTTTAGTGATTAGAAATTGATCAAAATATTTGATTGTAAGGTTGTCTTCATAGCTTATGATTTCTAAAAATATTATATCTTCTCCTGAAAGTTGATTTCCAATTTTGCACTAGCTGATTAGAAGTAAAAAATTGAAATCATTTCCTGACAGTTGATTAAAACTGTTGCAGTAGCTGATTGGAATACTGCATATTCTAAATGCTTCTCCTCCTTCATTGTAATTTTACAGCCACTATAGTGTTTCAATTAAAGTGCTTTAAGGTCAGATAGCTCACCAATGTACAATGTTATACTTCTTGCTTAGTAGTTCAAAAAATTGTGAAATTAAGAAACTACTCCAGCTTGTTTAGGAACTAATGGAACATTTTGTTCTATAGCTGTAATAAGCCTTATTTTATTTGCTATCAAACTCGGAAGGTTGTTTACGTTGTTTGAGTTAAGGAAAACACTTCAGTGCAAAATATGGTTGCCTGACCAGTGAACCGCCGCCTATGCCTATTGTTTATATTTTCCTTCCAAATGTAGCATGTGTCACTGTTTCTTCCAATCCAAATATCAAATTGTTTTGTGAAAAGTGAGCTCTGCAAATAAATGTGATAGCGCTCTGTTGTTTCACGACTGCTACTACACCTTCGTTCTTGTTATTCGACTTCTTGCAAGTTGCAACACCTATTTATTTTGCCATTATGGAGTCACATGACTTCCTACTTTTGATTTGGCAAACATTTTTTTCCCAGATAGAGAAACCTTAGACATTATTTTATATATGCTTTTGGTTTGCAGTTTATTCGGTGCAATAGTCGCCGGTTCATGCCTTCCCAAGCAGATGAAGAAGCTCATCAGTTATCATATTTGCAAAAACATATAGCCAACATCCTAACACTTTTGGCAGATTCTGTTGATGGAGAGGGCGATGATTCCATGGTTAGTTTTTTACTTCTTCTGGTGCTCTATACATTTTTGTTTCTCTAACTCAAGGTAGTTGTTTATGTGACAAAGTTGATAAATATCAGTGAAGGCAACGCTTTGTGAAGATGGATGTTATTGTCACACTTCAAAGTGTTCAAAAACTTACAGAACTTGATTTAAATTTTGTATATCAAACATGAGATTGTAGCACCAGAACTGACTGGTTTTATAGCAGGTCATAATTATAAATTTCATGTAACCTTGTTTCCACATTGCAAATAATTCAATTGATATGCAATGTAAACTACCTGAATATTCTAATTATAATATTTGGTCCATTGTACTTATGAATCAGATAAAAAGGGTAAAAACTACCTGAAGAAACTCTTGCGGTCCTGCCCAATACTCATTGCTACTAGTAATATTAAACATATGCATTATAAATGGAACATCAGATATTACACTTTCATGATTATGGACGAAGGATGAATCATGTAAGATGCTCCTATAGGCAGATGATGATGTTATTTCACATGACCAGGTCTTGTTAGCATGAAGTCTGTAGGAGATTTATTATATTGCCTTTTCAATCTTCTAAAAAATGTGATGTTGAACAAGGATCTTGGTGTACATGAAACATGAGTGGTTCCTGCTATTGCCAGACATAACAATCCACCTTTTTTTTTTGTCTTACATCTGCTTCTCTGATGAAAATGCGACGCAGGCATTGGGCACTGCAGTAGGATATACTTACCTGAGGATTCCCCAGATGCTAACTTTCGGTAGAACTTCTTTATATGCAGGTATTGACGATGGAGACTTTTGAACACCTTGGATTTTTGTTTCAGCTCTCTGAAGGAATCCCTTTGAGCCAAGCAGCTAGCTTTTTTGCAAATTCTGATCCAGACATGCCTGCTGCTCCTGTACCTGCTACTCTGGTACATGATTGGATATTGCAGCATATAGCTTCTACACTAGAACTTATGGCAGAAAAGTCCTCAACAAAAGAAAATAGCCAACTGAGTGCATCTGATCCTGATGTCACAATGTCTGATGCTGTCACGAATACAAGAATTTATAGCAGCTCACCAACTGGAACTTCAGCGCCAAATAATGCTGGATATTACCGAAATACAACATTTGTGGAGGGTCTCTCCAAAACCTCTGTTCTTAAACAAACATCTGATATGAAAGGACATTCAATAAAGGTAGTTTGCCCTTGGTTTTTGTAGTAGATTGTAGATATTGAGAACAACTAAAGATGTTTGCCCTATGCCCTTCGCATTTCCATGTTCTAGCTTCAAGTGGAATTTCAAAGCTGAGATTGGTGACGATTTATGACATTAAGAGAGGTTTTTGTAGGTTTTGAACTGCCATGATTCTGTTATCTACATCTTAGCTCCACTTAAATACGCAACTGTCTATGGATGTTCTGACACTACCATTGTTCTTGGTGCTATTGGTAAGGTATGTATTTCATATAATTTTAGAATCCATGTCATATTTTCCAATACAGTATGGGACTCCTGGATGACTTTATATTCCAGCCCACGCTTTTTCTCTATAAGAATTCTATTCTGTAGTTTTCACCTGCTAGAATCAAGTATCTTTCGCCTTATCTAGTATTTTAAGACAACGAATTCCCATGTTATCAGGTTGTCAAAGTGGAGCATTGTGAAAGAGTTCAAATAATTGCAGCTTCGAGACGAATTTGTATTGCTAATTGTCGTGAATGTACCTTCTACTTAGGAGTGAATCACCAACCACTTATTATTGGGGACAACCATAAATTACAAGTGAGTTCTGCTGTTCCCATCTGTGCTTTCTTACTCATCAGTCATCAGATACTATGTACCAGCATACGGAACTCTATAATATATCAATATTTCATTGTGTTGTAAAAAAGATTAAAAAAATATTGTGGACAGTTGGAAAGGTAAAACTTAGCAGGATGTAGATGCACATGGTTTTGTTTATTCATTTTGGTCTCGGGAAGTTATGTACTACTCCCTCTGTTTCAAAATGTAGGTCATTTGACTTTTTTTTCCCAAGTTTGACCGCTCGTCTTATTAAAAAAAGGTGCAAACAATCAAATTTAGGTCATTCTTGAAATTCTTTTAGTACTAAAGCAAGACATAACAAAAAGTATGATATTTTGCAAAAAAAAAAAGAGAGAGAATAACACAAGTGGTCAGGCTTGGGCCAAAAAAAAGTCAAACGGCCTACATTTTGGAACAGAGGGAGTATAAAACATGGCACTGCATGTACTTTACTTTTCAACATCTTTTAAGTTTACTTTGTCTTTTTAACAGGTTGCTCCATTTAATACTTATTATCCACAACTGGGGGAGCATTTGACACAAGTTGGTGTGGATCCTAATGTCAACAAATGGGATCAACCTTTTGTATTAGGAGTCGTTGATCCACACGATTCGTTATCTCATCCTGCTGGGGTTTCTGATGTACAGGCTGAGTCCGCCACTTGTCTAGACACAGATCTATTTACAAACTTTTTGGTACGTGAGCTATATGTTTGGTTCCTAGATTATTGCAGCCTACAGGAGAACTGAAAAATCTCTATGAATTCAACCAAAACCATATGCTTTCTATGCTGAGGAGATGTCTTGCTTTCGCAATATGTTGTATGATGCATCTTCATTAATGAGATTGTTGCTCATTTTTCTCATAGGAGTCAATGTATTCAATATTCATATCTAGAGTCTTCAGAGTTATATATTAGCTTCTTGGTTTTTACTTTCCACAGATTTTGCACACCTAAATATGCATGATGATACTTGTGTTGCAACCCAAAATTTGATGCATTTTAAGCGTCTATAGTTTTTTTTTTCTTTTCCCTTACAGCAATAAAAGTGATTAGTTATTCTGTGCAGATTCCTAGTTGGTTTGAGCCACAAGGCCCTACAAAATACAATCCATTTACCTTGCCTGAAGTTTATTGGGCATCCCAAAGGAAAAAGGTATACATGTTGATCTATAATAGTTTTGTTTAGCTTTGTAACAGTTGTTTATGTCAGACGGGGATGGTTTGTGATTTATAATTAGTCAGCTATTTTTAATGTAGCTAAGTGGAGAGGATTAAGACGGACATGCTGTTTATGTATCTAACAATATTCATAGAATAGCTGCTCTGAGAAATTCCAATACTGATCATAAATATGTCATTTCCTTTTCAATGTAGCAGTCAATCTCCACCTAGTTCCTAGCCAGGTTGTATTTTGGCAATTGACATGGAAAATGGAGAAAATGTTAAGTTATTAGCGCGTAGAAGTGGAGAAAATAGGAAAAAGAAAATTTACCTTGTCACTAGGCAAAGTGGTTCTTCTCCCTCTAGGGGCCATGCCTAGAGGCTGCCTAGGTTCACCTTTTTATTTAAACAGGGGTAGTGACATTTTAGTACACCAATTTATGTGGCATTCATTATGGTTTGGAACAAAATAAAATAATATGTTATGGCAGTGGGGGGCATATAAAGTTGTGTGCAGTGTTGGATCATTGAACTCAAAGGGTGATTAGTTTCCTCAGTTATATTTTCTAGTACATCCTACTAGCATATTCCTGAGCATGCTATGCAGAAATAACTATTTGCACATCTTTCTGAAGTGTAACTTTCTTATTGTATATTTTCAGCATGCTTCTCTGGAAGACATTCAAAAGAATATTCGAGAACTAGAGATTGATGATAATCGGAAGAAAGAATTGGCATGTGCCCTTCATGCTCAGTTCAAAGATTGGTTATATGGTGAGTTGATTATGTTCAGGTGTAACTATGATGATAGATTATTGTTTGCATTTTTTTACCTATCTGTTGTCGACCAGTTTGTGGCTTAATAGTATGTGCTTTTCTTAAGCTTCCCACCAACCTTGGCTCAAGTTGCTTGCTTGGTGGCCAGTTTCAGTCCATGCAAGAGTTTATTTTCCTATCCTGCACAGTTTATTGCTTACAAATTATCTGCCCATTTCTGCTAACTTCGAAGCACTCAGAAATACATTCAGATATTGATCAGTTGTTTAGTTCAGTTAGCCATGTGATCTTCAATGGCTTTCTGAAGTTGTGATCTTTTTTTCCATTGGAAACTTGCCCACTGCTAATGTTTGTTGACTTAAACCTGGAATGAAACCTTTTGGTGACTGCTGAACTTTGTTAATCTTATTCAGCTTCAGGCAATATTCGCCAACTCTACTGTTTGCAAGGTGAATAAGCGCAGGATTCATCTGCTGCACGGTGCAGGATTGTCCTTGAACCGGCATTCAGTTCAACCAAGATATCCAACCTTACTTGGTTGTGGCTGCGCTGATGCAGATGTTCTTTCAGCCTGTAGTGTCTTGTGGAGGGAAGTTTGTAAAAAATGTTCTGTGTTATTTTCTTCTAATTAATTTTGATAATTTCCCTCCCTTTGTTGGTTGTAGGGTTGCTGTAAATCTTCGGGGTTTTTTTTTCTGGCTTCATATTTATATCCTTCTTAAGAACTGCTGAATTCCTTTTTTCGTGAACTCTTGGGGGAAATAACAATTTTTTGACCATCAGATGGGGTCACTCCCAAGTCACATCCATACTCATAAGTTTGTATGTGTCAGCATTATTTATTTGCAATGAAGTTTCAGATAATCAAAGACGTGCTTGAGTGAACTTACGCGATCTTACCAAGGTGAGCGAAAATTGACAGCTTTGGATTATTCAGTTACCTGACACAGCCATTCCATACAATAGAATTATTCAAAATCCTGTCAATGTAACACATGCACCTCGTGTGTGCTGTCATCTCATTCCGCCATGTACATTCTGTCGGCGGTGGCTAGGTGTTTTCCCTTCGTCGGTGTACGGCCTCGGGCGGTGGCCGGCGCTTCCCCTCCGCCGGCGCTGGCACGGTGTTTCCGTTCGTCGGTGTACGGCCTCCATGCCGTGTTGCTTCACGGACAAAGCTTCCGGCAACATCCCGCGCGCCCTGCCCGACCTTGTCGAGCTCCATGGCGTTCACGTACACGCCGGACCAGACGTAGTCGGACGGACTCCAAGGGCGGGCTTCTTCGGCGACGGCTAATGCCTGGGGTGACCGGTGGTCGTGCACCGAGCCACGGCGTGCCGACGCCGACGTACGTGTACCGGAGCTTCCAGATGTCGAGCATGTTACGGACGGTGACCGCACACTAGCCGAGCCTCCTCGTCGTAGAAGAGGAAGGATGAGTCGAGCCAATCGGGCTCCGTGATGTCCGCGTGCCACGGCTGTCGGCGGTCGGCATCGGCGCCATCGCGTCAGACCTCCAGAGGCGGTCGGAACAGGAGAAAATTGGACACTCAAAACAACGTGCTTCGTAGTTTAAAACAATATACACGTAAAAATGACCCTTTAAACGTTGGCTTCTTGATTTTTATGACATTAGAGGCATTTTAACTCTTTTCTCATCTGAATACATATATCAGAGACCTAGAATGACTCTTTTACCCTCTCCTAATTTGATCTTCGCATACGAGAGATCTCCACGTCCACGTACGAGCGTCTCCTAATTTGATTGCCCTGTTCACGTACCATGACGGAGCGTGGTGAAAACTCGGGGGGGGGGGTGCAATTTTATGCTAGCAAGGACGAATCAATAGCTGCACAATTTTTTCTCCTCTAGACATAAAACGGACACACAATTTAACGTGCTATTTTATAATCCGTAAAGCTAATAATTAACATACTGAGCATAGGAAAAGACAGTAAAATAAATAGACTATGAAAAATCTCTAAATGGACACACAATCACTAGGTATGTGAAAGCTATAAGATAGTAAAAGACCGACTATGCTTAACACATCGGGGTAATATGCCAATATCTGCTCATGTTTGTTGTGCCCTTGTCTTTGAAGGAAATGGATAGTGGCCACACTGCTTATATATGATAGCATGTACTAAGAGTTCGCAAATTTAGTGATTATTTGATATGGCAAGATGAGCTTTATACATATGCTAATTAGACATGCTAATAGTTTTTTTAGGCAAAGACATGCTAATAGTTGAGTGTATCTAGATGCATGTATATAAGCTCTAGATTCTAGTTAATCAACAAATGTCTAGTAATGCTATGAGGATATAAGTAGACAAGCAAGCAGCAAAGTATCGATGAAGATGTGCAGTAGAGCATTGAATGCAGGCACCAAATGAACCCGTTCTCTAAATAAGAGTCAATGCATGCATGCAGCAGCCACGGAGTAAAGAAATCCTTTGAGTCCTTTGAAATTTCATATCAGGCAAGGGGGGGGGGGGGGGGGGGGCGGAGCCCTCCATGGCCCCAATGAGGCTCCACCATATCAGCGCCATCGCGTCAGACCTCCCAGCAGCGGCCGGAATAGGAGAAAATTACATATTTGACACTCGAAATAACGTGCTTCGCAGTTTAAAACAATGTACACGTAAAAATGACCTTTTAAACGTTGGCTTCTTGATTTTCATGACATTAGAGGCATTTTAACTCTTTTCTCATCTGAATACATATATTAGAGACCTAGAATGACTCTTTTACCCTCTCCTAATTTGATCTTCACATACGAGAGATCTCCACGTCCACGTACGAGCGTCTCCTGATTTGATTGCCCTGTTCACGTACGAGAGCTTGTTTCTTTCCACGATCCCTGTTGACGTACAAGAGATCTCCACGTAAGAGCATATCCTGCGACGTCCTCGTCTCCACGCCACCGCCCGGCAGTCCACGTGCCACCGCCCGCCGCTGTAGTGTCGCCCAGAATGGACTACTCGCCTCCGCGGCCGACAGATCCCTCAGCACCGAGCTCACGATCCCGTTTTGAGCTTTGGTGTCGTCAGGCTGCCCTATCCGCCACCGGACTCGCTGGCGGTGCCGTCCGCCTCGGGCCTGGCAGAGCACGCCAGCCGGCTGTGGACATGCATGGAACACCGGCTGGCTGTGGCCTGTTTTTTTTTAACTTTTTTTAATAATATTGTAATAACAGCCGGTCCGGAGGTTTATATGCATTGCGTGACCGTCAGGCGGGGTGGCCCGGCAGGCACATGCAGCCGCTGGCCCACTGCCCACCTAGCTGCAACCGCGGCCAGCGTGGTACCCCTGCCGCGCTACATGCAATGGTGCGACAGGGCGATTTGGCTGTGCCAGTCGGGATGGCGCGGCTAAAACGATCACGCAGTGCATGTAAATCTCTCGGGCCAGCTGTTATTAAAATATTATTAAAAAAAAGGTTAAAAATAAAAAACATTCTGGCCTGGACAAGGGCAACGCAGCACCAAACCCCGACGCCGTAGCCATATGGCGAGTGTCTGTCTCCAAGTGGCAGCAAGCAAGCTGCAGGCTGCCACCGGCAGCGACGCTTGCCCAGCCAGGCAACGGCAGCGAGCATAACTGCATAAGCATGAAGTCAGGGGCAGCGAGACAGACAGGGAAACATCGGCATGGAGTGCAAAATAACCAAAGGGCAAAAGAGTCCTTTTAGGTGTCAAATACATATATTTAGATGAGAAAATGGAGAAAATATACAAATGTCATGAGAATCAAGAAGACAACGTTTCAAGGTTCATTTTTACGTGTACACTGTTTCAAGTCCTAAAACTACGAAGTGCATTGTTTCGAGTGTCAAATATACAATTTTCTCTCGGAATTGACGTGCTGCGGGTACAAGATGGGGTCATAGGCGAAGTAGTAGTAGGCGCCCATGTCCTCGTTGTTTGGCAACAAGAGGTCACGGGTCCACCGGTGCACGACGTTGCGGAGGGATAGCTCCACTGTGCCGGCGCTCGGCATACCCCGGTCCCCGGCGCGGTACGGCTAGTCATGAAATAGTGACAACAACGGCGCGTTGGTGGCTATCACCCTTGTTGGTGTTTCTGAGGCTATAGAATTAGAGTCTGCGAGCGTATAGAACAACCCGTTGTAACCTTGAATATATTTCAGGGTATCATATTTATATATCCTGAAGAACCACTATGGTTATAGAATATTGAAGAAATGAATAAATAACCATTATAGCAATATGCACCTACTAACTCCAGAAGAGATAACAAGGTAGCAAGACAATGGTCAAACGATTGATCGGATAGAAGGCCTGGAATAGCCAGCAACACAAGAGACACACTAAAAGGAGATCGGAGAACAACAAGCGATAAAAGGTTCCTATGACACTTCTAAAGACTGAGAAGCCACCCTAGCCTAAACTAGATGTCAAAAACCTTGGATTGCTTTGACGGCTAGAACAAGAGGACCCAAAGTGGGATGAGAAGGGCGTCCTCCAACTACTATTATAATCATATCTAACATGGTGGACTACTACAAGGACGGACATAACTGTCACCACCTGTCGCATACCTGTAACACCTCTGGTGTTTAACACTAATTAAAACTTTAATTAAGCTTGGTTAAAATTAATTGAGAAGGGGGATTAAAGAAAAAAAACCTTGGAAGAATTAAAACAATTCAAAAACACTTAAAAAAGGGACAAAATGGGAACTCTATATTCCATTTAAGAACTCAATTTTTGATCAATATGAAGCTTGGAGAAGAAATCAAACAAAACACTTTTCCTATTCAAACCCTAGCCTGAATTTGAGTGGAAGTTGGTCAAACCCTTAAACCTAATTTGGAAATTCAAATTCAAATCCAATTCAAAAGGCTGAAAAGGAATCTTGATCATAAATCGAAATTTTTGAAATAAACTTCAAAATCTCTAAAAAGGAAAGTTGCGTATCTTCACATTTCTAACAACTTCCCTATTTGGCACGTTTTTCAATTTTGTCTTTTAGCCCCTCCAAAACTCCAAAAACCTCCAAACCATGCCATCCGAGATAAAAAAAATTAGGTGTGGCGGCTACACCCCGCCGTACGCCCGCATGGCACCCTCGTACTGGCGATCTCTGCTGCCCGCCTGCACCAGCCATGCCCCTTGATGCACGTCCATGTCCCACTTGAGCGCGCACGCACTGGGCCTGGTCCCGAGCGGCGGCATCGGCCTCGCCACCGCCGGCAGCGCCGCGTGACTGCCCGTTGCCGCTGCGACGCCGCCATTGCCCCATGCTCTCATGGGTTATAGCGTGCTTTTCCACTTTCAAGCAAGTGAAAGGTATTCACAAGCTCGCGCTTGCGCCTTCGACAGCTAGCACCCTCATTTAGCCCTGCCCGGCGCCCAGCGCCATGAATGCCACCCGCCAGAGCTCAGCAGCGCACGCGCACGCGTTCCTGAGCGCCTCTCCCCACCCGCGACTGCCCACGCCCTCGCCAGGACCCCCTGGGCATCCTCTCCCTTGCCTCTTTAAAGGTCGAGGCTCTTCGTGCTCGCTCCCCTCCGTTTCCTCCTCACCAGACCCGCCATTGTCGCCGAGCTCGAGCTTGCGCGTGCCCAGACTGCTCCGCCCAACCAGTCCACGATCCAACCCGCCGACGAGCTCCACTTCACCCTTGGGCAGATCGCATGCCCCTCGGCCCCTCGCCAACGCCGCTGCTGCTCGCCAGAGCCGAAGCAAGAGAGCAGAGCTACACCACCGTCGTCAAGACCCCACCTCCGGCCCTAATCGGTCCAATTCAACCGCCACATGCGCTCCACCTTGCCACCTCGAAGCCCACCGGCCCCGCCATCACCTCCAACACTGCCTCCTCTCGCCGGCGCTGGAATAGAAGCACAGTGCCACCACCTCCCACCTCGAAAACCCTTCCATTCGAAGCGCGGTGAGCTCCTCTCCCATTTCCCCCGCTTCCCCGGCCCAGACTCACTGCTGACTCGCCGGATTTTGGCGGGGGTGGCCGCCGGCAAGGCCAAGGGCCTATCTGTGTCTTTCTTGGTTTGACTAGGGGGCCGACCGTAAGCTTCGAGGGACCTTTTCACGAAAACCAAGTAGATCTGAGGTCCTCGGTGAAATTAGATTATTTCAAATTTGGGGTTTTTGCTGAAATGTTTAAACTTCATAGAAAATCGTACAAAAATAAAAAAAATGCAAACTACAATTTTCTGGACTCATGAGGATTAGAAGAACAATTTCCTTTCAGCAAGTTTATATTATGTTTTATTTTGTAAATGCTGCACTATTTTAATTATTAAATCTTAAACATTAATTCACTCTATGAAAATAAAACCCCTTTCTGCAGAGGCATGTTAGAGATGTATAGCACTTATGAATAGTTACTTGGCTAATTTTTGAGCATGTTAAAATGGTCAAGTGAATTTGAGTAGTTTTTTAGTGAAGAAATTATTTAAAACTATTGATAAGTCAAATCAAGTTGAACTTGGTCAGAGAGGTCCATTTAACTGACACTAGTCTTTGGTGTGATAACCTTGGAAAGACAATTTTCAATTCTTTTTGTAGGATTTAATCTTGTGTCTAGCTAATAAAAATTGAAACATTTTTAGTAATAATGTATAACTCAAATTAAGTTAAATTTTGGGCTAGATCTCATTTAAAATATTAAACCTAAATTAGCTAAATGAATTAAGGTGTTATGCCTTTAATGGTTAAAATAAATAAAAAAGGGTTGTCACGACATGTAAACCCAAAATTTATGTAAATAATTTCCTTAAAGACTAAACCAAGCTTCTTAATGAACAAATAATAATGGAATTTGTATATGTACACAATCACCATGAATAAACCCTGGGCTTTTTCCTAAACCATGAAATGCAGTTAAGTTTTTCATACGCATCTCATGTAGAAACTACGCTCGAAGATGGAACATACGAGCTTGTCCCCGCTGCGGAAGGAGTTCATGAACAATTTGGCCACCAGATACAAGTATGCATTAAGGGGAAGAGTTGAAAATAGCAATGTATGCTTGTAAGATGGTTCTAGAATATCGGAGAGTTTACATGAGCCATAGTTGCCGTGTTTCATGGCTAGCATAAAAGATTCTAAAACTAGATATTTTATTGGAAGACTTTATAACTAGTATTTTTTGTAGGGTGGAAATACCAAGAAACTAGATATGCATGAGAAAAAGTTCTAGAGTTAGATATTTCATAAAAAAGTGCATAGAAGGTGGACACATGGAAAAACACATGAGCCATAGAGTCAAATAAATAGGGGTTCCCTCCACCCCCTAATGTAAGCCATGCCAAGTAGATGCCATATGGAGATACAATAGGTAGCCGCCATGAAAAGTGTCATTCCATGGTAGTATGACATGAGGACCGTGTGGAAGAATAGATTAAGTCGTGAATAAAAAAAAATTGAGTTATCTAATGTTGATGTCTATGTGAAGAATCCATAGAAGAAGTTTGTGTCAGGGTTAGAGGTATCGATACCTCAAAAGTTTCCAAAACGATCACGATTACATATGCATTGCTAACTTAATTTAGTTAAAAGGAAGTAATCAAAGTATAAAATAGACAATGCCATCTAATGCATATATGGCTCAGAATCGATATTAATTAACAAATCACATACATTTCTCATAATCAACTTTGCAAAATAATTCATGAAGTCATGGATAACAAGCTTTAGAAACTCCATTTAACAACTCGTATTTGAACAAATACAAGATAATAAAATATTTTACTTGGAAAAAAGATAATAAAGGCATGGCAAATAATACATAGGCCACGAGTAGTTCTTTGAACTTATTCATCTAATCAGTTTTTGTTCTTAGAGTCATATAGCATTAGTTAGTACCGTAACAAACCTAATTTGTTGATATTCTATCATTAATAACAAAACAATAAGAAATTCATTATGATATAATTTATACTCTAACTGTAATGCTAGAGAAAAAAAATAGGACGTCCGATGTGGAAAAAAATGGACAGTCTAAAACATGTTGCAATAATTAGCACCTGATGTTGCAATTATTGTTTCCGTATGTTTGGTAGTCAATGTTCCCTGAAACATAGTTTTGATATTTTAGTAGAATTTTTCTCCTAAAATCTATGACTTACTTAACTTATTGTATATTCTTTAATGTTGCACCTATATATTTTTTTGTATTGCAAATACTTTGTTTTAATGTTCCTAATAAGACGCATGGGTGCTTGCAGCGCCGCTACTCTATTTGGGGTTGTTCAACTGTGGCTTGTACGGTACAGATTTATGAGGAAACATACAAATTAATACTACAAAGGCAAAAAAAAGGAACAATCTGTATCTAAGTTTGTTTTAGGAAACACAATTTAGATGATAATAATAATGCCATTGTAACTGTAAGACAAATTATTAGCGAATCAACAATAGAATTTGAATCGTTGGTGCATATAATCTTTGACACAAGGAAGAAAGGAAAGGTGAGAAGGTTACAAAACAATCATACTCTAGGCCAGTTACTGCAACACCAGTTTTTTTTTTTACTCAATCTGGCAAGGAAAGGATCTAACAATTAGCACTGGGTGTTGCATCTCCCTGATCTATCTACTCACTGGGTCCTAAGCTCTCCTCAACTCTCCCTGATCTCCCTTCCCACACCACAATCCTCTCACCCGCATTCAGCGCTATACCAATACGGTGTCCCTGAGCGTCACTACTCATCCCCTCCTCGCCTGTGCCAAAACCCAGTCTAATTCCCCATACAACCTCAGCTGGCGCTCGGATTTTGCACATTGATTGATATACAGGTCTGAGCTCCTGAAGAACAAATGCTCTAGCAAATGTATGGTGGCACAGGTGATGCAAAACAAGAATAAGGGGGAAAACTACCACTCACTACAGTACACACAACAACATCAAGTTCAAGGAAGCAAGCGGAATGGAGGAGAATTTGCTGGAATTGTTAGAGATTCCGTGTTCCAGGTAAAGAAACATTTGATGTGTTTCCTATTGTTTCATCATTTTTCTTATTACTTGAATTAGGGGGCACATAAGCTCATCTATGTCAACGATGGCATGTTAGGTTTGTGTATGGCCGAGAATGTTTTAAGGGGATAATGTCGAACAATGGACCTGAAAATTTGAAGTTAATTCATTTTTTACATGCTATGCTGAGAGAGAAAATGAACAAAAGAAACCACATTTCATCTAAAGAAGCAATCTACAACTGCTAGATGCCGGTGACCACCTACTTTGAAGTCTAATCCTTTATGATAGGCCTTCTTTTTCGTGGAGGCTAAACATTCAGGATTTTATTCATACCTTTGTAGGATACCATGCTTCTGCATATTGTTTCTGTTCTGTTACATACTTACATCGTATCATTCCAAGCAGTTACCCAATAATCCGGATTTGCCTTGTATCTTTTGAAAATATATTGTTTGAACACATACATTGCAAGGCTTTTTTTTGTCAGATTAAACATTTGAGGTCATTGCTTATATTTTCTCCTTTTCTTACTCCATTTGACATGCAGCACAACTCAATATACTTTTCTATTTGACATTTTGAAGCGAAGTATAATTCAAAAATAGCTGCTGGTGATTTCTCTCTTTTACTGTTGCAGTGATGATCGATAATTTTAATGTAAGCAAGGACACAAAGAAACTCTGACAAGTGAGAGTTTTTAGACTTTTGAGTAAGAAAAGAAAATAATCCCGGAGTGTCCCAATGTCATTCCCCGACTAGGGCAGCAAGATTGGGATGTGGGAGAATAAGTCTTCTCGAAAGAGTTTGGACTTGAGACAAACGGGGTGGGGCTGACTTGCTAGGACTTGGCCCAAATTAGATTTGGCACCGAATCTTTTTGTTTTGTTCTAAAAAAAGTTCATGTTACGTAGTTGGAAGGTTACCCTAGAATATCCGCCAACTCTACTGTTTGCAAGGTGCAGGATGCACGTGCAGGATTGTACTTGAACCTGCATTCAGTGAAACCAAGATATCCAGGTATCCAACCTGTGGCTGCGCTGATGTAGATGTTCTTTCAGCCTGTAGTGTTTCGTGTTATATTTTTTTCTAAATAATTTTGATTACTTCCCTACCTTTGTTGGTTGTAGCCTTGTAGGGTTGCTGTAAATCTTCGTGGTTTTCTTTTTCTGGCTTCATACTCATATCCTTCATAAGAACTACTGAATTATTTTATCGTGGACTCTTGGGGGAAATAACATTTTTTTTGAACATGAGATGGGGTCACTCAGTATGTGTCCACATTATTTATCCTCAATGAAGTTTCAGATATTCAACGACGTGCTTGCGTGAACGTCATATCTTGCCCAGGTGAGCGAAAATTGACAGATTTGTATTATTCAGTATAGCCTGACGGCCATTCCATACAATGATATATTATTCAGAATCCTGTCAACGTAACGCATGAACCTCGTGACTCGTGTGTGCTGTCATCTCATTCCGCCATGTACACTACTCTCAAGCCTCCGATCCTGACCTTCCCCATCACGGGCACCAGCGTCACGATCATGCTGTCGTCTCCCTGCGCGCCCAGGTCCTCCATGACCTCGTCCAGCACCACCCTCATGCTCGTCTGCACCAGCTCAATGCCAGGTTGCTTCAGGGACACAAAGCTTCCGGCAACCTCTCGCGCGCCCGGCGAGATCTTCTCATGCTCCATGGCGTTCACGTACACGTCGAACCTGACGAAGTCGGCGCCATCGGCCTCGATACCTTCCACCACCAGCACCTCCACCGCATCACCACGCTGGCCTCGCACGTTCCCGGGCAGCCATGGCCGCATCACTGCCGCAGAAACCGCCGCGTCGAGGAACACCGGGAACCGTACGGACTCCAGCGGAGGTCCTCCTCGCCGGCGTCTCAGCCCCGGGGTGACCGGCGGCCGCGCGCCGAGCCACGGCGTGCCGACGTCGGCGTACGTGTACCGGAGCTTCTCGACGTCGAGCACGTCACGAACGGTGACACGCACGAGCCGAGCCTCTTCATCGTAGAAGAGAAAAGACGAGTCGAGCCAGTCCGGGTCCGTGAAGTCCGCGTGCCGTGGCCGGCGTTGGTCTCCGGCGTCGCCACGCCAGACCTCCCAGAGACGATCGGAGTTTGCATGGTGAGGGTAGAAGATGGGGTCACGTGCGGAGGAGTAGTACGCGCCCATGTCCTCATAGTTAGGCCTCTCGAGATCGCCGGTCCACTCGTGCACGACGTTGTGGAGGGCCAGCTCCACCGTGCCGGCGCCCGGCATCTCCCGGTCACCGGCGCGGTACGGCTGGCCATGGAACAGCGACGGGAGCGGCGCGTTGGTGACCATGGCTTTGTACATGATCCGGAGGTTGAGCTCGACCTGCTCCGCGTCGGTGACGTTCTTCTCCACGCACGTGATGTTCTTCTCCACGCACCAGAAGTCGAGGTCGACCACCCTCGGCGGCGCGTGCCTCGGGTTCCGCAACGCGTCGTACAGCGACGACGACTCGTCGGAGAAGAACTCCGGTGGAGCCTGCATCCCCTCCGGCACGTCCCATCCCCAGAACGGCACGGCGAACGAAGGGTCGCCTAGAAGCCTCGCCGCGACGCGCTCGAAGAAGTAGAGGTAGGCGCGGTGGAACGGGAAGAAGAGCCACGAGTAGTGGATCTGCAATGGCATCTCCGGCGACCACCCGGCTTGCCGGTGAGCGCCGGTGCAGTAGGCGCAGTGGACGTTGGCCTGCTGGTAGAAGCTGCGTGGGTCCGACGCTGGCAGAGCTTTCATGAGCGCCACCGCGCGCTCGAGCTTGGCCATGTCGTCGCCGGCGTCGTGCGCCGGACGACGAGTCCGGATCGGCTCCGCCGGGTTTGGGAATGTGAAGTTGACGACGACGGCCTCCGACGCTGGCGTCGGAGGGCAGCAGTGGAAGGGTGGGAGCGCGTGGGGTGGGAGGCTGGGCTCACCGCACCGCAGGACGTCGGTGACTATGGGCCTTCCGCCATTGATGGCTCTGTTCACGGTGGCGCCTATGGCTCCGGGCAAGGAGGCTTTCGTGGCGGTGGCGCCGGTGCAGGAGATGAGCTGAGGGTCGAGGCCGGTGGTGGCGAGGATGGTTCTTGACAGAGAGTGCGCGCATGGCCGTAAGGCGAGAGGGAGGAAGATGGTAACGGTGGAGACAAGGGCGCAGCAGAGGAGGATGCCAAATACGGCCTGAGTGCCGTTGGTTCCCGCCATGGCCATGGGTGCTGCAGGCCTGCAGCGGCTTAGGGTGAAGAACTGAAGATATGAATTCTGAACGAATGTATAAAGAGGTACATATATAAAGAGAGAAATGTATGACATCGCTAGTTAACGTATAATGGATTGTAAGCCTTTGGTTTGGTTTTAAAATTCCTCGACGCTTTTTTGACAGTAACCCTGCGTTATAAGCTTTTAACACAATTTCTGCATTTGAACTGGCAAGCTTCTCTCTAGCATTTTTTTGTAACAGTATATTGTTTTGTAACAGAAGGACAGAGTTTTTCTAGAATAAATTTTTCATTGCAAAGACTTTCCAAAAGAACTTATTCATTTTTTAAAAAAAACTTGAATGGAATGAGTTAGTTAAAAACATATTTTGGGAGAAGCAAAATTTATTGGAAAAAAATTCCTTCATTTATTGAATAGATTTTGCATAGAACTGCAACTGGAAATCTTTTTTTTTTCGAAAAAGAAAGAATGGATATAGACGATCATTCACAGGTGCACACACTCATCTCCTATTAATTCGAATGTACGCTGCAAGTGGATCTCGAGACAGATGAAGCCACCACAATCATCTTATCGTTGACAGTATGTTGCCAAAACATGTTGTAAATACAAGTGCCCAAGTTTAAATTTTTAATTATAATCCCTCTCACACAGTCACTAGACTATACGCAAACCCGCGACAAGAGGGGCGGCACCTCCCCTCCTCGTCAGGGTGACCTCACCGCTGCCGGTTCCGCCTTTGGTCCCGTTTCCCTTGCCTCCGGCCTCCCTGGAGGTGGCCAGGAGAAACGAGGGTCTACCCTTTTAATAGATCTATTATGTTTTCTTAGGTTTCTTATTTTGTTTTCATTTTCTCCATAATAATTTCGGCTAGGTTTCCTGTCAATTACAATGTCTTTGATCTGGCTTTCCCTTTCAATAGAGGATATCTGGTGGATGCATCTGAGTCCTTCGGTGATGGCGTGCTCTTCACGGATAGATCAAGTTATGTTGGCATAGTACTCCTCGAGGAAGGATTGTATCTAATTTTCATCATCTATGGGATTGTTTTTCTAGCCGCTAGTGTTACTACTGGCAGCAGCGGATCTGCCCTTCTGGTTGCTGGTGTTGATGCTAATGACGTTAGATCTTATATCTGGTTCAGCCTTCTGAAGATATGACCGATGTGCTTTCGTCCCTTTTACTCCCTGTAGTGGTTGAGCTTACCGCGCCTGTTTGGCGGTCTCCATATTCATGGAGTCTTTTGTTGGGTGTGATTGTGTTTCTTAGGTCCAGATCTGGTGTACTTCCATGGTTACAATGGAGCTTCCTGAAAGGGTCTATGCTGATGAATGCGCGGAGGATGAAGTATCAAGACCTAGTTATAATTTTATTTTATATTATGGTCAAAGTTATAAAAGCCATTTTAATTTAATGGAATCAAGTCCCTTTCTAAAAAAAGGTTCGAGATTATTTAGTGTGATCATAAAAATCTAACCCTGAGTTATGCGATAATTTGCAACTAGAGACTTCACCTCGGGTATCACTTGGAGTCAAACTTGTTTGAATATATGAAATTTTCTGAGGAAAAATGGTGCAACACACATAATATCCATATAGTGCATAGCGCATCACATCTGTTGCCGACACAAAACAGTCAAACCGTGAGAAAGTTCATTCGAAGTAAATTTAAAAGTAAGTTTCCTTAAAATACTAAAGAAGTGTAGTTTCATTTGAATTCGCACGTCTGTAATTATTACTTTAATCCGCATGAGGAACTCATGGATAGTTACAGTTTTGATAAACGTGATAGTTCGGTCAGGGCTGGCTCTGACCTTTTTGGTGGCCCCGGTTGCGGAAAAAAAATGGAGGTAAAAATACAAGATAATGTATAAATTGTAACGAATCTCACACTAATCTGCTGTTTGCGGTAACGTCTAGGGAGAAGATGAGATGTTGAGGAGGCAGATCGGCGGTGGATGAGAAGAGGAGTTGTCGAGTTGAAAAGGATGCCAGTCGGGTGGGTTGCGTGGCACTTGATGATTCTTTTGGGCTTTCTTGGCACTTGACATGCCTGTTGGTTGCCCAACTAAAAAAACTAGCAATGGAGAGCGGACCAAAACATGTTGAGTTGGAAAAGAGACCAGCTGGGTGAGCTATGTGCGGAACTTGATTATTTTGGCTTTCTTGGCACTTAACAGGTCTATTGGTTGGACAACTAAAAAGACTAGCAGCAAACAAAACATATATACTCGTTGTATCTCCCTTAATTTTCAAAGGCCCGGTGCGATCGCACCTTCGCACTAGCACAGGGCCGGCCCTGAGTTTGGTGACAAAAAAGAGGAATAACATCCACTACCGGATCCAGGCTCTTTGTCGTGAGCCTGGCACTCTCGGCAAAGAGGATCATCCTCTCGGCAAAGGCTTTGCCGAGAGCCGGCTCTCAGCAAAGCTGACTCGGTAAAGATTTTCTCGGCGAAGCTCCCTTTGCTGAGAGCCTTCTGTCGGGATCACGGCAAAGCCTTTGCCGTGTGCACCGGAGGTATTTGCCGAGAGCATGTAGCCTCTCGGCAAAGACCTGGCCCTAACGCCGGCGAGACGGCGTTGCGCCGTCTCTGTGGGGCCCGCAGCTGGGTTTGCCGAGAGCCACGTGCCAGGCTCTCGGCAAAGCCGAGAGTCACGTGCCAGGCTCTCGGCAAAGAGCCCATGGGGCCCACACCGGGAGAAGCAGGCGCGGGGCCTCTGCACATGGCTTTGCCGAGAGCCTAGCCCCGTGCTCACGGAAAAAAATGGTAGTTTTGCCGAGAGCTTGGCCCTGTGCTCACGGCAAAAAATGGCACCTTTGCCGAGAGCCTGGCCCCATGCTCTCGGCAAACCCCTGGGCTGAGGCCTTTTTTATTTTTTATTTGCTCATATATGGTGCCCAACAACTGAAATATATCACACATACATCTCAAATACATCACAGGCAATTAATATAACCAATACACAAACACTTCATGCACATAACATACTGTTTCAACCACAAGTTTAACCAGAAGTTCAACAACAAGTTATACCACAAGTCCATGCACATAACATTCAAGTTCGACCACAAGTTTAACCACAGATAGTTCAAACTCCAACGTCCTTCAACTACCTAATGGTGGTGCCGCCATTCCCACGGGTTGTATGCTTGGGAGGGGTTGGAGAGGTCGCGATCCTGTGAGCCCTGTCCGTCCTGCTGAGTTTCCCAAGGCGACCAGTCCGACACACGAGGCGCAGGCGACACACCAGGCGACATGTTGACCATTCCAGCGGGATCATTTGATCCCGCCGAGAGACCCTGCAGAAAGGAGAAATGTTTTCACGTGAGACAAGATTTAACCAATGAACTTACAAACCAAAAGTTTTTATACTCACAGGGGTCGATTGCCGAGGCGGTGGCTGAAACTGAAGCTGTAGGGGAGGGACGAACACTTGAGTGCCCACGCTCTGCATCCAGGCATACATCTGGGTCAAGTTGGCCTGTAGGCTCTCCCGTTCGGTCCTCTCTTGGGCGAGCTGGGACTGCAATACATTCAAAATATATATGTTAGAATGCGAAGCAATCGTACATCAAAAGCAATGGAAAACAAAGTAAAAAAGAAATAACCTGTAGAGACGATATCTGCAGCTGCTCCTGTGTCATGCGTGGACAGATTGTGTCGCTTCCGCTCGGCGCCCTTTGCCGAATCTCGGGGAGTCTTGGCGTCGTGGTCGAGTCCATGACGCTGTCACCCATCCAGTACTGCCCATGCTTCTTCCCTCCGCCCACCTCCATGACGACTCGCCCATCAAAGTTCTAGGTGCTTGGAGCGTAGTCTGGCCCATGGACCTCCCTTGACCTAGACGTGTACGAACTGACCCTCGGAGGGATGGTGGGGTTGGTGAACGCCGAGTCGGGAGTGTCCTCGCTGTAGTCGATGTCGTCCGTTGCCTTGCCCATATGAGCTAAGCACCACGCCTTGAACTGAGGGCAGTCCCGGTTGCCATGTGCTGCCGACTGCAGAAAAAGAGAACAAAGCGGTTAGAATGTTTTCATAATGTCTTGCATCAGAATAAACAATTAAAGCCGCTTACCCATGTCTTCGCGTATCTCGTGAGGTCTCGGCTGCCCTGGTGGTGCGATGGTCCTGCCATCTTCAAACGCCTGTCCCGGTGAATATTGTGCCTCTCCTGCCACTCGGGAGAGCACCACTTGTCCACCATCTTCTCCCAGGCCTCTGTGTGATTATTACACCAACTAGGAGGCACCTGCAATTCAATGCAATTAAGGTAGAAGATCCAATGAAGCATGTTTATTCTCAGAAAATAAATGTTTTGATGTTAGTTAGTTACCTTGAGAAAATCCTCCCTCTCCAACGTCATTGTTACGGCTTGCCTCTTGGTGACCTTTCGATGTTCGTAGTGGGCGTGGTAGTGCACGATAGCCTGGAGGCGCGCCTCATAGTGAATGTCGTGCAGGAGCTTCTGGCAGGCTCGGTGGGCGTTACGCTCCGCCCTCACCTCAGTTCCCTCCTCGCACCTGTAGAAATCCTGCATATACACACATCAATTATTATGTCAGTATTTAAAATGCGATGAATTCAGTAATGTAGTGCCAGAAAGACTTACCCACAACTCGGCCTTCACCCGCTCCGCCTTGTTGTTGTACGCTCGGCCCAGGGTGTCCCGCTGGTCCGGCGTGGAGTAGTAGTGCTCAAAGTGAAAAGCCGGCTCGTACTTTCCGGCATGCTGGACCATGCCGGGGAAGTGCTCCTTGCACAAGAGGCCGAGTATGCCATTGACAAGGCGTGAGTGGTTTCCACCGCCCACCAGGTTCCAACCCCTGAAAATAATTAAAATACAATATTAGTTTCTATTGAGATCGCAACTAATCATAGGGAAATTAAGGGTCACGTCAAAAGCACTGACTTTTGTCTAGCGGGTCTAATCACTGGGCGTAGGTGTGGAGGCGGCCGGGGAGGGAGGGTCGACGGGCCTCGCAACCAAACCTTCGGCACGTCCTCTGCACCTTCGTCGTCCTCCTCGTCCTCCTCCTCCTCCGGCTCGTACTCCCCCTCCACCTCCTCACCCTCCACCTCCCTAGCATCCTCCTCCTCGTCGTCCTCCTCCTCCTCCTCCTCTGCCTCCACCGACTCGTCCTCCAAGTCCGGCTGCCTATAAGGCCCCATGACCTCATGTTTTTCTTTCTGAAAGAACTTATGTGCCATTTAAAAATATTAGGGCACGAAATGTTGTTTGGAGAGCAAAATCCATGCTGATAAGCCCTAGCCCTAGGTGAGCGAAAATTGACAGCTTTGGATTATTCAGCTGCCTGACACAGCCATTCCATAAAATGGAATTAATATTCAAAACCCTGTCAACGTAACACATGCACCTCGTGTGTGCTGTCAATCTCATTCCGCTATGTACACTACTCTCAGGCCTCCGATCCTGACCCTTCCCATCACTGGCACCAGCGTCACGGTCACGCTGTCGTCTCCCTCGGCGCCCAGGTCCTCCATGACCTCATCCAGCGCCACACTCATGCTGGTCTTCACCGCCTCCATGCCGGGTTGCTTCAGGGACACGAAGCTTCCTGCAACCTCCCGCGCGCCCGCCGAGACCTTCTCGAGCTCCATGGCCTTCACGTACACGTCGAACCTGACGAACTCGGCACCGTCTGCCTCGATGCCCTCCACAACCAGCACCTCCACCTCATCATCATGCCGCCGTGGCGGCCGCGTCACCGCCGCGGAAACCGCCGTGTCGAGGAACACCGGGAAGCGTACGGACTCCAGCGGCGGCGGTCCTCCTCGCCGGCGGCTCACGCCGCCGGTGACCGGCGGCCGCGCGTCGAGCCACGGCGTGCGGACGCCGGCGTACGTGTACCGGAGCTTCTCGACATCGAGCATGTCGCGCACGGTGACACGCACGAGCCGAGCCTCCTCGTCGTAGAAGAGGAAGGACGAGTCGAGCCAGTCCGGGTCCGTGAAGTCCGCGTGCCTCGGCCGCCGGCGATCGCCGCCGGCGATGTCGCCGCCGCGCCAGACCTCCCAGAGGCGGTCGGAGTTGGCGTGGTGGGGGTAGAAGATGGGGTCACGAGCAGAGGAGTAGTACGCGCCCATGTTCTCGTTGTTGGGCCGCGACAGGTCGCCGGTCCACCGGTGAACGACGTTGTGGAGGGCCAGCTCCACCGTGCCGGCGCCCGGCATCGCCCGGTCACCGGCACGGTACGGCTGGCCATGGAACAGCGACGGGAGCTTCGCGTTGGTGACCATGGCTTTGTACATGATCCGGAGGTTGAGGTCGACCTGCTCCTGTTCGGTGATGTTCTTCTCCACGTACGAGAAATCAAGGTCGACGAGCCTCGGCGGCACGTGCCTCGGGTTCCGCAACGCGTCGTACAGCGACGACGACTCGTCGGAGAAGAAGAAGAACTCCGGTGGGGCCCGCATCCCTTCCGGCAAGTCCCAGCTCCAGAACGGCACGGCGAAGGAAGGGTCGTCTAGGAGCCTCGCCGCGACGCGCTCGAAGAAGTAGAGGTATGCGCGGTGGAACGGGAAGAAGAGCCACGAGTAGTGGATCTGCAATGGCAGCTCTGTTCCGGCCTGACGGTGAGCGCCGGTGCAGTAGGCGCAGTGGACGTTGGCTTGCTGGTAGAAGCTGCGTGGGTCCGACGCTGGCAGAGCTTTCATGAGCGCCACCGCGCGCGCGAGTTTGGCCATGTCGTCGCCGGCGTCGTGCGCCGGCCGCCGCGTCCGGAGCGGCTCCGCCGCGTCGGGGAACGTGAAGTTGACGACGGCGGCCTCTGGCGTCGGAGGGCAGCAGTGGAAGGGTGGGAGCGCGTGGGGTGGGAGGCTGGGCTCGCCGCAGCGTAAAAGGTCGTCGGTGACGATGGGCCTGCCGCCGCCATTGCTGGCTTTGTTCACGGCGGCGCCTCTGTCTCCGGGGGCTTTTGTGGCGGCGTGGCTGGTGCAGGAGATGAGCAAAGGGTCGAGTCCGGTGGTGGCGAGGATGGTTCTTGACAGAGAGTGCGCGCATGGACGTAAGGCGAGAGGGAGGAAGATGGTGATGGTGGAGGCGAGGGCGCAGCAGAGGAGGACGCGCAATGCGAGCAGAGTCAGAGTGCCGTTGGTTACCGTCATGGTCGTGGGTGCTGCTGCTGCTGCTTGGTGGGGGTGAAGATAAGAATTCTGAACAAATTAGATACATATATAAAGAAGAGGAATGCATTGGCATTGCACCTGTTGGCTTTTGTTTGCTTTTAAAATTCCACGACGCTTTTTTTGACCGTAACCCACAATTTCTGTATGTAAACTAGCAACTTGCTATCTGGCACAATGTAACCGCAGATATTTCCACTGTTGTAAGTGTGCATGCCTGTGTATCATGTTTGTAACTGTATTACGTTTCGTAACAGAAGTTGAGAGCTTTTCTAGGATAGGTTTTGCATTGCAATGACTTTTCAAAACACTTGTTTAATTTCTTTTTTTTTCCAAAAACCTATCTCTTTTAAAATATGAATGGAAACATTTAGTTTAAAACATATTTTAGGCCAAAATTTCCTTAATTTATTGAGTAGGTTTTGCATAGAACTAAGCGCGATATTACTAGAAAAATATTTTTTTTAAAAGAAGAAGCAGAGAATGGACATAGACAACCATTCACACACATGAACACAAACTCACCTCCAATTAATGCATATGCATGCACATTATACCTATATGAACACTTACTACAAGTTAAAACTTAATAGAGACTGGGGTATCTTGAGATTAATAAAGCCACCACAAACATAACATTGTTGACAGCATGTTGCCAAAACGTGTCTTAAATGTGAGCGGCCGAGTTAAAGATTTTTTCTTGTGTACGATCACAACAAATCTTACCTCGAGTTATTTGGCAGCTATAAACTTAACCTCAGGTATCAGTTTGAGTCAAACTTGTTTGTAAATATGAAATTTTCTGAGGAAAAATGGTCCAGCACACGTAAATATCCATAGAGTACACAGGCGCACAGCGCATCACATCTCTCGCCGGCGTATAACAGTCAAACCATAGGACAAGTTCATTTGAAGTAAATTTAAAAGTACAAGCCTTATTAAAATACAAAAGAGGTGTCCCTATAACTTGTACTAGCTTCATTCGAACCCGCACGTCCTGTAATCATTATTTACTCAGCATGAGGAAGGCATGGATAATTACAGTTTCCATACACGTGATTGTTCGGTAATAAAAAAAAGAAGAACAAGAGGAATAGCCTCCATAACCCCATGCTTTTCTTTCTCGAATTCTTTTGTGCAATTTGAAAATAGGAGGGCGCGAAATGAGTGGTTTGGAAGAGCAAAATGCATGCTGCTGAGCCTTGGCCCTTGTGTAAGCGTCCGGTGCTTACATCACCATCGAGGCATCGTGTGCTCGCGGGTGGATCTACCCATTAGGCGAGCTGAAGCAGAGGCCTCAGCTACTCGCCAACGAGCACCACTATCCTCCTCTAGTTTTTTCTGCTTTTTTTTCTCATCTGGGCGCTATTGTTGCCGGCTTGGTGAGCTCCTCGCGGTGCTGGAGGAAGGAGAAAACATGGAAGAAGAAGATTGAAGAGGTATGAGCTGGTTTTATGGGCCATAACATAACAAGGCCTAGTAGTCCCCCATGTGAGTTTTCCTCGCGACCACAACCCTAGAACGCGGTGCCGCTGCGAGCCATCGACCGGTCGCTGCGACATGTCACCCCCAAATCAGAGCTGAATCGACACCAGCCGAGGATTCGCAACCGCAAGATGTCGGCACCCATAGCAGAACCGGTGCCACTGCAGCCTCGCCGCGGCTTGTCACAGGTTGATCGACAAAGCACCCATGAAAGTCACAATGCCAACTGGTTCAACAGCTGGAGAAATTGTTCAAGATCAAGACCAAATTGCTATTGAGACTATAGTAGTTAATATACCACAAGTTGAAATTGACGATGCACAACCGTTGTATTCAAATTAAAAGTAATGTCTTAAAATCATTGTTATTTCACTCATTGTTTGTTGTTTTTCGTGATTGCAATATGTAAATACAATGCCGATTTTTTTTCGCGGGCGCGCGCATGGGGGGGGGGGTTGCTTTTCGCCTCGCCTAAAATGTAATCCTGATCCGCCCCTGCTCGCGCATGCGCCAAGCCAGTGTTGCATATCGACTATGGTACTAAAATTTTTGGAATCATTTTATCGCTAAAATTTTTGGAACCATTTTATCGCCCCACCCCTCAAAGCTGCCAAGCATTTAATTAATTCAAAATGAAAGGATGCTTGAAGGAGAGGAAGAAGAGAGAGAGAGAGAGATCGGAGAGCAGAACCCCCAACTTCCGCCCGCCAACCTAGCCACAAATTGCTAAAGGCCCACGTCAACTTGGTCTGATGACTACTTCTGTTCTGAGTCAGTAGATGCTTGTTAGGCCGACAATCTTTAGAACAGAGCAAGGACGCCAGGAGCCGTCCAAAGACCATTGACGGTGTCCAACCACCTACCTACTTACAAATCTATGTGTCGGATGTTTAACAGTTCCCTTTACTTTCAATCGTTGCTTTTGACCGAGCATACAAAAGGCTCCGGTCCATTCTGTAATAGGCGTCGAACAATTATTCAACCATAGTAGTACTAGTTGAGATAGCCGTAGCCGCCGTTGTGCATCGGCCGCACCCCATCACCGTCATCGCTTCCGGCCGCACCTGATATCGTCGTTTATCATCCCTGTTCTTCTTCCCCGCCTTCTTCTTCTTGCCATGTCAACTACCTGACAAAGGTATCCAGAGCCAGCCGTCTTTGGCAAGATCTCGATTTCCAGAGTCAGTCCCCCAATTCCTGTTTGATCAGCGTGGTGCGAGGTGGTTTCAGCTCAGCAAACTATAATCCCACCCTCCCAACCGGATCTATGGAGAAAAACCCCAAACTTTCCCCAAAATCAACAAGGTTTCCACACCCGCTAGGGTTGCAGGACAGCTATTCCTGTGTAAAATTTTGAGTGTCGTGTTTAGATTATCCTTGTGGTGGCGATTGGAGAGAAAACGCCATTGGTGATGGTTGCAAGGCAAGTCCTTGTGCAAAATTCCCAAGTCAATTTTGTGTTTCAGTAGTGGAGTAAGCTCTGTGGAACTAATTGGGGAGGGTTTGTAACCTGAACAGATTCCATAGTGCATCGAAGATGACTAATGGTACTGAAGATGATCTTCCAAGCCCCTACGCCTTTGCAGTCGAGGTGGAATTTTCAGAACTCTAGATGTTTCATGAAGTAGCAAAGAAGCAACAAATCAGAAGCTTCAAGCTAGCATCGACAAGATCCTGAATATTATGAATAACCCTCCTGTTCAAAATCAGTCTATCCTACTTGAAGACAAAAGCTCCAATGTCAAGGGTAAGAATGTCCAACCTCCTCAATCACAACAGTTCACTAGTGCTTTGGCAAACAAACAGTTAGCACAACCTCATGCATACCAATGGGACAATAGCAACATACCTCATATTCCCCAGCCTAGCAAATTTTCGATACAAACCACTCCACCAGACCCCACTTTTGTACCCTATCAACATACACATCATCAGTACAATGAGAACAAAGATGACCAATACTATGGGGGCCACTTTGATCACCAGATGGATTGGAAGCAACATACTTGTAATCTTACAGAAGAGGAGAATATCGTGTTTTCCCAAAAGCAACCGATCCAACCTCAACAGAGACCTCATACCCCAAATCAAGTTCAACAAAACAGAGGAAGACCCCCACAGTTTCATAACACTCAGTAGCAGCTTAACAACTACAATTATAAGCCTTACAACATCAACACAGAACTGTGGCAAGGGGACCCAAGTTACATTTTCCTGAGTTTACAGGTGAAGACACTGATGGCTGGATTAAGAAGGCTGAGAAATACTTTGAAATGGTGGGAGTTTCTTTAGAGAATAGAGTTAAGATAGCTGTTACGTACATCAATGGAAAGGCTAAGTACTGGTGGAGAGGCACGGGGTGTAATGCCAACACCCTACCATGGCACCATTACTGCAGAATGGTTACAGACAGATTCAACAATACCTCAGAGCATGAACTTGTGGTCCAATCCACATTTTAAACAATTGGGAACTGTAGTGGACTATGTGGATCGATTTGAGGAGCTGGCTAGTATAGTTAGAAGAACAAACCCATCATTATCTGAGAAGTACTATTGCACATCTCAAGCTTCATTTATGGACTCAAAGACCACATCCAATACAATACCCTTTACAGTGTTATTGATCAGCCAATATCACTCTCTCAAGCATACTGGTATGCCAAGAGGCTAGACCAAGCCAACCCTCCTTACAAAGCCTCAAAATTTCCCCAAACTATAACAGCAAAGTTCCAGAAACTAGGAGTGAAGGAAAATGAAAAAGATCCAGCTAAGCAATCACTAGCTGACCTCAAAGCTGCTAGCAAGTGTTTCAAGTGCAGAGAACCTTGGGTCCCTAGACATAGCAAATTGTGCAAAGGCAAGCAGTTATATTGAGTGATACTAGTGGAAAATGCTGACTGGAAAGAAGAGGTAGTAGTTATGGAAGATGGCAATTCATTAGAAGAGGCCGGATTTCATGATGCACAACAACTAGCTACTATTCAAATTTCTATGCATGCCTTGACTGGTAATACATCACAGGCTCACACTTTCACTCTCAAACTCAAAATTGGTAATTCAACAGCCATTGCTCTGGTTGATAGTGGTAGTGATGTTTCCTTTATCAATGCCAAATTTGCTATCAAGTCCAACTGTACCATATCTATCATTTACCAAGTCAAAGCAGCAGCTGCAAATGGTCAGGAGATGTTGTCCAATACAACTTGCATCAAATGCCCTTTCACGATGAAAGGTCGTCATGATTTCAGTGAAGATTTTAGACTGCTAAATGTCAAAGGATTTGATGTCATTCTAGGGGCTGACTGGATCATTACCCATAGTCCAGTAGGGTTAGATCTGAGAAAGAGGGAGTTTGCTATTTGCAAATATGGAGGCTAGCTAGTAAAAACATTCTCTGATGAAACTGTTCAGCACAATAACCAGAAGATTGTAATATGAGAGATATGCATAACATCCTACTTAACTTGTAATAGATTGCAAGCCTTTTGTTTGCATTTAAAATCCCTCGTCGCTTTTTTTACCGTAACCCTGCTTTTTAAGCTTTTAACACAATTTCTTTATTTAAGGGTCTATTTAGTTGCTCAAAAGTGGTGAAGAGTTTTGAGACTAAGAAACGTATCCTACGAGAGGGAACATGAGTGTGAAATTTTTTGGTGAAGTAAACAGGGCCTTAACTGGCAACTTTCTTTCTAACACAATGTACATTATCGAAGCATTGTAAATCATTGTTTTTAATTGTATTATGTTCGGTAACATAAGCACAGAGCTTTCTAGGATAAGTTTTTGCATTGCAATGAATTTTTTGAACCAAATTTCTATAATTTGCCGAATAGATTTTGCATAGAACCTGGATACAACTAGAAAATCATTTTATTTTATAAAAAACATAGAGAATGGCATAGACAATCATTCACACACATGAACACAATTATACGAACACGTACTGCAAGTTAAAAGAGACCGGCGGATCTTAAGATCCATGAAGCCACCACATCTCGTTGATAGCATGTTGCTAAAAAGTGTCGTAAGTTTTTTTTTATATGATCACATCAAATCTAACCCTGATTTATTCGATAGCTAGAAAACTCGAGGGCGCGGCCGTTGCCGCGCCATACATGGACTGGCCAGTAGTGATTCTACCTATAGAGTGCAAGATCAGAAATCCTAGCCCGTGGCCCGTTGATATAACAGATGTTAATAACCATATAAATGGGTGTTTAAACCAAGTTGTTAGAATATAGATGAAAGGCACATGGGTAGAAGTAGCAGTTATATTGTGCTACCCTTTATATTAAATTACATCACTACATGTTTGTTCCCATCTAAAACATGAGGGGTGCAAGCTAACCAAAATATATATTTTGAAAGATATATAAGCATTATTCTAGAACTGTTCGGCTTATTAGAAATGGTTTTAGAGTGTACAAACCTTGGCAAAACTAATTACTCTATCTATTTTTTTTATGTCATATTTGGTTTGTTCTAAGTCAAGCATGTATAACTTTGATCAAGTTTATATAATATATATATATATAACACAAAGTTCATTGTATACTTTTTACAGTATAATTATTTTAAATATTTTTCTGCAAGCTTGTTTTGACTTAGGACAAACAAAATGCCATATGTAAAAAAAGGAGGGAGTATATCAATGTAATAAATATTTCATATTCTTTCCATCTGAGACATTTCTTGCACAATAAGCTCACCATAGAAAGGATAACTGCAATTGAATATCTGGAAATAATTCCTTTCCTTAGAATTGAAATTCAAAGTTGATGTAAACAGGTCATGATATACTGAGCAAGCATTACTCACGCACTTGTAAAGCATTTGTCACACGCACTTGTAAAGGACATCCATCTCTAGTCAAGTTTTACTATCTGCTTTAGAATTCTGAAGTAATATGGCCTGGTTAAGGTGAAAAGGAAAACTTCGGTACCAAATATGACAGGACAACTTCTGTCATATACAACTACTGAATCTCAGTATTTTATCTAACACTTGGATGGAAGATTCTCCTTGATTAAGTAGAATTCCCTTCGGACATTTGCTGGTAGAATGGTTTCCTCTCCGCTTTTGAAGTGCCTTAACTTTTGTAATGCCTTCAAAGTTGCGATCATCTGGCACCTAAATCATGCTTGCAAGAGAGTTATTATTTGTTAGAATATGATTCTACAAAGTAATACTGTAAAATAATGCCAAGGATACAAACACGTATTACGGCCTGTGCAGTCCTATTGATACTACATAGTTGGAGGCAAGCTCAGAAGTCCATATTCTGAATTATAGATTCAGTTTCTTGAGTACCAACTCTTTTTGATGATTCTGCTGTTGTTAATTTCTGCAAATATTTTTATATAATGCAGGTGGATGTAAAAACTCTGGTTTAATTACAATGTGCTCTTGTCTAATGGTACATGAGTGATCCAAAGTCATCGATGGAGAAGTGGAATGACAGGAAAGCAGATGGCAAGATCACGCCGGCCTCGGCTTGCCGCTCGATGTGGCGACAGCCCGACATCATATTACAAATCATCACATGCAACATCTGGATTTTATGCTAGAGTACAGTTGTGAGTTGAGATGGCTAGAAATCACCCAACGGGTTTCTTGGAACATTGACTTTAGGTACTTCAATTGGCTAGCAAGAGAGTAGTACAATGGCAGTTCATTGCAAATTAAGACATTGGCTAAAGCTACTGTAGATTCAACACTGTCTGCTATCTGGACATTCCAATGTGGTCAGATTCACTAACAAAAACATCACTGAATTTGTGAACATCAAACTACCATTTAATATCAGATTTAGCAGGCTAGCAGTCACATGTAAATGACCATGACTGGACAGTAGTGAGGTGAACCAGAACCAACTTTTTTCTTGACGTTGCCACCAGCAGGCGTTTTACCTCTTCCGGCTTTGATGTGGAAGCATCCTCTGAAACGGCAGTACACAGAGTTTAGACATCAATTTTATACCCGCGTCACAGATCGAAGGTTGGCATCCCGCGTCATTCCAAATCTCTAGCCACGGGCAGTAGATGGCACGAACCTGCTGCGCTGCTTGAACCCACGCCCTGCAGATGCTCCCCGACCTTGTCGCTGACGCCGCCGGCGTCGACATTGCGGCGCTGGTTCGCCTCCACCTCTGGCTCGGCTTCTCTTCTTTCCGTATAGGGTTCCTGTAGGGGCGAGAGGGGTGCAAGAGGGTGGCACGGAGGCCGGCGGCGTTCGCGGGTGAGAGAGCAGGGTGC
This sequence comes from Digitaria exilis, assembly GCA_015342445.1. Taxonomy (NCBI): domain Eukaryota; kingdom Viridiplantae; phylum Streptophyta; class Magnoliopsida; order Poales; family Poaceae; genus Digitaria; species Digitaria exilis. The sequence continues at coordinate 1,517,607 of JACEFO010002054.1, forward strand.
GGAGGCCGGCGACACTGCGAAAAGCGGAGGCCGGCGGGGGTGTCGCTCGGTTGCGCGGGTTCGGGTGATTCGCGAAGCCCATGTTGAGGCGTAATGGGCGAGACCCGGTACAATTAGATCGAATGGTTCACATCGCGAGCTAGCTTGATCCAACGGCCAGAGGGTTAACGGGCTACGTGGACCCGTGCACCGCCCGCGGTTTGGGTCCAGCTTTCCATATTAGAAGATTTGCAAATATGGAAGTTTCTGAGGAAAAAGGGTCCAACACAACAGTCAAACCTTCAGAAAGATTTTTGAAATAAACTTAAAAGTACAAGCGTTATAAAATACAAGAGCGATACCTATAACTAGTAGCTTCATTCGAATTTGCACGTCCTGTACTTTACTCCTCACGATGAAGGCATGGATAATTACAGTTTATATACACGTGATTGTTCTGTAAAAAAAACAAAAGAGGAATAACATTCATGACCTCATGCTTTTTTTTTTGAGAAACTATTTTGCCATTTGAAAGTATTAGGGCGCGAAATGAGTTTTTCGGATTGGCGAACCGAAGGAGCGCAGGCCGCATGGCATGAATAAGCCAGAAACAGCGAGTCATTGGGCCATATTTCCAAGAACAAAACTCTGTTGGGCCATGAGCAGAGCCCCAAACGCTCCCAAGGGCCAAGGGGTTTTTCCACTAGGCCTGATGCCCACCTCCATCTAAAAAAAAAAAAAAGTAGTATGCTCCTCAGGCCTCACGTCACATGCAAGTGCAGGCACCATGTGACATTTCAACAACTAAACACTAATGGCATGTGTAATGTGTTAGTGGTTCCCGATATCCTATATTTACTCTCAGAGTCCATAACTCCATATCCTATTATAAAGGTGGCTAGTTACCATGGTTCATCTCCTTTCCGGTGTAAGAAACTAAGAAGGTGGTGGGCGAAACAAGCAATGAGAACGCACGATATAGATAGCGATAGGAAATGGAAACGTCAGAAATGTATGGCCAAGCAGTACACACCTCGGTTTATGGGATTCAAGCTGATGTTGCGTATAGAACTAACTCGAGTTACTGATAGGGAGACGGTATCTGCCGCTACGCTCGTCCTCTAGCTGAATAGTCACATTCGTGTCCACCGGCTAGTTGTCTACCTGTCTTGCGCTTTGGCTACCATACAGGAGGATCCAAGTCTTCAGGACAATGTGAAAAGTTTGTTTTTGTTTAACCTTTTTTCGAATTACAATCCGAATTTTTCTCCAAATCCTGTAGTGATTACATAGCTACATTATTATTAACAGCTACATCTTCTGACCAAATTGATTATTGCATAAATAAAAACTGGTGGGAAACAAGTTTCAATCCATCTTTTTTTTTTAAAATAACACATCACTACCGATCGCGAACCCTCTATTAATACCGGTTTCCCAACCGGTTCTGCATTTCTGATACTAAATAGGTACCACTTGCAGTACCGGGTTTTGACAGCGGTATGAACAACTGCCCACGTCACGTTTGGGGTGCAGGCCATTCATTTAGTACCAACCGGTACAAACAGTTCAATCCATTTTTTTTTATGTTTGCTTGTTTTTTTTTCTTTTGTTTCAGGTGGATATTGGAGACCCTGTTATTTTGGTTTAATTGAGAAAGAAGACAACACATTAAACATGAAAAATCCAGACTAGTGCTCGTTGTTGTTCTGCTCGTTTGCTGGTAGAAGCTGGGTGGGTCCAACGCGCAGGAGCACCTTCATGAGCGCCACAGCACGCGTGAGCTTCACCACGTCGTCGTCGTCGTCGTCCCCCGCGCCTGCGTCGTTGTGCATATAGAACCTCAATTACAAAGCTTTTTCTTTACAAAAAACAAAGAATAGACATAGACAATTATTCACACAATCACACGTACACACACTCACCTCGTCCTATTAGTGCATAAGTACGCTTCAAGTGGACCTCGAGACAGTTGAAACCACCACAAACATCTTGTTGACAGCATGTTGCCAAAACATGTCGTAAATTCAAGTGCCCAAGTCAAACATTTTTTTTTGTAGGAATGTATGATCATAGCAAATCTAACCCTGAGTTATGCGATAACTTGCACTAGAAACTTCACCTCAGGTATCACTTGGAGTCAAACTTGTTTGCAAATATGAAAATTTCTGAGGAAAAATAGTCCAACACACATAAATATCCATATAGTACAGCGCACAACATCTGTTGCCGACACAAAATGGTCAAACCGTGAGAAAATCATCCGAAGTAAATTTAAAGTACAAGTTTTCTTAAAATACAAAAGAGGTGTCGCTATAACTTGTAGTTTCAATCGAATTCGCACGTCCATTAATTATTACTTTACTCCGCATGAGGAAGGCATGGATAATTACAGTTTTCACAAACATGATTGTTCCGTAACATAAAAGAGGAATAACATCCATGACCTCATGTTTTTCTTTATCGAGTCTTCCTTCAGCTCGGCCTGTTGGGCCATGACCAGAGCCCCAAACGCTCCCCAAGGCCCAAGAGTCTTCAGCTTGGCCAGATTGCCCACGTCCGATCGCATTTTACGGCGAGCTTGTACATTTTTTTTGAACGAAGCGACCTTGTACATTTGAACAAACAAACACTAATTGAACACATTCCATGCTGAGTAGGATGCTCCTCAGACCTCACATGCATCTGCAGCCACCATGTGACATTTGAACAACCAAATACTAATTGCATGCGTTAATGGTTCCCGGTATCCTACATTTACTGTCAGTGTCCATACTTCCATATCCTATGTCGAGTATAAAGGTGGCTAGTTACCAGCTTGGTTCGTCCAATCTCCTGTGTAAGAAATTAACACGAATGTAGTGAGCGAAATGGAGAATGACCATGCACGACATGCATCAACGGAGATGCAAAATAGTGGTGGGAAATGGAGACGCCAGGAATTTTGTACGCCCAAGCAGTACACAACTCGGCTGATGGAGTTCCTACCGAAGCTGCGTATAGAACTAACTCGAGTAACTGATGGGAAGACAGAGGCTACGCGGCTCCTCTAGTTGAACAGTCACGTTCGTGTCCCCCGCCTGGTTAGCTTGCACTTTGGCTATCCAGTTCCACTATACACTATACAGGGTATCCCAAGACACAAGGACAAGGTTAAAACGTTTGTTTTTTTTTATCTTTTGTCGAATTGCAATCTGGATTTTTCTCCAAATCCTGTAATGATTACACAGCTACATTGTTATAAACACTACATCTTCCGACCAAATGGATTACTGCAGAAACAAAAGTTTTTTCTGCGAATAGGTTCGGTTGAATCTGAGATAGCTCTCCAGTCTGAACACTAAGTAGATGAACTAATTTAAATGGAAGGTAGCAAGTTTCAATCCATTATTTATTTTTTTTTAAATAACACATGAATGAATTCGTAGGTATAGTATAGAATCAAACTATGAAAATGGGAACTGAATTTGTACTGTATGATAAAATTTGTGTTACGTAAGTGTTTTATACTTAATTTGTCATGGAACATACATAACAAAAATTTTAAACTGTACATAATTTTTATTTTGAGATGGTGCACATATTAAAATCCACGAGCCCTGTCGCTTTATGAGGCGTTTCGGTGGTCGTAGCGATCTGGGTCCACCAATCCATGGCAGAGTCGCTGTGTCGCCAATTGCAGGGTTTTAGTGTAGGTTGGGAAACCCACTCTGCCACCAGGTTCCATATGCGTCTCGTGAATCTGCATTCGGCAAGAAGGTGATGTGCAGACTCCACCGTCTGTCTGCATAGGACACACTGCGGGGTATGTGGCCATCCTCGTTGTGCGAGCCTATCTGATGACCACACCCGATTCTGCGTGATGAGCCACATAAAGAATCTACATTTTGGAGGTGCCCATGAATTCCAGATGCTCTCCAAAGAAGGTTGTCGTATGCAGCCGAGGTGTTGTGCTTTGTAAGCTGAGGCCGCCGTATATTCTCCAGAGGCGGTAAATTTTCACGTGATAGTGTCTGGGTGTGCCGAATCGAGTTGAGTGTTACTGATCAGATCGTGAAGAGAGGCGAATTCTCGAAGCACGTTCGCGAATGCGCTGACTCGTAGGTGTAGATCACGTATCCAGTTGTTGTTCATGAGAGCAGAAGCAACGGAGCGCGTTTTGTTCCTTGATCGTCGGTAGAGTGTCAGGGCAATGTCCATCGGCCTCCTTGCTTGTACCCATGCAGATCGCCAAAAGCTTGCCTTCTCCCCATTCCTAATGGTGATCGTGGTGCAGGCCGCAAAGAGAAGTTGATCTATGTTGTCACAGGGCAAGTCAGTGCCTATCCACTCCTTATGCGGGGATCTCCATTCATGCCACAGCCACCGTATACGGAGCGCACGAGCGAATTTGTTGAGGTCTAAAAGTCCTAGGCCACCATATTGCTTCGGTAGGCTGCACTTAGTCCAGTTGACTTTACATTTCCCCCCTGATAGCTCATGGTCGCCTGCCCAGAGGAATTGCTTCCGCATCTTGTCGAGCTCTGCAATTGCCTCTTTGACAATCTTGAGCACAGTAAGAAGATACACCGGTTGCGACGATAAGACACTTTTGGTGAGGCTTGCACGTCCTGTCTGGTTTAAGTTTCTTCCATACCAGGTCGACAGCTTCGCAGCTGCTCTATCGATTAGTATCTGTACATCCACCTTCTTCAGTCGTGAGGTAGTTAGTGGTAATCCAAGATATTTTGTTGGAAATGTCGCACGCGTTGCCGGGAAGTGCTCCAGTATATCTTCTAGAACAACATTGGCGCAAGATATTGGTATGACGCTGGTTTTCTGCATGTTTGTTCGTAGCCCAGTGACTTCACCAAAGCAGTGAAGAAGTTCTGACAGATTTGAGGCATCCTGTACCGTAGGTTTGATGAAAACAGCCGCATCATCTGCATATAATGAGATGCGGCAGCAGGCTGTCCGTCCCCCTAGCTTATTCAGCAAGCCCGCCTCTGTGGTCTTGGCAAGCAGTTGGTGCAAAGGATCAATCGCTAGCACGAATAGGAGAGGGGAGAGTGGGTCGCCTTGTCGTAGTCCTCTTCCGTGCTGTATCAATTGCAAAGGAATGCCGTTGAGCAAGATCCTCGATGATGATGTGGTGAGCGTGGCTGCAATCCAGATTCGCCATCTCGCTGGGAAACCTCTACGCTGCATGAGCGAGAGTAAGTAGTCCCATCTTACTGAATCAAAGGCCTTTGAGATGTCAAGCTTCACAAACAACGCAGGTGTTTTGTTTCTGTGGTAGCGTCTTGCCATGTTTCTGACATAGAGAAAATTATCATGAATACTGTGACCTTTGATGAAGGCACTCTGGCTGGTGGAGATAAGCTGATTCATGTACGGTGCTAGGCGGAGTGCTAGAATCTTAGCAATCAGTTTAGCGAACGCATGTATTAAGCTGATTGGCCTGTAGTCCCCTATAGTTTCAGCACCTTCCTTCTTAGGTTTGAGGACTATGTTTGCCGTGTTCAGAAGGTTGAGGTCAGCGCATCTCATGCAATAGACGGCATTGGCTGCTGCCACAATATCAGATTTAATAATAAGCCAGCAGTTTTTGAAAAATAATCCTGTGTAGCCATCCGGCCCCGGCGCTTTGTCCAGGGGTAGCTGCATAATCGCCTTCCAGATTTCTTGCTCTGTGATAGGATCGTCCAGACTACTTAGATCTGGGTTGCTCATGTTCAGGGCCTCCCAATTGAAGTCAAGTGTGCGTGTCGGTGGGTTCTCCATTGCGTTAGAGAAATGGTCGAAGATGACTTGAGCCTTGTCCTCATGGTCAACAACCCAGGTGCTGCCGTTTTGTAACCGTTGTATGTAGTTTTTCCATCTTCGCCCATTGGCTCTGAGGTGAAAAAATTTAGTGTTGGCATCTCCTTCCCTTATGTAGTTTATTCTAGCGCATTGTTTTTTCCTGGCGCGTTCAATTGCAGCCCACCCTAGTATCCTCTTTTTTAGTTTGGCTCGAAGGTTAATCTCTAGGTCGGAAAGGTCTCTGGATTCCTGCGCAATTTCCAGCTGTTGAATCACCTCTAGTGCCATGTGTAGCTTTAGTTTTGTTTCCGAGATAATGGTTGAGCTCCACTTCCTCAAAGCTTTGGAGGTGCAGTATAGCTTGTGCCCGAGTCTATGAAAAGGTTCAGTGTGGTGGGTCGGTTGTTCCCAAGTGTCCTTGACGGTGCTCCAGAAGTTCGGTAACGCTATCCAGAAGTTCTCAAATTTGAAAGGGGTCGGGCGTCGCGGCCCTTGTTGATTAGCCAGTAGCAAAGGGCAGTGATCTGAATGTGCCGTCAAGAGGGCATGAAGGGTATGCCCTCCAAAAGTCAGGTCCCACTCTGGGTTGCAGAAAAAACGGTCAAGCCGCACAAGTGTCGGTCGACGACGTTCGTTGCTCCAGGTGAATCTCCTATTCTGAAGGTGGATTTCATGCAGCTCACAGAAGTTGAGTGTAGCGCGGAACCTTCGCATGAGAGCCGGGTTGAGGCGCAAGTTGTTTTTATCCCTTGCTCTGTAGATCATATTAAAATCGCCTGTTATCAGCCATTTGATGCCGCCTTCCGGCTTGTTGGAGACTAGAACTTTAGCGTTGTTGGTGTCATGGGAAGTGTGGAAGGAAAGGAACTCGAGGATCTTCCAACATCTAGAAGCCCCAACGATGTCTGTACTTGATAAGATTAGGGGCGAGGCCTTGCTATGGGTCTTTGCTGGCGCTAGAGATTTAGCGCAACTTCTAGGGCGAGAGTAGGCTTTTGTACCTTGGGGCCAGAGCCCCAACTTGTAAAAAATTCTTCTTTAATCAATGAAATAGGCACAATCCCGTGCCCGTTACGTTCAAAAAAAAAAATTCCACGAGCCTTCCTCTGTGGACCTGTGAGCAAATTAAGTTGCCTACTTTAGGCAATACCGGTCATATTAGCTAGCTTATATGTTGACTACTATTTTCATCCCATGATGGTGCGAAAGCACCTCCTTATCCACAGAGTAGGTGAACAACATATCACACGCTCCAAGAAGATTAACTATTCCGATCAAAATGATAACAGGTAGAAGGAGGAGGCATCAAGAATTGATGAATTTCGTCTGCAAGTAATTGCCATCCTTTCAGTTGCGCTTCGAGTTGCTGGACTGATGATGGTTGTATTGGTTATTAGCGTGATAATATATAATACTACGTCATACTGTACTAGTGGCCTCTTGAGCAAAACATCATCACGTACTTTAGGATGAGCACAATATGAACCTAAGCATCCATGAAATTCTACTGCCTAATGCAAGTTCACACCATTATTATTACCATCACCGAAGGAAGTTGAACTTATCTGCACCGCTGGATGATTTGATTAAAAACAACGAAATAAAATATAGAAACAGAACCGTTGATCCATCGAATGTTGTTTTAGTATTATTGACTAATTAACTCGTAACAATTCCTACGAAGGCTGATTATTATTTTTGTACATCAACAGTAGCAATCCTCTCCATCGCCATGCTATATATAGATCCAAATTCATGAGACACGCACAATTCTAGGCTCTATAGCTAGGAGTGGGTGGTGCCGTGGTGGAGGGATAGGGGTGAGAAGATCATTGCAAGCATCACATATGTTATGGGTATTTATTTAACAAAGGAGGCATTAATTGGGGATGGAGAACGCTACATATAAAGCTTGGCAAACTCAATTCCTTGCTCATACATCATCTCGCCTTACATATACCTATATACGTGCTAGAAGGCGTGCATTGGTTCCATTTGTTTTACAGTGATGTTCTCAGGGAGGTGGGCCAATGGCTCTAGATATAGAGCTAGGAGTGGGAAGAGGAGGCACCAGGAATTCAAGCAATACCAAGAACTGGAGATGGTGCACGTAGTGCTCCTCATCCTGACCCATCACTCCTTTATTATGAATCGAGGTTCGGGGTCTCCGTCTCCCTGCTCCATTCAGACCTGCACCGCTTGATCCAAGGGTAGCCACAGAGGTCAACCCTATCGTACTGTTAAGTGTTAACCTGCTCCCCCACTGTCATCAGGTTAGATGCAATACATACATCATCACCGCAATAAGCATGCATCAATCAACCAACCATAGCCTTCAGATTCCAATTTGAGCTTTTTTTAAATAATTTATCTTAATGAGAGCTGCACTAGATATATAAAGGACTAGTATTCTCACAGAGTGAATACAAGCAATAAGAGGAGTTCACAAAAGAAAAATATATTTTCTTACAAAAAAGAAAAGGGATACTGCAAGATATATTGACCGATCTGCTTGTGTTCAAATATATAGCGGTTTGCGCAAACCTTATTGATCAAACGCTAGGTGTGAGCCACTTGCGATGGCTTCAATATAGCGAGCGCTAGCTGCGACTCGCGCCTGTTGGACCTGCGAGCCGAGATGGGATTCACGGCATGGGGCTGCAAGGACGCGTTTTAGGTCGTCTCAAACGGTGCTGACAAAATCGTCAACTGATCTGTACTAGAGAAACAGTAGAAAAAAAGGAAAAATTGAGTGCAGGCATCTCTCAACTACCGCATATTTTATTCAACCGTTCTTATTACCATCTCCTCGTCCTTCTCACCTTTTCTTTTCCTTTTCTTTTTTCTTCTCTTTTTTCCCTCTTATTTTTGTTTTTTTGTTTTTTCTTTTTTACCTCCTCGGCCCCACTTGTCATAACCGCCCTCCTCCTATCTCTCTCCCGAGGGGCTCTGGAGTCTGGACTCTTCTCCACCTCGCCATCTCTCTCTCCACACGGCGCGGCGCCGGCATCTACGCCGCCACCTAGCCGCGAGGCACTGGTTCCGGCCTCGCGCCTCCCTCCTCTGCTCCTCGGCCTCCCCTTCTCCTCCACTGAGCCGCTCCCCACCTCCTCCTCACATAGAGTTGCTGCAGGGGACGGTGGCGGTGTGGCTGCTGCAGGGGACGGCGGTGCCAGCAGTGCGGTTGCTACTGCTGTAGGGGATAGCGGAGCGGGGGGCCCCATTTACATGTACTCTTTCCACCGTGAGAGCATCTATCTCAGAGTCCACATTATAAGAGCAAGATTTATGGTTTCGTCGACCGCCGGCTGCAAGCGGGCGTATCAGACGATGATGTGGCGTGAGGTGATGGTGGTCCCTACCAGCATTGAATGAGAAGCATGGATTTTGGCCAATGGGAGTATGCGCAGCGCGTTTTGATTGCATCTAGCCGGCTCGAGCGGGCGACGAGCGAGACGCCCGGTCTCCTCTCTCTCCTTGTTTCTCTCTCCGACACATAAGACGTAGCCCGCTCTCCGTCCGCTATAATACCTGCTCTAAAGGTCGCTAGTTACCATCCTGGTTCTTCTCCGGTAAGAATCCGGTGAGTGAAACAGACAATGAGTACATCCGGAATGCACCATGGCGAGGCTAAATAGTGGTAGGAAATGGAGGCGTCATGAATATTAGGGTGCGTTCAATTCACACCACTCCCACCAAAAAAATACTATTTATCCAACTTTTTCCTATTCATCCCATTTCTTCCACTCACAGAACACGCTTCCTAACACGACCTACAATGTTTTTCTGGATCTACAGTGTTTTTCTCCCAATCTAAACTCACCCTTAGTCCAGACAGTACACACCACCCGAGATGAAGTTCTTGCAGGTGGTGCATCATTCAACGCCGTTTTTTAGACGGTTTCCTGTAGCAGTCTGGTACTCTGGTTTTAGTGGGTGGTTGTTCTAAACAGAGGTATCAAATGGAAACGCCAATTCGACGAGAGATGATCATCAGACAAACTTTCGAATTTGATCAAGAGGCATACACTACAAGATACAGAGCTTTTAGCTAGAGTCCCAGTAAAATGGCCGAAGGGACGTCATTTCACTCAGTAATCAGATCAGCTGCTCATCCGCTTTTGTTGGTCAGTAACGGTTGGTTCGCTATTTGTGTTTGCTCTCGGCGCCAAAAGTCATCACGTGTAAAGCCTAATCCCCGTCGGCCATTAGACCCAAAATAATATAGAAACATGCTTGCCATCGGCCACTTAAAACAAAACACTCCGCAAAAGTCGTAAATCCAGTTATGAATACATTGAGACTACGGAAATCGTCGCAGCCACCATTGTCGGCAGCAGCAACTGATTGAAATAAAAAACGTAATTTTTCTCGTCCAGTAGATTGTAGTATGATTAAAAAACTAGTGCAAAGTAGCAAAGCTTCGAAAAAAAGAACATTTGCTTCTTAAAGATCTAGTGTCAGTAAGTTTGGCGGTACCAGGCGGTAGTGGGAAGTTCCAAAAAAACGATATCGGCAGGTGCTAATTAAATACATTTTTTTAAAAAACAAATACTCAGCCGAAATCAATGGCTATAATCAATCTACCAAAAAATACCATGTGGTACCGTCTGGTTCTTTGCAACCATCGTAAAACTCCTCAACACGTGATGCAATCTGTCGGTTTACAATCGAAGTAGGAAATGAATTTGTGCTGTAAGATAATGATAATGTTTATGTTATAAGTGTTTGATACTTAATTGATTATAAACATATGAAACATAATTTTTAAAAACTAAATATTTTTTTCTTGTTTGAAGATGGTGAATATCACTGCACATATTAAAATTTTCATGTGCCGTCCTCGGACCTGGGAGCAAATTAAGATGGATAACTCTAGACGATACCTGCCATTCTTATATACCTAGTCTGCTGTTTATGTAGCATGATGATACGAAGCACCTCCTTCATGCCTTCCCTTACCAGTTGAACCAGGAACACCTTACACGCTCTGAGACTACAGCTTGTGTGATCAAATAATACAATAGTGAGGAGGAGGAGGCATCAGTGTAACACCTGGAATTTCATCACAAGTTAAAAATAGTAACCTTTTAAAAATTTCTGGAATTTATTTGGAATTCAAATTTAATTTGTAAGAATATTGCTTTGAATAGGTATTTAAATTCTGTTTATTAAAAAGAACTTAAAAATAAATATAAGGTCACATTTGTTTGAGTGCATTTCATGCTGGAGTATTTTATTTGGGTGTTGAATTCAAATTGTTTTGAATTCAAATTTGGTTTCTTATTTGGATTCCAACAAAAGTTTATTCTAGGTTCAACATTTTAGAACTGCAGTTTCAACATCTCAGCACTGTTGTTTCAACATTTCAAAACTCTTTTCTTTTCCCGGCCCAAATCCTCTCTCCTTCCCTTGCTGCGGCCCATCTCTTAGCTAGCCCATCTCCCTTCCGCAAAGCCCAGCCGTCCCAACTCTTCTCCCTCTCCTCCTCTCACCGACGTGTGGGTCCCGCCTGTCATCCCTCTCCTCCGTCCGCACCGAACCAGCGTCGAGCCCGAGCCGGCCTGCGCCCGCGCCACCTTTTCTCTCTTGGTGCGCACGCCAAGGGCCCCCTCCTCGGCCTATTTAATGCGCCGCCATCCCCTCCTTCAATCCCTTCGTCTCAACCCCAAACCCTAGCCGCCACGCCAAAGCCGCCAAGCTCGAACCTAGCTCGCCGTCGCCGTCGTCAATCCGCTCGGTCGACGTCTCTACTTCGATGAGAGCTTGCTTCAGCGCTTCTCAGTGAGGTGAGGAACACGCCAAGCCTGTTTCCCCTCCCTCTCTCACTCTGTCGCGCTTGTGCGAACTCGCCGTCACCCCGAGCCGCCGCCACGCGTCGCCAGCCTCCTCCGTCGCCCAAACCTCCGCATGAACTGCGTAGATAGATTCCCCGTGTCCCAAGTGTTCTCCCAGTTCAAGAATCGCTCAAAACCGTGGCTCCTAGCCCCGGATTCGCCAAGCTCCGGCGAGCCTCCGCAGCGCGCCGCCGCCAGTTCGTCATCTCCGGCGAGCTGATCTGCCCATGAAGCCTCAGCCGCCCGATCGAAATCGAACGGCCCCTATTAGATCCAATCTAAGTCAGCTTAGGTCAAACCGGCCAGCTTTGGTTGTTTTGCGAAAACACCCCTACCGTTCTCCAGAATAAACCCGTGGTCCAACACTAGTGAAAAGTAATTCCATTTAGGTCCTTTTCTTCACGTTTGGGCCCCTGATCTTTCCTAGTTTTGAACCCGCAGTCCCTGGCCGCCTCTTTTGCATGTGAGCCCTCGGTTTTTCATGTGTAATTGTGTTTTAGCCCTTGGTTTTTTCTGTTTTAGCCCCTGTTAGTTTAGTTTCTTCGCAGTTAAGCCCGTGAAGCCTTGTTTTATCCATAGATTCCACGTTTAAACTCCGTTTAACCTCGTTCTTGATGCGTTACCAATTTTCATGTTTTGAAATAAATTAATAAATATTAATTTTCTTAATTCTAATTTAACTAGCCTTTTGAATTAAAAGCAAATCATAGTTCTACCTTCATGTTTTATAATCAAAGTTAATTTGATTAACCATTATTAAACTAGCCTTTTATAATTAAAATATGGTTAGAGTTATATCTTGTTCCATAAACAAAGGTGTTAATATGGTTAATGCTTATTTCATATGCTTTTCCAAATAAAAATCTAATTAGCTCATATAGTGGTTTTATAAACTAGTATTTAACTTGCTTAATGCTCATTGTTTAATATAGTTTTCTAAATAAAACTTGACTAGGTTTATACATCATCTTTTGTGAATAAATGCTAACTTGATTAATACTTATTTAACTAGTCTTTCCAATTAAAAGCTGTATAGGAATATACTCGGTTTTTATATATCAATATCAATTTGGTTAATGAATATTCAACTCGATTTATAAATAAAAGCTACATAGGTTATATCTCGAGTTTTCATAATTACATGTTAACTTGACTAATATGAATATAAATGTATTTATTAATTATAATTGACTAGTTGAACGCGAATAATAAAGTTATTTGATTAGATTCTCATATATAATTCTTTTCTAAATTTAATTGTTTAATTGATATAATTTATATATAATATTTATAAATAAAATTGATTAGGCTTTACTCCGCCTTTTCTTATGAAAAGTTTAATTTGAAATAATTCAAATATGAATATCTCTTTGAAATATTCATTGCACATGTTTTATTAATTAAAATTAATGAAGCATATAGTTTTTGCTTTTATAACATTAATCTTCTGATAGTTGTATCTTCTCGATCTTAGCTCCGATCTCAGCGTTTCTCGTTCCCTCGCGATCCTTACCGAGACCTCAACGTGTTTCCGTGCTTGCTTAATATTGTTGCCCATGTTTGGTGTATTGTTATTTATTTGTGCACTTGTTTTCTTGTATGTGTTCGTGTGACGATAGACGTTGTTCAAGCTGAGTTTGAAGATCAAGCTGTGGAGAGTTCATTGAAGATCAAGTCTACGAAGGAATTGAGCAATAGAAGATATTATTAGGATTAAAGGCAAGTGGATTTTCCCCTCTGCATATTCTATTGAACCTATGCAACTTTCATGTTAATTAAAGTTTACTTTATGCTATGTATTGCATTAATATTAATGGGTCCTATATTGAGGATGACTAGTTTTTATTGACCATCCATTTGATAACCGGGTCTTTACTTTATGTTGGGTAGCTTTGCTTAGCTGCTATACTTGGGAATGGTTCACACTAATCGTGAAGATAATAATTTTGTGTTACCATTTATCAAGCTATTTATATCCATGTTCCGATGATGATGTTAAACAAGATCACTTATGTTAATTTGAACATGGAGCGGCAACCTGGGATTTTTCCCGTACAACCACAATACCATATGGCTCTGGTCTTGGCTAAGTAACTAGATGAACTGTGTGTTGTGTTTGCACTGCTAGCGGTGAAATTTAGGGGCATTATCGGTTTGGCAGGTGCGGGGATCGGAAGGCGAGAGAGGCCTTGCCGTTGTAACCGTGGTCGTCGGGGAGCAAACACATACATATAGAATTCTTTGGAAAGGCCTCGTAGCTTCCCTATGCAGTCACACCTTGGTAGTGTGGTACGTGCCTGATCAGCATAGTATGGTTGGGTCTAAAGTTTTTCGGAGCTTTTACGTGAATTGTGGTGAAAGTGTACAACCTCTGCAGAGTGTAAAACTGTTACGCGAATGGTTCGTGGTTATGAACGGCTCGGATCCTCACATAATAATTGAACTTGAAGTTGAGAATAAATTGTGGTTTTTGGTTAAGGAATGAGCGCTTTTGGCACGAATGATGTGAGATGATGTATCTCTTATGCTTAATTGGGTTGGTATATACTTATATCTTAGTAATCAGGTGCTTGCTAATAAAACTTGACCAACTAAAATACTGACCGCTCTTAATGAAGCCTTTCCTTGAAAGTTTTGCATATTCTCCCATTTGTTGAGTACCAACCATAAGTGTACTCACCCTTGCTAAATATTGGATCAGAAGAAAAAGAAGATGTGAAGTTCCTGAGTGACTTCAGTGAAGATTGCTAGGCGTACGTAACCCTCAGTCAACTGCCTGTGGTGAAGAGTTGAAGATTCCGCTGCTAGAATATCGTTGTAATGTATTTATTTTATTATTTCCGCTGTAACTTTGTGTTCTGTATTCATGTAGTCTATTATATGTGTGAAAACTTGATCCTGACACACATATGAGATGCATTCGGTTTGTTTTTATAAAACCGGGTGTGACATCAGGAATTGAGCCATTTCGTCCGCTGTGTCTCAGTCATAGCACAGAAGACAAGGATGATGGCTGTGGCTCTGTGGCTACAAACCGTTTTGTTTCGTTGCCAACGCCGTCCACGCCTTCAAACCAGCAGTATAGGATGCCAGGACTATTCAAATCTGTTACCCCTCCTTTCGTCTGTAAGCAAAAAACTGTGCATCTCAAGAACCAAAGAAGTAGCGGCGGCAGTGGTGCTCTTCTTCAACTCCAAGCACGAATCCCCTTTTGGAGTCCTTTGCTGGCAGTAACACCGTCTCCTCGCCGTGATCCTATCGCCATGGAGTTCGCAAGGCATTACTGGCACATCAGAGTTTCACGGAGGACCTCTACACATATCTCAGCATGGATAACTTTGCAGAGTCTGTAGCCGAGTGCTGATTCATAGGGAAATTGAATTCGATTAGCGACAAGAAGTTCGATTTAATGGCGCAGATACTATGTCACGAGCAGACAGGGATGACCCTGTCATCTTTATCTAATGCTCGGGTGGCTCATTGAAAAAAAGAAAAAAATAGCTCGGGTGGATTGACACTGAAAAGACGAGCCAACCTTGCCTGTGCATCACACATGTTTTTCCATGATTTGAGTTCCAATTTGTCTGTCAGTCTAACTTGTTGTTTATTTCCTTTCTAATAAGTGATACCTTACTGCTTAGAACCAAACAAAGGACACATAATTCATTCTGTAACCAATACAGCTGTGAACGACCTGATTACATTTCCATTTACATTATGATTCCTCCAACCAAACAACACCTTATAGTATAATAATGTAGGATCACAATTATCAATGCTGATGCAACCTGCCAGTTTATAATCCAAGTAGGAAATTAATTTGTGCTCTAAGATAAAGTTTGTGTTCTAAGTGCTTGATACTACATAATTTTTCGCTTTTGGAGATGGTGAACAGTACTCCACACTTTAAAATTTCCATGTGCCGTCCTACACGGGCAAAATTAAGTCGTGTACTTTCCACTATGCCTGGCTACTTATATACCAACTCTACTGTTTATGTAGCAAGATAATACAAGGCACCTCCTTGAAGCCTTCCCTTCCAAAGAGCAGGTGAACCAGGCACACGCTCCAAGACTATATATAGCCTGTCGGATCAAATACAAATACAATAGCTAGGAGAAGGAGGCATCAAGAATTGTTGAGGGATTTTGGCCGTTGTGGCGTATGGCAAAAGCTGCTGGGACGATGGTTGTGGCTCCAAACGCTTCTTGGCTACAATAATACTAAGCAGCAGAGGTGGATGAAAAAAAAGGTGGGCAGAATGGAACACAGCGAATTTCTGGCGAGATCGTTGTCGAGCCCCAGAGTCCTCTAGGACACAGTCTAGCCAAGCTCTGGCAGGTTGAGCAGCGGCAGCCCTTCCACTGGCAGAGAACATCCTCGCGCAGCCGCATGCGGTGCTCAAAGCTCCACCAACAGTGCAAGGAACCTCTCCTGTTCTAACACTTGTTTATGTCAGACGGGTGTGGTTTGTGATTTGTAATTAGTCAGCTACTTTTGATGTAACTGAGATTAAGGGAGAATATTAAGACATACATGCTGTTTATGTATCTAACAATATTCATAGAACAGCATTGTGTTATACTGCACTGAGGAATTCCATTACCAATTATAAATATGGCATTCCCTTTTCGATGTAGCAGTCAATCTCCTCCTAGTTCCTAGCCAGGTTGTATGTTGGCAATTGACAAGGAAAATGGAGAAAATGTTGGATCTTAAGTTATTTGCGAGTAGAAATGGAGAAAATAGGGGAAAAAATTTCCTTGTCACTCTGCAAACCCAGTGGTTCTTCTCCTTCTAGGGCCTAGGCCTAGAGGCTGCCTAGGTTCACCTTTTTTAATTTAAAAGAACAGAGGTAGTGACAGAGGTAAGCGGTATTACGGTTTGGAAATAAAATTGTAATTCTTGGCAGTGGGGGGGCCTATAAGACTATCCACAACGGTAGTGGTGCCGAGTCCTGCTTTTTCTCTGACACGGGTGACGATGGTGTCACAACCCAACTGCGCACAACAAATGACTTGATGCCGAATTCCTCTCGTCAGACCAATCTGGCCTCACTTCGTCTCTCCTCTAAGTAAAAACGTCTCTCCTCTAAGTAAAAATTGGCGGATGCTCTTCACATGTATCTGTAGACTGCAACCACCATGTAGATATTTGAACAAACAGTAATTGCATGTGTTAGTGGGCATGAATATCCTACATTTACCTGTAGTCCTACCACGGTGAAAAAAATGAGAACATCTATCTGAGTCCACATTATAAAGGTGGCTAGTTTACCATCCTGGTTCTTCTCCAGTAAGAATCCGGCGAGTGAAACAGAGAATGAGCACGGGCAGAATGCATCATGGCGAGGCTAAATAGTGGTAGGAAATGGAGGCGTCAGGAATATTCGTCCAAGCAACACACACACCTCTGACGAAGTTCTTGCAGGTTGTGCATCATTCAGCAAGCTTAAGACGGTTTCAGGTAGGTTAGCAAACCAACCCCTAAGATGTCTTGTTTTAGTGAGTGAATCTAAACCGAGGTATCAAACGGAAACGCCAATTCGCCGAGAAATATGATGAGACGAACATTTGAATTTGATCAAAAGGCATACAGAGACTACGGTAATCGTCGCATGCAGCCAGTCAGCCACCATCGCCAGCAGCAGCAACTGATAAAAAAACTTAACTGTTCCCGTCCAGTATATTGTACTATGATTAAAAAAATTGCAAAGCTTGTCCATTACTTCTTTTTTAGATAACACATGATGTAATCCGTCGGTTTATAATTGAAGTAGGAAATGAATTTGTGCTCTAAGATAAAGTTTATATTATAAGTGCTTGATACTTAATTGATTAGAAACATATAAAACATAACTTTAAAAAACTACATATTTTTTCTCCACACATTAAAATATCTATGTGCTGTCTTCCAGACATAATTTTTGTCCACACATTAAAATTTCCATGTGCCGTTTTCCCGACCTACAAACAAATTAAGTTGGGTACTATAGGAATACTATTATCTAGCAGTATATAATATAAATTAGACCAAACCATTGATTGATCAGGGTATATTAGTACTTTGTGCTCCCACTTTAAGAGTGCTGAAGAAGAATATTGATTCCACGTGAAATATCTCTTCACCTCTAATGTAAACATAAAAAAAATATCAAATCTAATGTAAACATAGAAAAATATCAACTATAACACAAATGCACTTATAATATTATATATATTAAAAAATATAATTTAAATTTATTTCTTTACCCTTATACCATATATACTCCTCTTATACAGTACTTATATCACTAGGGTCATTTTAAATAGTATACAATTAATCTCAATTGTTCCATTTTATATACTAATTATTTTCAACCACTAATATATGATAGTATTGTGTACCGTAAAAAAACTCATAAGTGATACCGGCCATACCTATATACAATAGTCTACTATTTATGTAGCATGGTGATATGAGACACCTCCTTGAGTAGGCGTGAAAAGTGGTGCGGATAATTTCCGACTCCGATCAGAATCCGAATTTAGCGGATATGGAGAAGAGCTTTTGCTATCCACGTGGATATGGATAATCCAAATCCGATTACATCCGGATGAGGAGAGATATGGTGTTAGAAAAATCCACATACGAGTTTGTTCTCACTTGATTAAAAAACGTATAGAGCAAAGGCATGGAGTTCGCAAGGCATTACTAGCACATCAACGGAGGACC
Organism: Digitaria exilis; assembly: GCA_015342445.1. Taxonomy (NCBI): domain Eukaryota; kingdom Viridiplantae; phylum Streptophyta; class Magnoliopsida; order Poales; family Poaceae; genus Digitaria; species Digitaria exilis. Next base: position 1,535,921 of record JACEFO010002054.1, read on the forward strand.
TCTACACATACTCTCAGCCTGGATAGCTTTGCAATGTCTGTAAAGATGCTTGATTCGAGGCGACAAGAAGTTAGATTTAGTGGCGAAGTTACCCTGTCACCAGCGTAGACACTAGACAGGGATAACCCTGTCATCTTTGTCTAATGTTCGGGTGGATTGACACTTAACAGACGAGCCAACCTTGCTGGTGCATCAAACATGTTTATTTATGATAAGTGAGACCCTTACCGCTTGGAAGTTGGAACCAAACACAGTACACAATCATTCATTCTGTAACCAATACCATTGTATCTCCATTCACATTAAGATTTCTCCAACCAAACAAAAATATTCTACATGCTTCAATAGTTAATTTGTCATGTTCCACCATTTTATAGGTAAATAATTTTATTTCTTTTATTGATATGTTCTAAAATATATATATTTTTAGATTGTTGCAATTATAGTTTAAAAATGTTGCAGAATACAATTTTGAAATGTAGCAAAAGGTAAGCATCGATGTTGCAATGTTCGTTTCTACATGTTGTCACTCTACGGAAATAATGATATGGCACCACGTTACGGCAGGAATAAATATCAATCATAGACTCGTATGATGGTCAATTTTATATGCATTTTTTAATGTCGCAAGCAATGATTTCTAATGTTGTGGTGGTCAATTTTTTATGTTGCGATGAGCATCCAATGAGAAAAAATTCATCAGACATCCGAATGCTAGTAGGTTCCTATATGTATTTATTGAACAAGGATCGATGCATGCAGGACCACATATATAAAACTGTTGCAAATTCATTTACTCACACATACATATGTATACATTGTCTCAGCCATATCGCTGCGTGCTAGTACATGACTTGCGTTGCTTGAATTCATATGTTTTATAGTGGTGATGTGGTTAAGGAAGTGGCCGGTGATACTTGGATATATATGGTTAGGTGTGGAAACGGGAGGCAGAAGGAAATTCAAGTAATTCTAGATATTGTTCTGCTGGGTGAAGGATCCATCCTGTCTTACTAGCGCCTTGTCCAACGACCTTGCTCGTGGCATGTCCCTAAGAACAAGTCTAATGGGATGATGTACATGCATGGGCTATATGAGTTGCCATGCCAGATCGGTGCTTTGGTGAAGCCGTGAAGGAGAGAAGAGAGGAGAAATAAGAGTAGTTGGTCTCAGCTGAGACACTCTTTGAAACAATATTTATTAGAGCATGATGTGAAACACACAATAATGCTATGGAATACATCCATAAACAATTACTGTATGAATGATTATAAGACAGAATGTAGGTGACATGGCACTCTTTCCATACACGTGATTGTTCAGTTAGAAAAAAAGAGAGGAGTAACACATCCATGAGCGCTCATGCTGCTTTTCCTTTGTGAGAAACGTATGTGCTATTTGAAAATATTAGGGCGCGAAATGAGTTTTTGGGAGAGCAAAATCCATGCTGATGATGATCCCTGGACCTTGTGTAAGTGTAACCATCCAATGTTTACATCACGCTTCACCACTGAAGTATCGTGTGCTCCTGCAGGCGCCAAACCAATGCAAGTATGCAACACTGCAACAACAGCGAGTCTGTTGGGCCATATGGGCAGAGCCCCAAACGCTACCAAGGCCCACCTCCGTGCTTTAAGGATGCTGCTCCTCGAACCTCATATGCCTGTGCAGCCACCATGCAGGTCCATGTGACATTTGAACAACCAAACACTAATTGCATGTGTTAGTGGTTCCCAGTATCCTACATTTACTCACAGAGTTCATATTGCCCTATTATAAAGACGGCGATAGTTGCCATTTTGGTTCATCTCTTCTCAAACTAAGAATGCATGCGGTGAGCGAAATAGAGAATGAGCAAGCACATCGTGCTTCTACGGAGAAGCTAAAACAGAGGTAGGAAATGGAGACGCCAGGAATGTATGTCCAAGTATAGTATCCACCTCGTTTGATGGAGTTCCAGCTGATGCTGCGTACTATATAACTGATGGGAAGACAGTATCTGAGGCTACACTGGGCCTCTAGCTGAATAATGTTCGTGTCCGCCAGCTGGTTAGCATGCCCTTTGACTATCCAATTCCATTGCACATTAGGATCGAGACAATGTTAAGACGACGCGGCACACATGCTTGCCTCCTGCCCCTACGCTCTGCAGATATGGAGCTCTGTCGGCAATATGGGAATAACCCCACAGCAGTTGCCCACGAACAACTATAGAAGCCTCAAGACGTGGTGGAATTCCATGATTGGCGCTGCCAGAGCTAACAACACTTTTCTGGGAAAAGAACTTTTTCTGGGAGGGGAGGAAAAGAATTTTTTCTGGGAAGCGTGTTCTGTGAGAGGAATGAATAGGAAAGTTGAAAGGAGTTAAAGGGAAACTTTTCTGGAAAGCATGTTTTCTGAGAGGGATGAATAGTAAAGTGCAAAAGAACTTTTGGATCTAAACACGACATAAGAAACGTGAACAAACGGTGCTCTACATTGCCTGAACAGTGCCGCCGTGTGTTCGATAACGCCGAAATAACTCCACCTCAATTACTCCTACTCATCCGGCAAGATCTTCAGAACTGGCAGACGGCGAATACACATTGCGAGAAGTAGCACATAGTTTCTTTAATGCTTGGTGAACTCTGTAATTTCTGTTTTCCAATCGGAGTCTTTTTACGGTACACAATACTACCAAGAAGTAGTATATGATATAAATTAAATCTGGCCATTGATTGATTAGGGATAAATTAGTACTTTTCACTCCCCTAATCTGGTTAACGTTTCCACGTTCCTTCTTTCTTGCCCTTCTTGATGCGGGCATGCATCCTCTGGATTCACCATTCGCACAGTAAATCTAGGTCATCCGGCCGGTGGCACCAGCAATCGGCAGCGGCACGCATGGACTGATGGCCCGTGCTTTCATGTGTAGTTTGTGAGTTCAGACGTGTGGTTTGTGAGTTCAGATCCACAAGATCAATTAGGAACATGATATGAGATTAAATAAATTAAACTGAATGTTCAGACGAGCGCCAGCGACTTGGACATAGCGGCCGGCCGCCTGCCTGTCCAGTATACTCGCGGAGGCTTGCGGCCGACGGGAGCCCGTCTTCGTCGTGCCCGTCGGAGATGGCCTCGACCGTTGCCGGACATCCGGAGTGATTTAATGGCATTCAAATTTATTTCCTATATTATCCTTATACCACCCATACCACTCTCATATACCGCTTATACCACTAGGATAATTTTTATACAATTAATCTCAACCGTCTGATGTTTACATACTAGTCCTTTTCTATCACTAGTATAAGGTAGTATTGTGTAGAGCTCTCCAATCTTAGTTTAGGCCATTCACCTGTATTTGAACCTATTTCTATCGATCAATAATGAAAGGCAGAACACCTGCCATATTGCTAAAAAAATGTTAAGACGAAGTATGTGTTTTCTTAATCGTTTTTGAATTACAATTCGGATGCTTCTCCAAATCCTGCAAAACATCTTCCGACCAAATGGATTATTGCAGAAACATAAAGTGTGTTCGGCTCAATCTGAGATAGATATCCACTCTGAACCAGAAGTAGATGAACAGTAAAAAGTAGCAAGTTTCAGTCCACTATTTTTTTGTTTTTAAATGGAACATGAATCAATTCGACAGTATAGTAGAATCGAACTATCAAAGTGGGAAAAGAATCTGTACATTGTATGATAAGATTTGTGATCCGTAAGCGCTTGATATTTAAAGGTGCGTTTAGTTTAGGGAAAGATCCCCAAATATACACTGTTCACAAAAAATACATGGCAGATAAATAATGTTGTGTGAGTGAGAGGAATGTGATGAATAAGAAAAAGTTAGATGGATAGTGTTTTTTTGGGGGAAATTATTGAAACTAAACGCACCCTTATTAGAGAACATACAGAACATAGTTTTCTAAACCGTACATTTTTTTGAGATGGTACGTGAATAGTACTCCGTGCATTACAATTCAAGAGCCTTCTTCTGGATCTGTGAGCAAATTAAGTTGCCTACTTTAGGTGATACCGGTCATACTAGCTAGCCTATATTATGGCTGATTCCATGAGTGAGAAGTTTCAGAAGTACTGGGATAGGTCCAATACTGCTCTTGCTGTTGCTAGTTTTCTAGATCCTAGGTACAAGAAAAAGATCGTTGAATATTACACTACGAAATTATCTAGTTCTGAGTTCTATCAAATTGATATGGAGGAATTTGATTCTGTTCTGAAAGAATTGTATCAAGCCTATGCATCTGCTGCCCCTCCCCCAAAGAATGCTCAACGCAGTGATCCACCAGCTACTGATCCCTTTATGGATACTTATGATGATGAACTTGATAACTACTTATATGATTCAAATAACAATGGTCAAGGGGCATCAAGTGAGTTGGACAAGTACCTGGCTGAACCACCTGTGAAGACTTCTAGAGCAAATCAGAACAAGTTTGATATTCTAGCTTGGTGGAAGAATCAGAAAGATGACTATCCTGTTCTTTCCCAACTTGCCCGAGATGTATTGGCTATACAAGTCTCGACAGTGGCTTCAGAATCTGCATTCAGTGCTGGCGGTCGGGTGCTTGATCCATACCGCAGCCGACTAGACCCTGAGATGGTACAGGCCTTAATTTGTACCAAGGATTGGATAGCTGCTCAAAAGAGGGGTAAAAGTTCAGCTAGCTTGTTATTTTTAGTCTGTACATCTTTTGTTTATTTTCCTAACATCTGTACATTTATGTTCCTTTTAGATTCTAAGATTGCTTCTATTGTTGGTGATCTGGAGGTTCTTGAGACAAATGCTGAAAAATATGGCGCTCGAGGTATAAAACTGTTAATGTCAATCTGCACTTTGCTTTTGATGTGGATTGCAACCATTAATTGAGCCATTTTTTAGGAGGATAACAAGGCAAGCAATGCTGCTGAACTGGATGGCGAGTTCTCTGGTGCTGAAAGCATGCACGTCGGCTGAGAAAAGATAAGCAAAGGCTACCAAGAGAAGCAAAGCTGCAGGCTGCTGTCATTTGCTTCCGTTATTTTATTATCTAGTGTATTGTCAGCGACCTTATGTTTTATCTATGAACTTGTTGGCTGCAAACTTATTAAGTTGCTAAGACTTGTGAGTTGTAACTTGTGAGATGCGACTCGCATTATTTATTAGTCTGTTGTATGAACTAAGTGTTATGGCACTACACACTAGTACTATGCTGGAATGCTGGATGGATGATTTCTTGGTTGGGATTTGTGAACGTGTGATTGCAGACTGTTGATCGCCGTAGGTTTTCCGATTTGAGTTACCGATATCGACCGATATCGATATATTTTCGATCCGATGGTTTCGTTTCCGAATTATCGAATTTTCCGTTATCATTTCCGTTTCCGAATGTACCGTTTCCGTATTGTTTCTGAGAAAAAAATATGGTTAGGAAACGATACTGAATATTTTCGATCGTTTCCGATCGTTTTCATCCCTACTTATATATACCGACTCTACTATATTTTTGTCCCATGACTCCATGATGATGTGAATCCTTGGGGCCTTTATTCCGTTCCACAGAGCATGTGACATGTTCCAAGAAGACTATAGCTTGTCTGATCAAATCATAGATAGGAGGAGGAGGCATCAAGAATTGAGGTATTTCGTGTTAGAACTAGGATTCCGGCATAGGTCGTAGTTGTGATCAGTGGGAGAACATGGGGAAGGATCACGGCGGCGGCTCGACTTGAACGCTATCCTTGCGTTCGACGTCCATCTCGCGCGGGATTCGGTTTTCGATAACACAATGACGGTGACAGTAGTATGTTTGGGGGTTCCAGAGATCAGATTGATCTCTAAAACTGCCTCTTCCAAATCTAGAGTCAAGTACATATACTACCGGTTCCTAACTTCTCACACGATTACATAAAAAGATAATTAAAGATAATCTTACGTTCAACAGTTGCTGCTTGCTTCAGCACCCAGGATCTCTCTCGGTTCTGATGTCTCCGTCGTTCCTTCAGTCACGGCGTTGTGTCCTCCGCTGATACACGTAACACGTGCACAACATTTCGACTGCTTTCTGCGCTTTTGAGTTGTGGATTGATGGCTCGAGAAATCAATGTTGTGGCCAGTTTTTTTTCTTGGGGCGTAGGTGGACTTCACCAGGGGCCAGGGGGTAGTTGGCGAAATTACTGTAGCAAAATGGTACTATGATTCCTCTTATAAATTTTTGGTGCAGTAACAGTTTGCTACAGTAATTGTTGGGGTGTGCAAATATAGCGTAAATGAATAGCAAAGTTCTCCCATCTAAACACCGTGGGTGAATGATACGACATGAAGTGACAGAAGTTTACCATGGGTCAATGATAGGCCATGAGTGAGAATGGACAGGACTGAACCCAATGGGTGGCGTTCTGTTGATGACCAAAAATGGCTTAAAACCAATCAGGCTAGGACAGCCGGTCTAGACCGCCTGTACACGCGGTTAGACCGGCTGGGCCCTGTAGCCAATCTGGCGATGTGCCAGGCAGTCTAACCGCCTGTCACAGGCGGTCTGACTGCCTGTCCCCGAGTCCGAGTAGAATCAGGTTTTTGCACGTTTTTAGATCTATACAAGGACTTCCTTGCGGGGCAAGTCCTCCCCACCCTATAAATATAAAGGGCCGTGGCCGATTGAGGACCTCTACCCAATCGTATAAATCATTGTCTTAATTTTTATCTCCAAACCATAACTTTTCCAACCCCTTTGCTTTTCTTCTTCGTCTCTACGACGTTTTAGGGCGTTCTAAGTGGTCTTACCGACCTTAGAACAACCCTAGGTTCACAGCCTCCAACGGGGTCCCTTCCGAGGTTGTGATCGTAGGCTTTTGCGGCGCCTCTGTTACAGGCGGTCTGACCGGCCCCTACAGGCGGTCTGACCAGCTACTCTCAGGAGTTCCGGCGAGGAGAATTCGACGACTGCGCGATCTAGCGCTTTCGTGTGTTGACCAAAAGTGCGTCAACATATTTTGGCGACTCCGCTGAGGAGAGAAATCTGGTTTTGAAATCCGATCTACTATCCCTAGCACTATGGGCTTCGACGTTGGAGAAGACAACATCGTGACGGCCTCGCTTGAAGATCTTTCTGTTGAAGATCATAAGAGGTTTATGGCGCTCCAGAAGCACCTCGAGGCGGAGTTCCTGAAGACGTTTCGGAAAGGTCATGAAGATCGTTCGGCGAAAAGTGTTCGAGACTTCGTAATGCCTTCCTTCAAAATGAGTTAGGGGCAAATTGAGGTACTTGACAATGTAAGGACTTCTGCACCTCACCCTACTACATCTACTCCTATGGCTTCGAGTTTTTTAGATTGTGATGCATTGTTTGAACAATTATTGGAACGACTCGAAAAACTAGAGGGTAAATCTATAGATACTCACAAATTACCTGAGCGTAATATTTTTTATGGTATGCCACCGAATTATTTTGCTGGACAGACTCAACCACCACCCAATATGTTCAGACCGAACACGGTCAATGCAAGTGGGTCGGCAGCGGTTGGATCTGCAGCCGGTCAGACCGCGACAGGCGGTCAGACCGTGTCTACAGGCGGTCAGACCGCGTGTTCTGGTGGTCAGACAAATTCGACTAATGCTATGGTGTTCGTGCCGGAGCAACCTTTGCCACTGTCTACTGTTCCAAACTCGGTCTCCGCTGGCCGTGCTGGTCCAATAGCTACAGCAGGCGCTACTTATTCCACGACTATGCATACTGCAAATTCGGGTGGTATTCCCGATGATGTTTTCAATGCACATAGAGATATGCAGAATAGACAATCACCTCACTTAAATTATATGAATTCTATGCAATCTTCGGCTCAACAAAAACCCCCAATGGGCTGAATTTACTAGATTCAGGGATGAATTGTCTGATGTGATGAGAAATAAGCTAGATGTTGACTTTGGTAATACTAGAGTATATCAAAAACCTTATCATTCTAGTTTTGATACTGTTCCTTTTCCCAATGGGTGGCGCTTGCCTGATTTTGTAAAGTTTAGTGAAGATGATGAGCGCACCACTTGGGAACATGTTAGTCAATATGTAGCTCAACTAGGGGAGGCTGGAAACTATGAAGCATTTAGAGTACGTTTGTTCTCGTTGTCACTTACTAGTACTGCTTTTGCTTGGTTTTCTTCATTAGCCCCTGGTTCTATTACAAGTTGGCATCAACTAGAGCGTAAGTTTCATGATCATTTTTATAGTGGCAATCATGAGATGAAATTAGCAGATTTAGCATCGGTTAGACAAGGTCGGGATGAGACTGTCTCTCAGTTTATGCGAAAATTTAAAGATATTAAAAACCGTTGCTTGAATTTGTCTATTTCTGAAGTTGATCTTGCTGGCTTATGCTTTAGAGGTTTGAAGTCTTCCATTAGAGAGAAGATAGACAATTGTGATTATTATTCGGTTGCATAAGTGCATATTATAGCTGAAGTAGCTGAAGGCAGAATGAATAAAGAAAAAGAGAGTTTTAACACACGTCAGTCTAATGTTCATATAGTTGATTATGAATCCGATGACTCGACCGACGATGATAATGATGTTTATTTAGCAGAGTTTGTATGGCCTGCTAATAAGAAAATTGTGTCATCCTCATCTCTTAAGCCGATTCATAAGAATCGACAAGAAGACATAAAGTTTACTTTTGATGTGTCCAAATGTGATCGTATATTTGATGAGTTGCTCAAATTTGGTTACATCAATATTTCTCATGTCATACCAACTACGGAAGAATTGAGGAAGCGTGCTTATTGTAAGTTTCATAATTCTTTTTTGCATGCTACTAATGATTGCAATGTCTTCCATCGACAGGTTCAATCGGCTATTAATGAGAGCCGTTTGAAGTTTCATGAGATGCAGATTAATGAGACACCTTTTCCGGTCAACACCATAGAGTTGCAGCAGCCCAAGGTCTTGGTTCGGCCGCATCAAGCCGAATCTACCAAAGGAAAGAACGTGGTGGTTGGAGAAGAAAGACCGTCTTCGAAAGAGTCGGTGAGAGAAGTGACTTATGAGACGACGGCTGATGGTAAAGAGTCATTCAAGGTCACTGTGAAATCCTCTGGACAAGGGGGTCAAGGGCCGGTCGTTACTTCTGAACTACGGGCGCCCGGGTTGGTCTGCTACAGGCGGTCAGACCGGCTGCGCCAGGCGGTCAGACCGCCTGTCCCCATGGACGCCGAAAGATGCTGATTCCGAAGCGTCTAGGGTCAGGGTCAACTGCTATGGGCTCCTCTGAAGCAGGTTTATCGACCCAAGAAGAAGAAGGAAGTGCAGAGCATGGATGTGGACTCAGAGAGGACTACTGAGTTTGATATTATTCAAGTTGGAACTATGGATGTTCCTATTGAGAAGAGTCTGGCTATGAAGCCGACTTCCAGTGAAAAGGTAGTGGTTCCAGTGAAAAGGTAGTGGAAGATCAGGGATCTAGTGCTACCAAGACTCAGCAGCGCTTTCTTCCAAATTGGTGTCCTGACGGGTTGACTCACACGCAAAAGAGAAAGCTTCAGAGACTTCGTTTTCGGCAAAGACAAGAGTAAGAGTTGGAGAAGCAGAGAGATGAATTCTTCAACCAAGTCAAGCCCATGATTCCACAGAAGAAGGAGTGGAAGCCGAAGGAAGGCCAACAGGCGGTCTGGACCGCCTGTCATTCAGGGGCCTCAGCACAGGCGGTCAGACAGGGTGACGCAGAAGCGCCCGGTGTTTCTTCTTCCAGTTCTTTGGCTCGTGATGGCAAGTGGACATCGGTTCCCATTGCTGAGGACGATGAAGAGCTTGTTGATTACAGTTCTACTCCAGAGCGCATGAATCTTGATGTGAATGTGCTTCATATGTCCATGAATGGGGACATGCTTTCGGAGGAGGAGGTTGCTCATCTTGATTTTGGTCCCAAGGAAGCTATATTCCAGAAGCCTAAAGCTGAAGACAATCACTTGAAGGCATTATACCTGAAGGGACATATCAATGGGAAGCCGATCTCACGGATGTTGGTCGATAGAGGGCCTATTGTTCAACTTGATGCCCTATTCTTTGTACAAGAAGCTTGGCGGTTCAGATTCGGAGCTGATCAAGACCAACATGACCGTCAGCGGCATTGGAGGAGGAGAGCCTATTGGTGCCAAGGGGGTGATTTCTATGGAGCTTACTATTGGGAGCATGACCTTGGCCACTGCTTTGTTCGCTGCTGAGACTCAAGGTAACTTCAATTTAATCTTGGGTCGTGATTGGATTCATGCAAACCAATGCATTCCTTCTACTTTGCATCAATGTTTAATTCAATGGGTAGATGATGATGTAGAAGTTGTGCATGGTGATACTTCTGCTTGTGTTGCTTTAGCTGATAGCTTTTTGGTTGGCATTCATGATGATGTTAGATGTTTGTCAGGCTTAGATCTTTCTGAATTTGAGTTTATCAGCTGTACTAAGAATGGCTTCATCCCTGCTGTTATAAAGCCGATGAACAATCGGTTAAATCATCTCATATGATTTAATGGACAATCAAGAGTGGTTGCAGCAGAGACTTAAACACTATCGGTCGCATCAGAATAATATGTGTGAAGCCATTGAAGATTTTGATGATATAAGCAAGTTAGGATGTGGTTTTACGTCGGCCGATCCTCTTGAGGAGGTAGACATTGGTGATGGTTCTTTGTCCAGGCCGACGTTTGTAAATAAGAATTTAGATCCTGCTTTTAAATCTGAATTAATAAAGTTGTTAAAGGAGTATGTCGATTACTTTGCTTGGAATTATCATGAAATGCCTGGTTTAAGCCGAGAGCTTGTTGAGCATCGGTTGCCTATTAAGTCTGGTTTCAGGCCTTATAAACAACCAACTAGTCGTTTTAATCCTGAAATTTATGACCGAGTTAAAGAGGAAATAAATCGGTTATTAGAAGCAAAGTTTATTAGAAGCAAAGTTTATTGGACCTTGTCGATATGCTGAGTGGATTTCTAATATTGTGCCTGTGGAGAAGAAAGGAATGGGTAAGATTAGAGTATGTATTGATTTTAGAAATCTTAATCGTGCTACTCCTAAAGATGAATATCTTATGCCAATAGCCGATATGCTTATCGATGCTGCATCTGGACATAGAATGATAAGCTTTCTTGATGGTAATGCTGGTTAGAATCAAATATTTATGGCCGAAGAGGATATATCCAAAATGGCTTTCGTATGTCCAGGCTTTGTTGGTTTATTTGAGTGGAATGTTATGAGTTTTCGTTTAAAGAATGCCGGTGCTACTTATCAAAGGGCGATGAATCTGATCTTCTATGATTTGCTTGGTATTATCTTGGAGGTTTATATTGATGATATTGTTGTTAAATCGGCTGGAAGTGTTTCTCATTTGGCCGATTTGAGACTTGCATTTCAAATAATGCGTCGGTATGGTTTGAAGATGAATCCACTCAAATGTGCTTTTGGTGTGTCGGCCGGGAAGTTTTTGGGCTTCATAGTTCATGAGGATGGCATAGAGATTGATCCAAAGAAGGCCGACACTATTGGCAAATTGCAGCGCCTATCTCTAAGAAAGAGTTGCAAAAATTCTTGGGCAAAGTTATGCTGATCATTATATAATGTTTGTACAAAGTTGAGGCATTATTTGTTACTAAATACTTGCATAGTTGCTAGTCAAGCCGACATAATTAAATATATGTTACATAGACCTATATTAAGTGGTAGAATCGGCAAATGGGCTTATGCTTTAATTGAATATGATTTAGTTTTTGAGCCATTGAAATCTATGAAGGGACAAATCGTTGCCGATTTTATCGTTGAACATAGGATTAGTGAACATCTTGATTTAAATGTCGGCTATATTACTTTTACTACATGGAAATTGCACTTTGATGGATCGGTTTGCAAAAGTGGTTGTGGAGTTGGTGTTATTCTTATATCACCAAATGGTGTTGTTTTTGAGGCTCTTAACCGATTAGATCATAAATGCACTAATAACCAAACCGAATATGAAGCTTTATTATTCGGGTTGGAGTTTTTACATGATATGGGAGTAAAGCATGTTGAAGCATATGGAGATTCTCTTTTGGTAGTGCAGCAAGTATCTAAGGTTTGTCAATGTTTAGATGGGTTTTTAAATGCTTATCTTGATAAGTGTTTAGATATTATATCTTGCTTGGATGAGTTTGTTATTTATCATGTACCAAAAGAAGAGAATCCTAGAGCTAATGCGTTGGCACAACAAGCATCAGGCTATAGTGTTCAGAAAAGAAATTTTCATGAAAAGAGGCTGATGTTTTGTGAAGCTGACGTTTCTGCTCTGGAACAGGCAATTCGACCGCCTGCTACAGCCGGTCTGACCGGCGCGGCCGGTCTAACCGCCAGTATAGGCGGCCTGACCGTCTGCACCTCTGAAAACACCGATTCGGCTGATAATGATTTTCAATCTATTGTGGCCGATGCTGGTGATTGGAGGGAGCCTCTGGTGAAGTATTTACAGGATACTAGCAGGTCAGTGGATCGAAAAGTCCGACGATGGGCTTTCAAGTTTACTTTGATTGATGGTGAACTATATCTCGGACCATGGATGGATTACTTTTGAAATGTTTAGGTCCTGATCAAGCTAGATTGGCTATGGCAGAGGTTCATGAAAGAATTTGTGGTACACATCAATTGGCTCGAATGATGAAGTGGCTTCTTAGGCGGGCTTGCTTTTATTGGCCTACAATGATAGCCGATTGTTTTCGTTACTACAAAGGATGTGAAGAGTGTCATAAGTTCGGGGATATTCAGATCGCACCTACTACGTTGATGCATCCGATCATTACACCATGGCTTTTTAGAGGATGGGGTTTAGATTTTGTTGGTAAGATTCATCCTCCTTCATCCAAGGGTCATTGTTTTGTGATTGTGGCTACTGATTATTTTACCAAGTGGACTGAAGCAATTCCCCTCAAGAACATGACACATAGAGAGGTGATTGAGTTTATTACTGAGCATATTATTCATAGATTTGGGATTCCTCAAGCATTGATGACAGATCAAGGGACGTTGTTTATTTCTAAAGAGGTACGTGAGTTTGTTGGATCCTATGGTATTAAATTGCTCAATTCATCTCCATATTATGCTCAAGCCAATGGTCAAGCCGAGTCTAGCAATAAGATTTTGATCAAGCTCATAAAGAAGAAGATTGAAGATAATCCTAAGCGGTGGCACGAGGTATTATCTGAAGCATTATGGGCGCATCGTATTTCTAGACATGGTGCTATTAAGGTTACTCCATTTGAGCTCGTCTATGGTCAAGAGGCCGTTTTGCCCGTTGAGGTAAATCTGGCTGCTTATAGATTGGCTAAGCAAAATGATCTTGATGCTAGCACATATTGTGCTTTGATGATGGATAATATTGATGATGTGACCGACACGCGTTTGGAGGCCTTGGAGGAGATTGAAAAGGATAAAAGAAGAGTGGCTCGAGCATATAACAAGAAGGTAAAACTCAAATCCTTTCAAGTTGGTGATTTAGTGTGGAAGACTATTTTACCTATAGGAACAAAGAGCAACAAATTTGGTAAATGGTCGCCGAATCGGGAAGGACCATATCGTATTTTGAAGGTTTGTTCTGGAAATTCCTATATGGTGGAGACTTTGCAAGGATTTCAGTTGCCAAGTGCACTCAATGGGAAATACTTGAAGAAATATCATCCAAGTGTTTGGCAACATGCTTGAAAGGATATGGCCGATATGTGATATCGCCCTTAGGGAAAAAATGGCCAACAATAGAGGGTCGCCCTTAGTCTGATTAAATGTTTTGTGGTAAACAAAGTTTTACCAAAAAACAGAGGTGGATATGTTGATGACCAAAAATGGCTTAAAGCCGATCAGGCTGGGACAGCCGGTCTAGACCGCCTGTACACGCGGTTAGACCGGCTGGGCCCTGTAGCCGATCTGGCGATGTGCCAGGCGGTCTGACCGCCTGTCACAGGCGGTCTGACCGCCTGTCCCCGAGTCCGAGTAGAATCAGGTTTTTGCACGTTTTTAGATCTATACAAGGACTTCCTTGCGGGGCAAGACCTCTCCACCCTATAAATATAAAGGGCCGTGGCCGATTTAGGACCTCTACCCAATCGTACAAATCATTGTCTTACTTTTTATCTTCAAACCCTAACTTTTCCAACCCCTTTGCTTTCCTTCTTCGTCTCCACGACGTTATAGGGCGTTCTAAGTTGCCTTGCCAACCTTAGAACAACCCTAGGTTCGCAGCCTCCGACGGGGTCCCTCCCGAGGTTGTGATCGTAGGCTTTCGTGGCGCCTCTGTTACAGGCGGTCTGACCGGCTGCTCTCAGGAGTTCCGGCAAGGAGAATTCGACGACCGCGCGATCTAACGCTTTCGTGTGTTGACCAAAAGTGCGTCAACACGTTCCTCTTTTCAAATTAGAAATACTAGGTGATTAACCGCCACTCTCAAAATAAAATAGAGTGGTTGCCAAGTGCCAATCATCTCTCCACCACTCATTTCACTATTCCCTTTATTTACACATCTACATAAGTTTTTTTTATTTATGAAGACATTTTTAGCGCCTGACCATCACTCGTTTTTTAACAATGTACAGTGCATAGTATAAAGTAAAAAAAACACAATTTGGTACCACAAGGCACAAAGTACAAGATGATTAACATCATATACCTAACAAAAACACACTGAATTGTCACCAAGAGCCAGCAGATAAAAGAGATAGATGAAATTTTATAGTAGAATCGAATTACTATATATCAAAGTGAGAAGAATTACATGCATCACATATATAGGTATTGATAACGCTCGGGTTAGGACGTTTCAGGCTCCAACAAGAACTCGGATGCCCCAACCCTAGTAATCATGTTCCAGTGTGAGTTTTAAACACATAGTTTTGCTGCGATAGCCATAAGTGATGTTGCAACATAAGGACGTTCCAACCTCAGGGGTGGATGTTGCTGTGGAAATTTTTTGTGTCTATTTTTGTTGCAATGGGTATACGACAATGTTGCAGGAGATTCAATTGATTACTAATGTTGCAATAGTTGTTTTGAAATTGTACAATAAGTTGATCTGGGATGTTGTAATGGTCATTTTTGAGATGATTGATACGTGAGCTGATATGGCCATAAGTGTTTTAGGATATTACACAAAATTATTCCAAAAAGTTATTATTATTATTTTGATTTGTCAAGTTGCAACATTTTGTCTAATTAACTAATTCTATTTGTTTAACTAATATTTTTTAAAAGAATACGCTTTTAGAATGTCACAATTCTAGTTTAAAATACTGTAGTTCCCAAAAAAATTAAAGATATTGTAGAATATAATTATTAAATATGTAAAAATGTAATTGTCGATGCTGCAAACTTTGTTTATGCATGTTATCACTTGATATGAATATTGCACGAAACATGGCACCATTAGAGAGAGAATTTTACAATCCTAAAATGGTATGATAGTCATTTTTATATATGTTTTTTTAATTTTGCAAGTAATGATTTCTAATGTTGCGGTAACAATTTTTTATTGCTGCAACTAGTGTGCAATGCGAAGTTATTCATTGGATGTTCGGCCACTAGTCGTATAGGTATTTATTGAACAAAGTAGGCATGTAGGATGACACATATAAAGTGTGCCAAATTCAATTACTCGCACGTACATATGTACCGAAAAGCATTTTTATGTAAACATTGTCTCAGCCATATCTACATGCTAGTAGATGGATTGCATTGCTTGAATTTCATATGTTTTATAGTGATGTGGTTAAGGAGGTGCTAAGGTGGCTAGTGATATTAGATATAGCTAGGTATGGGATTGGGATCAGAGGCACCAAAAAGTTCAAGTATTTCTAGTTATCGTTTGGAGTTGGTGAAGGATCCATCTTTCTTAGCAGCACCTTCTCCGATGACCTTGCTGCATCTCTCTAATACATAGCAAGTATAATGGGAATTATGGGATGATGTACACGGGCTAAATGAGATGTCATGCCAGATCTAACCAGCTTAGGGCAAGTATTATTAGGGGCGGAGATCGAGCAGATATATCCTACGTGGAGTATACGGGCTGTGGTGCTTTTTATTGGCTGAACGGATTGTTGTGCATTGATTACCAGTGTGGCCCGCCATTACCACAAGAACGTTGCAGCTGGCAGCCTGCGTAACCACTGCCCTTGCTCTTAGGTGAAGCACATCAAACTTATGTCTCAGTAACCACGTGCTTGTGAGTCATCGCTCATCAGTCGCCGAAACTCTCAATTCAGTCCAACTACCAACTGGCCTTAGTGCAACCCAACCTTAGCAGCTACTAGAAAGCGTAGCTTTTGCAGTGGCAAATAGAACTCATCGACCACTAGGCATCTTAAGTTTGAGGATTAAAACCGAGGCTGTGAACGCTCTTCAAGCATGCAGGGGGTGAAAATATTTGTAGGAAACGGAGGCATCAGGAATCCAGGTGCAAGGGTGACACGTCTGGACTGTTCACACTACTACAGGATTCCTATCATAGCTGGTTGGGAACCCCCCAAGCACAGTCAGTTGGGCAAAATGTTTGATTTATAGCGGTTGTGATGCTACGGGCAATATAGCCAGTTCCCAACCAACTGTGATGCAGACTCATCACAACCGGTTGGTGACTGAAACCGATTGTGACTGAAACACAAATCCAAAGAGATGATCATTTCACAAACTTCTGAATTTGGTCAAAAAGGCATACCGACACTATGGAAATCATTGCAGCTACCATTGCTAGCAGCAGCAGCTGATTGAAATAAAAAACTTAATTATTATCGTCCAATAAATTGTACTATGATTTAAAAAATAACTAGTGGAAATTAAAGTAGCAAAGCTTGTCCATTATTTCTTTTTAATTAACACATGATGCACTCCGTCGGTTTATAATCGAAGCAGGAAATGAATTTGTGCTCTAAGAAAGTGCTTATGCTCTATGTGCTTGATACTTAATTGATTATAAACATATGAAACATATTTTTTATAACTAAATAATTTTTCTTTTTTGGAGATGGTGAATAGTACTGCACATATTAAATTTTCCATATGCCGTCCTCCAGTCCTGCGAGCAAATTAAGTTGCGCACTCTAGGCGATGCCTACCATAGTCTGCTGTTTATGTAGCATGATGATACGAAGCACCTCCTTGAGGCCTTCTCTTCCACAGAGCAGGTGAACCAGGTATACCATACATGCTCGTCTGATATCAAATAATGCAGTAGCTAGGAGGAGGAGGCATCAAGGACTGAGGCATTTCGTCTACTGTGGCTCTGTGATAGAAGAAATCATTAGGACGAAGGATGTTGTTCTATGGCTGCAATAAATCTTGCTGTGTAATTGGCCTCTTTGAGCGCATCATCACTTTAAGAGAGCATGTTGCGAAGGTAAAATGCCCTAGAAATTTTATTGCTTAGGTGTGGTTTGGTTGGGTGTTTTTAGCCCATAATCAAATTACAGTGCAACTCGATTGCATTACATATATGCTTGTTTAATTTGCGAGCCAACATGATCGGATTGCATGGTATTGGATGCCAGGACTATTCAAATCTGTTACCCCCTACCCTTCGTCTGTCAACAAATCACTGTGTGTCTTGCGAACGAAACAAGTAGCGGTGGCGATGGAACTAGCTCTTCTTCACCCTAAACATCAAGCCCCCTCGCCCCTCGGAGTGCTTTTTTGGACATAACACCGCCTCCTCTCCGAGATCTGATCGCCAAGGATCAAGGCATTACGACACGGCAGAGTGCCAGAGTTCATGGACGACTTCCTCATATTCTCAGCATGGATAAGCTTGGAGACTTTGTAGCCGAGCGCTTGATTCGAGGGAAATTGTACTCGATTAGCAACAAGAAGTTCGATTTAATAGCGAAGACACCCTGTCACCAGAGCAGACAGGGATGACCCTGTCATCTTTATCTAATGCTCAGGTGGCTGAATGAAAAAATAATAAAAAGATGCTCCGGGTGGATTGACACTGAACAGACGGGCCAACCTAGCATCAAACATGGTTTTTCATGCTTTGAGTTTCAATTTGTCTGTCAATCTAACTTGATGTTTATTTCCTTTCTGATAAGTTGTTATGAACCTGCTGGACCGTGGTGGAGAAAGGGGCTGCTGCTAGGGTTTGAGGGAGAGTTGGGCGTTGGGAAGAGAGGGAGATGGCGGCTGCTACAATACCGCGGGTACTGTTCACGGATTGGGAAGGCCAGTCGCGGGGCTTCGCCCATGGCCGGCAAGAGGGAATGAGTTTCCTTCTATTCTCTTGCTTGATTAGATTGATACATCTCCTCTCCTTATATAGAGAGGTTTACTTAGCCCTAAGAAAGACACTTAACCCTAACCCTAATGGGCCTAGCCGCCTGCCCTAGGCCGGCTGTCCCTAACATAAGTGATACCTTACTGCTTGGAACCAAACAAAGGACACGATCATTCAACCTGTAACCAATAAGGTTGTGAGCCTGTGATCGACCTGATTACATTTCTATTGATATTATGATTTCTCCAACCAAACAACACCTTATAATATAATGATGCAGGATCACCATTACCAGTACTGATGCAATCCCTCAGTTTATAATCGAAGTAGTAAATTAATTTGTGCTCTAAGATAAAGTTTATGTTCTAAGTGCTAGATACTATTTTTTTTTTTGAGATGGTGAACAGTAATCCGCACATTAAAATTTTCATGTGCCGTTCTCCAGACCTGCAAGCAAATTAAGTTGTGTACTTTACGCGATGCCTGTCATACTTATATACTGAGTCTATTGTTTATGTAGCAAGATGATACGAGAGGCACCTCCATGAGCAAGATGATACTTATATACCCTTCCACAGAGCAGGCGAACCAGGTACACGCTCCAAGACTATAGCCTGTCTGATCAAATAACACAGTAGCTGGGAGGAGGAGGCATCAAGAATTGAGGGATTTCGTCTGCTTTGGCTGATGGCAGAAGCTACTGGAATGGCTGCTGCTCTGACACTCCGAGGCTGCAATAATACTAGGCAGCGGTGATGCCTGAAAGTTATGATGGGGAAGAATGGAACACGGTGGATTATTGGCGAGATGGTTGTCGAGCTCTGGATTCCTCTAGGACGCTGTCTAGCCATGCTCTAGTAGGTCGAACAGCGGCAGCCCCTCCACTGGCAGAGAACATCCTGGCGCAGTGGTTATGCCGTGTTCCAGCTCTACCAATAGTGAGGAAGCTGCCCTCTAGGGCATCTGTGGCGTTACTCCCCTGCTCTTCGTCCCATCCACGAGTAGATAAGCTTCCGGCTTGCTGCTGCTGCAGTAAAAAACATGGACTGCGAGGTGAGAAGCGACTACTTGGTCTATCTAAAAAAACATGAACGTTTGGGTTGCGCGCCAGTTAAAGATATTCATGTTTCATCAAATTTCTAGAAAATTGTATTCATATTTATGGCTTATTTAAAAACGAATCTAATGATATATATTCTCTAATAAATATTTATAGTTTTTCTTTATAATTGATCAAAGTTAAGATTCTGTAATCTACTGACACTACTAGAGAATGAAGCATTCGTCCCTTACACGTTAGTAACGGTTGTCTTAAAACCCGGTACTAACGTGTCCCTGGAGGCTCCCGAGGGCCCTCGGACCATTTAGTACCGGCTGGTAACCTCCTGGTAAGCTTACAAATTTTTTTCTTTATTTTTTTTGGCTCGAAACCCGTTAGTACCGGCTGGTGTTACCAGCCGGTACTAACTGGTCCGCCCCGCCGACCCTGCGGCCCCGTTAGTACCGGTTGCTGCAGCCGGTACTAACGGGGCTACCCATTTAGTACCGGGAGCTCGATACCGGTTGCAAAACCGGTACTAATGGGGTTTCTGCCCGGTACTAAAAGTCTCCTTCCTACTAGTGAGAAAGCGAGAATTGCATGTTTTCTAGGACGGAGGGAGAAGTGAGGGACTGAGAGTGTTGGGGAGACGCCCCTTGGGATCATATTTTCTGTCTTCGCAGGCGAGACTGAAGAGGTCAAGACGAAGAAGACAACAGTTCAGAACCGGAGGCCTGGTCCACAAGGCTGGCCTCGAGACAAGGAACCGCCAAAACGAATCTGTTTCCTACTACGAGGTTGAGGCGAAGATTGGCGGGAAGCAACGGTCGTCTAAAAGCTAAAATAGTTTATAGGATATTCGGTGGGAAGTAACGGTCATGTAAACATACGAGGTTGACCCCTATAAATAGCGGGTCGGCAGTAACTGTACGGGAGGGTTTTTTAAAAAGACAAGAAAGATAATTGGAATCTTCTCACTGTTTGTAATACCAAAAACCGTGTTACAACAGTTGGCGTCGTCCGCGTGTTAGGATCGAAATCAAAACTCACGATGCCACCAAAGAAAAAACAACGGTCTGATGATCCGAAAACCTCAAAAGCTCACGAAAACGAAAGAGAAAGCGATGAACCACAAGTTTCAGTAGAGCTAGCCATTACCAATGATACCCAAAATCGAGAAGAAGCTAGCCTCGAGCAACTGCTACAAGAAATCGAGAGGCTCAAGCAAGAAAAAGAAGATCTATTGAAGGAAGCAGAGAATCAAAGAAAAGAAACCGAGAAAGAGCGAAAAATTGCAGAGGCTAAGAATGAGCTCAGGAGACTCCAAAACGAGCTCAACGCGAGCAAAGAAACCACTCAAGAGCCCGAGAGAGAATACCACACCGAAACAACAAATCACAACGCGGGTTTCAGAAGCTATGACTCGAATTCACCGTTATCTCCAGGCCTTCAAAATGCACCATGGCCAACCTCGTACAAACCCATCACTTTGCCCAAATACAATGGCACTTGTGACCCAAGGCAGTTCTTGATGAGTTACGAAGTTGTTGTGGCTTCCGCTGGAGGAAACGAACTAGTTCTCGCAAAATCATTCATCATAGCCTGTGAAGGATCGGCTCTTACATGGTTCACAAGACTAAGCTCAGGATCAATATTTAGTTGGGAACAACTCAAGGCAAAAGTGCTTCAGAACTTCCAAGGATTCAACAGACAGTTATTAACTTCGGGAGATCTTTTCGCGTGCAAACAAGAGGAAAAAGAGCCATTGGCCCAATACTTCAAACGCTTCATCCAATTGAAGGCTCAAACGGACGATATTCCAGACTCAATAGCAATCGACGCATGTATTCACGGATTAGGACCAGGGCCATGCGCGTCAGAGTTCGTCAAAAACAAACCAAGAAACCTCCATGAACTGTTCCACGAAATGGAGAAGTTCTGCAGATCAAATGATGATCACAGAAGAAGAATCAACGAAAAAGCCATGCTCAGAAAAGCAAATGGAAACTACAGGCAACCCACGTACGAAAAGCAAAACTACAACCGACCAGCTCAAGTTTTCAACATAGAAAACGGGAGCGAGCAAAACAACAACGAATCAAATGCAACAAAGCAAGATTTCAACTCCTCATCCATACGAGGAAGAGGTGGACGAGGCAGAGGCCGCGGAAGAGGACGAGGCCAACAAGAAAATCAACCTCGATCTTGGTTTTGCCAATTCCATGGCGACAACCCAGATCACAGTACAGGGAGATGTCCCATAACCATCAGGGTGAAGCAGAAATGAACCAAAACAACAGTCAAGGTCGTACAGTTCAAACAAACTCCTGGCAATGCACCTCTCACAACGCGACAAATCCACAGCTACAACTTCCGACGAATTCGGAATCCTTTTCAACATACCACCAGCCTCGACTGGCATGGCACCAAACCCAGTCAGAGCCAAATCAACAAGCGCACAGTTCAATTCAATGCACCGCGGCAAGAAAAGACGAAACCATGATGCAAACAGCTACAACGTCAAACTCAACACCTGCCAAGGGTCCTATTCCCTCCCGCGGAATGATTCTGCCTATAGCGGGAGGATCCTCAGTTGACTTCGAAAGCAAAAGGAAAAGAAAAGACTACTTCAGAAGAGTGCACGCAATACTACCCGATGGCCCAGTAATAAAAACGCACTGGTCTCATATCCCAATAACCTTCACCGAGCAAGACCTCAAGCTCCAATGTTATCCTCATACTGATGCCATGGTCATCGAAACAAATGTGGCAGGCTGGGAACTAACCAAAATATTGATAGACGATGGCAGTTCAGCCGACATTATCTTCGCAAGTGCCTTCGATCAAATGAACATCAGCAGAAACTTGTTACAACCATCAGAAACTCCTCTCATTGGTTTCGGAGGAAAAAGAATCCGAGCCTTGGGAAAAATCGAATTACCAGTAACCTTGGGGGACTTGAGCAATCCCAGAACGGAGCGAGTCACCTTTGACATAGTCGATATGTACTACCCTTACAACGCAATCTTCGGAAGGGGCTTCCTCAACACATTCGAAGCCGTTGTCCGACAGGCTTATCTCTGCATGAAACTTCCAGCGTCAAACGGAGTAATCACAGTATTCGGAAACCAGCAAGTCGCAAGGGACATCAAACAAGGAATCACTCCAGGCGAGAAAAACGTCAACCTCTTGCAGACAGAAACGAAACAACCAAACAACGAGGTTCAAACAGAATCACTCAAAAAAGAGGCCACCACAACCCAAAGTGGAAAAGGCAAAAGAAGCTATTCAGGCACAAGACACCAAGCGAGTTTCCCTCGAACCAGGAACCGAGGGTAGAGAGGTCACGATCGGAGCAGACCTCTCCCCCCAAGAAGAGGAAGATCTGGTAGCATTTCTAAGGAAAAATAAAGTTGTTTTTGCATGGACAGCCGCAGATCTAAAGGGTGTCAGCAGAACTCTAATCGAGCACAGCCTCAACATAAACCCGAAGACAAAGCCAAGGAAGCAAAAACTGAGAAAAATATCGGATGAGAAGGTAGAGGGAATAAAATCCGAAGTTGAAAGGCTACTGAAAGCAAAAGTCATTAGAGAAGTACAATACCCAGAATGGTTGGCAAACACTGTCCCGGTGAAAAAGAAAAACAGAAAGTGAAGGATGTGCATCGACTTCACAACCCTAAACAAGCATTGCCCAAAAGATGATTTCCCCTTACCAAGAATCGATAGCGTTGTTGACGACGCAGCCAATAGCGAGATCCTATCTCTACTAGATTGCTTTTCAGGGTATCACCAAGTTTGGATGAAACAAGAGGATGAGGAGAAGACGAGCTTCATAACACCTTTCGGAACCTTTTGCTTCGTCAGAATGCCAGAGGGGCTGAGAAACACAGGATCAACTTTGTCAAGAATGACCAAAAAAGTCTTCAACTCGCAAATTGATAGAAACATGCTAGCTTATGTGGATGACCTCGTCGTAAAAAGCATCAAAAGAGCGGATCACATCAAAGATCTCGAGGAGACTTTCAACAATCTAAGAATGTCAAACTTAAGCTTAAATCCAGAAAAATGCGTCTTTGGAGTAACCAAAGGAAAAGTCTTGGGATGCCTAGTAACCTCAAAGGGAATTGAGGCCAACCCAGACAAGGTACAGGCCTTGGCATCCATGGAGGAACCAAAGAGGGTCAAGGAAGTGCAACAATTGGCAGGCAGGATCGCAGTTCTAAACAGATTCGTACCAAGAGCGGCCGAGCGAAGCCTCCCTTTCTTCAAAACTCTCAGACATGCACAGAAATTCAAATGGGGCGAAGAACAATCAAAAGCATTCAAAGAATTAAAGGAATACATCACGGCAATGATCAAATTATCACCACCAGCCCAAGGAAAAGACCTTCTCCTCTACCTCGCAGTATCCGAGTCAGCAGTAAGCGCTGCAATAGTACAAGAAATCGAAATTGAAGGCATTTTGAAGGAGTTGCTAGCTTACTTCGTCTCCGAAGCATTATCTGGAGCCAAGAAGTCATACTCTGAGCTCGAAAAAATTGCATACGCATTACTTATGGCATCAAGAAAGCTCAGGCATTATTTCGATGCTCACAAAGTGACACTCGTCACCGACAAACCTCTAGCCGAGTTATACGCAAACAAAGAAGCTTCGAATAGGATCAGCAAATGGTCCGCAGAACTTTCCGGATTCAACATCGAGTTCATGAGACGAAATGCAATCAAGTCTCAAGTATTAGCTGACTTCGTAGCAGATTGGACTTCTCCAAAACACGAAACTCCAGACGAAGACAAAAAACAATGGATAGTCTACTGTGATGGAGCATATTGTAGCAAAGGAGCAGCAATCTCCGTAATCCTAGTTTCACCAGGTGGAATCGAAACCAGATTCGCATCACGATTGGAGTTCAACAATCAAGAGATCCAAATCACAAATAATGTGGCAAACTATGAAGCACTCCTACTTGGGCTACGAAAAATGAAATCGCTAGGAAAACAAAGCTTCATTGTGAAGACAGACTCGAAAATAGTAAGGGATCATATTGAAAAGGACAGCGAAGCTAGAAAACCAGAGCTAATCACTTACCTCGAAGAGGTCAGGGAAATGGAGAAATACTTCAAAGGATTCACTGTAGAGCACATTCACAGAAATGACAACAACGAAGCTGATGATTTAGCCAAGAAAGCAGCAAAGAAGGAAGAGCTACCCGAAGACGTAATTTACGAGGTCATAACCGTCCCCTCAATCAGAAAACAGTATCTTGCGCACATCTGCTAGGAAGATTGGAGAGCACCAATCATGGCATATCTACAAGACAATTTCACACCTTGTTCCGCAAGTGAGGCCAAAAGAATACCAGCAAGAGCGAAAGGATATTAGATAATACAAGGTGAGCTATACAAGAAGGGGATATCAGCACCATGGCTAAAATGCATTGCAAAAGAACAAGGAACGGAAATACTAAGAAGCATACACGAAGGGATATGCGGAACACACATGGGTCCAAGAGCCCTCGCAGCAAAAGCAGTCAGGCAGGGAATGTTCTGGCCGACAATGATAAAAGATGCAGACGAAGTAGCAAAGAAATGCGAAGCATGCCAAAAGAACGCAAGCAACCAGAAGATTCCATGTTCATTGCTGCAGCTCATTACACCTTCTTGGCCATTGCAAAGATGGGGAATAGACCTGGTGGGGCCTCTCCCAACAGCTCAAGGAAACTACAGATTCGCAGTAGTCGTCGTGGAATATTTCACAAAGTGGATCGAAGCAAAACCCCTAGCATCGATAACTTCGCATACAGTACAAAAGTTCTTCTGGCATAACATCATCTGCAGATTCGGGGTACCAAAAGAAATAACAGTAGACAACAGAAAGCAATTCGACGGCGAGTCATTCAGAGATTTCTGCATAACAATGGGAACCAAAGTAAAGTACGCATCCGTATATCATCCGCAGTCAAACGGCGCAGTCGAAAGAGCCAACGGCATCATTTTTCGACTATAAGGAAGATGCTCTTCGATCACAAAAAGGGAAAATGGATTGACGATTTACCAATCGCAGTATGGTCACACAACACTACAGAATCCAGAGCTACCAAGTTCATCCCATTCAGACTGCTATACGGAACCGAAGCGGTGGTCCCAGAAGAAATCAAGGCCAAAACTCTAAGAGTGACATTTAGTAGTGAGGAAGGTGAAAAAGAAATGGTGGAAAAAGACTTAATCGAAGTCGATCGGCTTGTTGCCTCACATAACCTCGAGTCATACCAAAGCCAAACACGAAAGTGGCGCGACCCAAAGGCGAAGATAAGAGAGATCAGAGTTGGGGACCTGGTAATCAAAAGGAAGCATAATGCAGAAAACTTATCCAAATTCGAGGAAAAATGGGAAGGACCATACATCGTCACAAAAAGCTCGAGGCCAGGGTCTTATCATCTTTCCACCGAAAACGGAGAGGAGTTACCTTACTTATGAAACGTAGAGCAACTTCGCAAATACTATAACTAGAATCGGAACAAGCAAAGGTGTACAGTTTTCTCCAAGTTTTAGTTCTTTTTGTAAAGGTCAACTTCGTAAATGTGCGGAGCTATAAGCACAAATACGAAGCACCTCTCTTTTTTTTTCATCGCAAAAGGTCGTACTCTTTTCCTCACAAAAGGGGCTCCAGGAAACTGGAGGTGAGGTTTTTAATGAGGCGAACCTATGTAAATTTCTCCAAAAAATCAACAAAGGAGATTCCCCTAAAAGCACTTGAGCAAAAAACACATCGAGGTTGGAAATATAACCTCGCAAAAAAAGAAGACCTCGATCAAAACAGTTCGAGGCCGAGGTTGAAATATAACCTCGCAAAAAAGAAGACCTCGAACAAAATAGCTCGAGGCCGAGGTTGGAAATATAACCTCGCAAAAAAGAAGACCTCGAGCAAAATAGCTCGAGGCCGAGGTTGGAAACATAACCTCGCAAAAAGAAGACCTCGAGCAAAATAGCTCGAGGCCGAGGTTAGAAATATAACCTCGCAAAAAAGAAGACCTCGAGCAAAATAGCTCGAGGCCGAAGCTGGAAACGTAACCTCGCAAAAAGAAGACCTCGAGCAAAATAGCTCGTGGCCGAGGTTGGAAATATAACCTCACAAAAAACACAACCTCAAGCAAAACAGCTCGAGGCCGAGGTTGGAAATATAACCTCGCAAAAAAGACAACCTCAAGCAAAACAGCTCGAGGCCGAGGTTGGAAATATAACCTCGCAAAAACAAGACCTCGAGCAAAATAGCTCGAGGCCAAGATTGGAAATATAACCTCGCAAAAAGAAAACGAGATCAAAGTTAAAACCTCGCAAGAACTTCAAAGCAATAAGGAAAACGAAAAAAGCAACAGAGTTGCCCTATTTCGAAAGTAAAACAAGAGAACGTCTCCTTTCAGAATCCATTGCTCGAAACAAGAAGCAATGAATAAACGCAAAGGGGCTATCAAGGGAGGGGACGCCTTTTTCAAAGGCAAAAAAGAGAAGCCCCTTTTGCATTTATTCAAAAACAGGTTTCTACCAAACAACAAACGCACTAAAACGAACCACCTAACTGTACTTTCAAAAGGACACGAAGTTAGGTAAAATCATAATTTCCTCAAGGGTCGAAAGACCACTATAAAGGAGAAGGGGAAGTCAAGCCTCAGCAAGAGGGAAAACAAAGCAAACTTTCTCTAGAAATGAGAGGCAACAGGAATCGCAAGAACACTCGACGGCATGATCTGTCCAGGCGAAGGACCATCAATAGCACAGGGCCCATAGATACTTCGTGCAGCAACGTTTTCTCAAGTAGTGGAATCCTGGAGAAGAGTGCATCTGCTTCAAGGCAGCCTCGAGATAACAAGGGAATCGACAGGCACGAGAGCCCAGGAAGAAGCCAAAGAATATTTACGCGTTTTCCATAGCAAAAACGAATCTAAAGGTCATGATCTTATAGAAAGAGAACAAAGTACAAACAATTTCAAGGGAAAAGAATCTCTACGAGTCCAACGCATGCACTTCGAAACGAAAAAAAGATCGAGGATAATTACGAGGCTAATATAAACAAAATATCAAGCAATTTCAGTGTTCAAGTCGCTCTCGAATCCACAAACATCACTTGGAATAAGTTTTTTACATAAATTAATCTCTACTAGCAACTAGACTTCTCCTTCCTCTTGGGAAGATTTAGCTTCGTCATCATCAGGAGGCGAATCCAGGGCATCATCTTCTTCCTCTACGCTCTCTTCCTCATTTTCTTCTTTCAACATTTGCGCCCTCGTTTTCTTCCTGGTGAAGGAACAAAACAAAAGAGTTAGGTTTTTTGACAACAATATGAAAAAAAAATAAGCAAAGTTATACAGAAAAGCTTTTTTACCTTCAAAGAGGAGTCCTTAGCCATATCTCACCCGTAGATATTCCAGAAGTCTCGCAAGAAACGACGTTTCATAGTTTCGACTTCTTTGGAGCTAGACGAGGACAGATCTCCGAAGTCAGAAAAATGAAATCCGGGACTGGCAACCCGAAGAAGCAGTTCCTTATCCTCTTTTTCGAGAAATCTGCCGAGGCCATCGGTACAGGTAAGAGCAAAGTTGTCGCCAGCAATCGAAAATACATCCCCGAGACTAGCAAATTCCTCTTCAATCCAAGATAAGAAACTATCAACGTTCAAGTCCACTGGAAGAGCATAAGGAGTGGCTCCAAATTGCTTGAGCGAGTTAGAATACGAATCAAAAATCTGGTTCACCCTCTCAGCATCAAGAACCTTGGAAGAGGCTAGAGATTCTTCAGTTTCCTTTAACTTAAGCTCGAGGGAGGTTACTTGGGCTTTGGCCTCTTTGGTAGCATCGGACTCGCGAACCAAGGCTTCTCGAAGATTATTGATCACAACTAGGTTCTTGTCAAAGTCCTTCTGCAAGGCTTTATATTTCCTGTTCGTGGTGTCCCACACGTCCTCGATCTTAGTCAAATCTTTACGAAGCTTATCATTAACTTCCTGAAGCCTCTCATTCTCTCTCTCCAAGAAACAAAGCCGATCAGCTGCAGTCTTAGACTTTGAGGCACAGACCGCATTGATCAGCTTAACCTAAGAAAGTACATCGAAAACGTAAGATAAATATAAAGAAAGGAAGAGACCAAGATAAAGCGGTAGAAACATGCATGAACCTTGTGCGCTGTGGAGACGCTCAAGCGAGATAGCTCTTCAAAATCAAGGTTCTCCAATGATGATTTAGAATCTATAAAAACGAAGACAAAATATAAAGATCAAAGACGAAACTAAAAAGGAAGTGGTGCCAAAATTCGTTCTCACCTAGCATCTCAGCGCTACCCTCACCAAGTTCAACAAAAGAAGAAGAAGCCAAGTTTTGAGGGTGAATTGCAACTGTTTCATCAGGGACCTTTTTTCCCTTGGCATCAGCAATCTCGACCTGAAAATAGCAAGCAAAGTAAGTAAACAACGAAAGAAACTTAGCGGGCAAATACAGTACAACCAAAATTACTGACCTCGTGTTCGGCATTGGCCGCTTTATCCTCTTCGACGTTCACTTCCCCGACGGCTGGTTCTGTAGAATACAAGCCGAAGTTATGCTCTAAGAGCTCAAGAAAGTTCGGGTCGAATTCTCTTGGAGATTTCGAAACAACATTCGACATTGAGCCAGCGAGGCTCATTCTATCACCGGGGCATTTTATGAAAGGAACAAACAAACCTTCTCCCGAAGCAGCAGAAGTGCCTGCCAACTCCTTCATGAATCCCGCTGTGCCGAGGTCATCGCCAGCAACTCCAGCAATTTCTAGAAGTCCACAAGCCGCATCTATAGCTTCTTTCTCTTTCCCAGCCTCAGCCTAGGCTACAGGACTGTCCAGCAGCGATGGATCCACCTTACGAGATAGTCGCGGTTTCTTGTTGGGCGCAGAAGTAGACTGTTGCACATCAACAGCCTTTCTTTTCTGAGCCTCGAGCTGTTTTGTCTTCGTCTGGGGAGCATCTTGACTTGAGGATACCAACACTTTCGACGAAGTTTTCTTGTATCTTCGAGTCACTCCAACTTGCTCGGATCCAACATTACCAGCAGGTTTCATGCGTTTTGGGAGCTTGGAGGGTTTCACCCTATCCCCATACTTGACGCCCATTTCTATCCATGGTCAATTCAAGCGACTGGGTTTCTCGAAGAGGTCAATCATAGCCTTTTTCTCTTTTTCTGTAAGAGGGCCAACTAAAGACTTCGCGGCCCATTCAACACGAGAAACTAGATCATCATCAGTCGCATCTGCAGGTTTCGTGAGTCCAAAAACAGCAAAGGTAGTGGACAGATCAAAACTAGGAATTTGCCTCTCCTCAACTCTGAAAGGTTTCCAAGCAGTACTCAAAGGCCAAATCTCGGCAGCCAAAAACTCTTCAACCACATCACGGTCTGTTAATCGCCGGGTAGCATGGTTGAAACAACGACTATTCTTCTTAAAAGATTCAGACCTCTTATCGAAGTCAATCACAGTGGACAGCTCGATATCACCAAGAGGACCAGCAAAAGGATAACTAATGTCACTGGAATTCGGGGAAGCGAAGCCAACCTTAACATAGAACCAGGACTTCGGCCAATTCACATCCCAGCGGTTCCGTTGAGCGTAGGTGAAGTCAATTTTTGCTATCTTCAGAACGGCACTTCGTCGACGCGAAGTAAAAGTTGCAACTCCAAACTGCCCAACATGTTCTTCTCCACCTTCTTCCAAAAAAACTGACCTCTTTTGAAGATGAAGCTCGTTGAAATGGCTGAAAGTGTCGAGGTCAACATCACCACCAAATGTTTTCACTCCCCAGAAAAACTTTGATAGTTGAACAAAAGAATTGGGGGTCAACTGATGTAGCTTAACATTGAAGCGATCCAAAATCTGAGGCAGCATTGGATCACAAGGAAAACGAAGACCCGCAGTAAAGAACTTAGAAAAAACAACAGCCTCTCCGAATTGAGGATCAAGAGTAGTTTCGCGTCCAGGAGCACGACCAACACCATCGGGAAAAAAACCCATTCTGAACATATGATGAAATCATGCCAGATGAAACAGAAGACCGACCAAAATGAAGAGTTTTTGGAGCCGATTCACCAACAAGTTCGTTAACATTGGCTTCGACCCCCTCCAGATCCTCGCTTCCTAGGTTGGAGGCCAAGGGACTATCCTCCCTTTCCGCATCAGAGGTCGGAATTACGGTAGATTTAACACGAGCCATTCCCGAAACTAAAAACAAAAACAATTAGAAAATACAACAAAACAAGAAACGAGGATAAAAATTCTTTCAAGACTAACCTTTATCTGATCTTGATGAGCTTCAAGAATCTCAGCAGACGAATATGAGGGGAGCAAATGAAGACAATAGCACGAAGTCAGAGATGAAAGCGAAGGTAATTCCGAGGGGGGTAACCTCTACTATTTATAAGCACGATAAGTTTTCGAAGATCGCGCAGATTGGAAGGTGAAAGGGCGCCAAAGTAACCGCCAAGGGGACGCCTTTTGGGTTTCGTCCCAGGAGTTCGAGGGTCGAAAAGCAACGGACTCGAATCCAAGGACGAAGGGGCTACTGTTGGGGAGACGCCCCTTGGGATCATATTTTCTGTCTTCGCAGGCAAAACTGAAGATGTCAAGACAAAGAAGACAAGCGTGAAGCTAATTCGAAGAGGTTAGAGTTCTGAGCGAGACTGAAGAGGTCAAGACGAAGAAGACAAGCGTGAAGCTAATTCGAAGAGGTTAGAGTTCTGAGCGAGACTGAAGAGGTCAAGACGAAGAAGACAAGCGTGAAGCTAATTCGAAGAGGTTAGAGTTCTGAGCGAGACTGAAGAGGTCAAGACGAAGAAGACAAGCGTGAAGCTAATTCGAAGAGATTAGAGTTCTGAGCGAGACTGAAGAGGTCAAGACGAAGAAGACAACACTTCAGGACCGGAGGCCTGGTCCACAAGGCTGGCCTCGAGACAAAGAACCGCCAAAACGAATCTGTTTCCTACTACGAGGTTGAGGCGAAGATTGGCGGGAAGCAACGGTCGTCTAAAAGCTAAAATAGTTTATAGGATATTCGGCGGGAAGTAACGGTCATGTAAACATACGAGGTTGACCCCTATAAATAGCGGGTCGGCAGTAACTGTACGGGAGGGTTTTTTAAAAACACAAGAAAGATAATTGGAATCTTCTCACTGTTTGTAATACCAAAAAACCGTGTTACAACAGAGAGGATCATAAGTTAACGTTTGGGCATTTGCCTTCATGCATGCCCTGGTGGGCTGCTGAGTATAGACTAGGCCAGACTACGACTATCTCCAACAACAGTGAAGAGACCTATTATAGATGTAATACATGACAAATATTGAGCTACTTTTGCATTGATTCAAGGCTCAGTGATTGGCATTGAGCAAGGATTAAACAACCTCAAGAATAAAGTGCAGATGATGGAACGATTGGGTTCACGATTGTGTTTTATGGGAATATTTAGGTACGTGAAAGTGCTCTTAATAGGTCTCCTAATCTCCTATCATAAGTTGTATTGTTGGAGATACTCTAACTAATGTACCCTCAGGCCATCAGATGCGGAAATCCTATACCATATTCCGGAAGAAAAAAGAAGAAGCCTACACACAACTTCCATTTTTAAGGTTAGTGTAACGGTTGATATTCCACGCGGTAAATAGGCGCAGGCACAGTGTGGAGGGGGCTGATAGAATGAGGACATGTGTCATGGGCTGAATGACCGGGACGGATGAGGATCTAATTTGAGCTCGAGAGTTCAAATGTGATCATTTCGATAGGTCTCGATAACTATAATAAGTTTTTAATTAGCTGGTTTTGTTTCTGATATTATCGCAACACCTACTACTCTTCCAACAGGGTTCTTTATTTTTCACTTTACTGCTGTACTTACATTATTTGAACCACTTTCTGAAATTAACAATGTTTTAAATAAAGACTGGAGTACCATTCTGCTTACATGTATCTGCGGCAAGCAAGCCACCATCACGTAGACATTGGTTTTAAGTTTTACACCATCCCAGAGTCCAGATTATAAAGTCTGCTAGTTGCCACGCCCCAGCTGGTTCATCTCCTGTATACAATATTTCAGTGAAGGCACGGCATCCATACAGAGTGGCACACGGTATTGGTAGGAAATGGAGGCGTCAGTAACATATGTAGAAGCGCCATTGATCAGAACCGATCAAGATCTCAGTGCCTCGGGGCACCCGCAACGGGCCGTCAGTGCTCTCGATAGCGAGTCCACGTCGGAGAGAGAGGAGCAAGGAGAAGGAAGCGTCTCTACATCCAGCGGCTCTCGCTAGCACATGGTTCGAGACCAATGGGGTCTGGCAATGTGTACGTGTATGACCGTGCCGAGCGCAGAGCCGAGCTCGCCGCGAGCAGCCATCATCGCGGTTGAACGCGGTGGTCGGCCTCCAGTGCGGGGAGACGCAAGAAAGCGGCCGGCGTCGCGGGGGAGCCAGAGCTCGAGTGCTCGCGACCCGGCTGCCTCGCCACGACACGCGCACAACTTTTTCCTCATGTGCGGGGGCGGTGGTCGGCGCTTGCGCAGGCCACCGCGTCGGCGGGGCGGCTACCGGAGCGTGTGCAGACGAACACGGAGGCGGAAGCGGGCGCTGCATGGCAGCAGGCAAGCGCTCAGGACCATCCTGCTCAACAAAGATGACGAGGAAAGAAATAGAATAACTCAACATGTGCGTAAGAGTTACGGTTTGGCGACATATCACATGATAACTTAATTTCTATGAGAACTTAAATTTGAGCCACATGATCTTGATCTAAGGAGAACACGTAGGGAGAGGTGGGAGGGGGGATTTGCAAAAGTATGATTAACTTTTACAAATTTCCTCTCCCACCTTCCCTTTGGATCACCCTTGGATCAAGATCATATGACCCAGATTTGAGTTCTCATAGAATACGCTGTCTTATAGTTTTTCCCACCGTCCTATGATAAGTACGTGCACTTCTAAAGTTAAAAATTTGTGTCAAAATAAGTGCACTGTGCCAATTCGCGTATAAAAGACAAACTAAATATAGTTGTCTTTTTCAATTTTCCCTCTTTAAAAGTGCAATGATTATAATTTTATATAGACAAAATTTACGGCTAGGACTACTGCACGGGTCGAGTCGCACAACATCTAGTATCCATCGTTTACGGCGGGACTACCGGGGTCTCTAATCCCATTTACTCCCTAGCTTGCGGTGGCAAAATAAAACGCATCCATGTAGAAGACCGACTAGGCATATTAACTCAGAGGATTAAAACTGAGGTTGTGAAAATATTTGTAGAAAACGGAGGCATCAGGAAGACAGGTGCAACGCTCAGTTGGTCACGCATCCAAACTGTTGTCCCTGCGCTACTCTAGAGAACAAATGGGCCTACAGGGTTGTGAACTCTGTACCGGTCACATAAAAGCCCGGTACAAATGTTAGCATCCATAATATAAATTAGTTTGTATCGGTTGTCACATCACTAATATTAACGGGTCCTTTTATTCATATTTTTTAGATATCATCATTTAGATCGATAGACCTCGACATTAACAAGTTTTTTTATTTGATGGTTTTGTTTATGTCAAATCACAATACCAACTTGTTCTTCCACTGACCATACCATTTTATGATTCGTGAGATAAAAATGTAAGGGAAGAAGTCTATATTACCCTCTCAACTCTTCTACAAGTCTAGAAATCAACCCTAAACTCAAAACCGTCTAATTTATGAAAAAGTATTAAAAATGCCTAATTGTTCTGAAATTCACTAATAGAACTTGCATGGGTCTTACAGTTTCAACCTGTGCTACAAGTGTTACGCAATGGGTGTCGGTCATCATCTAATAACTCAGCACTCACATAGCTGACGTACGTCGATCAGATGATGGTTGTTGGGTTGTTTCACATTCACCACCTTGAAATTAAATTCTATGTGCTACTCAAATCTATGGATACGCTCTATTTATACTCTATGTTTGTATTTGCATCATATATAAAACATCAAGCTCACTTTCTTCAAAGCATCCAAAATGCACAGTAGAGAGGGTCATCAAAATGTATAGACATTGTAATGCTACATCTACATGCACTGAAAACACCTGCTGGAAAAGGAGGCACTAGGAATTCTTGATCAAGAACATAGATCTGGATACGTTCAGCGAGTACTAGATCGTCTGCTGGGAGGGCAAGAAAATGTGGAAATTAAAGTCTCCGAGCTCGCAGATGGTATGGATCGGAGCACCCTTATGTTGGAGGTCTAGTTAGAATGCACACCCTTCTGTTGTTCCAACTGATCTTGCTGGAGGTTCTCACTAGCGTAATCGGCTCGTGGAAGGCTCATAGGAACTCAAGGACGCGGGTGTGCGGCTGCAAGCATCTCGGCCAGGCATGAGATCCCATTTTGCTTGGTTTGTTCGTGTAGTCTGCAGTAACTCGTGGCATGTGCGTGTCCTTGGCAAAACGTAGGAGCGTATGATGTCTCTCCATACATAGTGCTCTAGTATGCTTCTGTGTCATTCGAGAAATCAAGCATAAGAAATTCAATATATTTTGAGTGAGGCTAATCACTATTTTCTACAAATCAGGTGTAGCACGAAAATGCCAATGTTAGCAGGAGAACATCTACCGCCTATATATGATAATACATCAAGAAGTAAATTACTATATAGGTGTAAATCTTAGGTCTGTGACATATCGTCCTATGTAATTTACTCAGTTTCATGATGTTCAGTACCGTTATAAAAGGATAGTGATTGGAGCATTAGACAACAGACATTTTCATCTCATTTTTTACATCTCTTTCCTTTTTAAAGTCAATCATATCTTTTTCTTGCAAAACAGAAAAGGAAAACTAATGTATTAAATCATGGCATTCGTTAATTATTCTTGCTTTCTTACATATTAAGGCAGACATGCATGTGCAATCTGATAGTGCAACAGCAACACGAACATATAAACAACTAGTCAGACTCTATATAACATCAACTTCCCAACACAATTCCATATGAATCTCAAGGCCAGATGCCTTTTTGTTTACTACTGCACCATGATTCAGATCTCTTTCCTGATGCTGACATCTTTTCCAAATAGAAAACATGAAATATGCATACGAAATGCCAATAGAAGATAAGTTTCAATAGGAGAAGGAGGCACTAGGAATTTCTATTCAAGCAATATTCGTCAAATGAGTGTGTCTCCACGGTGTTCGCGTTGTGATAAGGAACATTAGTACATTACTCCCGCCTGAGATCCGAATAATGGGCTAATAACACCCTCAAGAGTGAATCACAATAGTTCATAATTACGTGGGCATACACAAAGCACTACCAGAATCCTTAAATTCATCGTGTACCCACAGCACACGGCAAAGGCCCAAATACATAAGGCAAAGCATTTGCCATGCACGGCCCATATGTGTTTGTGTGCTTGGCTCTAGGCACACGGCAAACTCGTAGTTTGCCGTGTGCTTTTTTTTTTGCCGTGTGCTTTTAATATAGCACACGACAAAGAGCTAGAGATTGTTGTGTGCCTGATAAAATGATAAAAGGCACACAGTGAAATACCGGGCACATGACAAACTATAAGTTTTCGGTGGGGATGAGGCTGTTCGGCAACAAGGAAAGCCATTCTTTCCACCGACCAGTGAGCTATTCAGTGAATTCTAGAATGGGCTATGATATGTGGTCCTCTTGATTTAAGAAATAGCTCGTGACTAGCAGTACTGATATTTTGTATAAGCACTCGCTTACACTTCATATGCGGTGAAAAGTGAAAACCTATCCAGGGTTGCACCTTCGTTGCTTCTAGTGATTAAATCGAAATTTCCTCCTTTTTTTCACCCTGCTAGTCTGCTACTCTGTCTCCTCCCGATATACATGGGCCAAACATTAGGATCGTAGCGTCCTTTGAAAGGCGTATAGTCTAGAACAATTAGGATGATAATTGAGCTAACGTGTGTAAGGAAATGGAGATGTCAAGAATTTCGGTTGGTGCCTTCAGCAGAATTGTCCACTTCAATTCGTTTCTCCGTCACCACAGTTCTCATTTGCTGTGATTTAATTCAATCGAGAAGCAGAGCACAAGAAAATCTAGTTTATCATCTTCTGTATGAATACGGCCAATCACAACTTTTATTACAAATCATGTGTAGCACAGAGCAGAACATCAATAACAGAGGAAATGTGAAGGTGTTGGATAGAGAGGGACAGTTTTTTTATTGAAACAGGAGCTCGCACCCCTATTGGTTATATATTTATAAAAGACGAAAAGTCAAAGTACAACTTTAAAAAACAGAAAAAAGGAAAATTTGCAATAGAGTTTCTAGCCAATGTGAAATTCCTGGTTGATACTTTTGATTTTCTCTATGATCAACCATGGCAAATTCATGTTTGAAGACAACCATGGCAATAGAGAGGGAAAGTTTTGGAAGTAGAGCAATCACATATATGTGATTATCTGGATGAATGATTGCAAGTTTGCAACAACGTTAGATTCAAGAAATCAGGATGGAGAGAGATTTCAGTCTTTTTCGTTCTAATGATGAATTCAATATCTAAGATAAGAGTTCTTATAAATAGTGCATTGTGTGTCTGTTTTTTAGTTTTCTTTCAGTACATTAAATCACACTTTCACATGTGCCTAACTTGCCTTGCTCCTCAGTCTCAACATTAGATTAGAGCAATCAAATATATGTGAATATATGTATGCATTTATGTGTTTACAGTGAACCTGATTCATAGGCTCATAACTTCGACAAACAAATTTTTTTCTGTGATGTGTATACTATTCAAGTAATGTCGGCTGGGTGGCTTTGTACAAAGGCACTTGCAATACAATTTCATTTTCCTTATTCCTGGATAGGCCACAAGTCCCCCTAGAGGCCATCTCATCATATGCCTGTTATAGCAGTCTTCATCATGACCTTATTTAATTCTGACCAACTATATAAATCGTCGAGAATTCAGGTGAATCAAGTGTCATGTGAGTGGTGCACTCGGTCACATGCCATTGCCTCGAACATATAAGGCTCCAAACAGTGTGTAGAATCAGTATATATAGTGATAGTCGTTATTATGTTCCACTGGGCAGGTCACGTAGGAATGAGAGGCAATGGGAACTGGATCTCAACCGTATTGACGCACAGATGAATTTTACCCATACTTCCTACCAGAAAACAGTATAGAGATCCAAGTAAAAATATTGATGCATCAACCACACAACAGAAAAGAGCCTGGAGATTGTAGTGTAGCACCGAAGGTGCCTGTAGTCCTCTGGAGTTCTATTAATCTGCAAGCACAGGTCTGCCAGACCAGAGAACAAAAAGGCACGAGCAGTAGTACACCATGAAAGAACGACAACACTGCTTTGACCTGAAAACCTAATTGCCCTAGTTTTTCCTACTCTTTGCTTCATACTGGTCCAGGTCGAGGAGGCGTTGGTAAAGTCTCTAATCTGCTAGCAGTTACAAGAGTGTGTCTTATGCCATTGTATGGGAGAAAAACATGACAACACAGGTATCTTAGAGACAAGATGAAGTTTGTGTTTTGTTAGTGTGCAACTATGTGCCTTTTCAATATGGGCTATACAAGCAGTTTAGTCTCTCAAAATTATGCAAAACTTGGATATCTAATTACACTAAAAGAATATAAAGTGCTCAATCCAGGGCTCAATGACTGCTAAAAAAATCCAGGCCTTAATGAACAGAGCTAATTATGGGAGTGTAAACATGCATACATCATTGCATTACAACAGCTTGAGACATGCATGCAGTAGTTGCTAGTGCGATTGGTATATTAAACTTCTTCAGAACTTTCTCCAATGCTAATAGTTACTATATATATATATTGAAAGTGTTACCTATCTCCGTTACATGAATTTTCTCCCTCGCAATGGATAAATATATCGATCCCTCTAATCATGTATACGTAGCTCCAACACTACGAATATATAATATTAATTATGCCGTAGTTTTAGAAGAAGTCCAGGACACGACAGACTTTTAGAATGGCGTGACAGTTAGCGAGTAGGAAGTGGAGGTATCAAGAATTTTGGTTGGGGGATTGGGGGCTTCGCCAGAACTGCCATCAAGCAGGAAGAAGCTGATATCCTGTGACAAAGGTCCCCCAGATGCTCCGGCTCCAAACAATGATAATGTTCTTTTAATTCTTTTTTCCTTTGACCAAAACTAGTAGAAAGAAGGATATTTTCATGATACAACGACGTAGGCCAAAAGAACATCCAAGCTAGTGGAACAATAGAAATTGAAGATTTTCGTTTGATCCTGTTTGGTAAATGTACAACCTGTAATTGGCTCAGCAACACTGAAACCGGGAGTTGACCGCATTGACCATGGAGAACTGGACAAGTCAGACTTCGATCATATCCATTTTTGTTTATAATAAGGACAATTTTGATCTAAGGTTTCACTTTTCATCTACCCATGCACCTTGAAAAATTTTAGGTTTGATCACAGCATGAGCATAGGAAAGGGAACGCCCAGTGTTGGATAGATGGAAGAACGGGCTCGTCCGTGGGAGAAGCAGGCCACCTGACATCGATGCGGACGCTGAATGATGTGCAGTTCATGATAGATTCGTTGGCCCGTGACACAGATCCACATATGGAACCGTGTGAGAATGTGAGATTGAGATTAATGCTAATGAATCAAACCAGCACACATGTTCTCAAACTAATGAATCAAACACATGTTCTGCAGGGCACACAAATTAACCTTGCCCTTCTGCTGTCTCAAAAAAACCAACAAGGTTACCCTTCCGTCAACCATATTTGTACTCCTCAAGCGGCCGATCCTCTTCTTAACTTGAAGCTCCTCCATTTCTAGTTCTCTCTACATATTCGTCACCAACTGCTGGATCATCTGTCCAGTCAATGTCATCCCGCTGGTGGATCAAGATTCAAGTCTTTGTGACGGCATGTTGCTCTACTAAGAAGGGAAGATAGAACTGATATGATCATTCATTCTTCCATGGCGGTCTTATTTAGAGCAATGGCATCTGGTTGAAACTCAATGGCGTGTTGGAATTTGATTCCTCAGTGGTGCGTCTGGAATATATAGGACACCAACCATATGTGTGTTAGTGTGTACACTGGAATTATATAGGACACGACCATATGTGTGTTCGTGTGTACACTGGAATTATATAGGACACCAACCATATGTGTGTACACTGGCCATAATACTTGTCATTGTTATTTTTTTTCTTTTTGCTCCAACAAGCAGGAGAGCGCTATAGAGAGACTCAAACACCCACACACACAGACACACACCAACACCAACGCACCACCCCACCGCAAAAATAGGAAAGAGAGGCAAAAATAGGAAAGAGAGGCAAAGGGAACTGGAGCTCAATCCTGATGAGTCAAAGGAGGGCTTTATGCGCCAACAGTCGTGCAAAATGAGGGAAATGTGTCCCATGGTGTCACGTACCCCAGCTGCTACATCAAGGAAGAAGAGGAGGAAAGTTGATTAGCACAAGATCAAAACTACTGAAGGAGCTTCATACTCTGAAGATGTGTAGAAAAGTTGAATTTGAAGAGGTGTAGAAAAGCTGAAGTCGTGAGCACAAGATCAAATTTAAACGTTGGCGAAGAATTTGAAAATCTTGTCCACCAGCCAAGTGTAAGTTTTTTCTTTGGTTGGCAGTGAGGAACAAGTGTTGGACAACAGATAGATTGGAAAGGAGGAAACTTCCACATCCTGACCGATGTTCGCCGCGTGATCAAGAACCTGAAAATATCCAGCACCTACTCACCACATGTGTCTTTGCATAAGAGTTTTGGTTTTGAATTCAAGCAAAAGATTTGTTTGGCAGGTTTGCACTCCCTCAAGGCATGAATTTTCCTTCTCAGAATGGTGGAGGAAGAGCGCCAAAAAGATTCAGAAAGATAAACGGAAAGGACTCAATACTCTGGTCATGTTAGGTGCTTGGCTTCTTTGGAAGCACTAGAATGCCTTTGTGTTCGAGGGAGACTACCCGAATTTGGATACATTGCTGCAGGCGTTCAAGGATGAACACCACTTGTGGTGTCTAGCAAGTGAAGGCAGCTCCTTGAGTGTTGGTCAAGTGTTTAGGCTAGGCTAGTGTGTTTTTCCTGTGGTCTAGACTCAAGTTCTCCTGTGTGTGCGTGTTTTTTTTAAAAAAAACTATCAGAGCCCCTCACAGCTTGGCTTCGGGTGAAGGGTGCTAATTGTAATTGGCCGGTTTATTCTCTCTTTTAATACAAAGATATGCAGCTCTCCTGCGTATTCGAGAAAAAAATATATTAAATTAGAGAGTGAAGCCTCATATTCATTATTATTTAAATTAAGTAGAGTATAAATTACTAATCTATCCTTGGCCAATACTATATACTAGTGGATAGTAGTATTGTGCGCTGTAAAAGAGCTCTATCAATATGCCTGATATGGGTTGTACTGCTATCCTAATACATAGTAGGAGATGTACTAGCACATACCCTTGAGTAGAGAGCTGACAGAATTTTTTGAATGAACCATACAAGATTGTGCCTGTTTCATTGACTGTTATAGAAGAGAGTTTACAAGACTGGCCTAGACGGGATTACAAAACTTTAGGCCTATTCTCCCAAAAAGCAAAAATACAAGAGGCTTTGCGTCTAGAGCTGACGAAAATGATAACAGAGCAAAATATAAGACCATATGGATATTGTCATGGACGGTTGTTCCGGATTTATATAATCTATGTGTTGCGTTGGGTGGACATGGATTTATTATTCACATTTGGATGTCCGGGTCCATATTTTTTTTCTTTGGATTCCCATTCATTCCCACTGGTAGTACGTCCCAAGAACTGTAAAATTATCGTACTTGGTTGTATTGTATCTTTACGTTGTCAGAGTCGTGGTTCATTACACCTTGCAGTTATAAATTACTAGAACCAGACCCTAATAGTCATGTTGTAGTGCGCCATTCTAGTCAGGCCAAAACTACTCAAGGATGATGAGGAGCACTGCTACTGCTGCATCTACGTCGTAGTTCCACTAGGAAAGAGAAGCATCGGGAGTTTTAGTTTCAGTAGCTTTGATAGCAGCCTGGACAACTAATTCTGTAACCTCACCTCAAAGCCTCGCCGATGAATTCATTGCACCACACAAATGTGATGTATCCGTTTCCAATGTGACGGCTCTTTGAAGGCAAGTCAGCAGTGAGATGAAGGAGTTCTTGGACTAACGCAGTCTGTTGCACAGATAAGTCAGCAGTGAGATGAAAGAGTTCTTGGACTAACGCAGTCTGTTGCACAGATGCACTGCCCACCTCAACCTGCACGTAGAGATCAGGCACGCTGCTATGTATAATTAGCTGGTAAAGCAGTTGCCAGAATAAAGTGCTCTTTACAGTATCACTTGTTTTGTCTCACAGCTGTGAGATGGTGAGTTCATTAGCACGATCGATCCTCTGAAATCCATAATGACGGAGTCTCTCATTTTTTTTCAGTTCTCTCCTTTGCTAACTACCACATTTTCAGAT
The DNA here is from genome assembly GCA_015342445.1 of Digitaria exilis. Taxonomy (NCBI): domain Eukaryota; kingdom Viridiplantae; phylum Streptophyta; class Magnoliopsida; order Poales; family Poaceae; genus Digitaria; species Digitaria exilis. The sequence continues at coordinate 1,577,710 of JACEFO010002054.1, forward strand.
GAACATACATTGAATCGTTCCAGATTTCTATCACAAATGGAAACAAGCACGTAGTTAGATGGACACAATATATTAAATGTTTTTAAAGAAGTTGGCACAAATCATGCACATGGTCTCAAATTCACTTAACATCCACTCCCATCATTGAGCTAGTTGGCATCTCTCAGGTGTGTCTGCTCATATCTTACTCTGTTGAGCTAGTTGGCATCCAAGCAAGATAAAGTGCTAAACTCCTCCACCGAAGAATTCTTGAGCCTGCAGCAGTAGCCAAAAAATGTGAAATGGAACCAGCGATCACAAAGCTGTTAACATCCAGTGTGAGGACGAGATACAAGTAATTTGAGTTATAAGCTGTTAACATTCACTGTACTCTTTCAGAGACTTTCAGTATAACAGTAATTATTTTTCTGAACAGTTTCTTCATACAAATGAGTAACAGTTTTAGTATATTTTGCGCCAATAATGCTATCAAGTCATCGATAAGAAGTGTATTTCTTTAGTAACCTGACTTACAAAAAAAAAAAAGAATTGGAAACATTGTATCCATCAGTCGCGGATCCCTGCTGCTTCCTTCTTCCATGGAATACAGGGCTTTGCTGGTGGTTCCTATCTCACTTGATTGAGAAAGATGTAGTGACAGTGACTAATGGTGTATACTCAAGCTTGCTGTTGATTACACTTGGCTTTCATCCGCGGATCGACCAATATGCTCTAAGTACGCATGAGGCCAAAATCCTGTCATTGAATAGTTAATTATTCAATAGTTAATTATTAAATAACGGTAGCAAGTTATCTGTTATATAAGTATAATAAAATTTATTTTAGTGATAAAAGGTTTCACATTATAGTATTAGTGTTCAAAAGAACAAGTATTCGTGGCTCGAAGATGAATCCTATGCTGACGAAGCCTTTGACTGTACTTAGAAATTTGTGGAAGCAGAAAAAAACATGCTGAACAAGTTCCAATGGCCCCTTTGACAATTCATTGATCCAGCCCAGCCCAGCAAGTAGCCACACACTAAACTTTTCTTTGAAAGACAGAAACAACACTATCCTATTGTAATATGTGTAACTACCCATCATACCATGCTCACTGTAGGGTAGTGGAAAGAACTGAAGGTAGCAGAATGAAGCAACCACCAATCCTGCAGAATTGTACCAAGAAGAATCACTGGCTGTATGATCTTCAGTAATCATAAAGAGATATAGTAGATGGAGAGTAATAACTGAACTGAATTTGATACATACCAAGAAGCCCACCAGCAAACACATCCTGCCAGTGGTGCCAGTAGTCACTCACTCGCGATACCGCAACCATCGAAGCAAGTAGCAGAGGCAGAAAAACGAAACAGAGCTTGGCAACATGCCCTCTTCGATCAAAAACCTTAATTTTGCCAGCCAGGTACCATGAAAGGAACCCAAGACCAGCAAAACAACCTGAAAGAAAACAATAATGACAACAAAAAATTCCACAGGTAAGAGGATTTTGCAAACTGGGAGAATGGATAATGATGCTAGAAACGTGACAAACCAAATTCAGAGAAGAGCTTTCACAACGGTAGGCGATAAACTTACCTGAAGAATGCCCACTTGGGAAGCTCTTGTACCCCTCTTTAATTACGCTAGGGACTCCATGGCAGATGACATCGCCGGTGATGTTGTTGTATTTCTAAAACGGAGTGTTATGGTAAATCAATAGCCATATTTACAAGTGAACCACGTAGATTTTCACAGTAGCGACTAGAGAAACAAACAAGCTATCTCTGAAGAAGCTGTAGAATGAACTTTATGACAGATGGTCAATGGGTTACAAAAGAATTCACCGGAACTCCATCAGGAAAGCAGCGCCAGAAGAAGTCCGGGCGCGGCCGGCCAACACCATCCTTGATCACGACGGTCAGGACGGCGGTTATAAGAACGGAAAACAGAAGGCCTGATTGAGCATATATTGTGTGTATATCAGAATCAGAAATAAGCTACATGTTCAGGCACATCCCCAGCCCAAATAGAATTTTTGCTAGGATGAGAAACTTGCCAAGAATGGCGTGATGCAGGTCATAAACGTTTCTCTTCTTGATGTATATGCCGATGATGACAATCGCCGGCACAACGATGGCAATAACCTACACAGATATTCGAAAAACAAGCTTTCTAGGTCGATCCTCAATTCTGGGAAGAAAACTCTGAACCTAATCTTTTCGCTGAAGGTGTAGTGTTTGTATATGTATATATGTACCGGAACAGCCCAGCCGGGCACGGTGTTGTTCTTCATGGGGTACCGGAGGGTCACCATCATGTCCTCTGCGACGAAGCGGTGGAAGGGCTGAACCAAGCTGAGGACGCCGTACATGGCAACAAGTAGGAGCAGCACGATCCAGTCGAACAGGTGCAGCCTGGCGACCTCCTTTCCGTGCGTCTTCAAGCATGGATGCGCCGGAGCTCTCGAGACGGCGGTCGCCGCCGGCGGCATCTTCTCTGGCGCCGCTCGATGGCTCTGTGAGCGAGAGCCCACGAGTGTGGTCGTACTTAACAGAAGAGCGGTCGGTTGTTTTATCTGAGTATCTTTTCGTCCGCGAGTTTTGCAACTTTTCCCTTTCTTATCATCGGAAGGAAGCTGGTGAGAAGCAGGGAGATGTGAAGAATATGAATAACAATGACTTTTTTCTGACTCAGCTGTCGGTTCTGTTGACTTGACACTCCAGAAGTCCAGATGCTTTAGGCGTTTGTTCGTGGAAGCCGCAGAGAGGAACCCATACCTTAATCACTTTAAGATTACATACAGAAAGTGTTCTTCCTGTGTTCGTTCCAACAACCCTGAAAAGTTCTAAACTGCATTGATCTTTGACTCTGAAAGGGGATACAGGCCATGTTCCTAGGTATAGGTATTGGGCTGATTTCTCCACACTGTAAACTGCTTTAGTAAGGAGACATATTCTTGCCAGCCCAACAACTCCACTGAGTGGCCCTAGGCGTGGCCTTGGCCCTGGTCCGTCCCTATCATCTGCAGCAAGTACATACCGTTGAATAGCGCTGAGAAAAATTATAAAATCCCACTGGTAAAACGGTCCTACTTGGTTGTGTCTGTACCTTATCAGTCATGGTCCCCTCAAGCACGTTTGTGGGACCGGACAGGGCGACCAGAGGGGGGTGAATGGGAGCCTGATAAAAATTCTTCCGATAAAGAACTAGGCTATATCCCGATTGCCACCCAAACACACCTCTCTTATAGTCGCCAAGATGACACGAGTCAACTAGTGACAAGCTCACCCTAGGAACGACTAAGACTTCTCAAAGCAAAGCGAGTTATCCGATCAATGCGGAAGAGATACAAATAAACAAAACAGAACCGCTCACAAAGCACCAGGCTAATCACTTGCTCAAATAAATAGTTCAATTGCCAACTGAGAACACAAGAACAATTAACTACTTTAATCAATGTAGAATCACCACGGTCACGAGAGCTCGGATTAACAAGGAACAAATACACTAGGAGAGCTAATTAGCAAAAGCAATGATTCGGCAATCAAGCTAACAAGTGCATCACTGTAGAAGAAAAGGACAGCTCACAAATCAGTTCACGTTAACCTGCTGGTCTGAATCGGATTCAGTGCAAACCTGTTCAATAATACAGAACCTCACCTGATGATGTTGTCGCTGCTTAGGCCAACAGCCAAGTGCCAGCTCCTGCCTGAGGCAACGAACTAGCAAGTCAAGCTGCCTGACGCGTGGGCCGCTCAGCTGGAGCTGCCTGCTGCTCGTGCGCACGGCTGCTGGACTGACCGGACGGAGGAAGCCTGCAGCTGCTGCTTGAGCGTGGGCCGAGGAAGCCTGCGCTTGGGCTCGGCGTAGATGAACTGCAGCTGGGCCTCGTGCACGCAAGGAGCGCCGCGCGTGCTGCTGGACCGAGCGCCGCTGCCTGGGCCTCGCGTGCCGCGCGCCTGAGGCCGCTCTCCCGTGCGATGCTTGCTCGCCCCGACCCTGCAGGAACAGAAGCCAACAGAAACGGAGACGCAAGAACACCGCAAGGCTCGAACCAAAATTACTCCGTCAAATCATAACGAAACGAAACAAAACTTGAGCCATGGATGCGCTACAATATGCTCTAGCAGATCTAGAAGTGGATTTGAAAAATCTCAAGTAAATCTTACGAATTTGGGAAATTCCCGAAACCCTTGCTTCAGGAACACATTTGGGGAAAGCTCAAATTCGTGAGAGATTCGAAGGGGATCGCATCAAGATGGCTCACAAGTTTACTAGCATCACAATCCTCCAACAAATTTCACGAATTTCGCACTCAAATTGCACCAACAAAAAATCCCAAAAATAGCTCCGAAAATACTAAAAATAATAAATTCGGATGAAAAGATTATGTGCACTCCAAAGCTTTGGTTACAAGCCACTCCTAACAATAATCAAAGCTAAGATGGCTACAATCTCAAATCAAAGAGCCTCTCATCTCGCCCTCTCACCTCTCTCCCAAAGGCTATCACAAAACAAATAAGAAGCCCCTACCACACTAGCCAAAGAGGAGATGGCTGCCCCAAATAGCCCCTCCTCATATATATAGGCATTTGGCCTAAAGACCAAAATGCCCCTATATAAAACATACAACACAAATACCCCTCAGAGGTAAAATCGTCCAACTTTTTCTCGGCACATCGGACGGACCCGACACCTTCACGACTTCGCTTCGCCTCGACGCAAGCTTCGCGATGGTGCCACGCGTCCTCCGATCCGACGCCGCCCGGCCACACCGGACTCACCCTGGTTTTGAGGCCCAAACCAGAAAACCCTCCACCTGGGTGGTTTTGTGGCCAAACCACCGAAACCCTTCCATCCAACGCCGCACGCCGTGATGAAGCCCCGGTTTTGAGACCCAAACTGGTCAAACCTGCCTCCGTGGTGGTTTTATGGAAACCCCCCGAAACCCCTCAGCTAGTCGCCGCACGACTTGCCGAAGCCCCAGTTTTGAGGCCAAACCGGTCAAACCCTCGGTGTCGATGCGTGTCCGGCCTCCGCCAAGTGCCACGACGCCTTCGAGCTCTTTCACGCCTCCATCGCGACGGCAAGCCTACTCAACGCTCGCCATCGCCATCCTTATTGACTTGACCGACGCCATCTTCACCATGTACTCTTCCTCGTCCGTGCACCATGCAAGCCGCCCATGACTCCGCCCGGTATCCTTAGGTCCCTCGGCCCAAGCCTACTCGTGTCACCCTTCACCGTCTCGGTCCTTCGGCCTGAACCTTTCGGTTGTCCTCCACATCCCAAGCCTACTCACGCTCAGCCTTCACCATGGTCTATCGGCATGACCTTTCGCACCTGACCTTCACCACGCACCGTCGACCGCCACGTCGCACCCTACACCTGCACATCAAAGCCAAGAGCACATCACACACGACGGTTGTCAATCACTCATCATCTCAGGGTGACCACCACTGGTCCTCCGTTAACAAACCTCTTATAAATTATTAGTACCACAACCCTCTCATGGTCATGTCGTAGTGCGCTATTCAAGTGAGGGCCAAAGGATGATGAGAGAACCACTAGTGCCGCATCTACTTTGTAAGTCCACTAGGAAAGGGAAGCATCAGGAGTTTTAGCCTCATTAGCTTTGCTAGCAGGCTGGACAACTAATACTATGACATTATGACTTCATTTCAAGCCATCGTGGACGTATTGGTAATGGACTCAGTGCACAATCTATCTGCTGGAACTAGCCACACAAATTGGATGCATCCATTTCCATTATGACGCCTTTGGCAGCCAAGTCAGTCTTAAGATCAAAGAGTTCTTAGAAATTGCTAGCCTGTTGCTCAGAGGCGCTACACACCTAGCCCACAGGGACCAGGAACTGCCACCATGTGTTCACTTGGCTTGCGGGGCAACTTGGTGGAATCAAAAGTGCTCCTACGATATCAATGCAACTCTTAAGAAAATGAGGAAGAGTTCATAGCATGATCATTCCTCCAAGATCGATCATGATCACACTTAGCTTCCAGATGAAAATCACCGGCACAACGATGGCAATAACCTTCACATATATGCGAAAACGTCGATTGTCAATTCCGGGAAGAAAACTCTGAACATATTATTTTCGCTGAAGGTGTGGTGTTCGTGTGTGTGTGTGTGTGTGTGTGTGTGTATATATATATATATATATATATATATATATATATATATATGCATCGGAACAGCCCAGCCGGGTACGGTTTTGTTCTTCACGGGGTACCTGAGGGTTGCCATCATATCCTCTGCGACGAACCGGTGAAAGGGCTGGACCAAGCTGATCACGCCATACATGGCAAATAAGTAGGAGAAGCATGGATGCGCCGGGGCTCTCAAGTCAGCGGTCGCCGGCGGCGGCATCTTCTCCTGTGCCGCCGATGGATCAGCGAGGACCGTGAACGGTGGCACCTAACAGGAGAGCGTCTTTTCGTTTTCGTCCGCTAATTTTGCAGCTTTATCCTTTCTTACCGGAAGGAAACTGGTCAGAAGCAGTAAGATGTAAAGAATTCTTTTCAATGACTTTGCTCTGACGATACTAAAAAAATAGACTTTTCTATGACTCAGCTGTCGCTGCTGCTGACTGGTCACTCCAGACGCTTTCTGTGTTTGTTCGTGGAAGCTGCAGAGAGGAACCGATACCTTAATCACTTTAAAGACTATGGAAAGTGCTCTCCTTTTGCTCGTAACCTCGTTCCAACAACCTTGAAAAGTTCTACTCTGCATTGATCTTTGGTTCTGAAAGGGAAAAATAATATATCTTCTTACTACCATGGAAATATTTGTTCATCGGGCTTTGCTATGGTACTCTAAAATAACTGTGGACCGTTCATTTCAACAGATCAAGATGACTATTACCTCTTATAACAGATGAAATTTTAAAAATAAACAAAGTACTAGGTAAAATATCTTGTAACCACCCATAACTCGCATGCATGCTTGCTTTTCCAACTGACGGTCCTGCTTTTTCGGCTAATGTGTCAAGTTTTGATCCTTTCTCTTTAATTAACATACATAAAATATCTTGGTTATTCAACATGAAACCAAAGTGATGGCTTTGATTTTTTTAATATATAAGTATAGGAGTTGAATTACCAAATGATAAATAACACACGTCCTAACTATATTCAAATGCTAGAGATCTTCAAGCCACATCTTCATAACTGTTTGTACACCATATTACATGTAGAGTTTTTTTTAGAGTAACTGCATGTAGAACTCCTTCAAGGCTTCAACAAATTTATTCATGCATGGATGCACTTGCACGTCTTTCCTATTTTCTTTACATGCAGGTAGATCCGAAACTGACTTGTAAATGTGGTAACCGTGCAGATAGTTTATTTCTTTTTTCCCTCTTTATAATTGCTTTATCTTGTATAAAAATTAAAGGCCAAGATTAATTTGATCTCTTACCTCTTAGGAGGTAAATAGAGTACCGTACCAAAGCCCTTGTTCCTCTATTTGACCTCAAAACCTGACTCACCTTGCCACCTTAAACACTTTAAACCCTACACCTCCCGCCATTTACATGGCAGTTAGTCAGTAAATAATCGTCAGTCAGCTCGTGTCTGTTCTCTGCTCCTATCAAATTTTCAGATAAAATATTTTTAGCCCTCTTACAGACTGTTCTAAAGAAATCCTGTTTGTTTTAAGACGGCCGAAATGTTGTACTGATGCTTATAATATATTAAGAACCTACATCATTGCCTAAACTTAACTTTATTCCCCGTCTATTGTTTTCTTGACGGACCAGCAAAACATTATTTACACTTTTTATCGTTACTGCATAAGCGTGATTGGGTTAGAAGGTATTTACACGCTATAACTACTCACAATCAAGTTAGATATATGAGAAGAAAATACCAGAGAGAGCTGTGCGGATAACCGGGTACTAATCAAAGCATTTTAGGTCTTGAGAATTAGAATAAAAAAATGTTTGCTAGTAATCCTAATTGTATCAAAGGAATATCAATATGACTAATATGGGCACTACTTGTATCCTAATATACCGTACGCGGCTGCAGCAAGGGCATACCCTTGAATAGAGCTGAGGAAAACTATCAGAGGAAAACATAAGACAACGGATATGTGCAAAGGACTTTGGACCATTTTAGTGGTGTACCAGAATTTTTAATATATAGTCTATATGTTGCATTGGGTGGACATCATTAATTTATTCACACTTGAATGTCCTGGGCCATTTTTTTTCTTTTTGGATTTCCATTCATTCCCAAATCCCACTGGTAAAATGTTCCTACCTGGTTGGTTGCCAGAGTCACGGTCCATTACACCTTGCAGTTACTATAAATTACTAGCACTACACCCCTCTCATGATCATGTCCTAGTGCTCTATTTAAGTCTGGGCAAAAACTCAAGGATGATGAGAACCACAAACCACTAGTTCTTCATAACCTTGCAAGTCCACTCGGAAAGGGAAGCATCAGGAGTTTTAGCTTCACGAGCTGTGCTAGCAGCCTGGACAAGTAATACTATGACCTCACTTCAAAGTTCAAAGTATCCTTTGTGGTTTTGGCAATGGACTCATTGCACAAACTATCCGTTGGAACTAGCCACACGAGTGTGATGCATCCATTTACAGTTTGACGGCTCTGGCATGCAACTCAGTATAGTGAGATAAAAGAATTGTTAGACTTCGTTATGCTGTTTTAGAGGCGCTGCGCCGCACCTTCAGACAGAGATCAGGAGTACGCCCACCATGTACACTGGCTGGCGGAACAGCTGTGTGATGAATATATTAGCATGATTTTTAGGTGCCTTAAACTACTTCTAGTAGTAGTGTACAATATAAAAAAAATGTCTAATCATCCATTAACAAGGATAATAATGTAATTATTATTGATGATTAATTCCCTCAATTTAGCATAGCCTCTTCACAAATAAGTTAAAGGGTGGGGTCAAACTTGCAAAATGACGGAGCTTGAACTGAATTGCTAAAGTTGGGATTTTTCGAGGAGGTGAAGTGTAATATTTACATGATAAATAAATTAGGGTTTTGATTATGAGCTTTTTTATGTTGGTGCAAAACGTGGTCAGGTCGTTGTCTTCCTCAATGAATTCATGGCGCCGGCGTCTGCCTGCGCCGGCGTCGTTGTAATATAGTCAGATGAAAAAAAAATATTGAATCACTTTTAGACTTCTATTCCATTGAAACCAGCATGGTGTTAGAAGGATGAGACTATATTAATATTGCTAAAGATGCTGTCACAAATCATGCATATGGCCTCAGATTCACTTGAGGACTCGACCGCATATCCCTGATGGACAACACACATTTAGCATCTTATATTCACTCTTATCATGGATATGAATGTAATTAGCATGATCTGAACAGAAGTTATGTACCATGGAGCTGCTGGTAAAGTATTGGAATTATTGTTTCGCTAAAATCGTATTGGAATTATTTTCTATTCGAAAACAAAAAAAATTCCTAAAAAAGCAATCGGAAGAAATTTTTTTCTTACCCGCAAAAAATGAAGAATGTTTTTCCTAATGCATACGAGAATAATATTTAGATTCGTCCACTTTAGCATGAAGAGAATATTGGTACGGTATTCGTTCAAAAGAATATTTAGATTCCCTCACAAAGACGCTTCCCAACAAAATGCTACTGTGTTTTTTTTTTAGCATGGAGAGAATATTGGTACCGAATTCCGCCATGATTGGTCACACACTAGCTAGTTGGATGGGCAGCGAGCCAACGACCACTCAAATGTATCTTCATGTCACACAATATATAGAACGTGGCAACCACCACTCTGTGCCATCCATGTTTAAAGACACAAAGTGAAAATAAGATGCAAAGTGGAAATGTATAACGCCATGTGCAAGTTAGATGCATAACTAATAATACTCTGAGGAATGGTACAGAGAAGTGTACAGATTAGAGTCAGAGCAGTGAATGACTTCACCCCTTGCTCGCATTTTTTTAAAATATGCTATAAGAAAGACTTGTTTCAGACTTTCAGCTATTTCAGGCTATATATAATCAAAATATGTCTAGGGGACCTTACTGTATCCTATCAAAACAGAATGGTAAGTAAGATCTCAGAGCTATCAGAAAAGTATGGTACAAGTAACAGTGGTGAGCTTTCCTATAGCATACAGTTCAAAAAAGTAAAAATGTTCAAGGTTGTTATTAAATATTCAAATAAGATTGTGAAATTCAACGATAACGAGAAGCACACCTTAGAGGTTACCTAGGAACAGGAAGTATCAGAAATTCTGGCGGAAGTGGATATGATAGAACATCTACATCTAGTATTATGGTGTCACGAACTCACGATCTGGTACCATTTGGTACTACAAAAAAGCCAAAGTTCTTGAGCTGGCAATTGCTCTTGAAAGCTATGGATGTGATTGTTACTCGGAGACTCTCGGCACAAGCAACACAAAGCTCCTTCGCATGCGCAACAGCCATAGAGAGAACAAAGAGCCAATCAAGTTGTTACCACCTGCATGCACAGACAATTTGAGTTATTCTGTGGACAAGGCTGTAGAACAGATTTTATTTGTAGCAAAACAGGATGCGAACACAACGATGTGCAGCTGTCTATTGTGCTGCCAAAGGTATTTATTCACTACATCAGCTAAGTCTAAGGAGGAATTTGTTCACTTCATCATCTATGTCGACGCCTGAAAGTATCAACATCACTTTGAAATAATCAGGAGTATTTCCAGTACTCTTTAGTTTTTTTTTCTTTTACCGTCATGTTTTCAGCTTAATAATTTTGATTCGTATACTCACTGTTCAACAAATCGTGTTTCTTCTTGAATGGATGCAACAATATACATTGATTCTTTCAAAAATGTTGTCACACTCCATTGACCCAAAATTACTTGTCTAAACTCCTCATGGATTTAGGCTACACATCTCTTAATATCTCATTAACACCCTTTCTACTGAACATCATTTTAAGTTGGCCTTATAATGATATTGGTATATATGCAATCACAACTCACAATGAAAGTGAGACAGGAGTGCAACAAACTATTGAACCATGCCAACTGGACAAATAGCCCCACTCACAAATGATTTATTTATCTGGTACAATCACACTCCCGTAGTCAATCGAATAAGCGGAAAATTGACCAAGCGCAACACTCTAACCTCAAACGTGTGCCCAATTGCGGCTACGCGGGAGGAGAGAGGGCGGCCGGTGGGCGCAGGTTTCACGGCGTGGGAATTGGGAACGGTTGGACAGGGGGAAACACTTGGGTAGAGTGGGGCTGTAATAATTCTTTCACAGTGCAGCCCTCCTTTCGATTTTGTCCTGGTGGACATTTACCTTACCGGCTTACCGCAGCCCTGATGAGAAGGCCCTCTGCAGGTCAGCCCTGATGTGATGAGAAGGCCCTCCGCAGCCCTGATGATGAGGCGTCAGATTGGGCCGATGTTCACGTGGAGAAAATCGAAGGCAGGACTACACCATGATAGAATTACAGCTCCGTTGTACCCAAGTTTTTTTTTTCGAACCCGGGGTAGGGGTGGTATACATTTGCCGATAGTATGCAGTAACACTCACGTTTTTCATTTTGGTGCTAGCGCTCGGACGTCCAGTACAACATCCAAAAGTAGTATCCTCAACGGTAGAAAATAAACATTTGCAACATCGAAAATCAGCTTTTGCAACATTAAAAAATGTTGAAAAAGAATTTTATGAGCCACCCGTTGATGATTAGAGAAAAACCTACCGCGGCATATGTTTCATGTTGTATGGAACATTCAAAATCCTCCGTGAAAATGTAACATCCGGATGAAATGCTTGAAACATACATGCAAAATATATATAATATCGCAACATCTAGATCTTACTTTGCAACATCATCATGAAACACTTGCAACATTCTCTTAAACAATATCTGACACACGTGCGACATGCAGCAAAACCTAGCAAAGGGGGAGCACTGCACAGGTGGTGGTCAAGGAGGAGGATCGCTAGCCGAGAGCTCATCGCCATGGGAGCTCACGCCCCAAGCCGATACCCTAGGTGGAGGTAGCGCTGCACGGTGCCAGCTGCCAGGCGAGGTAGCAGCGCAGGTGTGTCACAGTAGCTGTCGAACCAGTAGAGCGGGCGTGCTGGGCTGGAGCGCTAGGCTAGGCGTCACCACTAGCAAGGAGCCGCAGTCGTACAGGGTTGGTGTCCGGGGTCGTAGGCACCAGCCCCGACAAGGAGGAGTCGCTGCTGCGTGGGCTCGACATTCAAGCTCAAGGCGCTTGCTTGGGCTTGGAGGCCAAGTGATAGAGTGGCTCGGGCAACACGTCCCAGGTGAAGAGCAGGACGCGTCTGCTGCATGGCGAATGACTGAGCATAAGGCTATCCGCATTGGGACCGCTATGCAAGCCTCCAGGCCGATTTAGCGGTCGAAATCACCACAGTGGTGGTCGCTATGTGGATCTGGACGGTAGCGGCCGCTCCTCCAAGCGCCAAATCTGGGGGCCATAGCGGCCGCGCGCACGGGGCCCACCGCCTGCCGCGCCTGCTGGAGAGAGAGAGCGGGGAGAAAGGGGAGTCGCCGGCCTGGGCAGGAGGCCGGAGCAGCCGCCGCCGCCGTGGCCCTGCTCCTCGCATAGGCCCTAAGTCCATCAAGGCCGAATCGAGCTCCAACAAAGCTGAATCGAAGAACAAAAAACTCAAATCGAGCTCCAACAAGGCCGAATCGAAGAACAAACAACTCAAATCGAGCTCCAACAAGCCAAATCCACAATCGCCAAGGTTGAATCGAAGAGCAAAGAAGCCAACTCGAGCCGGTGCTCCGGCTGCGCTCGCCTGCAGCAGAGGAGAGGGAGAGGGCTGCCGGACAGAGCAGCGGCCGGGCGGAGATGATGTCGGGGGATGCGTCGTCAGCGATTGTCCTGGTCGGCTGCTGCAGGCGAAGCTTCCGTGCACAGCGGCCAGAGGTGCGGAACGGTCAGTGACCTTGGGATCGACCAGGCCTGTGGGGAGGTGAACTGATGGCCGGGTGCGCGCTCACGGTGGAGGGAGAAGGGAGGTGCGGTAGAGCAGTGGCCGGAGATGGAGGAGACTGGTGGAGGGATGAGCAAGAGAGATGGGGATGGAGAGAAATATCTGGAGGCGTTACTGGAAAATCAATAAAATAGAGAAGGAAAAAAAGAGAAAAAAGAAAAGGAAAAAAATTAAAAAAGAAAAGGAAGAGGTAGAAAAAAGTAAATGAGAGGAAAAATGAGATGGTAGTTGGAGATGGTTGAATAAAATATAGATTAGTTGGTATAGAGGTTGAGATATAGAGGTTGACGGGTGAGATATAGTTGGTGCCAAAATGCAAAAAAAAACTTCGGCTGGTTTGGTCTGTCCGTCAGTAGGCGAGTATATATATATGTAGTCACAATCTTGTTTGTGAAATGGGAATGTTGTAGATAAAAGTGTTGCTAAGTCGAGTCACACCAGGTTCTTCTCTCGAGTTCATATTAAGTCTTAGTTTGTCTATATAGTACTCGTGTACTCGTGTGTGTCCTATCGTCCTTCAGAAAAGCCAGCATAGTTAGATGCTAAATTAAGTTAGGAAATGGAGGTATCAGCAACGCATGTATATGCCTTTATTTGGAAGGGCCGAGGTGTTAATATGTTATACTTCTGCATCTCCTGTGAAAGCAACCAAGCAAGAGCTGGTCAGCTGCTGCTTCATAGCTTGTAGGGTCTCCAGTAACACAACTCTGTGGCAGAATCTCACACAGAAATCGTCAATCAAGAGCAATGTGCGATGCTGTCAACCAGGCATCTACAGATATATACTGAGAACGGGCAGGAGAAGGCCAGGAGTGAGACGGGCAGGAAGACCACAAACCGGAGGGCCCTCAGGTGATTCGGCGGCAGCAATGGCTGCATCTTCTTCTCCGCCACCATGCATCCAGGAGAACAATTAGCAAGCGCTAGAGATTCAATTCACCAGTAACCACCCTGCATCCTCCTCAAGATCCATCCAAGTAGGCAACAACCCTGGTGATTTGAGGACTAAACAGGCACCTCCGATCCCCAAGTTCATCATTTGTCGGAAGAGGAGGCAAAGGACGGCGCTGCAGCCTAGGGAGCACTACGAGAGGTGGGGAGAAGAAGATAAGATGACTATGACACGTGGGGTCCACTGGCAATCTTGCATATAGAGAGTCTAGTTTTATAGAGGCTGTTGGTTTACCTCTTAGTTTAGAAAGCTTTTTATTTTTTACATAGCGTCTTAATCATTAAATTTAACTAGCATTAGCTAGCCTCTTGGAAATGCTCTTATGCCAGCCATTAATAGGTATGGCGGTGGTGCGTTCTGTTGGCCCCGTGATCCGAGATTACCAGGATGACACTCCAACATGATATGCCATTTCATGTCATTCTGTGCATACCCCCATCGATGAGGCGGTGGCCAGTGCTGGCTCGATCTCTAGGGTGCAGATGAAGGTGGCGGCATGGTCTGCTACATAAGACCTCCAGGACTTTTGAGTAAGGTTGCGACTTGCTCTTGATTCACCTCGTCATTGTCGCATGGAAGATGCCTCTCTTCATGGTTGATGGGATGCGTTTTGCAATTCAAGCGTCCACTGGAGTTCACTTCGACGATCATATAACAGCCGATGTGATCCATGAGGTGGTGGCCGGCGTTGGTTGGATTTGCATTGGCAAATCATGAAGGTGGTAACCAGATTATTGGTTGTTATTGTTCGATAGAGGACCACCTAGGAGCGACGATAAGATCTTCATGTCTCATTCCCTCCTCAATGATGACCACAAGGAGATCAATGTTCATGATGATTCCAAGTGACTTCAGCAGATATCGAACACAAGCAACCTTTGGTACGGATGTTAATTAATGTTTTTATGCTTTTTTCTTTTTTTAATGTAATGAACAAGGATTGTGGCCGGAATATAATGTTGGGTGCGGTACCACAGAGGCGGGAATGTAATTCCATTTTCTAAAAAAATGGATAGAATTTGATCAGGTTTGCGGCATATCTTTCCATTGCTATACTCACATATGCGGTTCAAGCAATTCATGTAATTCTAATGAATTACCCATCTCTTCTTCTAAATTATTTATGTGGAATGACATTCTAATTCATGTCATTGTCAAGTTTGGATTCGGCCTAGTGACCTAAAATGTTCAGGACTTGTATTCCTATCACACACACATATATACTCACAGTCACACACGCACTATGTAACATCTATCGAAGATGGTTGGTGAACTAATTATGTTGAGTTTTATCATCATTTATTTCACTTGCATAACCACATACAAATTGAATGCCTAAAGGATGTATATAAGGTAGCCATCACCACACAGATGTTGCCTTCACGATAAAAATAGAACGCGCTCTACTGCAGAGCAACCGCAAAGCTAAACAGTCATATTCATCTATCTAGAACGATGAGCAGATCCTACATTATTAGGAAGAAGAGGTATCAGGAATCCACCGCTCACCGCTTTGAACGATGTATCTTTGCGATATTAAAGACCAAAGTGTGGGTAGTGGTGATGGCGTGCATGCTCCCTCCATTTATCCCGCTGTCGATCGGCACTGACATATTGACCCAGCTTCTTCCAAGCCATGCAAGCGCCCTAACCTCACAGCATCCGACCTCGTCACTCTCCAAATTGAGTAATCTTTGGTTACAGGTACCACAGATGTTCATCAAAGGGCAAAGAAGGTGGAGGTGGTAGCACCGGTCAGGCGATTGTTGGCTCTGCCTGGCTGTGTCCGACCACCAAACAAGGTGACGTCCCGACAGTGTGCTGATGGAGGTTATGTACCTAGGGCATAGACCTAGAAGATGACGTTGCGCGTGAAGCAGGGTAATGTCTGGCGGCACACATGGAAATAAGTGGAACTCCACGATATCCAATTTTTTGAGGTGATCAGGGAAGGGATTAGCAAATATTAAATATATATAGTTATTCTGTGTTCCATTTACGAGCAGACTACACTTGGGCATAATGTTGTATTCATGCTTTACATATAGTACAATATAATCAAGACTGTTTTATTCAAAAATAGTTTCATTGTACACTGTTTTTTTTATCTATAAACACTATATTTGAACACAAAAGTACAAAACTAAAGCCAGCTCAAATGGATAATGTTGTATTCATGCTTTGCTTATAGTACAATATGATCAAGACCAGGCCTTGGTCGACGAATTGAAAACCATGAGAACGAAAGTGTTGATAAAAGCTTCCCCTTCCCCGCAAAAAACTTAGAGACTAATTAATCATATCAATCATGGCGTATAAGCCATCCTTGAAGGTTCTTGTTCTCAGCCTCTTGTGCTCAGCGCTGCCAGCAGCAGCAGCATCCATCCGAGTAAAATCGTGCAGCAGGTGCCAGCCATGTTTGTGTTTGGCGACTCGACAATGGACGTCGCCTAATATAATACGAGAATTGAGCTTCACAACAATATATTGAAAACTGATTTTGTATAGTAGAGCAAGCCTAAGACTGAACAATTATTGTTGAAAGTTATGAAGATGCAAGTGGATACCTAATAATGTGTTTTATATATGCTAATTAATTATGGTGGCATGGCATGCCATTCTAGATCATTTCTCCTCCTAAATTAATTATATGGCACGGCATGACATTTAGATAATTGCTTCTCCTAAATTAGTTACGCTGAATGACATTCTAATTGATGTTATTATCTATTTTTTTTTACCGAATGACCTAATTAAAATGATCAGGATTTACATCCCTAGTTCCCTACAACATACATATATATCTTTACACACTCCACATGATGGATTGCAGGTGGTTGGTGGACTAATTGAATTCTTAAACGATGTATATAAGGTATCCATCACCAAACCGATGTGCCTTGATGTAAATAGCATGCTCATAGAATGATGAACAGGTCCTATACTATTAGGATTTACGAAGAAGAGGCATCAGGAATCTACCGCACACTGCATGTGTGGAGTCGTGTAGATGGTAACGGTGATGGTGGTGCATCCTACCACCATTTCCATTGTCTATCACCGCTGACATATGGGTCTACCTTCATGCGGACCCTGCAGGCACTCGAACCTCTAAGGCCTCTGGCGTCACTCTCCTAACTAAGAGATCCTAGCTCACGGGCTGTGTGGGAGAAGGTTTGGCACATGTGGCCATGTGGGTAGGCCGGATGTCCTAGGTTTCTGCGCGGAGGGCGAAGGGAAAGGTTCTTCAAGGAGCAACGGTGGCAGATCCAAAACAACATGCTGGTGCAAGTTTTCTTGGTTCGCAAATTTGTCATTCGTTATAAACATGGGGATATGTCATCATCCTATATCTTTGTGGCTCACCCATCAAATCCTTAGTGGATTAGCAAAAGCCTTAGTGGATAGTTATTTTGTTGACTTGATGTCATATACCAGCAGATTTGATCAGGGTTTTACACATATATATGGCCAGATAACAGCTTGTCGTGTCTGAGTGTCTGACGAATAATCCATGGCTGGAAATGCAACTTGGTCTTAGCCTACCAGAAATTAACTGGACTCTTAAAGTTATGTTGAGTTTTATCATCATTTATTCCACTTGCATAACCACATACAAATTGAATACCTAAAGGATGTATATATGGTAGCCATCACCACACAGATGTTGCCTTCATGATAAAAATAGAACGCGCCCTACCGCAGAGCAACCGCAAAGCTAAACACTCATATTCATCTATCTAGAACGACGAGCATATCCTACATTACTAGGAAGAAGAGGTATTAGGAATCCACCGCTCACCGCTTTGGAAGATGAATCTTTGCCATATTAAAAACCAAAGTAAGCAGTGGTGATGGTGGTGCATCCTCCCTCCATTTATCCCGCAGTCGATCGGAACTGA
Source organism: Digitaria exilis (assembly GCA_015342445.1). Lineage (NCBI taxonomy): Eukaryota > Viridiplantae > Streptophyta > Magnoliopsida > Poales > Poaceae > Digitaria > Digitaria exilis. The sequence continues at coordinate 1,595,556 of JACEFO010002054.1, forward strand.
CATATTGACCCAGCTTCTTCCAAGTCGTGCAAGCACTCCAACCTCACAGAAGTACAGGTACCGCCAGATGCTCGTGAAAGGGCAAAGAATGTGGTAGCACCGATCACTACCACCACCTTCTTTGCTCGTGAGACAAAACAAGATGAGGTCCCAACAGTGTGCTGATATGGAGGTTAGTGATATGTACCTAGGGCATAGACCTAGAAGATGACGTTGCGCGTGAAGCAGGGCAATGGCTGGCGGCACACATCACCAATCTTTTGAGGTGATCAGGGAAGGGATTAGCAAATACTATATAGTTATTCTATGTTCCATGTACGAGCAGATTAGACTTTGGGGTTTTGTTCAGCATGCTGGCCTACACTTAAATGCTGGCGGTGAATAATCCATGACCATGGCCACAACCACATGGCCACAACCACAGCCGCAGCCGGTGAACAGGTTGCCGGTCCGACGAACTGAAGAATCCGCGTGATTCTACCGATCCTCTCTTAAAAAAGTATATCTTCAATCAATTGTTATTTAAATATAAATATCAAGAAGAGTAGCCCTAGCCTGTGTGCGTAGCTCGAGACTGACTGTAATTTTCTATCTAGTTAATAAAGCTCTTCTTTTTCTCGCAAAAAAAAAGAGTAGCAACAGTCATCTAGTAATTAATAAGTTAACTTTTGTTCACACGCATCAAAAGCATATATGAATGCCAGCCATTAATAGGCGTTAGTAATGGATGATCCGGTTTGCGTCATATCTTTCCATTGCTTACTCACATATTCGGTTCATGATAGTATATAAATGTCGTGCTTTGGGCCAGCCCATGGGCCACGGGCCATATCGCCATCTATAGAGTTATTTCTATTTTTTCCTCCATTTCCTTGCTAGCTGTCAAATTTTCGGATGGATAATATTTTGACCCTCTTATACCAACTGTTAAAATGGTCCTACTTGGTTGTCTCTTTGTCAGAGTCATGGTCCATTACACCTTGCAGTTATAAATTACTAGTATCGTGCCCGTGCGTTGCTACGGGTAACAAAAATTATATGAGAGCACTATAGAACATCTCAAAAGACAATATTTTCTTGTAAAACAAAATAGTATGCTCTATTAAATATTTTAAACCATGATGATTAAGATAATATCTTATAGGTGTCGGAAGCATCTTATATCTATAGTAGAGTGCCCATGCCAATCAATTATCGAAAAGGAATTTGTTTGTTTGCTAGAGAAGTTTAGAAGAAGATAAAGTTAAGATTTTGTTTTCCATTCCTCAAGACACTGAAAGGCAATTATAATATCTTCTCTGTATTCTTATATACTCCTTATTATACTAAAAAAAGACCGTAAGATGTAGAGTAGTCGCGTTCACCGCCATGGTGAAGCCTCAGCATCGAATAACGTCCGCCTGCCTCCCTCGTCTACTGTCCACGATCACCATGACCCCTCCTCCTTTTCTTCCGTGATTGTCGCTCACGAGCCCTCCTTCTCTTCTGTCTTTGCTGTTCATCCTTGCCTTCCATTAGCCAAGCCACCCGCGATCAATTTGCCATCCTTCCCCGACCAATTTGCCGTCGTTCCAGTCAGCTCAGGAGAATCGAACGGCCTGCTTGGAGGAACCACAATCGTCATATCCACCCGTGAATCGTCCTCGCTGGCCTCTCGGCATGGCCCAGTTCGGCCTCACGGCTCTCCCCACACGTTGCTCCGGATAAAAGATACAAGAAATCGTTCACCATGCATCGTCTAAAAATCTGAAACAATAGAACAACCTCCAAAAGCTGCTAAAATATTCAGATATGAGCAGTGAGCACATGAAGCAATAATCATAGTGAGATGCACCTGTAATCTTATCTGCTCATCACAAAACTAACTAATAGTAATAATGACATACTCATATGTAGGATCCTATCTATTCTTTGCAAAAACAAAGAAAGAAAAATGATATTATCTGTTGTGATGTACTTATCTGTAATAATCTTATCTCGCCCTTATTCACTGCGTTGTTTACCTACATAATCTTATCTCGCCCTTATTCACTGTGTTGTTTACCTACATAATCTTATCTACTCTTTGCAAAAGAAAAAATAGTAACAATGGCGACTGTAATTGAAGTCCCCACATGGGAAAAGAAAAACTGTTACCACACAATTTAATTCTTGATCTGAATTACATGTTCCTGCCATCTTCATTAGAGCAGTGAATAGGAATACCTGTGTTGGCACTCAAGCACCAGTACTTATCATCATCTGCAGTTACACACAGTCGCAAAAAAATGTGTAGAATGATTCTTCAGTAATCAATCAAACATGCAAAGCTGCTTGTACTCTAAGCTCCCAAATTTCAGAGGAAAGAACATCTATAATGTGTTGCAATCTTTGCTTTCTGACACGATAACAGAGCTGATAAAAACCATGGATCTGACTCCCATAGTGCACATCGATGATTGTTCTGAACTGAACACCGGGAAAAAAAATGAGCCGTAGGTTGATGGAACATTAGTGTTAACCTGAATCAGTATGAGAAGGAGGGAAACGATACTGGAGCTCCAGTGCTGGTGGCCACCACGCGACAGGTCGAGTGTGTGGCTTCCCTATTGCTGCCATCGAGGACTGAAGGTCTCCATGTCCAGGAGCACAACGGGAGGGTCAGACGGTCAGTGAGGAGCAGGGCCCCATCCCTGAGTTCGCCCAACCACCGACGATGTCCACAGTGACGAGCTGACGAGGTAGGGTAAGATCTCGTCGTAGGATACCGGCATACCGCGCTCCTGACGCCCGGCTCGTCTCCAACCTCATCGACGTTTTTGCAAAAGAAGGGGCAGTCTAGGTCTACGCGGTGTAGGAGTAGAAGGCATGATCCGTGAGCTAGAGCCGACGGAAAGACGCCTGCAGTTCCTCGGGAGCGAGCGGCGAGGCCCAGCGCGCCCGAGGCAGGACGCTGCAGCGAGATACCATCCCATATGTGGACGTCGCGGCGGCGGAGTGTCCAGCGGATCATGGATCGCGCATGGCGGCATGCATGGCTTCCATGGCGCGGCGAGTAAACCCGGTGGCTTCCATGCGAGATTTGGGTAGATGGAATCGAGTGATGGGTGCGGCGGCGAGGAAACCCGACGTTGCGGCAAGAATTGCGCTGTCGTCAATCGCACAGAAGGAAAGGATGGATAGATCGGTCGTGGAAGGCGTATGGAAATCACGGAGGTGATCGCGGAGCGGTCTCGGACAGCAGACGGCAGCGCGGCCGCGGAGGCTGCCTGCGGACGGTAGTTTGAGGAGAGGCTTCACGGCATCACGGCTTCACCAAGAGGCGTGGACGCGACTCTCCTTTTCTATCTTTTTAGTAGTAGAAGACTAGCGCCACAGGCCTTTCATGGTCATGTCGTAGTGGGCTATTCAAGTCATGGCAAAACTCAAGGATGATGAGAGAACCACTAGTGCTGCATCTGTTTTCTAGCAAGGCCCACCACTAGGAAAGGGAAGCATCAGGAGTTTTAGTTTCGGTAGCTTTGCTAGCACACTGGACAACTAATACTATGACCTCAGTTAAAGCATTCTTGAATGTACTGGCAATGGAGTCATTGGCTCATTGCACAATCTATCCACTGAAAGTAGCCATACAAATGTGATGCATCCATTTCCATTATGATGGTGTTGGCAGCCAAGTCAGCGTTAATATCAAGGAGTTCTTAAGACATTGCTAGCCTGTTTATCAGAGATCAAGAACGCCCACCACGTACACTTCGCTGGTGGAAGAGCTTGGCGGAATCAAAAGTGATCCTACGATATCAATTGTTTTGTCTCACATTTTGTGAGAAAGAGGTCTTTCTCATTTTCTTCAGTCCTTTGTTAACTATCACATTTTCAGATGAAAATGTATTGAATCGTTTCAAGACATAAATTCCATGGTAACCAGCATTTTGTTAGAGCGTGCCAGCCTCTATCAGGCTTGAGATTTCTATGTAGTGTGGAGTTTCTTCTGTGAGTTTTGTTCAATATGTCTAGGACTTCGTTTTTCAGCTAAGGTTGTGTCAAATTGTTTGGGAAACCTTGTGAGCTCTTTTACTGTGCCTTATACTAGTTTATAGCATAAAGAAGATCTAACCATCATTTATTAAGGATAATATAGTAGCTATTATTGACTATTAATTTCCTTAATTATTCTTTGGATAACATAGTAATATGTTAAATGTGGGCTAAACGTGCCAAACAGTAACTTTGGACTTTATTGTTGTAGGTCGGATTTTTTAGGGGGTTATGTGAAGATTTACAAAGCGCCATGGTACTTGTAAAATACTGAATCGGACGGTGAGAAATATATCAAGTACCTAAATAAACGTACCTAAAAGTACCAAAATTATGGGACCAAGTACCAAATAAGTGGATATGGGTGGTAATTTAATTTATTTTCTGATAAGTACCACTAAGTACTAATAAAAGTACTTGAAGTACCTGTAAGTACCCGCTGGTACTTGCCAATCATTCTAAAAGAGCTCATTAATCTAGTCTAGTTTCTAGAAGATTTCCTGAGTAGTATGATTGGCCTCACAAGAATATGGAGGCTCTGAACAGATTGGTAGAGGTTGCAGGCCCATGTGGGAGAGTGTCCAATGTGTCAAACGTTTGGGGCGTAGCAATTATGTTTGTTGTTTCCTATGCGACATGTCAGACACAAGTGTTTTGGAAACAATCTACATAAGGTTTATACCCATATAACCTATTTTACCTCACTCATCATTAATTTTACCTCATAATAAAATTGCTAACATTGCACTGTATTAAATGATAAAACTACTAATGTGAATGACCTAAGGAGGTAGTGAAAGGGTCTGTTTGGCACAGCTCTGGCTTTTGTAAAAATAGCTCCAGCTTTTCTCCTTGTCCAAATGGTTTCTCTGAGTATTTTACCTATGTTGTGTGTGTGGGTGGGGAGGGGGCGCAAATATTTTAGGAGACACTTCAAAAAAGGCCTTAGAGATGGACAGGAAAAATGTCCGCCTTCGTTAATCCCGATATTAACGAAGGCAGATATTTTTTTTATTTTTGGAGGCGGTTTCCTTTTGTGAGCTTCTGAAAATTAATTTTTGGAAGCGGACTTTTTAAAACAACCACCTCCGAAAAATCTTCTATTTTCAGAGGCAGTAATAGTTAGGTGTACGCCTTCGAAAATCTATATTCAGAGGCGGACAACCTATAAAACTTGAATCAAAAAAGGCCAAGACCCAGCTGGCCCAACTCAGCCCAATAACCATACCTCATATATATATAACCAACACCAACCGTCCAACCCTAAACCTAACTCAATTCTCTCCAGCTCTCCTCTCTCTTGTGCACCACCCCCCTCTCTCGCGTGCGCGCGCGTGGATGGCGGCGGCAGCATGCTCCTTCTTTCTCTTGTGTGCCTCCCTCTCTCTCGCGGCGACCAACGGCGGCCTTGGTCCTCAAGGAGCATTGCGAGTTCCTGTCACTCGGGAGGAACACATCATGGGACAAGTTCGTCGTGCTCGTCGACGCCAAGACGCCGGCCGACATGGCGTGCGTCCCCCCTCGACCTCGTTGCTGTAACACCTCTGGTGTTTACCATAGTGAACCACTATTTAAGCTTGCCTAAGAATATTTAAGAGTAGAATTAGAGGAAGAACTTTGGAAATTTTAAAAATTTTCAAATCAAATTCAAATTCTAAAAAGGAATCTTAGCCATAACTCAAAATTTTACATCTGAACTCAAAAATCTCCAAAAAGGAAAGTTGTGTAGATTCACATTTCAAGCAACTCCACTGTTGTGAGCGTTTTCTGTTTTGGCGGTTTAGCCCCTTAAAAATGCCAAAAACTGCTAGAAAGTGGATTTACCCCTTTTCGTTTTATGCCCAAAATATACACTTTTTCTTATGCCAGTCTGAACCAAAGTGGTGTCCCACTTTCTACTCTCCAAGTTTTGTATTTGGACTTTGTGCTCTCGAGTTCAAATTTTGGAACAAACGGGCAATGCCAGTCAGCTGCGCTCGACGCCCCGGAGCTGGTCGCCGCGCCTCTGCCCCGCGCTGTGCTCGCCGCCGACGCCACTGCTGCGCCGTCGCTGCCGCGTCTGCGTTGGCCAGCACCGCTGCGGCGTGTTCCATTCGATGGCGCACATGCCCATCGAATTGTCGCGACAAGTCGAGCCTCGCAGCGCTGCCTACATAGATATCCTGTCTATGTTGATGAATTGATTAAGGTCGAAACGTATAGTACCTTTCGTGTCAAGTTTTTAACGTACCACACCCATGCACGGGCCATGGGACCGGTAAGCCAATTACCCGATTGATGCAGGGAGGAACATTAGCCTGCTGTCCTTGGAAATTTATTTCTCATGCGGCCACATGTGGGTATATGCGTGAGTCCGGGTGCGGTAAACCTTTACCCTAAGACAGTGGAAGTGGAAACTAACTTCCGATTGAGGGGAACGAACTGGGATGTGTTTGCTTGGCAGACCTTCCCGTGGGTGTGAGTTTTCCCTGGCCAGGTTATGAAATTCGGTCTAAACTATCTGTTTCTCGCGGTTAGTGAGACTGCTTGACCCCGTGCTGCATTGAGTAACAAGTGGAATGTGAGAATGAATAAATTGATGTATGCAATTAATTGTATTGCACCACTTGTCTGCGTAGAAAGGATGCTAATCTAGAATGATTAAGAACCCTAGAACCGATGCTAAAATATTGAAAGTAAGGATCCACCCTTAGTTGCTTTTGGCAAAACAAACCCTATCAGCCAAAAAGCCTCTCATAGGAGTCGGTGAAGTGGTTATCACCCGACGGGTAAGCCTTGCTAAGTATTAGTATACTCAGCCTTACTTGTTGATAATTTTTCAGGCATAACTCTTGATGAGATGGCTGCTAGTTTCACTTATCCGGGCCAGCTTCCTTCAGGTTGGTCCATCGTTTGGGACACCTCCTCTAGCGAGGACCTTGTGGAGTAGTACCACGGCAGGCTTTATCATGGTGCTCTCATGTATCGTCGTTAGACTTCATTTATTTCCGCTATAGTTGAACTCTTTCGTACTCAATATTGTCGAACTCGGTTTGTAATAACTCCAAATTATGACTTGCTATGTATTGTAAATTATAGAATGTTGTAATCTCTGGGAATCGCCTTCGTGCGAGTGTGTCGTTTCGATCGGAAATACGTGGTTAAATTGAGCTAGACTCGACGGGCCTCCAGCTTAATCCGATTTGAAGTGTACGATTAACTTAGGGTGGTCCTTGGTGCACTTAAGTTGGATTAATTTCGGACCAGTCCACCACAGTAACCATCCTCGATGTCAACGGCAACATGAAGCTGGAGCTCCTCAAGCACGCGATGTGCTTCATCATCGACAAGCTCAATCCCGCCGACCGCCTCTCCGCGGTCACCTTCTCCGACGCCACGGGTCGCCTCACCCACCTCACCCGCATGTCACCATCTAGGAAGGCCGTGGCGAAGCCTACGAGCTAGAGGTAGCGGCAGCTCGGATCCGGCATGGAGCGGTGGCGGCGAGGAGCAGCTGGATCCGGCGGTGGGCGGCGAATCCGGCGATGGCCACGCCGATGGGCTCGACGGGCCCATGATGGGCTCAATGGGCTTTTCCTTTTTTATTTTTTTTCTCAATTTTTGGGGGCAGCGGAAAACCGCATCTGTTAATGTTCCATTAACAGAAACACCAGGCGCCTCCGAAAATAGTTTTTGACCGCCACCAAAAATGCTTTTTGTGGTAGTGTTAGCCTCAGTTTTGAAAATGTTAGGGGATATTAGTGTGTTATAGCTAATTGATTATGTCGGCATGGTCATTCTAGATCATTTCTCTTTCTAAATTAATTACATGGAACGGCATAACTTTTAGACCATCTCCTCTTCTTAGTTGTGTGGAATGAAATTCTAATTCATGTCATTATCAAGTTTTGATTCGACCTAATGACCTAAAATGGTCAGGACTTGTATCCCTATCACGCACACATATATATATACACACAATGTCATACACGCACTCTGAAACATCTCTCGAAGATGGTTGGTGGACTAATTATGTTGAGTTTTATCATCAATTTACTCCACTTGCATAACCACATACAAATTGAATGCCTAAAGGATGTATATATGGTAACCATCACCACACAGATGTTGCCTTCACGATAAAAATAGAACGTGCTCTACCGTAGAGCAACCGCAAAGCTAAACAGTCATATTCATCTATCTTGAACGATGAGCCGATCCTACATTACTAGGAAGAAGAGGTATCAGGAATCCACCGCTCACCGTTGTCGATCAGCACTGACATATTGACCCAGCTTCTTCCAAGCTGTGCAAGCGCTCGAACCTCACAGAGGTACAGGTGCCTCCAGATGCTCGTGAAAGGGCAAAGCATTTGGTAGCACCGATCACTGCTGCCACCGTCTTTGCTCGTGAGACAAAACAAGGTGAGGTCCCAGCAGTGCGCTGATATGGAAGTTAGTGATATGTATATATGGCAAAGACCTAGAAGATGACGTTGCACGTGAAGCAGGGCAATGGCTGGCGGCACACATCACCAATCTTTTGAGGTGATCAGTGAAGGGATTAGCAAATACTATATAGTTATTCTCTGTTCCTTGCACGGTGGAACAGATTAGACTTGGGGTTTTATTCAGCATGCTGGCCTACACACTTAACTGCTGGCGGTGAATAATCCATGAGCATGGCCACAACCACAACCGAAGCCGGTGAACTAGTTGCCGGTCCGACGAATTGAAGAATCCACGTGATTCTACCAATCCTCTCTTAAAAAAAAGTGTAGCTTCAATCAATTGTTAATTAAGTATAAATATCAAAAAGAGTAGCACTAGCCTGCGTGCGTAGCTCGAGACTGACTGCAATTGTTCTATCTAGTTAATAAAGCTCTTTTTTAACCGCAAAAAAAAAGAAGAATACCACTAGTCATCTAGTAATTAAGGGCAGTCCCAATGCAGACTCTACTATATAGTCTTAAGCCATTAATTATGCTGCCATGTAAGCAAAATGCTAATGTGGCAGGGTATTTATTGAAGAGAGATAAGAAAAAAATGAAGAACCAAATCTAACTAAGAAACCAAGTCTTCACACAAACCAAGACTATATGTAAGAGAGGCAAGTGGGCCATGGGATATTATGATAAAAAATTGCATTATAGAAGATAGTTTCTTGGCACAATGTCCTAGAGTATAGAAACTATGATAGTTTCTAACATTGGGACTGCCCTAATAAGTTAACTTTTGTTCACACGCATCAAAAGCATATATGAATGCCAGCCATTAATAGGCGTTAGTAATGGACGATCCGGTTTGCGTAATATGTTTCCATTGCTTTACTCACATTGATAGTATATAAATGTCGTGCTTTGGGCCAGCCAATGGGCCACGGGCCATGTGACCATCTATACAGCTATTTCTATTTTTCCCCCATTTCCTTGCTAGCTGTCAAATTTTCGGATGGATAATATTTTGACCCTCTTATACCTACTATTAAAATGGTCCCACTTGGTTGTCTCTTTGTCAGAGTCATGGTCCATTACACCTTGCAGTTATAAATTACTAGCACCACAGCCCTCTCATGGTCATGTCGTAGTGGGCTATTCAAGTCATGGCAAAACTCAAGGATGATGAGAGAACCACTAGTGCTGCATCTGTTTTCTAGCTAGGTCCACCACTAGGAAAGGGAAGCATCAGGAGTTTTAGTTTCGGTAGCTTTGCTAGCAGACTGGACAACTGATACTATGACCTCAGTTAAAGCATTCTTGAATGTACTGGCAATGGAGTCATTGGCTCATTGCACAATCTGTCCACTGGAAGTAGCCATACAAATGTGATACATCCATTTCCATTATGATGGCGTTGGCAGCCAAGTCAGCGTTAATATCAAGGAGTTCTTAAGACATTGCTAGCCTGTTTATCAGAGATCACGAACGCCCACCACGTACACTTGGCTGGTGGAAGAGCTTGGCGGAATCAAAAGTGATCTTACGATATCAATTGTTTTGTCTCACATTTTGTGAGAAAGAGGTCTTTCTCATTTTCTTCAGTCCTTTGTTAACTATCACATTTTCAGATGAAAATGTATTGAATCGTTTCCAGACATATATTCCATGGTAACCAGCATTTTGTTAGAGCTTGTCAGGCTCTATCAGGCTTGGGATTTCTATGTAGTGTGGAGTTTCTTTTGTCGAGTTTTTTTCAATATGTCTAGGACTTCGTTTTTCAGCTAAGGTTGTGTCGAATTGTTTGGGGAACCTTGTGAGCTCTTTTACCGTGCCTTATACTAGTTTATAGGATAAAGAAGATCTAACCATCATTTAGTAAGGATAATATAGTAGTTATTATTGACTATTAATTTCCTTAATAATTCTTTGGATAACATAGTAATATGTTAAATGTGGGCTAAACGTGCCAAAGAGTAACTTTGGACTTTATTGCTGTAGGTCGGATTTTTTAGGGGGTTATGTGAAGATTTACAAAACACCATGGTACTTGCAAAATAGTGAATCGGACGGTGAGAAATATATCAAGTACCTAAATAAATATACCTAAAAGTACCAAAATTATGGGACCAAGTATCATTAAGTGGATCCGGGAGGTAATTTAATTTATTTTCTCGTAAGTACCACTAAGTACTAGTAAAAGTATTTGAAGTACCTCTAAGTAACCGTTGTTACTTGCCAATCATTCTAAAAAAGCTGATTAATAAGAGGTCGTATTGTTTCTTTCAATGCCCTATAATAACTAGTTCACATTCAACTATTCAAGTACTATTCAGCTACCATGCCTCTGTTATAGACTTTCCATATATTAATAGTGCTTCTTCCATTGATAAATACAAACACCTCCGTGCTCGTGCTCATGTTGTTCTGGGGAGTAAATGCAATCACCTCAATGGAGATGGTAAAAAATTGGTTCTGTAGAGTCGTTAATGTGATCCTGCTGGAAAGGGAAGCACTAGGAATTCATGATCCATTCTAGTTTATAGAAGATGTCCTGAGTAGTATGATTGGCCTCACAAGAATATGGAGGCTCTCTGAACAGATTGTGGCCCTTACAGCCATGAGAACGATCAAGGTGCTTCAACGTGAAAGGGTGGCCAAACTGATCTTTGCTGTTGTCTAGGTGAATCCTGAAGTGCAAAACCACATGCATGTATGGAGCTTCACTTCATACACATCCTAGGGTTAAGACCTAGGATTTAGGGTTATGACAAGGGGCAAGTCTTGCACTTGGTCTTGGTTCAGAAAATCCCTCAGCCATTTCAATAGAAAATTAAATAAGAAAGTGCGCTGGAGGAGTTTAAGAGACCTGCCCCGATGATAAAGCTGGGGGATAAAACTAGCATCTTCAGTTTGATAAATTGTCTGAACGGATGCACCTTCTGAAAGACATTCAAAAACCTCGCTTGGAAATTGGCCGCATGTATCACGTGCTTATCAGCCCATATGCACCAAAACAAGCATGCTGGATGATAGCCTGCAAATGCATAGGCCCTCCGTCTTAAAATAATTTGTCTTTCTCAGTTTCCGAGAAACCACTTCGGCTAATTATATATAAAAATATATTAAAATTTATGATACAATATAGATATCCTTAGACAAATATTTAGATCTATTTTTTATAAAAATATTTGAAGATTTAAATGTTGCACGTATTTTCTATAAATATAGTCAAATTCGTGGCACGGACACCCAAAACAATACTTATTTTGGGATAGAGAGAGTATGTACCATGGTTAATGTATTCTTGCACTGATATTGCTTTACAATAAGTGTTGTACAGAGTGACGATCTCTGCATACAAATATTTTTTGCCACATCAGTCCTATGATAAATAGTTTTAGATAAAGGATATCATTCCGGCTTCAGCTCTTCATAAAGCCTGTAGCCAGGATACAAAACACAGTAGACTGCCAAAGCATAAAGCAAAATAACACAAGTGCCTAATATAAAGAAAGCCTTTTTAGCCTAGTTTCAGTCCAGTAGTACACTGGCCTATATTACTACCGGACCCAGTGATAAACTTCAGGCTCTTTTTGCTAGCTACTAATACCAAGTCTAACTGCAGAAGTCAAGTAAGAGCAAAACACAAAGATCATGGGAGCAACAAGAGCCGTTGTATCGAAATTCTAATAAGAGAATGTCCAATGGGAAAGGGTAGCATTAGGAGTTATCAACGAAGTTTGACTTCCCAAATCGGCCAATGGATATACCCATGCTATGGTTATTTAACGTTTGGTCGAGAAATATTTTTTTAGAAATAAATGCTAGCGTGTGTTGAACCCGTAAAAGCGCTACGTGGAAATGTTGTAAATTTTGGACTATTTGATATCTTTTCTTTTGGAGTGTATCTTATGTTGAATGTGAAAAATTGTGCAACAAAATTGGAAATAGGCATTGAATTCTATTTGCTATTTATGAATTTTGTAGGTTTTATGTTAAAAATTACTAATATAAAAGCATTTTGGTGGTGAGATGTTAGATTTAGTGGGGGAATTGAAAAGGTGAGTTTGTTTTTTTAAGTTTGCACTAAAGTATGCTTGTTGGGTTTCAAATTTTGAGCCACTTGTTCAAATCGTAGGTGCAACGGATTTCATAGAATCATTTGTGCGAACAAATTTTGGAAACACTTAGAATTTGAAATTTTTGCTGAGAAACGAATATTAAGGTTTTCAAACTTTAATTTTTTTGTGAAACAAATATTAAGGTTTTGAAATTTTAATTTTTTTTATTCAACACTTAATCTGAGGATGTTTTGAAACCGGAATCATATATTTGATGGATTGTAGACATTTGAGTGACTGAACGGCGAATGTATTTTGAGTTTAAAATGTGTTCTATAGTAAAGTTATAGGTTTCGAAATTGTAAGAAAAATTTATATTGGACATATTTTGGTTCAAAAGCATTTTGGTGGTCGAATTGTACGTATAGTATTGCTCGTATGCAAGTAAGATACGAGGATTTTTGCCAAGAAAATTCATGAGAAAGGAAAATGATGGTGAGTTGATTCTGAGAACTCAGGGGGGGGGTTGGAAAATATTGTTGGGGCGGTTGAGGTGGACTGTGGGTTGATTTCGACGAAATACGGGGGCTTCTTCATAAAAAATGATGAGAGAGGGAAGTGAACGACAGGTTATATTTCATGGAACCCAAGGGTTTTTTTGCAAAGTGATGGGAAAAAGCTCGATCTCGTCCGTTCGCCCGGGCGATCCGACGGCCTGGAATTTACGCTGACGTGGACACACTCCCTGTCGTTGGAATTGGTTAGGAACGTTAGCAGTATTACTATTTCAATTTCCAGCTTCTGTTTCATAAAAGTCCAGGTCCTCTACATATTCATTCAGAGAGCGAGGGAGAGTTTTTTTTCTTCTTTAAGAAACAGTACATGTGTTCCACATGGATTCAAAGCTAGAGTGGGCTACAAATGCCTTCACTCAGTAAGGTTATGTTTGGATCCATCCAGATTATAATAAAGTGGTTTATATAATCTGATCAGTGGCCTCCAAACATGACATTTTTTATTGCAATTTATAAAATCTAGATTACCATATTATTATAAATCCATAATCTACCATACCCCAGCTAAAACCAGATTATAACCCCTAAATTGCTGTATGTCCTTTAGCATTTCGAATAATTACCTTTGATGCCATCATATTCCAAAAATAATTGAGGGGCATAATGTCATTAGTTACTTTAAATAATTGGATTACAGTTTTTATAAACTGGCCTCCAATCACCCTCACCGAATTTGTTTTTATAAACCAGTTTTTATAATCTGTCTCCATAAACCAGATTATTATGATCTGTAATGGATCCAAACAGGGCAGCGCTACATTTCCAAATCATACTTTAATTTTAGAAAGCCTAACCATGACTAAAATAGATTATAGTAAGGTTTGTTGGTAATTACTAATTGATAATTAAGTGAGCTCACAAGTCAACTTCATACTGCACATTCATATAGTCTGTATAAACAGGTACTGAATAAATATATCGTTATCCCTATAGGACTACCATCGGAAAATTGCACTCGGGCACATTAATTGGTAGGCCATACCAGTTATTCGTAATATGAGTCCACGCAGTTGGTGAGTTACTCATACTACTATAAATGGCAGGAATCTCCTTACTTTTTCTGCTAAATGACAAAATGAATTTCATTTCAACACTTTTAGACTGAGATGATCAACACCAAATTCATCTCTGCAATGTGACCCTATATATACAGTATATGACCGAGTAGCTAGAAACTTGTGGTGTGTAACCTTCTTATATCTCCTGTTTCCTTAGAAAAGTACCGTATATGGACATCACTCTGTTTGATGAAAGGCTATAAATGTGGTTGAGCTAGCAGCAAGAGAAAGTACTACTAACCTCTCAAGTAGGAAAAGGAGGCAACTGAAATTAGAGATTGCACCCAGACGCACTTGGTGCGGTGCGGTGCAGGTTGTGGCAGGACTGTTCATCAACAACGTTTGCTGCAGCTGTTGTGGACAGCTGCACTCTACTAAAACCTCGATGCATACATCAGATAGCCATACGATGCAATGTGGGGTGCAACTGCTGCAAGAATGACAGATATCTCTTGCCCGTTACTGTAGGGGTCTCCTCCGATCAATGACCATAGCCTGATTATGAGTTATTTTAAACTTCCTTCAGAATAGACTTAGTATCATAGGAAATTAATTTGTTCTAAGGATCTGTTAATGGATCTTGCATGACAATGATACATTGTAAAGTGATTTTGTATGGTAACAAGCATAAAATTGGACAATTATCACTTGAAAGTTCACACATATTGAAGATGCAAGTGGATACCTAATAATGCGTTTTAGGCTAATTAATTATGATCTGAGGACATGCCATTCTAGATTATCTCTCCTAAATTTATTAGGTGGCATGACATTTATTATCCTAAATTGGTTACGTGGAATGACATTATAATTCATGTTACTATCAAGTTTTTTGTTGACCTAATGACTTAAAATGATCAGGATTTGCATCCCTACCACATAAACATATCTTTACGCTCCGCAACATGAATCGAAGGTGGTTGGTGGACTAATTATCTTTAATTTTAATATCATTTAGGGGCACATGCAAGCAAAAATAGAATAATGCTTAAAGGATGTATATAGATTATAGCCTGCTTGGCCACACCGATTCGCCCTGACCAAAATAGCATGTCCTCTATCATAGAGCTAGGGAAGAGCCAAATAGCCAAATCCATCTATCTAGAATGATGAGCAGATCCTATAATATTACGAAGAAGAGGCATCAGGAATCCACTGCTCACTGCTATTGAACTCTGATCTTTGCTATATTGAAAACTGGAGTTGGCAGTGGTGGTGGTGGTGGTGTATCCAGCCACCATTTATCCCGTTGTGTATCTGCGCCGACATGGGTCTAGCTTCTTCTGATCCCTGCAAGCGCTCTAACCTCATTGCTTCTGGCGTCACTCTCCTAACTATGTGATCCTACCGCACAGGCTGAGGGGAATTCGGTTGGGCACATGTAGGCAGCACGAATTTGCTAGAGGTCGTTGCTGCAGGCAGGGGAAAGGGAAAGGTGGAAGGAGCACCTGTGGAAGATCCAAAACACAACATGCTGGTGCAAAATGTCTTGGCTCGTGAATTTCTCCTTATCATGCAGAATAATTGTGTGCTACTACAGCAAGCATAGTCTGGACAATTATTACTTGAAAATTCATTGTATATTGATAATGCAAGTGGATGATACTCGAAACTAGTGTGCTTTCTGCTGATTAATTAATTACGGTGCCATGATATGCCATTAAAATATTTTTTACTCCAAATTTAATTATGCGGCATGACATTCTAATCATTTCTCCTCCTAAATTAAATACGTGAAATGCCGTTAATTCATAATTCATGTTACCAAGTTGCGACTTGTCAGTCCGATGAAGAATCCATAACTGGAAAATGTACAGAGTCGTCATAGCTGATGGCGATGAGGTGACAGGAAACTCTTGGATCTTTTCTGTACTTCGACTAATCAGTAATCAGTTGTTGAAAACTTGCCATAAAAATATTCTTATTTGCTACCGCTTAAAACAAACACAATACTAAACTAATAATTTACCTAGGAATGATCCTGCAAACCTCAAAAAACTATACCAAACAATATAATTACTACCTCTTTTCTTAAATATATATGTGGCACCACTGAATTTTAAAAAACAGGCCAAAAATATTTATTTAATAAATTGGATAAATAAAGTAAAATGACTATCATTACAGCCATTATCAAAGGTATTTAATGTCTGCTGAATATGTGTTATTTCAAGCTTGGTTAATAATAGACTCATCATCATAGCAAATTTGTTTTCTAATGATATGTTAACTGAGCTTGACAACGATACAGAAAACTGATTTTGTATAGTAGTGTCGGATACCAAAATTAGGGGTACCCCAATTTAGGTCCTAAACCACCTGACAGAGAGGCCACATCGGCGAACGAGTTGAGCCCAGCTCCGCGGCCCAACAAGAAGCCCACCACGACGACACCCCTGACGACCGAGAGCTTCCATCCCGCTCGAGGGTACCTCTTAACCTTGAGCAGAAATGTCCGTAACGATCAAGCCCACCAAGCTCGAGGCTACCGCTCACCCTCGAGCAGGCTTCTCCGTCACGCTCGAGGGACGCCGCACCGGTAACAGTGCCCGAGGCCCTGCAACGCATTCATTCCATGACATGATGGCTCGCCTCTGCAGTTAAAAAGAGGAGTCACTGCACCACGCCACCGCCCCACGCCGCGGAGATGACACCGGTCAAATCCGCTCGCCAAAGTCGCTCTACGCAAGACACTGTGCGGACAGGCCGTGTCAGGCCAGGCTACTATGCTAACCACTCCGCAACCTTATCCACCTCAGGTCTCGAGGAAGGACCCTCGAAGAACGGCCGGGCGGGCTCGACACTGCCCCCGCCACCTCTCGAAGCCATGAACCATCACGGCCGGAGCGTCAAGTCAACGATAACGATGTCTATGCCGTCATTCAGAGTTGAAAGGCGCGATTCCCACTCGAATAGTGCATGACGTGGGCAGCACAGTGCATCTCGCAACATCAGCACCACGATCACACATGTACGTCCTCCCTCACTCTTGGTCTATAAAAGGGAAGGGAAGCCCATGCAACAAAGGCACGCAAGCACGCACACACAGAGACGAGAGAGCACACGAACACTTAGCCTGCTCACTCGATATTGGCATTCAGCTCAATCACCAACTCAGGGACTTGGGAGCTTTTCTCCCTCTCCCACCTTGCTTGTACTACCCTACTACGGGCAACACGAAACTCGGTGCTACGCACCACTGTTGGACGTACGGTCGCGTGGCCGGGACCAGGATAAACCCTTGCGTCCAAAGCTCTTCACCCAAACCCACCATCGGAGCGAGTGGTTAGTTGCGCAATCACATGTTAGGCACCGACAAGTTATTGAAGATGCAAGTGGACACCTGTGTTTTATGCCATTCTAGATCATTTCTCCTCCTAAATTAATTATATGGCATGACATAACATTTAGATAATTTCTTCTCCTAAATTAGTTATGCCCAATGACATTCTAATCGATGTTATTATCAAGTTTTTTTTACCTAATGATCTAATTAAAATGATCAGGATTTCCATCCCTAGTTCCCTACAACAGACATATATATCTTTACACTCCACAACATGAATTGCAGGTGGTTGGTGGACTAATTGAATGCCTAAATGATGTATATATGGTAGCCATCGCTACACCGATTTGCCTTGATGAAAATAGCATGCACTCCCTCATAGAATGATGAACGGGTCCTACTATTAGGATTTACGAAGAAGAGGCATCAGGAATCCACCGCACACTTCATACGTGGAGTCGTGTAGATGGTGATGGGAATGACCAACTGATCATACATGAGGTGTATGTCACCGATGATATGTTACAAAGGCTTTTCCTAATATAGTATTTTAATTTTTAATATTATTTTCTACTAATTAATGATCAATAATTGAGTGAGTTCGCAAGCCAGCTTCATACTGCACATGCATAATCTGTGAACAATTATTACTTGAAAGTTCACTGCATACTAAGGATGGAAGTGGGCACTGATCAATTATGTGTTTTCTGCTTTGTAATTACAGTGACATGACATGGCATTCAAAGTCATTTTGCTACAATGTTAATTGTACTGTGTGGAATGACATGACATTCTACTCATTTCTCATTCTAAATTAAGAGGAGTTTTACAGTGCTCGGAATGTACAAGATGGTACCACGTGGTACTGTTTTAGCTGATTAATGGTAGCCGTTGATTTCAGCTGAGTATTTATTTTTATGTAAAAAATTTATTTAATTAGTACACCCCGGTACCTTTCTCTGGGTACCTCCTAGTACCGACCGGTACCGCTGAACTTATTAGCCATATATCTTTAGAAATCAACGGTTTTTAGTTTTTTCCAAGCATTTTAAAACTCCTCATTAAGTATTTGCAATGCCATTCTAATTCATATTATCGAATTTTAGTCCGACCTAATGTCCCACAATTATTAATTGGAACCCTCATCCCTACCAGACATATATATCCTTCACACCACGACGACATGGATCGAAGATGGTAGGTGGATAAATTACGTTGACCTTTCTGATGATTTACACCATATTCATAAGCACAAGTTGAATGCCGAAAGGATATATATTGGTATGCATTCAGCACACGAATTGCCTTGATGAAAATAGCACGCATTCTATCATAGAGCTAAGATATAAAGCTAAACAGCCATATACATATATGCACGGAATGAGGGTTAGGAAGAAGAGGCATCGGGAATCAACCGCTCGCAGCTTCAGAAGCAATCTCTTCACTAAATCGAAAACCGGAGTGGGTAGTGGTGATGGTGGTGCATCCTCCCACCATTTATCCCGTTGTCTATCAGCGTCGAGATATGCGCCCAGCTTCTTCCGAGCACTGCGAGAGCTGCAACCTCACGGCCGGAGGCGTTCCTCTCCAAACTAAGTGATTCCAGCGCACAGGCACTCTCTACTGCACCTGAAAGGATAAACAAGTTGGTAGAACCGGTCAGGCTGTGGGTGGCCTTGGCTGACTTGCTTGAGGCTAAACGAGGCGAGAGATGGACACCAGCGACAGCAAGTAAACTTAATAGGACCCGGCAGTGTGGCAGACATGGAATTCATGTTTACTGATATCCAATCTTTTGAGTGATTAGCAAATATTACCTCTATCATTAGATATACGATGTTTAGGACAAACAAGTTACTAATAAGTTCAGAATGAACTAATTGGTTTATCGTAAACCATATATTTAAGAATGGACGGAGTAGTTATTATGTGTTCACTTGCGGGTGAAAATATATAATCCATAACCACTATGTTCACTTGCTCGTGAGCATGCACTTTTTTATGGTGCCTTATACTACTATCGGGTAGTATGGAGTATAAATCAAATCTAACCATTCATTGATTAGGGAAGTTTAGTAATCTTTCACACCATTGTGAATGGCAAATATGAGCTTCCTAATATTGCGCGGGAGAATGATTTGCATGTGCATGCATGCAGGCTAGGAGAAAAATACGCACGGATGCATGCATGGACGGGAGAAGAAAGGACGACCGCACTGGGCTGTTGGATTAACTGCGCATGACGGAGAATGCGGGCCTGCAGTTAATTAGGAGGCGGAATCAAAGCAGGTTTTATATAGGAACCCATCGCGTGGTAGTTAATGTATTTTTTGGTCTTTATATTTTTGGAGTTGCGCCTATCGTGAGAACGGAGGGAGTAGAAATTAAGATTGAGATTGACCAAGAACAAATTAACATTGCCGACATTGCCGTATGGTGGTGTAGCGTTGTCGACACGGTGCTGATGAACATCTAGGAACGACCATCTCGAATTTGTTTTCTTGAAAATTGCTAGATGTTTGCTTTACTCTTTTGCCAAGAGTCTGGTTTCATATTTAGCTGTCAGTGAATCCGTGATCACAAGACCCGATTGAATCTGTAGCTAGACACCGCGACCGATGAGGATGGCACCGATCCACCGACGACCATCTGGGGGCTGAAGCCATGATTACCGGCGTTAGGATTGGCAGGAACCAGCTCGCCGTTGGACTGCATGCTGCCGCCGTGCCCGACGGGGTTCGTGTTCTGGCCTCGCCTTGCCATGGCCGTGCGGCTCGACTCTTTACTGCGAGATCCTTTACTGCAGTCGCCGCCATCGGTGCCCACCGCGGCGATGAACAAAATCAACACGACGCATACCATGGCTGGCTTAAATAGAAAATGTAGATATTAATGGAAACAAAATACTCTATATGATATGGAAACAAAACACACGCAAAAATTATAAGAATATTACCTAATTGCCATTATAATTTTGGTCCAAAATATTCTTATACTACCTATACTTACATGTGCATACTACCTATACTACTAATAGACTTGTCATTAGTATATAATTATTCTGCACCGTCTGATTCTTTCATACTAGTCTTTTTTTAACAATAGTATAGGGTAGTATAAGGCACTGTAAAAGTCCTAAATAGCTGGAAAAATGTACCACAGTAGCCGATGGCGACGAGGTGACAGGAAACTCCTAGATCTCTGTCGTACTTGCCAAAAAAAACATTGTTCTTATTGCTACTACATACTAGATCACAAACACGGTACTAAACTAATAGTATATACTTCTAGTAATGCTCCTGCAAAGTGTAGACCGCAACAAACTATACAAAACATATAATTACTACCTCCGATCCCTTCTTAAATATATGGCACTGCTGACTTTAAAACAATATTATTTAATGAATTACTTAAATAAAGTGAAATGACCACCATTACATTATCAACCGTATTTTTTACTTAACTGGTACACTTATTTATTTTACATAAATATTTGTAAAAAAGATCAATAGTTATAGGAAAAAAGATAAGAAAATGTTGACATATATTCAATAACGGAGATGATATATTTTATGGGGGACTGCATGCCCCTTCAACAATGCCGAGCGTTGAGCCTACTGCTTGGGTGGCCGGGTTGGGCCAGTGCACCACTTGGATTCTATTCCAAAATATAACTTGAATCGTTTTAATTACTCAGATCCAAAGGATTGATACTAATCATCTGCCGAAGCTAACTGTCACTTGCTCACACACAACAAGATATAAAATACAAAAGCATATATGAATGCCACCATTAATGGTCATTAAGCAAAATGGACATGATCTGATCCGGTTCACATCATATCCTTCAATTGCTTTAGCGTTATATCAGCATCAAAATGGACATGATCATCAGCATCACTAGTGGCTACTAGCTGCTTGTCACGTTATCTTGAGCCAATATAATAGTCAACCTATATAGATAGAGACATTGACTATAAGTATAAATTAGCTAGACCATTAATATCATCTGATCCATCTCCCTCTTGCCATTTTCTTTTGAAGAAATACCTCTTGCCATTTGCTCACCGATTTTGTTTGAGACCATGTTACGTTAAGCTCTCAAACCTCTTGTAGATTTAAAATCCACCTCTATCTCGTTCGCTCTCTCCTTCAGGTCATCACAATTCCAACGTAACACTCTCCTTGCCGCGCACATATGTCACCTTATCACTTGCTCTCACACGGCTTCATCTTTAAAGTTATATTTCACTACCTTGCTTGTTTGCAGTTATAATATATGTTGTTGGCAGTTATGTGAGGTTATGATTAAGAACGTGACACATATATATTTAAACTATAATAAGGAAGACCTAGTAGTGATGGATATATAGTTGACCATGAGATAGCAGACACCTTAACAGACACGTTGATGCTAACTAAATGAAATCAAGGGACTCAGTCATCAGTTCTGCACTGGCCAATCAAATGTACTCAACTAACTTCCTCAATTTTCTACAAAAGTTTACCTTGACATATCAAATATGCATATTATTGACACTATTTAGTCTGAAAGCCAGCTCAAGTGGATTATCATGTCGTCATGATGATTTGCATATAATACAATGATTAAGACCAGGAATTGGTCGACGAGTTGAAAACATTGATAGAAGTGCTGATAAAGGCTTCTCCTGGTTGTCCACACCAACTTAGAGAGAACAATCATACTACCAATCATGGGGTATGAGCTAGCCATGAAGCTTCTTGTCCTTAGCCTTGTGCTACTCGTCAGCGCTGTCGCCGGTGGCATCAATCCGAGTGAAGAAATAGTGCAGCAGGTGCCAGCCATCTATGTGTTTGGCGACTCGACGATGGACGTCGGCAACAACAACTATCTACCGGGGAAGAACGTTCCCAGGGCCAACCAGCCCTATTACGGCATCGACATGCCAGGCTCTGGCAAACCAACCGGAAGGTTCAGCAATGGCTACAACACCGCCGACTTCGTTGGTAAGTACTAGTACGAAATAGTACATTATAATCAGGATTCAGGAGCAACCAAGTGTGTAATGGTTTGGTAGCTTGATCCATCTGTCCATGTAAATTATGTAACTCGATGTCACACCTGCGCCGCAGCGAAGAGCATGGGCTTCGTGAGTAGCCCTCCTCCTTATCTGTCGCTGGCACCAAGCTCCGAGAAACTTGTCATGACTGCTATGGCCACTGGTGTGAGCTATGCTTCGTCAGGGGCTGGCATCCTGGACTCCACTGTAAGTGTATACTCAACCTTCTGTTTTATTTTCTTTGTAAAGACAATCAAATTACTCGCGCAAATGCACGTATATTGAGTTATTGACTGGTGAGAAACTGTGTACATACGTATGTATATATGGACGAAGAACGCCGGCAACAACATCCCGTTGTCGAGGCAGGTCGAGTACTTCAACGCCACCTGGTCTAAGATGGTCACCAGCAAGGGCTCCGATGCTGTGAGCGCCCTGCTCGCCAAGTCCATCTTCCTCGTCGGCATCGGCGGCAACGACCTGACCGCGTTCGCAAACACAGGACAAGCACCGAGCAACGACGCCTCATTCTACAGCAGCCTCCTCTCCAACTACAAAGCCACCATCACGGTAAACAATAATTGTTGCCTCTTTAATTTTTTTTCTTTGAATCACATAGCACAGACTCAGACCCTCATATACATGCACGCATACTAGCCCCCTTCAACCCTATCCCTATGAGTATCTTCGAAAGACTAGACCAGCAATCCTCAAAATCGAGGAAGTCACCCCAAGCGCCTCGTTAATTTGTTTGATTGTATAATTTACCGTACGTGGATGAATCGTGTTACACGCAGGAGCTGCACGCCATGGGGGCGAGGAAGTTCGCCATCATCAACGTTGGGCTAGCCGGGTGCCTGCCGGTGTCGCGTGTGCTCGACCCGGCCGGCGCATGCTCCGATCGCCGGAACCAGCTCACCGGAGGCTTCAACGACGATCTCCGGTCGCTGCTCGCCGGACTCGCCACAAGGCTGACGGGCCTCGTCTACTCCCTCGCCGATTCCTATGGCATCATGGTGGACATCTTTGCTGACCCACAGGCGTATGGGTTCACGGACGTCACCAGCGCGTGCTGCGGCGAAGGGCGGCTCGCCGCCGGTGGCTGCATGCCGACCTCCCATCTCTGCGGCGACCATGACCGGTATTATTTCTGGGATGGGATCCATCCTTGCCAGCGGGCTGCGTCGCTGAGAGTCCAGGCCTTTTACGATGGCCCGGCACAGTACACCACGCGTATCAACTTCAAGCAGCTGGCAGTGGGTCAGTGACACTTGCTTGAGGGACCATTGGTGAACTATTTAGCTGGTCCAGTGGTCCATAAGAGTAAGACAACGTGATCGTGCAGGATTTGGAAATATTTGGACAGATGATGACCAATGATGAATGACCAATGATGATTGATGCAACAATAGCCGAATGTGTTCATTTGTCTCTTAGTGTACAAACTAGTATCGTGCCCATGCGTTGCTACGGGACAACAAAACATATATAAATAATGACATAGAACATCACAAAATAGAATACTTCAATGGCATAGTTTATCGTTGTAAAACAAAACAATATGCTTTAATAAATATTTAAATCCGACAAACACATTGATGGGTGGCCCGTATGAGGAAAACCGACTGGCCATAGCCGGCGATGTGCGAAGGCCTACTCAGTCACATGGGTAAACAATACATTCTGATAAATATTTAAACCCAGCAAACACATTAGAGGGTGGATCATATGAGGAAAGTTGGCTGGCCATAGCCGGCGATGTGCGAAGGCTTACTCGGTCGCACGAGCGGGCAGTTCACCGACGCATTCCAACTGACAACAAAGTCTATCACTTACACAATTTGCGCAAGCCGGCAAACACATTAGTGGTTGGTCGGGCGAGGAAAGTCAGACTGGCCATAGTTGGCGATATGCAGCGGCTACTTGGTCATACGGCGGCCGGTTCACTGGCGCATTCCGCCCGACGGTGAGCTCGCTGGCATCTAGGCAGCTGCACTATCTGTGCAACCCGACCAAGACATTGGTGGTTGGTCCTCACAAAAAGCAAACAATAATTTAATAGTAGTAGTTTTATTGTAAAATAAAACATTTTTTATATTGGTATTAATCCTCATAATATGAAATATTTGTAATACACAGCTGAGTTAAAGACTGAAAATGAATCAAGAGAATGCATATGCATCACATAAAATCCTCCTACTGTCCTACATTAAAGATAATTTAGAAGATGGAAATCCTTAGAACTTTGTGCACACGTGTCTACTTAAACAAAATAAGAACATTGTATGACCTCGTAGATACTGTATTTGTAACCAATTGAACAACATTATTCCAACACAAATTACATGGCAAAAAGATTACTTATTTCTGCAGCGTCATGCTCATGTCAGCCTCTCTTCTACAGACAATAGTCTTCAGAAGCGCATGTCCGTGCTATCTGCAACTGAAATAATCTCTTCTTAAACCTTACAAGCATATCACGATTTATGAGCAGACGCCCTCAACTGAAATAGATCGGACACTAATGCGATTCCAGGTTAAAAAAACACTAATACGATTCATGTAAAGCTCACTACATGGTTAGGAATGACTGACCTCCTGCAGGTCCTTGATCTCCCACTTGCAGCCGGAACGTAGACGTGTACAGAACCTTGGAAAACTGAAGAACTCATCGTGTAACAAAGGCAAAGGAATAATACCTTCTGGCTGGCCATCGGAGCTTGCTTCTCTCGCGTCGTGACGTCATTAGCGCCGCCGCCGCCAGGATGCTCAGAAACACCACCCCTTCCACCGTCAAGCCCGCGCGAGACCCAGAGCCTCGCCGCACCTGATGCCCAGCGGAGGGCCGCAGTCCCGCAGAGCCCGGCATTAGGGAGGAACGCCAAGGCGTTGAAGCTCCCTGTGAGCGCGGGCGAGATTTTGCCATTCCTTGGCTCCGGCGGCGTCCATGCAGTGATCCAATTCCTCACCTCGAAATTCCTCCGTGAAGTTTATAGATGTAGTGGTCCAAATGAGGAAAACCAGGCATGGACGGCGCGCGGCGGCGTCGTGGCCGTGGACGACGACGGCGGTGCTGGTTGGAACGGCGTCTGGTTCTGGGTGACCTGGTTCATGACCTCGCGCTCGCGCTCGTGCTCCATCTCCGCTCTGCCCACACCGCAGCCGGAGCCGCCGGAGCCCGCGCCCGGGGTGGTGCCGAGGCCATCTGCCTCGCCGTTTTCTCCTCCGGACTGTCCCCATGCAGGAGCCCGCAGACGGCTGCGCCGACGCCCAAGGAACTGCCTCCTCCTCCGGCTGCACGCCGTAGCTAGCTGCTAGCATCTGTGGGGTCGCAGCAGACACAGGCCGACCGGCGGCCGCGTGGGCGTGCCGCATGCGGACGCGGATCGCAGGAGGCCCATGGGTTGGCCGGGTGCCGAGGGTGTACGACGAGACTCTGTTTTTGCCGCGCGCTGCGCGATTCACCGCGTTATTGACGGGCGTCGTTTTTCTTTGGTGTGCGGACGTGAGGGGAACGATATCCCTGTTTGTCGGGCGACGGGTGAGGAGGGCGGAGGGGGTTCGATCGGAGGAGGCTTCACGGCTTCACAATTCGCAGACGGATGCGACTTTTCCTTTCAGTCTTTTTTATAGTAGAGAATACGGTTTTTTTCTCCAAGTTGTAGCGGTGACCAGCGCATCGAATGATTTTGTTTGCTCACAAGTAGCTAGAACTTCCTGTTGGGGGTCTCAATCATGTCAATTTCAGACCGGCACATCCCTACCATATATATAGATCCTTTACACTCCACGACATGAATCGAAGATGGTTGGTGGATTCATTATGTTGCGCTTTATGATGATTTACACCACATGCATAAGCACGAACGGAATGCCTAACGGATATATATATAGGGTATAGGCAGCACACCGGTTTGCCTCGATGACAATAGCTACGGTATAGTAAAGCCAAACAGCCATATACATCTGTGGAATGAGTAGTTAGGAAGAAGAGGCATCGGGAATCCACCGCTCGCAGATTTAGAAATAGAGTATTCGCTGTATTGAAAACCAGAGTGGGTAATGGTGATGGTGGTCCCTAGTTACTGTCCCAACTGAGTGATCTAGCCCACAGGACAGACAAGGCGGTAGCGGTGACCAGCACAGGGACGAGTGGTAGTTGAAACATCTCTCATTGCGTACTCAAAAGAGCAATTGAACAGGAAATGAGAACATGATTTTTTTTTGTAAATATTGATGGTAATGATTTCTTTTCAGACTGCGGTGATATTCTGTAGGGAAACGGGTAGGCTACGCTAGCTAAAACAATTTTAATCTACCGCATAAACCCAGGAACCTTGCGAGTAGGAGATCACAGATCGTTACCACTAGACGCGCGGATGCAGCGGAACCGTCTCGGTGTAGGAGAGCGCGTCGATGTGGCCGGCAGTGCAGTTGCAACGTCCGTCTGGTCCGGCTCGTCCTTGTGCTCCAAGCGTAGCACCTCCAAGGTATCCACACGTACGGGGAGGATGCGTCACAGTCTGGACTGCTAGATCCGCGAGAGCAACGGGAGGCGCGGGCGTGGAGGGCGGCGGCGGCCAAAAGGGTTGATAGCATCCCTAACCCCTCCCACGTATATATAGGGGTACTAATGGGCTTCTATCTAATAGGCCCAATAGAAACCCTAATCCCTCATGGATCAATATCCCTTTGGGCCTTTAGTGGATCCAATCCAATTGGCTTTAGGGCATACATATCTAACAGTCTCCCACTTGCACTAAAGACAATCATATAGGCAAGCCTTTCAACATTCCAACCCCTTAAGTGTGTGGCCCTATGGGTTCACATGCGAATAGACATGACCCGAGTACTCCTACTCGTTCCAATAGTTAACAGTGGCCTCTAGCAAGACGTACTAACTCCTATAAGCACGTAAAGATCATATCGGACGAACCATCACAATATATGTACAAGCTCTTCCTATTGCCCCACGATATTTGATCTAGCTCCAAGCTGACCACTCTTTCTCGATACTGTGAATCAGATCTTTTCACTGGTTAACTTTTAACTGTTGCACGGCCATGCATTTCTTGATCCGATCACTCGAGGGGCCCAGAGGTATCTCTCTCTTACAGAGAGGGGCAAACCCCATCTTGACTGTCGAAGCCTCACAGCAAGCTTCACAACAAACCCGAAAACTACCTTTATAACTACCCACTTACGGCGTAGCGTTTGATAGCCCCTGAGTAAGTCGATTCAGATCTTAAGAACAAGCGACAATCTCAGGTCTAAGGACAAAGCATACAAATTGTGCAAAGAAAGAACAATATTACAAAGTCTCATGTTGGGTCAATCCAGCCACATGTCATACATGTGCCCACACTATTAGTTTAACATCTCCATGTCCATGACTTGTGAGACATAGTCATCAACTAATAAATGTGCCAGTCATCAACCATGACTAGGGATAATTTTAGAATAACCATACAAGTAAGAGTTCCACAAACAATTCACGTAATTGTCAATCAATACAAGTTGCCTTTCATGAATATTCATTAAATAATCAACATATCATGGATACAAAGAAATATCATCATCTTATGACAACCTCTACGAATATTTCTAACAGTCTCCCACTTGCATAAGAACTACTCTAGAAGATATCTAATACCCATAGCTCTTGTGTGCGCCTCATGCTTAGACCGTGGGAGAGCCTTTGTCAAAGGATCAGTGACGTTCAAATCCGTATGTATTTTGCATATCTTAATCTCACCCCTTTTAACGAACTCTCGAATAAGGTGAAACTTCCGTAGTACATGTCTGTTCTTCTGGTGATTCCTTGGCTCCTTTGCCTGTGCAATTGCCCCACTATTGTCACAGAATAACTCCAGTGGGCTAGAAGCACCAGGAAACACACCAAGCTCAATGAGGAACTCCCTCATCCAAACACCTTCCTTCACAGCTTCAGAAGCCGAAATGTACTCGGCTTCTGTTGTAGAATCGGCCACAGTCTCCTGCTTAGAACTCTTTCAGCTAACAGCACCACTGTACAATGTGAACACATAACCTGACTGAGACTTTGAGTCGTCTGGATCAGTTTGGAAGCTAGCATCGGTGTAACCTTTTACAACGAGTTGTTCCTCACCTCCATAGACTAAGAACATTTCTTTAGTCCTTCTAAAGTACTTAAGAATGCCCTTCACATGTGTCCAGTGACTCTCACCTAGATCAGACTGATACCTGCTCGCAGCACTAAGAGCAAATGAGACATCTGGACGAGTACCTATCATAGCGTACATGATAGACCCAATTGCCGAAGCATATGGGACCTTACTCATGCGCTCTCGCTCATCAGCTGTCGAAGGACACTGAGTCTTGCTAAGGTGTACGCCATGTGACATAGGCAAGAACCCTTTCTTGGACTGTTCCATGCCAAACCGTTTTAGCATAGTGTCAATATAAGTATCTTGGCTTAATCTTATAAGCCTCTTCGATCTATCTCTATAGATCCTTATGCCCAGAATATATGCTGCTTCTCCTAAATCCTTCATAGAAAAACTATTTTTCAGTGAAGTCTTTACGGACTCCAGCATTGGAATGTCACTTCCAATCAACAATATGTCATCCACGTATAAGATAAGAAAAGCAACAGCGCTCCCACTTTCCTTCTTGTAAACACAAGGATCTTTTTCGTTTTGACAAAAACCAAACCCTTTGACCACTTCATCAAAGCGAATATTCTAACTCTGAGATGCTTGCTTCAACCCGTAAATGGATTTTTGAAGTTTGCATATCTTTCCAGCATTAGTCGGATCGACAAAACCCTCAGGTTGTATCATATACACGTCCTCTTCTAAATACCCATTTAGAAAAGTTGTTTTAACATCCATCTGCCATATCTCATAATCGAAATACGCAGCTATTGCTAGAATGATCCGGATAGATTTAAGCATAGCTACCGGTGAGAATGTCTCATCGTAGTCAACTCCTTGAACTTGTCGAAAACCCTTTGCAACAAGTCGAGCTTTATAGACGTGAACATTTCCGTCCATATCTTTCTTCTTCTTGTAGATCCACTTGCAC
This sequence comes from Digitaria exilis, assembly GCA_015342445.1. Classification (NCBI taxonomy): domain Eukaryota; kingdom Viridiplantae; phylum Streptophyta; class Magnoliopsida; order Poales; family Poaceae; genus Digitaria; species Digitaria exilis. The sequence continues at coordinate 1,625,077 of JACEFO010002054.1, forward strand.
TCTATGGGTCTAACACCCTGAGGCGGATCAACCAAGGTCCAAACTTGGTTGTCTCCCATGGAATCTATCTCGGATCTCATGGCACTCTGCCACTTCTCGAAATCTAGGTCCATCATTGCTTCCGTGTAGGTCATAGGTTCATCATTGTCCAACAACAATATGTCGCGCTCTGCCGTAATTAGGAGATTCATCCTTTTGGTTACGCGACGTGCCCTATCTGACCATCGTGGTTGTGATGGTGTCCATCCTGCCACGGGTATATCAACTTATTCTGCTACATTAGCATCACTTGTCAATTCTTGTCCCATTGGCTCATCTCAAACTTCTTCAAGATACACCTTCTCTCTACTTTTCTCACTTTTAAGAAACTCTTTCTCTAAGAAAACACCATTCCGAGCGACAAACACTTTGCCCTCTTCTCGGTTGCAGAAATAATACCCCCAAAGTTTCCTTCGGGTACCCCACGAAAACACACTTGTCCGATTTGGGTGTTAACTTATCAGACATAAGTCGCTTGACGTAAGCTTCACAACCCCAAATTTTCAGAAAAGACAAACTGGGAGTCTTACCAGTCCATATCTCATATGGTGTCTTAACTACGGACTTAGACGGTACCCTATTAAGTGTGAAAGCTGCTGTTTCTAGAGCGTATCCCCAAAATGATAACGGTAGGTCCGACTGGCTCATCATAGATCTAACCATGTCCAGCAAGGTTCGATTACGTCGCTCGGATACACCATTTCTATGTGGCATTCCAGGCGGCGTAAGCTGTGCAACAATTCCACAACTCTTTAGATGACTGCTAAACTCGTGGCTCAAATATTCACCTCCACGATCAGATCGTAAGGCCTTAATTTTCTTGCCACGCTGATTTTCCACTTCATTCTAGAACTCCTTGAACTTTTCAAAAGTTTCCGACTTATGCTTCAATAAGTAGACATAGCCATATCTACTAAAATCATCAGTGGAAGTTATGAAGTATTGGAAGCCACCTCTAGCTGTCGTGCTCATTGGACCGCACAGTATGTATGAGTTCCAATAAGTCTAATGCCCTCTCAGGAAAACCTGTGAAAGGCGCCTTGGTCATCTTGCCTAGCAAACAAGCTTCACATGTCTCGTATGATTCAAAATCAAACGAAGTTAGGAGCCCATCAGAATGGAGCTTCTCCATGCGTTTCTCGCTTATATGACCCAAACGACAGTGCCACATATAGGTAGGACTTAAATCATTAGGCCGATGCCTTTTAGCACTTACATTACAGATAGGCGCATCATCAAGATATATAATAAATAACTCATTCACAATGGATGCAAAAGCCACAAACATACCATTCTTAGAGATCACACAACCATTGTCTTCACTCGCAAATGTATAACAATCCCTCATCAAACATGAAGGAGACACAATGTTTCGACTTAAACTAGGAACAAAATAACAATTATTTAACTCCAAAATAAATCCTGACGGGAGTTGAAGGTTCATCGTTCCGACGCTCAATGCAGCAACCCTTGCATTATTGCTCATGCGGAAATCAACCTCTCCTCGTACCACGCTTCTACTTCTTATCATTCCCTGCATCGAATTGCAAATATGAGCAACCGATCCGGTATCAAATACCCAAGAATTGATATAAGAATCATCGAGGAAAATATCTGTAATATAAACATGCAATGCATCTGATCCAGAAGTACTCTTACTTCCTTTCTTCTTCAAAGAAGCCAAGTATGCCTTGCAGTTTCTTTTCCAGTGACCAAGTTCATGACAGTGGAAGCACGGCTTATCTGGTTCTGGTCCAGGCTTGGGAGCAGGAATTCGCTTGGAGATCACATCTTTAGCCTTTTCCTTTTTCTTCCAATTGCCCTTCTTCTTAAAGTTGGGCTTGTTTTGGACCGCCAACACATGACCGCTAGCTCCTTTCTTAATGTCAGCCTCTGCCGTCTTAAGCATACCACACAACTCATTCAAGCCCCTCTCCGCCCCATGCATATGGTAGTTTGAGATGAAGTTCCCATAACTGGGTGGAAGAGATGCAAGAATGAAATCAGTGGCCAACTCTTGGCCAAGTGGGAAGCCTAGCTTCTCCAACCTCTGAGAGTAACCAACCATTATGATCACGTGTGGTCCAACGGCCGCACCTGCAAGCTTGCTCTCAACAAATGCCTTAGAGACATTGAACCTTTCAGTCCTAGCCTGAGTCTGAAACATTTCCTCAAGAGCTATGATCATATCATAGACAGCATAGTTGTCGAACTGCATTTGCAGCTCGGGTTCCATGCACGCAGATCAAGATCACGTGCTGCCTTGTAAGCAAGCTTATTGTTGCTAGGTGCATCAGCATCAGGCTCATCGGGTAATGGGGTGTCTAGAACTTCTTCCTTTTTCTTAGCCCTGAGAACAATTCTCAGGTTGCGGATCCAATCCGCATAGTTAGTCCCATTCAGTTTGTCCTTCTCAAGGACCGAATGCAAAGTAAACGGAGTGTTGTTTGGTGCTATTGATCTACAACAAAATATATGCAAAATACTAAGACAACGTATCCATGATGAAGTAAATCAAATTAACTCTTAACTGAATCTACTCCCACTAAAATCAATATCCCTCTATTGATACTTAGTGATTCAGGATCCACAACTAACAAGTCGACTAGTGAGCTATAGCATCACCGCTAGAAGACATGGTAGATCGGTAAGCAACTCGTTGCTAATCATATCACATATGACTCCTGTTGTTGGGTGACATCTCTATGTCTCGGCGCCTAACCTTTGTACCCCAAAGTCCTTAACCGTTAAGATGACTTTGTCTAAGGTAACCAAACCTCATGCGAGTAAGTATCCGATACAAACCCATCTAGTCAAGGAAAACTAGTGGCACCCTAAATTCATAGACCCACCACTAATTGTACAAGACATGACGGTACAAGATTTGGGAGGGCACACAAGCTTAAACATTGCTGAGGGATCGTTCTACTTATATCATCGCATACACGAACTATAAAAATATCGCATGTAAAAGTAGAACAATAAGAACGACAATCACATAGCACTAGGGACACGGTATGGCCCATAACCACATGATGATCTCCATCGCCATTGGAATGTTCATCATGTTGATCTCCATCGCCATGAACTATGTGCGCAATCCTTTAGTGATGAGTCCTCCAAGAACTATCTAACGCATACTAGTAAATAAAATTACACATTCGCGTTTGAATCATCACATGTTGGCACGTAGGCCATTACATTAAATTGACAATACATATGGCTCTAGCCGTATTGCCCCAATCATGACACGCAGGACATGAATTTGTTACATACATGCATCACATACACATGCGGGCCATACCGATCACATGATTCCTGCAAAAACAAGTTAGGCGATCCGACGTCCAAACTTAAATAGCAGAAAACTCCACCTTCCCGGCCGAATTTGGGAAATCTAATTTCACTGAAACTACAACACAGTCACTGCCACATCTAAAATTTTCCGTAGATGAATTTTCATATAAAAATCGTCTCAATCCGAGTTCGTATGCAATTACGACTGTTTTACCGAACAACATGTTTTTGCATCTCTCTCGGCTCGGTAGTAGATCCAATCTACTATCGCCACGCATCACATGCGCCTGAGACTTGACCTAGATTCGATTCGACCAATCACGTTGATCTACATCTAGCCATGAATGGGTTTACGTGCATCACTTAACTACGATGGCGGATATCCGACTGGTAGGAGTAATTCGTTACACGACCATCATAGCAAGATCATGAACCCGATCAAAATTCATCTACAATCAAGCATATCTTCATATGCTCATGACCTAGATCAAAAACTACACAAGATGGCTCTTGATACCAATGTAGGGAAACGGGTAGGCTACGCTAGCTAAAACAATTTTAATCTACCGCGTAAACCTAGGAACCTTGCGAGTAGGAGATCACAGATCGTTACCACTAGACGCGCGGATGCAGCGGAACCGTCTCGGTGTAGGAGAGCGCGTCGATGTGGCCAGCAGTGCAGTTGCAACGTCCGTCTGGTCCATCTCGTCCTTGTGCTCCAAGCGTAGCACCTCCAAGGTATCCACACGTACCGGGAGGATGCGTCACAGTCTGGACTGCTAGGTCCGCGAGAGCAACGGGAGGCGCGGGCGTGGAGGGCGGCGGCGGCGGCCAAAAGGGTTGATAGCACCCCTAGCCCCTCCCACGTATATATAGGGGTACTAATGGGCTTCTATCTAATAGGCCCAATAGAAACCCTAATCCCTCATGGATCAATATCCCTTTGGGCCTTTAGTGGATCCAATCCAATTGGCTTTAGGGCATACATATCCAACATATTTGAATTTGGGTATGTGTACTGAAATTGATGATTTGGCATTAATTAACGAGGCATTTTGTTTATGTACCATTTTTGCCACTTTGTATTTCGACTTTATAATACAAAAGAATAAAGTCAAACAAATGCATCTGAAAATTACATTATGTAGTTTTGTTTGTTCCCTGTATTTGCAAGACGTGCATGAGTAATTTAGGGCCGTGTTTAGTTGAGTGTGGGAAAAAGTACTTTTTTTCTGGAATGCGTGTTATGTGAGGGAGATGAATAGGAAAGGTAAAAAAGGAATTTTTAGGGATGCGTGTTCTGTGAGGGGGATGAATAGGAAGTAAAAAGGACTTGTAGAAACTAAACACGCCCTAGATGTTATATATGTTATCCATAATGGGGTTTTCCCCTATTAATTGATGGATTAAAATTAAAAAAAAAGGAGGAGGGGGGCTTGTTGGGCCACTACAAGGCCCAAAGGACCAAGCAGCCCAGCAGCCACCAAATGGCTAAACAGCCAGCAGCATGCACGAAAGGGATAAGCGCTATCCGTTCCGCTGCTCGTCAACGATCACACGAGCGCATCGCTCGCGAACGAGATGCGTGGCGGCGGTGCTGGCGGCGCCCAACGGAGCTCTGAGTCTCGGGGGCGCATGGGGCCAAGCACGAGCGGCTGCTGCTGCTCCTCCTCACCTACATATTTGGGGAAGTTTCTCTTCCTCTGAACACTTGAGTTTTCTCCTCTCTCAGATCCACTCTCTGTTGGCTGCTCCTCTGATCCCCTCTCTCTGATGGTCGCCGGAGCTGCGTTTATGAGTTCTCTGGTGAGGGAATTTGGTACAGCTGTAGTGCCGCGCCTGTGTGGTGCCTTACTGCTGCCTGTGCTCCGTTCGGTGTCCGCCGTGGCCTGGTGACTGAGTCCCCTGCTGTGCAGCGTTCGCCTTCTTCTCGGGTCGATGCCGGTGACGTTCCCCTCGGCATCGACGTCAGCTCAGTATCTCCGTCAACCCACCGCCTTCGACGACTCAGACGTGAGCGGCAGAAGTTGGTTTTCTGGGATAGAACCTCGGTTCCCTGAGTTTATCTATCCACGTAGTTGATCTACGTGCTGTGAGTTTCCCATTGCCTTTCTCGGTTGTTCAAGTATTTATTAATGCAATCTGCTAGTATTCATGCTTGGGTGTGATTGCACATTTGTTGGGCGGATTTGATACTCGATGATGATAAGCGGTGTAGTGAGAAATTAGTGTGACAGTTCATAGAATTGATAGGGTTGTTCTTTGTCTAATCTTGTTTCATTCAATCCTGATTATTGGCTTTTCGTAGCCTCTGTTGTGGATTTATTAGTCTCTGTTTACTAGTTGCAGTAGCAGGAATTACTGAATTACTAGCGCTATTACTGAATTGCCTCTGATTACTAGTTGTAGTTCTGTTAGCTAGTAATATTACTGGATTACTGAATCGTAACTTGCCTGATTACTGAACCCCTCAGCACTTACTGAGTTATTGATGTTTTGTTCCTGTTTAATAATTGAGGCTGCAGTTTCTGTAATTGAGACTAGATTCAATTTTAGATAAAGGAACTTTTTGAATTCTGTTATTTTTTAGTAGAACTGTCACACTAGTCAAAGATCTAAATCACCTTGGCGTTGGACGGCTATCTAGAATAGCAACCCGCTGTCTGAGAGTAAAACATGAAAAGAATTTCTATATTCTTGTATTTTATCTGCCTACTTCATCTACCGAGTGTGTTTATGGATTTTCATATGAATATGGATGGAATTGTAATATGTGTACGAGCATTGGAATTTATTCTATTCATGTATGTAATCTAGGAACATGTATGTCATCTGAGGAATGTACTTATTATTTATGGAATTGTTATTTATTTTATTGTATTTAATTATGAAAGCATGTCTCTTATCTCTGCAATATTACAACAATCCAGAAAACCAACTTGTGCAATGGCTTCCAGTTCTGATGTCATTAAGCCTGAAGTGTTCGATGGCGCATGCTTTAAGCGCTGGCAGATCAAGACTCGCATGTGGCTCACTGATCTTAAGCTGTTCTGGGTAGTGGCAGGGGTTGTTCCCGAGGCTGCAGCACCAGATGCTGATGATGCAGCCAAGGCCACTGCCAAAGAGGCTAAGGATAAGTGGGATAAGGCCAATCAGGCTTGCTCTTCTAGGCTGCTGAACGTCATCTCGAACCGCTTATTTGACTTGTACTCCAAGTTTGAATCTGCTAAAGCCCTCTGGACTGAGTAAGAGTCCCAATTCTCTGAGGTGGACAATGGCAATGAGTCGTTTGCCACGGAGAGCTACCTCAACTACAAGATGGTTGAGGGAAAGTCTGTTATGGAGCAGTTGCAGGAGTTACAGCTCCTTGTGCGGGATTTAGTCCAATACAACTGCCTCCTGCCAGACAGCTTTCAGGTGAATGCGATACTGGCCAAGCTTCCGTCGTCATGGCGGGACTTTGTGACCGCGCGCCGCCACATGAAGATGCAGCTGACTCTCCCTGAGTTGACTACGGCTATCAATGTGGAGGAGCACGCAAGAGCCAGTAACAAGCTAGTCCAGCAGGTTCAGGCTCACATGGTGGAGAGGGGTGCAGGAGGGAAAAGCCAGAAGAAAAAGAAGGGTAACTTCTCTGCACAGAACCAAATCAAGATGCAGCCCAAGAAAATGAAGAAGAAAGTAGAGGACTTCATTTGCTATGGTGTGGCCAATCTGGACACCTTGCATGGCGCTGCCGTGACAGAAAGGGCAAAGGTCCTCATCCTCAGCGCAAAGAAGGAAATGTGGTGGTTAAATCCACCCCTGTAGGCTATGTACCTCAGGCCTTTATGGAAAGTTCATCAGATGACTGGTGGATTGATTCAGGTGCTATTGTCCATATTTGTGCTGACAGGTCTATGTTTTCTTCTATACAGGGATGCTCCAGCGGGCCAGTCTTGATGGGGAATGGCGTTCCGGCTGCTGTTCGAGGCATAGGACAGGTGTGTCTGAAGATGACTTCAGGCAAGACACTTGTCATAAAGGATGTGCTTTATGTGCCCTCAATGAACTGGAATCTCATTTCAGTGTCGCTGCTGCTACGACAGGGTCTTAAATTAGTGTTTGAGTCTAATAAAGTGATCCTGTCTAAATTTGGTGTCTTTGTTGGGAAGTCGTATGAGTCAGGCGGTTTGTTCCGTCTTTCAGTCTTGAACAATCATTCTTCTTTTGGATTCAATGTGGTTTGTAATAATTACAATTACATTAATGATGTTTGGCATTCCCGCTTATGTCATGTTAACTTTGATTCCATTAAGATATTAAGTGACATGCTTTAATTCCTGAATACAAGCACGTGAAAGGTTTAAAGTGTGGTATTTGTGTGCAAGCAAAGCAGCCCAGGAAGTCGTTCCATACGGTTGAGGATAGAAATACTACTACTTTAGAACTAATACACTTGGATGTATGTGAGATGAATGGTATAATTACTAAAGGTGGTAAACGCTACTTTCTTACTTTGATTGATGATGCATCTAGATATTGCTATATTTATTTGCTTAAAACCAAAGATGAAGCACTAGAATACTTTAAGATTGTTAAAGCTGAAGTTGAGAACCAGTTAGATAAGAAAATTAAAAGGTTGCGGTCTGACAGAGGTGGAGAATATATTTCTAAGATATTTGATGAGTATTGTGAAGAGTGTGGGATCATTCATGAAACCACAACCCCGTATGCGCCTCAGTCTAATGGGGTTGATGAAAGGAAGAACCGAACGGTGTGTGACTTAGCTAACGCTTTGTTGCAAAGTTCGGGGATGCCTGATGTCTGGTGGGGCGAGGCAGTACTCACTATGTGCTATGTCTTGAATAGGGTGGCGCCCCGTAATCGCGAGGTGACTCCCTATGAAGGATTTAGAGGAAGGAAACCCGATTTATCTCACCTTCGGACTTAGGGCTGCCTTGCAAAGGTAAATGTGCCGTTACCGAAGAAAAGAAAATTGGGACCTAAGACGTCAACTGTGTCTTTCTGGGTTATGCACATAATAGTGCAGCTTACAGATTTCTAGTGGTCCATTCCGAGACGAGCAAAGTCGCTGTAAATGTCATTATGGAGTCTCGGGATGCGACATTCTTTGAGAACATTTATCCTTTGAAGGATAAGGAAGTAGTGGCCCCAGATGGTCCAAACAGGACATACTCTCTACCCTCGTCGGTCTATGACCCAACTCCTGATATAGAGTTGAGGAGGAGTAAGAGACAAAGGACTGAAAAGTCTCTGGGAAATGATTATATCACTTATCTAGTGGATGAAGAACCACGCACCATCACAGAAGCCTATGCATCGCCTGATGCAGACTACTGGCGAGAGGCTGTCCATAGCGAGATGGATTCCATCACCGCTAACGGAACTTGGGAGCTGTCTGAACTCCCAGCTGGTTGCAAGCCCGCGGGCTGCAAATGGAACTTTAAGAGAAAGAGAAGACCCGATGGTACTATAGAAAAGTACAAGGCCCGTCTAGTGGCTAAGGGTTTTTCTTAGAAAAAGGACGAGGACTACTTTGACACGTACTCCCCGGTGGCTCGACTGCCCACAATTCGAGTGCTTTTAGCACTGGCTGCAGCATATAAGTTCCATGTTCATCAAATGGATGTGAAGACAGCATTCCTAAATGGAGAGCTGGAAGAGGAAATTTATATGGAGCAACCTGAGGGATTTGTGATAGACGGTCAAGAGGACAAGGTCTGTCACCTGATTAAGTCTTTATATGGTCTCAAACAGGCTCCAAAACAGTGGCATGAAAAGTTCGATAATACTTTGACCTCTGCCGGATTTTGTGTAAACGAAGCCGACAAGTGTGTATTATCGATATGTTGGGGGCAAATGTGTCATTCTATGTTTATACATGGATGACATACTGATATTTGGGACTGATCTAGACATGATCATGGAGACAAAGGCATTCCTTTCTAAGAACTTCGATATGAAGGACTTAGGTGAAGCTGATGTAATATTAAACATGAAGCTATTAAAAGGTGAAGATGGGATTACTCTGACACAATCTCATTATGTGGAAAAGCTCTTAACTCGTTTTGAGCATATGGACTGCAAGCCAGTTTCCACACCTTATAATCCATCCTATAAGCTGTCCAAAAATGAGGGCGAGCCTATAGACCAGCTGAAATATTCTCAGATCATCGGATCCCTTATGTATCTTGCTGGAGCAACAAGACCAGACATCTCGTATGCAGTATGCAGGCTGACACGTTATATGTCCAGACCAGGAGAGAGGCACTGGGTTGCTTTGATAAGGATACTTCGGTATTTGAAGGGTACAATGAATTTTGGTATTAAGTATACTAGATATCCGTCTGTGTTGGAAGGATTCAGTGATGCAAACTGGATTTCAGACTCAGACGAGATGAAGGCTACAAGTGGCTATGTGTACACTTTAGCTGGTGGGGCCGTGTCATGGAGATCATCTAAACAGACGATAATCACACGATCCACCATGGAGGCTGAATTAGTTGCTCTTGATTCAGCAGCATTGGAGGCTGAATGGTTGAGAGAACTGTTGTCAGACCTTCCAATGATAGCAAAGCCGATACTCGCTGTCTTAGTATACTGTGATAATACAGCTGTGATACTTAAAGTGCACAGTAGAAAAGACAACAATAAATCCTCGAGGCATATCAAAAGACGACTTAAGTCGTATCCGCGCGCTAGAGAGATTGGTGTAATGACGACAGATTACATCAAGTCTGAGAGGAATCTTGCAGATCCTTTCACCAAGGGACTGGCTCAAAAGCCAATCCAAGCAGCAAGTATAGGAATTGGACTCATACCCTGCTAAAGGTTTCAACTGCGGATAACTATCCTGTCTGACCGGAGATCCCGAGACGCAGGCTCTAGGAAACGAAGCATCGTGAAACCAAGAGCACAACCCATATTCGAGTCTCATTTGCTACAGTGCTCTTACTGTATGGCAGGTTAAGCAACATGATTTTAATAAACTCTGTGCTTTAAGCGGAAATTCTCCTACAGTATTTCCTGAAAGAGTTTACCTATGCGAGCTGACTGTGGGGTCGCAGTCCGTGAGAGTACAGGGTTTTCCTCTCTAGTGAGCTTGTTAATGGATACAAAGGGCATGACCGTAACGCCCTGCCCCGTAATAGAAAAAGATTTGCTGCCTAGTACTATGTGCCTTTTGTTCAAAAATTTCTCACACTAAGGTTTATGGATCAAGGCGTAGTCCTCCGTTTACCCGTGGGTTTTTGGAGATCATCAGGATAGGCTTTGGTTGAAACCTAACAAGTACCTCTGCCGAATAATAGTATATAAAACAGTATGTGGGCTCAATGACATCGAACAGGAAATTAAAAGTGAAAAAAGGTGGGCATTGTTATCCATAATGGGGTTTTTCCCTATTAATTGATGGATTAAAATAAAAAAAGGAGGAGGGTGGCTTGCTGGGCCACTACAAGGCCCAAAGGACCAAGCAGCCCAGCAGCCACCGAATGGCTAAACAGCCAGCAGCATGCACGGAAGGGATAAGCGCTATCCCTTTCGCTGCTCGTCAATGCTCGCACGAGCGCGTCGCTCGCGAACGAGATGCGCGGCGGCGGCGCTGGCGGCGCCCAACGGAGCTCTGAGTCTCGGGGGCGCGTGGGGCAAAGCACGAGTGGCTGCTGCTCCTCCTCCTCGCGTACATATTTGGAGAAGTCTCTCTTCATCTGAACACTTGAGTTTTCTCCTCTCTCAGATCCACTCTCTGTTGGCTGCTCCTCTGATCCTCTCTCTCTGGTGGTCACCGGAGCTGCGTTTATGAGTTGTCTGGTGAGGGAATTTGGTACAGCTGCAGTGCCGCGCCTGTGTGGTGCCTTACTGCTGCCTGTGCTCCGTTCGGTGTCCGCCGTGGCCTGGTGACTGAGTCCCCTGCTGTGCGGCGTTCGTCTTCTTCTCGGGTCGCTGCCGGTGACGTTCCCCTCGGCATCGACGTTAGCTCAGTATCTCTGTCAACCCACCGCCTTCGACGACTCGGACGTGAGCGGCGGAAGTTGGTTTTCTGGGACAGAACCTCGATTCGCTGAGTTTATCTTCCCACGTAGTTGATCTACGTGCTGTGAGTTTCCCATTGTCTTTCTCTGTTGTTCAAGTATTTATTAATGCAATCTGCTAGTATTCATGCTTGGGTGTGATTGCACATTTGTTGGGCGGATTTGATACTCGATGATGATAAGCGTTGTAGTGAGAAATTAGTGTGACAGTTCATAGAATTGATAGGATCGTTCTTTGTCTAATCTTGTTTCATTCAATCCTGATTATTGGCTTTTCGTAGCCTCTGCTGTGGATTTATTAGTCTCTGTTTACTAGTTGTAGTAGCAGGAATTACTGAATTACTAGCGCTATTACTGAATTGCCTCTGACTACTAGTTGTAGTTCTGTTAGCTAGTAATATTACTGGATTACTGAATCGTAACTTGCCTGATTACTGAACCCCTCGGCACTTACTGAGTTATTGGTGTTTTGTTCCTGTTTAGTAATTGAGGCTGCAGTTTCAGTAATTGAGACTAGATTCAATTTTAGATAAAGGAACTTGTTGAATTCTGTGATTTTTGAGTAGAACTGTCACACTAGTCAAGGATCTAAATCACCTTGGCGTTGGACGGCTATCTAGAATAGCAACCCGCTGTCTGAGAGTAAAACATGAAAAGAATTTCTATATTCTTGTATTTTATCTGCCTACTTCATCTACTGAATGTGTTTATGGATTTTCATATGAATATGGATGGAATTGTAACATGTGTACGAGCATTGGAATTTATTCTATTCATGTATAATCTATGAACATGTATGTCATCTGAGGAATGTACTTGTTATTTATGGAATTGTTATTTACTTTATTGTATTTAATTATGAAAGTATGTCTCTTATCTCTGCAATATTACAACAATATACTCCCGCAGGCTTGGTAAAGGATGTCGTTTAGGACATTATCATGGTTTCCAAAACGTAACTTTGACTAATACTTTTGACTATAACATATTTATAAATATTTAAAAAATATTTTTATGAAACTATATTTCAATACAAATCTACACATATCATTTCACATTTCTAAACCTAACACATCAAAAAATATTTGCATTCCAAATTTAAAAATTTTGACTTATGACAATCTCATAACGATTTGTGTATGTCAATGATTCAACTGCAATGATGTCAATGGATTTTCCATGTCTGCTATAATGCCCACAGTACTTGGAGGGAAAAAAAAAGTAACAATAGCAGTATCTTTTTATTGAGTTTCAGGATTGAGCAGAAAAAAATGTGTTCATTGTTGTATGTACAATTATCCGAACTCTCTTGTTTGAGCTAGCTTTGCTTCCTGATTTAGTTGTCTCCGTGATGAAGCTTCTATTTGTAGATTTTAATAGGAAATTATACATTTCTGGAAAGTATAACAAAATTTCAGATCAAGAATGATTTCAAGTCAGGCCGTGGCTGGCTTGAGAGTTGAGACTAAACAAGGTGAGACGTGGACTCCATCAACAGAAGTGAACTAAATTTTGGTTGGGTCCCGACAGACTGCGGACCAAGACGATGTTGTTGCCTGAAGCAGGGCAAGAATGGCCTCTGTGGCGGACATGGAATCGAACTCATTGGTATCCAATCTTTTGGGGTGATTATGGAAGGGATTAGCAAATAGATACAGTGTATTCTATAACTCGCAGATTAGACTTGGGATTTTATTCATGTGGGCCTGCACTTGCTGCTGAAGAATAATCCATAACCATGTCCACACTCAAGGCTCGTATCGCCGTCAGTCTGACAAAGAATCCATAACTGGAAAATGTATCTCAATCATCAGTCATCATAGATGGCGATGAGGGGACATAAAACTCTTGGATCTCTACGACTAATCAGAATCAGTTGTTGAGAACTTGCCAAAAAAATTTCTTTATTGCTACTTCTTACATCGTATGCCTGGGAATGCTCCTGCAAAACCTCAACAAAACATACCAAACAATATAATTGGTGCGTCATTTCTTAAAGAGCAAAGTACGTCACCGGTCCATAAACTTGTTCCATCGTGTCATCCCGGTCCTTAAACTCACAAATCGACCAGGTAGGTCCTCAAACTTGTTTAACTATGCCATCTCGGTCCCTAAACTTACGAACTACCCGTTTAGGTCCTCAAACTTGTTCATTTGTGTCATTTCGGTCCTTAAACTTAATTTCTACTATCATATGTTTATAGAGTTTGAAACTTTAAATTTAAAATTAAATTTTAGTATAAAAATGACTTTAAACGAAAAAAAATTAACTATAAAGTTATAGATCGTGTCGAGGGCTACAATTTTGGTATAAATTTTTTTTGAGAAGTCACCGGGGGGACGAAAAGTCCCCACCTGAATTTCATTAACCACAGATTTCGGGCTAGCCGGTAATGGTTTTGGTGCGAGGCACCATACAAACATTTAGCCACTGAATGACCAGAACAACATGAGCAAAAGGGAACAACCTCAGAGTACAACATAGAGGAGAGAGACACAAGTAGCTAACAATTCACAGACAAGAGCGTGACACTGTCGAAAGCAACCATCGATCACCGATTATCGCCACCACCGAACAACATACTTGCCAATTACACTTTAGCCGTTGCACCCTGCGCCACCTCTCGTAGCTACGCCGCCCCGCTGCTTTCCTCCATCTGAGGTACACCCAGCGGGATGGGGACTTGAGGCGGAGCGAGACACACAGGCCGAAGCTCACTGGAAACGACGACCTTCCTTGGAGCTGATGGTGACACCTCCAGCACATCTGGGCTCCACGTACCATCATCCAACGCAGCTCAAGGGGAGGAATCCTTGAAAGGGAATGAAAGAAGAGGTGGATACACCACCCGGCATTTGATTTTCTGGCACCACAACAAGAAGAGCGCCGACGAAGCAGAGGCGTCGGGAGGGGACATTCTTCGAATCACGACAGCAACAAACAACTAGTACCAACATATCCATGACTCTTGGGCTCTTGTGAGGGTAATCGGCATCTGAGCTATTTGTGATCTGTGCAAGCGATGCCTTCAGGAAGGGAACAACATCGATGATGCTGCCATCGCCCATCCGGAACACCAGATTTGGATTTTCACCCTAAGACCCAAGATGATAGTGTGGCATGTGATTCGTCGACGGCGCCTCCAAGGAGCCAGTGGCATATGAGAATGCCATCGCCGCCGGCACCGACATGAGTCGGGCAGAGCTTTCACTCAGAACCAGTCCAGCACGTACCTTGCAAGCTCATGGTGCCGCGCAGTTGCCAGCTGCAACCATCGCACCTTTGCATCGGCCACCCCTGAGATGGGGTCCCTGCGCCGATCCCCTAGTCTCCGACACAAGATCCAGCCTGGGCAGTAGTAGATCAGACCATGGGGACACCAGATCGGGACTCGGGGAGCCGGAATAGCACGTCGGGCCGTCGGAGCCATGGACGTCGCCGTGAGGGGGTTTCCCTGCGCGAGGTGGAAGAGGGCCCCACGACAGTCTTCCTCCGAGGTGGACTGTTGCTGGCCGGTGGCCAGCGCCCGATGACGAGGTTGAGGGGGACTGCTGGTCGACACCCGGAGGGAGAAGGTTGCGGCCATGGCTGCTGCATATAGGAGAGGAGAGGCTTCATGGGGAGCAGCAGATCCATTGAGGGAGGCCCCGCCCCCGCCGTCCTCGCGCTCGCACAGGCTTCCCGCGAGGCACTCCGACGGCGGTGAGGTGGGAAGTGGGGTTGGGGAGGAGGGGCGGCGGGGGCGGGGGCAGTCCGCCCGAGTCGCCCTAGGGGCGACGTGAGCGGCTCGCTTTTTTCCCGTTCGTCTGCTCCCATTTTGGTATAAATTTTGTCTTCATTCGAGTTCATATGAAAAAGTTACCAATAGTTTTTTTATATGAAGTTTTTATATCATCATATTTTGACTCATATTAGACTAAAAACTAAGTTTAAGGACCGGGATGACACAAGTGAACAAGTTTGAGGACCTAAACGGGTGGTCTACAAGTTTAGAGACCGGGATGACAAAACTGAATAAGTTTGAGGACCTAAACGGTCGATTTGCGAGTTTAGAGACCGGGATGACACATAAGGGCACGTACAACGGTTTAGACAGCTGTTGTCTTTTTGTCATATATAGACAGCTAAATAGACAACTTATACAACAGTTTAGATATTTGCTGTCTTTTTACCATCTGCAAAGGTATTAATTCATTTTTGTAACACGTAAATCGTGATGATCTAATGCAATTGGATCTTTGTAGTCATTTTGATGTTACTATGAAACAACAGATGCTGCTATTCAAATAGGCTCTATATCATCTTAATGGCCCCATCTGTCACTAAGGCCAGTCTCAATGGGAGGTTTCATGGGAGTTTCATAGGCATTAAACACACTACCACGTCATCAGTTTTGCTGACATGGCAGGGTAATTAAGAAAGGAGTTTCATCACCATAAAACCCCTGTGGCACGGTTACCTAGTTTCCAGTCTAGGCAACTGTGTCCATGAAACCTCCATGAGACTGGCCCAAGGCGTACTCCTTCATCCGAACTTATCCTCTCGTCACCACCAACCTCCTGCGCCTCCACTAACCAGCCGCTGGTCATCTCCACCTCTCCCTGCATTTCCTGTACCCAAGCTATGGAGCTCGCCTAGGCCCCACGTCTCCACCCATGGAGCTCGCCGAGGGCCCAGTCATGGAGCTCCCCTACACCATCTCGCATGAGGCCCGAGCTCAGACTAGCTATGGAGCTCCCCTGCACTTGCGGCTTGCAATCTCCAAGCACCGAGCAGTCTCCGCTCCGCACTATGGTGCGCCTCTTCTCTGGATGCGCTGCCTTGCTGCACGGGAGAAAGCAAATCCCACTCCTGCGCAACGGATCCATGAGGCCGTCGGGCGTCGGCCAAATCCTACAACACGCACATGGGGCTGGCGACTCACATCGGAGCTTGTGCATATGCCGTCGCCGAACGAGGCGACAACTCCATCTTCTTTCTTCAATTAATGAGGTCCACGTATACTAATTTGCTGACGTGGGACTAAAATAGACGAGGTCGTCTCTGGGTTGTGCCTGCCCTACGTATAAGGGTGTGTTTAGGGGCCTGTTTAGTTCGTAAAAGTCCTTTTTACTCCCTATTCATCCCCCTCACAGAACACGCATCCCAAAAATTCCTTTTTTACCTTTCCTATTCATCTCCCTCACATAACACGCATTCCAGAAAAAAAAGTACTTTTTACCAACCTCAACTAAACACGCCCTAGATTGTAGGAAAAAACACTGTAGCATAAGAAAAACACTGTAGCATTCGCTGGGAAACGTGTTTTGTGAGGGAGGAATAGTGAAAAGTTGGAATGAATGTGAAAAGTTAGAATGAACAGTGAATAGTTGGGAAACATGGCCTAAGTTTACATAGAAGTTTAAGGACCGGTGATACACTTTACTCTTTCTTAAATATATAATATGCCTCTGCACCGTCTGCCCTTCCTTCGACTGCAAGCTACTTTCCCTCGTGGCACTCATCAAGCGCCTATCGAGTATAGCCCCGGTGGGTGGCTGCATGACACACCTCGTACGGGGCACGCCAGCACAGTCGACTAAGCACTTCCTTGCATAATGGGGGTTGTGTTAGCATTAGTACAAGATTGCAAGCAATTGTGGATCCACCACAATACTGAATACGCGCCTTCCTGGTGATCGGCGTCACGCGCAGCGGCATGCTCTCGGGGCAGGCCTCTCCCTCCCACCGCCAACCCCCCCCCCCCCCTCCCCATTTTTTCTTTTTCTATTTTCTATTTTCTATTTTTTCCTTTTTTCTATTTCTATTTCATTACTACTTTTCTAATATTTATATGTTTGAGTTATGTTAGTCATAAAAGTTGTGTTATAAGATTATTATGTAACAAGTTGGGAGGAAAAAGTTATATGCACAAATGGAATGACGTTCAGAAGGTGTGTGTACAAATTATGTGTATAACTTTTATGTGTCCTAAAAGTTACGCTAAATCATATTTCGGAGTACAGTTGTATACATAAATTATGCATATAAGTTGAATGTTAAAATCATATCCATGTCAAAATTATACACACAAGTTATGTGTCAAAGTTGTATATGTAAGTTATTATTTTTCAAAAAATAAAAAGTTGCATAAAATATTTTTTTCGAAAAATGAATCGGTGGTGGAGATCGACCGACAACCCCTATTGGCGGTCGCCCGCTAATCATGGTGCCCTTGGATCTACAGCCCAAGCTAGGCGGGGGGGGGGAGTGGTGACACCCAGGTGTGGCCCAAAATAATGCATGTAGTGTTAGTACACATTTGCTCATGTAGTTTGAAATCCAAAATTTCTATCCACCTTTTTTTAGATCTTAGCTTACCTATCTTTCGGTGTTTGAGATTCGTGCAATTAAACGTGATCAATGGATAACCCCCCCCTCCCCCAAACCCTACCACCATCCCTACCCATGTTGCCGCCGGTACAGTCCGCCGCCGTCATCGCACCTCCGACCTCCAGCGGAACCAAGGTTACACGTCGCGGCCTTCAACATTTCGAGTTCACTGTTTCAACAATATGCGGTTGCAATAAGGGATTATCTCTTTTATATACTCACAACATTTCGAATTGCAAATGTTGAGCCTGTTTAACGAAAATGTTGAACATTTTGAAGCTAATTAGGCTAAAGTGGGCTTCAAATATAAATGACTTATCTAACCTTCCTCCTTCCACAAGATGGGAATGGGATAGGGCTCGTTAAAATCAGCCCAAGTATATCTTCATGATTGATCAATTTGTATCGGCCCAGCTACAATTCTGGGTCAGTCCCTGAATGCCCCTGTTGATGATTGGTATGGGTATTATTGGGCGATAACGAAAACCAAAAGGATACCTGAAAATCGCCAAGGTCAGCATGTTCAAAACTTAGTCATGGATGAAAGTTGTGTTCAAATGCTAATTAAGTTGTGCAGGACAGGTAGCTTTACTGCTCAGCTGCCGATGAATATTAGGCCATGTTCAGATTTCCAACTATTCACTATTCATTCCAACTTTTCACTATTCATTTCAACTTTTCACTATTCCTCCCTCACAAAACACGTTTCCCAACGAATGCTACAGTGTTTTTCTTATGCTACAGTGTTTTTTCCTACAATCTAAACACACCCTTATTGTAACATATCCAAGCCTTTTTCCTGTGCTGCACCTACTGTGTATGCCCGTCACTGGGAACTCGGATAGCAACTGGCTCTTCTTGCCTAGAGCTGCCAATTTCACCATGCGCTTTTTTTTTGGAGAGAACAAATATTTTTCCATAAGGTCTCAGCTCAGCAAATTGTGATCTTGTTCTTGGGTAGTTGGGACAGGGATACAGAGTCCGCAAGCACGGCATGAAGCATGTTTATTTGATCTCGACTTACTCAGTTGACTACTACATGAAACTTCTTTTTTATATATTTTCATAGGCATGTTTGATCCTGTGGACCATGGCATGATCCCGCAGCCCGTGTCCACTGGCAAATATGATCTCGCAGCGAAAGAGACGGTGCAGTCACAGAATTTCGCTCTTACACGTGTCGCAGTTTTCTACACAGTGTTTGGCTCCTGCTGGTATCATAGAGTGCGACTGTTTTTGGTAGTTCTGCAGGTCTGACCGCAACCTGGAAATGGACGTCCAGTATTTTCTTACGACACATTTTTTATTAATAAGAAAATAGAGAGAGAAAAAAGTCATACAAAGTTCAAACAGGTACAACACTGAGCCGAACTACCAACTGGATCAATGTGTAAGATTTCAGCGGCACCGTTCATCTAAAAAAAAGGGTCCGACGAAAAATATCAGCGCAGCAATTATCATCCACCAACCACTTGTATAGTTGTATGCAGATGCAGACGTGCAGGCGGTGGGTGAGAAGGAGGCACCTAACACTGTCACCTTTGCCTCCGCCGTGGGGCCCACATGATGACAAGGAAACCAAAATGGTCTACATAAACCACTTCACTACCAACCAAGATTCTTCCAAGAGCAAGCAAATGGCTCCTTAATCCACGCACTAATCAGACCAGGCCTGAATCTGAATGGTGGTGTTTCCTTTGATTTCCTCCATCCAGGAGCACTAAACTGATTATGATGGCGAGCAAGTAGTTGCAGGTGAGCCGGCGTGACGATCGGACGGAGCAAGCAGACGAGATTGCTGCATGTGTTGCGGTTGCAGAGGATGCTAAGGTAAGGTGAGGTGAGGTGGCCCATCAATGGTTGTTGTGGTGGTAGGAGGAGCACCAGCGTGCCATGCATGAAGAGTAGAGATGCAGCTGGGGGTATGGTATGGGTTCTTTACTTGTTTCTCTCTTCTTCCTCGTCAGCTGGGAGCAAGCAGTCGCTCAATCAATCAGTGAGCATGGAATTGACAGCCAATTAGAAGGAAAAAGTCTTTTGGGTGCTTGTAATGGGTGGGCTGCTTGTTAGTGACTGATGGATCTGTCGTTACACTTTTTTATCTTTTGCTTTGTAAATAACACTCTCTTCCTTCTCTTTTAATTGAAAGGCAGAGCTCCATTCATTTCGGGAAGAAAAAAAGCGATCGAGATGGCGAATGTAGAATATGAAGATTTCTGAGAAGAGCAAGGAGCTTTAATTTTAATCACGGTTGTTGAGATGCCGAAAACTGTAGGTTATGACTTTAAGCCTTCTTTAGTTGATAAAGTTGGGAAAAGTTGGAGGTACGAATAGTGCATTGGTAAACGTGTCTGTAAGAGAAGATGTGACTCGATATGACTAGAAAGTTGGTGAAAGTCGAAGAACTAAACAAAACCTTAATCTTGGCGGGGCCAAAAATCCAGATTCCTCTGAAGAAAACGCCTCTGATCCTTCAGTCTTGGTCACGTGGCCTGTACTGCTGCACCATGGCTAGCTGCCCTGTCCTGCATGCACCACCAGGTGCATATACTATATACGATGCACCGACTGATCGATGACGTGTTCAGTCGGCTGGTTTCCAAGTCTCATAAACGTTAGATTCTGGACTAGAGATGAACCCGAAGTCCCAAACTAATTGGATGGTACGGACTGCACCTGATCATTAGTCAGTAGCTGGTCAAACCCCAGTTACCAAAGATGTTCTAACTAGCTAGTTTCATGGCAACAAGGGAAGTATAAAAATAATTTTCGCATGAAAGGTAGCATGGAAAAACTTTGTGTGCAGTCCTGCAAAGCGAGGCTCGTGCAGTCCCTACGCGGCCGACGTGTGAGGACTGCAC
Organism: Digitaria exilis; assembly: GCA_015342445.1. Classification (NCBI taxonomy): domain Eukaryota; kingdom Viridiplantae; phylum Streptophyta; class Magnoliopsida; order Poales; family Poaceae; genus Digitaria; species Digitaria exilis. The sequence continues at coordinate 1,645,683 of JACEFO010002054.1, forward strand.
GGGCTTCGCATTGCAAAACTGCTGTACTAAATTTTTTTCAAGGTAACACAGCCCACTCACTCTCCATTTGAGCTTTTTTTAAGAAAGGAACTAGATTCCATTAAATTAAAATATTTTTCACACTCAAATTACATTATTGAAGCACATCACTAAGCCCATATACTTTATCTTTCTCGCATCCGACAGTGTAAACTCCGTCAGGAAGGGCCATCGTAACCATGAAACTACAACAGGTCTAAATTCAAGAACCATTGTCCCAACCAACATAAGGCTCCACGAACACGAACCAGTATGAAAAGTACAAGACGATGAAAGCAGATCATATCTTCTGAAGGTTAGGACATAAGATCTCACACCACTAGCATCACCAGCACCGCCACCAGCCGTACGGGGCAGATCCACTGTCGTCGCCAGCAGTAACACCGAGGATACTATAGATAAGGAAATATTGATCCAATCCCTCCTCGAGGATTATACCAACATACACCGATCTCTTTGGAAAGCGTCATCACCGAAGACCTTGAGTCCTCGATGCATCCACTGGAGATCCGGTATGAAAGAGAAAATCAGATCGAAAATATTGAAACGGCCACCAAAACTACCCCAAATTATTATGAAGAAAAGAAAATTTTAAAAAAACAATGTTAAAAATATTGGCAGGTGGTAGAAGAACATGGGCTGAAGGCCGGAAGGCGATGACGGCCCTAGGATGGCGGGCATACGCGTGGGACACCAAGGCGGATTAATGAGCTGGCGAAGCTAGGTTCACTGAACATAGACGTGTTTGCATGTCAAATAATCCCATCATCTGTCTGCTGTTGTCCAGAGTGTGTAGCGACTCTGAAAATCCATGATGTTTTAACTAAGGAGGTGTTTGGATCCACCTTGTTAAAGTTTAACGTACATTTTTTAACTACTTTTAACAGGAAAGACATCCAAACACCCATGTTAAAAGGGAGGCGTTAAAGTTTAACACCCCAAAATCTTTACCTGGTTTTGAGTTGGTAAAACTTGTTAAAAAGTTGTTAAAAGGTAGCTGGTTTGAGAAAAAAGACATTTGTACCCCTATTGTTAAAGGTGGGTGGTTTGATAAAAGGTTAATGAGGGGCAAGAAAGTTTTTTTTACACCTACTGCTAAAATAAGGTGTTAAATTTTAACATGGATCCAAACAGATGATTGTTAAACTTTAACACCTATTTTTTGAAATTGTTAAATTTTAACACCTTGTTAAACTTTAACCAGATGGATCCAAATAAGCCCCAACCATCCATTTTCCAGCAAAGTAGCAAATTCAGTTCCAAGGAGGGAACTGAAATTTCTCTCTTGATCTCTGGGAAGAACCCATGCACGTCAAGAAATGCGATACTATACTAGTGGCATATAAAATCAAGAATTTAAGATTTTTTTTTTTACAAATGAGAAATTGGCGGCTTGCGGTGTGGGCTCTCGACGCGCGTGCCACTTTCGCCGCGTAGTGACTGTGGCCTCGCCAGGACAAGGCCACGTGAGGCCCTGCCATTGGCACCTCTCAGGCTATCACTCTCAAGTGGTTTTTCTTTTAACTTTGTTTTTTATGCCTAAATAAACCTGCAGAAACAAATTAGCTGGAGACAACAACACAACGGAGCCTGCTGCAATACATCCTGTTGTCTTTTGTTTGTTGATTTTTTTTGGTGTTATGCAATTATAATTTTTCTCTCGTATTTTTAACTTTCTAGATTGGCTTCAATGCTTCAGTCTAAATAGTTAATGTTTTTCGAAAGACCTTTATAAGCGTTGATGGCCAAATTGACACATAGCCGATTCAGAGAATCTAGCAGGTTTGTGAAACCAGAACTTCCGGTTTTGCTAGGAGTCCAAGTAGAATTAGGCAATCTGATGGATTCTCGGTTTGTAAAAGGGTTTCCTTGTGGGACAAGACCTCCCCACCCTATAAATACAAAGGGTTGCGGCCGATTGAGGTTTATCACAACACAATCGATCAAATACGTTATTTACTTTTATCTCCAAACCCTAAATCTTTTGCAACCTCTTTTTGCTTTCTTTCATCGTCTCGACGGCGACCGAAGACGTTCTGAGTAGCCTGCCGATCTCAGAGCAAGACGCACAATCGCGGACAGGGTCCCTCCCGGGGTGGTGATTTTAGGTTTTCCGGCGAAACCCGACAGAACCGGAACTTCCGGTTTACGCAGGATTTTGCCTGAGTTGATTCCGACGACCCCGCGATCTAGCGCTTGCTGTGTGTTGGCTAGAAAAAAAAAGTCGACAATAAGTTAATGTAAATTTGCCCTTGTCTTTGCATGGTCGTTGACTAGATTCAAAATCACATTGTTAAATAGACATGGACAAAATCACAATTACAGGTTAAAGTAAGTAGAAAGAACACAAATGGCCTTGTTTGTTCGAGCAGAGCGCTCAGCGCTGAAAGCAGACATACTCCTACATCTCACTGTCCGTGACGTTTGCAGGACCGCCGCGCCCGCATGGACGGGAAACACGTGCCTGGACCGTCAGCACTGACACGTACTCCTTTGTCACAACCTGTCCAACGCTCAGCCTCAAGTGGTGTCTGGTGTGGTGTCAATTTCTCTCGTCAGTTTTTTCAAATCTCGTATTTTTTTAGTTTCTCTCTGGCGTGTTGGCCTTGATCGATCGTGTCGATTCTTCAAGGCTCGGAAAGACTCAAAACTCGACTAATTAGATTCTCTTGCATGCGTTCCAAAATGCATGGGCCATTGATCGAGCAATGGTGGCCATTCGTGTCTTGTCCTTTCTCGGACCTCTCATTCATTCTAGCAGGAAATTTTCTTTGTTGCATTTTTTCTTTGCATTTTGACGTGGATCTATCTTATGTGTGCTGTCAATTCACACAGCTAGACGAGGCATCAATATATAATGGCATCGATCAGGAGCCGATATACGACTGATAGCTATGCATAACTGGAATTGCAAGTATAGAAATGTCAATGCAAAATATGGTTTTTGCAGAGAAAGACCAAAGCACAAAGGACAATTGTGTTTTAAATAGGTGGACACTTGTTTTATAGAATTATTTATTATATTTTATTTGCATTGCTTCGTATTTTGTTTCCTTAGCCCTAGCTAGCACAGTATTGGGAGTGGGGCACGAAATGCAAATTGGAGCTAAAAACGAAACGAAAAGTATAGCATACACTACATCCCTATAAGCCAACAACCAGCATAATGTGGCAATAGCTAGAAGTATAATTAATGTCCTTCAGAAGAAGAAAAAAAAATCTGGTCCAACAATTACGGTGTTTTTGTTTTGTATTTCTCAGAAGAAAAGTATGCACTGCTGGATTGTAAAAAGGACATGCGCAAGTAGCGCGCCACTATCTCACCAACTCCCCAACCTCGCCATTTTTTATATTAATTTTCATTTTGGTGTCACCTACTCCCACGACGCCAGCGCGCCATCAATCCCCATGTGTTTGCTACATCAACTGCTGCTACTGGGTCATGACTCATGAGGCCTTATTTTCATTGGCATATTCATTCACGGAGAACAATTATTAAAAATAAAACAAAATAAAAGAAAAGAAAGAAAGAGACGGGCCCATGCATGGTCCTTTCGGTGCTAAGCATGATGGTGTTAAACTACAGATACCGTTTGCTAAAAAAAAAACTAGAGATACCGAAATACATAGGAGTACTGAATGCTTACAATTTAGTAGCTGCCACGCTGCCATCGATCGTGCGTAATGATGATGAACCACTGAAAGGGAGACAAGCTTTGTAAAAAGCGTCTTCGTTTCGGTGAAAGCACAATTGGCACGGGCACGGCCCTGGATGCGTATTATCATGTCCTGCAAAATAATGTTCCCCTTTTTTCTCTGAAATAGTGAGATCGATTTGCAGAACTTAACTAACGTGTAACAATTTAGTGCAAATATATTTTTCCCAATAAAGTGCCAATCAGAAGCTCCCATATAGCTGAGAAAAAGGTAGTGGGCAGATTAGTAAAAATACAAAGCTGAAAGCTCTTCTTTCTTTTTCTTTTTTTGGTACACATATAAAGGTAGTTAAAAACTTAAAAATAAACAATGCATCAAAGTGCGTGCTCTAGGGAGCGAGCAGATCAACACACATAACTGGTGATAAGTCAATAAACAGCCAAGGTGGCCACTGTCAAAGTGGTGTAAAGTAGGCAATGATGAATGATTGTGTGCACTTGACTGGACGAGACTAATTTACGGTGACCTGCCACTTATATATATAAGATTGACGATTACGCTAACCCACTTAGCGGTGAGAGGTTAGTTTCGCTCGTTTGCATCTGTCGTTATCTCCATTGTTTTCTCAGTAATAACTTAACAATCCCTATCGAAAACATTCTGACTTTTTACCAGATACAATGAAGTTACTATGAACATAGACAAGCAAGCATTTGTTACCGCTCGTAGAAGATAATATAAATCTAGACACCCAAAAAGATACCTATAATAACATGTATTTTTGGACGAAGGGAATATATAGTTCACATATCAATTTCGAGGCATGGATTGTTTTTTTGTTTTCTCAATTTACACCATATATGAAACATAAAGATTGTGAAGCTAGGGGTGCTAGGCATGTATACTATCATTCACAAAAGATCGTAAAACATAAAGACGAGATGGACATCATACATGGCCACATGCCACCACCTCCTTCCTCCATCCACGTAAATACTCCCTCCATCTCTAAATAATTATGGTTTCATTTTTAGAAAAACAACTTTAACCAAATACACATTAAAATATATTAAAATTTATAGAACAAATTAATATCATTAGATATATATTTGAATAACATCATTAGATATTAAAATTTGCGCAAACTTTGCAAAGGTTTTTTTTACATGTTTTTTTGCAAGGGGTATTTAGATCCACCAAAAAGTTGAAGAAGTGTATTTGCCATCTCTTAGCACGTGACCCAATACATTTTGTAAAAAAACATTTGCAAACTTTGAGAACTTTACAAAAGAGATATTTAGTTTCATTTCACAAAAAACCACAAATTTTTCGCAAACTGGAGCTATATGTCCCTCAACGGTAGAAAAATCGGAGAGTAAAAAAATCGAATGTGAGGAAGACAAAAAAAAAAACTGAAGGTGAGAGAGGCGAAAATAATCCTGAGCCACCAATCCTCTCCCCTGTCGTCTCAGATCCAGGGTTAACCAAACCGCTGTATGGCCGGTTTCTAAAACCGAAAAAACCGGACGGTTTACCGGTGAAACCGATCGGCTAACCGGTGGGAGCGGTTTTATAGTGTCGGTTCGGGGGTGGTTACCGACCGGTTTTGCAACCGGACCGGAGCGGTACGACCGGTTACCGCGAAAACCGGACCGGTTTGAACGGTTTTGTTAACCCTGCTCAGATCTCACCAACCCCGAAACCTCTGGGCCTATTTATAAGCCCCTCCCAAACCCCTTCCCTTTCCCGTGCTGCTCTCTTCCTCCTCCACCTCATCTCCGGCGCCTCCTCCGCTCCCGTCTCCCGGTGAGCACCCTCTTGGCCTCCCTTCTCCGGCGCCATGTACGGGACTTTTTGCTATTCGTATCGCGCTGAGCTGCCTCGGGGGATTCGATACGTGGGTGTCGTGCGTGGGATTCACCTGCTCTGCTTCCATCTGCTCCCGCGCGCCACCCGCCCGATCCATTGGCCCGGCGGCTGCGTCGGGATCGAGGGTCTTAAGATCCATTGGGTCCGGCGGCTGTGTCGGGATCGGGGGTCTTGGGCGATCCGCTTGCCCTCTCGATTGATTTGGTAGGATTGGGTTTGGCTTGGCTTTCTGGTGGACGCAGAGGATCGATCAGTCGATCTGATGCGGTTCGAGTCGATTGATTGCGCGTGTAGATCTGAGCGCTTCTCGCTCGAACGGTCCCGAAATCTGATTGCGTTTAGTCGATTTTCTTACTCTGCTCGGTTAGATCGGCTAGTTGATCGGTTCGTTCGGCCTCTTGGGGTTTTGGATCTGAGAGGTTTATCTTCAATGTCCACTCACTTACTGTCACGGAATCATTTTTTAGGTTGTTATATATAATATGAAGCCTTGTCGAGATCTATCTACCTCTTAAGACATTTTTATCAGTCGGCATGGTTCACTGCCCAATTCTGTATGGTTGAGCCTCGCCTCATTTTTAGTATTGGGATTACGGGATATGCCGTGTGCTGAGCTGTCCCAGATCCACCAGCGCTGGTTATGTGAAAGGGACAGTGCCCTCCACCAATTGTGGTTAGGTCAAGTTATCAGTTGGCCAGCACCCACCCCTTGGGACTGGGCCCAACCTTTTCTTAGAGGTTACCTACCTGCCTACCTTCCAGGCTAAACATAGGAATTTATTTATTAGTTTAGATTTATGTTTTTGGAAACCGGTGGATCTGATGGTAGAATCTCATGCACAGGAAACAGGGGTGGGGTTTTGTTAGGAACAAGATCCATCATAGTGGTATAACGGTTGGATTAGTAGTTCGAGAACCATAGAGTCACTGTCATTTTATTTGTCATCAGGATATCATAGTATTGTCATCAAGGCGTGGATACCTGATCTCTGTTGCAGATCACGTTTCCTTTGTGCTCTTTTATCAGCATGATCTTAGCCTTATTGTTCTCATGCATATCTTTGCTCTGTGTTACAGTATCAATGTTTTCTTGCTGCCGCAGCATTTCTGATTGCAATTCTATTTATGCTGCAGAAAGATGGCGTCCCACATTGTTGGATACCCCCGGATGGGCCCCAAGAGGGAGCTCAAGTTCGCTCTTGAGTCTTTCTGGGATGGCAAGAGCTCCGCTGAGGATTTGGAGAAGGTTGCCACTGACCTCAGGGCCAGCATCTGGAAGCAGATGGCTGATGCTGGGATCAAGTACATCCCCAGCAACACCTTCTCGTACTACGACCAGGTCCTTGACACCACTGCCATGCTCGGCGCTGTCCCAGAACGCTACTCATGGACCGGAGGAGAGATTGGGTTTGACACCTACTTCTCGATGGCCAGGGGCAATGCCACTGTCCCTGCTATGGAGATGACCAAGTGGTTTGACACCAACTAGTAAGTCATTTGGCTTCTACCAACGGTAATTTCAGTTCAGCTTACTATTTAACTTTTTTTTGCTAACATACTTTGTTCTACCTTTGCAGCCACTTTATTGTCCCTGAGTTGGGCCCTAACACCAAGTTCACCTACTCTTCTCACAAGGCTGTTAATGAATACAAGGAGGCCAAGGCGGTATGATTCTATCATTATATATCTGTTGTGTGCTATTCTATTCATATTAAGTCCCTAATTGTGTACTTTGACAGTGTATTAGTTACTCACGCATGCCTATAGTGACATCATAATTAGTCAATAAATTCTCTCATGAGTTTACTTATGCTGCCTTGTGCCTTCTGCTACAGAACCTCAAATTGATGGTGATAAGACATTTTTTAAAAATGCTCTTGATTACTAAATTTTTGTTAGCACAGAAACTTGGATAAAGATTGTTTTTGTCAAGGTCAAACTGGTTTTCGATTAACTAAGTTATTTTTAGCTTTGCAATTCATGTTTGAACTTGAGCATTGACACAAAAATGGGTTCTTCATGAGATTGCCAATGGTACAGTGCAATTAAGAATGTTTTATACATATTAAATGAGTGCTAAATTGTTTTACTGATGCTTTCATTGTCTTGTTTTTGTGATATTGCAAAGTTGAAATCTGCTTGCTTGCATGATTTACATGTTGTCTCTTCTCATGCAGCTCGGCGTTGATACCGTGCCAGTACTTATTGGACCAGTCTCATACTTGTTGCTCTCGAAGCCTGCCAAGGGTGTAGAGAAGGGATTCCCTCTTCTTTCCCTTCTTAGCAGCATCCTCCCGGTCTACAAGTAAGATTAAGATTATAAACAAGTTATTACTAACTACTGCCGGCTGAGCCTTAAGTTGATAATCTAATTTATGATGTTTATAGGGAGGTCATTGCTGAGTTGAAGGCAGCAGGGGCTTCATGGATTCAGTTTGATGAGCCCACCCTTGTCCTCGACCTTGATTCTCAAAAATTGGCTGCATTCTCCGCCGCATACACAGAACTTGAATCTGCACTTTCTGGATTGAATGTGCTTGTTGAAACTTACTTCGCTGATGTTCCTGCAGAGTCATACAAGTATGCTATTAAATACTAGTGCTCCTTTTTTCACAAATATTGTTCATTGTTTATTCTCTTTTTCTAACAGTCAGTATACTAATTGTCATTTTGCATGCAGGACCCTAACATCTTTGAGCAGTGTGACTGCTTATGGCTTTGACCTTGTTCGTGGAACCCAGACTCTTGAGCTTGTCAAGAGTGGTTTCCCTGCTGGCAAGTACCTCTTTGCTGGTGTTGTGGATGGGCGCAACATCTGGGCTGATGATCTTGCTGCATCCCTCAGCACTCTCCAGGCACTTGAGGCTGTTGTTGGAAAGGGTAAGCATATGCTTTCATTTGTCATTGGGCTGGATTTGGTTACAGCTGGCAATCTCTGATAGTGCGTACTATTTGTTCAGACAAGCTTGTTGTGTCAACTTCCTGCTCACTCATGCATACTGCTGTGGATCTTGTCAACGAGACTAAGCTTGACAGTGAGATCAAGTCTTGGCTGGCTTTTGCTGCCCAGAAGGTGGTTGAGGTTGATGCTCTTGCCAAAGCATTGGTTGGTCAAAAGGATGAGGTATGCCTTTTTTTTTAAAAAAATATTCTTTTCTCTCATAACTGGACACTGGTGTTCCCTTTTGCTGCAATCAAAATTATGCTGACCTATTCATATTTTCAAAATGGCATCTACAGGCTTACTTCGCTGCAAATGCGGCTGCTCAAGCCTCAAGGAAATCATCACCCCGTGTGACAAATGAAGAAGTCCAGAAGGCTGTAAGTACCAGGAACTAAAAGACTTAGCACAGTCTAATCCAATATGTTGACATGTACTGACCTCTTTTTGTATAATGTTGCAGGCTGCTGCTCTCAAGGGCTCTGACCACCGTCGTGCTACCAACGTTAGTGCTAGATTGGATGCTCAGCAGAAGAAGCTGAACCTCCCAGTCCTTCCGACAACCACAATTGGTTCATTCCCCCAGACCGTGGAGCTCAGGAGGGTCCGCCGTGAGTACAAGGCGAAGAAGTGTGTAACTGTTATGCTAATGCTTCACTTGTCTCTATGTTGGCTGTATTGCTTATTGGAAATTCACATTGCAGGATCTCTGAGGAGGAGTATGTCACTGCCATCAAGGAGGAAATCAGCAAGGTTGTTAAGATCCAAGAGGAGCTTGACATCGATGTGCTTGTGCATGGCGAGCCTGAGGTCAGTTCTCTTGAAGCTATTCGACTACCTCTCATATGTAGAAAGGTTTGGTTATTCTGTGCTAAAGTTCTGTGCTCACACTTAATTTTGTTGGCTATGTTTTACAGAGAAACGATATGGTTGAGTATTTTGGTGAGCAGCTCTCTGGTTTTGCATTCACTGCCAATGGTTGGGTGCAATCTTATGGATCAAGGTGTGTCAAGCCCCCAATCATCTACGGTGATGTGAGCCGCCCCAACCCCATGACTGTCTTCTGGTCGAAGACTGCCCAGAGCATGACTTCTCGTCCAATGAAGGGAATGTTGACTGGTCCAGTCACAATCCTTAACTGGTCCTTTGTCAGGAATGACCAGCCAAGGTCAGTCCCTTTTGACATAATATATTTTTTTGCTGCTCAGGATATCATTTCCCTCTTCCTTTTATAGCCTGACTTATGGCTCATGTTCTTCCAGGTTTGAGACCTGCTACCAGATTGCTCTTGCCATCAAGAAGGAGGTTGAGGACCTTGAGGCTGCTGGTATTCAGGTTGGCACTTTTTTGTCTATTGGCGTCTTGTTTAATTGAGGTTCATATGCAGTAATGGTTGATCATATCGCTAATGTTATTTTACTCTTGCAGGTCATCCAAATTGATGAGGCTGCTTTGAGAGAAGGTCTACCACTCCGCAAGGCTGAGCACGCTTTCTACTTGGACTGGGCCGTTCACTCCTTCAGAATCACCAACTGCGAGATTCAGGACACCACCCAGGTAAATCTTTTGAACTGTGCATTGGATCCTTGGCAGTATCATTTATCCATACCAAGTACCAACATCCCCAAAACATTCTATATGACTTAATTCTCTTGACAGATCCACACCCACATGTGCTACTCCAACTTCAACGACATCATCCACTCCATCATCGACATGGACGCTGATGTGATCACAATTGAGAACTCACGGTCCGACGAGAAGCTTCTCTCCGTCTTCCGCGAGGGTGTGAAGTATGGTGCTGGCATTGGCCCTGGTGTCTACGACATCCACTCCCCCAGGATCCCATCCACCGAGGAGATTGCCGACCGCATCAACAAGATGCTTGCGGTGCTCGACACCAACATCCTCTGGGTGAACCCCGATTGTGGTCTCAAGACCCGCAAGTACACCGAGGTCAAGCCCGCCCTTACCAACATGGTCTCCGCCGCCAAGCTCATCCGGACCCAGCTCGCCAGCGCCAAGTGAGAACCATCTCTGCGGCGGCCTTTTCTTTTAATTACAAGGAGGGTGCCATCAAAGCCATTATTTTGTCTTGAATAATCTGGGTCGTGTATCCGCTCTGCATGTGGTTAGGTTAGTCTTTTTCTTGGCACGATTATTGCACCCTGCTCATACTTGTGTTTACTCTTCATCAATTTGGTGGTTTTGAGGCAAGTTGTCCCGTGTACTTGTATTGTACAACCTAGTGGCTATCTGAAGTGTTTCATCCGCAACTCCGAGGTGTACTACGGCTCGAATCTACTCCATTGTCTTAGTGTCGGCAAGAAAATTGTCTGGTGCCATGTATTGAGCTGTTGTCTGTTGCTCACTTCCACTTAGATGAATTATCGTTGATTGTGTTGCCCTGTAACCTGTCTCTTGCGTCGCCATTCTTGGACACTGCAGTTGCTATGCTATTGGAATTTGGAACATGCAGGTTGTCGAAGAGTGTGTCATGCTAAATGAAATCCTTGCTATTACAGGATACTATGTTTATTTGATTTGACACATGAATCTGAATTTGTAACCTGCTGATTGTTTCACACGCCCAGAAGGCACTCTATTTTTGATTTCATAGAATTTACTGCTTTGATACAGGGGAGCGTGCTCTGTCCAGTTAATTTTGATATGTGCTTTCACAAAATTTCTACGGAAACATTATCATGTGTATGAGCTGGACAAAACATTGATGACCCGCTGCCTCCAAATCCAATTATGTATGCGTTGGTCGTACTGTACATTCTATCTCTGATTATTATCTTGAATGCTGAAATTATAGGCCAATTCTCAATCAACTTCCTCGTTAATTAGTTTTGAAATTCATTGTAGTTTTAACAACATTGATGATAAGAAATATGTCAATACCCTTTAGATAGGGACCTTGGAAGTAGGCAACATTACTCACCATTCCGATGGCAACAAAAGAAACAGGCCCGCGACATGGTAAACTGAAGGCTGGGTGGCAAGGCCTCCTCATGCGCTGTTCTTGAGGCGGCGAGAGCGAGGAGTCCAACGGCGGAAGTGGCGAGGCCTCCGGCGCATTATTTTCATGTTGTCAACGGCAGTCTGCAAGATGTCTAGATTAGGTAAATACTAACTGTGCTTGAGGTGAGGAGTCGCCATATGCAGATAGTATTTGTGAATTTGTCTAAGCTCAGAGCCTCAGACTCATTTCAACAGCTAGCACTTGCCTAGGAATAAGATTTAATTCCATCATCAACAAGCTCTGATCCATTTTCATAAAAAAGCAAGCACATATATGGTCAGTGAATGGTTCAAAGGAAGAGAGAGACTTATAACTCCACTGAAAGATGAAAACTTATGCCACAAAAATGGAAGTGAGATGGAGTATAGTGCAAGACTAAATACTATTGTGAGCAGCAACAAGCCATTCTACATTGTGTACGGGTGCTTTCACAATAATCCAAACCCACAGTTGGCCCAATATACCAAATGTTCTGCTGCGTGTTCCATATATGACAAGCTTTCATGTCGAATGTCAAGCATGGAAATACTCGAGTCACTAACCAATCTCTGTAGTTCTCGCTTAATGCTTATGCTTGTTCAGAGATAGGTTTTGTGTTCACAATCCTTGAACCTTATGCCATTTTTCTTGAACAATTGATTCCAAATAAAAAGGAGAGACTAAATTGCTAATTCTTAGAGTACGCAGCGGATTCCGGCCCGGCCCGCTGTACACACGAGCCGGCGCCCCACAGACCTAGTTCACCGAAGCCCAAGACTTCCAAGTCCTCGAGTCTAACTCAACTCAAAAGACTAGTACGATAGAAACAAGGCTACCCCACTTTATATATTATGCTCCTCCACCATCAATTTCCATGTATACCTCCTTGGCTCCCTCCTTGCCACTTGGCTACTTGGCTCCTTGTGGATAGAAGCCTGTCCACTCGCTCGGTATAGACAGCCACACCCACACAAGTCAGTCGCGCAGAGATAAAGCTCCACACTAGTGTCCCCTAGCAGCCAGCCATAAGTTCTAGCCTGACCGGACACCCAATCACCGTGCCCAACCGCGCTGAGCGCATTAGTATTATTTAGCATGACCATTAGGAATATGAGGCACAGAGAATTTGTAAGATCTTCAGAGTTCAATGTTAAGCTGTTCATCTGTCGACAACAGCTCCTCTCGCATGGCAAGAGGCTGTGCTACACCATTTAGTCTGCACTCCAAAATTATTGCAAGTGCACGGAACTGGGTTCGTTGGCCTATTCTGTGTCCTGCTTGCTGTTGGCCCGTTGCACACAGCCGTTAGGACATTTTTTACATAGGCCACGCCACTGCATAGGGAAGGGACACTGGGCAACAAGGCATAGCATTGCAAGACATAGGAATACATGATAGGGCCTGGTGAGCGCTGTGCAGATTGATAAGTAGCACCAAATTCACTTGTAAAGTAACAGTGTTCTAAGATGACAAGGATTAATTGTGATAAGAAACCAATAACTGTTGCTTCCTCTTGAATCAAAAGCATGTACAAATCTATCAGTAGCATTGTTACAAGTTAGATACATCTACCACATAATATCATAACGGCATCACCATCCATAAAACCTGCTACTAAGACATGCTGCTCTATAAAGAGATGGCAATAGTTGTTCAATGCTCTATAAAGATATGGTAATAGTTGTTCATATATGCTCTATAAAGACATGCTGCCATTAACAGAGGCGGACGGATTTTCTATCCACCTCTGAGGTTTTCTTTTGTGTCTCCTAAAATGTTTCTTTAGTAGTATAAGTGACGGAGTCCAAGCTGGGACAATGTCAAACTGGTGCTGAACAGAAAGTACAGAAATAATACTAACCATGCTTAAGGCCTTAAGGCGAGGGTTGCCATCTGCAATAGTATATGTGAATTTGTGTAAGCTCTCACAGCCTCATACTCGTATCAACTGCTAGCACTTGGCTAGGAGCAAGAATTACCTCCATCACGAACAAGCTCTGATCCATCAGCCATGGACCCATGTTATTCCTACAGCACATGGATATGATCTGTGTAAGGTTCGAAGAAAGATTAATACTTGTACCTCCAGTGGAAGATTAAAACTTGCCACAAAAATAAAACTGAGATCGAGATGGAGCATAGTGCAAGACTAGCTACTATTGTGAGAAGCACATGCCATTCTACATTGTGTACGGGTGCTTTCACAATCATCCAAACTCACAGTTGGTTCAGGCTACCAAATGTTCTGCTGACTATAATATATGCTTGTTGTCAAAAGTCAAGCATGGAAATACTCAGTCACTGACCAATCTCTGTACCTTCGTTTCACTCTTAATGAGTATGCTTGGTCAGAGGATAAATTTTAGTGTTTATAATAATAATCCTTGAACCTAATATGCCATTTTTCTTGAACAATTGATTCCAAGAGTGAAAGATCGTTTCTTCAGTTCTATCACTGCATGCCAAATGAACATTGTGACTCGTCCGGTTGAGATAAGGCTTGTGGTGACATGCACATGTGGTTTCATATTTTCCCTCATGTTATAGGGTTCATAGGTACTAAAGGAGACATTTATAAAGCTCTCATAAATCATATAGTAATGTTTGGTAGGTTACATACATTATGACAAATGGACATGTATATTTGAGCAGCGCTAGCTACCTGTAAGATAAATATCGAGTAGCAAAGGCACATAATGTATGGAGCAAGATAGATACCGTTAGGAACCACACGTCGAAATCGATGGTATTGTACAAGTAGGATAGAAGGAAATGGAAAACAATATAACATCGCCATACTGTTCCTCATGTAAAGTTCAATAGGAAAAGGAGACGTCGGGAGTCGAAGTCTAACCCACAGAGTCCAAACTAGGACAATATCACACTGGTGCTCAACAGATAGTATGGAACAAATACAAACCGTGCTTAAGGTGAGGGGTAGCCATCTGCAGGTAGTATTTTGTCTAAGCTCAGAGCCTCAGATTCATTTTAACTGCTAGAACTTGCCTGAAAACAAGATTGATTCCATCAGAAATAAGCTCTGATCCATCAGCCATGGACCCATGTTATTCCTAAAGCACGGATAGGGTCAGTGAAAAGTTATGCCACGTAAATAGAAGTGAGGAATGGTTGCACTACAGTAGTATAGTGCAAGACTATCTATTGTTTTGGGCAGCAACAAGCCATTCTACACTGTGTACGGGTGCTTTCACAATCATCCAAACTCACAGTTGGTCCAGATTTACCAAATGTTTTGCTGCGTGTTGCCTATGAGACAAGCTTTGATGTCAAATGTCATGCATGGAAATAATTGAGTCACTGACCAATCTCTGTACCTTCGTTTCTCGCTTAATGCTTATGCTTGTTTAGAAGATACATTTTGTTTTCACAATCCTTGAACCATATGCCATTTTCTTGAACAATTGATTCCAAATAAAATTGCTACTAAAATATATTACCTCCATTCCAATTTATAAGTCGTTTGACTTTTTTAATCCCAACTTTGACCACTCGTCTTATTCAAAAAATTTGTGCAAACATAGTCAAATTTAAGTCATCATTGAAGAATATTCACTAATAAAGCAAGGCATAACAAAAAAATTAATATTTCGCATAATTTTTTGAATAAGACGAATTGTCAAAGTTCGAGAAAAAAAAGTCAAACGACTTATAAATTGGGATAGAGGGAGTACCTCCTTGGCTCATTGTTTGCCACTTGGCTCTTTGTCCACTCGCTCAGCAGAGACAGCCACACCTACACAAGTCAGTCTCGCGGAGATAAATTTGGGGCTGTTCGGCTGGCTGGGCTGGCTGGCTGGTGCCGCTGGGCTTGGCTGCTGGGCCCACCAGCCAGCCTCCCGTCCCCAGCCAGTCCAGCGCCAGACCAGCGCAGCGAACACCCCGAAAGCTCCATACTAGTGTCCCCTAGCTGGCAGCCGTGCTGTGCGCCCTCCTGCCACGCCATGCCTCCGCTCCTGGGCTCCTAAGTTCTTGCCTGTCCAGACACCCAATCACCGTGCCCAACCGAGCTGAGCGCATTAGTGGTATTTAACATGACCATTAGGAATATGAGGCACAGAGAATTCGTAAGATACTCAGAGTTTAAAGTAAAGCTGCTCGCCTGTCGGCAACAGCTCCTCGCGCATGGCACGAGGCTGTGCTACACCATTTAGTCTGCACTCCAAAATGATTGCAAGTGCACGGAACTGGGTTCGATGTTCGTTGGCCTCTGTTGTGTCGTTCTGCTTGCTGTTGCACACAGCCGTCAGGACTTTTCTTATTTCTTGCAGAGGCCACATCACTGCATACACTGGGCAACAAGGCATAGCAGTGCAAGACATACATGATAGGGCCTGGTGAGTGCTGTGCAGATTGATACGTAGCACCGAATTCACTTGTAATGTAACAATTTTCTAACTTCTAAGATGACAAGGATTAATTGTGATAAGAAACCAGTAACTGTTCCTTCCTCTTGAATCAAAAGCATGTGCCAAATCTATCAGTAGCATTGTCACAAATTAGATACATCTACCACATAATATATAACGGCATCACCATCCATAAAACCTGCTACTAAGGCATGCTGCCCTATATAGAGATGCTAATGGTTGTTCATATATGTTTTCCTAGACATTACTACATTCATAGTCTAATTCATTGAAATAAATATAACTTTTGTTTCATACAAGTCGATGTTAATGTAATTATTCATTCATGCCAGAGCCAAAGTACTCAACTTTTCCACAATTATAAAGATCACACACATAGTGGTTGCCTGGTTGGTATCTCACTTTATGTTGTGATCCCTGATAATTGAACCAGTACAACTTCTCAATGCTGCCTCAAACATAAATAGCAAGCGTATGTACGCATAGTTTAAGAACCAAGCATCATGCAACCATTATGCAGCGTTCTGCCATGAAAATAGAGGAATATGGGAACCAAGATAACAAGTTCATAAAGTTCAATAATAGGCATAGGAGGCATCGAGAATCCAGATTCAAGGGGAACATAGAAAAGGGATCGATACCATTTGCTAAGGAGTAACGGAGAACCACTAGCTCTATGCCGCTCCTTTTGTTGATCATAGAACATCAGGCTATCATGTCCAGTGAGGTAACAGAGGGCAGTTCTTCTGGACGTAAGTCACTGGGAATGTGGTACGAGCCGGCGTTCCAACTGCATGAATAGGTTCACCATGAACACGGAACAGGGTCGCAACTGAACGTTCCCTAGGTCGATGTTCTGGATCTGTTTCAACTCTGCATTGCTCTGCAGTCTGCACCGGTCACACAGAGGAAGGGTGTCCATGAACGAGGTGAGGAAGAAGATATGCATGGAACCAACTTACGAGCAAGAACAAGATGCTGCTGTCCCCGTCTGCAATGGATGCCGGTGGCGAACCGAGATGATGGTGACCCTTTGCTGGATGCATGAAGGCTGCAGATGGAAGAGGGTCAGCGGCAGCCGTAGTACTAGTGCTTGCTGCCTTATTAGGACCTTCTTTCAGAGGCCACATCACTTCATTTTCATCCGGGAAGGGAGAGTGGGAGATGGGGCAATGCTAGCTAACAGCGTTAGGCATAGCCATTGCAAGACCTGGTGAGCACTGTACAGAACTCACATGTAAACTATGTGTTTTCTAACTTCTAAGCTCACATGTATTAATTGTGATAAGAAACCAGTAATTGTTCCTTTCTCTGGAATCAAAAGCGTTTACCAAATCTATCGGTACGGTATTACTGTCACGTGTTAGAAAATACTGCATACCAATCTCAGACAGACTCCTGCATAGCAATTAAGTAGGATTGGCTACCCTTGCACTGCATCGCGATAAATAGCATGCGTCTTCCATCTCGGAGTTTCAGAGCCCAAGCAAGTCGGCAGTTGTCGCCTCATACGCACTCAACTAACCCATGATAGAACTACAACAAGCTAGACAGAGTGCTCACCAAATATAAAAAAAATCAAGAACATTATCACTCTTATTCTTTCGAAATTGTGTAATTGGTACACCATTAGGAAGTGGAGGCAGCAAGAATCCACCACTCCCACATGAACAGGCCGTATCTGACAGCACTGCAAACCAAAGAACGCGCATTGGAAGGCCATATCAGGCAGCACTGCCGCAACATCAGATAAAAAAACTGCGGAGTTAGTAGGCGTAGTAAAAGATGGCAATGTTGTAGGCGTAGTAAAAGATGGCAATGTTGTACAACATGGCCTCTCAGAGTCTGAGCAGCCGCAGCGAGAGCAAAACTAATTGAAAGAGAAAGATGAGCATCGATTTTGGCACTGCGACGTCTGATACTCCGACGAAAAAATCTTACCACTGAATCTAGTTCATCCATCAGACTTGGAAAATCCACCCATTATCAGCTACTTGTTTTAGTTACTAACACTTGGTAGAAAGATTGTTGTTTTCCATTTTTACATGTTACATGGGATCTGCAAACAAGGCTTGCACGCTTCAGAAAAAATGGAACTGAAGCCTATTTGTAACGTGATGTTTGGACTTTGGAGCATTGAAGCTGACGCAACATATTGTGGCTGCCCTCAGAGAAACTAGTAATGGCATTTCATATTAAACCATGACGTTCTTTTAGCTGCAGCAGCAACAGCAATGTGACCAAGCCAAGCACCAACGGCAGCTGCAGCTCTGACCAGTGAGCTGTAAAAAACCTTGCTTTGCCTCTGTTCGTTTGACACACTGTGAGAATACAATGGAACCGTAGGGAACTCCTACATATACTAACATTCCTTGATATACACCTTTATTGAAGAGTTTTTCAAACATTAAGGGCATGTTTGGATGGCAGGTTTATTGAGTAAAACACCGGTAAATTACATTCCCTAATTTTTTTCCACCGGAGAGCTCAAGTGTCTGTTTGGATGAATGGTTAGCACAATAAAATTACCTTGGGTTTGGCCTAAAACCGGTGTAAAAAAATAATCATCTGAGGAGGTCTGGAAAATGAAACGACAAATATCGGGAGCCACCCATTCCGTGCGAACTGCTCATCGTCTCGTCCAATGCGCCGCCGCCGCTTCGAGCTCCCCGACGCCCACGTTGCTGCTGCTGCTCCACAGCTTCTGCCGCTGCGCGGCCGATGAGATCGCTGCTGCCGTCAGTAGCCGCTGTCCGGTGATGAGCTCCCTGGTACCTCTTCCTCCCCACCGGTACCTGCGTGGCCGCTACGCTACGCCGGCCATGGATCTAGTCGGAGCGTGAGATCCCCCACATCGCGGCTGTCGAGCTTTCCTATGCCCACACCTCACCGGCCACTGCTCCAGCGCTGCGTCGCTGCCTCATATGGCTGGTCGTCCGCTCATCCGGTGGGCAACCTTGCTTCCCGCTGCTTGTCCTTGGGCGCCTGGTTCGAGCCTTCCATGGCGCTAGTGGCATCAACGACCACAGAGCACAAGGGCGTCAAGGTGGTGCAGTGATTTGAATCCACGGGCACTCAAGTCAGTACTCAGATTTCACAGAAGAATCTGCATCTTGAGAACTTTGAGATGAAATTTCTTCAATCCCGATTCGGATTGATGTCTTCATGGCTTGGTACAGATTCAATCCAGATTTTGTTCATGTTTGAGCTCCAATTTCCTTCCAGGTTGCGTTTGCTCTTGTAAATTTCTGGAATCAAAGTACATCGATTTATATCTTGTTTCATTTGTGTGTCAATTTCTCTTGAATGATTGCACCTGGTTCGTGAGTTTAGAACCAATGGTGACATTTGATACCCTGAATCCAAACAACATTATACAAGCGGAAAAAAGATTGCCCGGTTTTTCTTGTGCACAACAAAAAATGGGGGTATACAATTTACAAGTGTTTATATCTTCAGAACATCCAAACAGGGCCTAAAGAGTTTTTCGTCAATTCCTTGGTATACACCTTTATTGCGGGAGGTGGAAAAGTTCCTTGCTGCACCGAGAATGGTTGGTGATGGCAGAGGCCACAAGAAGCACCTTGAATGGACTCGTCTGATTTTTTTTTTTTTTTTGGAGTGCGCTTGTAGCGGTTAGATGTAGAAGCACTTTCCTTATGAATAAGATCTAACGTGGTCTAAGGGACCTTGTTCTCGTCTTGAGGCCTGAAAACTATGGTTCTCTCCTAGTGTGACATGTTAGAAGCAAGATTTTTGCTCTTCACAATTGCAAGAAATATATATATGCTCTACTACTTGTTTTGCTCCTACTTTTTATTTGTGTATCAAGAATGAGAGATCATTTTTCCATATAATAATATATCGAGCTCTCATAAATCACACAATGTTAATGTACATATGTGGCGCATGTTCAGGGGTCAGAGACTATGTACTAATGCGGACTTTCACAAAGCTCTCATAAATCGTATAATAATGTTTGGTAGGTTACTTACATTATGAAAAATGGTGAAACGACAGGTACATACATTTGAGCACCGTTAGTGCCTCTGTAATATAAATATCGAGCAAAGGCACGTAGTATATGGAGCAAGATAAGTACTGTTCAGGAACCAGTCCTCGAAATCAATGTTGTTATAACATGACCATAATGTTCCTTATGTAAAGGGGAAAAAAGAGGAAGGTGGGAAACGATATAACATTACCATAATGTTCCTTATGTAAAGTTCGATAGGAAAGGGAGACATTGGGAGTCGAAATCAAAGTGACGGAGTACGAGGCTGGACAATATCACACTGGTGCTCAGCAGAATGTATAAGACAAATACTAACCGTGCTTAAGGCGAGGGATCGCCATCTTCGGATAGTATTTATGAAGTTGTCTAAGCTCTCACAGCCTTAGACTCATATCAACTGCTAGCTCTTGACTAGGAACAAGATTTACCTGCATCATGAACAAGCTCTGATCCATCAGCCATGGACCCATGTTATTCTTAGAGCACACGGATATGGTCGGTGCAAGGTTCGAAGAAAGATTAAGACTTGTAACTCCAGTGAAAGATTAAAACTTATGCCACAAAAATAGAAGTGAGATGGAGTATAGTGCAAGACTAGCTAGCTACTATATTTTATTTTTTTTGAAATGAACGGCAGGAGAACTACCTGCTATATTAAAAAGAAGGGAAAGGCTAGGCCAAAATTTACATATGTACAAAGTCGAGAGGAAGAAAACCACAATCTCGACTAAAATTTGCTCACTCTCCACCAACTAGAATTTGGCCAGACTTGCTAGCTACTATTGTGACAAGCAACATGCCATTCTATATTGTGTACCGTGTACGTGTGCTTTGATGATCATTCAAAACTCACAATTGGTTTACCCAATGTTCTGCTGACTACAACACATGCTTGTTGTAACTTGGCTGCTTGGCTGCTTGGCTCCTTGCAGATAGAAAGCCTGTCCGCTCAGCTTTGGCAGAGATCGACCAGTTATAAAGCTTTATACTCTACTGTTCGCTAATCGCTAGACCCCTAGCCGACAGCCGCGCCATGCGCCCTCCTACCTTTGCCATGCCTCCGCTCCTGGGATCCCAAGAAGTCGCCAAGCCACACACCTAGACACCCTCGATGCTCCTAAGTTTTAGCCCGTCCGGTCCGGACACCCAATTGCCATGCCCAACCGCTCTGAGTGCATAGTATTGTTTAGTATAGGGCCAATATATGGCACAAAGAATCTGCAAGATCTTCAGAGTTCAGAGTTAAGCTGCTCACATGTCGGCAACAGCTCCTCGCACATGTCATGAGGTTGTGCTACGCCTACACCATGGCGACAAGAGCACAAATATTTCCGACAAGGCGACAAGACCATAACCGCATGTAACTGGGCTCATTGGCCTCTGCTCCGTTTGTGTCCTTGTGCTCGCTATTGCACACAGCCTTTAGGACCTTCTTGCAGTTTGCAGAGGCAGAGAGGCTACATCACAGCATCTTCATTGGGAAAGGGACACTGGGCAACAAGGCATAGCCTTTGCATGCAGATTGATAGGTAGCACCGAATTCACTTGAAAACTAATAATGTTCTGACATCTAAGGTCACAAGAACGAATTGTGATAAGAAACCAGTAATTGTTCCTTCCTCTAGAATCAAAAGCACGCACCATATTGCAGTTACATGTATTCATTTTTGCCCAATTAAGTGGTAAAAAATATTAATTAGACAACAATTACCTGCTTAATTATGTGGTTACATATGATTTTTTATGTGAACATTAATTTCTAGTCACGATTTTATGAATCCTGGTCAATTGCATGTGGAAAGTAAATAGGAACATAGAAGTGTATTTACACCACCACCATGTCCGAAACAAATTAAAATTGTACTCTGAGTAGGGAGTACTCATGGGATGAGTACTCTTGTGGTGAGCAATCCGATTGGCTACACTTACACTGCCTTGTCAATAAATAGCATGTATCTCCCATCCATCAGCTTAGAGCCAGAGCAAGTCGACACTCATCTGTCCCATTCATAGAACTATGGCATGCTAGACAGAAGGACTAACAGGAAGAACAACATCATTCTCAATCTTCCAAAATTGTGTAACTCGCACACCGTTAGGAAGAGGAGGCGCCAGGAATCTACTAGGTACGATGCACAAAGAATGCTCAAGCAGCATGTAGTGGGTGTTTGGAACGGAAGTACTCTGTAGCCCTGCCTACTGAGAATAGGGAACTCGCGCTGGCAGAGATTTGGCTTGCTGCTGTGGACGAGCAACTTCCGCTCGCCTAGGGGTGGAAACGAGGCTCGGCTCGGCTCGGCTCGTTCACAAGCTCGAGCCAGCTCGAGCTGGCTTCCGAGCTTGACAAAAAAGAAACCTTGACAAGAAGTGGAGGATACAAAGAACTATATAGCATCAATAACTTTGTAGAAGGTTCAAAAACAATTTGCAAATATAAATTTAAAAAGGCATTACACGACATTCAAAAGTAGGTTCCAAGAGCAACCTACGTTAAGGTCTTAGTAATTAACATCACAATCATGAGGGTCATGCTTTTATACTAAGACTGAACCTCCGAATCATGAGGCAATTCAGGATCATCCATATGGTTTGTGCAACCAAACACACTCATGTAATGCAACCATGTAATACAAGCAAATTGGTTGAACCGCCCCATCAAGGATCATCCATGCACGCAGGGAGGAAAGTGGTAAATACGCCGTCCGGGTATCCGTCCGACCGAAGGGTTCAAAGACTAAATGATACAGCCCGTATCCGGATCCGGACATTCAATATCCGCCCATATCCATACTGTATCCGTATTCGGATAATCAAAGTGGGATTTCTGAAATCCGAATAGTATGATTATTAATATCCAGCATATTTTTTACTACTCGTATTTAAATCCGTATCTAAAGAAAAAAATAAATATTTGTATTCGTATTTGACTATATCCGTTCGTATCCGGTCCGTTTTGATCCCTACGTGCACGCATCATGTGGTTCATGTAACCAAACACACTCGCCTATTTGCAAAAGCAGTCCTAGTAGTTGCTCCTATTGTTATAGGGCAAAAAGGCATTTACAATTGTGCAGGCTGGTGAAGGGGTTATCCTAAAAAAGTCGTATTCATAAGTAAGTATATATTTTTTAATACTATTCTAATGAGACAAATTCTCTGTCACAAAACAACTTACTAATAGAGTAATTGTTGGTCGAAAGGGTTATCCTTAGAAACAAAAGTCCACCTTATTTATTAATAGAGGGAGCTACTTTTGCTATTAATGCAGTCTATCTTATACAATATTTTTGTTGAAATTTTCAGAAGCAGTAACCATATATATGAACTATTTTTATCTTGAATGCAAAATCAGTGACGACCAAAGGTATCCTCGCCGCCAGATGAAGGAAAGACAGAATGAACAACTATACGCTCTTGTTGATTCGTGTCTCTCATGGCGACTGGCATTCGAAGGAGTATACTAGCAATGGTGTTGACAAGTCAACCGGTGTTTGCCCCCTCCTCTCCTAGGTGTTGCGAGTGTCTGTCACGTCCTTGGGACATTTGTTTTTCATCACCTCGTGTGTGCAAGTTGGTGCTCACCAATCGTCATTCTAGGTCTGCTAGCTGCTCATAAACTGAGTCGACCAGTGATTTGATTGGCAACAGATCCTGATGACGACAAAGAGATTGCAATTTGCCTATCGACGGTGCATTCGAGGGTTCAAATGAACTTCTCTGACGTGTCAAGCAAGATTTTTTCTCTTCACCCCTTTTTGCAAGAAAAATATATACGTTCTACTTGTTTTGTTCCTACTTTCTATTGGTGTATCAAGAGTGAAAGATCGTTTCTTCATATAATAATATATCAAGTTCTCATAAATCACATAATGTTAGTGTACATATGTGACGCATGTTGGGGGGGGGGGGGCAGAGGTACTAATGCAGACTTTCACAAAGCTCTCATAAATTTTAGCACTGCTAGGTATGTAAGATAAATATGGAGCAAAGGCACATAATGTATGGAGCAAGATAAATATCGTTCAGGAATCAGGCCTCGAAATCAACAGTGTTCTACAAGAGGGAAAAAAAAGGGAAGATGGGAAACAATCTAACCTCACCATAATGTTCCCTATGTAAAGTTCAATAGGAAAGGGAGACATTGGGATTTGGGAGTCGAAGTATAAGTGGCGGAATTCAAACTCGGACAATATCACATTGGTGCTGCAGAAAGTACGGAACAAATATTAACCATGCTTAAGGTGAGAGGCCACCATCTGCAGATAGTATTTGTGAATTTGTTGAAGCTCAGAGGTTCCAAGTCTCAGTGTCTCATACTCATATCAACTGCTAGGACTCTGATCCATCAGCCATGGACCCATGTTATTTCTACAGCATGGATATTGTCGTTAGTGCAAGGTTCGAAGAAAGAGCGAGGCTTGTAACCCCAATGGATGATTAAAAACTTATGCCACGGAAATGGAAGTGAGAGATGGAGTATAGTGAAATAATAGCTTAGCTAATATTGTGAGCAGCATCGAGCCATTCTACATTGTGTACGGGTGCTTTCAGGATCACCCAAAACTCATTTACCAAACGTTCTGCTGAGTACAAGACATGCTTGTTGTCAAATGTCAAGCATTGAAATACTCTCAGTCACTGACTAATCTCTGTACCTTCGTTTCTCAGAGGATAAATTTTAATGTTCACAATCCTTGACCCTAATAAGCCATTTTTCTTGAACAATGGATTCCAAATAGAAAGGAGAGGCTAAATTACTAATAAGATAAACCGCATTAATATGCCTCATTGGTTTCCTATTTGCCTGTTGGCTAACTTGGCTACTTGCGGATGGAAGCCTGCCCGCTCGCTAGGCAGAGACAGCCACACCCACAAAGGTCAGTCTCGCAGCCACACATCCAGACACTCCGACGGCTCGACGCTCCTTCCTAAGTTCTAGCCCGTGCGGATAACCCAATGGCAGTGCCCCGTGCTGAGTGCATTAATATTGCTCAGGAGGGCAATTAGGAATATGAGGCACATGGAATTTGTAAGTTCTTCAGAGTTCAGAGTTGAGCTGCTCACATGTCAGCAACAGCTCCTCACGCGTGTTCAACACCATTTAGTCTGCACTCCAAAATGATTGCTAGTGCAGAGCTTAAATATTTCCGACAAGGCGAGAAGACTACGACCACACGGAACTGGGATCATTGGCCCCTGTTTGTGTCCGTGTGCTCGCTGTTGCACACATCCGTTGGGACCCTCTGGCAGAGGCCACACATCATATCATTGCATCTTCATTGGGGAAGGGACACTGGGAAACAAGGCATTGCAAGACACATGACAGGCCCTGGTGAGCGCTGTGCAGATTGATACGTAGCACCGAATTCACTTGTAAACTAATAGTGTTCTAACTTGTAAGATCACAAGGTTAATTGTGATAATAAACCAGTAGTTGTTCCTTCCTCTAGAATCAAAAGCATGTACCAAATCAATCAGTAGTTTTGTCACTTGTTAGATACATGTACAGCAGAATACATGGTGGTAGTTATCCACATCTCAGATACCATACCAGGACCTCAGAGAAAAGATGTCATAACGGATCACCATCCATAAACTTTGCTTTTAAGGCATGTTGTTCTACGAGAACATTCTATAAAAGGTGCTAATAATAGTTTTTCCTATACGTTTGGTAAGATAT
This sequence comes from Digitaria exilis, assembly GCA_015342445.1. Lineage (NCBI taxonomy): Eukaryota > Viridiplantae > Streptophyta > Magnoliopsida > Poales > Poaceae > Digitaria > Digitaria exilis. Next base: position 1,671,279 of record JACEFO010002054.1, read on the forward strand.
TACTACATTCATACTTTAATGCATTGAAATAAAGATAATTTTTTGTTTCATACATGTCGACGTTAATGTTAATCCATTCATGCCAGGGTCAAAGTACTCTTAACTTATCCACAACTCTAAATATCACATAATGGTTGGTAGGTCACCTTATGTTGTGATGCCTGAGAATTGAACCAGTACAACTTCTCAATTCTGCCTCGACCATATATAGCAAGTGTATACGCATAGTTTGAGAACCAAGCATCATCCAGTCATTAACAAGCATTCGAAAACAGAGGAATATGGGAACCAAGCTAACAAATTCGTAAGGTCCAATAATAGGCATTGGAGGCATCGAGAATCCAGAATCAAGGGGAAGTGGAGAACGTTGAAAAAATGGGCTTTGCTACGGTACTCCGAAGTAACTATGGACCGTCCATTTCAGTACATCAAGACGACTATTACTAAATCTTACCTCCTAGGAGGTGATAGAAGAAATCTAAAAATAGAAGAAATACCATAGCATGCATACGTGCATGTCGTGTTTTCTTCAGCTAACTGCCCATGATCTGTTTTTTTTTCCCGATAAATGTGTCATACTCTGTTCCTTTCTTTTGAATTAATATGTATACATGTCTGTTATTTAACATCATATGAAAGTTGTGGCTTTAATTTATTTAATATTTAAGTTTTGGCACATATTTCCCCAAAGTGTAAGAATCCAACAACCGAACTATGAATAACACACATCCTAACTATATTGAAACGTATATCTATAACTGTTTCTAAACAAAAAAAAATCAAACCTTCCTTAGTACATGCAGTGTTTCTAAACAAAAATAATCAATCTTCCGTATTCATGCTGCATGCAGCATTCTTATGGGAGTTCCTTCAACAAATTTATCCGCATGCTACATGCTTGTAAATGTGGTAACCGCTTTCCCCCGTTTAATTAATTGACTTTCTCTTATGAATAATCAACGGTCCAGATTCATTTGTTCTCTTACCTCCTAGGAGGTAAAGAGAGGACCGTAGCATAACATTGAATTTACTTGCGTCCATTGTGTTGATAACTGGTGACAGTTATGCGCAAGTAATACCTTTCAGCCACTGAATTAGTTTCTGGATCAATAGTGACCAGGCAGTCTGTCAATGTCATAGGTAGCCAACACGAATGAAAATTTCAGTTCGCTTAACCCCTCATTTGACAGCCGTGCTGTCACTTTTGTGATGATGGTGTTGACACATAGGGCTCGGGATGAAATTTGGACTAGTGCAGCCCAGGAGAAGCCATCACTTATTTTTGTGGCAAATCAGGTAGCAGTTCGCTAACATTCAATAGCGGGTTGCTGCAGCCAAATTCAGATGTACCTCTAGTTATGGATAACAGCATATCAACATCGTTACATCAATCTCACCCATACTTGATCCTTCAAGATATCATTTTGTCCCTAGTATAGTCCATAGACAAAGTTGCACTCAGGCACATTAGTGGGTACTTCTGTTTCAAAATAAGTGAACTTCTAGTAAATTTCAGAAGTACTAGTAGTCAGAAATAACCTTGTTACTGTGTACAGTCGCAGAGGCTAGATACTTTTTTTTTTCAAAAAAAAGTTATTGTTAAATGCCATGATATCTGTTTGATTCTCGAGCCCTGAATGAATGTGCATGAATTGGGACCGGAAAATAGCATCAATCAATAACCATTTGATTCGCTCCATATATATGGTTATTAGCATGGGTGTTGCTTTTATTTGATGGCCATTACTAGAAACAAAAAGTGTACTCTTTGTAAGGACAAAAGTTAAATAGGACGGAGGCAGGAAGCAACCTTAAGGTGAGTCGTATACATAACTATGGTTTGGTGGATTACTTGTGCTATGAGATAGCATCAACTACACACTTCTATAAAATTAAACTGGCCCGTTGACAGATACAGATGTCTCTATGCTTTCTACTCCTTCCATCCTAGAATACAGAGTCTGCCAGGCCTCCTTGGTGTTGCGTGGATGTGTGGTTCGGACTTGCTGTGCGTGGTAGGAGTCGTCGGAGCTGTTTTTGGGTGTTGACCAGCTTTTATGAGGAAAACCATGTCTAGAAAATTTCACCGGAGCACAGCAACCCAGACTGCAGTTCCTGGAGCAGCTCACGAACACACGGAACACACCGTCAGAATAGCCCTCTCCCCCGTCGCCCGCCTCCATCTAATCACAGGAGATGGAAAGGTGGTCCAATGCAGCCATGCCTTACGATCATAACCGGAACACATGTAAGGATCCACCATGTTATGTATACACGCACTTTATGCTAATTGCAAGGTATTTTAACTAAATGATCTAAATGCAATATATTTTATTTATTTTACTATTTTATGATGTAATAGAATATATTATATTTTACGAGGTTAAACTCGATCTGAGTAGACCGTGATCATCTTGACTAGAAAGAAACAAACTGAGAGATCTCCTTTTCACACAAACACAACATTGCAGTATACGGTGGGATTCCTAGTCCTGGTGCAGCCCGGTACCGTACAGTACCCACTTGACACGGTATACAGAGTTAAGTAGAAACGAAATATGCACAGGAAAAAAAAATACAGACACACGCTACGTAAGACATGGCATCTTCTGTCCTAAGTCAAAAACCCTTAGAAATTTATAGAAGTCCTCATATCATTGGTTGGTGGGGTACTCCTGTGATGAGCTATACGATCGGTTACATCTACATTTACACTGCATTGTCAATAAGTAGCACATGCATCTCCCAACTATAAGGTTAGAGCTAGAGGCCTATATAGAGCAAGTCCATGCCCATTTCATCTATTTCATTGTAGAACCACGGTGCATCACTGTCAATGTCCAACATTGTGTAGGAAGAGGAGGCGCCACGAATCCACCATTCTAGTCGTGATTTGTAGAGTCCTGGTCAATTGCATATAGCAATAAGAGAATCTTTACAATGGTTATGAAAAATGAGAGTTGTCCATTGGGAGTAATACGACGGTAAAAGGTTAGGAAGTACCTAGAGAAAAAGTACCAGAAAGTACCGAAAACTATGGGACCAATACTAAAAATAGTGGAACCAATATATTCATTTAAATTATCCTAGCTTTCTAATTAAGAAAGGGTACATGAGTAATTTTGCATTGTTAAATTATATGATTGCCTTCGTATGTAACGCAATGCATCCTCTACATCCCCCACCTCGGCACCTCCCAGCGCTGTCACGGTAGCGGTGAGCCAGCGGCCGCCTCAGCCTCAGGCTGTGTGGCGACCCACGACCTGCACCGAGCATTGAGGTTGTCATCCACCTCGCAGAAGGAGAAACACACAGGAACTAGGACGCACGAGTGGCATGACGCGTTCGATGGAGCCGGCAGCGCGAGCAGTGTGATTGCGCTGCTCAGTGGCCGATGTGTGGTGCTGACTGGTGCAGGCATACCGCGGCGGCCTATGGGAGATGGCGACACATGATGTCAAATGAAGACGGTCGTCGCAACCTAGGAAGGACACAACAGGTTGTTGTTGATCATCAAGGCAAAGTAGGAGAGCGTGTAATCTTGTGCATTGATGGAGATCGAATAATTTCTATGAAGCGGAATGGTTCTTTAAGCATAGAGTATATTTCCAGTTTGAGCCTCGCTATGTGTGCTTGGATTGCAAAAAATTGTGTTACCGATCTAATCACTAATCGGTCCCTATGGTCACCAGACAGCGTCGCCACCCAATTTGGCCCCTCAGTGTTGCAAGAACCACCCGCCAGTGTCAACCACTCTGGTCCAATTTCTTTGTCACATACTCATTCAAATTACTGGCAATAGTGAATTTTAAAGCCATCGCCTTGTAGACAATAATCATGATTTCCTTGAGTTGGCATCTCTGATCTTCCTAGGCCAAAAGCCTAGAAAATATATGAAGTCATCGGATCATCCTAATTAAGAGATGGTTGGCGGGGTACTCATGTGGCTACACTTACACTGCGTTGTCGATAAATAGCACATACATCTTCCATCTATAGGGTTAGAGCCATCCTCATCTACTCCATTGGTAGATGGTTGGCACTCTACACAAAAGAACCAACGAGAGGTCATGAATAACATTGTATAGGAAGAGGAGGCGCTAGGAATCCACCACTCCCACAAGATCAGGCCCTATAAGAGCACCCACAACATTAGGAGGCTTGAAACGTCAAATCACCTGCCACAAAGTACCGGTGCTTCAATTCGCTTTGTGCTGCAGCGTAGCTGCCGATGCTGGAAACCATCTGAGCTCATGCTGTGAATAAGCAATAGCCCTTTGGCCTCAAACACACCACTCATGTCAGTTCTGTCGTACGAGAAAAACAACCGAGCACCGGATAAAGTAGAAGCATCGATGCTGGATTTTGCAAAGCAAGCATCCCATGCCACAGTGTGCTAAACGATGCTTGGATTGGAGAGAGAATGTCTAGGCATCGTTTGTCTGTGGTTGCCCTAAGGAGCAACCTCACAAAGAAAGCACAATTATGTAGGACATGATTGGTTCGTTGTATTTAACCCGTCCTGCCTGTTGATGCAACCTCGCTCTATTTGGATTCTTGGCTAGATAGTTGGGCCTGCCTCCGGCAACCGAGCAGACACAGTACGTGAGTGTTTCAACCACTCTGATCTAATTTCTTTGTCAGATTACTCATTCAAATTGCTACATACGTGGTCCCTTGACACTTGCAAAATAAGAGTTCGCAGTGGCCAAATGGTAATGGTCAATTAAAAAAACAATATATAACAGCTCAACACAAAGCGATTTGTTGGAGATACTCACGTCGTCATTGCCATATCACAGGGGGTGACATTAGCATCAGAATCCCTTGCCCCATAATAGCTAGAGAATTATTTGAGTGGCATGTGCATCGGGCTTTTATAATATTAATCAGGGGCTGGACAACCTATACATGGTATCATGATGCAAAATTTATCATCCCCATATATCGACGATACCACATTATATTTTGCTGCCAAAATTGACTACGGAAACGGCACAGGCACTAGGTGTCTTCTCTATACTGCATATATAAACATCAGAAGAGATGTTTCTGCTATTGGAAGATGCTGCTCACGAAAGCCATCATGATGACCATGCTAGATTGTTTCTGCTACATGGTTCGCCATTGATAGCACCGTCAGCTGTGGGAAGCATTTGTCTTCTTGCAGCACCACCGCAGGATGGAGGAGTTCCTCACTATAACCTCCTCGAAGATGCCTCGGAAAGCCTTTCAATTGTAGGATGGCTGCAAAGCAACCATGTTATTTTATGGCATAAATCATTCGAGAATATACAGATAGCAATTGTTCAAAGTGGGATAACTTGATGCACGTGCACCCTGTAATCATCTGGAAAAAAGTTTAGATCAATGAGCACGAGACAAGTACATTTTACTAATAATGGTCAAATTTAACCTACCACCTTATCAGCAGCCAAAATCATGATACCCATGCACCTACTAACACGGCTACACAAAACAAAGGGTAACAAGAGGCATCAGACGGAAAATGATAACATCGCTGTAAAAAAAACTCATCTAGCCCCCGTGTCGCCCTCCTCCTAGGGGCAACACGGGCAGCACCCCTGTCATGTTCGCCTAAGCAGGGCTTCGGAAGCCCGCACCCCTACTAGGACGGCGGCGGCAAGGTCTTCTTTGCGTGTTGCCTTGGCTTGGATCTGGAGGATGACGAATGGTGGCATGACGAGCCAGCGGCGTCCAGTCGCGACTTTGGAGGCGACGGGGTGTAGCGGTGTGGAGGCCCTAGCGGTTGTTGACATAGGCGGAGTATTCTTTCCGCAGCTTGCTGCACCGTCTTAGAGGCGCCGCCGGAGTGGCCGATGATGGTGGTGGCGAGTCGGTCCTGTCGATACGGTCTCCCAGTGGACGGATCCAATGGTCCGAGGTCTGATATGTGCAGATTCTACGGTGGGTGGCCTACGGTAGCATCATGGCATCGGCCCACTGGTTGGCCAGCCATGCGACGATCAGGGCACTGTTGTGGCGCCCTTGACGCTGCTATGGAGACCTCTAGAGGGGCATCGCGACGAGGCCAAGCCCTCCTGATGACTGCTCTCCGATGCCCCACCTAGCTACTCTCCGGCGCTTGGTGTGGACGCTCTGCAGCTTCTTGTGGCTTTGGCCGTGATTTGGCCCCTGAAGCAGGGTGGCCATTGAGCGTTGTGTTGGTGTTCCTTAGCTAATACTTTTAGTGCCATATAAGTGGAGTCTTTGGACTAATTCATATACTAACCCACCACTTGCACTTGAAACAACCCCGTTTTTTCACGTTTTTATGTTTTGGAGCATATTGTATTTTTTTTGCAGGAAATCGGCCTAATTTGGAGCATTTACATCCAAAGCCCAAAACCAACTACAAGGCCGAAAGAATCAAGCCCAGCAGAGGAAGCCCAACCAATCTACTAATGGACCAAGTGGGCATTCACAGCTCAACTAATAATCCTAAGTGTACACATTCAATGAACCTTGGGCTTGGGAGACTTAAGCACGAAGGAATTGAAGATTTGAAAAGTTCTCCACGAGATCGAGTCAAACTCGGAGCCATTCACATAGACTAAGACATCACGATGATTCGGTGCAGATTCAGGGATTTAAACTACCTCAAATGACAAAACTTTGAATACCAAAGTTGTCGGTATCATAGAGGTCTTCGATTTGGACCTATGGAACGCAAGATTTGGAATATGGAGCTAGGAGATATGGCCCCTGAAATACATGTTGTGGAGAAGAGTATGAAACCAAATAGATTACGGTGCGACACAATTTTGGTGATCTTAACTTCATTTCCAAGGAAAGTTGTAAATAAGGAAGTTTTAGAAAATTTCATGCCACACGATTTAGAATTGGAGTTTGCCCTATTCAGAGTCTGGGCATGGGATATATGACCTCAGGAAATAAGGGCTACAAAATAGGAAAATTTGGGCGAGGCAATCTTATGGAAATCAAGTTTGCTTAACTCCCAAGTAAGGATCTCATGGAGAAAAAGGTGGACCACGCCCCAAGGCTAACCTTGGGTAAAAATAAAGCCATTAGGCGTCCCAAGAACATCAATTGATCCATCCACCATAAGGGAGTCATTGAGTTGAGGGACACACACTGGAGGAAGCCTACGGCTGCCATCCTCCATGCGTGGTGAAGCCATGGTGGGACTCTGGAGCCATGTCCTGAATTCATTAAGGCATATGTACATTAATGGTGATATCAATCTAATCTTGTATTGTTACTTTGATCTTCAAAGATGTATGCTTTGTCTCATATGTCTAGCTAGCATATGGTTAGATCTAATCGTGGTGATTAGTCTATATGTCTAGATAGTTTATGTTCTTAGTAGATTTAAATTGAATCATGGTGATTAGAATATGTCTTACGGATACATCTTAGTGGTGCACGGGAAACCGGTGATGATTACCCTCGTGTGATGACAGCATGCGTGAGGCAAAGGACCGGACAAACATGTAATATCGAGTAGGATCTACGACGAGTTCCATGGGAGTTGTCGTAGTGGTTACCAAGGGAAGGAGCTCGAGGAAGAGCAATTGCTAGTCGTTTGGGGTAAAGCTTTGGGAAACCTTAGGCCTTAACGGGCACCTCATTGGAACACCCATGGGAGTCTTTCATGGAGATGACTCCTTATCATCATGTGAGCTTAGATTGGGTTTTCACTTTGGCTGCAATTGGAATGAAGAAGACGGCGGGGTCGTGCTACCAAAGGTCGTGCTACCTCGAGGCGATCGGTTTTGATCGTTCACATTCATCTCTCACACACACATGTTTAAACCACATATGCAATATGCGCTTCATGCTAGGATTAGATCCGTTGAGCTCGGTAAATAACCGTAGTAAGTTTATTGTCGATCCATGGATTGATAAACCTTGGGGGATTGCTCTAAGGGAAGAGCTACAATGATCCGTACGCTTGTGGGTTACAATTGACTCGTCTAAAGGCCATCAACATGCAAGAACAATCCTGAGCACGTGATGCATTGCGCAGCAACTGAGGAGCGGCAGCGCAATTGAGGGTGGTGTGGCACGATGAGGTGCATATTAATCGTGGGGCGCATGATGGCATGATGGCAACGCCGGCCCCGAGAAGACTTCCATGGTTAGCCAGGTTGTGGGCGAGCAGCTAGAGATGGGATTCTCCGGGTGAAAGCCTCGCTAGCTTCTTGTTGGTGGCGATGACGATGACACCCTAGGGCATCGTTCTCCCTACCTGGGCGTCATTTCAGAGCCCACCCTTCCTGCGTGATTTCTCTTGGTTTTAACCATGTCCACTTGTTGGATGAGCAGTGATGACACCCGTTACCTTCTTGAAGGCATCATTGGTGGAGACTCATCTCTAATAGACGGTGGAAGGCTTCCCAGAGGCTTGGCTGAGCAGCTCTTTGTAGACGGTCAGCTTGAAGGGGGTTGCCAAGCCCAAGTGGTGACAACCATAATCATATTGGCGACCGAGGGCTGTCACATGAATGTTGGATTACGCTGCTTTGCAGCGGACTACGATGGCTGGCATTGCTTGGCAACTATCTGTGCAGCCTAGACTGCGTCGGAGGGCGGCACTTGCAGCACCAACATCATGTGACGGCTTGGCTTGCAGCGGACTATGGCGGATTGCTCAGCCTTGCTCAGCGACTCTGGTGTGGTCCATCCTCGAAAGAGGCGCAAGTGACAACTTAGCTTGCTAGCATGACGACGGTGGTTGTCGTGTGGGTGGTGAAACGAGATGCAGTCATCCAACGGGCCTGGTTTGGTTGTTAATGAGGATCTTGGAACATGGGGCAACATTATTCATCCTCCCGACGGCGATATAAGGAACAGATTTGTGACACGGAGAACGAGGAGGGGTCCAACAACAGGTGTGACGAGGCCCCTATGTGTTGTGTCACCGCGGTGGTGACAACGAGGCAGCTTGCAAGAGTTCCGGATCCGGTGGTTTCACCCCATCGAAGGGTGTGTGTGTGTGTGTGTGTGGTGAGGCAGCGGCACTACGGCGATAGGTCCTACATGGAGGTGGCCTCCTCCGGGTGTGGGGTCTATTTTCTCGACTTCTTATCGGCGTGGTATCATGTTTCAATGGTGACTTCTTGGGCAGGAGAAGGATGGTTGCCGCGGCAACTTGGCTTGATTTGCGTCATAGGCCATGCAGTTTTGAGTGTTTATCCGTGCTGATGCCCCAATCCAACTGGTTGAGAGTTGAGTTGTGGTGTTCCCCATGTTGATGCCCTAACCCAGTTGTGGTGCTCCCTGTGTTGGCGCCCCAATTCGACCGGGCGAGTCTTTTTTGTTTTCTTGCTTCTTGTTTTTTTCCTATATATATCTGTAGGCTTGGATTTTTTTGGCTATATCAATGAAGCTCGTACTATCTTGTGTAGTTTGTAAAAAAAAAGGGCATCATGATGTTGTTTTGGTACATGGATCCATTATGGAGTGTGGTCAGATATTTAAGAGTGGCCCAAGGCAAATTGCCACAATTATAGTTACATGTATACAATTTTCCTTAACTAAGTGGTAAAAAAGTTTTAATTGGACAATAATAACCTGCTTACTAAGTGTTCAAGTATAATTTTTATGCCAAAATTAATTTATGAGTCCTGGTCAATTGCATGTAGCAATAAGAGAACTTTTACAATGGCTATAAAAAATGGGAGTTGTCCATTGGGAGTAATCCGACGGTAAAAGGTTAGGAGGTACCTAGGGAAAAAGTATCGGGAAGTTCTGAAAACTGTGGGACCAATATATTCATTTAAACTATCTTTTCTAATTAAGAAAGGGTACATGAGTAATTTTGCATTGTTAAATTATCTGATTGCCTTCGTGTGTACCTAGCACAATGCATCCTCGGCATCCCCCACCTCTCACCGCTGATCTACCGCGCTGCCACGGCAAGAGCGAGCCGGAAAGACCGCCTCAGCCCTCAGGCTGACTGGTGCTCACTGGTGCAGGCATACCACGGCGACCTGCGGGAGATTGTGATACATGATGCCAAACAAAGACGGACATCGCAACCTAGGAAGGAACAACAGGGTTACTATAATACCACCAGTTGGATTGCGGGAGATTGTGATACACGAGGGTTTATCAAGAAAATGCAAAGTAAGAGAGCGTATAATCTTGTGCATTGATGGAGATTGAATAATTTCTACGAAACGGAGTGGTTCTTTAAGCATAGAATATATTTCCAATTTGTGCCTCACTATGTGTGCTCGGATTGCAAAACTTTTAATTTGTTCCCGATCCATTAGCCTTTCTTTCCAGGTTATAATACAAATATTTTTTGTCACACTGCGGCTGCACATGAGGCAATCAATGCCTTTAGAACGTAAGAGAGCCACAGCCCAGATGAAACGAGACTGAAAAAAAAAACAGATCAGCAGAAGGAGATATCACTATATCAAACCTTCAGTTGATTGGTTCATTTGCATTACATACACTTCTCCTGCACACAGTGAATTGTACATACTAACCTACCAGCTTCTTATAATTTAGGAGAGCAAATTCGCAGTGATTGTAATTTGTGAAGGTTGGTAACATTTATGAGACACCAAGAACAGAACGCCTTGCAGTATCGTAATTCGTCAGTGGTGAGTGAAGTTGGCGCAAGGAGGGCCCGGGGTGTCAGACTGCAGAGACTCAGAGGAGCCTAGAGGAATAAGAAGCTGCAGCGTGGAGGGTTACTATAATACCCTTACCCCTTCGTGAATTTTAATTTTTAATCTTTTTTTCAGATCAACGGCAGACTAATTTAAATCAGAGGAAAAAGTACCTGCAAGTACTACCGGTACCTATCAACCACGGTAGAAGAGCTCGACAGATAAATAAGAGCATTTAAGTGTTTTTGCACCACCAATATGTCAGAATTGTACTCTGATGCAGAGGTACTCACGTGATAAAGTAGTCTTGTGAGGAGCTATATGGTTGCAACTTGCTACACTTACACTAGGTTGTCAATAAATAGCATGTATCTCTCGTCCATCAGCTTAGAGCCAGAGCAAATCGACACTCATATGTCCCCTTCGTAGACTTACTACATGCTAGACCAGAAGGACTAACAGGAAGAACAGCATCACCCTCAATCTTTCAAAATTGTGTAACTCATGCACCCTTAGGAAGAGGAGGCGCCAGGGATCCACCACTCACGCATCATAGGGTTCTAGCTACTGGGCACAACCCACAAAAAAATTCCTTTTTTTTACTTCTATTCATCCCCTCACATAACGCGCATCCCAGAAAAAAAAAAGTACTTTTTCTCCCTCCATCTAAACACAGCCAGGATGTTTGGAACGAAAGGATTGTCCAGCCCTACCTACTGAGAATAGGGAGAATATCTTATATTCATGTTGAATAATTTGTTGCACACATGGCACATGCATGTTTCCCTTTGGCTCAGTAGTGCCTTGTTACCTTGTTTAGGTGCATTGCATATTTTTAGCTAGGCATTTAGAGGTCACGTGTTAGCCAGAAATGTGCATGGTTCATCGTTGTGGCGAAGTCTTCCTTTTCTTCTGTATCGCCACATCTGTGGCATGCACGTAGCGCATCGTTGGTAGTGTGACGTGGTAGAGTTGGTCTTCCGGACATGTAATTCGGTGCTTAAATAACGCACAACAACATGTGTCGCGCATCGTTGGTAGTGTGACGTGGAGAGTTGGTCTTCAAGACATGTAATTTGGTGCTTAAATAACAGTTTGCATGAGCACCAAGGTTGTGCCATTGCTAGATGAAAAACTCTATGTCACACCTGGTTTTAGAAAGAAAACCAGATGCATCTCATATGTGTGCCAGGATCAAGTTTCACACATATGATAGACTCCATGAATAAACAGAACTCAAAGTTACAACAGAAATAATAAAATAAAGACAATACAAACGTTTTCTAGCAGCGGAATCTTGAACTCTTCACCACAGGCAGCAGTTGACTGGGGGGTTGCGTACGCCTAGTATCATCTTCAACAACTTCACACACCTTCTGAATACTGAGCAGCAATGAGCAAGGATGAGTACACTTATGGTTGGTACTCAGCAAGACCACCGAAATAACCGAAACAATTTAATTATCAACTTCAAATATATTAATCATGTAAGGGTCCAGGCCGTTCATGACCGCGAACACGGCTGTTATAACAGTTTTGCACTCTGCAGAGGTTGTACACTTTCACCACAATTCGCGTAAAAGCTCCAAAGAACTTTAAACCCAACCATGCTGCACCACAAAGGCACATACCACACTTCCGAGGTATGATTGCATAGGGACGCTACAAAGCCTTTACAAAGAATTCCTACATGTGTGTTTGTTCCCAGTACTTACGGTTTCAACAGAAGATAACCTCTTCCGATCCCCGCACCAACACATCCACAAACAAATAACCACCCAACAGGCAGCACAAACACAACATGTAGTTCATCTAATTATTCAGCTAAGACCAGAGCCATGTAGTATTGTGGTTGTACGGTAAATCCCGGGTGGTTCTCCATGGTTTCCAATTAACACATATGATCTCATAAAGCATAGGTAGAAAGATGGTTAGGGACACTTGCCTTTCCGCAAAAGAATACCACTGCTCAGTCTTCAACTCTTGTTCTTGACAGCTTCGGAACGATGCTCCTCTAATCGTAGCAAACATCGAGCACAAGCACAAACATGCAAGCAAAGAAATAAATACAACTAAGAACAATACATCAATCACAAGAAAAGCTTTTAAAAGAACGCACTAAACGATAGGGCTCGCTACTACGATCACAAGGGCGAAACAAACGTTGAAAACGGAACAACGGTTGGAAAGGTATAACTATCGGATAAATTATATTACAAAAGAAAGTAAAGACTATGTGCTTTATTTATTTTAATTAAGAAAAATACATGTAATGAATATTTAGAGAAATATTCACTATTTAAATTAATCAAATTATACTTTAATATGAAAAGACGGGTTAAAGCCTAATCAATTTTATTTGCAAATATTTATATAATAATTATATCAATTAAATATTTTAACTTGCAAGAAAGCATGAGGGAGCATCTAATCGATTAACTTCATATATCGTGTTGAACTAAACAAGTTAATAATAAAATCACATTTAAGTTGGAAATTAATCATATTAATTTAGATTGCACAAAACCGGTGTTTAAACCTAATTAAATTTTAATAAAGAAAACTAGTTCAATAATTGTTAATTATATTGATATCATTTATTTATAAAATGACAGGGTATACTTTTAATTAGAAAAGCTAGTGAAGTAGATAAAAAATAATCAAGAAATATTGCTCAAGCATGAGCAAGGACTTTATAGTTGAAATAAAAGGATTCTCCTATGGATCAAAGGTAGTAAGGTCAATAGATTACTGGAGTTTTAATATGCTGGAATGAAGAATACGGTTGACAAATATACTAGTTATTTCTCTAGACGAGAAAGTCCTACTTACTGCATAGGCATGACATCACCATGAAGTCATACTTGCAGGCGTGTGGCAAGTGGCATGTTTGCTTCATCTGTGCATAGGAACTAATTAAGCTTCGATCGATTGATTATTTTACCATGCTTGCAAAGATGAAAGCTTCTTAACAACATTCCCAGCTTGCTCGACGGCAATGGACACTGCTCTGTGCGGCTCAGCAAGATAGGATGCAAGCTGCATCAGCGTGGGCTGGCAGAAGATTGAGGAGGCATGGCGCGGCTGGCTTCCTTTGCTTGGATCGCCGATGACCGTAGCAGCACATGCACGCAACGGAGAGAATAAATAAGCAAAGCTAAAAGATACATTGAGATGCTAAATAGATAGAAAAGCTGAAGAAGGGACGTGAAGACATGCTCACCTATGGAAAACGATAGAACAGCGATGGGTGAAGATATACTCTGGCCATAGATCGACATAGATGGCACACTTGCCAGAGCATGGAAGACATTGATCCTTCATGATGCGACGATGTTCTAATCAGTAATGTGGACGGCAGATTGATCCGGTCCCACCAACTACAGATGCATTACTCAAGAAAGAGATAGATCATGAGAGGACTTACGTTGAAACCTTATTGAAGAATACAATCGACCAGACGTCCAGACTGATCTAGGCCTCCAGCCACGCATGTAGATGCAGGGCCGTCAGGTGACCTTGAGTTGGATAGTGTTGGAGCAGGACAATGACAGGATTATAGTAGGTATGAACGGGCTCCAGCTAGATGACTTCCGATCCTTCGGCACGGCGGCATGGATGCACATGAGGGCACATATACATCATGATCAGGGAGACCTGACATGGGATGACCTAGAGAGATACCGTCGTGGCTGGTGCCGGCGCTGTCGTCGAGATTGATCAAAGGAGTAGCGGAGCACCCATGCATGCGCTAGCTTGCGAACTCCACGTGCATGCACCTTAGGGATGTAGATGGCTCATGGCTGGACGTTTGGAGAACGATGTAGCTGTGAAGTACCCATGCGTTAGGCTGAGGCTACGCCATGGGCGAGGCAGTGATAGAGAGCATGCTGCTGCGCTCACCTGCGGCGGCGGAGGGCACACGACATGAGTCCCGACGTGCATACTCGGCGGTGATTTGGCAGTCTAGGTTCTCGGGCGAGCTACGAATCGGAGAGAGGAGAAGACTGGGATCACAAGGAGGCTCTCACCGGCGGCGGAGTCGAGCAATGTCGGCCAGAATTTGAGACGGCGGCGGGCGCTCCGGAGGTTCATGCGGCGGCGGCGCTCTGGTTCTCTTCGGTGAGCAATGGCGGACGGCGCGAGGGAGCTCGGGAGCTAGGGCTTGGTCTTGCGGGTCAATGGGAGCTGTAGGAGGTGCGGTGGCGCATAAATATAGGCCCAGAGAGGGAGTCCTTGACGTGCGCGGCAAGACCGAAAGAGGCGGCACGGCGCTGGACTCGAACCAGAGTCTGTCTCGTGTGCGATTGGGAGGAAGAAGATGCTGACAGGCGGGGCCCGCGGTTCAGTGAGACGAGAGGGAGAGAAAGAGTTGAGCCGAGTTGGGCTGGGCCACACCAGCTGCTGGGCCGACGTAGGGAGAGGGAAAAAGAATAGGCCGGCTAGCTGGCTGCGGATGGATTCAGCCCAAGAAAGAAAAGGAGAAAAGATTAAGTTTTATATTTTCGGGAAATAGATTCTAGTTCAAAAACAATTCTAGGAAATCCCAGAAAATGTATTTAAACCAAAGAAAATATTCCAAAAATCTCCAAAAATCCTAGGAAAAATTCCAGAGATAGAGTTGGAGACTTTGAACCGAAATAAAATATTTGGAGCTCATGAAAGAGATTTTAAAGCCTTCCAATAAATGGATTTGACTTTAGGAAAAGAGAATTAATTCCTAGAAAATCCAGGAAATTCTCAGGGAAGATTTGATCGACGTCTAAACGCATTTTGAAAACTTCACATTCAAGAAAGATGAGATTCAATGACATGAATGCAACGCTTCACTAAAGGCAACACAAAGCATTTTTTTTTATTTGATTTAGGAAAATGATTATTTTCCTATACTAAATGTCATGATAGCCAAATAAATGTTGGAAAAGTTTTAATAATTCATGAAAATCATCTATTTAATTGTTCTTTCTATTCACATCCCGAAATTTTAAATTTCGGGGTGTGACACTCTCTTCTCCACTTTCGTGTGCATGTGTTCTTCTACCTCGTCGTGTTCCAGGTGTGTTCGAGCTTGTGCCCTGCATGATCCAAAGCTGCAAATCTCTGTGGCTTCAACATATTCATCATTTGGATAGTGTGCAATGTTGCATCGGAAGTCATGCTAGCAGGGATTTAGCTTGCTGCTATGGGAGAGCGAATTCCGCTCACCGCCCAGCAAGGATTCCCTCGTGTGGCTTGACAGAACTAGTCAAGGCAGCCAGAGAAGCGATTGCCCTGTGTTCAGATTGACGTAAAAAAATATTAAAACTATAGAAAAACATTATAGCTAAGTCCGAGAAAGTGTATTTTGTGAGAGGGAGGAATAGTTGAATAGTGAAAGTTGGAATGAATAGTGTTTAGTTTGTAATTCGGAAAGGGCCTTAATCAATTTCCACCACCCAACATATATATTGAAGTGTGCGGGGAGTAGTTAGGATTGTAGCATGTAGGAGTTGTATACCTGATGATATGCGGTCTCCTGACAAACTCGATTGGAGCGGTCAGAAAAATATCAGTCCTGACCTAATTCAATCAATGTGTTAGGCAGGTGCAAGTCAAGATCTGTGATCTACCAGAAAAAAAATCAGACTACACATAGGCTCATTATTTTACTTGATAAAACCCGACCCAAAACATATACCTAAAAAAATATCAGATTTTGCCTAACTAGTCGGACTAGATAAAAAAACTATGGGTCTTTTCTTGTCTGACCCCACAAATGATCGTCTAGTTGTAAGTACCAACACACTGCTAAGGTAGCTTCTAGGAAAACCTAGCAATACCATTTGATGGTAAATCGAGGTGTTCTTTTAGCAGCAGCAATCGCAATAGTATGAGTGTGACCAGGGGCGGATCCAGCGTGGGGGCAGGGGGGCTGGAGCCCCCTCTACCCCAAGAACTCCATTGGAGCCCCCACAAGCTCCCCCAAGAAATTTTGGCCATGGATGAAGAGGAGGAAGAAGAAGAGAAAGAGAGAAAGAAGAGAGGAATGAAAAAAATGAGCCCCCCCCCCCTCCTTGCACATTCTAGATCCGCCACTGAGTGTGACCACCCAAATTACAGACAGTTTACTTATACAGGCCGTGGCGGTCGATGATTTACTTGTATAGACAGTTATGCCCGCTTGCACTGCACTGGTGATAAATGCATCATCCGGCTCTCAACATAAGAGACGGAGAGCTAACACTTGTTGATCATGTAGTAGAACTAGAAATGGACAGTTTGAGCTACAATCTATCAGAAATGGTTGTACAACATTAGAGCAGGCGCCAGAAATCCACCTCTCCCATGGTCCCTATGGCCACTAGACAACGTCATGAAGATAGGCCACCCAATTTGGCCCCTCACGGAGTGTTGCAAGAATCACTGGTCCAATTTCTTTTTCAAATTACTCATTCAGATTACTGACAACAATGGAATTTTAAACCAATCGCCTTGTAGACAAAAATCATGATGTCCCTAAGCCCACATCTTCGAATCTTCCTTGCTAGCTCAAAACTCAAAGCCTAGAAAATATATAAGTCGTCGTATTATCCTAATTAAAATATGGTTGGTGGGGTACTCATGTGGTCACACTTACACTGCGTTGTCGATAAATAGATGATGCATCTCCCATATATAGGGTTAGAGCCACCCTCATCTATTCCATTGGTAGGAGCTCTACACAAAAGAACCAACGAGAAGTCAAGAATAACATTGTGTAGGAAGAGGAGGTTCCAGGAATCCACCACTCCCACAAGATCAGGCCCTATGAGGAGCAACCTCAGGATCAAAGCACATTTATGCAGGGTGTGATTGGTTGGTTGTATTTAATCCGTCCAGGCTCCATGTGATGCAACCTCACACTTTTTGGTTGTCTGGCCGGATAGTTGGGCTTGGCACGGGTAGACGCAGTAGGTGGACATAGGTGTACAAATGTTGCAATAACCACTAGCTAGTGTTAAGTTTCAACCACTCTGGTCCAATTTCCTTGTCAGATTACTCATTCACAATGGTCAAATGGTAACAGTCAACTAAAATATATATATATATATATATATATATATATATATATATATATATATATATATATATATAACAATCAAGCACAGGTGTGATTTGTTGGAGATACTCATACCGTCATTTCCATATCCTAGGGGTGACATTACATCAGAATCCGTTGCCCCATAATAGCTAGAGAATTATTTGGGTGGCACATGGGTCATGCTTTGCTTTTATACTACTAATCAGGAGGCTGAACACCCTATACTTGGTATCATGATGCAAAATTGATCATGCTCATACATCGACGGTGCCACTTTGTTATGTCTAGCCACCAAAATTGACTACGAAAACAGCACAGGCACTAGGTGTGGAGGTGCCTTAGCTATACTGCATAACCGTAACACGAGATGTTTCTGCTATTGAAGGATGTTGCTCAAGGAGCCATCACGATGAACATGCCAGATTGTTTCAGCTACAAGGTTAGCCATTGATAGCACCGCCTGTGTGGGAAGCATTTGTCTTCTAGTAGCACCGCAGAAGGATGGAGTTCGTCACTATGACCTCCTCGAAGATGCCCCCAAAAAGCCTTTCAGTCGCAGGAGGGCTGCAAAGCAACCGTATTAGTATAAAAAAATTATGGCATAAATCATTCGAGAATACACACACAACAATTGTTCAAAGTGGGATAACTTGACGTACCCTGTAACCATCTAGGAAAAGTTTAAATCAATGAGTACGAGACCAGTACATTTTACTGCTAATGGTCAAATATTTCGCCTACCATCAGCAGCCAAAATCATGATATCCCCATGCGCCTACTAACATGGCTACACAAAACAAAGAGTAACAAGAACCTTGCTGTCAACTGTTGAGTATGTTTTGGTACATGTATCCATAGTGGAGTGTGGTCAGAGATTTAACAGTCGCCCAAGGCAAATTGCCACAATTATAGTTACATGTATACAATTTTGCTTAATTAAGTGGTAAAAAAGATTAAACAACAATTACCTACTTAATTAAGTGGTCAAATATTATTTTTTATGTCAAAATTAATTTCTAGTCATGTTTTTTTTAATCCTGGTCAATTGCATGTGGCACATAAATAAGGACAGTTAAGTGTTTTTACACCATCAATTATATCCGAAGCAAAATAGAATTGTACTCACATGCAGGGAGTACCTATATGATGAGTACTCTTGTGATGAGCTATATGATTGGTTACACTTGCATTGGGTTGTCAATAAATAGCATGCATCTCCCGTCAGCTTAGAGCGAGATCAAGTCGACACTCATTGTAGAACTACATCATGCTAGACGGAAGGACTAACAAGAACAGCATCACCCTCAATCTTTCAAAATTGTGTAATTTGAACAGAATTAGGAACAGGAGGCACCAGGAATCTACCACTCCGACACCACCAAGTCCTAGTTACTAGGCTCAACCTACAGAGAATGCTCAAGCATGTAAGGGGTGTTTGGAACCGAAGGACTCTGCAGCCCTGCCTACTAAGGATAGGGAGAAAATCCTATTGAATAACTTTGCGGACACATGCACGTTTCCCTTTGGTTCAGTAGTGAATTGCCACATTGGATATATTTAGCTAGGCGTTTAGAGGTCACGAGTTAAGCCAGAGACGTGCTTGGTTCACGTCGCGGCCACGTCTTCCTTTTCTTTCAGATCACCAATGTGTGTCCCGCACCTTTGGTGGTGTGGTGTGGGAGATTGGGAGTTGGTCTTCTAGACCATGTAATCCGGTGCTTAAATAACAGTTTGCATAAGCACCAAGGTTGTGCAGTTGCCAGCTAAAAAACTTTCTTCTCCACTTTCGTGTGTGTGTGTTCTACCCCGGTATGTTTCAGGCGTGTTTGAGCTTGTAGCCTGCGTGATCCAAAGCTACAAATCTCTGCAGCTTCAACACGGGTATCATATTCATCCGCATTTGCATTTGGCTCTAAAGCTTGAAGCAATTGATGCAATTGATCATAAGCTATGCCAGATAAAGGTAGATGAAAGAGTTGAGAGACATGGATGATGGACTTAGCTGCCTGTACACTGAGATATTCCTTTTTTGTGAAGAGAACAATTCAGGAAAACTATACCTTGGAATCTGTCCATTCCATAAATCACTCCATAATTGACATGTTCTGCCATCCTTAAGGTCCACCACCGATATACCTTTATATTTATCTAGCAATTTCATAATATCACGCCACCAAAAAGATCCCCTCATGATATGATCAGGAAGTCGCCCATTGTTATAATGCTTTTCCCAGACCAAATGCACCCAGGGGATATCTTTTCTATTAAAGAATTTATCTAGGTATTTGAGGAGCAAGGCCTCATTCTGCGTACGAAGGTTAAGAACGCCAAGCCCTCCTTCAGACTTTGGGAGGCATACCATTTCTCATGCTGCTTTGGATGGGTTTTTTGCATTGACATCTCCACCACACCAAAGACAGTGTTTACGGTAGATATCCAACTGACCAACAACTATTTGGTGCATCTTGAAAGTGCAGAGGAAGAACATAGGAAGAGAGGTAAAGACTGCATTCTTTCTAGTAATTTTTTAATCGTGGTCAATTACATGTGGCGCATTAATAAGGACATTTAAGGGTTTTTACACCATCAATATGTCCGAAGCAAATTAGAATGCAGAGAGTACCCATGTGATGAGTACTCTTGTGATAAGCTATACAATTGGCTACACTTCCATTGGGTTGTCAATAAATAGCATGCGACTCCCGTCCAGCATAGAGCCATAGTAAGTCGACACTCATCTATCCCATTCGTAGAACTACGGCATGCTAGACCGGAAGGACTAACATGAACAGCATCATCCTCAATCTTTCAAAATTGTGTAATTTGAACAGCATTAGGAACAGGAGGCACCAGGAATCTACCACTCCCACACCACCAAGCCCTAGCTACTAGGCTCAACCCACAAAGAATGCTCAAGCACGTAAGGGGTGTTTGGAACCGAAGGACTGTGCAGCCCTGCCTACTAAGAATAGGGAGAAAATCCTGTTGAATAACTTTTCGGACACATCCATGTTTCCCTTTGGTTCAGTAGTGAATTGTCACATTGTTTAGGTGCATTGCATATATTTAGCTAGGCGTTTAGAGGTCACAAGTTAGCCAGAGACGTGATTGGTTCACGTCGTGGCCTCGTCTTCCTTTTCTTTCGGATCACCACAACACCTGTGGCATGCACATAGCCGGCGTCATGGGTAACAATGTGTGTTGCGCACCTTTGGTGGTGTGGTGTGGGAGATTGGGAGTTGGTCTTCTAGACCATGTAATCCGGTGCTTAAATAACAGTTTGCATGAGCACCAAGGTTGTGCAGTTGCCAGCTGAAAAACTTTCTTCTCCACTTTCGCGTGCGTGTGTTCTTCTACAATGTTGTGTTCTAGGCGTGTTCGAGCTTGTGGCCTGCGTGATCCAAAGCTACAAATCTCTGCAGCTTAGGCCCTGTTTGGATCCCCCGTGTTAAACTTTAACAATGTGTTAAAGTTTATCAACTTGAAAAATAATTGTTAAAGTTTAATATCTATCTGTTTGGATCCCTGTTAAAGTTTAACACTCCACTTTTACAATGGATGTACAAAAGACTTTCTTACCCCTCATTAATGCCACTTTTTTTTTCCTTTACCTCCTTTTTCCACCCTCTTCCCGCCAGCTCCATCACCACCAGTTCTGGGCGTTTCCTGCCAGCGCCCAGAACCCCTCCCTCCCTCCTTTGCACATTGAAAACAAGCATTTCCATACATGCATGCAAGCATTATTCATTGAAAAATACAATCATTGTTCTATAAGAAAATACAAGCATTGTTCGTTGAAAAATACATGCATGTATGGAAATGCTTGCATACAAGCACACATTAGGATTTTTGACTGCATACAAGCATCCAAATTGCTTATCGCCTATAGAACAAACCACGAGCTATCTCATCACGGACCTGAGAGAAGAAGTCCGTCGGGACAGTTGATTCACCGATGGGGAACAAATCATCCAAATCGTCGTTGTACTGGCCGTCCATCCTCGCTGCGGCCGCAAGGGGAAGGTGGATCGAGACGATGGAGGAAACGGTGGATGGGGCAGCTACTGGCGGAAAGGAGGGCGATGGATGGAGGGGGCAGCGACGGGCGGAGAGGAGGGTGGCGGATGGAGGGGACAGCAACGGGCAGAGGGGAGGGCAGCGGAGGGGTGGGTGATGGGCGGAGGAGAGGGCGACGGGCGAAGAGGAGAGTGACGGCGGCGTCAACCGCGAGTCCGGCGGGCGTGGTGAAAAGTCGCGCGACTGTGCAGGTGCGTGGGGGTAAGAGAGGGAGAGGGGAGAGGATAGGGGGTAGGAAGGTCTTTTGCTCAACACAGGGTATTTTAACAAGTTTTAACAAATTTTACCACCTCAAAACCTGGTAAAGGATTTTGGGGTGTTAAACTTTAACACCTCCTTTTTAACAGGGGTGTTTTGATGTTTTTTTTTGTTAAAAGTAGGTAAAACATAGGTGTTAAAGTTTAACATGGTGGATCCAAACACCCCCTTAGACACGTGCATTAGAGCCGGGGAGTCCATGTCTAGCGGCACACTTCCAAACTCACCTCACAAAGTCACAAGTACATTTTACTAATAATGGTCAAATTTAACCTAGCACCAGCAGCCAAAATCATGATACCCCACGCACCTGCTAACAAGAGACATCACGTTGTTCACTGTTGAGTGCGTTTTGGTAAGAGATTTAAGAGTGGCCCAAGGCAAATGCCACAATTACAGTTACATGTACACAATTTTGATTAAAGTGATAAAAAATTAATTGGACAACAATTAACTACTTATTTAAGTGCTCAAATATAAGTTTTTATGTCAACATTAATTTCGAGTCGGAATTTTAGGAATCTTGATCAATTGCATGTGGCAAATAAAAACCATAATAAAGACATAGAAGAGTCTTTACACCACTAATATGCCCGAAGCAAATTAGAATTGTACTCTCATGCAGGGAGTTCCCATGTGATGAGTACTATTGTGATGAGCTATACGAATGGCTATACTTACACTACGTTGTCAATAAATAGCATGTCCTCCCGTCCATCAGCTTAGAGCCAAAGCAACACTCTCACAGCCATCTATCACATTCGTAGAAGTAGAACCACGGCATGCTAGTTGGAAGGACTAACAGGGAGAACAACATCCCCCTCAATTTTTCAAAATTGTGTAACTCGCACATCGCTAGGTGGAGGAGGCACCAGGAATCCACCACTCCCGTAGAGGCAGGTTCTACTAGCCACAACCCACAAATTAAAGAAAGCTCAAGCATGTAGGGGGGTGTTTGGGACAGAAGCATTGCACAAGCCTGCCTAAGGAGAATAGGCATCGTTTGGAAAGTGGGCAAGGCTGCATCGCGACTCACGCTGGCAAGGATGCGCCCAGCAAGGATTCGCTCGCCTCGCTTGACAAGACTAATCAAGATACCAAAAGAACTGTGTAATCAATTTCCACCACGCAACATATCAAAGTGTGCGGAAGTAGCTAGGATTGTACGTACTAGTATCTAGGAGGTGTATACCTAATCATAGGCAGTTTAACTACAGACTTGGCATGACCCGTCAGACAAATATCCCACCTGAACCGATTCAATCAGCCTAACCAGTCGGACAAAAAAAAAGAATGAAAGAATGGGTCTTTTCTTGTCCGACCCAACAAGTGATCATCTAGGAAGTGTTTTGGTTCATACTTTGGTAATGCAAACGGTAAGGAAAATGGATTACAATGCTATTTGCAGTGGGATCATTGATACATGCTTTGTTTGGAACGCATGAGCTGTGGAGAGGTATCCCATTACGGTGGAGTGGGAGGGGTATTCGATTTCTGCTAGCCAGTATTTGATTGCGGGGTACCTGTTTCCAGGCAGCAGTGAAACAAAAACATGTATGGGAAATTCTTAACGACAGTAATCAAATTACGTTACAATTTATTGAACCAAACACATCCAAGTACAGATGCACTGCTAAGATAGCTTCTGGGAAAACCTAGCAATACCATTGGATTGTTCGTCGAGGTCTTTTAGCAGCAATAATTGCATTAGCATGAGTGCGACCAAACAACTCGCCATCAATGGAGGCCTGTTTTTTTTTCGGGTAATGGAGGGCTGTTTGACAATTGCAGTAAACCATTACAACGAGATCCATTTTTAAAGCATGGAGGAAGAGCAGAAACTAGGTGTATACGATTCGATTGTTACAACTCTTGTGCTTGCGTCACGTATAGGGACATGGTTCAAAATTTTATCGTCATCCAAGGATAATGAACCATTAAAAAGCTTTCATTTCCTGTGTAACATTTAACATGTTGTCGGTAACATACTAGTTAGGTCAGTATCAACGGGGGGTTTCATGAGAGTTTCATGGCATTAGATACACTGCCACATCAGCAGTTTTACTGACATGGCAGGGTAATTAAGAGGGGGAGTTTCATCACCATGAAACCCCTGTGGCACAGTTACCTAGGTAACTGTGTCTATGAAACCCCCATTGAAACTACCCTTAGGCCATTCCCAACCCAATGACTAGGATGGTGTCCATAGAATTAAATGAGTTGCCACATAGGATAAAAGATGATGTGGCAAAGAAATAAATGAAGAAAGAGGAGAAAACTGGGTCTTGCATGAGACATGGTTTCTACACACTATCCAAGACATAATGAGAGGTGAGCAGCATTAAATTCAAATATTGCTTAGTGGTGTTTGCATTGGAAGGGTAGTGTCTAGTGCTAGTTTCTTACTGATGTGGATCTTATGGATACTATAACTAGTGTCTTGGGTTGGGAATAGTCTTAGGCACCAGTGTCCAGTGGAATCATTGAGCTCGATCTCCTCTAGACCCCCAGACAAAGCTACACTTGGGCATGTCAATCACAATCTCGAGTCAATAAAACCAACCGTGGTCGATGGTTTCCTTGTGCAGACAGTTATGAGTCATGACAACTTACACTGCACTAGTGATAAATGATCATCTGGCTCTCAACATAAGAGACGGAGAGCCGACACTCGTTGATCCCGTGGTAGAGAAGTCGTGAAAGCCCATGTATCAGAAATGGCTGTACAATAGTAGGAAGAGGAGGCGCCAGGAATCCACCCCTCCCATATGATCAGGCCCTATGGCCGCCCGGCAGCATCAGCAGAGGACGAGACACCCAATTTTGCCCCTCACAGATTGTTGCAAGAACCACCAGCCAATGTTCAACCACTCTGGTCCAATTTCCTTGTCAGATTACTCATTCAAATTGCTCCATACGTGTTCCCTTGATACTTGCAAAGTAAAACGTTCACAGCAACACAACAGTCAATCAACAATGCCGATAACAGCTCAACACAAGCGTGACTTGTTGGAGATACTCATTCTGTCATTGCCCTATGGTAGGGAGGACAATAATACCCAAATCCCTCGCCCCACAAGAATTATGTGAGTGGCATGTGGGACATGCTTTTATACTACTACTAAGCCATCATGAGGCGAATCAAGAGCTGAATACCCTATACCTGATATCATGATGCAAAATTTATCATGCCCATACATGGGCGATAAAACTTTATTATATCTTGCCGCCAAAATTGACTACGAAACCAGCACAGGCACTAGGTGCCTTCTCTATACCGCACAAACGTAAGAAGAGATGTCTTTGCTATTGGAAGATGCTGCTCACGGAGCCATCACGATGAACATGCCAGATTGTTTCTGCTACAAGGTTTGCCATTGAAAGCACCGTCAGCTGTGGGAAACATTTGTCTTCTGGCAGTAGGATGGAGTTCGTCACTATAACCTCCTCAAAGATGCCCCCAGAAAGTCTTTCAATTGCAGGAGGGCTGCAAAGCAACAGTATTAGCATAAAAAATTGTTTTATAGCATAAATCATTCGAGGACATACAGGCAGCAATTGTTCAAAGTGGGATGACTTGATGAACCCTGTAGCCTTCTGGATAAAGTTTAAATCAATGAGCACAAGACAAAGTACATTTACTAATAATGGTCAAATTTAGCCTAGCACCAGCAGCCAAAATCAAGATACCCCCATGCACCTAAAACCAAGAGTAACAAGAGGCATCATGCTGTGGACTGTTGAGTATGTTTTGGTACATGGATCCATTATGGACTGTGGAAAGATTTAAGAGGCCCACAGCAAATGCCATGATTTACGTTTAGATGTATACAGTTTTGCCTTAAGAAAATGGCATCCACCGAAAACCAAAACTTGAACCATGCATGTGTTATTACACAGAAAACGGACAAGGAGTATGAAAATTTTGGTGTTGTATATCTATATAATGTGGATACTAAGTTATAGCAGAAAAGAAATGAACTTGATTGGTCCTAATTAAAGGCTGGCAGTACAAAGTAGGCAAATGAATCAACCAATCAGATTGTTCTAGTCATGGTGACCAGCTGTGCCCCAAGAGTGGTGATGTTAATATGACTGACAGACTTTAAATGCTACTACAGTCTTGCTATGGTACTTTTAACCAATGCCATGAACCTATTTGTAGAATTATATGAGAAGGCTCGACACTGAAGCAACACAACAGGTAGGTTCTTTGGTATAATAGAAATGAAGCCAAATAGCATACCTGAAAACAGCATGTGTACAGCAAGCATAGACAGCTTCTGCTCCCTCCTGTTTTAACAAAGCTGCTGCACTGGTAATTGTTCCTGGATTTGATTAAAATTAAAGAGTGAGCACTATAAGCATTACACTAAGAAATGTCAAAGCAAAAAGGTAAAATAAATAAATAGCCAACCAGCGGTGTCAATCATGTCATCAACCATGATAGCGACTTTCCCTTTCACATCACCGATTAAGTGCATGACCTGAAGTAACATCAGTACTCAGAAGTAGGAACTTAAAATTATTGTGTAACGGTATCATAGGCCATGTCTGGATTAGCCTCTGGTTATGGAATGGGTTTTGCCATTTAATACTCCTAACTAGTAATAAACATTTTATGTGACGGGGCTAAACTCTAGCCCATTGAAACCAAACATGGCAATAGTCCTTTTTGCAAGCTATGTAATACATGTGATTTGCTCAGATCAACGTAAATCAAAACAAGGATGGCTACAGCAAAAGTAGTAAAGCATATAAATTCATTAATGAACATCGAGTGACAACAATGGTAACATACAATTTTAGTATTTACAAAATTAAAAGGATTATGGTGAACCATTAGATTTTTAAATATCGAACTCAGTTTGAGCATGGTAACCAGGAAACTACTATCAGGAGTCAATGTAATCTTTATATAAAAAAGAGGGGGCGAGGAAAAAAATTTCTCTTCAATTCAAATGTATCCATTCTCACCTCTGACATGTTGTGCCCCTGTCTTCTTTTATCAACAATAGCTAAAGGGGCATCAAATAATTTCTTGGCAAAAGCACGTGCTCTAACAACACCTCCCACATCAGGAGAAACAACCACAAGATCTTCAGATATTGTCTTGCTAGCAAGGTAATCCAGAATTACAGGCTACAAATAAAAGGACCACACTAATTTAGTGATTGGCAAAAATCAGCTAAGGAGATTCTTACAAGGAGACGCGGTTTTCTTAAATTGTGAAATCAAGGGAAGAACTTTAGCTGGTAACACAATACCTGTCCATATATATGATCCACAGGAATATCAAAGTACCCCAATGCTTGTGTAGAATGAATATCACATACAATCACACGATCACTACCAGCTTCTGTAAGTAAATTTGCAGCAAGTTTGGCAGTAATGGCCTCGCGCCCTTGAGCCTACATTATAAAAAAAAATTGTGCTGTTCAACAAAAGAAAAGCTAGATATTCAGACATTATCGCAAAGGAAGGAGGTGATTTTCTTCGATCAAGTTGTGCAGCTCCACTCCAACTTAATATCTGGAGACCTTAGTGGTTATAGTACAATAAGTAATAACACAAAAGGAGAAACAGTTGTGCAGAATAGATGGATCTTGAAATGTTAAAGGAAGCGGGGGAGGTGGCTTCATGGATTCACAATAAAGTTGGGGCACCAAACAAGTTGCCAATTCTATACTTCACTTACAACAGTCCAACAAGGAAAGCCTCAAATGCTGAAGCTTATTTTGCTGCCATTACCTTTACTTGCTTTAAGACAGGAAACAACTTGAGAAACAGGATACAGGTCACTTCCAAATAATCTTAATGTTTTCAGTATTTGTGTTAAGTTCTGAATCTGGATAGCTAGGTAAGAACAATAAATCACTGGATCATTTTGCCAATACCTTTCTGTCTGCTCTAGCATACCCAAAGTATGGAATGACAACAGTAATAGACCGCGCTGAAGCCCGCCGGCATGCATCAATCATGATGAAAAGCTCCATGAGGTTTTCGTTGACAGGAGAGCATGTTGGTTGGACCAAGAACACATCACATCCTCTCACACTCTCTTGCAGTTGCACGTAAATCTCTCCATCAGCAAAGCGTTTGATGAGGATCTTGCCGAGGTCTACACCCAGGTAAGCAGCAATTTCCTAGCAACAAATACAGACAAAGGCATAAGGTATTCAGTAGCATGTTCACCATCGCCAATCAGTACCTTAACAGCCATAGTGAATCAAACATAAAAATCTAGAACAAAAAGGGGTGGTCATATAATAAATTGGGCGCATTACATCCAAAAAGGTGCAAACCCCTTTCATCTCTATTTTAGTACAGTACTGTCACAAAAGTCGCACTCACAACCGTAGTGGCTGGAAGATGCAAATCCATAAAGCATTGTACATTCAAAAACAATTATTCAAATTACAACTGCACGGGGCGACATCCCTTTCACGTAAAGCACCCAATCAAATGCAAATATGCAATTCTAAAAAATAAGGCTACTGTATACCAAGAAATCAAGCATCACATACAGCCCCAGGTTGCTTAATAAAAAAAAAAACTTATTTTGTTTCTCTAACTACGGAACCAAGCGACCAACGCGGACGAATGGAACAGTACCTGGGAGAGTGGGCGGTTGGCCGTGCCGGAGAAGATCTTCATCCTGGAATCCGGCGTATCCCTTGGCAGCGCCGCGAGCCTGGCCTCCGGCGCGGGCGCCTTGGGCGTCCACACCGCGCCCCGCGACTCGAGCCCGGCCTTCCGCTTCCCCCCATCCACCACGCGCAGCTGCTCGCTCCCGAGCACGCACCTCTGCGCAGGCGGGGAAAAGAAGGATAAATAAAACACGGCAAGACCTCACCCCAGTCGCAGTCACCACCATATTAAAAGCCTGTCACCCACTCCAATTCACGAACGAGACGGCGGGGGGCTCACCGGCGAGCGGAAGCGCGGGGCGGCGGCGCGGAACGACGAGGAGGCGCGGCGCGGGGAGAGGAGCAGGGACGACGGGGTCCCCGGCGCGGCCGCGGTGGCCGCCATGGGAAACGGAGGTGGCGCGCGCCGGCTAGGGTTGTGGGTGGGGTGCCTGTAGGGTGCGCGCGTGGATGGGGGGCGGAGGAGGAGGGCGTCTCGGCTGCCTCTTCTCTTCGAGTGCGGGCGCTCGCTCGGGGTCGGCGGCGGCGGCGGCGGCGGTGATGGTCACTGGGAAGGATGCCTTTTTTGCGGTATTTAATGGAGGTTTGGTGCGTGCCGCAGTCGTGCTTCGTGATGCGATTCCCTTCCGCTAATCTTGGCATATCGCTACTTTGCGGTCGCATCCAGTCATTTCGTGGCAATTGCATCTGATGCCGTGTGTTCTGGGTTGGGAGCGTGTAAATTTGAAGTGTTTGTTTGAAACCTAGGAATTCCTTAGGACTTTGTGCAGTTGTGCAAAATTCCACTGCAAGCGGCATCATTTGTGTTATGGTGAGAAAAAATGATGTGCTGTAAATAGGCTCCTGGTAGTGTTAGGATCTAAAGGTGCAGCCCATAGTATTGTGCATCTTAGATCTGTGCGAATTGTTTGCGCAAACTAATGCAATCAATTTGTATGTTTGTTTCCAAACAAAATGAAAAAAGTAAACAAAAATACCTAATTTTGTTTTGATCTTATATTCTTGTGGAACTAGGTATCAACTCTACTGCATAGATCAGCTGAGCACTTGAGTCAGGCTTCATCAAAACTCTACTAGCCAAACATAGCAACATCGTACCTTATGGGATATACTTCCTCCATCCTAAATTACTTGTGGCTTTTTGTCATATTCATTCAAGATACTATGAATCTAGATAAAATTATGTCCAGGTTCATAAAAGATGACATGAATGTAGACACAAGTATTTTAGGAGGGAGTGGGTATGCCATATTGTGTATACCCGCCATTGAGTGTGGTTAAAGTGGTATTCGTGATGTAATGGGGAATAATAAGTTGTTATTATAAATTCTAATCCCCCTTCCTTTCAAAAGAGAAATAAGATCCAACCTCCTTGCAAGACAAACCACATAATGTGCAAATTTGAAGCCTACGAAATGTAAAGCATTATTACAACATGCTAATTCATAAATTTGATGAGAAAATGCCTTTTGCGGTTTGATGAGAAGATGCTTTGATTCTACATGTATCGTGGTGTCCCTTGTTCCTAGGCTAGTTGGGAAATAGGTTCATGAAGTAGGCCACTTGCCGTACTGAACTAGGTCTAGGTAGAGCTTGAAATCAAGACGAACTCTGTAGCTCATGCCTAACTAGAGCCAGATACAGCCGGGCCATTATCATGTTTGGAACCGAATTGTGGATCGCAGCCTAGTGATCCTTGGTGAGCAATTCGGATCGTTGCATACTTTGGCGACATAATAAAACTTGTACCAGAGGGGCAGTTAGCAAAAAAGCGCGCTGAGCCGTTGCCAACGCCTGCGGTCCACCGCGTCCACTGCCGGAAACCGTCCTTTGTCCTACGCAAACCAACTTGCACGTCGGCCCCAGCACGTGTGGAGCCCGCATGTCTGCCCCATCACGTCCCTCGAACGGAACGTACTTTCCGAGTCCCAGGGTGCTTGGTTGGGCTGGCAGAAGCTTGGCACGCCCCCGTGCGTCGCACGTGCCGAGCGAGCCGGGCGGGACAAGGCCATGGTTCCCTTACCGAACTGGACGACCGAACCACCACCCGGCGGTAGCGGTAAACCGATCCAGTTAGACCGGTTACCGGTGGAAACCGAACAAATTCGAATTTTGAATTCAAATTCGGTTTGAGCGGTTAACCGATCGGTTTGACCGGTTAGCCGGAGGGTTTGACCGGTTTTTTTTCTTTTTTGATTTAACTTGTATTTGCCAAAAAAAATATCAAATGAGCAAATATTTAAAAACTTTTTACACCAATAGATTACACACACCTTGAAGTATTTTTATGAATTTTTACGATATTTTTCCATTTTTAAATTTAAATTTGAAAATTTTGAATTTCCACCGGTTCAAACCGCCCCGAACCGCTACCGGTCCGGAACGGTTTGGTCGGGAGGTCAAACCGGACCGGTTCCCGACGGTTCGGGAACCCTGGACAAGGCGAGATCCAGCACGAGGGGAGTGAGAGGTCCAAGTCAAAGACGAACCGGCAACGGCCACCGACAACGTTTTTTTTTTTACTCCGTTTTGGTTTTTTACGGAGCCTTTTGATCTGACACTTTTTTTTTTTTTGCCTTCTTCTGATCTTCTCGAATCGAATCGAATCGAAATTCACCACCTCTCAGGAAGGGAAAACCTTTCTGCCTATCTCAAAGATGTACTACTTGGCACGACGAGATGTCGGAGTCCACCAAAAGCCACACGCATTTTGAGCGTTATATAAGAGTGTCATCACGGATCAAGATCAACGATGGATGATGGATCATCGCAATTGATCATCGTGAGCAGCAGGGCGATGACAGAGGATGATGCTTGCGTGGAAGCGGCAGAAACAGAGCACGTTTTTTTCTTCTTCTTTTTTTTTTAACGAACCACATAGCACGTTTCTTCGACGGCGTCACGTGCGCGGTGTGCCAAGATCCATGGTTACGGCGCCTGAACCGCTGGGATGACAGCTTTTGAAAATTGATTGCAGGCCGATATCAAACGTTAATTATATTATTTGTTTTTTCAAAAAAAAATCATCATATTATTGTTGGGGGTTTTGTTCGCTTTTTTTGCCTTTTCCTCGCGAAAATTTCGTGTTGCGCTCAAAATGTTATACGTTAAGAATGCCGACAACAATATCTGCATATGCGGAAGCAAACAGGCCGAGCTATCTTCCTCACATAAGTTTGTCACTCAACTTTGTGTTGTACTCCCTCCGTCACAAAATACAATTCGTTTTATGTTTTCTATATGTATATATTTTATTATGCATCTAGATATACATTATGTCTATATACATAATAAAAACTATGTATCGAATAATAAAGCCAAAATAAATTATATCTTTTAAATGAAGAAAGTAGACGTGATATGTATTCCAACATGTTTCCAAATTCCAAACAAAGTGCATGATTTCTTTCCTGTGATCATGGATCAAGATCAACGATGGATGACGGATCATCGCAATTGATCGTCGTCAGCACTGAGCAGGGCGTTGGCAGAGGATGAGGGCATGTACAACCGTACAGACAACTGATGTCTTTTTTACAAATAGACAGCTTGAACAGACAGCTTGTATAATAGACTGTCTGTTTGACTGTCTGCAGGGTGTTTAATTCTTTCTTTAACACATAAATCATGATGATCTAATGCATACTTGATCTTTATAGCCATTTTGTTGCACACCACACTTCGGTTCAATTTGTATGCAGATGGTGGAGACTGCAGTTCACACGGTAGTGGACACTTGAGTTCACAAATAAATTCACACGGTAGTGCACATAGCAGTTCACAAAGTTCACACGGCAATACACATGCATGGCAGTTCACAGTTGACGCCACTGCATGCCTGCGTGCAGTATTCCGCACGGCGCTGCGCAACGGATCCTCCATGCCGCCGTCTGTCCGCAACGCATGCTACAACGCACACCGAATCATTGCCCGGGGCTTGGAGCACGCGCTTTACTCGTAGACGAGCGAAGCGACGAGGAAGGCGCCCGAGCGGTCGTGGAGGGTTGTTTTGTGCAAAAATACAGTGCATGTCTACAACAAACTACAGCCCGTTGTACGTGCCCTGATGCTTGCGTGGAAGCGGCAGGAACAGAGCACGTTTCTTCGATGGCGTCACGTGCGCGGTGTGCCAAGATCCATGGTTACGGCTTCTGAGGGCCTGAACCGCTGGGATGACAGCTTTTGAAAATTGATTGCGGGGCCGATATCAAACTTTAATTGTACTATTTGTTTTTTTTAAAAGTCGTTATATTATTGTTGGGGTTTGTTCACTTTGTGGTTTACTCCCGTCACAACATACAATTCGTTTTAGGTTTTCTATATATCGATTTTATTATGCATCTAGGTATACATTATGTATCTAGATTTTATTATGCATCTAGATAATTAAAACTATGTATCTAATATAAAGCCAAAATAAATTATATTTTTTAAATGAAGAAGGTAGACGTGATATGCATTCAAACCTCTTTCCAAATTCCAAACAACGTGCATGATTTCTTTCCCGTGATATGACAATGTTTGGTTTTCCCAATGGTCGTACATATGCAATGGGAACGTCCATTGCACTGTATTTGTTTTCTTTTCTTTGAAAAACAATACAAATAGACATATCATACTACTATCTCTGTCCTTAAATATATGGCATTTAGGGCAAAAAAAGCAAAATAGTTTATTTCGAACTAACCAACATATTCTGAGAACGTAGCGAGTATATACATAATTTATGACTTTTGTAAATTGAGGGTCTATTTAGATGTTGAAGTTTCACCAAAGTTTCCATGCTAAGAAGTGTGCCTTCACATGACATGTTTTTCTGTGTCAAAACTTTATACCAAATTTTACCAACTAGCCCTTAATCGTTTTTCGGAGTACTCCTGATTGATGTTTGGTAGAGTATACCACCTGCCAGTCCAGATTTACATTGTCGTACTCGATTGTGTTTATCCGAGTACCACATGCTTATGCCTAATTTCTATTGAGTTGCGAGATATGAAAATGTCCAATCTATAGTCCTCGTCGCTTGGTCCTCTTCCTCTATCTGCTACTACACCACTGTAACACTTCTAGTCCAGTCGAATCAAAAGCCTAGGTCAAATTGATCCAAATAAGAGGGTGTTCGGCTGTCTGCTGCTGGGCTGTGTTGCAGCTGTTTAGCATAGGCAAAGCAGCAGCATCAGCACATGCAAAACAGCCGCAGCAGCACAGGGAAAGCAACAACAGAACAGCAACGGCCCAGAGAACACGGCGTAAGTTGTTACTGTATGCCTAAACCGAAGCGATAAGGTGAACATAGGTGTCTAAAGAACGTACAATGACGCTATCGAGTACTAAATTCGGAAATGCTGAAAAATTAGCAGTTTGGAACGTCTACGTGTGGTATCCAACCAAAGATCAGCCGAGGACAACGGCAAAGTAGATCAAACTTTTGCTTTCTGACCTCGCGCTTATGGCAGGCTGCCCGGGGTAGGACCTGGATGGAGCTTAATGCAGTTTAACATGGCATGGCTCCTCTGATTGACAATCTTCGCTACATGAACAGTAAATCAGCTCATGTAAATTGATTTTTTCTATAACAAAATTAGCACGGCTACATAATATATGGGCCAAATCAAACCCAACCGAATGGGCTGATCCATCATCTTTTTTTCACAGATTTCGCTTCTTGTTTCTCCACACTTGGTTAATTTTGTATTTTTTTTTTAAAATATTTCGCAATTTCGTATTCTACCGCGAGCGAGTATTCGATTTCGAGCAAGGCTATGTTCAGATTCTCAACTATTTACTATTCATTCCAATTTTCACTATTTATTCTAACTTTTTCCTATTCCCTCTTCACAAAACACGTTTCCCAACAAATACTACAGTATTTTTCTTATGCTACAATGTTTTTTCGTATAATAAACACACTCCAAAAGAAAGACGAACCGCGGCAAAAACGATGCATCAGCACTTCAGCAGCGCGGCGGCAAAAATTTCACCGCAAAAAATTCAACCAGCCCTGAATTTTCACCGCGAGCGCCGCGCCGGGCCGCACCGCACAGCGGTAAACACGACGATCCGAGACTGGCGGGAACCTACAAGCGAGGCCAGCCCGAGAACGCAGACCCCGTCCATGGACCAACCACCCACTGACAATCAGGCCTCGGCACCCTTGCCCACCTAAACCGCGCCCACGCGCCTTCCTCGCGGCCCACGCAATTCTCTCCCGAAACTCTCCTACCTTTTCGAATCCGAGCGGGGCTTCCCGGGCAAGAAACCCACCCATCAAATCTTAAAATTACCCACTGACGCTGGACCCAAACCTGCGACCCCGCCTTCTGGACCCACTGATCAGTGATTCAGTTAGCGCCGCGCCCTTACTTGTGGCCGTTTCGGAGAGGGCGCGGTGGTTCAAATACCCCGCCCCACCCCGTACCTCCTTTCCGCCCGTTCCTCTTCCTTCCACAGCACACCACCGCCTCCTCCCCTCTCGCCCTCGTCGGAGGAGCTAGGGTTTAGGAATTCGGAGGAGGTTAAGGTCTTACCTCGCAATGGCGGAGGTGGAGGCGGGAGCGCGGGTCAGCGGCGAGGTGCCAGTGACGCCGGAGCCGCAGCAGCCCGAGGAGGACCAGGCGGTGAGCGATCGGCGGCTGCTGAGGTCGCAGTACCACGCCGTGAAGAGTCTCATCAGCGGTAGGGCCCCGGGCTCCCGCGCGAAATCCGCGGCATTGGTTTTTTTTATCGCGGTTTGGTTGTTGGGCTGATTTTGATTTGGCGGTATTTTTTTTCTTTTTAATTTTTTGCGTGTGCAGATGACAAGGATGTTATGGCGTCCGTAGACTCCGACAAGTTCTGCTCCATCATCGACAAGGTTGAGAGCCTGCACCTACGTGGTAAGGACCACCGCCTTTTCGCTCTCTCGCGGATAATTTCTGAGGTTTTCGGTGGCGATTTGCAACCCCCTGCAGTTTTGGAAGCCACAAAGTTGTTCTGTCAGTGAATGTGTGTGCGCGTGCTTTGCGTTGGATGATTTATCTCAGCAACGAAGTTTAGATGTGGTGCTTTTTATTGTGCGCAGAAGCTTTCTCCAACAGCTTGCAATTTGTTAATGTACTATTCTACAATGCTAATCTAATTTGTGTTAAAGCTGTATGACCACTGCAGTCTGCATCCTTTGCCAACGAGTCATTGAGATGCCATGCTGTTGAAAGCATACATTTGTTCTGTTAGCGAGCATGTGTGTGTTTCTCTGAGCTCTGCATTGGATGGTTTATTCAAGCAAAGAATTTAGTATATGGTGCATTTTATTATGAGAACTTGCTCCAATGGCTTGGAATTTATTAATGTATTATGCTCTTCTCTGTTGTTTATCTGGTTTGTGTTGATGGCTTGATGCTGTCTGGGTGCTGCATCCTTTCATTCCTTTGTGTGAGTCAATGAGATGTCCAGATGTGCATGCCACGTTTTCACTTAGAAGAAAAAAAATGAAAAAGTTATTTGGATTTTGGAAAATGTTAGGTAACAGAAGGGATAGGGGTATGTGATGTTAATGTTGTTGACCAGTTGGTTAGTTGACCTCTTTCAGGACAGTGTACTAACATGCCATTGTGATAGTGGGTTTTACAAAAAAAAAACATGGAATTGAAACTTGAAAAATGCAGGTTTGCACACACTGACTTCTGCAATGCCAAGATGTTCAATTATGATCATGTCATGGAGCACCTTTATTTATTGAATTTTTGAACTTTTACTTGTTTTGGCATCAAAGAATACTGTTCAATTGATTATTAGGGGCAGATCCCAACTTAATTTTACTAACAGTGTAGTCTTTCATGCTCCAGTTCAGAAGCCAAGGGAGCAAATAGCTGATGCAGAAACCCTGCTGGACCTTGCCACCAGTTTGGTAACATCAGTGAGGTCCCATTCAGCTCTGGGAATCACGCCTTCTGATTTTGTTGCTGGACTCCTGAAGAAGTTTGGAAAGCCAGGGGGTCCTGATGACGAGCATGCCTGGTTGGACTGGGCTCGTGTTGGGTGTGCTGCTTCTCATGTTTTCATGGCTGCCCCGGGATGTGCCACCATGTAATGGGGATTCAATGTTGTTTTAAGTTTATTTTTTATGGTTGCAATTTCCAGGGACTTGAAAATATATTGTCTTTGTTGTAACAGGGTTGGTCCCATGAAGACAGAAGTGAAGGCACGAAGGATTTTCAATAGGAGAAAGCGGACTGCAAAGCCTCTTGGAAGCTCTTGCCCTCAACAGGTGTGCTTCTTTGTGTTTTATTTTAATGGCAGTAATGGGCAATTGGGCAGACCTTTGTACTTAATTACTGAGTATACTGATGTGGTAGACGTTATATTTATCATAAGATGGGTACTATTGATCACATGCAATAAAATATATTGAAAAATGGCACTGTACCATTATGGACAATTTTCCTCAATCAATTTTTAGGTTTATTTATTCACTGCACTATGCATGGATGCCAGGGATGAATTAAAGGGTTCTACATTTGAATTTGCTTTTCCTTTGGACTTGTCCATTTTCCTTCTGTTTTTATATGTTCTCCATTCTGATTCAACTGCATGGCTGCAAATTTTAGAGCATAATCAGATTTCTTCACCTTTGTTTTTGTATTCTGAAGTTCATCATGTATCCATAAATGCATGGCTAATCTCAGGTCTGTTTTGTTATGCAATCATTCTGTGATGGATGAATTAAGATGGATACCATAGTTTTGATTTTGGATGAAGCTGTGTAACATCTAAAAATATGTCCACCTTCCTATAGATGCTGATTGTTACCAACTTTTGACAAACTTATACTCTTTGTCTGCAGCTTGCTGACCCCACAGAGAAAACAAAGAGTGATACTGATAAAAATATGTCTTCCATATTTAACCTGCTGAGGAGGAAGAAAAATGCAAGGCTGGAACACCTTGTTTTAAATAGGAACTCTTTTGCCCAAACAGTGGAGAATGTCTTTGCCTTGTCATTCCTAGTGAAAGATGGAAGAGTTGAAATCAATGTGAATGATGAGGGTCATCATATTGTCTGTAAGGGCTCTGTTTCTTGGCCACTTCTTTATTTCTGTAATATCATGGATACTGCTATAGTGTATTACTGTATTGTGTCTGATGTGATCCTATTGATTGAACAGATCCAAGGAATGCACCTGCTGCTAGTGCCATTGCCTCAGGAGAAGTGGTCTACAACCACTTTGTCTTCAGATTTGATTTCAAAGACTGGAAGGTATTGTTTCTAACTCAGTAAAGAATTGCCATTTTGTCTCAAAATAATAATCATCAGAATAAAATCCTGCATACTGAGAATATATTTGATTTCATCATTTACTGCAATCACACAAGCAGGTTTTTACAAAAATTTTCTGTGGCAAAGGTTGCAAACTAATATCAAGTCTATATTACATTTTGTTTGACACCTGATGTGCAAACGATCTAATACATGACATACTAGGACTTCCATTGGGATGAATAAAACAAATCTGTATCTTTAGAGAAGTAATTTCGATTTTGTATACCTGATTGCCTGAATGTTTACTGTTTAACTTGCTATGTTTTTTATTGAAAGAAAACTTGCATTGCAATCTGATGTGATCTTGTCTTCCAATTGTTCCCAGCTTATGAAAGGGGTTGTTCCAGACGGGGAGGAGCTTATGCCACACAGGTCGTCTCAGGATGCACCTGGCACAGCAGGAAACCGTCATCCTGAGCCTGAGTTGCCCATGCCCACACAAGCCCCACCGATCAGGAAGCGATGCAGGAACCGAGGCCTGGTCTTGCAAGATGAAACGGTCTCAACGGGCGAACATCAAGTAATGGCAGGCCAGACGGTTGCCTCAGACACGCAGCAAGTTGTGGAAGATGAGATGGCAGCTGCCACGGGCGTGAAGGAAGTCGTGGAAGACGAAGAGGGAATGGCAACTGGCGCGAAGGGAGTCATCGATGACAACATTGTGGCTAAGCACAGGAAGGAGATCAACCTGACGTACAAGCGCAGGCGCCTCTTCCAGGACAACTGATGCCCCTGATCCGGCTTGACCTTGGTTGACGGTGTACATGTTTAGGTAGAGATGCGGTGCGGCCCAGCTCAGTTAGCCTAGCTTAGATGCATTTAGGAATATCACCTAACTCGGTGGTTTGGTTCGTCTGGTGGTGTTCTTTAGAATGGTTGGGTGTGTCGCCTTTTGGAGATGCTTTCAGTTTCTGGTGTATTAGCACCGAGGTAGCCATAGTTAAGATATCGGCTGCTTGGTTGGTAGCCGTAGTCAAGATGTTGCATGCTTGGTTGCAATGCTAATTCTAGTTGGATGATGGTGAAGTTTGCTAGTACTAGTCTGGTGCTCTTGCTCTGGACTTGTCATTCTGGTGTCCAAGCGGCCCTTGGAACTGCAACCGTATAGCATGTGGCTCAACTCAACGAAAAGGTTTCCAATTCTGATCATTTATGCTGTCTATTTAGAATCCTACATCTCTCGCCTTCTCGGAAAAATGAACAGGAAAGCATACCCAACCAGGAGCAAAAATATGCTGTCTATTTAGAATCCTACATCTCTCGCCTTCTCGGAAAACCAAACAGGAAAGCACACCCAACCAGGAGCAAAAATAGCACACCCAACCAGGAACAAAAAAAACTAGCATGTCGCTACCAGTCTCAAAGTATCCAAGGACCATCACTACTACCTGTTTGGCTGGTCATAAAATCTCAAATACTGATAATAACTAGGAGAAACTGAGGAACTCAACAGAATCACGATAATATGCCAGAGAAACTGAGGAACTCAACGGAATCACAATAATACGCCAGAGAATAGTGCCTAAGAAAAGGTACAAAAATAGGATGCAGGGCGGGGGTAAAGAGCAAATACAACAATCCTACAGTCCTAGAGGGGTCGTTCTGAATTTGTACTGAACAGTTACAGCAGCACCATTGATACAAGCCACAGTACGAATCTCTCAGCTTGAGTCAGGCTTGCACAGCACATTCAGAATGGGCAATTGTCCTCAGACCTGGTGTTATTCAGCCATATATAGGCAGAGTAACAACCACAGGGAACAACAAGCACATCTATCAAGCAGCAGCAGGTTTGCGCAGCTCACTTTCGCCATGAGCGAAGTGGCACCTGTCCCCAAACGTGCAGGAACCTTTATTGAAATTCTCACACAACTTGGTCTTGAAGTTGCTTCCAGGTCCCCCAGCATGAGAACCCCTGCCTGGGTTGTTCTTGGCTTGTGGAGGGGCCTTACCACTGATGCGGACAATCAACTCTGTGACCATTGCGCTGGCATGCTTGATCTGGTCAAATGTCCCCTCAAGCTCAATGTTCTTAAGGTTGGGATCAGCCTCATTGTCCCGGATGGCTAACTTGGCGCCTGTCACACGGGATATATGCTTTGTGTTGGTACCACCCTTCCCAATGATACCACCAGCAAGAGATGCATCAACACTGATCTTGGCTGTGGCTGAAGCACCAAATGTTGATGGAGGAACCATGTCTGGGACGGGCATTGGTGGGGGCATAAAGTGACCATTTGGCCCTGGTCCCATTGGAGGCCCCATTGAGTTGTCCATCTGCATGGGTTTTCCAAGCTCCCTCTCTCCATGAGCAAAGTGGCATTTGCTCCCCCATTTGCATCCTTCTGCAGTGTTGTACTTGTTACACATGCGAGTCTTCAGAGCAGGTGAAGGTGGGCCATCAGGAGCACCAGGTCCCATAGGCATTCTCCCCAGAGGAGCTGGAACAGGCGGTCCACCCAGGTTGGTCATCTTTGCAACAGCCTGGTAACCGCCAGGGAAGTTGTGGAGAAAGTGGCAACTCGCACCAAAGGGACAACCAGCAGTGCTGCATAGTGAAAACATCCCATAAGCAACTCAACATGCACATATATTTGATAACCTAAGAAATCTGATGATCCACAAATGCAGCCAATGTTTATGAAATAATTTATGTAACATGCAGCTGAGTAGTGCAACCACACTATGACTTCTAGCATTGATATCCAATGCATGAATAACAAACAAGTAAATGATAATAGTAGATACTCTTTGGCAGGTTATGTTTGTTGTTTGATATCAATGTCATTCACAATCAAGCTTGGCAGGTGCACTGGTGGTTAGACAAATCCTGCATCATATTAATAAGAAATTGTAGTTGAAGAAGTGACTGGCAGCCTAGCACAATTCATAAAGCAATTGAATGCAGAGCCAAGCCGTGTATTGAATCTTAATCTTCTTATCTTGATTTCCTCAAGCAAACCTGTTCCACAGTGCTACTAACTGATTGGTCATCTGAGAGTATGTTTCATGTCCTCACAACCATTATTACATCATTCAGATTTTCACAGGATATACAGCAGTAGGTTCCAAATTTTACTCCATCGAATGTTCTTAAGCATGTATTAGACAAAATGGAACCTGTATCAGAATCTTGGTTGAACCATTTGTTAGCCTCAATCAAAACATTTAGTAAAATAGCAAAATTTTAATTACGGAACAAATAGTAAAATAACAATAGATGTTACCAGGTGGGAGTTGATTTTAGGTTAGATTAGAACCTGAAAAATTTGGTGCACGGCTTGGATTTGCTTCCTACACCCATTTGAGTTGTCTCCGATTCTGTTACACCAAATTTATTACTTCCGCCAATTAATCATGTGTTGCTTTACTAGATCATCAGGTGGCTTGGTAAAGTAATGCGAGTAAATAAATAAAATAATCAGAGAAACACATGGCACTACATTAAAGGTTAAGGAAGAACATCAATGACGCTGTTATAAGTTTGCTTCAATGCCCCAAGACCCCGACTATTTCTTTTGGCAATTGCCTAAAGCAATGGAAGCTATCATTAATGAAACTATCACGTGGCAATACTAGCATCTTAAGTGCTACTCAATAAGTTGGTCTAGGGCACTGGAGATTCAGCTAGGGCACGGAGCATCAAATGTTCGGCACGGCAGGCAGAAGCATCCATACAAACAGAACAGCAGCAAAAGCAACCTGGCACCTCCACTAGACCACTACGCAGTACGCACTAATGTCGCCAGGCAATTTTCTAGAAGAAAAAACCATGCATAACCCTAAACGGCGCGAAGCCTTCAGTTCCAACAGAAACCAATCGCAAAGGGAATAAAAAAAATCAAACGAATCTAGGCCACTCCACTCCAAGCTCCAACTCCAGATCCCAGCAAGGGCAGCAAAAACCACGGATCCCCGCAGCTCGCAGCCAAGCCGCGAGCGGCGAACCGCAGATCCAGCCACCTAGAAACCCTACCTCGCAGAATCTACTGCACAGCAACCAACCAACAAATCGAGAGAGGTCGAGGAGAGCCGCTCACCTCTCGCGCGCTTGGGGCCGCCCGCGCAGTTGGCGCCCTCCGGCGCGGCCCGCTTGCGGGCGGCGTCCATGGCGAGCTCGGGGGGAAAGGGCGCGCGCGCGGGAGCGCTTGTCGACGGCGGCGGCTGGTAGAACCCTAGCTAGGGTTTCGCTCCCGCGGGGACGGTGGGTGGAGAGAGAGAGAGAGGCCGCAGCGCGCAGCCCGAACGAAACAGAGACGCGCGGCCGCAGATTGGATGGGTCGGGAAGTAGGGTTCGGCTCCTGAGTTTGGGGTTAAGTCGGGTTGGGTCAGGTTGACATGTGGGACCAAAGTATGGACCCACACGTCGGTGGCATGGTCACGGAGGAGTGCGTCCGCGGTGCCGTGGCAGCCTAGGAGTCTGTGTGCCGCGCAGGATTCGCCTCGAGATCAAAGTTCAACGTACCAGTATCGTTTTTTTTTCAGAAGACAAAAACCATGAAAATATAAAATAACTCCCAGGGCATAACAGAGAAAGGAAATGACCATGTGTCTTTCGTGAAAATATAAAATAACTCCTGACTCAGGGGTTTAGGTTGAGAAAGATTCCTCGAAAAAACACTATAGACAAAAAAAACACTGTAAATGAATATTATTCTATAAGTGGGAGGGGTGGGACGAATAGAGAAAAATGAGATGAATAACGTTTTTTCGGAGGAAGCTGGTCATTCTATATGCACCCTCGGTCAGCCACAATGTAACAGAGATTAGCCTCCATGGGCGGGCCCTGCCTCCGGAGGCGGCCGCGCAGACACCGGCCCAGGCAGGACCTCAGTTACCGAGACGTTCACCGCGACACAATTACGAATCCAAAAGAAGACAACAAATATGACTGCGACATAATGTTCAGACTCCATAAAACAATGCCATCGTTTGTAGTTCGTACCAACCAGCCAAGATTAACACACGAAGTTAAGAGAAAACTGAGTTCAGACTGTATTCCACAGATCTTTGGGGAACTTCATACAAAGGCCTCAGCCAATCTCCTACCATGGACTCATGGGTGTAACTAGCTGAGGAAAAATGTCACTTATGAAGAAATTGACAGCGAGGTGCTGGTCCCAGCGCGAGGAAAACTTTGTGCTATAACATAATCTGTTGCTGTTCCAATCATGGGAGGAGGAGGATTCTCTTCTGGTTCCATTTGCAGGAGCACCAAGCTTAACAGAATGATGCGACACCTTGATTTGCACTATGAGTACCTTGACCAGCTTCCGTCGCTGGTCCTATGGAAGACCCGCGGCTTGTGCTTGGGGAACGTCTCTTCCCAGTCTGGGTTATTGATCAAGTATTTCCAGATCCTAAATCAAGAAAACGTACAGTAAGTTCAGAGCCTGAAGGAACTCAATGAAACTGTAAACGATGCAGTGAGATTCTTTATTCCTGCGAAATAGTGCATGCCTTAATTCATGATGATGGCTAGCTAATTTCAAGCCATAAACTAGTTAAATGATAAATACAAGGGTAACAACTTAGAAATATCCTACTTATGATCCTGAAAAGTAGAGGGCCATCTAGTTTGTATTTTGTATGGATAATTGGATACAAACCTTCTTTCATTTTCCACAAAATGAGGTGGTTCTGCAGCTGGAGAGGTGGAGCATTGCATTAGGACTTCAGAGTCCGAAAGCTGGTTAAGTGAGGATGCTATATCAGCCCAATCTGGCATCCTATATGATAATAACGACGCAAATATTTTGATTAGGAAAATTGTAAACAAATGGAGGTATGACATCGATTTTCAGTAGTGATAACAAGTGTTCTTAGGTTATTTCCTGCAACGTTTTCTAGTTGCAATTTATATACTTGGTCACAAGAACTAATACTTAGTATAACATCACAAAATATAATTTTGTAGTTCCAAATGGATTCAAAATACAAACTATCAAAAGAGAACATGACAAAGCTTCAACGGAACTTTTCATGTGAAGAGGCACTAGACAAAGGGAGATTCCTCAAACAGTAGCCAGATACTGATACTATTTATCTTGTGGAGTTTAGTAAGATTTAACTGGGGAAACACATCTGCTTATGGAGGTACTAAGCAATAGTTCAAAGTTCAGTGGCACTTAATTTTAAATATAAAGCATTTGAAACATGTAAATAAAGATGTCAAAGATTTCTTTAAGTAGAATGTAATGGGTGGGAGAAATTAAGATACCAGCAGGCAGGCGCGATTCGAAAAACATCACAATGAGTGTCATAAGTCTCCAGTAACCTTCCTTGCCAAGCCGGATCATAAGAAGAAACACTCACACGAATTCTCCTCACAACTTCGTCTGGACATCTTGAATTCATGTCAAAGCCTGCTGGTGTAACAACTCCAGAAGAGGTTTGAACCTGAAGTTGGCAGGCAGTATTATGAGAACAATTAACCCTAAGAAGACTAGAAGAGTATTTCAAAATTCAAGGAGGGGAGAAGGTGGATGGGCTTGTGCAAGAAGCATGGAGGCTGTTATGTAAACGACATGAAGACTGTTTTGTTCTGTTTTAAACTAGTGTGGTGTCACAAGAAATTATTAACCGACACTGCAATGGACGCTGAGACAAATCACTTACCACAAATCCACCAATTACTGGTAGCGCATTCCCAAGTGAATCAGTCGTCGTGTTGTTGTCAAGGACACAGAACGACCGGAGGTTGAATTGTTGCTGGAACTTATGCAGAACTTCAACTATTTTGCAACATAGTGGATAGGAATACCCTTCCTGTTTGATGTGTTTCTTTCCAGAGGAACGGACAACCTGCACGGTGAATAATGTTAATTTGTTCCACTTTATCCCGCAAAGAAAAAAACTAAATACTAAACAAAACGATGAACAATCATTTAGTTCTGAATTCAAACCTTTGTGGAAGCATCAGAAAAGCCACCAATAAGGTGAACCTGCAGTTAAAGGCTCATGAGAATGGCTAAAAAAGGTGTGTACTATATATTCCATGGAGAAAATTATAGTTAAAGATACAAACATCAAATGGTGCATTG
Organism: Digitaria exilis; assembly: GCA_015342445.1. Taxonomy (NCBI): domain Eukaryota; kingdom Viridiplantae; phylum Streptophyta; class Magnoliopsida; order Poales; family Poaceae; genus Digitaria; species Digitaria exilis. The sequence continues at coordinate 1,716,274 of JACEFO010002054.1, forward strand.
TCATCACCAAGTAATTCTAACATCTGTTTGAGCCCTCCCTCGACAATTTTCGGAAAATCCAAATGGCTAACGGAGGTCCTGGGGTCAAACAATGGAAGATCAAAGGCATCATCAAATGTCCTATGTTTCAGTGCATTCAGAAATGAAAGAGTTACAAATTTTAATAGAAACCGAAGTCTTACAGGATCAAATAAATGCGCACTTCTTTTTTTCACTTACATTCCAGTCCTGTTGTTGCGAATTACAACACCGATGCATGTAGTAGCCTCGTCTGTGCCCACCAACTATCGAGTATTGATGCAAAGAACATATTAACTCATGTAACTAGAATTTGAATGACATGCACAACATGGAAACTTCAAATCACTTTAGAAATAGTACTCAATAACCAGAACAAGTTCCATGAAGATGTCAACTTTGCCGCAACACAGAATTAAACAAAACAGGAAGCAGCAACTAGCTATAGAAAGTTAGCAACTGGCCATGGACAAGCTCTACTATAAATGCATGCAAATGCAAAGTAAGATTGGAATCCACGCATTGACACTATAAGCCAATGCAGCTTATATCCTTACTCATCAATCATTTACAGCTAAAGAATCATATAATCACTTTTCTGAACCAAGCAACAAGCATACAAAAAGGAACAGGAGACCAAACAGACTGCTCCAAAGTTGCAAAAAAGACAGGATAAAATAGTAGAACATCACAATTCAGGACATTGTTCACAGTACACATTAAAACACCTGCAAACCCGAATAACAAAAAGGGTAGCTAAGATGACTGTCAAAACCCAATTTTACCAGAACGCAGCAGGAAGCACTGAAAATGCCCCCAAAGCTCCCATCACAAGAATGAAGAATCCCCGCTTTATCCTTGTCCCCCCAAAAGGTCCCTGCTTTGTCCCAAAGCAATTCCCAAACCGTGTGAAAATACCCAGACTTCCCGGCACCCCTCCTCCCCCACTGCAGAACCTCACGCCTTTGTGAGGACAGCAACAGACATGATTTGCCTTGCCCCAGGAAAACAAAATTCACCTTTACGGCACAGCTCATTACTGAATCAGGCGTCATCAGGTACACACGAAACTCCCTCCACAACCTCCCAAGATCCCCCATTTTTCTCACCCAAAAGGTCCGGGGGCAAACAAGAACGAGCCACGGATTCCCCTGTTCTACCCGATCAAACCACGCGATCCCGAGGAGACAAAAACAAGCGACGACCGTATCTCTACGCGCGCGACGCACCTCGACGCGCGCCGGATCCACCGTGGCGAACTCCCGCTGGAAGACGTAGACGTGCCTCGGCGCCCCTTCCTGCCCCACGGAGATCCGGCTCTCCGGCGTGGCCTTGAGCCGGCCGGCAGCGTCGCGGAGCCCGGGGTGCGCCGCGAGCGCCGCCACGAGCTCCATCCCGACGGCCCCCTGCAGAGGAAAGACAGACCGCGCGTCGTAGGATCAGAGAGAGACGGATAGCGCACGCGGACGCGACGAGCTCGCGCGCCAGAAGTGGACAGGGACAGCGTATGCACACCACGCGGGAGGCCGCCCCGGCGGCGGAGGAGAGGACGGGCTCGCCGTCGACGAGGAGCATGGCGCCGATGGCTGTCTGAGTCGGAGGGGAGCTGGAAAGAGTGGTTCACACACTCGAAAAAGTCGTGCCGAGGAACGAACTTCCAAGCTTCGTCGTGCACGTTATATGAAGGGAGGATTGAAGGATAAGCATTTGAGGTCGAAGACTCAGCAGGCTAGTCAATTAAAACAAACTATACCAAATGTACTTAGCTAATCGCATCACAATACCAGTTTTTTATAATAGGGCCCGTCGGTCACACATAGGTTTTAGTCCCCAACAACATTTTTATCCACGGGAAAATTTAAGATCAGAACGAAGTGCAGATGCGGCTAATATAAGAGCATATCCAAGAGCGCCTATAAAATAAACTCCCTAAAAATTAGTTTTGGGACTTTGTATTCAATTTTTGGAGGAAAAAAAGACTCTTCCATCCAACAGTTCCTAGAGGGACTGAGAGCTGAGAGAGTGGGGGTAAATTTGGCTCAAGATGAAGTTATTATTGGGACTTTTGAAAAATAGAAACCAGTTTAGACAACTATTAGAGCTCTATTTTTTATGTTTATTCCCAAAACTAACTATTGGGATGTTTTATTAGGCACTGTTGGAAATGCTCTAACAATATAAAAAAGAGTATTAAAAGGCGACCCATGCTTATATGCGTGAGTATTTATTTTAGAAAAATGATATGTATGAGTATACCTAAGATAATTATATGTGCATTGGTAATTTCCTTTGATTTCCAGTATCAGGAGACAATGAGACCACCAGAGGAATACTCGAGTTGACCAGCTTGCACCTTGCTGCAACACGCGTTTTGTACTTAATCATCCTTGGTGGATGTTACGCGTGTTGTGCTTCTGATCGTAGTGGTTGTTTGGATCCGTCCGACTAGTCGTGTCATTTCGAATGTTTCAATACTAAATAAAAGTAACAAAACCTATTGTATAACCCTTTAGGTTAATTTGTGAGATAAATCTAATGAGCCAAATTAATCTATGATTAACTCATATGATGCTACAATAAACATGTGCTAAGCATGTATTAATTGGATAAGTAGATTCGTGTATGAAGTAGCCTAGAGGTCATGCAATTAATTTTATAATTAGATAATGTTTAGTTATTCTAATTAACTTCAAAATATGCAATGTGACCGGACTAAACGAGCAACATTTGTTTGTTTCTCTTAGAGGTTTTATTTGCAGTTCATGATGAATCACGAACTCTCGATTTGAGGGGATTATTGCCTCGCCAAGTCAGCCAAGCATAAACATCACGCGACTCGAAGCTGATCCGAATGATGAGGGTGACGCTGACGGTTCCTTATACCAGAAACCTGAGATATAACGAACCATCCAGAACCTGCATCCTGAACATTCCTTTTGGACTGATTGCGAAGAGATTGATGGGATCAAGACGACCACATCAATCCGAACGGGAAAAGACATTGCATGATGGCCTATTTTGATAGGATTAGGATAGGGATGATGTTGATGCTATATGATCAGTTGATCACTTGAGGCCGCTGCGTCCTGTGTGTGACGACTAACGCCTAGAGCAGGTAGCCAACCTTCTAAGATCTTGCCGCTTCTCTATGGCCAGATTTGAATCTTGAACATTGTAGACGACTTCGTGGGAATATTTACAGTTTGTTTACTCGAGCCAGTAATACTAAATCGGTCTTAATAAGGGCTTACAACAACCTGAATTCTTTTAACACAAATCTTAACGAGGCCATGCCGCCTCTATAGCCATTAAAAAAAATTCTACGCATAAGGCTTTATTTGAATCCACTCAACTAAGCTTTAATTAATTGATGAAATCAGTAGTATTTTATCTACCATGCACACAATTAAAAGTTAGCTAGTAGTTTGTTGACCCTAGTTAAACAACTAAGGTTTAGTTGGTTGACCCTAATTAAACAGCTAAAGTTTAGTTGTTGGGATCCAAACGCATAACAGTTCAACGCGTACCTAGGCAATCACCTCTTCAAGCTTAAAGAAAATCTATATGCCCATGAAATTAGGGTTGGCAAAAATCTATAACTTAGAATGTTATACAAAGTATGTAATACCCTTTTAACTCTCGATCCAAATCATGTTCTCAAGCTGTCAAGCACGTGGAGATGCTGATAAAATAGATTGTAGAAAGAAAAAACATATTCTCAAGCTGTCAAGCACATGCATGAGCCCGTAAGGTAAAGCATTACCTGTTTTCATCCTTCATTTGATCAAGTTAGCATGTTACAATTGATCAAGGTTACTCATCTTGTCTTGCAAAACATAATGCCACAATTGCTATGCTACTGGTATAGTATAAGTACAGAAGTATCCATGTCATCCATGGAAAGCAAAGTATCACGGCTCTCCATACAAAACAATGGGAACAACTTAGGAAAAAGAGAAAATGACATTAAACACCAGAAACTGCATTGCATCTTGTCCTGTAAGAAATTATCACTCAAATGCTAGGCTATTTATTATCTACTAACTACTATCATCAACCAGGGGCCAGGGCAAGCCATGTGTCGCGGCTCAAAACACACTAAGAAGACAATGACCTGCAAGTTACTCAAGTTAGGAATGGTGACTGCTGCGGCTGCAATACTACATCAGCTGTATGTTGCCTCCGATGTCCGATCAGCCTCAGAGAGGAAAAGAAAAAAAGCCCAGTAGACAGGTGCTTGGCTGCCGCTGCCGCTGCACTTCCGAACACTAACGCCCCAAACTACGGAATGCATCTGCCTTTTTGTTTGCAACAATACCAAATCTTACCTCTAGTTTATTTTGCAACAAGATCCTGCCACTCTTAGCTACACGCCCCGCATGCAGCAGTGTCCAGTGTGCAAAAATGAAGGAAAACTAGAGAAATATTAATTCAAATAATCATTCGTCTGACTGATACAATACTATTTATTTTTAGGAATGCTGATTTAGAAATTCCGTTTCATTTTTTTTGAGAAAAAAAACTTCGTTTCACCATGCTGATAGTAGAGCTTAATGAATTGCTGGGCTGAATGCTGATGGACTGACTGATAAGTGCAGATCGCAGCAGTGGGCCAGCCCAGTTATCGGCCCATTTTGTCATTGTCTCGGTCTCGGCCCGACGTGTCCGCTGCTGCCAGTATTCGATCCCCACTCCTCTTCCGTTCGCCCCGGTCTGGTTCTCGTCACGGCGGCGGCGGCGGCGGCGGAAGGCGGCGCGGTGGCAGGCCGGTGACTGGTGACCGATGGCGCCGCCGGGGTCGAGGCGGTGGGCGTACGTGCGCGTGATGGCCGGCACCATCCTCGGCGGCGCGCTCGGGTTCTACGTCATGCACCGCGTCGAGACCTCCTACAAGGCACGCCCGATCTCGCCCTGCTCCCGCCCCGACCCGTGCCTCTCCCGCTTCCGTTCCTTCGAGTGTCTCACTCTCCGCGCCTTCTCTTGCAGGCGAGGATGGAGGAGAGGCTGCGGCGGTACGAGGCGCACATGCTCGCCAAGGCCAAGGAGGCGCAGCAGCTGCAAGACGAGGTGCAGCGGGAGGACAAGGCCCAGCTGCTGCCCGATTCGTGACGTACTTCTCCTGTTGCGCGTGTTCGCTTCCCTCAGTTGTTGGTAAGAGCTGCTGTTGATAGCTTGAGTTGAGGGTCTTCATAGAGCACATTGGATTGCGATCTGGTTTGATGGCTTTAGTCTGTACATTCTGTTCAGGTGCATATAGTCACCTGATGCAGCCAAAGAGACCAATGTTGATGCATTCATGCCTTGCTAATTAGCCGGCAGTATTGTCGATGCCCTGACAGGGCATAGTAATTTGATATTTGATTCTTGTATGGATTAAAATGTAAACAACTAAGCATAAGTAGTATAAAGGGCTATCCTGTTTTGACGGTAGTCAATAAGTCTGGCTTAATCTAGTACTCGAGTAATGCTGGCATTAGTGGGGGTGTTTGGTTTGTGCCCAAACAAAATTTGTAATCCAAACTGCTGGAGATGTGTATCGAGGAAATCAACAAATGGTCAAGTCTAGTAGAGTAATGGCAATGGCTTTGGTATTATCAAATTTCCAAGTTCCTTTTTTGTATCATGACATGGAAAATGGAATTGCTAAAGTTAGGTTAAACATTTTGCTAAAATCTTGGTAGTATGCATGATTGAGCCATTCAACGGCAACATAAAGATTTGCTGGATCATTCAAGAACATATCACTTCTTGCAAGGGTGGGCGGCATAGTAATAAACTAATAACATAAGTGGTTAATAAAATTTTCAGGCCTCAATCTGCTGACAGGACACTACACACATTAGCAGAGTAAAATTACCGAAGATCTTTCCTGACTCCTGAGGAATGAACCTGTAATGAGTAAGTTGCTTAAAAACTGAAAGGATATATCCTTCTTTCCTTTCATGGAGCGTGATTGCTCAATGGGAGGTTGAAATTGTTGAAGGAAATAACTCTCCAACTCTTGCGCTTTAAATGCTCAGTCCAAGTTGATGTATTTAGCAGAGTAAAATTACTGAAGATCTTTCCTGACTCCTAAGGAATGAACCTGTAATGAGTAAGTTGCTTAAAAACTGAAAGGATATATCCTTCTTTCCTTTCATGGAGCGTGATTGCTCAATGGGAGGTTGAAATTGTTGAAGAAAATAACTCTCCAACTCTTGCGCTTAAATGGTCAGTACAAGTTGATGTATTTTGCAGACAGAAGAGCTAACTCTACAGCAACATGCATTTCCCCCAACCACTATGAATTGACTGGTTGTAAAAATGATAGTTAAGTTCCTAACTGATTAATCCTATGCATGTCCATCAGTAAGATGTAGGTAAATGCCAAAAGATAGTGAAAAGGACCTGAGCTATGCATTTACAAAAGCAACAACACATCTCCAAATTTATGATTCGACAATTTAAGACTGCTATGGTTTGTGGCTGTTGAAGTTCTGATTTCTATTTGTGCCTTTGCAACTCGCTACAAAATTTCTCTAGCATGGTTCCTCATGTTGTGGCTCATCCCTATATTTGCTTCTTTCTGATTGTATGAGTGCCCTAATGCTATGGTTTGTGAATTATTAAAGTTCTCTGGGAGTCCTAGAAGACTAAGATACCTGAAATATTCTGATAAGTATTTGGTGCACAAAACTATATAGGTGAGCATATTACAAGCTCCACTTCACTCATGGGATCTAGTCTAAATGAACAAAATGAAGGGTGAAAGTTACCTCACCCCATTTGGGCTGGCTTAGGATGATGGATCCCCACCACTCAATTGAGCCATTCAGATTAGACCTTTGCACTATACTGAGTTTGTGCTCATGTTCACCAGTATAATCATGCGCACTTGATGCTTCCTATGCATAGTATCCTTCTTCTGTTGTAGCAGTTCTTCCTGCAGTGCTGGTGATATTTCTTTTCCAGTTAGTGCTTCATCCTTAATCATCCCTGACAGCCTTTCTAATTACATCCTGAATGCACACCAGTTTAACTTATTCAGATGGATTTGAGCCAACTTTTATGCATGTCTTTTTTGCAGAATAACATAGTGCACTGGGGCACATGAGTCAACTCTCTTTCTTCAGAAGTAGAGACATAACATCGACATGTACTTTTTGCCTTGTTGCGATCCTTTCTGTTTACAAGAAGACATCACTGTTGGAGTGTAAGGTCGAGGTCATTTGTGTGGAAGTCAAACATGAATATGCTTCGATGTCTATCTGCACCAATTGCTATATAAAATTGTTGATTTCATTAACAATATCTGTGAAATGAAGGAAGGATCGAACAGTTGATGGTTTTGTCGTACCTTCATTTTTACATGATATTTTATCCTGCCTCCAGTTCCCCTGTACTTATTTTAAAAACAGAATCTCAAGCTGGATTCTTTTACTCCTCTCTGCATGTAAATTATCTCAAGCTGCAGTTCCATCTGAAGTAACAGGTTGGTGTAAAAGCAAATTATTTCATGAAACTGACATGGAGTAGCTAGGGTTGTTCAAATGTAGAGCAATTGCTTCAGTCCTGTAATTTTTGTTTCTTTCATCCCTGTGTGAATATAGTCATTGGCTCATTTCCTTTGGAATTCCAACATTGTTTCCCTATGCAGGCTGCTACTTGACAGTGATCGACAAAAGTTTGTAAACGTCAAATTCAGCCAAGTCAGGATCTTTGGTCCTGTACTCCAGGCTATATCTTTTCAATCTATCTTGTTCAGTCACAAACGCTAGAAAAGCATGGTTTCACATTGACAACCAATAGTGTTTTTCTGTCAACATATTGTGTTGATTACTCTTGCTCTCTGCAATCATGTGGGCATCAGAGTTGGTTCATCTCAACATGTGGCCCCAGACAGGCCAAGCATCACCACTGACGATCTACTACTAAACCGTTCTCCAGCTGTAGCTGCAGCTGCGATACAGCAGTAGTCACGGTTGTCTATCCACATCCATTGTAGTGAAACCCAATCCCAGGAAGTCCTGGCTGCCGATCTCCAAACCACTGGTGGTTTTCTTTCTCTGCCTATAAGCCACGTGCTCTTGCAACGACTATCAGCTGCATCTAGCACATCTAAGCTACGTTAGCTGCCCTGTCACCTTGCCACAATGCACTGATCTTTTAGGACATTCACCAACTACTGATTTCTTTCTTTATTGATTTTTTTGGACAAATTGTTCTGCTTCCTGGATGGGGACTGGAGATACCCAAACAGGTGCCGCCGCCGCCCTAGTCGGCGCTGGCAGCCACTACCAGAACCCTAGTGGAAAGTGGTTTAGAGGGGATGGCCTGAACCTGCCTGTGTGGATTAGGGGGAAACAAGGAGGAAGGATCAAGGTTCAGAAGGGTTGCATCTATCGCTGTCTGGTGCCGCCAACTTGCTATTTAGTACTTCTGATGTTTAGATGTCACCTTTAATTATGAGTTGACAATTGGGTCAAGCACACATGCATCAACCCAGCTCAGCACACAAGGAACTTCGTTTCATTCTTCAGGAAAAAAGGTTTCTTCAGTGGTTTTCTTTCCACAAGGAAGGTTTCTTTATTTATGGAGAAGAATCATGAGCATGGCAACACGGCTAAGCAAACACAAGGTTATTCATTCCTTTTGTTGATACTCATTCCTGTTTTCTGTTATAACTTTGTCTCAAGAAATAAAACAACCTACAAATCCAGTTGGCAGCCTTTTTTTTTTTTATATATAGCACTCCTTCAAAATTTGATTAAGTGCATATTATTGTTACATGAATAAATATGCATCATTCACGAAAACAAAAAGGGATACTCTTCATTTGATGTCAAAATGTAGAATATTGCCCTTGATGATGTTCACTGCATGACATCACAGCTTGAGGGCACCATGGTTGAATAATAGCGGTTCTTTTTAAAATTTCTCGTTCATGGGCTTGCATCCAACCAACAGCAACATGGTACTTGATTAACGTTTCTCTTTTGACAATAAATTTTATAAGGAAATTTTATTCAGTGGTTAGCCGTCCGTTAGTACAGCCTCAAGGACAACAACTTCGGGTGTGCTTCAACTAGCGATTTCAATAGTAACATAGATGGCTCTAAAATATCTTCCTATAGTTTTTTATTTTTTTTAGTACTTACCTTCCTAATGATGCATGTAGTTGTTACCTAGTTGCGACAAATTATTTTTCAACCTCGTAATTCATACGCAAAAGCAGACAAAGAACTGTACGATGTAAATTGCTAAATTTACTAACTACTGCATCTTGTCTGTCTGACTTCTTTGAAACCGATAGCAATGTAAATTGTTAAAAGTACCACACCTCATGGTTCACACAGGAAATAACTGGCCCTAAATGTTCAGAAACTACCCATAAATTCTCCTCTTATGAACAAGGACAGCTGATTTATTTAGCATTCTGTGTGTCTGACTTCTGAAATTGTTGGCTAAAAAGAGTCCACTTGTACAATTTTGTAAAGCTAACCTTTCCACTTGGTGGGTGGGTGGAGACAACTGTTTACTACAAAACAAAGAACTGCCAGTCCAAAAGACCCTTTTTGGACACATAGTTGATACCTGCATTTGATATTTGGAGTTTCTGAAAGGTAGGACTATCATGGATATCGAATATCTTGGACTCTTGGGACGGATATAAATAATGGGTATGGTGCAAAAGATAGTTAAAATCTTAAAGTTCCAAAAAAAAGACGAGATATGCATGAATCTAACTCTTCACTGAATTAAACCATGAAAATGGCAGCAAGGCAAGAGTTAACGTATCTGCAGACAAAGGAGATGAATATGAGACTTATAGAGAGGTAAGTTGAGCACTCGTTTAGTTAATGTTGACAGCAATGTTTTGATGCAATTAAAGGCAGAAAGTGAGATGGAAACCTGGTCATTGAACATTACATCCCTAGCTATAGGATCTTTTTCTAGCGATGAGATGATGCGTCATCAAAGGACCAAGTTTTGTTGTGTATCATCGGATATGATGCTAAATGGAGCATCTAGATAATTAGCTTAGTTCATCCATAACTTTATCTTATTAATGGAGTTATATACTACCCTTCAGGTACCCTAAAATATTCCTTAATTCAGACTCAATAAAAGAACACCACTGGATCTTATTTAAGATAGCAGACCGTAGAATACTTATAAAATAGTTAACCTAAGTGCCTAGGGGCACCTTAGCTTATGGAAGAGTCGTTTTCTGCCAGCCAGCTTACACACCTCGTGTATTGTTAATCGCCACACTCATCCAGACTAACAAAGACTTTAAATAGAAGAATGACAAAAAATTCCCAACAAGGAAATTATCATATACTTTTTCCAAAGAAGAGAGAGGAAATTACATCTCAACACACATTCATAACCCCCTGTTTGTTCATATCCATAGCGATAGGTGAACTTAAAGAAATGTTAATCATAGTATGATTTAGGTGCAGGTCCACAGAAAGGGGCACTTAACTACGTAGGTGCCCACAAAAGAGAACACATACGCATATTCCTAGTGCGAGATTGGCGATCTAATTTGTTGAACCATACGGGATATCAATCTTATACATGATAGACCAGCTTTTCAGTTTCCCTCGAAGGTAGAACGGCGATCAAGCAAGAGTCCAACAATGTGCAAATAGTAGGTCAATTATCTTGACATGATCAAGTGGCAAGGTTTTTTTTCCCGGTTTGTGGGTCACATTCATAACGTAGCTTGTTAATTACCTAGCGCTCATTTCATATCTAGACAATTTTTCTACATCTAGATTGCGATAGAAATTGAAGCACCCCGAATCGATTATACGATTTCACCATCCGCATCATTATTCACATCACTGTTCTGATTTCATCCACTTACATTGGTCATTTGGGTGCTCACATTTGTTTCGCTATCAGAAATGTGAGCACGCAAATGACCAATAATCATCTTCCTATATACGTTTTACATTCATCACCGGGGCGCAAGAAACCTCCACTACTTTCATCTAAACAAAAAAGAAACACAAAGAAATTTCAATCGGCCCTATTCTGGACAAAAGTGCATAAAAAAAAAGATCCTCGCTTTACGAAAGTAACAAATACCCAAGAATTCAAGCTCCGATCCAGAGCTATGACATGATTCAATCAAGACGCGTACATTTCACCAACCAAATCCAGCCTCGAGTTGCCGAGAGGCAGCAGGAAGTCATCGGCAGCGGCCAGCCCTCGGAAGAGGTCGGCTTCTTCCTCCAAGAAGCTCAGGAAGCCTCCCGGGTTGAGATCCATCCATAGGTCGCCGCGATCGAGGTCGAACAAGTCGCCGAAGCATCCGCCTTCCTCCACCTTCACCTCGCACTTGATCTTCCTCTTCTTGGCGGTGAATTCGTCGTCGTCGTCGAGGCCCCTCTCCGTTGTCGTCGCCGGCGCCGGTCTCGGCCTCTTCTTGATTGCCTTTTTGGTTTCCTCCTCCTCTTGTATCGTCGGCGATGTCGTCGCCGCCGCCGCCGCGGCGGCGGCGGGCTTGCCGGTGAGGCGCTGCACGAGGCTCCGGAAGTTGGCGACGTCGGTCTTGATGATCTCCGGCGCGATGATGTGGATGATCTTTATCTTGGGCCTCACCATCGGCGGCGGCGGCGTGGAAGCGTGCGGTGCTCTGCGCGCCGCCGGCATGGTCGTCGTCGACGTGCTCAAGGCGTGGTGCTCACCCATCGACGTGGCCAGGTGTGTATTGAGAGACACAGGCTGGAGGAGCTCGAACGACGAAGAGGAGAAGAGGAAGTCAGGGGCGAAGCGGAGATGATGGAGAGGTTGCAGAGACGAGACGAGGATGATGGTGGGTTTTTGGGGAGGTTGGATGAGAGGAGCTAGGTTGTTATATATATACATATATATAAGGGTGGAGTCGTAGAAGGGGAGATGAACCAATTTTCAAGTTTTGAAATGGAGGAAGGAAAGGATGAGGACTAGCAGCACAACTTGTGCCATTGTCTAACTCATCAGCATAGAAAAAGGCATGTACCTTTTCAAGATACTTTTAGAGCAAGGATGCCACGGCGTAACATCTATCAGACTATATATATCATCGCATAGGTGTGTTGTTTAGTGTGGGGGCTTGAGGGAGCAGGAGGGGGCGTGTGTGTTAGAATACGCACACGTCCAGAAAGAGGCAAAGGGCAGCAGGTGTGTGGGTGCACTTTTCAAATGCCGTATATGGATTATGGAAGGGCCGAACGGGCGAATTGTTTAACGCGATGTGGTGTGATCGCTGTAGTAGCATGTACTTTAGGCGAGATATAGCTAGCTATCTCGCACTTGATTGCCACTTGGATTTAGGTAGTTGATTGATTTGTACACACGTATGCTATATAGTACGTACACACATATATACCACATATATATGAGCAAAATGCTTGGCAGTTAATTAGTACATGTTTTGTAGCTAGCATGATCTATTCTTGTCTCACTTAGCATCGACACACCCGCGCCAAACTATTTAGAACACTTATAAGTGTACATTTGTGCTTAGTTTAAGGGATCTTCGTTCTTCCGCTCCGTTCATAAATTTGCGGTCGTATTATTATGCAGCGATACGGAAGCACGGAAATATCTCTCGGGTTGTGATGAAATCGAACACTCAGCACCGCGTGACAAGAGAGTACGGCGGGGCCGGCGCGTAGCTCTCGCGAGACGTCGGCCGGCCCGCGCGAAAACGCCAGAGCCGCGCGCGAGCAGAATAGTCAGTCGGCCTCTCGGTTCGGGGCGACGGTTTGGTGTGGAGTATAATTCCGCTGGTTTTGGGAGGATGGTTTCTCCGAGCGCGGCAGGGGGAACGGCCAGAACACTAACACAAATGGCCGGCCGGCCCAACCTGAAGTGTCTCCCGTCGATCACGTTTGGCTAGGTCCGGGTGAGAATGGATATATATAAAAAAAAGGGTCCGGGTAAGAGTGGTGACAGGCTGACAGCGATGTACTTAAAAAAAAAAACAACACGAGCCACGGCGATCGGCGACGACGGCGGCATCGGTAGCCGGAACAGTAGGGGATATATATAGTACTACTACACTTCCAAGATAATTCACTAGAGATAGTCATCCCTCCCTGGCTTTGAAATCACATAGGCATATCCTTGTTCGATCACCAAATTCTAGTTTTGATTTTCACCTTTGGTAAGCGCCGCACGCGCACTTAGCTCATCAGCGAAGATATCTGCATTCTGGTTCTAGATGTCACCGAAAGCTAAATTTTAGGGAGTAAAATATACATATACAACCTGAGGTGGACGTTTTGTGTGCACACATAAGAAAAATTGTGCAATATATGCACGGGCGGAGCTAAAGTGAAATGGAGGGGGATGCGACACATCATAACATATACAGACAATCGAACAATATACGATGGAAATTTAAAGATAATAAAGGATTGCACAAATCTTCTGGGTGCGGCGCACCCAGAGCTCATAGCCTAGCTTCGTCCCTAAGTTCAAGGACTGCACTGACACTTGAAGCTAAGTTTGGGGAGCTAAATATTGAATTTGCAAGGACTGAGATGACACACCCGAGAAAGATGAAGGACTGATACACTTAACCCATCTATGTTGCGCAAACAAGTAATTTTCTTCGATAAAAGCATCATATATATTTTTTTGATGGTCGACGCGCGTGGGGTGGGGCCGTGTGTGTGTGTGTGGGGGGGGTGTTTAGCATCCCCACCTAAATTTCATTATGGGATTGTGGCAAGGTAAATGCAATTACATCATAAGAGCATCTTTAAGAGACTAGTCAAATTTTCGTTACTCAACACAAAAATAGCTCTCCAACGGACTAGCTATCCAACTCGTCAAGCCATCTGGCTCCTCAAATTGACCCCCTTGCTACCCAAAAAAGCTAGCCAAACTAGAATCTAAGAAATGGAGAGTTTGTTGGAGTGAGGTGCTCACTCTGAAGTGAAATCTTTATGAAATGGTAAATAGAGAGTCAAATAAAGAGTACAAAATAGATAGTCTCTTATGGATGCTCTAAATTCTGCAGTTAAGGAGGAAACGGGCGAAAAAAATACAAGATGGTTTTCATTGCTAAAAACACCATGTAGCTAGAACATTGGATTATCATCAATATATTTTCTACCATGAACAGTATGGATACTCAAGAAATGCTCGTTTCCTCGAAAAGGGAAAAATATACTGAACCGAGCCATCATACAATATTCACGGTAAGTTGACATTGGCCAGGAGTACTACTGAATAGGATATCATCTTTCTATATCGCGCGATTCGCTTATCAAATTATCATCGCCATTGTTTACTTTCCTTTTCGAGCGCAGTTGTGTTTAACAAAAGCTTCGGTCCCCCGGCCGGCCCGTTGTCTCATGACTTGTTGGAAATGATCTGCTGCCATGCATATGCCCATGCGACACGTCATACATCATATGAGCTGGCACTTCACGGGGCAATGAATGATCGTTGTATTGGATCATTGGATGGTCGCTGTCTTTGGCTGCGTTGTCTCAACGTCGTTCGCGCGAGCCCTTGTTCTCGCTTGTAGGGGTTTGATAGGCCCGTGGCTTGGCTGCCGTATCGAGTCATCGACAGGTGAACACAGAGGTGTTGAACTGAACCGGGGAGAGCGTGTGGGGGGAAGAAGAACAGGGAAAGGAGGCGTCAAACAATTGTGGAGATCAGATGCCGCACATGCGTAGATGATCTAGTAGAGCGTGTAATTTTGTTGGTGCTGGCATGTGCTAGCTGCTATAGAGTAGTATATAGCTAGTGCTCTTGATTGTGCCATGTGGGTTCTAGTTTTTCCATGCGATCGATTGACTTTTGTGCTATCATCACTGCGTACAATGTGCGTGAGTCAAGAACCACGGAAATATCTACTACCGAACGAATCGAACACAAAGCACTGCGCCCGGTACAGTAGGTATGGTATAGCCGTAGTTGAGACTTTCAGATGGATGGACGTCACTCACTACCAGAAATCCTCAGTTTGCTGACTGTCTCATTGTTTGTCGAGAGTTTTTTTTTCAGATGTAATTTCGCCGAGTGTTTTTAAAATTACATCTGAAAAAACATCCCAATAGTTAATTTGCCGAGTGTATTTTCCAAGAGTACTCAATAAAACATCCCAATAGTTAATCTTGAAAATACAAATAAAAATAGTGCTCCATTAGTTATCTAATCTAGTTCCTAATTTTTTCATATGCTTAATAGTAATTCTATCAGGAGTAAAATTTGTCCCCACTCCGTGAGCTGAGCTCCCAATCCCAGAAAAAAGTGGAGGATAAAAAATTCTCAAAGTTACTAGTCATATGGAGGAAAAAAAAATCAAGTCATGTGCCCACAAACAGATGATAATGTGGTAGCAATTTAATCCTTTTGGGACAATTTTATGGAACTGTTGGTTTGAGGGATATTTTTTCTCTCTCAATAATTTAATATAAAGTACCAAAACTAGATTTTTATGACTTTATTTTTAGACACTCTCGGAGATGCTCTTACCGCTGACATAATGGGGTGTTTAGCTACAAGAGTGCCATCAGCTCGAAAAAGAGAGTTTTCAGGATGGATTGCCATGTTGCCCCTAATTCATGGCCCCACTTGTTATTATCTCCATCCCTAATTTTTCTTTTGTTTATGAGTTTATTTATCTTCTTAATGTCGAAGGAGCTCACGCCAGGCATCCCCACGTGTAAGGGAGGGAGTTGTAGGGCAAGGGCTGACGGTGGTGGTGCGGCTTGAGGGGATCAACGGTGGTGCACCGGCCTAGCGAAGGCTATGGTGCCATATATAGGTCAGTTGCGTTGCGAGGGTCTTCGGCGACGGTGGTGCACCGTGCATCGGGCCGGCGTTGGCACGGAGGTCTACAATGGCCAGATGAAGTTGTGATGTGGCCCAGGAGACGGTCAGAGGTAGGATGAATAGATGAAAAGAAAGCGGACATTTTCTTAATGAATGATAGTGGTGGGTAATTTACCCGAACTCCATATCTTGGTACACATACGAGAATTCTGAAGTTGCAAAAGAGGTGCTCTACCATATTCAACTCGAGCTCCACCAAGTCCATTGAGTTGGGCTGCTCCATACAGTTGTGGAGTCACCCTATTTGGCTAGCTCCACCCAGCTCTAGCCTAGGGTTGAGGCCGTGCCAAACATGCCGTTAGTATTGATCATTTAGTCTCAGTTGGATGACCTAGTAAGAGTTAATGTTCCTGCAATTTACTCACTAATGATTTCTGGAAAGTGATTATGACACATCCCAAATCAAATCATTTCGTTCTTAAAGTTTTGGCTGCAAGCTCATATAGAAAATCACTTTCAGTCATATAACAACTCTCATGTATAGAATCATCAGTTTCCAGTTCCTTGGAGAATCACGAGTATAGATCCTTAGTTCATTTTAGAAAATTATTTCATGGAGACCATTCCCGACAAAGCTCTCCTAGAATAACTTCGGGTCTAGCTAGCTGAGGTTATAGTAATTTTTTTCCCTGCATTAGCATGTGTGTTTGCCGCTGGCTACGTCTCTTGATTGCAACATCCTCCACGTGCATTTAATTTGTGTGTCTAGCTAGCTGTTCCATCCGATGGAGGATGGACGACCGACTTTTGTACTTAGTAAATAACTATATATATGTGTATATATATATATATATATATATTCCACTGTAGTGAGATATGCATGTTGGTAGAAGAAGCACGGCACGGAAATATCTCCCATGGGATGGCTAGGACAACGCCCGGCGCCGGTACAGTACGTCGACCAATCGTGCAGGTCCAGGTACTACGTACATAGCCCTTGCTCTCGTGAGGCCCACAGCTAGCAATAAGTCCATCGTCATATCACAAAGTCGCGCGGGGATTAGTTTCCAAGCAGGGTCGCGTGCGCGAGACCTTGACTTGATCACGGGCTCACGGCCACCCACTCCCTCCCCACTTGGCCGGCCGATACGCAGCCAGCCAGCCAGGGCGGTGGCAATGGTAGCATGACACAGCCGGCTATTCTGAATGGAGGAGCGGTGCGTCACTTCTCAAGTTGGTTCTTGGTTGTCATGTACTGAATCTTTTTTCATTCAAACTAATAAGTAACTAGCTAGTGGAGTAGTACGCGTGATCACCGGCCAGCAGGCAGGGCCGTATCGTCGTGACGCTCAGCTCGATCCGCTCCCAGTTCTTTTTTTCCAAGTCGTGTTACCATGGTGAAAGCGAAGTTCTGACTTCTCTGCTGGAAGAGCTGAATCAGCTGAAATGTCGTCGCTGCTTCAGTCAGTCCCGCACGTATCTCTTCGATCACCGTAGTAAAGAAAACAGCTGCATCATTGAACGACAGATCGTGGACGGAGGCGAAGCGGAGGACGATGCATAGTCGGCTCTGCTCAATGGGGGCGTCCACGTCCCCCGACAATCTGGGGTTTTCTTATTGCCGCGCGAGTCAACATCCGGAAGGAAAACGAAGGCCATCGATTTCCTAATTACTTCCTACGCCCACTGGCCGGGAAGAGCTTATCGTGATTGCATGGTCGCAGTTATTCTAATCACCCTGGCGTTTTAACCGCAAAAGAAAAAAAAAAAGAAAAAAAAGCTGTTAGGGCGTCCTCAATAAGGTTATTTGAGCTAGCTATTTGATGGCTGACTCAGCTCAGTGTATGACCTGGATGAGAGAGAGCAGCAAAAAATCAGCTCACCAGCTATTTGCTCGTCGCTAGCTCATGAATTGAGAAAAGTATATGCAACACTATGCTAGATTGCTATAAAAAGGTAAAAAAAAATACATTTGTCAGCTCTAAAAAAATATTTGAGATCTTATATATGGGTCCACGAGATGATATGGATTTCTCATCGCTATGCTATCAACCGGCTAGGACTGTTGGAGACGCTTGTTGGTGTAACATCTCTAATGTTTAAATGCTAATTAGGAAATTTAAGTGGAGAAAGGAAAGACAAAACAAAAGAGTTTATTCAAAGATTGTGGAAAATGACTTAAAGAAATCAAACCCAAACAAGCTGAAATGGTTTTCACTCTCAAAGACCTAAATGTTCAACAAAACTCAAAAATTGGTTAAAATGAAAGTTTAAGTAAAAATATAACCAAACAAGTTTATAATTCAAGGTTTTGTCAAAAAATGAAGGGAACTTTGCCTAAAACCCAAAACAGTTCTGAGAACATTAAAATTCAACCCAAATTTTCTCTGCTTTTTCTAAAGATCGTCAATTTACTCTTGAATTCACAAAACAACTTGAAAATATCCAAAAGTAGAAGTTGTAAAATATTTTATAACAAGCTTATACCTCTTTTGAAGTTTTGGCAAATTTTGACCGGAAGATGCTCAACCAACCCTGTTTCTGTCCAGACTCAACCCAGTGACAACACAAACTTCCCATCGCGTCACAGCCCTAACCATCCAATGTTTCCTATGTCAAACCTTACCAATTAGAAACTTTAGACTGCCATCCACAAATTTTGTTTTTGTATAAAGTTTGGTGCAGTTCAAATTTTTGGTGAAAACGACGTGTCAAGTGGGTGGCCACGCAACGTCCGACGTGTTCCGGAGCGCGGCGTTCGCGCTCTGCTCCGTCGCGTCGTCGCCGGCGCCCAGCCACCACGTGGCAGACGGCGTCCGCCAACCCCGCGGTGTCGTGTCCGACCACGTCAGGAAGCCAGCCCACGGATTCGTTCGTGATTTCCTGCCTCCTCGCGCCGGCCGTCGCATCGCCACGGTCGCTGCCGCGGCCGAGCGTTGGCCGACCGCCGTCAGGGCGAAAACACCACCCGGCGCGCGAAACCTGGAGACCGCCAAACCGCCTCGCTTAACCATGGTCGTTTGCGCCTGGTTTTGACCCCGTGCCCGACCAAGACCACCCCTACACCGTACCCTTCTCTCTCCT
The DNA here is from genome assembly GCA_015342445.1 of Digitaria exilis. Taxonomy (NCBI): domain Eukaryota; kingdom Viridiplantae; phylum Streptophyta; class Magnoliopsida; order Poales; family Poaceae; genus Digitaria; species Digitaria exilis. The sequence goes on from JACEFO010002054.1 coordinate 1,735,150, forward strand.
CTCCGCCGCGCCCCTTTTCCTTGCCGCACGCGCCACCGCCAGCCGCACAGCCGCGCCAGCTCGTCTCCTGAGTAATGCGCTTCCCACTCGACAAATGCAGTAGCTGCTAGACTGCTCAACCTCGCCTAGTCGTCCGTTTCCCATTTGAACCCACCGTGGTGTGTCGCAGCGAGCTTGGCGGCCAGGATCCGCCGCGCCTTGGCGCCACGCATCGTCCGTGCTCGTCGACCCCCTGCTGCAAGCTTCCGAGCGTTCACACCACCTCCACAAACATCCCGTGCCTATAAAAGTAGCCCTTCACCTTCCTCGCGCGTGGAATCGCTCGCCGGAGCTCGCACTGAGCGCCGCACGTCGAGCCGCTTCTCCGCTCCACCGCTGCGTCAACCGACTGCTCAACCACCTTCCCCGCTCTCCGCTGGTGCTCGACGACTCCTCCGACAGTCGCCTTCACCGTTCGAGCTCGCCGAAGACGGAGCCGAAGCAGAGCTCCTCCGCCGCCGCCGTCGAGACCCCCGCCCCGAGCCGTTTCCGAGCCTGAGACCTACCCCAATCGGTTCGCAGTGAGCCCCTCGCCATTTCCCAACCCTTGTCCCGCGCGGGTTCGCTGGCGTTTGGTCGGAATCGCCACCGCCGTCTCCACCGGGGACTTTTCTTCATCTTCCCCAAAAGTCCAGGGTTCCCTCTGAAATAAACCGAGGGCCTGTTCGCGAATGTTTCAAACTTCTAACGGCCGGAACGAAAAACGTATCTTCAGATCTATGTTTAAAACTAGAAACTTTGAAATTCGATTAAAAATCATAGAAACATCAGAAAAATGCAAACTAAAATTTTTTGGAATACTGATGATCTCTAGTTATTTCAACTTTCAGCATGTGCATGCTTTTGATGCTTGGAGTAGCCTATACAAATTAAATTTTGAAAATGAGCTTTTAGGCATAACTCCTAAACTGCAGCTCCTGTGAATGTGATTTTTGGATATGTTATTACCCTTATTATCATTGCTTTACTGTATTAAAATTGCACTCATTTATATTTTCTAGCTCCAGATATAAAATGTTTAGTTTATCTCTGATGAAAATGTTCTAGAATTTTAGTAATTTATTTGTGCTGCGGCAATTTTCAAATTTTGCACAGTCGCGTATCTAGGTTACCAGTAATCTTAGAAAAATGCTAAACCCCATTTTTAGCTCTGTTAAGAAGCTCAATTTAAATTATGGTATAAAAACAAGGTAGCATTTGTTTAGCACATGAAATGTGGTTAAAAATGAGAACTCACTTGGTAGATAAGCTAAACATGATTTCATTTTGCTTCAGTAAAAAGTTCATCTTATTTTTCTATGTATTTTATTTTTCCTAAGATTAATTTGTTTTCCTAGCGGCTGAAACTACTTAAATACAAGAAATATAATTTCTGGTTAAATTAAATTATTTCTGCTGCCGATAAATAAGTAAAATAATCTGAGTGCAAGTATAAGTTTCACCATAAATTTCTGGTCTTTGAAAACTAAGAAACAAAAGGGAAATGAAATCTTGCCTATTCAAGAAAAGAAATAATCAAACATCATTTCACATGTTATGAAAGTAAAACAAGTGGGAAAAGTTATAAATAAAGAACCAAACAGAACTGAGTTACTAAAATGAAGAATTAAATTTGAGGGTTTTATATATATATACAATCACCATCGAAAGAAAAAGAAAGTTAAGCTTATAACCCACTGTATTTAATGAGAAGCTAGAATTTAAAAATCCTTGTCTAGGTGAATATGACCACTCTTGCACCCTATATTTTTTATGGGGAAATGTTTAAATTTAAATCATCATGTTGTTGCATCACGTGTAGAAGATCAAATCACTGACGGAAACTACAAGTTGGTGCCGGACATTGACGAGGACGTGCAGGGAGGAGAATTGAACACCATCGTTGTAGAGCAAGCACCATCTCACGAGGCAAAGACTAGGGTTGAGCAAGAAGGCAAGCCCCGAAGCATAACCCAAGTTTTTAACTCTTTGCAATTATTTGTTTATGTTTGTGCATTTACGTTTTTAGGAGTTGAATGAAAACCTATATGTATGACTCTTATGACCTATGTTTTGTATACTAGTATGATAGGTTCGCTAGTTGCCATGCTTTAAGGACCCGTTACAAGTCAAGTGATTTCCTGTCACTCGCGAGACATATGAGTTGAATGTCTTTCTTTATGTTGGAATCATAAGGATTGACGGGCAGAATGGTATGTGTAGATCTCCCGTCCGCGTATGATAATTGTTTAAGGTCGTAACGTGTGGTATCTGTGTGTCAAGTTTTTGAATGTACCACGCACATGCCGCCATATGGGACCCGGTAAGCCTGGTACCAGGTTGATACAGCTAGGACCGATTGCCTTCTTTACATTTATTTCCCTTGTGTACACATGTGGTTACACGCGTGAGATCGGCCGGCATGTGTCCGCGAGTATCCGATAACCGTGTATCCTAAGGGATTTGGACCCGGTGCCGAATTATGGATTGATGGGAAAGGTTGGGTAGTATTTGTGCCTTTTATAGCAAATATTATCCGTGTGTGTTGGGTTTCCCTGGCTAGGTAGTGAAATTCGGTTCGAACTGTCCGCTTCTCGCGGTTAATGAGACTGCTTGACCGCTGTGCTGCATTGAGTAACAAGTGGAACTATGAGAATGCTGAAGTTGATGTTTGAATATAATTGTATTGTCTCACTTGATTGTTTAGGCATGATGCTCATCTAGAATAATTAAATTATTAGAATTGGATGCTAAAATATTGAAAGTAAGGATCCATACTAGTGTTTTTGGGCAAAACAAACCCCTCAGCCAAAAAACCTTGCATGTCTAGAGATTGGTGAAGTAGATATCATCCGACGGGTAAGACTTGCTGAGTATTAGTATACTATTTTTCAGGTCATGCTTTTGAGGAGTCCGTTTCTGATGTTTGTTGACCGACCCAGATTCCTCCTGGTTGGTCTGTCGTTTGGGAGCCATCCTCGGGTGAGGATCGTGAGTAGTAGCGTCATGGATGGCTTCATCATGATGTTACTTGTATCGTCGTTTAGATCATCGCTTGCTTTCCGCTACTTTGAGCTCTGAAACTTTATTTATGTCTTTCGAACTTGGTTTGTAATAATTTGAATTAAGACTTATTTAAATTTGGACCATGGAATGTTGTAATCTCTAGGACTCGCCTTCGTGCGGGCGTGTTGTTTCAATCGACAGTACGTGGTTAAATCGAGCTAGACTCGATGGTGCTCCAGCTTAATCCTATTTAAGTATACGGATGTTTTATGGTGGTCCCTGGTGCATTTAAGTTGGATTAATTTAGGGGTAGTTAGCCACAGTTGGGTTTTTTTTAATTCCTATTCATCCTCCTCACAGAACACGTATCCCAAAAAATTCCCTTTTCACCTTTACTTATTCATCCTCCTCACAGAACATGCATCCCAGAATAAAAAATGCTTTTTCTACACCCTCAACTAAACACAGCAAGGAGACGCCTGTTGCCTTGTTTGCGTCTCTGTCTTACTGTTACTGCAGGTCGGCAGGGCTGGCTGGGGTCTCGCGAAAAGGAGAGCCGAGGCGACAGGCGAAGCGGACATGCGCACGTACGCAGCTTGCAGGAGGTGCTGCACGTGAAATTCCAAGATTTTTATTGAATTTATCGTGCTACTTGATCCCCCTTCCCTCTTGTTACTATTTATATCATTATTAGTATACTATTTATGTTATTATTTATATATAAAAATATTTTCACCATGTCACTAATAACATGTATAAGAAGAGATTCCAATACCAATTTTTATGGTCACGTAACTCAGCCTCAAACAAAGTGTCCAAGACTCCAAGTACATATGGATGTGTGATGCAAAGTATCATTAGAGTATTGTGTATTTGTGTTATAATATTTAATAGATGAAAGAAAGTATGGGTACTCCATGGATAATTAATTATAATTATCAGCTATAAATCTTATTGGTATATTAATTCTAATAAATTATAAGGAGACACGAGTTGATTGGCTAGTTCAAATAACTAAAAGAACTCAAGCATAAAGCATAAAAAGATCAGAATGAGACGATATGGATGTTTACAGAGATGTTTGTAAATCAACCACATAAAAAACGAAGACGACGAAATAAAGTTTTGGTGCAAAGACAGCTTCTTTTTATTCTTACTCGATTTTTTTTTTGTTTCTTTGGGCTGATCAGCCCAAAAACTTCTTTTGGGTCAATAGGCCCATTACTTGTCCCACCAAGGCCGACAATAGCTGAGACCCATAACTTCTATTGGGTCATAGGCCCATTACTTCTCCCTGTTTCTCATCAAGGGAAAAAAAACCCCATAACTTCTCCCTTATCGTGGAAGCCGTTGCGATTCCGCAGCATCGTGTGCCCTCTCGCGCTACAGCTCCACACTCGCCGCCCGCCGCCGCTTGTGATGACGGCGACTACGAGCGCCTCATGGTGTCTCCCGCCTGTGAGTGGCCCGACATGCCTCCTCTGTTCTCACTTCTTGGTATCCCTGCGTGTATTTGCCTATTGCGATTTGTTTGGATTTTTGGTGGCCTGACCTAGATTTCGTTGGCCATGGAGTCACTTCATTGTTTTGTAAGTGCCGTAGGATTTCTGGCCCCAATTGTGTGAGCTGATTCCGGAACAACCATTTTTCTATGTTGATCTTTCTTTTGCAGGAATATAAGTTTATAACATCATAAGAAAATACAGCCAGATCTTTCTTGTAAGTAAGTGCCGTACGAGAACATTGATCGATCCAGAAGTGACACCTGTTCCAGCTCCACGGTATTCTAAATCTTGTGAATAACTCTTATGATTTCCTTTTTTTGTTGAAACGTGAGAGTACAATAGGAGAATACAATTTGAAGGCGTATTATTACATAATTAGCGTATTGTTTGATGATTATCTCCCTTCTGCAGCCAAAGGGAAAGCTCAGTGAGTCAACAATGGTGTTGCTTTCCTTTGCTATTTAAGTAAAGTGCTCATAAGAAGGTGGACATAACCTAATGTTTGCACGGTTCTGGGCTTCTGGCCATTATGTGCTGCTTATTCGATTATATGGTTACTTTCTTGGCAATGATATAGTTCTGTGTCAGATGGGCACAAGCTAAAGGGAAGCTTGAACAAGGAAGGATCGAAAATTTCTTTTGTGTAATAAGAGCCTATCATTTTGATGTATCTTTGTCGCACTTTTACTGTTGAGTGCCCTAGTCAGTGTTTCTTACTTACTAGATGGGTTAGATTTAAACTAAAGAGAGAACAGAGTTTTGAAGCACGAAAATAAACAGTTTGATGAGTTGGAAACTTTTTCCGTAGAAAATAGTACGTGGAGCCATGGATTGCATCGATGCATCTCTTGTGGAAGGCATCAACAATTTTTTGTTAAGAGGCATCTGTTTTGTGTGGTTGTACGGCTTCTTATTTTAATTAGAAAATGAACTTTTTTACCTCCCTGGACTTAGAGTCGAGTTTGCGTTTCCAACTTAGATTAAAAAACCATCCATTCTAACTACTTAAACTCTTGAAACTAGACATGGGACCACACAAGATCAAAACCAATCTATCATGTCACCTAGCCTAGCTTACCTGAATCTCTCTACTCCATTCCACACCAGTCCATTTTATAGCTCGACAAGATGATGACAACGCCTGCAACTTCTGATACTTCTCCTCCACCACGTCTGGCTTGCGGTCGCCGCCTTCTAATCCTCTTCCATGTTGGACATGAATGTCCACAGGTCGGCCGATGACCTAGCAACAACGATGTCCATGTTGGAGGCAGTAACTATTGGGTGGCCAAAAGTCTAGCTACCTGCCCCCCTCTCGGTAGCTTCCAATCGACTCACCACCAAGCCATCGTATGTACTCTTATTCTAGCAATGTCCTCTCCCCCTACCATTGCTCCACTACGCTGCAACTCAAGGTCCTGTGAATTGGAAATTTCACCAATGGATTGAACCCACGACGATTGATGGAGGACCTATGGACGGCGAGGTGAGATGAGGCTACAATCGGCAGAGGTGCAAATCTCAATGATTTGCTATTTTAGTTAACCGAGCCTCAAATCCAAAGCTTTTATCCTTTTGTTTGCTTTGGCTTTCTTTGCTGCTTACATTTTTTTTTGTACCGTCGAGATGCAAATCCCTCAGGCACCACATGTGAGGCAGGAGAAGGTCATCTTTTTTTTGAACGAACGAGCACGAGATTGTGTCTATTTCATTGATAGAGAAGGAAAAAGAAGTCGGCAAGCCAGTTACACGCGTGTAAGGTTTATTCTCCCGTCATTATAGACTCTAAGGACCTAGCCCCTGCTGTAATCCAGGCTGGAGCCTCGTTCTTTATTTTGGCTAGTAGGCTAATGGTCGACTCCTCTTTGTGTTGGAAAATCCGTGTGTTTCTCTCCTTCCACACTTCCCATATGATCAACATTACCAGCGATCTAGGCGCTTTCCTGGAAAGGCCAGATGTGGTCGTCATCCCTGCCCACCAATCCTGGATTGTATCGCTCTGCTCCCAGCTTGCGGGGTGAACAAGCGGTTGGTGTAGCCACTCGCTTACCAGGCCCCATATCCTTCACGTGTATCAGCAATCCGCGAGTAGATGTCATGTCGTTTCCATGGTGCAACGGTAGAGGGGGCATGTTGGGCTATGATCCAATCCCCGAGTTGCCAGGCGGTCTGATGTCCAAATCCTGTTTTTCAGGACGAGCCACGTGAAGAGTTTGCATTTTTGGCAATGCCCATGTTTGCCAAATCGAGTTGAGTCTAGGCTCCTTGACGCAGGTAACGAATTGGGCCTTGTAGGCCGAAGATGCTAAGTATTGACCGTCTTTGGTCAACTTCCACGTGATGGCGCTGGTTCAGCGAATTAGGTCCCACAGGGCTGCACATTCATGAAATTGAGTCGTCGATATACCATGTTGGAGGTTAAGGTCCCTGATCCAAGTGTGGTTGTCAAGGGCTTCAGCTACAGTCTTGTTCTTTCTGGTGGAGATAGAGAAGAGTGTGGGGGCAATGTCCTTCGGGCGTTTGCTGTCGATCCATCCATCATGCCAGAACTTAGTTTTGCGACCATTCCCAACTTGGATTGTCGTACAGGACGCAAATAGCTTCTGATCAATGTTGTCACATAGGAGTTTAGTGCCTACCCAAGTTTTGTGGGCTGAGACCCATTGATGCCATAACCAGCGTAGGCGGAGTGCGTGGGCGAAGCGATCAAGGTCTAACACTCCAAGCCCGCCATTTTTAGTTGGCAAACATGTGCGTGTCCAGCTGACCTTGCATTTCCCCCCTGTTAAGGTGGTGCCGGCAGCCCATATAAATCCCTTTCGCATTTTGTCAGGGTCATCTATTACCTCTTTGGTTGGTTTGAAGACCGTAAAGGTGTAGATCGGCTGTGATGTGAGGACTGATTTAGTGAGACACAATCTTCCCGCTTGCGTTAGGTTTCGACCGTTCCATGTAGACATTTTCCTTGCTGCTTTGTCTACTAGTGATTGGAAGTCAATTCGTCTGAGCCGCTTAATCGAAAGGGGCAGACCTAAGTATTTGACAGGGGCTGCTTGGGACTTAATGTGCTATGGTCATCAGGGCTGCTTGGGACTTGGAAGGCACATGGGCTCACGACATACTCTGCTCAAATTAGTTCACCACAACCCGATTCGCTTGTCTACCACCTAGATTAGCACACTCGCTGCCCCAATTAGCTTGTCAGCCATTGGATTCCCTCATCCACCATCCAATTCATTCTTGTGTGCCTTAGATTCTCACAGTTTGCCTGATATATTTGCTTGGACACCATCAGACATCGCCAGTGAGGAGGGTGGCATGGCGAGCGTGCTTTGGGGTCTGGGTAAAGGCCACTAGTGGAGAAATCCATGAGGATTTGTCGGTGAAAGAGAAATAAAGTAAGAGGCTGACATGTAGGCCCATCGAACACTCAGCTAGCAAGGACATGGCACCATATCACACAATACCAGTCTGGAATCCGGTCTGCGTGGGCCTTTGTGTGGTTTGGAAAGTTTTGGGAGTCAAAACAGATGGTTTTAGAGTCAAGGACGGAAACTCAGACTCGGGCCATAGTAGGTGGATATGACTTTTTTCCTTCCCATTATTATCTTCTTAGAATAATTGATAGAGACATATTATATACTACTTAATATTCTAAACCTACTCCTGGTGCTACGTTAAAAGCTGCTTCATGTATACATAACTGCATATCCAATTTGGAGGAGAATAATGATGCTGCCTCTAGGAAGTCTATGTCATTTTAGTAGCCATGTCATAAGATTTCCTTGGAGAGTTGTATCTTCTATTGGACATGCCATTCATTTTGGTAGTTCTTAAATGTTCACATATCTATTTCTAGTTTTTGTGGACCTATTCACATTGCTCTATATTTTGTGGTGATTATGCACCTAATATGATTGTGGTGATTAATGCTAAAATATGATTGTGGTGAGTAATGCTAAAATTACCTCTGAAATTCTAAAAAGCTTTAATTGTAAAAAATTAACTTGTATCCTATTTTAACTCCTTCAAGTTGCCTATAAAATACGGGTGTTTTCTCTTTCGAAATATTTGACAACAAGAAGTAGGGCTTAGAGACCTAGCTAGCGACACGATTCTATGGCTGGTAGGGAAATCTCCAACCCTGAAGACTGCTATCCTTATACCTTAGCCTCCCCAGGATTCGTGGTAAGGCCTAGCATAATATTTCCCATGCAGCCACAAAACTTGGGAACGATCTACAAGTGTTCATTTTGCCCCAAGACTTTCAAAAGTCTGCAGGCTCGTGGTGGGCACCAGAATGCACATAAAAAGGAGGTTGCTGTGCTTAGGAGGACTTTGGAGGAGGAGATGGGAAACAAACGTGCCAAACAAGCTCTTAGTGTTGCTGATACACCTGATGTCGATGCAAGCCTTGATGTTGACATCAAGTTGTGATTTTTTATCTCTCTTATCCTAAACCAAATAAACCTTCGCTTGAAATGAGCCTATATCGTCATTTTGTTATCAAAGAGATTAGGGGAAGATGGTTGCATATGCTTCCGCTTGATGTTTTCATTTCTTATGTTATAATATTTCAATGTATTAGGTAAAGCTGCTCATGGAAAAAAATCTCCTGGGGCTCTTATTATTTAGTTCTTTTGTTATTTCATTGATCTCTCTCCTTTCAATTTTGCCTGTGTTTACCTAATAGTTATACATTATTCAAGGGAAAATTTGTTTTGTAGCATGGAAAGAACTCCATTTATGCAACACTACATCAAAAGGCCTCCGTCCTGTAAAATACCACTTAAATAAGAACTGTTATATGAAAATATCATTCTTTCAAGTTTGGTTCTAACATTGTAATCCCTTTCATCTCCACTCTTCTAGAAATTAAAATGTAAATGCACTCCATGTTCTATGGCCACGGTCATCCTTGAGCTATGGTATGTTGCCACACGGCCCATGGAAGTGAAATTTGCATGCTAATTGTCTGGAAACCTATAAGTTTCGTTAAGCAAAAACCTTCCATGGACATAACGAGTTTGCATCTAGCAAGATTTTTTGGGTACCAAGAGGAGCGAGGTAGGTGGCTCATGGCATTGATTTGGGTATAAGAGCAGAAGCCAAACAAATGGAGCAGAGAACAATGAACATGCCACTGCACTGTGGAATAATTTAATGACGGGGAGTGTCTTGCTGAGCTCTACTCTCACCGGGAGTTAGAGAGGAGGAGAGATACATTTGGTTGCGAGGTTGCAGTAACCACCTCCCTGGTATAGGACGTGGATTCCATGTTAAGAATGTACCTTTCACACTATCAACACAAAATAAAGTTCCAAAGAAAAAGTGATGCCCGTGTAGTGTGGATCCTATGTGACATTGTGGGATTGCGAACAAATGATTAGTTGTGGTTGCATGTACCTCGATGTTGTGTCCTTGATAAATTTGATGTTGTCCCAATAACATTTTAGTGTAGGGACAACAATGTTGTTGTCACATGATTCCAAACAACTATCGATCCCGTGCATGTATAGTGATGCCACCATTTGTTCTTTTATTTCCTCTTAAGTCACAACAACACTAATTAATCATACTATAGTATTTTGGAGTTTTTCAAGTATATCATTTGAATTCTTTTGAAGCTATCTATTCAGTTCCTTAAGTGTTGTTCCTATATAATAAACTTATATGGTGATATCGACAATGGCAAGGGCATATGCATCTTAGACTTATCGGACTACTAATTTTATCTATAGGAAAGTGGGGCCTTAAACATCATGTCTAAGAGATGCCATATCATTAGAAAACCTCCAGTTATAGTCTCTTCAACTAAAGAATATCAAAATGTATCAAAACTTCCAAAAGTACTATATTGTGGATTATCAAGATGATGGGTGCTGACCTAACTATTATGGGATGTGATTTTGTAATGGGAGTATTTTCCCACTCCTTAGCCATAAAAATATGTGGCCATGACAAAGGGAGTGATTTAGTGGACTAGGATTGGCCGGTGGTAGAGTCCTGGAAACATTTGTCGAATCCTATTTTGGACCTTAGCTCCATGGAACAATATGCTAGGATTGATCGGACATTAGAGTTGTGGAAACATATGTTGATTCCTCTGTTTGTGAACTTTGGTGCCCTCTTGATTTATATGGGCCTGAATTACTTTCCCAGAATTGTTTGATACGACATGAAACTACATTGCTAATCTCTTTGCGGAAAAGATAGTCACACTAGATAAATATTAGAGGACATCTATATGAAAATCTTGTAGGCTACCCTACGGAGTTTTAGTTTGGTGGAAGTTCAGTAGCCTTAAATATTAAAAAAATGCTATCTCCCTCTATTAGGGCTGAATGGACTGTGTCACCTAAGAACGGGAATGAATTAGGTGTTCTAAAAACTAAGGCTCCGATTGCACATGTGAAACTCTATGTGTTATATCTAACGCATCAAGAGTTTTGCGCAATTGGTTTGATCCTATAGACACAATTGGTGATTTTAGAAGTGGTAAAGGTGAAATGTAAAGTGAAATATATAATGCCGAAAATAAGTGATGTTATTTGGATGGATTCTAATTTTTCTTGGAACCCAGAAAATCTTCAAAGATACATCTTGGCAAACACATTAGTTTCCATGGTTACGTTGTCACTTGACCACCAAAATCACAAGTTATGGCCTAAGAACATTTTCATTACAAGGAGTAACATTCCAATTCTTTGTACCATATGGCAAATGGTGAGTGCCATAAAAAATTATGACAATCTTTTACTGTTTTCTCAATTTGAATCGGTACATACGTAATGTCATCTTGAATTCCTCACTTTTGTACAACTACATAATTTTGCATTCTCAAGAACATGCCACATTGGAGCTTGCGTGTATATGTATAGTATATAATTATTCCATTAGAGTGTAAAAAATCTCTACTATAAATTCTTCAAAATTTACAAAAAGGAGCACTGCAAATTTGTTACAAACTTTTAACCTAATAAATTTTTAAACAAATATGCATTATAATTAATTTGGTAATGGCTTCATGTCCTGTTACCCCATATGAGGTTCGAGGTCCCATTCTTTAATCTTAGCGTATGGATGCATGGGAAGGACACATATTGATTTGGGAATAGTTGAGAAACGTGTAGATACATGCATTAGGCAAAACTATATGTGTTAACCCCAATGCTTGAGGTATGGGGCTGCCACAACTCTTGTGGCCTGCATTGCCATTGTCGGAATCCTGAAATGTGCGTGTGTTAGTAAGAAATTAGGGGCATTTCCCTAATCTCATATATTTTAGGTATCATTATTGCTTGCTGGATGGTGGTTTTACAATGCAAGTTTTTATGGTTCTATTGAGATAATTACAATTGCAGGTTTTTCCATTGGTATAGCCAAACCCAACACTGATATCATGCTATCCCTTGTGCTCGACAATGTTGCTTGTTGGCAACGGTGCAATGGCCATACACGGCCATGTGTGAACATGCAGCTAGTGTGAGTATGTGCATCCCTTGTCACCTTATTAGAATATTGAATTACACTCTTGTACAAAGTTAGGTTGTGCCATTATGCTCTCAATTTTGTTCTTGCAAATAGAATGCCAGTGCATGCACATTTTCCGCAACCAACTTGATAGTGTTCCTGTCTTTGATGCCTACAGCCATTGATGCCTTCAAATGATCACATCTATGATATGCCTTTATGGCATATATATGGCTATAGATAGAGGCTGCCGGTGTTTAATGAAAACAGAGGATACTGGCTTGATAATAGCCGGCTTGCCTGCACTATAGCCCCTACCTTGGGTTGTGTGAAAGTGGTATCTTATACAGGTGCATAAGGGAAGGCTTTCTTTAGTTTAATAATAAACCATTTTTAATATAAGAATTTGGATATGTTATCTCACGTACAAGTCAAATAGGCGGCCGATATATCATTCTCATTATATGATGCCATGATCCGTCCACCTACGATACTATTTTAGAACAATATAAGCAAGAGATTTGCTATTTATTTGCTAAAATATATAGTATAGATTGAAATATTATTATATGTTATTTGATATATTTGACCTTACTATTAAAGAATCACTATTTGACTTAATATCATATAGTTGTTTTCCAATTAATTGAAAACACGGCAAAAAGATTTGCCACGGGGCCTATAAATACCTTTCTTGATGCTTTTCATTCTTTGTATCCAAGATCGCTTGTCCTAGTTCATATTAGCAAGTAGCAAGATCCTTCTTTCATATCAAGCATTAGCAACTGTTGTAGAACACAAAGTTTGTTCCTATGGATCCCACTAAGTCCAACGGAGAGTGGAGTGCCTCTGAGATCGAGATGGTGAAATCACTCATCGCTAGGTATAATACTAGCAACAATTGCAATGATAACATGAACAAGAAGCACATTGACATTGTCAATGAGGTCCATGCAATGCTCCCCATGAAGGACAAGCTTCAAGTAATCCGCTTGTATGTTGATCTTATAATGGAGATGATGCCAAGCGGCACTAGCAATGACTCCTACTACCATGGGGTGTCGGGCAGGGCGAACCCTGTGAACATCAACATGGAAATTCCAGTGGAGGATCCAGCCGTGTACACTACGAGGGTGGCACAAGAGGCACCACGCCGGCAACCCCCTCCTCGTATGGAGAGGCGCACTGGATTTTGGACCACGGCGGAGCACAGGTTATTAATTCTGCTAGATGTTATTCAATACTCTTACATCAACATCATGTGATCATTTATTTATCTTTGCATTTTTTTAAATGTCTGGTACATACTTCATGTCAACTATTATTACACTTCTAGTAATATGGTGTGGGATACATTTCCTAAATTTGACGCACAAAAAAGGGTAAATCTCATTAGTTTAGTAGGCACTCTAGATGAGAGGTTAGGAAGGGGTGGGTTAGAGTTTAGAAAGTGGGTTTTAGGAGGTGACTTGAATAGTAGAGAGAGCAAACAACATAGAGACTCTAAGGCACGAGGGTTGTAGGTGCTAGGGGTGGGCACAATTTCCCGAACCCGAATTACATGAATCCGATTCCGAATTACCCGAACCCAAATTACCCGATCACTATTTCACGTATGAAGTTGAGAAACCCGAATTTATTTTGGGAAAATCAGGTAATAATCCCGGGTACCTGAATTCCCGAATTACCCGAACTTTACTAAAAGTATAATCTGTCTTTACCTCCACGTCAAAGAAACCTAACATATTTGGTTGCTAGTTCATTTGATCTATAAGTTTACTTATTTATTTGATCTATGCCATATTGATTTGAGTTTTTCTTTGATCCATATATCATTGAGTTGTTGTATGTTGGGAAGATATGAAGAGAGAGTGCAATATATTGGGTAGTTCGGGAAAACCCGATATTTCGGGTTACCCGAAAATTCGAGCAGTTTAGAAAACCCGAATTATGAAATACCTGAATTACCGACCTGAACTACCCAAATGCGCACCCCTAGTAGGTGCTAGAGAACCACTAGTGGGGACATTGGCAATTTGGAGCTTTAATTAACATGAATAGGTTAAGGTAGTTGGGGAAGATGTGGCAGACCAACAAATGGAGGAAGTTGGTGGCAGTAAGCAATCATGTGTCACCTTTGAACGGGTAAGTGTTGATGGAAGGAATAAAAAGGCCTCTCACATTTAGAAAAAAAGGAAAAAGAAAATAGATAGCTTAGCTTGTCGAACGGTGATTGTTTTGAAGCATGGACTTCTAGTGATGTTCTAACTGATTTTGAACATACAATGGAGATCTAAATTCCTATCATTGCAGGTTGTTCCTTCGTGGTCTACATGTGTACGGTCGTGGCAACTGGAAGAACATCTCTAAGTACTTTGTCACCACTAGGACACCAGTGCAAGTCTCGAGCCATGCCCAAAAATACTTCCGGAGGCAAGGTAATGATGTCCCTCAGCAGCGTCATAGCATCAATGATGTTGGCTTATATGATGCTGAGCCTTGGGCTCAGAACAACACTTCTACCTGGGAGGGGTTCACCTTCACTGGCGCTGCCTACAACCAAAACCGCTATGGTGCTAGTGACCGTGCTAGTGGCCAACACGCCACTATAAACAACCAGCCTCATGTCCAGTCATCCATCCTTTATCACACCAGCCAGGCCAATAACGACAATGAGGTGGCCGCTTGGGCTAATGACCAGCAGATAGGGGCTACAAGTTCTTCTGTGGCTCCAGTGATGGAGGGGGGGTACGGACTCCCATCAGGCTAGGTCCAATGATCAGTCAGGAGATTTCTTTTCTGGTCATATGATGAATATGGATATGATCTAGGTGTCACTGTGATCTAGTGTATCCTAATAAGATGCATGTCATCCTAGCTTGTTGAAGAATATGTATGGAGGTTAATTGTGGTACTGTTATATGTATTTGTTTGTGTTTTATTATGGTAGCATTTGTGCTATCTATTTAATATATCGACTATGTTTGCATAGACATTACCTACCATGTCCTTATTCAAAAAATGAGCTTTTCTGCTTAATTGCTTAATTTGCTAGCACATCTTCGACCACATGACCTTCTCTCTTTTGAGGATCCCTTGCTACCCTGTCCCATCTCTTTGTACGTTCTCAAGCTTCTCTAGCTAATCTTTCCAGTTGGAGACTCTGCCACCAGGGGCGCCGAGCCAACAACCACTATTTGTCAAGGGTAGTACTAGGTCGGTTACACCCTAAGGGCGAGGCACTTCCTAATAGAGCACACCCCCCCTTAACCTAAACTCTAGAGGGTATGAAAATAATAAGTCTCGTTACTAAGTGATCCGAAAGCGCCAGCCCTTGAAAGATGCACCAATTCTCATGCATTGGAATATAGGTGTAATGTAAGATGTGCCTACACTGTGAACTATGTAACAAGTGATGTCTTTCTTCTATATTGTTGTTGTGGTGCCACACTGTGAACTTTTAGAGTTGCCATTACCAAATAGGAATCACGTGGTGATGATTGATGTGACATTATTGATTGGATTGGAACCGAGGCCACAAAAGCAAAACTGTTTGAAGTCACCAGATGGGTTGGTGATATAGTTCGGTGACTCTGGACGTCAATCAAGTTCTCCTACGCCATGGCCCATGGGTGTTGGTAGCATACGAGCCTGCGGCACTAGCACAGACAATGCAAGAAGATGATATATTGCAGAGAGCAAAGCAGGGGCAATGTTGGCACAATCCACAAATGACATACGATCATTGTCGGGGCCGACATCCATCTCAAACACTTGTGTGTGGCCACACACCGCCCAGCTCCTCCACCCACCTTCGTTGGCGTTCCCTTTGTTGTCATGCTATTGCTGGTGATGCTCTGGCAACAAGCTCGTTTGCTACGACTGGCCGTGGTGCAGACCAACCTAACCGCGAGAGTCACCTTAACGCCGCCTGGCTACATCACCAACCCGTCCTGGACATATAGATTTGGCTTCCACCCCCAGGACTCCGACTTGACCCACGTGGTTCCGCTTTGGTGATTCCTCCGAGTCCGTGGTGTGCTTTGTGAAAGTCACCCTTGGGTGCCACGTACAATGCCATAGCATAGTCTGTCCTGAGCGTAAAGGCCGATGGTCAGCTCAGACTCGCCGATGGCATTGGTGGCCAGGTACTATGGGTGCCATCACCGAGACCTGAGTGTGGGTCTATGCTCGCTCTCCATGACTCTGACAACCTCTAGTTCCTTAGCGACACCGGGTCGCCAACAACCAAGTGTTGTGGGAGAGCTTCTCATACTCCAGGGACCACGCTCTTGTCGGGCTACTCCCTACTCTACGACATTGCCTAGTCACAAGGGAAGGTGTTCGCCAACAGTGGCGGAGCCAAGGCCCAACTACAGAGTTGGCCAAATGCCATTCCTTTAGAACTGTTTAGGCGGATCAAAAAGAAAAAAAACAATATGATACAGATAAGGCTCATCCCCAAATAAAAATGGAAACCAGTACCACTGACCAATGGGACCCACCAGCTGTAGGGCCCATAAGTCAGTGGGATGAGTCCCTAGAGGAGACTCATCCCAAATATTATGGTTTAGGCTGATAAACCGGAACCAAGCCTATGACGTGATTGATATCTCCAAGATGCCCACCACCACTTCAAGGTTTGTGAGCCTAGAGGCTAGAGGAGATATGCCATGAGACATGTGTGGCCCAAGAGGAAGCATGTGCAAGAATGGGCGTATTGTGCCGTGGAATGCAAGCATCCATGAATGAGCGGTGATGTGATGCGAGCGTGTACTCTATTGGGAGTTTAGTTACCTCCCGATGGTAGAGGTACAATACTGGTGATAGCTTCAATTTTTTAAAGTGATAAAGTTATTGGAATCATAGTTCTATATAGCCGACTATACTATATAGTTGTTACTATAGCTAACTCTAGTTGCTAGAAAGAGCACTATATAGCTCGCTAAATGCTGGCTATAGCCTACTGAACACCGTAACGGCAGCCCTTATTAGCCAGCGATTTAAAATCATGATTGGAAGTGGGTTGTTGGTCTCCAAGGTGAGTTCACCTGCAAGTTGAATGGAGGAGAAAGCATCAGACAAGCATTAGATCGCTGTGGAGATAGCTTCATGTGGAATCGTAGTGTGCGTATTACATTGTTGCTCCTGTACTCGCTGCTGTTCTCTGCCGGGAGCGATGTAAGGGATACGTAACGCCTCGTCACTTCTTACCAACACATTTTTTATCAATCCAAATAAATTATATATTTCCCAGTTTAAGTGCTCCTGTCCTAGAGCGACTTTGACTTTGGCGCGACAGTACATGCTGGTCTGATCAGCACCCACTCCAGCGCGAGGGCCAGCTTCGGCTTTCTTATCATCTTTTCTCAGTGCAAATAAATCGCTGCGTTTGTAGTGTGCATTCTCTGTAAAGTTTGTTGAAAAATAAATCTTCCACTACCGCATGCTTGTTGATAAATAAGAATTTCCGTTTCTGTGAAGAAGTTTGTCTCCTGATGGAGACCTTTTGGAACAGAAATTTTTTTCCGAATTTTTCCTCAGAAATTTAGGCCCAAATTAAATATAAAAATCATCGTTAAGACTGGCCATCAGTGAACGGAATTCTAAATAGATAATATTATAAACGGAAATTGGGCTCAAATTTCAGATCGTTCCACTTCCGACATAAGCAGAGCAAAAACAATTCCAAAGGAGCATGAAATGGGATCGGAGCACCACGGCCGACGGCCTGCTCACGCTCGCCGACGGCAGCAGCAAGGTGTTGAGGACGGCCTCGGCACCCTCGATCAATACCTTGATTCCGCCCATGGTGTGAGCTCCGCCGCGCTGGCAGCTACTTCCTGTTCGGCAGGATGAACCCCGACGGCATTGTCCGTAACTACTGCCGCCAACCGCCCGCGAGAATATGTCGTGCGGCACGCTCCCTACTAGCAGTGGCGGAGCCACCAATACGCAACAACTGCCACTGCTCGCTGATTCGTGGATGCATGCGCTCCCTCCACGGTACAATACGCCCATTCCTCTTGGGCCGCGAATATCATGGCCTATCTCCTCCAGCATCTAGGCTCACACAGACCTTGAAAAGGTCGTGGGCATCTTGAAGATGTTGATCGCGTCGTAGTCTCGTGGGGTTGATTCCGGTTTATCACCCCGAGCCACAATGTTTGGGATGAGTCTCCTCTGCGTACTACGGAGGGACTCATCCACTGACTTGTGGGCCCTATGGCTGAGGGGCCCCGCAGGTTAGTGATGCTAGTCCCCGTTTCTGTTTGGGATGAGCCTCCTTTGTATCATTTTTTTTTCTTAGACCCATCCAAACAATCTTAAAAAAAGTAACATTTGGCCCACCCTACAACTTTACAAGGTTGGGCCCTGGCTCCGTCACTGTTGGCAAACATCTTCCCTTGATCAGATTATGCTATAGTGGAGGGTGAAAATAGACTTTAGTGGAAGGTGAAAATAGACTTTTCCCCTTGCACATATAGCACGTAGGACTTAATATCTTGCATTTGATTGATATGAAAGTCATGGTAAGTGACACTCCTATTCTATTAAATTATGTAGCTAGGCAAGTATGGTCCTTGTACTCCTAATTAGTGACAACGGGCACTCCTATTCTAACTATTTATTCAAGTAGCCAATTACCAAACTGATATTACAAGGCAAACAAAAGTACCTGCCACATCTAGTCCACAAAAGCACTCACCAGTAAACTTTCCAAGAGGTCTGACCTCTTGGTTATTTTCCTGTAAAACTTACCTATAGGAATGTAATCGTTTGGGATGTTTTCTTTCCTTTTACTGTGAATCAAACCATAGCAAAGCCACAAATCCTTAGGAATCAGAACCCTTAAAAAATCATTTGCCAATCCTCCAATCCAAAGGCGCCCTTAAAACTTGTATCAACAAACGGACAAAGATATGCTGATAAGTTTTGAATTGTGCAACTTGCATTATGAAAATGCAAGTTAAGAAGATGTAGCGATCTCACCCGAGAAATGGGCCCACTTAAGTATATTCCACCTTCCATTGGTGCTAATACACGAAAATGTTCCCAAGTGCGGATTCGACCGTCGAGTCAAGCTCGACTAACTGCTACTGAAGATCGTCCGTGCATACGCTCACTCGAAGGTGAGTTCCAAAGATCACATCATTCCACAATTCAAATTACAGCAAGTCTTAGAGTTATTACAACCAAATTGAAATGATAAGTAAAATAGTTCGAGTTCATGCAGCGGAAAGTAAACGAGATACTAGCGACGATCCATAATATCATCACGATGAAGTCAGCCGTGACGCCACTCCTCACGATCCTCGGGAGAGGTCGGCTCCCACTCGATGCTGTAACCAGGAGGAAGCTGGGAGGCCGAAGCCATAGAGGCAACTACCTCCTGAGGGGACGGTCCTGAAAATTTAGCCACAAGCAAGGCTGAGTATACTAGTTATACTCAACAAGACTTAACCGACTGGTGATCCCTACATCACCGACTCCTAAAATGAGAGGCTGTTTGGCTAGTGGGGTTCTTTTGCCAAAAGCGACTAAGCTGATTTCTAATTTATCCATTTTGATTTTAATTCCTTTAACCTATCCATTCTAGGTGAGCCTAGCTAAACAATCAAGTTTTGCAATACAATTATTCCATGCAAAGATTTCATCCTTCCAAGTTTCACTTCATAATATGTCATACATCGGTCAAGCAGTCTCATTAACCGCGAGAAGCGGACAGTTCGAACCGAATTTACTACCTGGCCAGGGGAAACCCACACATACGGAATGGTTGGAAAGGCCAACACACCCCAATCCTTTCTCCTCTCTCTGCGAGTGGCTCCCGAGTCCCAATGCCTCAGGGTAAAGGTTTACCACTACTGGGACTCACGCAACTACCCTCATGTGCCCATGGGATAACGTTTCCAAGACAGAGAGCTGTCGGACCTGCTCGCATCAATCGGATACCGGGACTTACCGGCCCCATAAACCGTGCATATATGTGGTACGTTCAAACGCTTGACACAAAAGTACCACATGTTTCCAATTAAAACATCGATAGACGGGTATCTACAATCATCCGTCCATCATCTCTAATGTTTCTGATACGAGTAGACATACAACTCCTATATCTCGCGAGTGTCGGAAACACTCGACTTCTATCGGTCTTAAGCATAGCGACTGTCGAACCTAACATACTAGTGTTCAATCAGAGGAACCTATGATCATGCAATCTAGGGTTTCATTCAACTCCTTGAAACTTAAATGCACAAACATATAATCAATTAAATTACGTAAGTAAAGTTAGGTTATGCTCCGGGGCTTGCCTTCCGGCTCGAAGCGGTACTCCTGCTCGGGGCTCGGATCCACGTGCACCACGTTCACCTCGGACTCCTGGGCGATCTCCTCGGCAGCGGGAACTAGCTCGTAGACTCCGTCGGCGAGACCCGAATCTACACGAGATGCATGAACTGCTTAAGTATCGAGATTTAAATAGTTAGTGTTTATTTAACTCTTGGTTAATGAATTGGAAAGGATAACATTATTTATAAGTGAATATACCCTTTTCATTTTGAACCTTTACTTTGATTTTAGAGTTTTAGGTTTTTCTCTTTCTTTTTTTTTTCTTCTCTTTTCTATTTCTTTTTCTTCTCTTTTCCACTATTTAAGCCCTTTTTCCATTATTCAAAAGGTGAACTTAGGAATATTATTTTTAGGTGCCATTTGACCAGAGGCTTGCTCATGCCAAGGCAGGAGCCTAGGCCAAAATTTGGGTCAAGTTGATTTTTCTTTAATTTATTAAAAATGTTCTCATCTTTTTGCCTAAAAACAAACTAAAATCCTACAAAAATAATTACAAGGTTTCTGTCCACACCACTTGGCACAGTGACTTAGGGTACCAAGAGTGACCTCTCTGCAAGTTTACAGGTGGTATTGATTTATGGTTATTTTTGTGGAATTTCACCATGTTTAAAATACCAAAAATCATTTAGCCATTTTCCCGTGTCCAAAAATTACCATTTTCATTTTTCTAAGGTTTGTAATATGTTGATTAAGTTTCTGTGTGAAGGAGGTGATTTTTCACTAAGTAATATATTTTCTGTGATTTCTTTGCCAAAACAGCAGGGTATATGTTTGGAAAATCATAACTCTAAATCCACTGGGAATTTTTGTGCACCCTTTGCGCATTAGGCTAATGACAAATACCCTAACAACATATCCCAAGTCCAGCTCCAGTGCATGTGTAGATTTTGAGCTATGATGAAAAGTGCTCAAACTGATTTGAATTTATATTTCAAAACCTAAAGCTCAACTGAGTGAGGTGCAAAGGAAGAAGTTGGCCTCCTAGATTCACTGGTCACTACAAAATTGGTTTGGCATTTTTCTGACTTTTCTACGATTTTCTACGTATTTTTGAAGATTTCAGTGAATAGGGTTTAAAAGATAGAATCTTTTTACGCTGTGAACCCTAGAGTTTTTGAAACTCTTACAACGGGGTCCCTGCATCTTGCACTCGGCCCCCCCTGGAAAGAGGTAGACGATGCACTAAGGTCCCTGGGCTCGCCGGCGTGCTTACGCCGGCCAAACGGCGGCGAGACCGGGCCGGGAAAGTGGGGGGAAACGGAGAGGGGCTCACCGCGGTTCCTTTAAGCTAGGTCTCGAGGTCGGGGATGGCCGGAATCGTGCTCGGCGACGATGGTGGCGGCTCGGCAACTCCGGCGAGCGGCGACCGGCGATGTCGGGGTCGGAGAGGGTCGGGGAAGTGGTCGGTGAGCACCAGCGCGGCACGGCGAAGCTGTAGGTGCTCTCGGTTCGGCCGGAGGAGGAGCGAAACGAGCTGTGCACGTGCGCGGGCGGCGGCGGGGAGCTCGGGCTTCTCCGGCGAGCTACGCCGGCGGCTGCGGTGGTGGAATAGGGTCGGGGCTTGGTCGAGGAGTGGCAGTGGGTGATGGGGAAGCTAGTGCGAGCCTCGGTTTGGCCGGAGGAGCATTGGAGAGAGCTGCCCACGAGAGCGAGCTCGGCGGCGGCTCTGCGGACTCCGGCGAGGGTTTTCCGGCGTGGAAGAGAGGGGAACTGTTTGGGGGCTTAAGTAGGAGTGAGAGGGGAGGAAGAGGGTGCTCGGGCAGCACAGGATGGAGGCTGGGGCAGCTCGGTGAGCTGCCGCGGCGACAGCGGCTTGTCACGGCCGTGTTGGCGCCGTGCGCGGCGTCAACGCGCGCGCAGGCGTGCTGCAGGCGGCAGGCGCGCGTGGGCGAGGCGAGGAGACAGGGCTGGGAAGGGAAAAGGGGCACGTGGGGGCGCAAAAGTCGCGCGACGGACCGATCGGCAACGGTGGCGGCGCTTTTGTCCGGCGGCTCGCGGCGGCGACGCGACGGCGAGCGCGGGAGTCAGCGCTACAGTGCACCCCAGGGCACGCGACCTTGCCAGAAGCGTGCACCGTGAGCGGGGACGCACAGCCGCGCCATTGGTCGGCTCAGGCGAGGACGGACGGCGACAGGAGGCTGCCGGCGGCGAGCGCGAGCGCGGCGTGAGCGACCCGTGAGCGCGCCTCGGCCGGGCAAAGGTCAACTTGGTTGGCATGGATCAAACTTCAAAAATTTGAACGTGGCTCGAAAATCTTCCAACATGAAAGTTGTTTAGAATTTCATGAGACACGTCCCTGCACTGGAGATTTTGAGAAAAAGTTGAAAACTTGGCTGTAATTCAAAAGGGGGTAAAACCCTGTTTTGAACTGAATTTCTGAAATTTGAGGGGCTAGATGGCAAAATTGGCCAAAGTGCCAATTGAGGAAAAGTTCAGAAATGTGAAGATGTACAACTTTGCTTTTTGGAGATTTTGATGTTCTATGGTAAAATCTTGAGATTTGGCTAAGATTCCATTTCAGCTTTGAATTTGAATTGGAAAATTCAAATTCCAAGTTTAGGGTTTGAAATTTGAGATGCTTCCCTACATTTTTAGGCTATGGTCTGAAAAGTAAAGTTTCTTGGTTTGACTTATACTCCAACTTTCCTATTTGCACTTTTTCAAGTTCTTAGGAAGTTTTCAAAGTTTTCTTTATTGCTTCATTTGAATGGTTTTTGATTCAATTTGGATAGCTTTTCTTCATTCTTCTTAATTTCATATTTGAAATGTCCTTAGCTCAACTTAAACATCAATTTAGTGTTAATTAACACCAGGGGTGTTACAGAAGACATGGGTCTTCAGCCACCGAAAACTTCAGTCAACCCTGTCTGCTTCCCCAAAAAGATATACCAGCCTGACAAAGCCCTGTACCTAAGAAAAACAAAAGGACCTCCGAAATCATAAACATACCTGCATTCAGAAAGCTTGCTAAATCGAAATGCATCACGGTGGAGTTTAGGAAAACATACCTTCAAGTTCAGAGAACACGGAACATCTTCAGGAAGAGCTGGTCGGAAATATAGTCAATAGATCATTCAGCCCTATCTGACAAGATTGAAAAATCTCAGTAGAAGCAACATATCGTTTAACTAAGTAAACTTCGCTGGAAACTAGGAAACAAGAACTATCAACGAGGAAATGGTGTGACTTAGATGCTTAGAGCATCTCCAACAGTGCTCAATAAAAATAGTCCCAAAACATTGGTTTTACCAACTTGCTAAAAATTATTGGGAGTGAAAAAAGTCTCGTCCTCCAACAGTTTCTAATAAGTAGTCCTAAAATAGTTAAATTTCAGGATTGGGGGTGCAAGTCAAGGGGGTAAACATAGCTCTAGAGTCAATTGTTTTGGGGAGTTTGGAAAAAATAGCCACCAGTTTAGGACACTGTTGGAGCAAGATTTTTTCAATTGATTCCCAAAACAAGATTTTAGCAACCTATTTTGAGCACTGTTGGAGATGCTCTTAGTACACACTCTGCCAAAGAATTATAGGCAGAAGCTTGTAAATCAAAGTAGACGCAGAAATTGTAATGTCATGAACAGCACACCACATAAGAATCCCATGAAGGGAGTATTATGTACCTGTAATTTCTTCTCAGGGATATGAACAATCTTGTTCCACTCAGCACCTTCCTTCCTTTGAAGCTGGCTGTCGAGCTCTGGATGGCATTTGTACAAAAAAATCGTCTGTGTAGAAGCTGGCAGGCCATATTCGGGGAGGAACCTCATCATTGGACACCCACATAGAACTAGTTTCTCAAAAGAGCCCACTGTATTCAAGTCAGCTGGCAAGGAGCAGAAATTGTAACAATCTGCAACAACCAACTCCCGGAGAGCACTAAGATTTCTAAATCCGTCCAATGAAGCTAGTTCATTGCAATCTTTAATGGTTATTGTTTCCAGAGCAGTGAGGTGGTGGGGTTCAGAAGCAAATGACAATGAGGTCATCAAATGGCAGCTATTGAGCACCAGTTCTGAGAGACAAGTTAAGCCTTGCAAATACCTTGGTAATACATTGTAATGAACTTTGCTTTGAGCTATTTCAATATGGCAAAGAGTTGGAGGAAGGAAATTTTTGTCCTGGTTTTCAACTGCTTCCATACTGATGGATGAAAGTAACGTTGAACAGTTGCTAATCCTTAACACCTGAAGAGAGCTAAGTCGGTAAAATCCACCAGCTGGCATCGGATCTGTGCAGTTCCTCAGGTTTAATTCAGCAACATGAGAAAGCTGATCTGTGTTCAGGTTACTCATGAAGCTGTAGGAACTGACAAAAAAGATCAACCGTGACACTGTAGCAATTAGTGAATCAATTAAACAAGAGACTGGTAGGGAACCAGATGCTATTTCCACTTCAACCCTTGGTGTTGCACTAAAGGCTGGCGTTTCTCGAAGCTTAGGACACTTTGATATGTATAGCCTTTCAAGACATGGGAGCAAAGAACCATCATCAATTCCAGACCACCCTTCCCAGTTGAGCATGCCATCAAACATAATGTCTTCTAACATTGGAAAGCCCTTTATCTCACCAGTCCCATAGAATTCTTGACCTATCTGCCTGACAGAATGCATGCCTCTCAGTTCAAGATACTTGAGCACAGGAAGCTGCCCAAGAGGGGGAAATTGTATCCAACTCATGCAGTTCTTAAGAACCAAGGAATTCAGTCCAGTAAGCCAATTTGTCTCAAACCAAGTGGGTGATCTTGTTCCTCTGTATCCAGTGATCTTCAGCCGGTTAAGATCAGGGTGAGGTCTAAGGGCATTCAGCACATCATAATCTAGTTCAGAAGTTAGAGCCCTCGCATGGATACTCCACTCGAGTTCCAAATATTCAATATGCTCGTTGCAGTCTAGGCAAGCATTGATTGCCTCTTGCTGATGTTCAACATTCTCAAGAAACCGAATTTTTATTTGTCCCCTGATATTTTGTATCTCCTTTATTATCTGTCCTAATCTGCAGCCGCTCTCCTTCTTGATATGGAACTCACCTTGGCCATGAAGAACAGTTTGTCCTGCAAGACCAGAAATTATTGTACCGCCAATATGGAAAAGGTAAGCTTTTCTCAAATTGAGCAGGTTTCTCTTCATGTTTTCAGGAAGATTGATGCATTCACTTTCCCGGCAGGAATGTCCTACTGTGGTCAAGACCTCCAGCTGGTAGAGTCTACTCAATGATGTTTGCCATGGTCTCTTAGGAACCCGGAACTCGAAATAACGCAAATGTTTAAGAACTTCGATTGATGTAGGTAGCTTGTCCAAGCAACAACCACTCAAGTCCAGCACCCGTATGCTTTTCAACTTCTTGAATATATCATCTGGAAAGGAAGCTTTTATGCAAGGCCATGGTTTCCTGAAAACAATCAAGGTACGCAAATTTCTCAACTCTGCTTTCTTCATGATACTTAACAAATTTACTGATATTGATAAATGGCGAATGTTTGCTGGCATCTCCTTTTGTTTATCATTTTCAACCCTGACATATTCACCCTTTGAAACATTTCGAGCCAAGTCATTGATCAAGTCATGCATCACATACTCAGTTGGAAGGTTCAAAAATGAGCGCTCAAAGAATGATCTCTGCACAAGTTCGTCAAAGTAGCCCTTAGCTACATCCTCAATATTGGAATCAGTGTCATATGAATCCTCCTTCTGTACGAAACCTTGGGCAATCCACATTTCAATAAGCATTCTAGGCGCAAAACGCCAGTCCTTTGGGAAAAGGCTGCAGAAGCTGAAGCATAGCTTCAACTGGACTGGTAAGTGTTGATAACTCAACCTGAGAACCTTCATGACATCATCAGATATATCACTATCCAGGACTTTCTTCCAGTGGCTTACATCTAAATCGGCATTCAGTAGCCGGCCGATTATCTTCGCTGCTAGAGGCAGGCCATTCAATCTCTGACAAATCTGTACTCCTATTTCCTGAAGTTCTGGAAATTGCCCTGGATATTTCTCACCAAATGCATAGTTTCTGAATAGCAACCAGTAATCATCTATGTTCAATCCTCTCAAACGTAAAGGGGGTGTCCTAGCCTGTAGGATGCTGCATGCTTTGTCAGCTCGAGTTGTCACTAAAACCTTTGACCCTTCCAGTCCAGTGTTTAAAGAGGATAAGACTCTGTTCCAAAGCAATTCATTTTCCCATTTTGTCTTGTCCTCGTCATACCAAACATCATCCAGTACGATAAGAAATTTCTTTCCTTCCATCTTTTCACGAAGAGCATTCTGCAATATATCAAATTCAGTAACAGTTCGATAATTTGAATCAGTTAAAGACTCCAAAATCTCCCTTGTTAATCTTATCTCATCATAAGTATCAGAAACAGAAACCCAGATCCTGTGACTGAAGTTCATGCGTATCTGTTCATCTCTGAAAGCCAACTGTGCAAGGCTAGTCTTCCCAACCCCACCAACACCAACGATGGATATAACATTAGTGCTCGAGTCACTGGACACAGGTGCGTTACTGTCACTTATCTCAAACAACATATCTCTCAGCTTATCAAGTTCATCATTTCGACCAAATATATGGTGATTTTCCTTCAAAGGGGAAGTTGCCCGCAGCCGTGTTACTGGCAATAACCTTGCAGTGGCATTGTCAAAATTAACAACTTTCAATAAGGTATCTGCTGTCTCTTTGATATTACCTAGTTTATCCAAAATATCTTCGAGCTTCCATCGGAACTTGTCGGTACTTATCAAACGTTTACCGAAATGAATACAGGATGAGGTGACTCGACTCACCGTAGATTGTCTGTCGACCTTGGACTGCAGGACCATGTATTGGAAGCTGTCCAGCACATCAACAGCACTGTAAATGGCATCTTTAAGTTTGCTTAGCAGCTTCCTCTGGTTGCCATCCGTAATCTCCCGTTTCTCAATCACATCCACAATGGTCAGGATCTCTGTGAGAATGGTGTCCAGGCGTTCAAGGTCCTTCTCCTGATCCTTCTTCCAACTAAATTGACCCCTTATGTAGGCCAAAGCGCTGTCTTGCATCTCCCGTATGATTGGCGACAAGAACCATCCCGTAACAGTTAGTTCAGCACCCATCTTGAGCTGCAAATCACAAGATATTCAATTCCAAAGAAGAAAATAAGTTAAACAAGAACGAACTTATGAAGAAATGGAAGGTAGAAACCTAAGGAGGCTAGCTGAAAGACCAATTGACAGATCTAGTCTTTTGCGCAGGAGTTAAGGTTGGGAGAAGAAAGATGGTTGTGCTTGGTGTGGAGAGACGGGATAAGAAAGCCGTGCATGTGGGGCAGTAGCACTGTAGCAGAAGCAAACAATACTTTGACCGAAGAGTACATGGACCACAGTACACTTGTGGAAGTTTCGTCATGTTTAATATTCTTCGGGCTTTTTAGTTGATGAAATACACTATAACAAATACAAATTTTGTTACGAAGCTTGTTTTTACAAGCAAAAAATAGTATAAATAGTAGAAAGTTGTTGATGAATAGTGAAAGATATTATTGTAGCTGGATATATCTGGTCTGTTTTTTTATTAAAAAGAAGAAACCTTCTTTGGGTGGTTGCAACTATTACCGCTGAATCCCCTAGTCAACTAGACTAAACAAACTTTGATAGACATCACTTTCTTATAATAAATTAGTAGCCTGAAAAGTCAAAGAGAAGATGCATCTTGTCCTTGCCATTGATGGTGCCACCAACCTATGCCATCTTATACGAAACTAGGTTGGCAGGCGTGCTAACCCCGCAACAGTAGAGAATCCATGTGTGCCATTGTATGACAAGAAAGCTTTATTGGAAGATGTAGTTGGCGCTCTGGGAAGCATGTTGTGTGAAAGGGGGCACAGTTTTCAATATGCCAAGTTGGTGGAAAGTTGGCGAACTAAACAAGGGAAATATTATAAAACACACATCTTGAAAACATGAATATATTGTGGCTAGTTGAAATTGACTGATATACTTCCTCCGTTCCATATTAAGTATGTGCAACATTGAAATCTCCAACTAAATTTTATAAAAAAGTAGATTGGAATATCTATATAATGATATTTAACTTCCTACTAATATTTGTGCAACATTGAATATATGTGCAACATTGAATATATTTTTATATATTACTGATCAAAGTTGTTTCTTGGAAAATGAGAAAGATAGTTATTTTGGGATAGGTAAGTAAGATACTTTAGTATAACATCAATCATATCATTGTCTCCTGTTGTAATTATAATCAATTCCATCTTTGAGCAATGGAGGTCTTCAAAAAAGTCGACCTCAAATTGCAAATAGCTCAACTCTTGAGTCATGCTCGAAGCATATTTATACAGGTGGATGCCATTGCCAGATGCTTGAACCATACAATATCAGCAATTTATAGTCAAAAGATATCTGTAATTTTTGTTGAACTACCATATCTACTTCCATTAGGCTTCTACACTACACATTTATTATGAACAAATAAGGACCATGTTTGAAGGTATTAGTTTACAAAAAATAGATGAACAAGGATCAAATCTTTAATTTTATTCCATTGAGAAGATCGATATTGGTAAGTAAATTCGCACGTTTCTTTTTATCATGGATTTTTATGTTTGTAACATGATGAACTCAAAATATATTTTGATTATTTATATTGTTTTTCAATAATATAGGGTCTCCATTTTGTTCGCACCGGGGTCTCGCCCTCCTCCTCCTGCTTGTCGCTGTGCATCATCACTATTTGTCTCTTCAACTACCTGTATTGCATAAAACAAGCTAAAAGTACTGACACTTAGGATTGGAAAACTAAAATCATTTAATGTCAGATACTGAAAAGAAAGTGTAGCTGTATTACTCACTTTGCTGGATCATGGCTTGCGTTAGCTTCTTGTTCCATCTTAACTAGGTGCTTCTTTCATGAGAAAAGGGAAAGCAGAGGCCGCTGCTACCGTCGTCGTGGCCCCCGGCGCATGGCTCGACGGGGTGCCGCCGTGCCGTGGACCAGAAGAAGAGGAAGCAGGGCAGCAGGCAGCCGGATGGGCTCTTGCTAATTACCATTGGGCTGGTTTATGGCCCGTTTGTTCTTGTGTTTATTCTCCTCAACTTGATTCTCATCCAACATCCCTGGCAGTAGTATGTCCCTCTGTTGTAATCGAAACAATGTTAGAGGATCTGCTTCCGTGCCCGCCCGGCTACACTTACATCGACGCGTGGCACACCGACAGAGGCTGCACGCCGGCGTTCGTGCTGCAGAGCTGCGATTTGGGCTCCTAGGACAACACTTCCGGTGAGTTCTCACTCTACTACAACAAGTTCCCATCTGTCACGGAAGAGCAGTGCCGGGAGTAAGTACTACCGTCGATCGAGACGGTCACGCTGTTTGGGTGGGCGGCACAGCTGGTGTGCGAACGGAGGGCTGAGCTGCTGCTACACGACGACGACGACGATGCCGATGTTGTGGAGGACATAGAGAGGGTGGAGAAGTTCGTGCGTGTGTCACTCTGGTGCATGGAGCCGTACCCACTGCTGTGGCCAACTATGCACCAGGTGATGCAGATGCTGGAGACCAGAGATATGGAGCTCAGGTTGAGGCACTACCTGACCCTCCCAGCCGTTACATGGAGTCGTCGCCTTTGATTCCAAAGCTAAGATTGAATGAGATCGATAGGGATAAGAGTACTTGATTTCATTTCATGTTCCATGTAAGCCCTTGGACTGCATGGATTTTTTTTCCTGAACCTGAGTGATTTCATTACTCACACTGAACTGAGTCAGCAACAATAACACGAATACAACCAGGCAGGGTGTTTAACACAATTTCTATACCCTCCTCACATTGTCAAGATAATGGTCACGTTACACATACGTGTTATTGTTCATTAGATCCACACATATGCCAACCGTCCCAGTCGATCAAATAAGATCTGATCGGCTGAATCTATCAGGCTTGTTTTCTATGTCGGCTGACTATAGCCGATACAACCTGTGCGAGATGT
Organism: Digitaria exilis; assembly: GCA_015342445.1. Taxonomy (NCBI): domain Eukaryota; kingdom Viridiplantae; phylum Streptophyta; class Magnoliopsida; order Poales; family Poaceae; genus Digitaria; species Digitaria exilis. The sequence continues at coordinate 1,765,491 of JACEFO010002054.1, forward strand.
TTGGGACCCCGCCGGTACACTTTCATATTTTACGTTTTCTCATTCCCTTGACAATCAGCAGGTCAGATTGACTGGCGTGCCCCGGCCACCGAAGGTCAACGGTCCGAGCTCGGTCAACGATACTCTCGGACCTGAGTATTGATTTTTGCGTCAACATATATATATATCCTCAAATATCATAGAAAATATGTAGTTTAGTTTTGGGGTCTATCTATTCATCAATTGACTTAGATTTAGCTAGGGTATAATTCATCCTCTCCTACCCCTACTGCCCACCAACACCCTAGCTCCGGCATCCCGTCAGCCACCTCCGCCACCACCCTATGGCCGACGCCACCCTAACCTCGAACGATCTCCATGCCCCGTCAGCCTCCGCCCGCCTACGCCGCCGCTTGCCCCCACCACCTACCATAACTCGTTCACCTCGATGCCCCCTCCGACTGTCACCACCGACGGCTCCGGCGGCCTCGGCCACGGCCCGCCGAATGTCACCCTACCCAACCGGTGGTGTTCCTGCACCGCCGGCCAACCCACTTCCACCCTCGCTGCCACCGCCCCCAAACCCCTCCTCTAACTCCGGTGGAAATGTAACCCTAGCAACTCGAAACCCTAAACCTAAGCGGCAGTGCGACTCCTCCATGTTAGATCCTCGACGGTGGCGGCGACAACAGCGGCAACGGCACAATCAGCACGTTCCTTGCCGATCGACTAGTACCAAATTATAAAAACATATGCAAACATTTAGTTGCAAAGCTAGAACGGTTGACTGGTCAACTGCTCCATGCAGGGCGGTGTAGGATATGATAATTGTTGTCTTTGACCAACTATATGGTTGTGGATATATCCAGAATATCATATGATTTTTATACTTAGAATAATATTATATGCTTGATATTGCATTACAGATGTGACACCTGAATATTTATATGGTCAAACTTGATTACCTGGTGTTGACATGCATGTTCTTGACGAATAAACAAAGTCAGAAAAGGATAATTGTCTAATTGACCCGGTCCATGCATGTTTCGGTCACCATGTCGGCTTCGTCGTCAACGTTGGGGTGCCATGTACAGCTAAGCTAACTCCCCGTCGATCTATGTCTCGCTTTCATCTACAGCTCTTAAAGCAATCGAGCTAGCTGTCCTCCATGCATGTTTATTTTACTGTGTGCTACCATCGATCCTGCACGCCGCAGCTCGAGCAAGAGTCAGCAGCTCTCGATCTCATGCCTAATTTTTCCTTTCCATGTTCAAACATCATCATCCATCTCTCATGTCTCTTTCATCATCTCCTAATTATGCCAGTCAACAATGGCCGCCAGCTGCACTTCGTCTCTTGCCAATTCGGTCTCTGTATAAATAACACACCTTACTCAAACTCAAGCTTCCACACCACACCCTGCGCAGGTGCTAGCAACGTGGTAACAATGGCGTTGACACTCCTGAGGCTGTCGCTAGCTGTATCCTTGGCACTACTCCTCACCCTCCTCGCCGGCCCGGCGTCGGCGCAGGGGAAGACCGGGCAGGTGACGGTATTCTGGGGACGGCACAAGGACGAAGGCTCCCTCCGCTCGGCCTGCAACTCAGGCCTCTACACCATGGTCATCATGTCCTTCCTCGACGTCTACGGCAACAACAACAACTACAACCTCGACCTCTCCGGCCACTCGCTCGCCGGCATGAACGCCGCCATCAAGCGCTGCCAATTCCTCGGCGTCCCGGTCTCCATCTCCATCGGCGGCTTCGGCTCCGGCTACTCCCTCCCAACCAACCAATCCGCGCTCGCCCTCTTCGACCACCTCTGGAACACCTACTTCGGCGGCAACCTCACCTCCACCCTCCGCCCATTCGGCGACGCATGGCTCGACGGCGTCGACATGTTCTTGGAGCATGCCACCGCCGCCGAGCACTACGACACCCTCGCCGTCGAGCTCTCGAAGCACAACATCAGAGCCGGGGATGGCAAGCTGTTGCATCTCACGGCCACGACGCACTGCCGGTTCCCTGATGATCGTGTCAAGGAGGCACTCGACACGGGCATCTTCGAGCGCATCCATGTCAGGTTCTATGATGACTCGGATTGTGCCGCTGGGTTTAGAGGCGATGAGTGGGGGAGTTGGACGAACGCGTACCCGTTCACTAAGATTTATGTTGGTGTGCCGGCGTCGCCGCAGGCGGCGGCGAGTGGGTACATGGACCCGGCGACGCTGCGTAGGGCGGTGCTGCCGGTAGCGCAGAAGGCGAGTAACTATGGTGGCGTTATGATCTGGGATAGGTACTTCGACAAGCGAAGCAACTACAGCGGCGCCATCAAGAACTGGGTTTGAGGTCGAATTGTGTCACTGTGAAACTACTAGGTGAATGTATTGTATCTTATCTCGAATAAATAAACGTGCAACAATAAGATGAGATCAGCAACAATTTTGGTTGGCCCCATGTGTATGTCAAAGTTTCCACTTCGTCCCTCCATGGAGTGTGTTTTAGAGGGGCGCTAGCACCTAGATTTTGAACCACCAAATCTAGAAATAGGTGGCTCAGATCTTCGCCTTTTCTCCCATCGGCCATCGCTCTTTCTCTCTATTCTCTATCCTCTTCTTCTCCACCACCCACCACCGATAGGCCCCACCTGTTGCCTTTATAGGGTGATTTTAGATGGAGGGGAAAGATAAATCTGAGCCATCCATTTCTAGATTCGGTGATCCAAGATTTGGGTGCTAGCCCCCCTCCAAAACATCCAAGTGTTAGCTAGCTTTTCCCTTCTTCTTTTTTAGCTCAAGGATTAGGGTTTTGGGCGACTTTGTTTTTCTCTTATTTCTTTCGATTCGTGATGTTTCTTTCCCAACTCCGATCTACATACAATCCTAGCTCTTTGTATCAAATCCATTACTCTGTCCCTGTCGATCTTATTCGATCTTAGGCTTGGAATCAAAGGCGACGATTCCATGTAGCAGCTGGGAGGGTCAGGCAGCACCTAACCTGAGCTCCATCTCTGGTCTCCAGCAGCTGCACCACCTGGTGCATGGTTGGCCGCAGCAGCGGGTCCGGCTCCATGCACCAGAGTGCCACACGTGCGAAATTCTCCACCCTCTCCATGTCCTCCACAGCATCGGCATCGTCGTCTTGTAGCAGCAGCTCGGCCCTCCGCGCGTGCACCAACTGCGCCGCCCACCCGAACAACGTGACTGTCTCGTTGTAGCTGTCGTCGTCGCCGCCGCCGCCGTGGCGCATTGCGAGTGAGAACTCACCGGAGTTGTTGTCCCGGGAGCTCGCCAAATCGCAGCTCTGCGGCACGAACGCTGGCGTGCAGCCGCTGTCCGTGTGCTGCGCGTCGATGTAAGTGTACCCAGGCGGGCACTGGCAGCTGAGCCGTTCTTTGGTTTCCATGCAGTAAGACCCTGGGCCGCACATGCTTTGCGTCGTGCCCGTCTGTGGCTTCTTCAGATTGCAGCCACCCTCGCTGGGGAGCGCGCCCGACACGGTCCATGGCGTGCTCTCACCACCGGGTTTAGGGCGGAAGTAGGTACGGACAATGCCGTCCGGGTCCATCCTGGCGAACTGGAAGTAGTTTCTATCGGAGACGAAGCTTGGCATGGGTGTGGAATCAGGCTACTGCCGGTGTCGCCGTCATCGTAGAGTGTGTAGCTGAGGCCGCCACGGTCATCGAAGGTGATGGTTGTGTTGCCGCCGAGACCATTGTTACCCGTAGCCCAGTAGGCGTTGTGCATCAGGTGAAGAGGTCGGGGCAGAGGACCACGTTGTCGTCCTGCTGGGCTGCCAGGCTGAACAGGGCGTTGCCGGAGTTGGTGAGCGTGAGCACAGATCCACGCCGCGTGCTGGTGCTCGAGGTCGTCCACAGCATATGGTTGTTGCTGCCGTCGTCAAGCGTGAACTGGCCGTCGGTCGTGATGCTGCGGAAGGACCGAGCCGTGGCGTTGGCCGTGGCGCCCCTGGAGGAGGACGAGTCCTTGGCGAACCACACCACGGATTGTGGCGGGGGCGGGGCCCGGGAGGAGGGAGTTGCCCAAGAGGAACCACGTGGCGAGGTAAATGGTTACCGTACTACTAGGGGATAAGTGGAAAGGGGTCGGGTAACAGTTTTCTTCCCAGGCGACGGCCAATTGCCGCCCCTGTCGCCGTCGGTGAACTTTGCTCGGTTCGGTCTGATTCGTACAAAATTGTTCAAGCTTCTCCACCGCAGGGAGACATCCATAAAAGAAAGAACTACTCTCTCTATTACATGGGCTTGGGCCTAGCTCACCCATTTCGACCCAGCAAGCCTGGTGTTGAATTTGTGATGGCGTCTTCCCTTCCTTCCCGCCTTCATCTTCTCTGCGGAGTCGGCATCAGGTGCAGGAATAGGAGTGGTGACATCCCTTTAGAACCAGCTTGTCCCCAAGCTGGTGCCTTGGGAAATTGTTGACGAAGAGCAGCTTCATTTTCCCAGGTAGACAACTCTACTGGCCAATTGGACCATTGAACCAGCACTTGAGGGATCATTTCATTTTGATGTGGGTGGAGACAACGATCCAGAATGAGTTGAGGGACCTGCAGCTCATGAGTCAAATCAGGTAGTCCAGGACTTACTATTGTGGTAGGATGGATAGCCTTCTTCAACAGGGAAACATGGAATACTAGGTGAATGCTGCATCCTTCAGGTAACTTGAGTTTATAAGCCACCGAGCCAATTTTATCAGTGATAGTATAAGGCCCAAAGTATCTGAAGGATAACTTGTTGGATGATCTTGCTGCAAGTGAGGTCTGAACATAAGGTTGAATCTTTACGTAGACAGATTCACCAACATCAAAAACTCTCTCTGTCCTTTTCTTGTCACCTTGATCCTTCATAAGTTTCTGAGCACGATTGAGATGCTGGTGAAGGAGCTGTTGCATCAGTGTTCTATCCTTCAACCATTGTTTTAGATCAGGAATCTGGCATGATTCCAATCCATTAATACCCAACTGTCTTGGTTCGTGACCATACAGTATGACAAAAGGTGTATTGCCTAACGTTGAGTGATAGGAGGTGTTATACCAAAATTCAGCCAAAGGTAACCATTGACACCACTTTGTGGGGCAAGCATTAACAAATCATCTCAGATAGGTTTCCAGACACTGGTTTACCCTTTCTGTCTGACCATCAGTTTGTGGATGGTACTGTACTCATGCGCAATTCTGTACCAACCATTTTAAAGAGCTCTTGCCATACTGAACTTGTGAATATTTTATCTCTGTCCGATACTAAAGCAGCCGGCATACCATGCAGCTTGAATACATTGTTCAGATAGAGTTTGGCTACATCCAGAGCAGTGAATGGGTGGGACAATGGCAAGAAATGAGCATACCTTGAGAACTTGTCCACTACCACCAAAATGCAGTTATGATTTTTGGATTTAGGAAGTCCTTCTATAAAGTCCAGAGTTACCATTTGTCAGGATCCTTCAGGAATAGGTAGTGGGGATAACAAACCAGGATATGCTACTCTTTTAGTTTTGGCCTTTTGACAAGTTGAACACTGGGCTACAAAATCTTTGATGTATTGTTTCATTCTGGGCCATGCAAAGAGTATTTTGATCCTTTTGTAAGTGGCTTCATAGCCTGAATGACCACCCATCGAGCTTGCGTGCAAGGCAATTAGGATATGATAGTGCAATTTAGAAGAATTGCCAATCCAGATCCTATCTCTGTAATAGATGAGTCCATCTTTGAATTTGTAACTTCCATTAGTTGATGAGACAGAAAGCTCAGCTAAGAGTTGTGATCCTTTTGAGTCTTGTAAGTAAGAGTCCTGGATATCTGTTAACCAAGCAGGTTGAAGAACAGATATAGCCGCCAGATCAATTGGGTTAGAGTGATGTACTCTAGAGAGGGCATCAACCACCCTATTTTCAAAACCCTTTTTATAGATAATCTTATAGTGTAGTCCTAGGAGCTTTGTTATTGCCTTTTGCTGCCAAGGTGTTGTCACCCTTTGATCATCTAAATGAATTAGAGACTTTTGATCTGTCTTGATAATAAATTCCCCAGATTGCAGATAGCATCTCCATTGCTCAATTGCCAAGAGGATAGCTAAATACTCCTTCTCATGTGTGGACAGTCCTTTTGACTTTGGTCCCAATGCTTTACTTATATATGTTATGGGGTGCCCATCTTGTTGTAACACTGCACCAACTCCTAGATCAGATGCATCAGTCTCTACAATGAAGGTCTTCTTAAAGTTAGGCATTGCTAAAACAGGAGTTGTCGTCAAGGCCTTCTTCAGGGTCTGAAATGCTTCTTCAGTTACACTCGTCCAAACAAATAGGACTCCTTTTCTCAGCAGGTTGGTGAGAGGTTTAGAGATCAGGCCAAAATTTTTGACAAACTTCCTATAGTAGCCAGCCATTCCTAGAAAGCTTCGGAGTTCTTTAACTGAACTGGGAGTGGGCCAGTCCTTAATGATCCCATGTAGCAGAGTTCCTGCTGAGCAAAGTGACATTTGGCCAGTTTAATGTGAAACTGGTGGTGTGCAAGAATTTCAAGGACCTGAGTGATATGCATGAGATGTTCAGACCAAGTCTTGCTATAAATCAATATATCATCTATGAAGACGACTACAAATTTCCTAAGTAGAGGTGCCAGGATGTGATTCATGACTTCCTGAAATGTTGCTGGTCCTCCTGTCACACCATAAGGCATTACCCTATATTCAAAATGACCACAATGAGTGGAGAAAGCAGTCTTGTACTCTTCTCCCTTCTTCATCCTTATCTGATGAAACCCAGAACACATGTCTAGAGAAGTGAACCATGATGCTCCACACAATTCGTCCAATATTTCATCAATAATAGGTAGAGGATACTTGTTATTTATAGTGAGAGCGTTAAGCCTCCTAAAATCAACACACAATCTCCAATCTCCTGTTTTCTTTTTTACCAGAAGAATAGGGGAAGAAAATGGGCTGGAGCTAAGTTGAATCCATCCTTTTTGCAACATTTCAGCCACTTGCCTCTCAATCTCATCTTTTTGTGCAGGATTGAACCGATAGGGTCTCAATTTGAAAGGTTGGGCTCCTGCAATCAGAGGTATTTGATGGTCACCAGCCCTAGCAGGGGGTAATCCTTTAGTTTCTTCAAAGATGTTTCTGAACTGTGATATTACTGCCTCTATTTTAGGTGGCAAGTTTGGCCCAGTTGATTGGTGTGACTGGAGTTCATTGAGTTGCACCATGAAGAGGATGGAATCATGCTTCTGCATGGCAGTCAGTTGTGCTAGTGAGATAGGTGGACCAACAATTGTATCAGGTTGAACTCCTTGAAGTTGAATTTTCTCATTTCGATGTGAAAATTCCATCCATTTTTGCTTCCAATGAATTTGCATGGGGCTATGGCTCTCTAGCTAGTCCATTCCCAAGATGGCATCATAACTGCCCAGGGGAATGATCTTGAAGGTGGTGCAAAAGGTATGTCCCTGAGTGCCCCATAGTAATGCTGGTAATTCGTGTGTGCACCAGAGTAATTGTCCATTAGCAACTTTAACCTGAATAGGAACCTTCAGAACTTGACAGCCATGAATTTGTGCAGCAACATGTTCACTTATAAAGGATGAGTACTGCCTGAATCAATCAACATCAAGGCTTCAGTGTCTTGGATAAATCCTCTTAGCCTGATGGTTTGAATGCCTTCAGTTCTTTTGACTGCTTGGAGAGATATAGCACAAAGGTCGTCACCAGAGTCAGACTCTTCATGACCAGACGAAGTGCTGTCAGAGCAGAAGTTCCAAATTTCTTCCACCATATTCAAGGATACATTGGGTGCACACTTGTGAGTAGGTCCCCATTTCTCGCCACATTTATAGCAAAGGCCCGTGGCTCTTCTGTATGCCTTTAGAGCAGATAAACGATCTTCAAAAGGTTTGGGCTTCATAGATTCATGCATTTTCTTCTCTTCAGAGGGAAAGGACACCAATGACTTTGTAGGAGTAGAAGGTACAGACATTCCAGAAGTCTTGGTGTGCTCAGAAGAAAATCTTCTATGAGAGTGAGTTGCTTCAGTTCTCTTGAAATCCCTTTTAGGATATTCAGAAATCACTTCTTCCTGCAAAAGTGCAAGAGAGCTAGCAGCATCCAAGTCTAGGGGGCGATGAACAACAAGAACTGCTCGAATTTCTTCTTTTAAACCATCAATAAAGCGATTTGTAATGACAGAGTGAGCTAAAGTGGGATCATGAACAAGTAATTGGTGGATCAGATCACTGAATGTTTCAATGTATTTAGTGACAGAAGAGGTTTGCTTGATTCTAAAAAATTGACGAATTAACTGGTTTTCTTCATCTCTATCAAATCTAGCACAAACAGCATAGAAAAATTCTTCCCAGCTTAAGTTCCTAAGTTTAAATTGGATAGACTAGAGCCAAATGTCGGCAGATCCAGTGAAACTCATGGTTGCTAGATTTATCCAAAGGTGCCTTGGGACAGCATAAACTTCGAAAAAGGTCTCACTACGACGAACCCATAATCTGGGGTTAGAACCATCAAAGTATGGGAAACTCATTTGTGGAAAAGCATGTTGAAGGCTAGGTGGAAAGGTATTATCGGAGTTCTCTGGAGTGTGTAGGTGAAACTGAGGCGAAGCTGTAGTATGATACTGCTTCATACCTTTGCCCGGAGGCGGAGATGAGGTGGTATGAACCAACCCAAATCTAGACCCCGGTGATGAGTTGAAACGCGGTGGCCATTGGGCCCTGACGTCGCCTCCTTGGAGGATGTCACCAGATCGGCGATGACCGATGCCAAAACTGGATCTCCTGACGAGGATGTTGGATCTGGAAGACCACCCTTGGAGTCCGACGTCTTGGTGTGGTGGTAGATGTCGATGACCAACTGCTCGACGCGGGTACCGAGATCCGCAACGGTGTGTTGCAGATCGGAGATGGATCGATCCACCTCTGGCTTCCAAGCGTCGAATTCCTCCTTCGTGGTTGTCATGTCCTTCACGGCAACTTGTAGATCAGCGTTTCCTTTGCTGTTCTCGCCCAGCATGGCGAGAATCCGGTCGAACTGCTCGTTGGTCTTCATGGTTGCTTGAAGTCAGGTGAAGTGCTCGTGAGATGCCAGGATCGAGGCTCTGATACCAGATGTTACCGTACTACTAGGGGATAAGTGGAAAGGGGTCGGGTAACAGTTTTCTTCCCAGGCGACGGCGAATTGCCGCCCCTGTCGCCGCCGGCGAACTTCGCTCGGTTTGGTCTGATTCGTACAAAATTGTTCAAGCTTCTCCACCGCAGGGAGACATCCATAAAAGAAAGAACTACTCTCTCCATTACATGGTCTTGGGCCTAGCTCACCCATTCCGGCCCAGCAAGCCTGGTGTTGAATTTGCGATGGCGTCTTCCCTTCCTTCCCGCCTTCATCTTCTCTGCGGAGTCGGCATCAGGTGCAGGAATAGGAGTGGTGACATGAACTTGGATGGGTCGGTGTCGTGGGCGCGGAAGCCGAAGGCGAAGGTGCCGGACGGGCTGGTGATGTATAGTCCGGCGGCGTCAGGATGTCTCCCACGGTCAGGTTGGTCCGTGCCACGGCCATTGGCAGCAGCAGATGAGCCACGTCAAGGAAGGGAAAGAGGTGGCGGAGAACGAAGCCTTGTAATAACGGCATGATGATCGCTTATCTTGCAACTTTTGTTGGCGCTCTCTGTGGTTTCTACGGTGTAGCTAGGAATCTCTTGATTCAGTTCTCGTCTTGCGGATGTGTGGGTTCATATAGTCTGATTTTGCTTTGAAAAATATTGCTCCTTTCGAATTCTTTTTGCTGGTCATGTACGAAGTGGATCGATCTGAGATTTGAGACTGCATGCCCGTTTCTATAGACCTTTTCAAAAAAGATTTTGGGAAACTTTCTTCAGAAAATTCGGTTGAAATAAAATATAAAAAAAAAAAGCATCGTTGAGACTTAAGACTACTGATGACTTGACCAGTCAAAGCAATTCTAAAGAGAAATTGTTATAAAGGGAATTACTGAACACGCATGCGTTAGTGGCGCCAGAGAATGCGCATTATGCTCCATGTAGCGATTTATTTGTACGGAGAAAAGAATATGGCAACAAAGACCAAGCTGGCTCTCGCGCTTCAGCGAGTGCTCATCACTCATCAGAGCTCCGTGTCCTACCAAAGTCAAAGTCACTTCAAAGTCAAAGTCACTTGAACAGGAGGGCTTGAGATGCCAAATATATAATTTGTTTGGTTTGGTAAAAAATACTGGTACTTGACAAAAAGCGACTTACCTTTACATATCCTAATATTTAATATTGAGTGTGGTGGGGATTTTGTCTCGGCCTGTAGCATCCACGAGTGGGCGCCTTAAAGGCCTAGATCCACTAGAGCCACGCCAACTAAGATTTCAGCCTTGGACCTAAAAGACTAGTTTGATAGAAGGAAGGTTGTTTCAATTTATATATTGCACACCCACCATCAATTACTAACAATGTAGGATTAAATCTAACAATCTCATCAGCATACACCGGGCCAACTCTTCTATCACAACCATGTATGTGATATCTTTAACGTTATCTCAGGCCTTGAGTTCAACTATCTCGAGTCACAACAACCCCCATGTGACCCTCAGGAGATGTTGACGCAAAAAAGGGGTCCAACTCATCCATACAACCATGTGGGTAATATCCCTCAAAACCATGCATATGATATCCTCTATGTTATCTTAGACCCGAGTCCAACTCTTGAGTCCCAACACCAGGTCAAACACTTCCATACAACCATGAAAGTAATATCCCTCAAAACCATGTGTGTGATATCCCGGATGTTATCTCAGGCCCCGAGTCCAACTCTTGAGTCACAACAACCCCGTGCCACCCTCCTGAGATGTCCATACACACATCAGGCCTACTCTTTCATCACAACCATGTGTGTGATATCTTGGATGTTATCTTAGGCCCGGAGTCCAACTCTCAAGTCACAACGACCCCATGTGAACCTCCGGAGACGTTTATGAGTCCCCCGCACTATGTTAACCCAAAGATGTTCGGATTTCCTGATTTTTAGTCCTGATACCACTTGTTTGAGTGCGTAGTGGATTCTGGCCTGACCCGCTACACCTAGAAACAGGCGTCCCACACGGGCAAATCCACTGGGACCCACAACAATCAAGGCCTCAGGTCTAACTCAACCCGAAATATTAGTTTGGTAAGAGGACAAATGCTCCATCTTATCTGTTGTGCTTTCCTACCATCGATGATGACCGATGTGGAACGACTACGCCCAAGCGTCATTGGCGTGCCCAAATCCGCCTCAAGGATCAACAGCGAGTGCAGCTACGCGGTCAAGTCTGCTTTGAGTACCGTGTCTTAGTCATCTGGCAGTTGTTGATGCTGTATATCTGGTTTTGCCAAAGGTGGGATTCAACCGCCATAACGATGGGCTGGCTGGGCCCATGGGACTAGTTGCTCCCTTGGCGCTGCCTCTCCGCCATCGCCTTCGGCGTGGTGGGACGTGGGTTAAGTTCTTGGGCCTTCTATGTTTTGATGATAGCCTCTGTTGGACTTTAATTGCGAGCCTCTCTACTGACTTTCAGGATGGAATATTCATTATTCTTTTATGCTCCTTTTCACCAATTATTACCCTAGGCTACTGGAATCATATAAAGACAAAATACAAGTGGAACCAAGTCATACTAAACAAAATATGATAGTAAATTAGTATTTTCCTTAAGATGTTGACAGGAATATTTAGCATTTAAGGATAGTCAACAAAGCACATGTTGCCCTGGGCATTGGTCCCATGTACTGTTCTGGGCATTGGTGCCATATACTGTTCTCGGCATTGGTGAACCGTTGTGGGCAAAAAGCAAACCTAGCATCGTGGACACCTGGCCGTTAATGGGACTTCTCAACCCTCGCCACCGTGGGTCTCTAAGCGAGGTGGTATGTGGAACGCATGCATCCACGAATGAGCAGTGATACCACGTGATCTCAGGCTCTATTGGGAGTTAAGATACCTCCGATGGTGGAGGTACAATAGTGATGATAGCTTCAATTTTTGAAGCAGGATAAAAATATTGGAAGCGTAGTTCTAAGTAGACTATAGCTGCTAGAAAGAGCGGTTGCTATGGCATTTGGCCTGCTAAATACTGGCTATAGCCTACTAAGTGTCGTAACGGCAGCCCTTTTTAGCCGGCGATTTAAAACCATGATCGAAACTGGGCCGTTGGTCCTCGAAGTGACTTCACCTTGAAGTTGGGTGGAGGAGAAACAATTAGACCGCTGTGGAGATAGCTTCATGTGGAACCCTGAAAGACCGTTTTGTGTGTATTACTCTTTTTTTCTTTGAAACTGTGCGTATTACGTAGATGCTCGTATACTCTATGTTCTCTATCTGGGGCGACGTAAGGGAGAAGATCAGGATAGTAACGCCTGGGCCCTGTTTAGATTCCCCAACTTTTCACTATTTATTCCAACTTTTCACTATTTCTTCCTCACAAAACACGTTTCTCAACGAATGCTATAGTGTTTTTCTGATTCTACAGTGTTTTTTCACCGATGTAAACACATACCGAGTGTTCAATCCAAACAAATTATAATTTTGGCATTTTAAGTGCTCCTGTCTGGCTGTCCCAGACCAACTTCAACTTTGATGCGACAGTACATGCAGCTCTTATCAGCACCCACTTAAGCGCGAGGGCTAGCTTTGTCTTTTTTACCCTCTTTTCTCCCAGCAAATAAATCGCTGCATTTACAGTGTGCATTCTCTGTAAAACTTGTTGAAAAGTAAGCATTTTCCGTTTCTGAGAAGAAGTTTGTCTCCTGGTAGAGACTTTTTAGAACAGAAAAGATTTGCCGAAACTTTCCTCAGAAAATTAGACCCAGATTAAACATAAAAATCATCGTTCAGACTGACCACATCTGTGAACGGAATTCTAAAGAGAAACTCTTATTATAACTAGAAACTGTGGCGCGGCCGTTGCCGCGCCTACTTGAGTGGGCTAGTGTGTTTTTTGTCATTTAGGCATTTCCTTTGTAGTAGTTGATATAAATAATGGAAATGGTATTTTTGCAAATAAGAGATAAGTACCAAGAAAGACTTAGCATGATGAGAACCCTGTTATGGGCCCTATGATCTGGTTGTATTCATGCTGTGCAAAGAGGTTAGCTTGTTAATGTAAATGGGATGAAAAAAAAACATATTGTAGTTTGAGAATTTCATACATCAAGCAGTAAAATGGGGGTGAGAGGGATCTGAATCATTTAGGATTGTGTCAAAGTTAAATAGAACTGCCTAAATCTGTAGTTCATATAGACACGCAAAACATATCATTGATCACAAACTTGGAATAAGTAGGTGATAAATCTCAAATTGCAACTAACCTTTCATCATCCGATGGTAGAGAATCTATGGGGAGAGAGGCACTCATCAGGGCGGTGGCCCGGTACAGAGAATCCAGCTTCCTTGGTTTTTAACTAAGGATTAACTATTAAGTGACGGCTGAACACATTATTTATGAATAGTACTCTCTCCGTTCCAAAATGTAGGTCGTCTGACTTTTTTAGCCCCAACTTTGACCGCTCGTCTAATTCAAAAAATTTTGCCCAATATCATATTTTTTGTTATGGCTAGCTTTAGTAATAAATAAATTTTAAAAATAACCTAAACTTGACTAGTAGACTACATTTACACAATTTTTTTGAATAAGATGAGTGGTTAAAATTGGGGCTGAAAAAGTCAAACGGTCTATATTTTAGAACGGAGAGAGTAGTATTATATTATAAGAGCACTTGCCCAGTTCATTTTTTTTTCATTATTCACATATTCGGTATATGTGTCTCATCAAATTGGGTGCTGATCTGAGCAGTAATTATGGTAACTGAAGAGAAAGTTACATTGGTCAATTATTTCGTACAGAAATAAGGTTTGCCGATTATATGCTATATGGCAATAGCAGAATGAAGTTCCAAACAAAGAAGGTAATGATAACTCAGAAATAATTAGCATGATTGAACAAAGAAGTAATTAGCAATAGACAACAATGGGAATGATGAAATAAGCGATCAGATGTTAGAACTCTCATTTTTTATTTATAACTTGATTGCTATGGTTTAAATTGTCAATGGTACGTATAGTCATTGAATTTTGAGTCAGTGTAACACGAAGCAGATGAGCCTTGTGGAAACATAAAAAAAGCTAAATCAGTATTCATGAGTGAAGTGAAAGACGTATATTGTAGGTCTTCTCAAAACCTACTCTGAAAATATGTCAGTAGTGACAGTAGCCAAAAGATGGAATCTACAGAATACAAATTTATCTGCAATTAAGAGGAAAACACAAATAATTTAGTCCGTCTATGGAACCATGTGGCTTGTGCATAAAAACTAATTTGGTTGGCTTACACAATTTTGACAGGTCCTAAAATGCCATAATGAGTAACCAGGTGGAGTGGCTAATGATCTTTTATGCTTTGCACAGACATTGCACCTTCAGTTTGAATGGGTGGAGGAGAAAATCACATTTTTTTTTCTGCTATTAATCTGAATGGGGACTAATTCCTTACAATTACAGTAGAGTTGAAATCATCATGCGGCCTGCGGCCAGGTGCAGCGATGTTCCTCACTTCCTCCCACGGTCACCCACGCTGGGTGCTACCTATTGATTGTTCCTTTGCGGGGAGGATTGAGACATGCTTCTATTAGTCGATTGATAGTTTCTGCAGAAGGAAGAAAATATTTGAGCAATCTATGCGCATACCATCTGTGCTGCGTGTTCATTCTTCACAGCAAAGTGAGGCAAAGAATGCGTACTCACCAATCATCAGAGTCAACAGGTGTTGGGCGATGCATTTCACCGAGCAGGTGATCGACAACAGCTTTACCTCATTTCCAATCAAATTGTGCCTGAAAAGGACGGTTGTTCTCAACGACGTGTATGGGAACTGAGGAGCAGAACCTCGTTGTGGCTCACCGCTGGTGCATCTCTGACCATCGTCGATACCTGGGGACCTCTCAATAGAAAAGAGAGGGGAGAGGAGAATGGAGGCCACAGGCCAGGAAGTGACGTAGTCCGAAGCGGCGACCCCAGGAGGGACAGAAGGGGGCGTAGAAGGAGGCGACGAGGGTAGCGTAGGCGAGGGACGGCGACCGGATGTGAAGGAGGCGAGCCGGGCATGAAGCGGCGCTACAGTGGTGGAGGACGGGCGGCGAGGAAGAACAAGCTCACACTGCCGTTCGCCGCGACGCGAGTCAGCGAAGGCACGCGAAACGTCAAGAGAGGTGGTGCTGCCAACCGGGAACGACGCGAGAACCCGAAGCGTGGAGTGGTTGGTTATGATCGTAGATGAAACATCGGATGGCCGAGAAAAACTAGTGACGTGGCTTAACGAGGGCACGAAAAACACCCGAGACCGTGACGGTAGGCCGTGTTTGGATTCGAGACCTGTCACATCGGATGTTTTGATGCCTATTAGGATGTGTTTAGATTGGGGAAAGATTCCCCGAAAATACACTGTTCACCAAAAATACACTGTAGTGTTCTGTGAGTGGGAGGGATGAGATGAATACTGAAAAGTTAGATGAATAGTGTTTTTTAGGAACTAAACGCACCCTTAGATTGTCCACAGCGGTGGGCAGTTTCGATGCCGAAACCAGGAAAGAGAAGGACTCGGCACCGAGGAAACCAGTATGTGATCGATGCATAGATGAACATGCATGTGAGCCGAGGCTAGTTCCTTCCTCGATGCTTGAACATGCATGCGAGAGGAGCGGTTGGTTATTATCTTCTGACGAGAAGACCGACCCAGCACTTCAGCACCGATGCAATGACTGTGGGGTGATTTTGTTTACCGGCATCGTTACACATGGCATAGGAATCTTTTTTTCAACCTCGTTACCGCTGTGGACAGTCTTAGAACAACTAAACATGAGATAATTGTAATTGCATAAGCCCTAAGTTAATTATGGAGACGAATCTATTAAGCCTAATTAGCAAATGTTTACTGTAGCAGTACATTTTCAAATCATGGTCTAATTAGGCTCAATAGATTCGTCTCGCAGATTAGACTAGAGATTATAGAATGGGTTTTACCATTAATCTATATTTAATACTCCTACTTAGATAATAAATATTCGATGTGACAGGGATAATATTTAGCCCCGCGGAACCGGAAACTGAACTCCAATTTCAGATCTATCCACTTCCGACATGACCAACAAAAAGAATTCCAAAGGAACAATTTCAAACGGAAATGGGATGGGACTACATGAGTCAACAACACAGCACCATTTTCCGTGCCGTATGCCACCAAGGGTTCGGGTCGACCCATAAGTCGCTTTGTCACTCCTCGTTTCAGCCCATGGTTCAAAACGGGGCGTCCCACGAAAAAATGGAGCACCTGTTCTGTGACTCGCGGTGACCTGCAATCCACGACGCGCCGCCACGGGCGGATGGCCGGAGCTTGGCCACTGTGTCACACCCGAGGTAGATGGCTAGGAGCGGCACAGACGACAACGGACACGGAAAGTTGCGGGCGCTGGGACCGGCGAGCGCAAAGGCGCAGAGCCGAAGGTGCGGCGGGCGGCGGCGAGGAGCAGAGCAGACGGGCGGCGGCGAGGAGCAGAGCAGGCGAGCGCAGACACAGAGAAAAGCTGCCACCGCGCTGGCGACTATGCCTTCGCCCTCCGGTTCCGGCTCCTACGAGGAATCGACGGGGACGGACGGCAGGGACAGGGGCGCGTCGTCAGAGATGTCGGCTAGGAAGTTCAGTGACAGCTCCGTAAACTCGGCCAGGAGGTCGAAGTCGGTGTAGATGAGTGTGAGCTCGCCGGCGAAGCAGCCGTCGCCGGAGAAAGGGGCAGCCGAACACGTCGCCGCTGTCGATGCTGAACTCGTCAATCTCCGGGTCGCGGAAGGCGGGCTGCGCCGGCTTCTTGCCGCAGGCATCGTCCACGACCGCGGACCGTGGGAACGAGTGGAGCACGGAAGTCGGGGACGCCACGGCGGCATGGAAGGACTCCTCGCCGGAGTCGTAGGAGGTGGCCTGGGGCAGCAGACCACCAACTATCCTGGGCAACTCACGTTGTCAGGCAGCATGGAGCCGATGAGGCCAGGGTCGCCCCTCGGTTACCAACGGGTATGGCGGGGCGACTGTGCTACATGAGCGGGTCAATCCATGACCCTACATCTGCAACGGAGGAGCGGCGATTCAGGAGCGATCCGGGCCGCGCCGTTTGCAGGCCTACGGCCAACTCACGCTCACCGACGGCAGCAGCAAGGTGTTGTGAACGACCTCGACTACCAGAGCCGAGCCGAGCGAACGGCGGAGGGCCTTATCATCAGGAGCGTTAGATTCCAGCTGGCAGCAATCTAAGGCAGGGCTGCACCGTGGGGTATCTGCAGCCCCCCTTATCCATGTCTTTTTCATTCCTTTCGCCATAGCACTAGCCCTAATTAGAGGGTGTTTATTAGCTCGCGAAATTTATTGTAGCAAAATTAAAGTGAAGATTAATAGTATTAAATGTAGACTAAATGATAAACCAATTATAAATCGTGAGATGAATCTATTAAGACTAATTAATCTGTCATTACTCATTAGATACTATCATGCTACAGTACCGCTCATCATTAAAAATACGCTAATGACGGTACATATTAAGTTTAATAGATTCGTCTCGCGATTTGTAGTCTACCTATATAATTAGTTTTGTGATTAGATCATGTTTAATACCCCTAATCTTTGGTTTAAGTTTGGTAGCAATTTTGCGAAATTCACTGTATAGCAACTAAACAACCACACTGAGTGAGCAGGTTCATTGATGCAACGGCCCAACAGCCATTCGGGTCACCTTTGAATGGACGTTCCTCTTGCGTGTCTCCCTCGATCCTTCCTCTACAATGCCTTCGTAAAGACTCGATCGAGCTGCCGACTGCTGAGTCTTTCCTCAACGTCGTGTTGAGACCGGCACCACATGTCTTTTTCCACGACGCGTATCCCCTCGGTCGGGACCAAGCAGCTCAAAAGCTTGTGCGCTCGGAAGCTAGGCACGAAGCTGCGGTCATGGCGGCCGTGCTGTGCCCTGCTCCTCCACGCGCCCTCACCGGCGTTCCCTTTCTTGCCGTGCTATTGCTGGTGGTGCTCCTGCAACAAGCTAGTTTGCTGCCGCTGGCCATGGCGCAGACGACCAACCTCACCGTGGGAGATACTCTGTCGCCGCCCGGCTACATCACCAGCCCTTCCGGCAGCTTCGCCTTCGGCTTCCGCGCCCACGACACCGACCCGGCCAAGTTCATCCTCGCCACGTGGTTGCGCCTCGGCGACAACTCCTCCGGGCCGCCGCCGCCGCCACAGTCCGTGGTGTGGTTCGCCAAGGAGTCGCCCATGGGCGCCACGCCCAACGCCACGTCGCGTTCCGTCCTCAGCATCACGAACGACGGCCAGCTCACGCTCTCCGACGGCAGCCATGTGCTGTGGATCCGTGCTCACACTGATCGACTCCGGCAACGCCCGGTTCCTCGGTGACGACCACACCGTGCTCTGGGAGAGCTTCTGGCATCCGATTGACGCGTTGCTGCCGGGCCAGACCTTCCAGGGGATGCTCTTCTCCAAGCGCGCCGACACGGAGTTCACCACGGGGTGGTTCAGCCTTGCAGCCCAAGACGACGGCAACGTCGTCCTCTACATCGACCTCTTCACCGGCGACATCTTGCAGAACGCCTACTGGGCTACGGGTACCAACAGCCTCCACGGCAACACGACCATCACCTTCGACGACCAGGGCGGCCTCAGCTACACACTCTACAACGGCACAGTAAAGACCTTGATCTCGCCCCTCCCGAGCTCCGACGCCGGAAGCAACTACTTGATGTTCGCCAGGATGGACCCGGACGGCATCGTCCGCACCTACTTCCGACCAGACAACAACGGCGACGAGTGGACCGTGTCGGGCACACTTCCTAGTGAGGGTGGCTGTGATCTGAAGAACAACAGGATGCAAGGTATGTGCGGCCCGGGGTCTTACTGCGTCGAGACGAGAGAGCGGCTCAACTGTCTGTGCCCGCCCGGGTACACTTACATCGACGCACAACACACCAACAGTGGCTGCACACCGGCGTTCGAGCCGCAGGCCTGCGGTTTGGGTTCCCCGGACGGCGAGTTCTCACTCGTCGAGGTGCCCAACACGATCTGGGAGATCTCGATTTACTACAAGAAGTTCCCATCGGTGACGGAGCAGCAGTGTCGTGACTACTGCCTTCACGACTGCTTCTGCACGGCAGCGCTGATGATGAAGGGATCCGACTGCTTGGAGCTCGGGGCGCTCCAATTCGGGCGTCACGATGAACGCACTGGTCAAGGTGCGTAACGGGAACAACACTTTGAGAGTACCTTCGGCAAGGACGATGCTACGTCCGTACATGATCATCGTCCCCGTTTGCTTGGGCTCTCTCCTCGTGATCACCGTCGCCATCCTCGTGGCGCAGCGTTTGGTCACGACGAACAGAGAGAGCCAGCAGCAGCCGTTGTGCTCCAGCGTGAGAGCCTTCAGCTGGAAGGAGCTCTACAAAGCCACCAATGGCTTTGAGAAACTCCTGGGCAAAGGGAGCTTCGGGGAGGTCTACCAAGGCACGATAAGATCGCCGCAGCCGCACCTCATCGCGGTGAAGAAGATCGTCGACTCGAACGAGTACAGCGAGCAGGAGTTCGCCAACGAGGTGCAGTCCATCGGGCAGATCCACCACCGGAACCTCGTCCGCATGATCGACTACTGCAAACAAGGCAAGCATCGGATGCTCGTGTTCGAGTTCATGCCCGGTGGATCTCTCCGTAGCTTCCTCTTCAACGCTCAGAAGCGGCGGCCGCCATGGCGGTGGCGCGCCGAAGCAGCGGTTGCCATCGCCCGAGGGCTCGAGTACCTCCACGACGGCTGCAGCACCCCGATCATCCACTGCGACATCAAGCCGGACAACATCCTGCTGGACGAGCATGGCGTCCCGAGGATCACCGACTTCGGGATCTCCAAGATGATGGGGAGCCAGCAGGTGTACACCACGGTGACCCACGTCAGGGGAACCAGAGGGTACATCGCGCCCGAGTGGCTCCGCGGCGACACGCACGTGGACACCAAGGCCGACGTGTACAGCTTCGGCGTCATGCTGCTGGAGATGATCTGCTGCCGGAGGTGCCAGGAGCCGGTGACGGCCGACATGCCGGAGCGCGCGGAGGACGACGACGAGATGGTCACGCTGTTCGGGTGGGCGGCACAGCTGGTGGGTGCGCGGAGGACGGAAGTGATGGTGGACGGAGACCTTGACATCGACACCGTCGAGGACACGGAGAGGGTGGAGAAGTTCGCGCGTGTGGCACTCTGGTGCATGGAGCCCAACCCGCTGCTGCGGCAAACCATGCACCAGGTGGTGCAGATGCTGGAGACCAGAGATGGAGCTCAGGTTGAGGCGCTACCTGACCCTCCCAGCTGTTACATGGAATCGTCCCCTTTGATTCCAAACCTAAGATTGAATGAGATCGATAGGGATAAGAGTACTTAATTTGATATCTGTTCTAAATTATAATTCGTTTGACTCTTTTAACTTTAAGTTTGACCAGTCATCTTATATTTTTTAAAAATATGCAAAGTATCATTTTTTTTATTTCTTGATTTATAGATGAAAATGCTTCAAAAGTAATTTAATTTTAGTTATGTTTACATAAAATAATTTTAAATGAAACGAGTGCTCAACGACCAGTAATTTAGAATGCACGTAGTATATAATAAGACGCATGGTTTTAATGTCAATGATTCCCTACTCCTGTAAGTGGCCAACGATCATCGTTGTTCTTTATAACCATATATATCGGTAGTGAAAACCAATTAACCAACAAACAAAATGTGAATAACCCGTCCCAGCAAATAAGTTGCACCTTATCAACAGGACATATTTACCAAAAAACTAAAGTATATATTCAGTTTATTAGGTAATTAAATACATACTAAAAGGCTATGTTTTGGAGGTCCCTAGTAAATTGTGGCCCTACTGCTTAAGTGGGACTCGCATACTTTACAGGTGGGATTCGGGTGAGCCCCGCACATTTTTTAGGTAGAGCTACGTGGGACCCGTATAACTTTAGATGGAACTCACCCACTATTTAGGTGAGACTTACGTATATTTATTGTGGGGTCCACTTAGTAAGACCTACAGTGTATTAGACGCTTTTTTTTCTATATATAAAGTATCGACGTTCCGCGGCAGGCCACGGCGTCCACGTCAGCGTAAAAAATTTCCACCGACAGATCCGTGATTTATGACGGTTTCCAGTCTCTGGAGAATAGAAAAAAACTGCTCTTCTATCGCCCGGTCATGGCTGAATCAACCATACATTGGTGTAGTTTAATAGGCGGTCTCATGCATTGTCACGTTATCTTGAGACGATATAACAGGTAACTCATCCAATAGGTTGTCTTATATGTTGTTTCATAGTAAATACATAATATTTAATTTATATGCATGGAAAAAGATATATTGTAAGTTGCATAGCAACAACAGCTCGTACAATAACGAGGAAGTGGTCTCATAGTCTTAAATTTTAGCCTATGAAGCGGTTGCCTCGTAAAACAACTATCTACTAGTTCTCTCCCCTCCCTCTCTCTCCGCCACCTCGTCAAAAATCCTACATAGACTTACATGCGACAACCTATAAGACCGTTGACGTGTAGCAATATATTTACTCTTAGATGGTTCGTTCAAAAAAAAAGTTTAAAAGTTCGTTCAAAAACCCTAAGAAGATGGGAAAAAAATCGCCAAATCCAATGCCATACACGTGCAAATCAACATGTATACAACACAAATTGGTCAGATCGAGCACAAAACGACTATATCAAACATAAATCAAATTAAATAGAAACAAATCAAATCTTGGAGAAGCTCCTGCAATCCTTCTAGCTTGCGGTGCGAACCTCTGTTTCCGTCTTGGGGCTTCCTACGAGCCAGTGCCGTCGTGCGAGGAGATGCTCTACGGGGTCAGCACCCCGGATCAGAGCCAGGCAGCCAGCCACGAGGGGATGGGAAAGGGCGGACGCATAAAGAGACTCAGGATTTTTCCTGGTAGCGTGTCGTAGCTTTCTGCTCGAGTTGGAAGTATCGGGTCATCCTACGCGTACCTTTTTTTTTATTAGGCGTTTTTCATTATTTTGGTGTTTACGACAATTTGGTCAACCTGAACCGAGGCATATAACCAAAATAATAACCAGATTCATTATCTTATTCAAACATCACCACTGAATTTAGGACCGAAAATTTTTACAGCCTATTTGATATCATACCCCCTGCTATATAGAAACTGCGTTTTCGTGTTCTATTACCTCTATTCCAAAAAGAATACAACTATGGGAACCACGCCGATCAAACTAGCTCACATTTCACCAACTTTATGGTAAATAAATAGTATTAGCACTTATATTTCTAAATAATTTAATTACAGAAACTTAATTATATTTATTTTATATCATGAATGTTTGTACTTCCTCCGTTCCAAAATGTAGGTCGTTTGACTTTTTGAACCTCAAATATGATCGCTCGTCCTATTCAAAAAATTGTGCAAGTCATCATTTTTTTTTTGTTATAACTTGCTTTGGTAATAAAAGAATTTCATGAGTGAACTGAATTTGACTATGTTTGTACCAATTTTTTGAATAAGACGAATGGTCAAACTTGGGATCAATAAGGTCAAACGATCTCTATATATACAAATTTCATGATTTAGCATCCATCTATATAATTGTTTCGTAATTAATCTATATACTCATACTTATAATTAGATTCAAATATATGGGGCTAAAGTTTAGGAGATCCAACCATCCCCTCTTATACGTTGAGTTGTTGACACGTTGTACAACGCGGTACGCCATGCGAATATCTGTTGTGCTCGTGAGTCGTGAGTAAAGAGTGCGACATCGTCGTAGTCTCGCTGGTCAAGCACGCTTTGGTGGGTATGCCGGATGCGGGAGACGGGATGGTTGAACCGTTGAAGTTTCTGCCCATTTGGAGGTCATGCTTTTTTTTTTAGAACGAACAGCAAGAGCTTTGCCGAATTTTTATTAGAAGAGAAAAAAAAACTTACACAACTACTCTCCCAACCACCGGGAGAGATCAACTCAGCTCAAATAAACACAACTCAACAAAGAAAAAGCAAAAGGCACTCAGAAAGAAAATACGTACGTACAACCCAAATATGGACGAGGAAAAAAACTGCATGGTTTCATGCACGGCTGTGACGTATGGACCTCGCGTCTGTGCTGGCTAGGTCTCTCGGTCATATTAACAATTCTTCAGTATTGTACACGTTTCGAATGGACATGTCTCTTATATGGTGATGGATTAGGTTATACTTTGAGTGAAAAATCACATACATTGATCCTTTGTGTGATTGTTTTCTTTTAATGAAGAAGCATGAGATTGTACTTATTTCATTGATAAAAGTAGAGAGTTTACACGGCCCGCTCAAAGGCCGTACAAAATCAAAAGCCTATTCTTGCGCTAAGAGAGACTCCATGATGCTTTGATCCCACCTGGATCCATGCACCAGCCTCGTTTTTAATCTTCGCAAAGATCTAGCGAGAGAGCCCTGGATTCTGGATGTTGGAAGGTTGTAGCGTTTCTCTCCTTTTTAAATTTCGCACATAATGTGCATGGTCACTTGGTCAGGGCTCGCGTAGCTTTCCTTGGTATATCCGGTTTCGTTGTCATAATGCTCCAGCATTCAAGGACTGCTACTCGGCTTCCGGTTAGAAGGTTTAACGTTCGGTTGGGGAATCCAGGTTGCTACCAGTTCGCAAATTCGTTTTGTCTTTCTACTCCTACATTCCACCACGAGGTGGAGTGCTGTTTCTGGTGTGACTCTGCACCGCTAGCATGAGGGGGCTATGATCCCACCCGTGGTGTGCCAGTCTATCTGAGATCCGGATGCAATCCTAGGTGAAGAATTTTTGCACTTTGGCAGCGCCTATGTTTTCTATATTAAGGCCTTATTTAGTTCATCAACTTTTACCAACTTTCTAGTCACATCGAATCACATCTTCTCTCACAGACACGCTTACCAATGCATTATTCACACCTCTAACTTTTCACCAACTTTCTCATCTAAACAAGTCCTAAGTTAATACTAGCCTCTTAATGTAGCCTAAGAATTATGCCTTGTATGTAGACCCTGGCGTGTACTTCCCAGAGGCCGTGAGCTCCCATACGGTCGTGTCCTCTAGGTTTGATTCGATGCAAATGTGTCTTATCAAGTTCCATAAATACGCGAATTGCAGTAGGTGGCCAACAGTGGAACCCGTTTTGAGTTGAAGGTCCTGAATCCAGCTGTCGTTGTTCAGTGCATCGCTGATGTTCGTGTTCTTGTTGTCCGTAGATTGTATGAAAAAACACTATAGCTCAAAAAACAAATGGAGAAATAATATGAATAGAAAAAAATTAAGATGAATAATGTTTTTTTAGAAAAGTTAGTGAATCTAAACACATCCTTAGCAAAAGCCGCTATGTCCTTGGGCCCGCCTACCTTGAGACCTGTCTTGCGTCCATTCCCAATGCAAATGGTGGTGCAGACAGCGAATAGCAGGTGATCGTCGCATGGGCTTTGTGTGATATTTGCTCGCGCAAAAAGAATTTTTGCCATCGTTACTATTATTTTGTTTAGCTTTTAAAAATAAGATTTACTCCTTGTCACAAGCAAAGCGAACCGAAGCAGCCGGGGGCTCTCGCGACGCATCTGGATTCCATGAAGTCGACGCGCCACCAGCCAAGGGAGGGAGAAGCGAGGAGGAGAGAAGGACCGTCGCCTTCTTTGACCGGCGATCCTTCTCAGCGGACTCTGACAGCTCGAGGTGCTCCTGGAGGAAGTTGCGGTGACCACCACCGTACCGTGGGGCTGCCCCAGAGGCACCACTGGATGTAGTTCACGCACCGGAGCTCGTAGCAGACAATGCGACCATCAATTGACTATTTCTGACGAAGAACCTCTTGCATCATCACTTTGCTGAGTTCACTGGGCTGAGAGTCAATTTCTTCACAAAACCTTCATGGTACAAATTAATCTGACACAGGAAAAACTAGAGCTTCTGTCACAAACATTTGGCTGTCAGCAAGGCACCTTTCCCTTCACATATTTAGGAGTACCTCTGGGAACAAGAAAGCCAAAATTGATGACTTTCTGCCCCTCATTCAAAAAATAGAAAAGAAGCTGTACAAAGTGGTCATAAAGCAGTTAGATAAATAGAGAACAAAGTGGTCATAAAGCAATTAGATAAATAGAGAAAACATTGTCTTTGGAGAATTGGTGATGTCACACAGAAATTAATACTCATGAAACTTTCATTAGGATTGGAAGGCAAAATTGGTAAATGGTGATGTGTCTTGGCAATTTATGCTCATAAAACGCCCATCGAGATCGGTCAATGGGAGTTTCATGAGCATTAATTTCTTATTTCATTATTTGACAAGGTATTTATGAAGAGAATGAGAAGTTTCATCACATGCAAAATTGCTTTTTTTTCTTTTTATTCTATGTGAGAGGATTTTTATCTCTATATCATATGTGTGGGAGTTTCATCTCCATAAAACTCGTATGGTACCTTTTCTAGTTTGCAGTCTAGCTAATTGTGAATGAAATCCCACTTAGCAGCAGGGTGCCAGACATGCAACACCAACGAAGTGCGATCACAATCAGCAGCATTTATTTTTCCCACTAGCCAGCATATCACAATTTCATATTCCCAGGCACAAGAAACAAGAGAGTTGATAAAAGAGTGTCCTTTCATAGTTGTGCTAAGAGATTTACAGTGTTTGCTCACAAACCAAAGAATGCATGTCTCTGAGTATAAATAGCATCGCAAAATAGTTTGTGTGAACAGTATCCCGTCAAACAAATGATAATTTACTCTAAAACAATAAAAAGCACGTATAACAAACGTAAAATTCACAATTTACACTGCTGACCGGCGCCACAGGCAAGATAGGTAAGCTTCACAGTTTGTTGTCTGCAGCAGGTACCGGCACCGAAGAAGCTAATAAACAGGGGGCATAACTTAGACACAATCCATCTTCATCTACAGCAAAAAATTTCCCATCTGACCTCCTCAGGTATTTACACGAGGGGGTAGATCTTGATTGAGCCTCTTCGAAGAAGGGTCTCATAGTCCTGATCAGCAATTCACGCCACATTGCCCCAAAGCAACGGCTTTCTGTGTCGGGGAGATGAAAGGGTCGATCTTCACCCACAGCAGGGAGAAGATGGACGCAAGGAGGATGGACCAGACAATGACAATGGTTGGCGTGCGGTTCTGCCTGCCCATGAGACCCTTGAGGAAGGGGTAGAGATGGAGGATCACCCAGATTGAAAAGAACAGCTTCCCAAAAAGCGGACCCCAGGATTGGTAGCCGCTGTTAATGGCATACGAAATTCCTGCCACCATTCCAACCAGGTTAATGACAAGAACAGTGGTTGGAGGGATGAGCAAACTGGTCCACTTGAACACATATAGCTCAGCAAAGTCACCATCCTCATCAGATGCCTTTGAGGTAACTGTAAAGTTGGTATCAATCCCGGCCAACACTTTCAGCAGACCCTGGAACACGGCGAAGAGATGGGCAGAGGTGCCACCAATAACCCAAAACTGCTCATTTCTCCACCAATCTTCAATGCCAACACCACTCCATCTGAGCTCCAATATACCAGTGGCAAAAATGGAGGCGAAAAGAAGAATGAAGAACATCCCAGCATAATTACTAATCTGCACATCACAAAAATATATGAGCATTAGAAGTTGACCACATGATACTCAATGGAAAGGGTTTTCTGCATAAGTATAGTAGTCATGGATATATGTTGAGCACTTGTACTATTTGTTAGTTCAATGTGATAGCAGTAATAGGATAAAAGAGCTAGATATCTTGTGACTAACCTCAGGAATGATAAATTTATTGGTAAGGAGACAGATAGCAGGAAGCACACAATAGGCGATAAGTGGAATGGATGTGATTGGATAAACGATGGTGTTGATGTAAGCCAGCCTCTCCAGAAGCTTCAACCGCCCGTTGTAGCCATACCAAATAGGACAATGTCTGCTAAGCAGAATTTCAACTGACCCAAGAGCCCAACGGAGCACCTGATTAAGACGATCAGAAAGATTGATTGGTGCAGAACCCTTGAAACAAGGCCGTGGTGGCATGCAGTAGATTGACTGCCAGCCTCTTGCATGCATTTTAAACCCAGTCAGAATATCCTCTGTAACTGAACCGTAGATCCAGCCAATCTGAAACAACACAAAAAAGGCAGAAAAGCGTATTGAGTTCAGGAATGCGAAAATAAATTATATACCATGATACAAAGTTAAATAATTCTATACCATCAAAGAAAGAGGGAAACTTTGCTTGCCACACTAACCTCTTTTCCCCATTCAGTCTTGTCCTCATACCCGCAGCTGATGACATGGATAGCTTCCTTTAGTAGAGAAGCTGGGTTTGTTGAAGGTGGTATGCCACCTTGAGTCATAAAGGTGGACGCAATGAAAATTGGAGACTGACCAAAGCGTTTCTCCAATTTCCTCTGGGACATAAGCACTGACCTTTCATCCTCATAACCTGATGGGATTCAAAAAGTAAGATCAACAGGAACCAGCTAACTTGAGTAGCTTAAGATTATTTTGTTCTTTTATGTCCAAAAATCAGACTAAGAGAAGTATTTTTGGCAATGCAATATAAGCAATTACTCCTCAGATCTCTAAGAATAAAAGTAAGTAAGAAATCCATGACAGGAAGCACATACCTTCAATTCCTTCTTCGATGTCTTCCATGTTGAAGATGGGAGCTGAAGATTCTGTTCTCTTCATAATACGGTTTTGGCTATCCATATAACTCTTGCTCTTTTTCTTCCTTCTACCACAGCAGCTCTTAATAACAATGTTAGGTTCTAGATCAGCTTCCGTCAATACAGGATCATAGCCATACAAAGCCTGCCTATTGAAACAGCATCCTGTTCCCACATAAACTGGACCCTGGATGCCATCTAGACCTTTCATGTTGATCTACAAAACAAATATCATGTGAGCTATGAAAAAATTGTTCTGATGATTAACAAAGGCACAGCCACTCCATCAAACTTACATCAAAGAAAACTATGTTGCGATTAGCATATCGATCATGCAAGTCAATGCCATCGAATCTTTGTGGAAATTGTACATAGCAAGTTTTCCTTCCTAGTGCAGGATCCATCATAAAGCACATTGCTTCTCTAAGAGCTTTGCTGCTGTTGAAATAATGGTCACAATCCACATTGAGAAGATAGGCACCATTTGTAAGCACAGCAGATACACGAATCTGGACAGCATCAAAGGGATATAATTAGTATAGAATATAAAATACAGTACATGGTGTAGAAGTGAATTCATGGGACAAAAACATACCAGTGCATTCATTGCACCAGCCTTTTTGTGATGCTGGAAGCCTGGTCGCTTTTCACGAGAGACATAGACAAGGCGGGGTAACTCATTTCCATCAGTGTCAAGCCCACCACTGTGCCCCAAGAACACCTGATTTCCACATAGAAAAGTTCAATAAGATCTAAGTTTCATTCTTTTTTTTTTTTTTAAGAAATGGCTTCGTTTAAAGTTAAGGGTACCTGAATCATGCCAGGATGATCCCTTGTGTTATTCCCAGGCCAAGCAGTTCCATCAGCCATGGTCCAACCCTCTTCAGGCACTTTCTGTGCTTTGGCAACAAGGGCATTGATTCTTACTTTGAATTCTTCGTACTCTCTCTGAAACAAAGCATATCCAAGGGCCAAGGTTAAAACCTAAGCAGAAGGTGCAGCAACAGTACAGTAGTGCAACTATGAGATTTATAGCTTACCTTCATTGCTCGCCTTTCCTTAACAAATGAAGGTTGGATTTTGTCCTTCAGGTAATCTATTTTTTGAGCAAAGTAAAACTCTGGAGCTCTTGGTTCAATGTTGTGCTTTTTGCAGAAGGGAACCCATTTCCTAGCAAATTCTGCAGTTTCTGAGAGAGCCTCAAAAGTCAACATAGCTGAACCATCGTCAGAAACATAGCACGACACCTTGTCAACAGGATAATCCACAGCAAGAATGGACAAAACAGTATTGGCTGTGATCAGTGGAGGTTCCTTCAGTGGATCCACTGTACTGACAAAGACATCAATGGGTGCCAGCTGCGATGGCTCTCCCTCTCTATCATACCTGCAACATCAGAATTAGACATATCAACACCATAATGTCAACAAAAGGAGCATTTCAGTACCCAAAAATCTTGAATACATGTGCAATCAAAGTTGCAGCTTACCTCAATGCAAGCCTGTCAAGGTATGTCTCACGGTTGATTGGATGCCATTTTGGGAACTGATCAAGAAGCCAAGACAAGGCAAACCAAATCTCACAGATAACCGATACTAGCCACAATCCATAAGCATCACGTACTGGATGAGTGACACGATACTGGAAGAAGAAGCACAGGATGATAAGACGGAGAATGATCACTATCCGGTAAAGGTTAAGCTGATTTGAGGGAAGCGGAACAATACGGCTCAGAGGTAGCCGAGCATCATCAACCCTGCAACAAAGAAAATTACAGATAACTCAGTTTATTTGAAGCGAAATTTATAATAAACATGAATGTGTACACACCATTAGTAAAGGTTAACTAAGGAGGAAAAAATATATCCTCTTCTACTCTGAAATGCTATATCATAGTCACTGATTATGATGAATGGGCACTTTAATGCCCTTGTGAGTCCTCTTCTGTGTATGCTGGTGTAATATAACCCCGCTGGTTCATTTCAGAGCAATCCTTTCCCATATTCAATATGAACTTATATGATGAAAACCTAAATAAATGCACTATAGGAAGTATAATAACATAGACAAAGGAAAGTAATTTGTACATTTGCATATCTTCACCATTTGAGCCAGTTCCTTCCATGTCTCCTCCTCTAGCTTCTGGATATTTATTAGTCACTTGCATCATATTTTTGTCCTGCTTAACCTTCCAGCTCTCAACTCTTTCCTTCCAGTCAACACTATTGAGCCCATAGGAATTCAAGTCCTTTGAAGGGTCAACAATCCTCACAGGAACTGAAAT
This sequence comes from Digitaria exilis, assembly GCA_015342445.1. Taxonomy (NCBI): domain Eukaryota; kingdom Viridiplantae; phylum Streptophyta; class Magnoliopsida; order Poales; family Poaceae; genus Digitaria; species Digitaria exilis. The sequence goes on from JACEFO010002054.1 coordinate 1,795,597, forward strand.
CATAGTAAAGAAATATTAATGCTTCCCAACTAACAAGCATATAAGTTCCCGAAAAGTAGCAATTTATGATGTATGTAGAATACCTGGGACACTTGGATCAACATAGCTAGATGTTGGGCTGCGGATAGATTGACGGTCAGGGGAAGCATCAGGGATCTCTCCAGATATCTGATGAAAAATTATCAGTACATTAGTTGGTAAGAGCACACATTCATATAGAAGCAAGTATAATAAGTTAATAGCAAGTATAATAAGTTAATAGCCCAAGCAAATGCATCACTTTGCAGTATTATGCAATGCAACATACTTTCAAGATTAGCGTCGATGACTAAACATGAATGACATATATTATACCTGCTGCCCACTTGTCAGGCGGGGAATCCGATGATGCGGCTCATGGCGAGCAGATGAAGACAGATCAGCATCATCCCACTCTGGGGCTTTCCCATTGCCTTGCTTATAGTTAAATTCATTGTCTAGGTCATCAACATCTTCCTCCTCATCATCACCATGAACCCGAGGACTACCTGAATTTCATCCAAGAGGAAGTAAGAAGAATTCATTAGTTACTGTTATGAAGAATGAAATGGATGAGAAAATTTAATCTTGGTTGTCAACATCATAAGGAATGTCCACTATAGTACAACCTTTTGTTCACATAAAGGTAAACACATGATGTGGACTCCCGATATTTTATCATACAAACACAGAGGTTATAAGGAAACCAACCTTTCTGTCTCTTGTACCTGGTCTTGCACTGAGGGCAGCACTGGTTCCCCTCCTTGCGCTCATACTCATAGCAAGGGCGGCAGACAGGGAATGCGCACTCATTGCAGGCGACAAATACATCACCAGTGGCTGAAACACCAACAGTGTCACCACAAATCTGGCAGACTTGCCCATTCACACTCTTGGCGGGCTTAGCCTGTATCAACAGATAACAAATTCAGTACACATCCAAACAGAATTTCAGAACTAGCAGACACATCAGTTACCCATGCACTTCACACTTGAGAAACGACCGAAAAGCATTTGGTAATCAAGTTGAGGCTAAGATCTAAATGTTGGAAGATTGAGCAATTTACAGGAGAAGATGTAGAAATTCCATGGCGTTGTAGTTACAAAGGTTAATTGCTAAGGGACTACTGAAGCACACAAATTACTGGGTAAAACCAGGATCTAAACAATCCAGGCTGCATTTCACTGGATCTCCGAGACAATAAACTCGCCCACCACGCCGGAATGGCAAGGCACATCCAATTGGCGATTCCCGCATGAAGCCCGAGTGTTTGATTAATTCGATCACGCATCAACAATTCTGAAATCGCCCGGAGGGGATGCTCTGATCTAGTTACTTACAGAGTGAAATGGAAGCATCGCCGCATCAGACAGGAGAAACAAGGCAAAATACGAACCGAACCGCAGTAGCAGACGCAATTAGGGCGAAATCCTAGCGCTACAACAAAACCAGCGCCACCGCCCAGATCCACCGACACACGCGCACGCACGACCTGAGCCGTCGCGAACAGAATCTGAAGGAGAGAGAGGACGGCATTGGGGAGGGTGCAAACGTACCGCGGCGGGCGCGTCGCCGTCGTGGCGGATCATGACGAACTCGTTGCGGTTGTGCGAGCCCGCAACCATCCCCTTGTTCGCCGCCATCTCCGCCGCTCCCCTCTCTCACTCCCACCGACACCGCTTCACCGACAGCGAGCGCGCGGAGACCGATCGGCCCGCGAGGGCCTCTAGATCCGAGCTGCGGCGGCGGCCACCACCATGTCCTTGGATCCCTCTCCCGCTCGCTGCAATGCCGCAGTGACGCTGCTGCCGCTGCCGCCTCTGCTTCCTCTCCACACCTTCCCCTTCCTCTTTTTACATACCACCGTACCACCAGCTCACTCGGTTAGTTGGTGGGAGTCGCCTGCCACCGGCTACCGCCGGTCGCCGCCAGCTGTTACACGAAACGGCGGGGGACGATCACAGCCGTCGGATTGCGAGGCGGAGGGGATAGAACCGTTGGATGCGGAGGGGCGGGAGCGTGCATGTCCACGTCGCGCCGCGCGGGGCGTCGCTGTCACCGGCCACTCAGGCTGCGCGTGGGGCCGGGTGACCGGCTGTAGCCGGTCGATCTGTCGGCGCCTCGTCGGCGGACCAAATGGGCCTGTTGTTTCTTGGCTGCAACAGCAGCATCTTCTGTTGTTTTGAGTTTTCCTCTCTCTCCCAAAGTTATTTTCTTTAGCAAAAGTTACGGCAGGTGCTCTACCCATTCCTCTACCCATTCATTATAGAACTCTCTCCCAAAGTTCCCCAGGCTCCCCAATCCAATACAAAGTTTCTACTCCTACTACATACGAGACTAATGAAATTGGTTGAATTCATGGCACTCAGGTGAACATCTCTTGACAATGGATTATTCCACTATTTTTTTTTCTAGTTTGATTGAGGAGCATCACAGATTCTGTTTCATTTCCTTGAACTATTTTTATATCTCTTGTGCAAATTGGAAATGCTTGAGCTACCAAACACTCATGGGAGACGCTTCTCCCAACCTTTCCATTTCATGCACCGACAACAAAAAGAGGGATTGGGATTGTTTTTTTCCTTTTGTTTATGTGCATGGACATAGGAAAAAGAAAACATGCTTGCCCTTATTTTAATTGGCTGCAGTCTGCAGGTCAGTCTTGCTATTTTTTGAGAAATCACGAAGTGTCTTCTTTTTAATTTTAAAAGCAAAAAGTGGGAGGTTTTATTGAAGATAGATATATGTATGATTTGCAGCTCATGGACCGAAACTATGTCTTTTGCGTCTGCATCTTCATCAGTAAATGCAAATATTCATATACAACTAACAAACTGGACCTGATTAGGATGCAAAAATATGGATATACCGTCTCCCAAGTTTTCAACTAAAATGTTTTCCTTTTACACACAATTTCGGTAGAGCCTTTACACCTATATGTGGATTATTTGTTTCGAGAACTGTAAAGGGGTAAAAGGCTTGTTTGGACAGGGCATCAGCAGCCAAAAGGACTTTCTGAAGAGTTATTTTGTTTATGCAAGTTTCTAACTGAAACTGATCACTCCAACAAACAAATTAAGCATAGCATTCCTGCTTCCTTGTGTTAAACCAAAGGGGCACGTGAAGCCCCAAAGGGCACAACCCATCACTTTCGTGTGAGCTCAGTGTAGTAGTGCAAGATCTGCCGCTCAAGAGCATATTTTAAACTTAGATGGCCCGTGCTTTGCATTAAACTTTTCCGGTAATCCGTTCTTGCCCCAATAATGGTGGTTGGCATGCATCTTTCCTGCCGTCAGTGACCTTCTTTTTTATTGTTGCTCTCAATATCTCCTCCTTTTCTTGTGTGATTGGGTTTGACAACACTCTGTGGTGTTTGTCGTTATATAGTACTGTTTGATTGTTACTTGTTCGTTATGGCATATAAACTCATGAAAAAGAAAAACACTCTAAATTTCATGTGGAGTCAGCAATTACAGTGTACTACCGGTAAGGTGTCATGAGTCATGACTCGTGCGAGTAGTGTCTCTAAAGCTCTTCCAGTGAAAGCCACGCCTCACCAAATTTCCAATGCGAAAATAAGGTATCATCATGTTGCAGGGAAACAATCTAGCAACGATCAAACTTATCCAAAATATGGCTTATTAGTGGGCAATGAACAAAATTATCCATATTGCTTCAAAAATGGCGTTTGAACTTATCCTAAATATGGCTTATTAGTGGGCAACGAACAAAATTAGTCCCTCCATACAACTTTCTGCAGAATTCAATTTACCAGCTGGAAGCCTGGCATGGGGCTTCTTATTCAGCCTAGTGAAGCTTAAGCAGCAGGTCAATGTGTGTGATGACAGTGTTAAATCCCATGGATGCTTCGCTGGATTTGGAGCTGCATCAACCACCATTATTTAACGCGCCTGCGCCTTGCTGGTCACATGTGCTGCAACGAGATTTTAATTGGAGAATGGAACGTGAGGAATATTCAGAGGACAGAGCAGAGCCCTTCCAGAGCTGTCTCCCGAACCTCGACTCTGAACCGACATGGCATGGCGATTGGCGATGGGGACATTCTGTAAACCACGAAAAACAAAGAACCAAGAAATCACAGAGACGTCATTCATCAAACTTTTTCCTATTCATCTCATCCCTCCCACACACAAAACACTATTTATATGTTTTTTTAACAATGTATTTTTGGTAATCTTTGAGTGAACAAAGCAGATCTGATCAACCTTATGCTCTCTTTTTTTTTATTATCTTGTGTAATACTTTATGGTCTGTGATAAACAATAGGAGTTGAATGATAATTTGTGATGGGCGACCAAAAAATTATGAGCTTGTTTACATATATATGTGTCATATGGAGTTTTACACCTAAGGTCCACTAGCCTATTGGTTAGTGATTCATGGTATGATCGCCCTACCCAGGTTCAATTCCTTGCGAAAGTAGATTTTATGGGTTGGTTTTTAAAAAAAATACCTTTGCCGGTGTTGCGGGGATTTTTCTAAACTTAGAGAAGGGAATTTGTCTAGACTTGGAGAAGGTCTCCCTTCTTAATGAAAAACCCCGGGGCTCTTAGTCCCACCGGGTTTTTCGTCATATGGAGTTTTACATATAGTTAATCCTGGTTTCATATGTTAACCCAACCTTATTGTCTAGGTAATACAATGTCATGTAGCCAATTCTGGAAAATATTAGCAGCAACATTTAGTTATCACCTTTCTACTTGACAGAAAACTATAGTTTCTTCAGAGATTAAAAGCAAGTCAAACAGCACGTGGAAGTTTCTACACATAGGTTGACAAAGAGGTGTGAAAAAAAAAAAACAAGCCTGAGACATAATGCAGCAGACGAAGTACACCACCCGGTCACCCCATCCTGATGCACTTGATCAACGGTCCAGATACCCCCATCCGGATGGAAGGGGGTATGGAATTCTAGTTCGACAAACACAGCGACCTGAGACTAGCCACCGGGCGCCGATGCTGAAATAGCCTGGCACATGCCACTTCTGCCGATGCTGAAAAAATCAGAAACACGCACAGCGACGGCATCGATGATGAGTATGATAGGGTCCACTGCTCAGCAGTTCAGGCCTCGACGTACCAACATGCCCCGATGCTCGTTTTTCTGGACTCAAGCATCGCCCCCACAACAGTTACACACACTATTCCTCTTCAGGTTATCCAGAGTTCTGGTCTCGTTCTTGGTCGCCAGCCACCCAAAGCTCTTTGGCCAAGTGTCCAAGTATGAGCGCGGCTCAGCTGCTCCAGATGTAATCTACTTGCGCCTGCAGCACACCTCGTCAGTCAGCGATGAACGGAAAAGCTTTGGCTGGAATCTCTAAGAGTCTGCATGCGGTGCAACAGTTTCGAAAAGCAAGTTTCACGAACAGAACATGGGTGAAGAGGAGGAAGAAAATGAGAAGGAAGCAGAAGAAAAAGTGAGAAAGAGAGGAAGAAGGGGAAGATGAGCACCTCCTTCCTTGAAATCCTAGATCCGCCAATTGGTAGCATTTTTAAAATTCATTCCAGAATCTCCATTCCCTGCCTGTAGAAGAGAAGATGCAGCAATAAGAAGAATCAGTTCCCAATTCAACCAAAAAACTGCAATACACTGACGCAGCATGCCACAGCAAGTGAAATTCTAGAAGGCCTATGCAAGAACACTTATTTCTAAACAAAATTGCTCAAGCCGAAATATGAAGGGTCATACTTCACGGGGGGGGGGGGGGGGTGAAGCAATAGAGATGCTGCAGTTAGAATAGTTGGGAGAAGCACAACTTACCCCAGTGTTCAGAAGATTCGTCGGTACATGTCATGCAACCTGGAAGTGCAGCAACCTTGTTCCAGTCAGCACCTTCCTTTTGCTGAAATTGTTCTTCCAATGCTTGATGGCATCCAGTCAAGACAAAAACTTTAAGCGATACAGGAAGACCACCTTTTGGCAGTGACCTCAGCAGAGGGCAATGCTGAATTATCAGAAGCCCAAGTGAATAATATGAATCCATATCAGGCAGCAACACCAAGTCAGAGCAACATGTAACCTTCAGCTTAGTAAGGGAGACAAGGCCACGCAGCTCCTTGAGTGATGATAGTCTATCACAAGATTCTATTGCCAGTTCCTTCATTGCTGTATGGTAGCCAGCATTCGACAAATGCATCACTTGAGGGCAACGTGTCAAATGCAATTTCTGAATAGATGGCATGTTATTCACAACTGGTAGATATTCCAAGTCATAACATCGGTTTACGCTCATTTCTTCCAGGTAAACCAATGATTCAGAACCCTCGAAAGATGTTATCCAATCACATTTATAGATGTTCAAGTGTTTCAGCATTCTAAGGTGGCACAAGCTTAACGGTGGACAGGGCATCTCTACAGTGTCACAATCCATCAGGCACAGAGTATCAAGAGAAGAGAGGTTATTCAACAACTTGGAGAAAGAGGATGGTTGCAGGTAGCACCGCTGTAACTGAAGGCTCCTCAGTGATGAAGGAAATACAGTCGACCCATTATCATCCCACAGTGTAGAAATTACGGAGAAAGTATTGGCACGATCTATGCCATATATTTCCAAACTCTTGAGAGATTTCAGATTGTCAAACACTGTTCTGTACATGCATACTGCATGGTTAACATAGATTTCCATATCCTCAATAAACCCTAGGTGATGAGCATGCAAGACATGAAAGAAGCTTGATACCAATATACAAAAAGATCTGGATATTTTAGCACTATCAATATAGCTCTTAGCTTGAATTCGCTCCTTATCTAGTATAGCTATGTGTTCAAGTGTACGAGGATATGTGGGATATTCTCTTAACTTTGGACATCCGGCGATAGAAAGATGTCAGAGATTGTGAAACACTTGATAGTTATAAACAAGACACTGTTCCAATTTTGGTAAGCGCTCCAATAGAAATCTCTCCAAAGAGGGAAATCCGGCACAGCCAAAGAACTCCTGACCAAGTGTCTTCAACCCTTCCATTCGCCGTATTTCAAGAGTTTTCAGTGATAACAGGTCCCCTAAAGGAGGAAGTACCTCCCATCTATTACAATCACGTAGGCAAACAAATTGGACTCTGCCCAACCAACCAGACTCGAGCCAAGAAGGAGACCCGGCACCAGGATATCCACTTATAGTTAGCTCCTCAAGATCAGGCTGTGGTTTTAGGACATCAAGCACCTCAAAACCCTGCTTGGTAGAACTAGCACACTCAGGTGATTTCCATTGTAGCTCCAACTTCGTTATGTGCTCCTTAAGGTGTAGATGGGCCTTTGAAGCTTCCACTTTGTTTCTCACTTTTTCTAGAGACATAATGGTGAGTTGTTCTCGAAGCTTGTTGAGGTCCTTCAGGCCTAGCAAACTGCCCTCCTCGTTGATGTGGAATTCTCCAGCACATTCAACATATTGAAGTTTGTGAGTGCTAGATAACATAAGGACATATGCTTTCTCTACATCAACATGGACCAAATTAATTAGTTTATTGATGCTTTCTGGAAGATGGAAGTGTCCTCCAACGGTCTTTGCATTTTGTGTTGAAGAATTGCCGTATTCCCTTGGGGAATAGCATGAGTGATACTGCACAAACAATGCCTGCAAATTATATATATACATCTTTCTTGGTAGTAGATGATAAGTCCGTTGTATTGCTAGATACCGCAGGTGAATCAAGCGGTTGACAGCATCAGGTAATTTTTCTAAACAACAACCACTTATGTCCAGCACCCGGACACTCTTGAGCTTGCCAAGTATAGCATGGTTCAGAGAGACTTTGGAGCAAAACCAAGATTTGCTCAAAACTACCAATGAACGTAACATCCCCAAATCATAATTCAGAAGACTTTCCAGGTTTTCACTAGAAACGGACAAATGCCGGGTATAAAGTGGCGTATCTCCATATATGCACACTCAACCCGAAAGCATTCACCCTGAGAAACATGAAGCGCCAAGTCACTCATTGTATCATGCATAACATAGAATGTTTGGCTGCCACGTCTAAGTATTTGAAAAAATGATCTAGCTAGCAAATCATCAAAGTAGTTTCTTCCAGAATCATGCAAAGACTTGGCCGTGTTTTCTTCAGCATCAACAAAACCCTGAGCAATCCAATATGTATCAATTTTTCTGGATCAATATGATAACCTTTGGGGAAGAAGCCACAATAAGAAAAGCAACGCTGGAGGTGTACTGGTAAACCTTCATAGCTTAATCGCAATATCCTTAACATGTCGTTTTGATTGAGGATATTGCTGCTAAGAACATCATTCCATTCTGCCACTTTGTTCTTTGAGAATAAATGTTTTCCGATGACTTTTATAGCTAGAGGAGAACCATTAAGTTTCTGAACAATTTGCTTTCCAATGCTCTCTAGCGTTGAAGAAATTATACCATAGCGTTGGCAATGTATGAACAGCAACCAACTAGCATACTGTCCAAGGCCATGTAAGAAGAATGATCCACTGGAATCCAGCATTTTTGCTACTAATCCCATACGAGTTGTTACTAGTATCTTACTTCCTGGTAGTGCATTTTCCATGGGAGCTATTCATTCCCTCCACGTCCCTCTGTTGATGTGTTCCCCAAAATTCTCATCATACCACACATCATCTAACACTAAAAGAAATTTCTTGTCAAAAATTCTCTCTTGAAGTTCTTCTTGAAGCATATTGAAATTGAAATTTGTCAATTCGATGTTCTTACCGCCAGCTGTGTGTGCAATTATCTCCTTAATCAGATTAATCTTGTCAAAGTTCTGTGAAACAAAAACCCACATCCTCATATCAAAACTGTCTACTATTCTCCTATCGTTGTAGATGAGTTGAACTACTGTAGTCTTGCCAATGCCTCCATCACCAACAATAGAAAGCAACTCTGTATTTGATGATTCTTCATCGGAAGTTATGATCTTCTTATTCAGTAGCCAACATACTAGTTCGTCAACCTCCCCCTCTCGTCCAAAAATGTGTCCATGTAGAAAAGATCCAGTGGCTCTAGTTCGGACACAATCAGGAGAATCAATAGAGTTCTTGCTCTCAGCTGCCATAACTCTGGCAAACATCTCTGCACAAGCTCTAACTCTGGCCATGCTTTTGATAACCATATGTAATTCTGATCTCAACTTGTCAAGGCCTATTAAACGCCTACCAAGAGAAAGCGAAGATGCAACTATGCTCCGAGCCATGCCTTGGTGCTCAACTTTTTCTCTTATAACTTTGTAGTCAAATTTGTCTAACATATCTTCTGCATCACAAATTGCTTCTTTCATTTGACGCAACAATTCTACCTGATTTGTGTCCTTTACATGTCTCCTTTCAGCTGCATCAACTACCAGGAGTATCTCTGTTAATGTAGCCTGCAAATTCTTGAGGTCGGACACCATATTAGAATTCCAGCTGTACTGACTTGATATATAGGTCTGCACCAGAGAAAGCATCCTTCTAAGAATAGGTGAAACAACCCATCCTACAACAGTAGCTGTTGATACCGCAGCCATGGACACGAATATTCCTGTACAATGCATAGTTGCAGAACCCATAAGTGGTGAAATTAGAAAATTCTGAACAAGACAGCGCATAAGAAACTTGTTCGCAAAGCATGATTTTTCTTGTATATGTGCAGCATAAGGCCTATAGTTTCCATACAGGGTATCAAGATCCAAGTTTACTGAAAAAAAAAAGGCACCCAATCTGCGTGAAGTGCACACGTTTGCTACTTCAGCAAACATAAGAGCCAACTAGTGGAAGGCCATCTGGCATGTACTAGTTCACTAATTTTTGGGGAACAGATCTGTAGCCCAATTGCTAGAACAACCCTCCGTATATGACAGTTTTGTCAGAACTGGCAGCAATACAATACTATTGGAATAACATTAAACACTTCTTATTGGAAATCCGATGCGATGCATGTCTGCTGGCTAGTTTTGTCAGAACTGGCAGCAATACAATACTGTTCTAGCGCTTGAACAAAAATTTCATCATCCTATTTGAAGCACTGACCCTCTCCATTTATCAAAATTTAAAATTTTGCTTAGCCGCTGCTGCAGATAAAGCACTTATATAAAACTAAAAAAATCTGACTGCAATATTTGCAAAAGGAAACTAATAAAGTTTTTTTCCATGCTATTAAATCAGCATATGTAAATACATACAAGGTAACTGCGGGGTGCGGACTAAGACGAGGAATTGTGAATCTGTGCTAGAATTTCGCACTTGTATAAACGAGGATCTTGGATCCAAGGAACATTGACTTGGAGAGCTACATGGAACGTTACCTACCTGATGAATAGCCTGATCGGCCGTGTGAGAACTGAACTGCAAATCTGCAATCTTCTCCTCTGTCCTCTCACGAACTGCCTTCTTATTGGTCAAACGAGAAGCTTCGCAAACGAGGGTTCAGACCAGACGGAAGAGGAGCAGAAGATACATAGCCATACGCAGAAAGCACATGGGACGCGCAGGCGAAGGAGTGTTGACTTCCGGGTCTCCAACTGCGTATAAAGAAAAGAGAAGCATATTTTAGGGACAAAAGGTCCGCTAGGCTGAGAACCCAGCAGCTTTTTTTTTTTGAGGGAATGAGAACCCAGCAGTTCGTGTTGTCCGGCGACGACGGGCCAAAGGAAGGCCCAGTGAACATAAGAAGATGGCCCATCCATGTGCATCTGCATCGTCCCCTTCCGGCCCCCTCCCACTCTTCCTCAGTGTGATTCGGGATGGGCCGAATGGCACGCGAGACATGTGGCGTGGCCCAACAGCTGGCAAGTCCATGTCAGAAAGAAAAAAAACATCAAATCTGCTGAGTACCCACCCATTTGGGGTCCCTGCCCATTTTTAGCTTACGAAAACGTAGCTGATTTTGGCCTAATTAGTTGCATTAAGTGTTTGACACTATTAAATATAGATTAATTAAAAAATAATTATGAAGTGTAAATCGAAGACGAATCGAGCCTAAGTTTGTCGTCATTAGCCAGTGTCATGCTACAGTAGTTTGCCATTAAATTTGTGCTAATGACGATAAAATTAGGCTTAATAAATTCATCTATGTAATTAGTTTATTAGCCTATGTTTACTACTCTTTATTATTGTTAAGTATTCGATTTGACAAGTTTGTAAACCTTTTTTCACAGACCATATAGGGCCTTTCCTAGCTTTACAATAAACCTGTGAACCACCTGGATACTTTTCTTTTATTAGAAACACAGGACCCTGCGATCGCGGATCAGTACGGGTGGCCGCATCAGTACGTGCCGGCTGTCCAGGACCATGTGAGGCAGAGTATTCCTTGCGCGGAGATCGCGTTAACGGATCAGGCGTATCTCGCCGTAGTCTCTGGCTCACGTCACGAGTAATGAGACCCGCCCGTCCGTGCTCCGTAGCCAAGCACCGGCACGAGGCCACCAATCACTCCAAAGGTCAAGGACACAACACACACCTAATAAAGCCACCCAACCTCTCCGTACACAGTTACACACCCAGCGAAAGTCATCTATTGCAGCGGCAACTGCACGCAGACATAACGCACTGCAAGCGCGAACGAACATGCCACTGGAAACACGAGCGAAAAATGGCCCTGGAAAACAGGATGCGACGCGTGACTGAGGCTATGCCAAGTGAACATTCTAACTTTTCACTGTTTATTCTAACTTTTCACTATTTCTCCCTCACAAAACACGTTTCTCAGCGAATGCTACAATATTTTTTTTCATGCTACAGTGTTTTTTTTTACAATCTAAACACACCCAAGCACGTTGGACATTGCTGCAATCTCACTGGCGACGAACTTTTTTTTATACAACACTGGTGAGTCCGTGAAGCGATTCAGAGAGGCGCAGCTAAGACGTAGTTTAGTTGAGAAAATTAGAGAAAGTTAGAGATGTCAATAGTGCATTGGTAACCGTGTCGGTATAAGAGAAGTTGTAACTGTGACTAAAAAATTGATGAAAGTTGGGAGTCTTGCTTAAATTACATGTTCCGGGAGGACGCCGGTGCAAAAGACATTCTCCTTCCATTTCAGTGGAAAATGTCTATATAACCCTCCAACCTATAGAGGTTTGTCGGGCACCTACAAAAGGGTACCCCAATCTAAGTCCAAAACTACTTGGCGCCAAGGCCCACAACGACATCAACCAGGCTCCACAGCCCAGCAAAAGCCTGCCATCGCTATAAGTCTTCGGCGCCCATCCAGCTCGAGGCGAGCGACCACCCTCTAGCGGATGTTTTCCGTCTCGATCGAGGCTCGGCGGCCTCGAGGACGACCCCTACCCTCGAGGGGGTGTTTTTCGTCTCGTTCGAGGGTCGGCGAGCTCGAGCTTGCCATCCAAGCTCGAGCCCGCCTCGACGGGAACAGCGCCCAACGCGCCGCGATTCGTCAGTCGTTGAGACGCGGTCAAAAAGCAGGCTCACTGCCCCACGCCATCACCTACTCTCCGGAGAGGACATCGGTCAAATCCACTCGCGACAGTGAACTCTGAGCGCCATACTGCGCGCCAGACCTAACCCTGCCAGCAGCACTGTGCCAACCACTCCTTTGACTTTACCCCCCTACGGACGCACAACCACCCTCGAAGGCAGCCTCGAAGGAGACCATGGAACGCCGTACGCAAGACACCACCCTCGACGCCGTGAACTGTCACGAGAAGGAAGGACGATACGTCAGCTCCTGCCATGTCGTCAGCAGAGTTGGAAGGCGCGATTCCCGCTCACACAGTGCGCGGCATGGACGAACAGTGCACGCAACGACAAACACATGTACTCGCACCCCGCCCCCTTGGTCTATAAAAGGGGGAGGGAAGCCCATGCAAAGGGCAAGCAACAAGACACGCAGAGAACACAAGTCTCAACAACACACGCACACACCATAGCCTGGGACTTAGGAGCTCATCTCCTTCTCCCACCTTGCTTGTAAACCCCTACTACGAGCAACACGTAACCCGGTGCATCGCACCACTGCTGGACGTACGGCCTAGTGGCCGGAACCAGGATAAAACTCCATCTCTTACTCTCGCCATCAGGGAAACGAGTGGTTAGCACCGCAATCACTTGTTGGTGCCGGTGCGACCAAATCAGGCACCGACAGTTGGCGCGCCAGGTAGGGGACCAGCGCTGCGCAACTCTCGTTCCCAATGGCGAACTTCGGCGAAGGACGGCCCCCGCTGGGCGAGAGCAATCTGCTCCCAGCGGGGCAGGAGATCTGGTTCGGGAGCTTGCGGTTCCAGACGTGTGGCGGTGATTACCACATGCGCATTCTCCAGGAGGATCCAAGCGACCAACCGGAGCCTCATCATCCGCTTCCGGCGGCACCGCAACGGCGGAATCGTCCCGGACCCCGTGCGCGACGAGTGCGCGCTGCAAGGCGCGCCGCCGGCGTCGACGTTCCCCCTCCCGCGAGGGAAGGGGACGTCCCGCGGTCAGGGTCACAGGAGAGGGCTACTCCCTTCCTCCCGGGGCCCATGTCTGCATCACGCGCCACAACGGTGCATTTCTATCCCTACGGGCTACGCAACTCCGCGGATGCGTACGCCTCCTCCATCCGCACTACCATGAGTGCGTATGGCGACCAGCCTGGTTGCCACCCAGCCTCCGAACAAGACTTCGCCGATCCGTTGCCCGGCTACCCCCGCACGGAGTCCGATGATGAACACGCATTTATGTGTAGATGCCTTGGTTGGGACTACTCGGGTCTCCGCGACCCAGAGGCCCTCATTGCCTTTCAAACAGCGGCGGATTACTGCTTCGGGTATTCCGATGATGAGTATGACCCAACCAAGGAGTGTTTCGTCATCAACGACGAACAACTCAGCGAGGGATCGACGCCCGACGACGACAGCGGGGGTGACAACCAGGGGGACAACGATGGCATAGATCCGATAGGCGCGCAGCCATCGGACCCATCAGATCACTCTCCTTCCGAGGACGAGCGGGACCCGCGCCATCTGCCACGAGCTAGTGGTGACGTCTCGCCACCAGCGCGCTCCGACCGCGAGCCGGCCAAGCAAGGCGACGAACGCGGCACGGACGCCCGACACGCAGGACGAGTGGCTCAGACCCGCATCCTTGCTGAGGGCAGAGATGACGAGCTCGCTCCCAGGACAAGCCAGAAGCTCATCGCGGCGGCCGCGCTGCTCCGAGCCATGCCGGAGGCAGCAACCCCCGAAGGGCGGAAACTACACCTCGAGGCTCAAAAGCTGGTCGAGCATGCTGCCCGACAGCATGCCGAGAGCTCAGCCTCCCGCCTTCGACGCTCCTCAGCCTCGAAGGGCGAACGAGGAGGGGAATCCTCGGTACGCTCACCCCGGCCCAACGGCAGGGCGCGAGCACAATCCCGGGGCAACTCCCGCCGCGACACGGCGCGACGCCACGCCAGCGAACCACATGCGCTCGAAGCACGAACGCTTCCAGCAAGGGAACCCGCGAGGTCACGCCTCCGGGACACCCGTGGCACGGACGATGATGGCGACGCTCGCAATACCCTGAACGAAATCAGGCGGCGAGAGGGTGACCGAACCCACCAGCGCGGGCGCACCGACATTGGGCGGAACCGGGATGCGGCCCCAGAGCCAACAGGCACGCGGGTGTTCAGCTATAACATCCGCAACGCCCCGATTCCCCCTCGTTTTCGACAGCCTACCACTATCACCAAGTATTCTGGGGAAACGGACCCCAGGGTATGGCTCAATGACTACCGCCTAGCGTGCCAGCTCGGCGGCGCCACAGACGACGCCATGATCATCCGCAATCTGCCACTCCACCTGGCAGATTCCGCTCGGACATGGCTCGAGCACCTGCCCCCGAACCGGATCCGCGACTGGGACGATCTGGTCGAGACCTTTGTGGGAAATTTCCAGGGCACCTACGTGCGCCCTGGAAACACATGGGACCTTCGGGGGTGCAGGCAGAAACCTGGCGTGTCGTTGAGGGATTTCATCCGGCGCTTCTCCAAGCGCTGCACCGAACTTCTCAACATCACTGATCACCAAATCATCCACTCCTTCCTCGAAAGCACCACCTGCTATAGCCTGGTGTGTAAGTTGGGGAGGAGCCCACCCCCCGACGCGAACCGGCTATTCGAGATAGCCTCGAAATACGCGTCGGGGGAAGAGGCGGCCAACGCCATCTTCAACGACAAAAAGGGGAAACGCCCCGAGGAAGCGTCCGCGGAGGACGATAAGGCGAAGGGCCCCTCGAAGAAACGGAAGCACGGCAAGAAAGGAAAGAAGCCCCGTGCACCCCGTGGAGCGGGCGACGTCGAAGACGAGGCCCTTGCGGTCGACCCTAACCACAAGGGACCTCGAGGTCCTCCACGTGGTGGGGGCGTTTTCGACGACCTCCTCAAGAAGCCGTGCCCTTATCACAAGACCGCAGTCGCTCACACCCTCGAGCAGTGTGAGATGCTGCGGAAGTTCTACAACCGCATCCCTCGAAAGGATGGCGGTCCGCCCAAGGATGGTGGCGCCAAGGATGACGACGGATACCCCGAGGTGGAACACGTGTTCTTCATCACGGGAGGTCCTGCGGCCAACTTGAAGCCTCGACAGCGGAGGAGGGAACGCCGAGAGGTCATGCTGGTCCGCCCAGCGACCCCCTCGTACCTCGACTGGTCATCGGAGACCATCTCGTTCGGTCGCGAAGACCATCCCGACCATATCCCGAACCCCGGGCAGTATCCTCTCGTCGTCGACCCCGTCATCGGCAACACGCGCTTCTCCAAGGTGCTCATGGATGGCGGCAGCAGCCTCAACATCCTGTACGCTCCAACTTTTTAGCTTATGGGGATCAGCACCATCGAGCTGCGGCCCAACAAGTCCTCCTTCCATGGGGTCGCGCCCGGAAAGCGCGTCCAAACCCTCGGGCAGATCGACCTGCCCGTCTGCTTCGGAACCCCGGCAAACTTCCGTAAGGAAGTGCTCACCTTCGAGGTCGTGGGCTTCAAGGGAGCCTACCACGCCATCTTGGGAAGGCCATGCTACGCCAAGTTCATGGCCATCCCCAACTACACCTACCTCAAGATGAAGATGCCAGGGCCTCACGGAGTCATCACGGTCGGCCCGACGGTCGAGCACGCCTACCTGTGCGACATCGAGAGCATCGAGCTCGCGGAGGCTCTCGCCCTCGATGAGACCCTCGTGGCGGATCTGGAAGCGGTCGTCAACACGCTCCCTGATGCCAACGAACGGCAGCAGGGGAGCTTCGCGCCCGCTGAGGACACCAAGACAGTTCCCCTCGACCCTGATAGCCCCGATGGCAAGGTGTTGAGGATCAGCTCTTCCCTCAGCGACAAATAGGAAGTAGTGCTCGTCGACTGTCTCCGCGCTCACGCAGATATCTTCGCGTGGAGCCCCTCGGACATGCCAGGCATTCCGAGGGAGGTCGCCGAGCACTCTCTTGATATCCGCCCCCATTCCAAGCCGGTCAAGCAACGTCTCCGCCGTTTCGACGAAGTGAAACGGCGGGCGATCGGTGAGGAAATACGCAAACTTTTGGAGGCCGGATTCATCAAGGAAGTGTTTTATCCCGAGTGGCTAGCAAATCCTGTACTAGTGAAAAAGAAAAGTGGGAAGTGGAGGATGTGTGTAGATTACACCAGCTTGAATAAAGCATGCCCAAAAGTCCCATTTCCTTTACCACGTATAGACCAAATTGTGGATTCCACGACGGGATGTGAACTTTTATGTTTCCTTGATGCCTACTCCGGCTACCACCAGATTAAGATGAAGGAGTCCGACCAGCTCGCGACTTCCTTTATCACCCCTTTCGGCTTGTACTGCTACGTTACGATGCCCTTCGGCCTTCGAAACGCCGGGGCCACGTATCAACATTGTATGCTCCGCGTCTTCGGGGATCATATAGGTCGTATCGTGGAAGCGTATGTCGACGACATTGTCGTAAAAACCAGGAAGGCGGACGACCTGGTACGCGACCTCGAGGTCGTGTTCAGCTGCCTCAGGGCGCACGGAGTAAGACTCAACCCCGAAAAGTGCGTTTTCGGTGTGCCTCGAGGAATGCTCTTGGGTTTCATTGTCTCTGAACGAGGCATCGAGCCCAACCCCGAGAAGGTCACGGCCATCCAACAGATGGAACCGATCCGCGACCTAAAGGGTGTGCAGAGGGTAATGGGATGCCTAGCGTCCCTGAGCCGCTTCATCTCTCGTCTCGGAGAGAAGGGGTTGCCTCTGTATCGACTTTTGAGGAAGTCAGAGCACTTCACCTGGACCGCGGAGGCTCAGGAAGCTCTCGACCGACTCAAAACAGCGTTAACGAACACGCCGATCCTTACCTCACCAAAAGAGGGCGAACCTCTCCTCCTCTATGTCGCAGCAACGACTCAGGTCATCAGCGCGGTCATAGTAGTAGAAAGGAACGAGGAAGGACATTCTCTACCGGTCCAGCGACCGGTGTACTACATCAGCGAGGTCCTGTCCGAGACCAAGACGAGGTATCC
The DNA here is from genome assembly GCA_015342445.1 of Digitaria exilis. NCBI lineage: Eukaryota > Viridiplantae > Streptophyta > Magnoliopsida > Poales > Poaceae > Digitaria > Digitaria exilis. The sequence continues at coordinate 1,813,051 of JACEFO010002054.1, forward strand.
CCACATCCAGAAGCTGATCTACGCCATCGTGTTGGCTCGGCGCAAGCTGCGACACTATTTCGAGGCTCACCCGGTGACCGTCGTGTCGTCCTTTCCGTTCGGCGAAATCATCCAGAACCGCGAGGTCTCTGGGCGAATCTCGAAATGGTCGACGGAGCTGATGGAACCCTCGCTTACGCGCCGAGAAAAGCCATCAAGTCCCAGACTTTGGCTGACTTCGTAGCCGAGTGGACCGACACCCAGCTCCCCACCTCGAAGTCCAGCCTCGACTGCTGGGAAATGTACTTCGATGGGTCGGTAGCGAAGACCGGCGCCGGCGCCGGCCTACTCTTCATCTCACCCCGCGGGGAGCACCTTCGATATGTCGTGCGACTCAACTTTCCCGCGTCCAACAACATGGCGGAGTACGAAGCGCTCCTTGCCGGCTTGAAAATCGCACTCGAGCTCGGCATTAAGCACCTCGACATTCGCGGCGACTCACAACTGGTCGTCGATCAGGTGATGAAGGAATCGAGCTGCCATGACGAAAAAATGGCGGCGTACTGCCAGGCGGTGCGCAAGCTCGAAGACAAGTTCGATGGCCTCGAGCTCCACCACATCGTACGAAGGTACAACGAGGAAGCCGATGAGTTGGCGAAGATCGCGTCGGGGCGAGCCACCGTTCCCCCGAACGTCTTTGCCAAGGACATCGACGTACCCTCGATCACCCTCGCCGCCTCGACCCAAGCCTCGACCGCACCCGACGCTCAAACGTCCGCCCTCGACCCCACGAGCGCGGAGCTCTTGGCGGACGAGGACGAGCCTATGGGATACGAAGCCTGCTCGGGAGATGAGGACGAGGCGGAGGCGATGGAAATTGACGAGGTTTCGGCACCTCGAGATTGGCGGAGCCCGTACCTCGACTGGCTCGACGAAGGCGTCTTGCCTAACGATCGAATAGAGGCAAGGCACGTAGCGAGGAAAGCTAAACGGTTCCTCATCATCGAGGGGGAGCTGTATCGACGGGGAGCCTCGGGGGTCTTGCAACGCTGCATCCCGATACCCGAAGGAAAAGAGCTTATCCTCGACATTCACGCAGGCGTGTGCGGACATCACGCCGCCCCACGCACGCTCGTGGGTAATGCCTTTCGACAAGATTTCTACTGGCCCACTGCCGTGGCTGACGCCACGGAAGTGGTACGAACCTGCGAAGGGTGCCAGTTCTACGCGCGCAAGACGCACCTACCCGCTCAAGCGCTGCAAACCATCCCCATTACGTGGCCTTTTGCCGTATGGGGCCTCGACCTTGTCGGACCAATGGCAAAAGCGCCCGGGGGCTTCACGCACCTGCTGGTGGCGATCGACAAATTCTCCAAATGGATCGAGGCTCGACCCATCAGTAGGATCAAGTCTGAGCAGGCGGTGCTCTTCTTCACCGATATAATCCACCGCTTCGGGGTTCCCAACTCTATCATCACTGACAACGACACTCAGTTCACAGGAAAGAAGTTCTTAAAGTTCTGCGACGATTTCCACATCCGAGTGGATTGGTCAGCAGTGGCTCACCCACAGACGAACGGCCAAGTAGAACGTGCCAATGGCATGATTCTACAAGGCCTAAAGCCCAGAATTCACAACAAACTGAAGAAGTTTGGACACAAGTGGGTGCAAGAGCTACCATCGGTGATTTGGAGTCTGAGAACGACCCCAAGCAGAGCAACGGGGTTCTCCCCATACTTCCTCGTCTTTGGGGCAGAGGCCATCCTCCCTACGGATCTGGAGTATGGGTCCCCTAGGCTCCGAGCGTACCAAGAGCAGCGAAATTGCCAGGCTCGAGAGGACTCGCTCGACCAAGTCGACGAGGCTCGAGACGTGGCTCTACTCCACTCGGCGAGGTACCAGCAGAGCCTACGGCGACAACAGGCTCGAAGGATCCGGCACCGAGACCTCTGCAAAGGAGACCTCGTGTTGAGGCTTCGACAGGACAACCGAGGGCGGCACAAGCTCTCACTCCCGTGGGAAGGGCCGTACATCGTCGCCGAAGTTCTCAAGCCCGGAACGTACAAGCTAGCTGACGAGGACGGGCACGTTCTCACGAACGCCTGGAACATCCAACAGCTACGTCGTTTCTATCCCTAGAGTGGCCCCGCGGCCCTAGAAATCTTTGTACATACTCTAGATTTGTGCAAGTCTTTTTGAATCAAGTGTCGATATTTTTACCCCCACAGTTTGGAAGAAAATAAAACGAGCTTTTATTCCTTTCGGGCTTCGAGGCAGGTTTGGCTCTACCCTCGGTAGAGCCATCCCTCCCTCGGGGGCTACATGGGGGCTAACCCTCGAAAAAATCGTCGCTTTTCAAAATTTCCTTTGCGAAACCTCGAAGGAGACACGCTAGGCGTGAAACGGACAAGGGCAGGGTCGTCTGAGCCGAGTGTCCGCCTACGCCTCGAGGCTACGGCAACACCTCACTTCCCTCCGCCTAAGTCATTCACGTACGAACGATCCTAGCGACGCTTTCCTCTCGAGGCACAAGCATCGGACTAATGCACGTCGCAAAGACACCGCATAAAAAGCAAAACATCACGTTTAAAGCAAAATAAACAATGTTCAGTAAGATACGAGCGAATCAGTCTTACATTAAAAATGTCTAAAAGCTCTAAACTACTTCTTTACAATCGGGCTCGATGGCCCGAGATTTTCAGGGATCGCCCCCGCCGCCAAGGTCGTCCCAGCCGCCGCCGTCCTCGCCAGGAAAGAGGGCGCCCTCGAAGTGGCCGGCGAGCACTCGCGCCGTTCCATCGGCAGCAGCATCGGCCTCGTCCATCGCCGCCACTGCCTCCTCGTCGTTGAGATCGTCGGCGACGACGTACCCAGCGGCGAGCTTCGAGAGGTCCGCTTGGTAGTGGGTCGTAACCACTCTAAGCGCCTTCCGAACTCCAAGCAGAAGGGCCTCCTTCACGCGCGAGGTGAAGTGGCCCCCAAGCGCTCGAAGGCGACTAGCGAGGGAGCTCCTGGACTGCAGACCGGGACCAGCGATCTCGTTGCAGGCGGCCGAGGCTGCCTGCACCAGCTCATCGAGCTCGCGCTGGGTCTCCGTCTGCGCCACCAGCACGGCCTCCTTCGATTCGGTCTCGGCCTGAAGCGCCTGCTTCAATGCTGCACCAACAAAGTCAGCTAAAAAGCAACGAAACGAAAGGGTCCGAGCTCGAGCCAAATCAGCTTACCCTCGACCTGTCCCCGAGTAGCCTCGAGAGCCTCCTCCGCCTCTCGGGCCCGCTGCTCCGCCTCTCGAGCCTGCCGCTCCGCCGTGGCCCGAGCAGTTTGCTCCCGCTCGAGCTGGTCTCGAGCCTCGACCGCGAGACGCCGCTCCACCTCGACCGCCAGCTCCGCCGCGCGACGCGCGGCCCGCTCGTTCTCCAGCCAGTCACTGCGGTTCGCAAGCTGCTCGCGAAGAGCGCTGACCGAGCCTTCGAGGCGGGCGATGACCTCGCCCTTCTCCCGACCCTGGGCGAGGGCCTGGTCCCGAGCACCTCGAAGGTCGTCCAGCTGGCGCTCTCGAGCCTCGAGCGCCCCCGACAAACGGCGGAGCTCCAACAACAGCTCCGCGATCTGGTCGTTCTTCGCGAACGCCTGTTGGCGGAGCTCCTGCGAAAAAAGAGCTAAGCCTCCTTTGAAAAAATAGGGCATGGCGAAAACGCTACTTACACCGAAACGAACCTTGTGGACCTTGCCGGCCTCGTCGTGAAGACGGAGGATATCCTGCAGCGCCCTGCGAACATCCAAGCCGTGTGACGACTGGACCTCCCACAGAGTCTCCTCCGCCACGGCTTCGTCGACGAACCGCTGGGGAAGCACGCTGCGGGCTTGCCACATCTCCGCGCTTCCACGGGCATGCGCCTCGTAGGACCAGGCCGCCACTGGCCCTGGCTGAGCCGTGATGAGAGTCGATGGCGCGGCCCCGCCACTCTCGCGCCCCTGCGTCACGGGGGCTCCAACCCCCAGAGCCTCTGCCAGCTCCGTTAGATGGGGGAACACGCCGCCATGGGTTCGTCCCTCTCCCCCCTCATGCGGGGGGACCTCCGCGACGTCCGCCTCCACGGGCGCCGCCGACGGTTCCTCGACGCGAAGAGCCTCCCCAGGCGTGGGGTTGGCCTCCTCGGGCCGAGCTGCCTCGGCATGGGGCTCGACCGCGCCCTCGAGGAGCTGAGGCGGCCTTGGCTCCTCGAGGACCGGGGGCGCCTCCTCGCGCGGCTGCTGCCCGGCCTGCAGCTCCGCCTTAGTGTCGAAAAACGTAACGAAGTCCTGCACGGCATCGTTCGTCGGGCCCAGGAGCTGCGAGGACGGGTGCGGCGACGAGCTAGGCCCGATCTTGAGGGCCTTGGTTGGCGCGAGGGAAGGCGTGCTCCGCCCCCCAGATCGACTGCGACACGAAAAGAGCTCGGTCAGAAACAAAAACAAAACGCCAACGTCAAGCAAGCAACAAAGAAAACCTACCGCACGAAGGGGAGTTTCCGTTTTGGCCTCGAGGCCGGAACGGGAGCTGCCCCCGGGACCTCGCCTCCCGTGGTCGCGACGGTTTCTTCTTGGGGAGCCGTCCTCGAGGCCTCGCCTCCCGCGGAGGCGACCGTTTCCCCCTGAGGGGATACCCTCGAGGCCTCCTCACCCCTCGTAGAGTCGACGGGCTCTACTTGGGGGACCTCCGCTTCCGCCCCGCGGGCCGGGGCCTCCTCGACGGCGCTCGGCCGCTCGGGGGCCTCGCCTAGACCCTGAGTTTCCTCGAGGGCAGCCGGTGCTGCCCCCGATGGACCCTCAGAGGTAGGCCCCACGGTCGACGGGGGGGCCTCGCCTCGGCCCTGGGTTTCCTCGGGAACAGCCGTGGCCGCCCCCAACGGACGCTCGGTGGAGGGCACCACGGTCGACGGCGGTGTCCCGAGGTCGACGACCTCCTCACCACCGCCCCCAGACGCCGCGGCGGGGGCAGGCCCACCGATGCGAAGCTCGAGCGGAGATGGGCTCCTCCCCCCGCCGTCTCCATCGGATCCATCGGGGTCGGTGGAGGATTCCGGCGTAGGGAGCGGTGAGAGCCCCCGCTTCGCCCGCTCGCGGTTCTCCGCCTCGAGCTTCTTCCTCTTGCGGTCCTTCCGCTGCCGCCGAGCCTCCCTCCGGGCCTTGGCCTCCTTCGCCTTCTCGGCGAGGGCGCGGTTGACAGCCTTGTCCTCAGGGACAGGGGGCTTGGAGTAATGGCCACGCGATACGCCCTGCAAGGCACCATTCGCAAAGTCAGAAACACGAGAACAAAACCAAAAAAAAACAAAAGCGAAGATCGAGGGTCACTTACGAGGCTCACCTAACCATCCTCGGGCCGCATCGGCACCGCCCACGGGTCGTCTGGCAGCTTGTCGACGGCGCGCCACGCCCGCTGAACGGCGGTGGCGACGGGCAATGGCTCCGCCGCCATCACAGTGCCGGTGAGGTCGGCGTCGGGGGTCATCTTGTGCAAAGGGAGCCTCCTCCGCATAAGGGGAAGCACCCGCCGCCGGTGGAAGTTGGCGATGACACCACCAGCGGTGAGGCCGAGCTTCGAAAGCCGTTGGAGTGCCTCGACCAGCGGGTCGAGCTTCTTCTTCCGCGACGGTGGCGACACACCGAAGTGCCAGTCGTCCTGCTTCTGCGTCAACAGCAGGTCAGTGTAGGGCGGCAGATGTCCTCCGTCGTTCCGGAGGTAAAACCATCCCTTGTCCCATTCTTGGTTATTGGAAACCATGGAACTCGGGATATAGAGATCCTTGCGGCTCCTCCGGACTTGGAGCACCAGGCCACCGGCGCGAACGGGGCGACGAACCCCCTTGGAGACGCTCTCCAAGAAGAGCTTGCCGATGAAGAGATGGCACCAAAGGTCCCAATGGGCCTCGATGCCCAGATAGCCCTCGCAGACGGCCACGAACACCGCCGCCTGCGAGATCCCGTTGGGCGAGAAGTTGTGCAGCTCCACCTTGTAGTGGAAGCACAGCGCTCGCATAAACCTCCCCACCGGAACGCCGAAGTCCCGCTCATGAAAACGAGCGAAGCTGACGACGTAGCCCGCCGGCGGGTCAGGCTCCGTAGCGGCCCCCGGCGAGATCCAGACGGGCGGCTCGCCGTCAACGTTGGGCGGCAGCACCCCGACCTCCACAAGGCTGTCCAAGCAATGCTTGGTGGCGTTGAACGGCTTCCATGGCACGGGATCGACGAACTGGGCCATGGCGGAGGGGAGAGCTCGGACGAAGGAAGAAGACGAAGGCAAAAGCCGAGGGCAAAGGGAGTTGAAGGCAAGGGCTGGAATGCTAAGGGAAGCGTACCCTTGGCATGGGTGCTACCGCGCTATTTATACTCCTCTCGTGGAGCAAGGCGCGGCAGCACTCCGGCCTTGACACGACAGCCCCTAGGCTGACAGCCAGGCCTGCCCCGGGAGACGTAACGGCACGGACCGCGTCAACCGCGCAATCGAGTAACTGCGCCGTAAATTTCGAGGAGTCTGGCGCGGCAGATCGTGCGGTCGTGTCAAACTGCGCCCGCACGCCTCGCCTGAGAAAGCGCGCCCACTTCTCCCACGATCCCACGATCGCACGAAACCGCGAAGTTTTCGGTACGGGTCATCATGACTCGAGCAGAACGAGGGCGCATTCAAAACGCCAACCCTCGAAGAAAGAACCTCGAAGCTCGAAAGCTCGAGGGCACCCATTCGAGGGAAAGAGGTCTCGAAAGCCTCGATACCCCGCGCGGAGTGGGACCATGGAATAACGCTCGATGGCTTCTTCCTCGAATTGAAGAAGCCATCGTGCTACTGATCAGGGGTTCGAACCTTGGGCCTACGAAGGGTTTCGACAAGGGCCTCAGATCAACCGAGTCAGGGATAATCGACGGCACCCTCGAAGCTCGAACGCTCGAGGAAACCAACCGATTATGTTCGAGGCCAGGCAGAGTGCCTAGACCGAGGGACCCCTCGAGGGGGAGCATCGAGCCCTCGACCTCTATCGAATGAGGTCGAGTCCCGTCTAGCATACTTTTGCGAAAGGCTTCTATGGGCGTGTCCTATGACCACGAGCCTACCCCTATCGAATGGGGCATGGACGTCCACTCGAACCACCCGCTACCAGCTCAACCAGGCATCCGTGGCTCGATCCCATCGAGGGAAGCACGGGTCGCCTCCTCCTCAGCACCCTCGAACAGGGAGCGCGAGGCACGAAGAAAGCTCGAAATCCCCCCTACCTCAGGCGCGGTGGACGAACCCACACCTGAGGAAGCAGTAAAGCTCTGCACATCAGGTTGAGACCTTGGGAGAGTGTCAACCACCCTCCCAAGGCCTCGGGGGCTACACCCACGGGTGCGCTAGCGCGCCCCCACGGATTCTCGGAACTCACAAAGATATGAAGGCCTCGGAAGCCTCGACGAACACCAACCTTCGCAGGATGAAAACCTCATCCCTGCGAAGGCTCGGGGGCTACTGTCGGGCACCTACAAAAGGGGTACCCCAATCTAAGTCCAAAACTACTTGGCGCCAAGGCCCACAACGACATTAACCAGGCTCCACAGCCCAGCAAAAGCCTGCCATCGCTATAAGTCTTCGGCGCCCATCCAGCTTGAGGCAAGCGACCACCCTCTAGCGGATGTTTTCCGTCTCGATCGAGGCTCGGCGGCCTCGAGGACGACCCCTACCCTCGAGGGGGTGTTTTTCGTCTCGTTCGAGGGTCGGCGAGCTCGAGCTTGCCATCCAAGCTCGAGCCCGCCTCGACGGGAACAGCGCCCAACGCGCCGCGATTCGTCAGAGTCGTTGAGACGCGGTCAAAAAGCAGGCTCACTGCCCCACGCCATCACCTACTCTCCGGAGAGGACATCGGTCAAATCCACTCGCGACAGTGAACTCTGAGCGCCATACTGCGCGCCAGACCTAACCCTGCCAGCAGCACTGTGCCAACCACTCCTTTGACTTTACCCCCCTACGGACGCACAGCCACCCTCGAAGGCAGTCTCGAAGGAGACCATGGAACGCCGTACGCAAGACACCACCCTCGACGCCGTGAACTGTCACGAGAAGGAAGGACGATACGTCAGCTCCTGCCATGTCGTCAGCAGAGTTGGAAGGCGCGATTCCCGCTCACACAGTGCGCGGCATGGACGAACAGTGCACGCAACGACAAACACATGTACTCGCACCCCGCCCCCTTGGTCTATAAAAGGGGGAGGGAAGCCCATGCAAAGGGCAAGCAACAAGACACGCAGAGAACACAAGTCTCAACAGCACACGCACACACCATAGCCTGGGACTTAGGAGCTCATCTCCTTCTCCCACCTTGCTTGTAAACCCCTACTACGAGCAACACGTAACCCGGTGCATCGCACCACTGCTGGACGTACGGCCTAGTGGCCGGAACCAGGATAAAACTCCGTCTCTTACTCTCGCCATCAGGGAAACGAGTGGTTAGCACCGCAATCACTTGTTGGTGCCGGTGCGACCAAATCAGGCACCGACAAGGTTGGACTATATAACCCCCAACGTATGAAACGGTCCACATCACCGCTGAACTTTTTAAAACCGATCAAATTACCCCCAAAACAGTTTTGAAAAATCATAGCAAATCATAGAAAAATCATAAAATGGAAAATCTAGTTGCGTTGGACCCCAAATAAGTATATATACACACTGAACATATAATATGGTATGATTTAGTATATTTTTTTCACTATAGCTTTATATCTACGCTTTTCTCTATAGTAGTAAAAAATTATATTAAAGTATATCATATTATATGGTCAGTGTGTATATCTACTCATTTGGAGTCCAACACAATTGAAATTTTTATTTTATGATTTTTTATGATTTATTATAATTTTTTAAATTTGCTTTATGGGATAATTTGATTGGTTTTGAGAAGTTCAGTAGGTGATGTAGACCTTTTTATAGGTTGGGGGTTATGTAGTCCACTACTCATAGGTTGGGAGTGATATACTCCCTCCGTCCCAAAACAGATGTCATTCTCGCTTCCCAAGAAAAACAATATCTTTCAACATTAACTAATTATATATAAAATAATATTAATATTTATAATATATTATTAGTACCACTAGAAAGATATTTAAATCTACTTTTTAATAAATTTATTAAAGATATAAATATTACACTTATTTTTCTACGAATTAAGTTAAAGTTGACAAAGTAACACGTACTAACATCATCGGAGGGAGTAGACTTTTTTCCCGTTTCAGTCGTCGACTCTTCTGCCCCGTCCCGTCTTCTCCCGCGGCAGGCCCTCAAAAGGGCAGCCACCATGGCTGTTCCCTCCCTCCCTCTCTCCGGCCCTACCGCTGCAAATCCCAACAAAGCCTGTGCAGAAAGGAAGCGAGCAAAAGCGGCTTCCCCTTCTCCCTTCCCGTTCCACTACACAACACAAACCCGCCGGTCCTCACCCTGTTTCCTCGCTCTGTCAACTTTGACTCTCCCATCATCCCCCCCATCCCGGTCTCCTCCCTCCTCGCAACCGGCCACACCTCAAGCACTGCACATTTCAGTTCAGACAGTCCAAGAACAGCACCAAGATAGAGACAGTCCAAGTTCTCCATTGCTTGCCTTACGGTGTCCTGGAAGCACGAGAGGGCAAACGCCGGCATGGTGAGGGCGCTGCCCCTGCTCTTGCTGCTGCTTCTCTGCGGAGTCGGCGGCGGCGGCGGCGTACGGCTCGGCGGTGGCGGCTACGAGGACTGGAGGCTCGGCACCGCCACCTACGTCAAGGAGTTCCAGTCGCATCCTCTCAACGACGGTATGAGCCTCTTGCTGCGTTTCTTCAGCATCGTAATCGCAGTAGTCGCGATGTAGAATCAGGGAAATCCATAATGGACGAGGTGAATGCCTCTGCGAAGTGCCAAAGTGCAAACACGAATCGATGGGCAAGCAGATCCTGGCTAGCAGAAATCCCGTCTTGATACGGAGATGTAGCAGAAGAAATCATGAGGGAAGGTTCAGGGATGGAGCTTCTTCCCTCCCCCATTTCTTCAGAAAGATTTGAGTGTCGTTTCAAAAAGAAAAAAAGAAAGAAAGAAAGAAAAGATTTTAGTGATTCTTGGAACTCGACATTCCAAACATGTTCATGGAGTAGTAGATGAGAATGAGAGCAGCATTTTCTTGATTTGTGAAAGGTACTGCACTAGTGGAGTAGTGCGGTCCTTGACAGCCAAAAGAAAAGGGAGTAATGGAGTACAATTCCGGCGCTAAATGGGCTTTTAAAATTTGTGACTTTCTCCTTTTGAGAAAGTTGTAGTTGAGGCACATTGAATGAGTGAGAGTGATTTGACAAATCCTAATTTATGAGAGGCAAGCTAGTACTTGTAGTACAGTGTGGGGTTTTCCTACTGTTTTCCAGTTACTGTTTACTCAACTCATGGAGGGAGTCAGGGAGGGTGCTTGGATACACAGCATATTGGCAGACAATTCACTCACTGCAACTGTACTTTTAGTTCTACATTTGATCCAGGCTAAAAACTAAAAAGCCTGTTATGAACCTCGTAATCTCACAGGAATTTCCTTTCAAACATTGTCATTCCCACAAAATTGAAAAAAATGTTCTATGTTCGGTGTTCTAAAACTTTTTTTTTTTTGGAAAAGATGGGGATAAATTCCTGAATTTTAGCATTCTCATGTTTGCATCGCTTTCTGTTTCCTTTCTTTGCTGAACTACTTGCCCAAAAGAAAGCACACTGCTTCGTTATGTTGTCTGACGCCCGATGCAATGGTTGCTGCAGGTGGCGGCGCTTGCGGATACGGCGACCTGGACATCTTCAGGTACGGGCGCTACACGGCGGGGCTGAGCGCGGCGCTGTTCGGTCGCGGCAGCGCGTGCGGCGGCTGCTACGAGCTCCGGTGCGTGAACCACATCCGGTGGTGTCTCCGGGGAAGCCCCACGGTGGTGGTCACTGCGACGGACTTCTGCCCGGCCAACATGGGCGCCGCCGACGAGGCCGGCGGCTGGTGCAACTTTCCCCGGGAGCACCTCGAGCTGTCGGAGGCCGCCTTTCTCCGCGTCGCCAAGGCCAAGGCTGACATCGTGCCGGTGCAGTTCCGGAGGTACTACCTTCTTACTTACATGCCTGATCTTGAGCTGCTTGCTGTTGTTAATTTTTTCATTTTTTGCAATGTTTACATCTACTGACAGAGTGCTTGGAAGAACCAAGCATGGAAATTGTGTTGGTAATACTTAATACTATAGGAGAAAACAAACAGATTTCGAGAAAGCGTGGAACTGCTCGCTGTTTATTGGTCTGTCCCGCCAAATTATCATATTACCAAGTTGCACGAGCCTGAACCTGAATATGCAAAGTCATGGCACATGGCTCGCTATCATTCTTGAGCTGTGCGTTGAGTGTGTTCTTTAAGCCTGCTGCTGCATTGCCTTTTGCGAAAGCCCAGAATGATGTTGGTCGTTAGATGATTAGAATTGGATCGTAGAATATGCGACGGATGTGTGAAGCTGCCTTGGGATGCTGACTAATGGGTAGGAAGCATCAGGCTCTCGAATGCATCAGCTTTCAGTCATTGCCCCCTTTTTGTTTTCAAAACTTTGTGTTGTTCATTATGAGCACCCTCCCTGTTTTTCAGACAAATGCCATGAGTGTGTTCCAATCCAACTGCTGCAAGAGTATACTACAAGTATCCTTTTTGTCCCAGAATACAAAATTCAAGTTATCCTGCCATTAGCACCTACCGACAACTTTTTTTTTTTCCTTTTTCAAAAGAGGCAATCCCACTATGATCGTCACCATGAACAATTGGATTATTTTTCTACACCTTTTCTGAACACCACGATTCAACTGAGCAGTTGGGGGATGTTGCTGATGCAGGGTGAGCTGCGACAGGGCGGGCGGCATGAGGTTCACGATCACTGGCAGCGCGCACTTCCTGCAGGTGCTGATCACCAACGTGGCGGCCGACGGCGAGGTCGCCGCCGTGAAGGTGAAGGGCTCGAGGACCGGGTGGATCCCGATGGGCCGCAACTGGGGCCAGAACTGGCAGTGCGACGCCGACCTCCGCGGCCAGCCGCTGTCGTTCGAGGTCACCGGCGGGAGAGGCCGGACGGTCACCGCGTACAGCGTCGCGCCGGCGGACTGGATGTTCGCGCAGACGTTCGAGGGCAAGCAGTTCGTCGAGTAGACGCTGCCGGACGGACTCGGGCTCCGGTGGTGATTGTAAGTAGAAATATACGGCTGGGTTCTTTCTTGTTGGTTTCATTGTTGCTAGCGGTGACGACCCAAGAACATGGAAATGAAATGTATTGGATGTCAAAAGATTTTCTGTCATTATTTAGTCTTTTGAAGCTTGTTTTGAACCAGATATATGCATAGCAGCAATGGCGATGCATTGACTGTTCTGGCATGAAGGAAAAAAAAAGTTGCATGGTCCCACCTCACACCTGTGGAGAGGACACACCGTAAGGGTAAGGCCATGTAGAACAGTTTAGACGGCTGCTGTCTTTTTGGCACATATAGACAGTTAAATAGACAGCTCGTACAACAGTTTAGATAGTTGGCTGTCTGTAAGAGTTATAATTCATTCTTTGACACATAAATTATTAGGATCCAATACAATTTAATCTTTGTAGTCATTTTTCTGTTAAATAAGAGACAACATAATATCCAAATAATTCGCATAAGTATCTTAGCAAAGCATATATGTTTAACCAAATCAGCCTTGATTAAGGGTATATTTGAGCATAAGAATTTAAGGAAACCACACGGCAAGCAATGTACTAAGCGTAAAGGGGAAAAAATCATCTTCGTAAAGGGATGTACACGTGCAAGGGGAAAAAATCTTTCCAGTGACCATGAGCCGGAGTCATCGAGGTCTCAGTCTCACAACTTCTGTTGTATCTTATCTCCCATCCGGTCATCTCCCGAAGCCTCGACCACGGACCACGGACGGCGTGGCTCGGCAGGGTGCCCGGCAGCTGGGAGAACCACGGCGCGACGGCCGGCAGGGAGCGCAGAGCAGAGTAGAGGTATGGCCTATGGCAGAACTGCCGGCGCCCGGCGGGCAGCACGGCATGGCCGACAGCCGACGTGACGGCCCGCACAGGTTAAGCACCCTCGTGCACAATCCCATCTTCTCTTTCGTTGCAGCGGCCTTGTACTCTCTCCCGCATCGATCGGTTTCTGTGCTGAGTGAACTGATTTCTGGCGCAGTGAATCAGCCGTAGCATGGGAGAACGAGCCCTTGCCGTCGTCTCGCGAGCAGGGTTTTCTTTACCGAACCGGACGGCCGAACCGCCGCCCGGCGGTAGCGGTAAACCGGTCCGGTTGGACCGGTTACCGCTAGAAACCGGACAAATTCAAATTCCCCGTGTCACCGGTTTGGACCGGTTAGCGGACAGGTTTGACCGGTTAGCCGACCGGTTAGACCGGTTAGCCGGCCGGTTTGTTGGAAAACCGGCTCACTGGTTAGCCGACCGGTTCGGCCGGTTAGCCGACCGGTTCGGCCGGTTAGCCGGCCTGGTGGCTTTAAAAAAAAAAAGCCATGACCTATCCGCAAATTAATGGAAAATTGACCACAAATGCATACAAATATCCATACATATAATTGTGCATACAAATATCCATACAAATAGTTTAGTAGTCCTCTGATACAAATAATTATTCATACAAATAGTTAGTTTAGTAGTCCTCTCATACAAATAATTGTTCAACGGTAGCATTGCGAGGCCATTTCATACTCCGCGGTGGACATCACATTCAAACCCTGCCTTACAAGCAACTCAGCTTTGAACTCTTGCCAAGTTTGGCCCGTCCAGGCCGATGCCGTCTGCCATTCCTGAAGTAACATATTATACCAATGAGGATCTTGCCATTCGTACACCCATCTCATCGGTGGCTGCATGCTCAACTCCGGTATAGGATAGTGATAACTAGACTGTGAGGATTCCCTGTAGGAGGAGCTAGAAGAGAACTGTGGAGAGTCGTAATCCGTCGGTCCAACCGTTCTCCTCTGCGACATCGGTGCTCCATGGTCAATGTCCTGGGTTGCATGTGTGAACTCAGTCTCCCCTGCAATCAACCATATAGTATAATTAATACTCATAAGTCAAAATAATAAAAACATGTTCATATGTACGGACACTTGGTACCTGTAAAATGGAGACCAGCAAGTGGGTTTGAAGGTGACACGCCTCCGCCCCCGCCACCGCCAGCAGCACCGCCACTGCCACCACCATCATTGCTATCATCACCATCATTACTATCATCACCATCATCGGCAGAGCTGCTGTCCTGAGACTCCTGATACTCTGGACTTTTATCACCCTCACCATCATCAGTTTCTTCATCGCTCAGGACTTCTACTTCTTTCTGTTTGCCTTTTCCCGTTGCCTGGTCTCGTTGGTGCTTCGGGTTAACCTTGCTAGGCGCGATGTGGTACTTCCGCTTCCCTACATGAGTGTTACCTACATGTCGCCGTGCCCAATCACTGATGCAATCTTCCCCTGTAGAAGTACGAAGGTCCGCCGGATTTATTTTATCAGCGACAATATTAGAGGGGAGCGGTGTGTCACCTTCATCGTCGTCCTCGTCTAGAACAGGAGCTTTGTTTGACCTTCCATATTCCATCCATTCCCGCACCGGATTTTTAGGATCATAGAATGAAAGATGGGCCAGCTGCTCAATGAAATCACCTTGATCCCGTGGAGGATCGGCAACATCCGCAAGTCGCAGGCGTAGGTTGTAGTTGACATAGACAAGCTTGTTCAGTTTTTTGTGTGACAACCGATTGCGAACCTTTGTATGCAGCAAGGCAAAAGTACTCCAGTTCCGCTCGCATCCACTTGACGAACAACATTGAGAAACAAGCCGCAAAGCAAGGCTCTGCAGCTTGGGAGTTTTGTTGCCGTTTATCATCCACCAAGAAGATGCAGTTGTCTTTGGGTCAAGCGCCATATGTTGTGCCAATTGTGCGCCAAAGTCACCACGCCGTTGTCGAAACAGCTCAGCCTCTTGCAATGCCTGGACGGCGCTCGAGATATCCGTCATGCGCTGAAAAGCATCCTTCAGTGTACTCCATATTTCTGGAGTTGAAATAAACGTATAGGCATACCTCGGATTCAGGACACAAGCTGCAAAATAGAAAGTACCACGAATGAGCATAAGGTGTATGGAACGTGAAAGTATAAACTTTTGTTCACAATGAGCAGAAGCCGTCTTACCTGGAACCACACAGGTGTCAAAGAAGATGTCCTGCAACCTTCCGTTGTAAATCGCTTCATACTCTTTGAACGTGGAAACATTGCGGCCAAAGAAAGATTGCATTTCATTTCTCACACTCTTTACGGTCATACATACCTCGCACATGTTCGGCCGCTTGTCCTGATCAGCAAAGCGAAGTAAGCTGTATATTGGTTGGACTGAGTCAATGACAAATTTCATTCCCTCCCACCACTCTAGACTTGAAAATCTCGTATGAGTAAATCTACCCATATTTGAATTGGTCCATTTGCTCTGCAAAAATTCAGGAGATGCCATCCACTGCATAAAACGATCACGTTTCCGATACATGCTGTCTAGGAACATGTAGTTGGTCCCAAAGCGAGTTGCACACCACTTCACCAACTCACCACCAATCGCCTGCCTCATCATTGCATTCAACTGACCATGATTGTGTAACCACGCTGATATTTTCTTGCATTGATCGATCAAATCTTGATGTTCGTACCTTTCACCGATATCCTTTAACATCAAATTGACAGTGTGTGTGAGACAAGGTGTCCAAGTAATGTGTTCGTATGTATCTTGAATCCCCTTGCAGGCTTTCTTGTAGTTGGAGCCGTTGTCCGTGATCACATGAACGACATGCTCTGGTCCAATTTCGTCCACCACCTTCAGAATCCCCTGGTAAATACACATATTCTTTAGCAACATCCAAATCATATTCGGATCGAAATGAACTAGGTACGGGGTTACCTTCCGCAAATATGCAGAATCTTGAGATTTTCCAGTCGCATCAATAGACTTGTGGAACCACATGACCCCATTGCAATATATCAAAAAGTTAATGACACTCATCTTCGTCGGCCCAGTCCACGAATCACACATCAACGTCACGCCGAACATAGCCCACTCTGCATGAAACTTTGCGTACTGAACCTGCAAGTCTCGCTCGATTTGATCCAGGTACTTGCCATCAATATCCCGTCCAGTGGGTGACGCGATACCTTCACCTGCAAAACATATGGCACTCATGAGATTAGATCTAAACATGTAGTTGCGTAGCTATTATTTCGGCTGCAAAGAAAACATACTCCACTTCTGTGTCTCTCTGACCGCGCTGACAAAGTATGGACTGTCAGCTTGCCTTCCAGGAACTCCCGCAGTATGGAAAAACTTTGACCAAGCTTTCCCAATAGCTTCCTTTGCATTCTTACCCTTCTGCGTCCATGAGCCTGTGTCAATCCTTGGCTGCGTCGATCCACGCGCCGAACCTAAGTTATAGTCCGTCACCCCAGGAGTCTGCCTCGATGAAGTTGCCCTTCGAAGCATCCTCTGCAACGTACCACCCTCTCCCCTAGTACCACTACCGCCTCCATGCTCGTATGCACCTCCTCTTTGTTGCACCCTGCGACGGAACTCCTCTTCCGCTCTTGATTGGTTCAGGGCACGCTTCAGCTCAGCCTCCTCATCATACGCTTCATCTCCACCAGGATAGTTACCTTCCGCTGCAGCCTTCTCCTTTCTCAACTTCTCTTGAGCACGTTGAGCAGTTACCTTCTTTGCCCTTTCAAGTTCACGCTGAAAGTACTCACGCACCTCCTTTGAAACCTTTTCACAATGGACGACCTCCGTCCCGCGCCCTGCCAAATGTTGTTTCAATCTAGTGGCACCACCTCCTCCCTTGGACTTATGACAATAGTTGCATCTCCAACCGGGGTAAAGATTTTCACCGTGTTCCCATACAACATCTCTATCTCTGCCAGACATTGCGTATCTGCAAACATGGAACAAACATAAACATATCAATGTCAACTTGACAACACATAGCTATATCACAATACTTAAATCCTACATCCATTTCCTTATTTCCAAAATCACAATATCCTACATCAAAATATATATACATGGCTACAAATCACTAGATCCACTTCATACATTCTAAAATCGCTTGGATACAATCAAAATATACCTAAGTATCTCCATCACTACATCCATTTCATAATTTCCTAGATCACAATAGCCTAAATAATTGAAACCCGCATCAAATCCATACCTCACCCGCGGTCGGCTGGCTAACCGACGAAATCGGGCGGTTTACCGCTCCACCAGAGCGGCTAACCGGCCTCGCGAGCCGGGAACCGGGGCGGCGACCGCGGATCTGCCACCCGAATGGCTAACCGCCAGAACCGAGCGGTTACCGGAGCAACCGGACCGGCTAGCCGGGCTCGCGCGGCGGTGGCGGCGCTGGAGGCGATTTTGCGCCTGGAGGAGGGAGTGCGCTGCGCGGTGGGGGGAGAGTGCGCGGCGCTGGCCGTTGGGGGAGGGGGGGTTAGGGTTAGGGCGGCATTGGGCCTTCACGGGCCTTAATGGGCCGGCCACTTTTTTTTCTTTTTCTTTTTTGATTTAACTTGTATTTGCCGAAAAAAAATACCAAATGAGTAAATATTTGAAAAATTTTTACACCAACAGATTACACGCACCTTGAAGTATTTTTAGGAATTTTTTCGACATTTTTCCATTTTTTTAATTCAAATTTAAAATTTTCAAATTCGGACCGGTTCAAACCGCCCCGAACCGCTACCGGTCCGGGACGGTTTGGTCGGGAACCGGTCAAACCGAACCGGTTCCCGGCGGTTAGGGAAACCCTGCTCGCGAGACGACGGCAACGTTCTCTCTCCGCATTAAACTGTGTACACGTAGGATGCAGAATCCCCGGTGGCGGTATAAAGACGGTAGCCGGCTATGGGTTGTACGTGCCCTAATACTGATCCTTGAAAACATTGCCTACATTTGCGTCCAAGCAATGTGGGTCAGAAATGGTTCCCTTGACTTAAAGGGCCTCTAGCATTGGGTGTCTGACATGTGGGCCCGAAGCACATGAGCCCACATGCCAGAAACAGCTGATCCTCTAACAATCCCCGCATTGGACAACGATTAACAGCCAATGAGCTGCATTTTAGAGTGTCCTCTAAAATTATTTTTATTTTTACTAGTGTTTAGAATAACTCAAATAACAAAAAATGTCAGATGGGCAATTAAAATAACTCGAGAAACAACATCAACCCTGGAGCACGCCAATTTTCAGAGGGCGGCGGTGAGTGACGGACCGACGGAACAACACACTACAACAGCCCTCTGCCGGTTTGCGCGGAACGGTCCACCGGTTTGGGCGGAATCTTCCGTTTGATGGGAACTACTACTTTTTGAATAGCACAGCCCAACAACAGCCCATTTATCTGACTCACTATGGTGCAATCATATATATATACATATATATAGGACGAGTTTTTCCTACACCCGCGTGTAGCTACACCCATACGTGTATCTCACAAATTACAAGGTATTTTTTCATACTTGACGTTTCTAAATAAAATATATACACATACACGATTTTTAAAAGTGGTATGCGGACATACTTTTTTTTTATTAATGAAGTATGTGGACATACTTCTTTTCCTATACAAGAAATGTAATATATCATAAGGTGCAAAAACATATGAGTTCTACTCAAATTTTTTCATGGTTAGCATTTTATAAATCTTATTTTAGGTATGTGTACATACTTAAAATGATAAATGAGTATGTACACATCCCTAACATGGTTTTTTTGGATATGAGTGTAGCTACACATGGGTGTAGAAAGGATTTATCCTATATATATATGTATATATATCTATTATATATATTGGGAGCCTATAGGCTTTCGATAACTATCGGAAGCCTAGACACATCTCCTGCCACATCCATCTCCCATGCACCTCACGCTCCACCTCACTCATGCATTGATGCATATGTATGCAAGAACCACCTGTCCTGCCACCTCTCCACCTCTCATGCATCTGACACATGCATGCATTCAAACCACCTTTACCACTTAGTTTACTCGAAGATCCAACTCACAAACAGTTTTCACCATAAGATTCGTGACATTTTTATATATAGTTTGAGATCCATTGTGAATATTTTTTTGAATTTTTTTAATTCAAAATTTGTGTGGTCATACAAACATACTGACATGACCATATAAACTTTGTCGAGCACAGAAACGTATGGAAATGATCATATAAACGTAGTGACATGAGCATAGAATATGTCCGAGCATAGAAACATACGAGCATGAGCATAGAAATAAATATACTCGGGCATATAAAGTGTTGGTGCATAATATTTTGAATTCAAACTTTACATGGTTATAGAAACATATTGTTAGGACTATAGAAACAGCTTCGAGCGCAGAAACGTATGACCATAATAGAAACCTTCAAGTCTTTTTTTGCTACTGAAAATGCCTATCATAGAAAGTTCTGCTCTCATCGTATATATGACACGACTAATCATATATTGAAGCTGAGACTCTATATAGTAGACCAAACACCCCTACCTGTCAACCACATCGCATCGTCTGTGTGCAGGCAACAATTCTCTTTGCCATCATGGCGTGGGCCGAGCGTGTCTAGGCTTCCTGTCCTTGCTCACAGATAGGCCCATTTGCGCTTCCTGTTCTTGCCCACAGACAGGCCCATTAGCAGCCTATGAATACAAAAGGGATAATGGACCAACCAATTAAATCTAAAACACTCATAGTAGCCCATCTAGGGCTTGAGCAAAAACAAAAAAAATTACCCTGAATTCACTTACATTGACGACATGACAATTAGTTATTTTATATTAAAATAAATCAACTTCTCAAGAGGCATAACCGTCTCAAAAGTATTTAGGTCTAGCCAATCACAATGTTCTAATTAAACGAGTAACAAATGAGGGAAAGAAAAAAAAAGAGCTCCGCACAAGAATAAACTATTGTTACAGTATTACATCAATCAACTTGAATATGAGATACATAAAGCATAGCCTCATAGATGCCCGAACAAACTTATCATGGCAAAGCAAAACTGTTACAATTTTAATACAACATGTCATTGCAAATATATATTCAAAACGTCTTTTATCCTTGCAGGCCGAAATCCACCTGCATCTACGTCACGAAATACCAACATATAGGAGCAACAACTAATTTTGCCAACACAATGAACTATAAATATCCTTACACTAAATGAGGCGCAGCGTTAATGCATCATGTGGTGGTAGTAGGCACATGCATCGTCAATGTAAGGCAAAAAATCGCCTCCCAACCACATGTTAATCGTCTCTGATTTTCTAACCAACACAGACGGTAGGCCATCATTTGCCATATATGGTAGTACAATTAATAGAGTCTCAGAGTATGTACGATTGAGCGGCCTCCGTCGTAGATGTGGGCCATGCGAAATAAATAAAATGACAGAAAGTCGTTTAGCCAGTTATGTCATGGAAATGCATAGTACACACGTCCCTTCAGCCTTTATGTCATATTTAAGTAGTCTTGCGTGTTACGAAGAAATTGAAGAGTTGCGTCGTATAACTAGGTAAACATAGACTAATTACAATACTAATTGCAGAGGTCGAGATTACTCCATGAAACAACCTTCTTATCGCCGGGAGATTCCGAGCAACGACAGTGAATCTGATTTTAACCCAACTACTGCCTAACACGTGTCGTAACTAATTTTTTTACTGTCCACGCCAATTTGGCTATTTCCTTGTCATACGTAGTGACCATATTTTTTCCTTTCTATTTCTTTTGGCATATCGTAGCATGTTTCTGTCTTGGCCCGTTTGCCGTGATAGGCTCGGCCTGCCAGGTGCGCCCTCGATGTATCCTCGAAGATTCGTCCTCCTGTCGTTGGCCACAGCATGCTACGTCCGGTGTAGCCTATACAACCGGTGGTATATACGATATGTAATTGTGTTTATATACATGGCAAAAAAATTTCAAAAAAGTAAAAATAAATAGTATTTTAGACGGCGAAAGTATATTTGTATTGGGATGTTTTGATACTACTTAGAACTATTAAACATAGACTAATTACAATACAAGACGTATAAATTAGGCCTAATGGTTTCATGACAATGTGGTGCTACAATAACTAACGATCATGCTTGATAGATCCAGCTCACGATTTAGCCTGCGTGTTCTTCAATTAGTTTTATAATTAGTTTATGTTCAGCCCACCTAATTAGCATACAAAACTTTTTACTCAAGGATCAATATAGTCAATACATATGCTGATTTTTAGTTGTACTATTTTTCTTTTCCATTGTTGCTTTACGTTTTATATGCTGCGGTGCGGTTGGTAGGCCTTCAATATGCAAAACAACGCTAACCAACCAACAAAATTTAGCACTACACCCAATTATTAACAACTTAAAAACAATTTGAAAAAAAAGTATTACATCTTTCAACACGAGCGCAGCGAAGCGCGCTAATCTTTCTAGTATTATCTAACTCACGGTTGGAGCACTGTGAAGAAGGAACCAAGTCTGCCTTGCTGCACTCCCCCTAACTAGCATTGCAGGCTCACAGGCCAGTAATACAAACTTTTCACAGGCCGAAGCAGCAACAATTGAGAACGAGAAACACCTATTTACAAATGACCGACTAATCCACCATTATCAACACGGTGACAATAACGGTCAATTCTGCTGCGCAAGTACAAAACAGAAGATTAAGGGTGTGTTTAGATTGAGGAAAGATTCCCCAAAAATACACTATTCACCAAAAATACAATGAGATGAATAGTGTTCTGTGAGTGGGAAAAATGAGACGAATAGTGAAAAATTGGATGAATAGTGTTTTTTTTTTAACTAAACGCACCATAAGAGCATAAGAGAAGGGCTAATAGTTTCGGTAACCAGTCAGCGTCTCGCTCTCCACATAATCACAGGTGATGAGCTGGTGGTGGTGGACCCTATAGCTATTTAATGCAGCGCGCAACCCAACAGCCACATCTAGCCAATAGGAGATGAGAAAGCCACCACAAGTCTGCATGCGCCCGCGCTGCGTCGCCGTTTCGCGAGACGGCAGCTGTGGGAATCTTTCCCTCCCTCTCTCCTCCATCTCAGCAACTGAGCTCACGTAACCCTCTCTCCTCCATCTCAGCAACTGAGCTCACGTAGCATACGAGACGCCCACCATAATACCTGCTCTAAACTGATGCAGAGCTCCAACAGTGTGCATTAGAAGGCATCGCAGCCTCACGCGAAGCAGCATGCCACCTGGAGGGGAAAAAACTGGCATTAAAGGTGTGTTTAGATTGGGGAAAGATTCCCCGAAAATACACTGTTCACCAAAAAACACAGTAGATGAATAGTGTTCTGTGAGTGGAAGTAGTGGGATGAATAGGGAAAAGTTGGATGAATAGTGGTTTTTTGGGGAACTTTTTTGAATCTAAACGGGGCCTAAGTCTAGAAAGAATGCATAGTGAATCTATAGAAAGAATGCATAGTGAATCTATAGAAAGAATGCATAGTGATCAAATGATCAATACTGAGTTCCTAGCTAAAGCCTGTGTGAAGGGTAAAAAGGAAGAGGAGACAGTGCTTACCGTGTATTTTCAATTTAGTCAGCATTTAGAAGTCTTCGAAGGGCCCCTTCTTAGCCTCCTTAAAAGAGGGCGAGGCTCGTCTTCAGCTTGTGATGTCACACCATCAAGATCATCTGAAAGGGGATTTTAGTTCATGCAAGACAAACAACTAAAAATAAAAAGGGCATATACAATATTCCTACCATCACTGTTGTTCTTGGGTTTTGATGGGATGCCACTTGAACATTTCTTTGGCTTGTTGACCTCTAGGGTACCCTGGACATTCAGAGTGCAGAATGTAATTTAAGTAGTCTGTTCGCATGGATTTGGTCTGTCGGGACCCTGGGAAAGGGGTACCCTAACCTGGGCCCTAAACTACTTAGCAACAAGGCCTACGACGACGTCGGCCTGGCTCTGCAGCCCGGCTAAGGCCCGTCACGACAACTCCTTCCTTGGAACCCATCCCGCTCG
Organism: Digitaria exilis; assembly: GCA_015342445.1. Taxonomy (NCBI): domain Eukaryota; kingdom Viridiplantae; phylum Streptophyta; class Magnoliopsida; order Poales; family Poaceae; genus Digitaria; species Digitaria exilis. The sequence continues at coordinate 1,836,120 of JACEFO010002054.1, forward strand.
AGGTAGACGACCACCCTCGAGCAGGGATGTCCGTGACGATCGAGCCTAACCGAGCTCGAGGTTTACAACTACCCTCGAGCGGGGATCTCCGTCTCGTACGAGGGTCGGCTAGCTCGAGCATGCGGTCCATGCTCGAGCCCACCACGCCGGGAACGACGCCCTCGCTCTGCGATCTATCACTTCAAGACATGATGTCGTCCCTCCACGGTCAAAAAGCGGGGAAATCGCTGCGTCATGTCACGACCCACGCCACGGAGAAGACATCGGTCAAATCCAATCGCACAGTGGACTTCTGAGCGCCACGCCGCACGGCAAACCTAACCTGGCAGTAACACTGTGTCAACCACTCCTTTGACTCCGCCCGCCTCGGATGTGCCACTACCCTCGAAAGCAACCCTCGAAGGAAGCTACCGAACCCCGACCCAGGCGGCCGTACGAAGACCTCTACCCTCGAAGCCGTGGACCGTCACTCGAGGACGTTACGTCAACTGTCGCCATGCCGTCAGCCGGAGTAGGAAGGCGCGATTCTCGCCCGCGTGGTACACGGCATGGGCAGCACAGTGCACCAAACGACGTCAGCGCCACGACCACGTCACGACACGAACGCATGTATCCGTTCCCTCCTCCTTGTCTATAAAAGGGGGAGGGAAGCTCATGCAGAGAAAAAAAACGAGAAGAACACGAGTTCATACCCACTCTAGAACGCACCCACACACCATAGCCTGGGACTTAGGAGCTTATCTCCTTCTCCCACCTTGCTTGTAAACCCCTACTACGAGCAACACGTAACCAGGTGCGTCGCACCACTGCTGGACGTACGGCCCCGTGGCCGGAACCAGGATAAAACCCTTGTCTCTCACTCTCGCCATCGGGAAAACGAGTGGTTAGCACCGCAATCACTCGTCGGTGCCGGTGCGACCAAATCAGGCACCGACATGGTCTTTGACCAAATGAGATGAAATGTATTATATGCTTTAGGGTTTCTAGTTACCGGGTGGATCTTCATCTTGAGAAACCTTCTCGACCTGATGGTTCTTAGTCCTCATTTCCTTCTTTGGTGTATCTCTTTGATGGGCAGCCTTATTTTGTTCATCGTGGCCAGATCTCTTCTCACCAATCACTAACACCACGTCTCATTTGTTGATCTGGAACCTCACACTTACCATTGAAGGGGGGCATGTAGCAAAACCTGAAAGTGATAACATTAGTGCTTAGAACCTGCTGATAATTATGTACATTAACAGGTTTTGTCAATTGATAAACACTGCTTAAAACCTGCAAATAATTATGTACAATAACAGGAAATGCCTATGCATAAACTTTAGACAACCAACGTCATAAACTCTCCCATCGAAAAATAGCTTGAACTCATCAATGAATTAAGATGTCGTTATTTAGTTGATGGGTATTAGAACTGCTGGACTGAACATTTATCCAGTAAACAGAGAAGCCACCAAGCTGACCATTATGAGTGATCTAGTGTGACTGTGTGACTAACATGTCTAATCATTTAAGTGCACAATGGTAAAACTACTAGATATGGATGGGAATACCGTTACGGTAAGAGAGCATAATTGAGTGACTATTTCATAAATAAATATCGTTGTGGATCAGTGGCGGAGTTAGGCCCAGGCTGCTGGTGCTCCAGCCCTGGGTCTTGGTCTAGATTTACATACTTAACATTGTTTAGAAATATAGGGGCATAGGATATTTCAGCCTATTGGGCTCAGCCTGGGACGCAGCTCATTTCTGGCTCCACCCCTGCTGCTAATAAAAACTGCTGTAGTACAGAGCATGCAAAATAATCACTTGTGCCATGACAGCTAAGGAAACGGTATTAAAATTACTACTTTATGATTGCCTGGTACAAACCATTCCTCTGGAAGAGTATCTATATTGAAGCCTGCATTCAACACCCTCCATTTACGACAGCTGTAGCACTGAACCCAGTCAGCATCAGGCTTGTAGTGCTCATCCCCTTTTCTCTGGATCAAGAAAGTAAACTAGAGTGAACACAAAAGTGCCTATAATCTTTTCAGAATAATATAAAGAAATCCACAGAGAATTTAGTCCCTATATAACATGACAAATTTAGTGCCTGATGGTGATGGCATAAGAAGAAACAAAGATTGGAGAGAAACTTTCTATCACTGCCTCTACTATGTTCATTCTATACATTAATATGGACATTTAACACTTCATGGCCCAGTATGCATGAGCAGTATGGCACATCTAACAATATATTTCATAGTGAAAAAAATCATAACCATACCAACTCAAGATTGTCAAATTTTGCATCCCAGTATTCAGCCACTTTCCGATCAAGCCACTCCTCCAGTTTGGCATACAATTCACAATCTTGAAATCCCTGCTTACTGTTCAGAACCCATGAATTACCATCTCCATCATCCTACAAAAGAATAGAAAAGTTAATTTCATGGACTAAACGAAATGACCACTTAACTTCTCGCACTAAAAAACAAAAAACAAAGAACAGGAAAGCCATGGTATTTGAAGCATACAATGAGATTTGTGATATCTGCAACTCCTATTACTCCTCGTCCCACATCAGCACTATGCTTTTGGCCTCCAACCCGTTTGTAAGACTGAAAAGTTAAATGCATGATCAAAAGAATAACAAAACAAAAAATTACAGCTACATATAATTGGACATGAAAAGGCCAATGTGATTAAAATAAGTAGGAATTCGAGATGTGTTGGAGATTCTAATGAGTATCTAACAAATATGAGCTGGTAAATTGAAACCGTAGCATTACCAAGGGCAATATACTAGCTACTGTAAATGACTGTTTAATCTAGCATGTATTCCCATGTGTAACATAGTTTTTTTTTAGCATCAATGTGTAACATAGATGGAGCTACAATTCACAACTCCAACTCTAATCTAGAAGGCAGAGCAGTAATACCTTATATCAAAATAGCTAATCTCACCTCAATTAGACGATCATGCCAATACAGGAAAATTCCACAATTTGTTCGGTCCCATTCTGCCTTGCTCCTTCCCAGGGTCAATTCGATAGTCCTTCCCATAATTTCACCAGACATAACAGATGTTTTGTTAAGGGTCTTTGCCAAGGGGCGACTTTTGACCTGCCATACTACACGATAATATAGATAAAATTAACACAAGAATATTTACCAAAGACCCTTGAACAAATATCTTCATCCGAGGATTAAGGAACATAACTTCCAAATAGGACTGAAGAGAATAGTCCAATGGCACCTATGAATATAATCCATAAAAGAAGTGATAAGGCACGACAAGAATTGTAAATACAAAACAAAGAACTTGCCAACCATGGCATGACCAAAGACAGGACCCAAATCCTTCATACACAAGGTTGAGAGCACTCAATGTGCAAGTGACATGCATCCTCATCAAAGTACCAAAGTAAATCGTGCAGGCAGGATACAAAACCATGAACGCTATAGTATTCTACCAGAATGCTACAATGAACTTCTGGTTTCTACAAGGTGAAACTGAAATACCTCCCTAAAATCATTTTTAGTATGGTTGTCTTATGCTCAAAGAGATAAAAAAATGCCTTATGAGTTACAGAGCATACCTTGTTACTTGTTTGTCCTGGCCGCGATCTGACTCTTCTTGAACGGATCAATATGTCTCCACAACCCTTGTGTACAGGATTTTCAGAAGACTTGCCAGAATTCCATTCCAAAGTGTAATCATTACCCCATTTGTCTAAATTCCATATGTAAATTTGTGTCCCAGTACGCTTGTCACCAAATAGGCCTAGCTTTTCTCCAATGAAATACTCATTAAAGGAAGAAAATTCCTTAATAACACTCAGATTATATTCTGCAGTGGCTTCAGATTGGACGCTCAAATCAACTTCCATGTATTGGCCTTCCTTTCGATATGCCACCACAGGGATCTCAAGATTCTGCAGCGAATTATCCGATTTAATGAGAGTCCATAGAAGGTGATATACTAGGGTCTAGGGGCAATAAGAAGAACAATACATACATCCTTTCCTTCATTAAAAGACTGAGAAAGAAAGGCCACTGATCTGGAGGAAGAAGTTTGCGTGAGCACAATTGCATCCTTTCCAAGTTTCATAGCACCAGTCTACGCACATAGATAATAGTAAGATTAGCAAAAATAAAAAACTTCATACAATATAACTGTGCATGCTAATTTTTTATCAGCCAAGACTGTAGACATGATTGAAGTACCGTTTACAGCACTATGAAAGGTGAGATCTTATGAATCCTGAACCAGGAACTCTGAATTGGCAGAAATATTATTTGTTTGGTCCTAAAGTAGTGTATCTATGCAGTGCACATTTTCATCCATGAAATCTTTTATGGCAGAAATCATGGTGTTTATGTCAACCCAGCATAGCGCTGGGCAAAAAAGACCTAGCTAACAGAAATAACAAATTGATTGCAGCTCTCTACCATTGTCATTGTCGAATGAATAGATCATCTGGGACTATTTAATGACATAAAAACAAGGCATCACACAAATAACTGCCCTCAGACAAAACTGTTTCAGTTGCCATCTAGTGGGACATATTGTGTTCATTATTGGATTTGAAGGTACTTCGAGGTACTCTAAAGCATATAACACATCAAGTCATCAACGATGAAGATCGAATGAGCGAGCAATCTAACACCGACTGAGTAGAAATACTGAAACAGAGGAAACAGAGCCATTCTATAAGACTAGAACCACGAGATGTCTACCTTAAATCCAATTCCAAATCTCCCAATCTCATCCTCACGATGTTCATTTGGTCGTTTGTGACCAAAAGATATCATTCTCATCATATCGGAGTAAGCCATTCCATGTCCATCATCAATTACAGATAAGACAGGAATTTTCTTCTGTGCTTTCTTTGAAAACAAATATTCAATGGAAATATCCAACCTTCAGTAGCAATGAAACAATAATAAACAATAAAAGGTAGTTAGCATGATCAAAGATGAATAACTGAAAACAGTGTAAACTATGTTAATAACACATCGTGCAACAGGATTCTCAGAACTACAAACACAAGGGTGACAACATGGTTACCTTCATATTTTTTATGTTAAGACAAGTTTCCTTTTTCTTTGAAAACACCAACTAATTGAGACCCTTTCGAGGGCCACATGAGAATATGTTATTAAAAAATTGGTAAATATTTTCTTAACTAGATTTCATGACACCACATAACACACTATAGAAGCTTAAAAACTGAACCTAAACTGATTGCAAAATAAAAGTCACCATATTCTGATTACAGCATCCTGAAAGAGATACGGTCATACCTAGATGCACCGGCATCTCTGGAGTTATCAATGAGTTCGGCTATTGCTCCAAATATCCAACCAGCATGTGTCTGACTAAGTGTTCGCAAATAACTAGGGTCCGCAACAACGAAGTTTTTTGTAGGAGAACTCTTCTTCGTTACTGCTGGATTCAAAACTCTTGGGCCATCTTCAACAGACTCGCATGGTGAGGATTCTGCAACTGGTCTAGGGAGTGCTGTGTCATGTGGATTGTTATGCTCTGTTGAAGTTTCCATCTCCTTGGGGTTCAGTCCACTATCGCAAATCTCCTCTTTAAAGTATGCTGGCCTAGAGTTCTTTGAGCCATATAAAAATTCACTCTTGTAAGGTCTCTTTGAAGAATTCATAGCAGGACTTTCCACATATCTCCCTGGCGTCATGACAGTTAAAAAAAGAATGATCAATTAGCAAAATCAATTGGAATCATCAAAAGTTAAAAGAAGGTGTGGTATATTATGTTGAATATCATCAGCCTCAATCATGTACTACCCAAAACTATGACAAGGAAGTAAAACAGAAGATAGCTCAATAATGCAATGTTTAGGAAATGGCATGATATCATCCACAAAAAACAAACAGTGAATAATGAAATCAAGATTATGGAATGTACCCATGTAGGGCGAGTGAATTATCTTAGCAAAAAGAGTTGTTTTCAAAAGGCAGCACAGAACAACCCCTCACCAGATGTTCCTTCCATCTGTTTGCAGTCCCCAGATCCATTTTGTCCGGACTCATACAACAGCTCCGCATGTGAAAAGTTTAAGCACTCATCAGGTTGAGAAGCAAGTATGTGGAAGGTTGAAGACCCACATCTAGCAATAGCAGCCTTCAAAAGGAAAAAAAAGAACATATTTACTAGATTGTGTGACAACCAAATACAACAGATAAACCTGCCTAAAGTATTTTCTATGTTTGCACAAAAAAAAAACAACAGTACATCAGGCCCCTCTCCCTCATCACCTTCCTTTATAGATTATCCTTCATAATCCAGATGTCCCTGTTATAATACAGTTTTTATAACAACTTCACCCAAACAAAGTGACAACTCCAAGGATGGTAAGTTGGTCAGTCACCAATTCTTTCAAGAAACTAATTGAACATGCCCAAAACTACCTGCTTATTTTATTACTGTGTATGTGCAATGCAGAAAATATTTACCTTTTTATTATCCCAAAGGAAGCGCATGAACTTTCCCCATTCATGTTTCTGACGGCCATCTTCAGGATAAGGAAGCAGTGAAAATTTTGGAAGAACACTCTTCTGGTATGCTTTAGTTGGAATAAATGAAATAAGTGGCCAAACGAACGGCCTGCAAAAGGAAAACATAGTTGTGAAATATACATGAACCATTCAATTTCTTTCACCAAAAGTTCGGGCCAAGCATACAAAGTACTCAATATAACTAATAGGTCAGAGAATTCTCAACTTACACTTCTATGGGAAGATCACAAATTTTGGTGCGGCATATGTTCTTACGGTCCTTTTGCAGCAACACACAACTGAAGCTGCCACCTACCATTAAAAAACTATATTCTTCAGGATAAATCTTGCCATTTATTCTACAAGATATGTGGCTATTCATTATAACGAACTGACAATTATGAGTCACACATACCTCGATTTTCATGTGGTTGCTGCTCAATCAAATCAAATGTCACACTTCCCATCTTTTCAACTTCACCTGCTAGAACAGCATGGGCATTTGAGTTAGAATAGATTATAATATACGATAAGATAATGCACCTTCGTTGAGAGGAAACTAAGATAGTACACCTACATCTAAGTAAACTGAAATCTAGCTTCCAGATGAAACTGAACACAATCAATTCTTCGAAGTTGGAAAACAAAATGAAGGCAAAATATAAAGTATTCCTAGCCAATAGGCATGCAAGGCAGGTCCAGAACTATTTTTATAAACAAGTAGCAAAATTACTCTTCCTAGATCAAGTCAGCAGGGAAGAGTCTTCCTTTTCATAACACATGGCGCCACCCAACCTAGTACAAGAAGTTGGACCCCAGAAGCAAGAACCAAAACTGGAACAAATGCCAGCAGGCAGATCATATACAGTGAAGTGCCAAGCTGCCAACTTCGATGTCCGTGCACATGCTTCGATAACATCGAAATGGAAGATATAGCGGGACAACTAATAAGTAATAACTCTGAAATTCAGCAGCCCCGCTCAGGGATGCGGGCGCCCAATGCATAACTCGATACCTCAAATAAGGCCAAAAGGTCGTGAACCACCCCAACACGCTCCTAATACAGCTACAGTGTACAGTCTACAGCATTGCACAGATACCACCAGTAACGCATCCGGATCAGCGCGAAGCGCTCAGAATCGCGAAAAAAAGGAGAGGACATTCCTGCCGCTTATTGCTTCGATTCGAACCCCAGAGTGCTTTGCACCAAGGAAACACGGCCTTCATCAACTAATAAAACCAAATTAATTAAGCAAAGTAAACACAGAAATCAACGCAAACAGCACAGGCGAGGCGGAGCGCCAATACGCCACACGGGGCACTGCAATCATTCATTCATTCCTCGGAAACGCAAGCACTCGCCGTCGCCAAAAACCAAATTAGGGCCCTGTTCTATTCATCCCCTCACAGAACACGCATCCCTAAAAATTCCTTTTTCACCTGTTCTATTCATCCCCACGCAGAACACGCATCCCAAAAATTCCTTTTTCACCTTTCCTATTCATCCCCCTCACATAACACGCATCCCAGAAAAAAAGTTCTTTTTCTCCTCTCAACTAAACACGGCCCAGCCGGAATAATCCCCCGATCACGCACCGAATGTTACGCGACAAGCAATGTACAGTGACAAAGAGGGGTAAAGCACCAAAGCCCCCAGGTTACCCCACGCACAGAAAACCACCCACTAGGCAACAAAAACCCCATACCCAAACACGATCAACGAGAAAGCACCGCGACAAGCACACCACGCCGCGCCGCGGAGCATCCGCCGCGGGAGGGCACTTCCGATAAAGGGCCAAAAAATGAAAACCCACGGCGCGGGCACCGCAGCGAGAGTAGGGAACGGAAGCTAGTCGAGCGGAACCGGAGCAAAAGGGTTGGGGAGATTACCTGGCGGGGCGAGGGCGGAGGCGAGGAGTGGTGAGTGGGGTTTTTGGAGAGGGGAGGAGGGGAGGGCGGGCTGGGTGCTCTGGTGATACAGAGATGGAGGAGGTGGGCAGCGACCGCGCGGCGCTGCGGGACAGCGGGAGGAAGCCGAAGCGACGGGTGCCGCCAGGCTGGCTGGCCGCAGCGTAATATACGGCGGTGTGTGACGGAACTGCCCCCCAGGTTGGTGGTAATCTACGGAGGATGCCATCGTTCCGGAGCTCCCTCTGTTTGCTGGTTCGTTCAGTTCAGAGTTCGCACTGGGCGATGGATTTTAGTAATTTTTTTACCCGTTTCGGATGCTGCGTAAATACACGCGTGCAGGCCCCTCGGGCTCGGCCGTGAGGAATCTTTTTCCACTCTACTTTTACTCCCCGTCAACGTCGGGGATGATTGCCCTCCATTACTGGTGTGTTTATGCCTTGTGTAGATCGTAAAGTTGGTGTGAAGTTGGCGCGCTGGAAAAACGTGTTCCGTGAGAGGAAGTGTATTTTACAATACACCAAGTTGATGCCAACTTAAACAACTAAACAAGGCCTTAGATTGTTAGTTTGTTACGAGGTAGTAAAGCCCATGTTTAGGTTAAAAAAATTCCAAAAAATATTATTCATCAACTTTTTTTCTATTCATCTACAGTGTTTTTTAGTCTACTGTATCTTTTCGGGGAATCTTCCCCTATCTAAACACACCTTGAACTTTTCACTGTTCAATTGTTCGTCCCTCCTAGAAAACTCGTTTTACTTAGCTACAGTATTTTTCTGGAGCTACAATGTCTTTTCCTCAGGCCCTGTTCAGATTTCAAATTGATCACTGTTCATTCCAACTTTTCACTATTCAACTATTTTTTCCTCTTAGAAAACACGTTTTTTGAGACTTTGTGAAGACGGCACCCACATGGCGAATCTCACACACCGTAGTCCTTTCCTATCTTTGTTAAGCACAAGAACTTACTGTACAAATGTTGTTGCTGTTCGCTAGGGCCTTCTCCAATAAAGTACTATTGGTAGCTCTTAAATTGTTTAATCGATGAATAGTGTTAAAATAGTATCAAAATAGTACACTGGGTTGCATCTTTGCTAGCTCTTAGCTAACTCATCGTGTTTTCTATTCATTGAACAGTGAAACTCTTAATGTGACCGGCTCTTGAACGGTCACATTACTTTTACACTCTTTAATGCATATGAGACGGCCAAGAGCTAGCAAAGAGTCAATCCACTCATAAAGAGTCAACCCAAACAATTTAAGAGCAAACAGTGCACCATTGAACAAGGCCTTAGAGCAAGTATAGTAATAGGCTGGGAGTTGGCTAAATCTGATGTGGAAGAGAGAGAAAAGAAGAGAGAGAAGTGAGCAGGCGCCTCGGCATGCGCCCGTCCAGAGCCGGCTGGGAGAGAGAACCGCGCTGCTACTGGCTGACGGATAGGAGGTTGCGCTAGCAATTGGCTGATGGATGGGATGCGGTTAAATGCCTGTAGGGCCGGTTACGGTTCATGCGCCAGCTCACAGTGACTTACAGCCCGCTGAGGGCGTATCTATTAACCATGCTCTTAACTACCCACCGTTTGGGGCACTGTTCCGAGCGGCATTCATCTTTGGAGTTAGCGAGCAATCATGGCCATGCAATGTGGACATGCCATTCCTGTCTCTCGCCCTCGACTTCTTCACCACAATTTTTACGCGGTAAAACAAATTAACGTGGTGGAGTCCATGACTTAACACGTGCACTCAAGTGAGATGGGCACCAGCGCAGCACACATGACGTTCACACGTTGGGAAAAAAACACTATTCATCTAACTTTTCCCTATTCATCTCATCTCTCCCACTCACATAACACTATTCATCTACATGTATTTTTGGTGAACAGTGTATTTCGAGAAATCTTTCCCTAATCTAACACACCCTAAGTGAATCAATGTTACATAGGACAATGTTAAAGAATCGCATTCAGATTCAACAAGGGCACGCTTTTTTCTTTAATTAGGAACGTAATTTTCTTTTTTGCATAAAAAACTTTTAATTCCTACTATTGGTGAATACATCTAATAACAAAAGCAAGACGCGAAGTCGAGCGTAAAAATTACGGTGGTGCACAATAGTGACAACCCTTAGAAACATACTACAAATGATTGAGGTGGTGTTTGGATCCATTTGGCAAACTAAACTAGGAAAAAAAAAACTCAACGTAGCGTCACCCACTGGATAGCAAGGATTGTTACTAGTCCATTGAATATCTAAAAAAATCGAGGTTTTCAGGTTCTTCAACTGGCATTTTTTCCTATCTTCAGTTCCTTCGTGTAGTTCGAAGTTTCGTGCCGGTGCCCCTGCACTGCACGTTCGTCAAGCCAAGACGCCCTCACTCCTCACACGCGAGATTACACTTGCACATGCGGGTTCTTAAATGCTGCGTGGAAGTCTTTCTCTTAGGGTGTGTTTAGATCGTAGGAAAAAACACTGTAGCATAAGAAAAACACTGTAGCATATGTTGGGAAACGTGTTTTGTGAGGAAGGAATAGTGAAAGGTTGGAATGAATAGTGAAAAGTTAGAATGAATAGTGAATAGTTGGAAATCTGAACATGACCTTATCCAGCGACCCCTCGTGGTCAGACCCAGACCCCTGACCCATCGCCCATCTTTGCTAGTAGCACGTGCACGCAACAATGAGAACCATAGAAGAATGGCCATTTTCGGCAAACAAATATCCTTCCCCTGGAACGAAGACCCGTTGATACAATAATTGGGCTGAATAGTCAATACATACTTCAATAGTTTACGCTAGACCCATGGGCACCACAAGCGAGAGTAGGGAACGGAAGCTAAGGCTATATTCAGATTCCCAACTATTCATTATTCATTCTAACTTTTCATTATTCATTCCAACTTTTCACTATTCCCCCCTCACAAAACACGTTTCCCATCGAATACTACAGTGTTTTTCTTATGCTACAATGTTTTTTCCTACAATATAAACCGCTGGTCGAGCGGGGGAGCAAAAGGGCCGCGGGGCGAAGGCGAGGAGCGGCGACTGGGTTGGGTGCTGGTGGTACGGGTCGGGTCGGGTGCCACCGTGCCAGGATGGCTGGCCAGGGCGTATGCGGGATGGAACTGCCCGCAGGGTTGGTGGTAATCTACGGAGGCTGCCATCATACCTGGGGTTGGTTCACTATCGTGACACTGGGTTTCAATTTTTTTTTACCCCTTTCGTATATGCTCCTGCGTTGGTACTCGTGGACGTACTTTTACGTGTCACCCGCGTCGACGTCGGGCATATGATTGCCCGCCTTTCTCAAAACACAAGAACGCGATCCAATGGTGGCGGCACCAACATGGGTGTGGTCCTGTGTTTCCTAAGCATGAGAAATTACTGCACACTGTTAATTTGTGTGGGTAATTTATCGGTGGACATCCTCCCGTATTGATCTTTTCTGACATTACTCATTTTTTTCACTATACAACTTTAAGGCCCAGTTTAGATTGAAAAATTAAAGATGCAAAACTTTTTGCAAAAAATTGCATCGGCAAGCGTGCAATGAGAAAGAGAACACATTTTCCCGCTAATCATTTTATGTAGGAAAGACGAAGATTATAAAACTCCAATTTTACCCTTGGTAAAGTGGGAACCACAATCACGGTTGTCTCTTGCTTTCTCAACTCTGGCGCGGTCGGTGTTCAGAGCGCTTTCGACATTGAGCGGTCGTCGTTGCTGCTCTGCATGCCCACCATGCGTTGCAGGATCCTCCTCTAGAGGTTGTGTCGCGTTCTCAGCTCCACCTGCCGCTGCTCATGTACATAACGCAGGTGCCTTGAGCCCCCAACGCGCCACTTCTTCGGTTGGCTATTGAGCCCAGGGCCGATCCAGCGTTGGTACAGGGGGGCTCTTAAAAAAACTCATCCATGGGTGAAGAGGTGGAGGAAGAAGAAAAAGGTAAAAGAGAGGAGGAAGAAGGGGAAGATGAGTCCCCTTCTCCTCGGTGGAATCCTAGATCCACCACTGGCAGAGAGAAAATTGAATAATGTCCAACAGCAAGGAGAAATTTTAGTAATACCCATAAAAAAGATAAGGATACCCACCAGCAAAATTACCTTCCATGGTCGGCACCATTTAGCGCACTGTTTTGAGGCATTCTTCTTCGGAGTTAGCGAGTAATCCCATGAGGGCATGCTACTCCTGTCTGTCACTCTCGTCGTGTTTAGTTTGCTGGTATTCAATCAACGCCTACTGCAAATCAAGGAGAGCTATACCCTCACGCTGGTGCTCCAACAAGAAATAGAAAAGAGTGCCGACTCTTCGAAGTCTCGGAAAAATCGACATCTAAACATTTCTCTTTACTTTCGACAATTTTACTAAAATGTCATAAGCATGTGGCGGGTCTATGGGACTCTTGACACACAAGCATGTGGTCTAGAGGCTACTATAAATGCCACAATTTTACTTGCTTGCCAACTCGATGACAACTAGAAACAAAGGCGCGGCAAAGGCATACTATTCTCTCTTTTCTAATAAAAATATTCAAGCATATTCGCCACTATTATTGGTAATAGGTTAAGCTCAGCACCAAGTTATTGGTAATCGTTTCCCATTATAAATAGGTGAAGCTTGTTAGCTTGTAAGAGCATTATGAAATCTGCAGGGATACAATAGCGTAGTAGTAGGAACGCTAGCTAAAACTGAGGTGGTAAATTTGTTGTATTGGTTCTCACCTGTTTATGGAGCAGGCAAAATTTGCAGCGAATAGTTGGCATGTGAATATATGTCCCACAAACTACAATCAGAGTTAAACTCTTGACGGATGCTACTGCTTCTTCTTCTTTGTTGCAAACTGTAACACATGTGGACTGCGAAGTAGGCTCACATGTAAAGTTATGGGAGGAAAGGCATATAAGCCAACCACTGCTACAGGGAAATGGGAGACTTAATCAAATCAGAAATTGAATCCCCTCCGTATCGTCCTCGGCGGCGGCGGCCATCCTTCTCACGTCCCGGCGTTCCTCGTCGGCGGCCACCGAAACCTATCGGTGAGAGCATCTTTGTCTTCCTCACGCTCCGGTTCTCACCACCGGTGCCCACGGGGCATGACACAAACAAGCTTTGCCATGTATAGATAATAAGACCATCTGCAGATCAATAATGCTACATAATGCAGTTGACCAATTCTTGAAACCCAAAGAAATTAATTTGATATCAAGTCTCGAGACCACCGACCTACATGATATATTATCAGTTCTTGCCCAGTTCTCTGGTAATTCCCGCAAGCAGGGGCCAGTTGCAATGGCACATGGAGTGCTAGAAGAACAGTGCCGTTTGTCACATAGAACACGCGCGCGGCTGCGCGGCCGTCACGGAGCTGCACTGCCGCCGGTCTGTAGGATGAAGAGGGACGCCCCCAAGCCAGGACGTAGCGACCAAGGAGGAGTGATGGCAGGATCTCGAGGCAGCATAGGACCGCAGAATCTAGCTTGGCGCCGATGTGGGCATGCATGGCTACTGGCCGGGCGAGCTCTAATCTTGTGGCCTTGTGGGGTACTTCGTCGGCGAGTCAAGGATGGAGGGAGCAGATTAGGAATTTAGGAGGCCCGCAATGTGCTTAAGAGCTTGTTTGGGAACTAATGGAATATAGTGGAATGAGGGGGGAATGGAGTGGAATTTGGTTGATTTAATCTCGATCTATTTCATTCCACTTCGTTCCACTCCTTTCCAAACAAGCTCGATTTGATCAGCCTTCCACGGCGCGTTTCGTCACACAAGTTCTCTAGTAGAAGGACGGACTTCGCATATATATCAAACAGACGCTACTCCCTTCGTGTTCTTCAGCTTTCCCTCGAGGAACTAATCTACCACCTCCCTGTATTGCCTAGAAGAAGAAAAAAACGATAGAGAATTACCCATCTCCTGCGTGAACCTGACAGTTTGCATATGTTTCACCGATTCATGGAGGATCTGCACTCCTCTATCGGTGGTACCAGTGGGGAGGTCAGAACAACTCCTAGCTGGTAGGTAACTATGAATTAATCGGCTTCAACATTCATTCGTGCAGGTCAGCCTTCACTCGTGATTCAAACATGTGTGAATACTTCGATAAACATTACAAGCAAACTAAATGATTCTTACTGAGGAGTTTTACAATGCTTGAAAAAATAGAGAACCGTCCATTCCTAAAGATCTAACGATGGTAAAATGGGAGGTACCAGGAGGTACTGGGAGGTACCCAAAGAAAGATACCGGGAGGTACTAACTAAATATATTTTTTATCAAAATAAATACTTAGCTAAATATTTAGTTAGGTCAATTGGTAGCATTAATCAGCCACAAAAGTACCCCATGGTACCTTCTGGTACCTTCCTCACTTATTTTATATGCATAGTTCTTTTTCCTTGGTTCCTTGCTATGAGAGGCATGGTCTTATTCTAAGCTGCTCCTTTTCCTTGCCAGCCGGCTACCGACCGTAACAAATCGAACGATGCACGTGCATGCATGCATGCAGACGTGTGCCAGTCTCCAATAAACTAGCGAGATGTGTAGACAAAAACATCATTATAATACTTGTTCATCACCATGAGAAACCATGCATGCTCCTGGTGAGACTGACGACGCTTATTTGCTGTCTGCTTGCTTATTTGTTGACAACACCATGTTATTAATTAATATAGACTTGCATTTTAAGCTGTTTTAATATTCATTGCTTATGGAACACATCTTACTTACAGAGCCTTGTTACAGTGCTTGGAAGGAACCTCAAGTTTCTTCCACTTAATTATTCTCAGCCATTGAATTGAGCGCGCAGTGGCGGGGACGGCTATGGACTCTGCGCCAATGCTGAAGCGGAAGGGCGCGGAGGCGGCGGAAGTCCGACGTCGACGGGGTCCCCATCCTGGCCACCAAAATCCACCGACTCGTGGAGTACCTCCTCATTGGCGGATCCCTCTCTGGATGGGGTGGTACGGTGGTGTTTTTGGACGCCCTACACGCACTCGCATCGCAATGAGATTTTTGAGTTTCCTGGTGCGGTGGTGGCAGGTAATGTTCGTGACATGCCACATAACGGTAGAAGAAAGACGAAACAGGATGATTAGTGACTAATGTACCCTTCTAATTAATTTTATAAATGATTCATGGCCTACTAAATTTAGTTTCTGGCCCACCACTTTGGTTCCTCATAACAAGTTTCTTTTCAATTTTAACCATTAGATCTGAGACAATGAACGGTAGTTATTATTTCCAAGCGTTGTAAAAATCCTCTTACTTTAAAGCAAGATTTTTTTTTGGTAGAAAGGATCTTACTTTAACAATCATGTGTTTTGTTAGGCCATCCCCAACCCATCTACTAGGATGGTGTCCATAGCATTAAATAGGCTGCCACATAAGCAATTTGGTGATATGGCAAGGGAATTAAAGATGGGAGAGAAGGACATGGTGAGCATGAGAAACCATGTCTACACAAGGACCAAGAAATAAAACTTGATGATAGGGAGAGGAAATGGGAGAGAACATATGTGATTGATGGTAATTTATTTTTAAGAAACTATGCATTGGAGAAGTAGTTTCTATAGGTAGTGTCTATATGACATGGATGTATAGAAACTATTTGACGATGTCTTCGGTTAGGGATAGCCTTAGCTGTTGCTTCCCGGTTGCAATATAATATTCGTTCGTGCAGGTCAGGCTTCGCTCCTGATTGAAACGTGTGTACTTCGATGAACATTACAAGCAAACTAAATGATACTTTTATGCATAGTTCTTTTTCCTTGGTTCCTTGCTGGCTTGCTATGAGAGGCATAGTCTTATTCTAAGCTGATCCCTTTTCTTGCCAGCCGGCTACCGACCGGAACAAATCGACCAGCGCACTGCAGATGTGTGTCAGTCTCCAATAATCTTGTTCATCACCATGAGAAAATGCATGCTCCGGGTGATGAGGACGCTTATTGCTGCCTGCTTGCTTACCAAGACACATGAAACCAGAGCAAGGGATCAGGGCGCGTGACGAAGTAGCCTCGCATGGGTGCCCTCCCTGCAGCGAAAGATTAGAATAAAGGCTTTGAGGGCCTGACACGAATATGTTCGGCCACGAGACGCGATGTCAGCATCTATCCCCGATGGATTTGGCACTGCTCAAGCAAAGAATGACGAGGTATCTAATCTAACTATGAGCTATCCATGCCTATATATACCCCCTCCTCATGTGCATCTGTTTGCATGGGCACACAGTATAGCAATCGCCGACCACAACACAATGAGATCCACGCACTCAAACTTCAGCATGGGCACGTCGTCACCGCCCTTAGCCACGACGATCCGGACTAGCCTCGACCCGGTGGCCTTTTTCAGAGCACACAACCAGGGGTGGTGTTACCAACACACGACGCCGCCGCCTTCAGACCTCCACAACAGCAGCCAACACGCTGGGGACAGCATGAAGACCATGGAGCTGGTGTTCACGGTGGTGCTCATGGCGCTCATGGGCTCCACCCTCTACGTCGACGGCTTCCTCCGCCTCTTCGTCCCGCGCTTCACCCACACGATGCGTCTCTTCCTCGGGCGGTTCAACCTCGAGCCCATCGCGCGCATGGTCCTGCACTTTGCATTCCTCCAGTTCCTGCCCCTCCTGACCTCCATGTTCTCCCAAGCCGGCCAGGGCGGCAAGGGCGAGGAGACGGAGGTCCTCCTCATGCTCTTGTGGATGCTACTAGTCGAGATCATCCGCAAGAAGGTGCAGGGGATCATGCTGCCCACCAATGGTTCATCCTTCTCCAGAGGCATCGGACGCTTCACGCTCATGGACTACTCTGACGAGGCCAGCCGTTTGGTTTGGGTTGGCTTCCTCATCTACACCACCCTGGGCCGGATCAACTACCACTCGCTGGACGGCGTGTTCATCACCCTATGGTTGTTGGGCTTGGTCAAGCTGGTCCAGAGGGTGGTCAACACTCGGCTTGCCAGCGCTTCCTGGCATACGGCCAGGAACCCTCTTCTCATCGCCGGCTACATGCAACACGTCATATAGGAGGAGGAGAAGGAGGAGAGCCGTCGCCCGGGCCCTCGTGATGACGATGATGATGATGATTTCTTCGACATGTCCAGGTGCAAGTTTGTGGTGATGGGCGAGGAAAGGATTGTGAGGGATAGCAAGAAGCGGGAGGAGGGGACGACGCTCAAGGTAGCCACCACCCCCGGATATGGCTACGGGGTGGGAAGGCGTGTCGTGCCGGCTCCTCGCCGCAAGGAAGATGGGCATAGCCAACAAGGCCAAGGGGGAGCCTACTGCGACCAGAACGAGCAGAAGCATGTCCATGTCCATCTCCTCATCGACCGAAGCATTATGGTGGAGCCGAATGCCAATAAGAAGAAGGGATCATTGGTCACAGTGGGGGACATATGGAAAATGCACAATGACTACCAAAAACTCTTCTCGGCCAAGAGGCGGAAGACCCTCGAGGACTTATGCCTCTCTTTCTCTCTTTTCAAGATGCTGCGGCGCAGGTTTGAGCACTACCCCATGGTGGAGGTTGGCACGGCCCGGACACGGAAGGTGATGCTCCATGGCCTCCTTAACCTCGAGGCCGACGGCAACCGCCGCAACCAGAGGCCCTTCCAAGTGCTTCAGATGGAGCTGGACATCCTCACCAACTACTACCAGCAGGCAGCTGCACCTGTGGTGATGTCCCAACCTATCCTCTTCGTCTGCAACTTCATTTGGTCCATAATCTTCCTCGTGATCTTCATGGCCGCCGTCCTCTACATACTAATCCAAAGCCAAAATGCCGAGCTACTGTACTGTGCGGCCTTGGGCTGGGTCCAAAACAAATCCAAGAGCTTCCTCCTATACATCTACCTCTGCATTACCATGCTGCTCCTTCTCACCGTAATCTTCATCGAGGCTTACGAGTTCTGGACCTTGTATGTGTACTCCAACTGGAACATAGTGCGCTTGCTGTGCTCCTACAGCAGAATCCGCAGCGTCCTTCGCCGGAACCTCTATTTCCTCATCATTTCGGTACGCTTC
This sequence comes from Digitaria exilis, assembly GCA_015342445.1. Classification (NCBI taxonomy): domain Eukaryota; kingdom Viridiplantae; phylum Streptophyta; class Magnoliopsida; order Poales; family Poaceae; genus Digitaria; species Digitaria exilis. The sequence goes on from JACEFO010002054.1 coordinate 1,854,559, forward strand.
TGTGCCCAATCTTCAAAGCTCCTCAGATGGTTCACCAAAACCAACATGAAGGTCCAGCAGGTGTCCATCGTCGACGCCTGCAGCCTACTCGACAAGTACTCCGCAAGAGCCACTCCGAAGGAGCTGCCACGAAAGGCCACGTCAGACATCATCAAGACCTTGAAGGATGACGTGGACCTCGACACCGGGATCGTCCACCTTCCACTGCTGGGGGGTCTCCTCTCCGGCTGGGAGACCTCCACCACCTCCACGGAGATCATCCTGGCGTGCCACCTGGCGACGGAGCTGCTCGAGATGACGGAGCTGCTCGAGATGACTGACACGGACCACCGCCATATGACAAAGGAGGAGCTGGACGACAAGGAGGTCGCGTCGGTGCTGTCCAAGTACTGCATGTACCTCGTGGCGCACGTGCCGCAGGTGCTCCCCGACGAGGAGACGTGGGTCACTGACAGGCACGAGGACGTGAGGAGCTATCTGGAGAAAGAGTCCAAGCACTACTGCGACATCATCTTCTGCGCGCCAGGGCACGATTGCAGGAAGCAGAACGCGATGAGGATCCTGGAGAAGCGCGAGGAGGACATTGGCGAGCCGACGACGCGGAGAGGGCTCGGGCTGTTCCGTGAGCTCGAGAATAGGCAGCAAGCGGCCAGGAGCGGGAGAGGTGACCCTAGGGTTTGGAAGGACCTCGCCAGCTTCTGGGTGAGCCTCGTCGTCTACCTGGCGCCATCCAACGACGTGCAGGGACATGCCAGGGCGCTGGCTACCTGGGGCAGTGACCTCATCACCTGCCTCTGGGCCTTCTGCACCCACGCAGGGATTACACGCCAGCCACTCGACTACAACGACGACGTCGATGGCATAGGTGTGTCTTGGGAGTCTAGTAATTGCTAATTGTCCCGCATTATATTGGTTTTTAGCTGATTGATTAATAAGGCCGGCCTGTGTGCAAAGCGCCATGTCGATTGTATATTGTGTGTTGGATTTATACCAACTAGAGTACTAGACAACCCATAGTGTCAAACATGTTGTGAGCGCTGCGCAAGCTGTCAAGTGTCAACACTGCCTCAATCTGCCATCCAACCCGAGCTCATTGTTGTGCCCTGCTCTGCCGCCGAGCACACGTGCACCTCGCGCCATGGTTGCCGACGCGACTCTCCTCTTCCATCTGCCAATCTAGGTGCCGCTCCTTGGGCATGGATGGCAAGCAGCAAGAACACACACAGCAATCATGAACTTGATCTAGGCTGGCAAGCACAACGGTAGTAGTACCACGACACCAGTGTGCTTCACTATTAGATGGATAAGGTCTGCATGTTACCGTGCATTGCTCACAGCAGGCACATCCTTCTACCTCACGATTACTCAAATACAATCTCTTGATACATTGATGGAGTGCCTCCATGAGCTCCTGCCCATGCGCTCACCAGTCAGGCAGTCACCACTGGCCACCGGTGCTTGCGTTGCCTCCGCTCGCGTGGTCCATGCTGCAGCTATTGCACCCGTCCGCCCACTTCACCGGCGACGCTCATGGCCGCCGCTCGCCCCACGTCTCACGAGTCACGCCTGGCCGCCTGCGCCTCGATGCACGAGGCCGCCCAGTGGCGGCCGCGGCACAGCTAACAACAGGCAGCAGACCGAGCTCGTGGCAGGGGACGACGTTGGAGCTCGTAGCGCTTTTGACGTGCCATACAAAATGGCTGAAAGCGTCCCATTCACGCTAGAGGTACAAGAGAGAGGAAATGTCACAGTCAGCCTGCCATGTCAGCTTTAGACGCCTACATAGAGAGAAATGGAAACACACTAGCTAGAACAAGTTTATGGACTTAGAAATGCATTTTTAGAGTTTATGGACCTATTTGACACCCGCTTACTAGTTTATGGACCTCTAGTGCATTTTACTCTAATTGATATACCATTTGTATCATGTGTGTGCCACACATCCACCTCTACTAGTCTTGGAAAGAAAAAAAAAGTAAAGCAATTAAAAGAGCACTCACCTTGGAAAAAAAACAAGGTAATTAAATGTGCATGCAATTAACTTTTCTTTGCCCAAAGATAAAAATATTTTTTTGGAACTAGTTTTGAATGCTAAAAATGCCTTTTGCTCTTAGGATGATCTCAAGTCTGACATCATTGATCCATGACTTGCGAGATGGCCAAATTTGTTGCTTATATTTGTTTCGAGTAAAAGCGTGAGCTTTATTTAACTATAAGCTGGAGTGTTACATTATGGCTATCAAATATATTGTTGTATTCAACGACATTAAGTAGATGATATATTTTTCTCTCACCCAATAGGTACCAATACCTAGCGGGTACATGATACATATGGCAGGTAACCGCCGAGTATGGGCATGGGCATACAATTTTACCAGTGGCCCTTTGTGGGAGTAAAACTAGGAGGGCCGGGCATGGTTTCAGGCGGATAAACGGCCGACCCACACCTCATTCGACCAGTGCCACCCCCTAAACAGTGCAGCATGTAGCGACTTGCAAGTGAACAGTCCACACGAACGACCGCTAGGTGGGGCTTCATGTTTATCTGGTCGAAGATAGATAAGCCATCTATCTTTAAAGCCCTCTTTAACCCAATTAAAGTGGAAACAACACTAATCAAATGATTACTTCTTTAAATATTTCGATATGACTGATTCAATATTTTTCTTAAATATGTTTAACATTTGAAATTAAATGATAAAATGTTGAAATTGGAAGCACCAAATGTAGAAACAATGAAATTGAAATCTTGAACTTCATCGTGGCACCTCTTCTTCCTCACGCTATCTGGACCGCGGTGACGACAGCAAGGTGGCGCATGGTGGCAAGCAGAACGGCAGCACAACGGCGTGATAGCCAGGTAGTGCGCGGCTGCTAGTAGGCGGTGAGCAGCATGGTGGCGCGACGACGGCCACGGATGGCGTGTGTGTCACTGTGGCGGCGAGCAGCATGGCTGCATGACACAGCCAGGGGAAGACAACACACGATGCCAAGCCCCGTCAAGAGAGGCGGCCGGCATGGGACAGAGAGGAGGGTAGGGATGGCAATGGGCATAGATTACCCACGTGCCCGCGGGTAAAAACCCGCTAGGGCGAGGGTATGGGTTTGTATTTGTGCCCACGGGTAAGGGTGCGGGTTTCATACTGGGCCCGCAGGTAAAATTCTAGCGGGCATAAAAAAGCCTTACCCATACTCGCAAACCCGCTATGACATGTGGACCCCACATACAAGTATATAAGGCAACCACTCGGGTTTCAACTCATTTTCCTCCCCACTCTTACCCCCACCTCCAGCCGCTGCCAGCCTCCTGCCCACGCCTAGGTTGAGCGCGTGCGAGGCGCCCTAGCCCGACGTCCAGGCGCTGGCGGCCCGCGCCCATCCCTCGCAGTGCACGGCGTCCTCTGTCGGTGGCCGACCACCTGCTCCGTTTCTCGACCCTCCCTTTCGTCATCTCCGCCAGGCGCCCGCCCCCCTGCTTGACACTCCGCCAGGCACCCAGCCCCCTGCTCGAGCTCAACTCTCGGCCGGCTTCCACCCCAAGCCACCGGCCACCTCGCCGAAGTTCCACCGGCCACCTGTTGGATGGCGGGCACAGTGTACCCGTGGGTAACAGGCACGAGCACAACATTGTGCCCGTCGCGGGTTGCAGGCGCGGGCGTGTGTTTGAGGTTTGCCTCGCGGGTGCGGGTTTGAAAACCCTCTACCCGCTGGTAATGTGCCTGTTGCCATCCCTAGAGGAGGGGCACAATGGGAGAGAGAGAGAGATAGGTGGGTGGGGGAGCTAGGGTTAGTATATAGATCCAATCAATGGATTTGTTTACACGAATCCTAAACACCAGAGCCAGAAGATAGGTAAGCTAACAACTGTAAGATGGATAGGAAATGTGCCGCTAGGCGCCCAAGCAGGCCTACATGCAGCAATAAAAGGATCAAAGGCTTGTTGGGTCAGGCGCCATAACTGCCTAAGGGAGGAGGAGGAAGTATCATTGGGTCTTTTCCGTTTACATTGAAAACTGAAAGAGCATCTAGGCCCCTAGTGGATCTTGGTGAATTAATGACATCGTGATTAAAGAACTAATGATTTTGTTGAGCATATGAGCTGGGATTATTATCACATGTCAATGAATTATTTGAGAAGAAACAAATTGAGAAAGGAGATAAAGGGCTCATGGAAAGAATTGTGATAAGGCTAATATCAAAATGATGATACTAACAAGCAATACATATTGTATGGATTGAGACATATGTTTTGATGAGAAACTATCTATTCTCGTATCAAAATGAAGATTGTTTACAAGGTCATGGTACTTAAAATGAATCTCTTATTATGAAATGGACAATATCAAGTGTATACATGAATTACAAAGAGTTATATAGCATGTGTTTTTATTAATGGTTTAAATATGATACAAACCTATATGGAGGTTGTTGGCGCTCCTTAGTGGCATACTTTCACCCTTCGCTTTTCTTTAATAATGGCATGAATTTGATTTCTAAACTAAGTAATCGTGATTTATAATCAAATTACACTCACATGTACCTGTACACTTGGAGGATTGCTATCTATAACTCGAAGGAATCCTGAAGGAATCTGTTGACACCGGATTTTAACAGGTCACATCGGTGCCAAAAATGGAGCAGAGGTACAGGATCCGAATTGGAGTCTTGGAAATGGAGCAGATCAAATCGGAATCGGAGTCCGAGAGGAAGAGCAGTTTGAATCAGAGTCAGAGTCCGATGAGAGTCAAAATCGGAGAAGAGGATGATGACATGGAGGAGTCCTAGGAGGTTACCAGGTTAAGCTTATAGAAGGACCGAAATAAAGAGTCGGTTATTTTTTTATAGAGTTTGAGTCGTAAACGGTTGTAAGAAAGACCTTTTCTTTTGCGTCAAGTAAGTTTGTCGTATACATTTAGGAGTCATAGTTATCAGGGTATAAATATCGACCCTGCGTGGTCATAGAAGTGGGTACACACCAACATCAAACAAACCTTTACACTTTTTTCGCATCTTACATACATTTGTCGGCGACTTCGTCTTTCTTTTTCGCGAGTTCTTTTGGGCATGTCGAGGGTGATCAGATCTCAAGGCTTGCCTGTAAGTCCCGTATTACTGAGTAAGATCCAAGCCTTAGCAACCGGCGTATCGCTGTTGTTTTGTTTGGGATTATTCGACAGTTATAGAGTAAACATCTAAACTTTAGTATCTGGCGCATCGCTGTTGCTTCGTTTAGATTTTATTCAACCCTTATCCAGCTTAGAATAAGCTTTGATCGGCTGTTATCTATACTTCATTATCGGATCTGGTATAGCCGTTTAGATCTATTCTAAGTGTTGCTCTGCTTAGCTTGTTAGGTTACGTTTTAGTAATCTTACTCTGCTTTGCATCGGAATCGGCTGATCTAGCCGACTCTCTATCATAGATCGGAATTCATTGCCGATCTGGTATTCATCGTCAAATCAGAAACCCAGCCGATTTCATTGTGTTATTAACGTCCGATTTTCCTTGTCGATCAACAGGTTAGATTGACTGGCACGCCCTGCATCGTCGGTCACAACCGATTTCGTGTGCTAGCACGTGAAGGTCTTTCCCGATTTTTGCGTCAATACACTTTTGGCACGCCCAGTGGGACCAGACAACTTCAATCATGTCAAAGAAGGAAGGTGGTCGTTTTGACATTGGGAATCAGAATGTCATTGATACTACTAAAGAAGATCTTAGTGACGAACAGAAGGCTGAAGTGGCAAGAGCAGTTGAAGATTTTGAACTTTTATGCTTAAAGTCATTCAGTACTACTAAACGAGGCCATGCTATCAAGAAAACTGACTTTCCATTGCGCCTCGTGAAGTCAAAATAGCTGAGACACCTGGAATGATGCATGAGATGATAAATGAAGCAACCCATCATGCTTTTGCAAATCAAGGCAAAGTCTTGGGTAATGAATTAGATAACCAAGTGATTCGCTTATTGCGTGATGGTGATCTTCAATTTAAAGGCCCAGCATATCAACAACTTCCTTCGTTTGAAGTTGATACCTCAGCAAAGGATGTTCAGGCAAGGGCTGCAAAACATGCATTTTCTCAGGTGTTCAATGGCTCAACATCCGATCAGCCGATCGGACAGATGCAATCGGCATCAAGGCCGATTATGCAAGGAAGTTTTCCAGCAACAACATCATTGGTTATGCCTCAAATTCAGATCCCAACAAACAGCTCAACAGTTTTTACCACATCATCGCCGATACCATTGGCGTCAAAGGGAGTAGACATTTTCAAGGGATATGATCCTAAAACTGGGTTGGGGATGCCTCCTGAATATTTCGTGACCTCTCCTAAATCAAATCAGAAGACTCAACCTAAGGAGCCAAAGATGGCCTGGGTACCGCATACTGATGGGATTAATTGGGTTTTAATTGATGAGAAGGGAATCATACACCAAGTATGGACTCCAAGACTAGAATCGGCAAAATCACCTAATATGAATATGCCGAATCAGTCAGAGTCACATGGTACTATGACAGCTATGGAGGTTTATCGCAATACCCAACATCAAGGTCAGGGTCAGATGTCCAATCAAAATACGTCTTCAGGACATATGATTGGTCAGCCAGAACCATCTGGGCAGAATGAATCGGCACCAAAGGGATATGTAAGGCCGATTTAGCCAAGTCAAGAGATAGAGAGAGTGCATCAACCAGTACAAGAAATAGCACAGGGAGCAAATCAAGTGGATTGGGCAGCTCAAATTGCTGAAATTATGCAAAATCAGTTTGGATTGAAGCCCAAGACTCAACATGTGATGTATAGAACTCCCTATCCACCTGCTTATGATTCGCTACATTATCCTCATCGTTACAATATCCCTGATTTTACTAAGTTTTCTGGTAATGATGATATCTCCACTATTGAGCATGTTAATAGATTTTTGGTGCAATGTGGAGAGGCTGCTGCTACTGATGCATTAAGGGTCCGATTATTTTCAAGTTCTTTATCTGGACTGGCTTTTTCATGGTTTATGACATTGCTAGCAAATTCAATTATCTACTGGTCTGACCTAGAAAAGCAATTTCATCAATATTTCTTTGCTGGTGTTCAAGAGAAGACCATTACTGATTTGACAAGCTTGAAGCAAAGGAATGATGAATCGGTAGCAAACTTCATTTGGAGAATCAGGGAGACAAAAAATAGATGCTATGGATTGAACTTAACAGATATCCAATTGGCACAGTTGGCATTTGATGGTTTACTTCCTTATTTCAAAGAAAAGTATGATTCTCAGGAATTTCAAAGCTTGAGCCACATTGTGCAAAGGATGTCAAGGCATGAGAATCGGGTGTATGAACAGAAGCGACCTTATCATAAGAAGGTAAACTTTCTTGGGTATAGTTCCGATTCCGATTTCGATTCCGATGAAGATAAAGAAATCGGCTTAGCAGAGTGGGTAAAAAAATAAGAAGCCGATTGCTTGTCCATTTGGTAAGAAAGAACCAGAAAGATTTGGTTTTGATGTTACCAAGGCTGATAAGATTTTTGATCTGCTACTTAAAGAAGGGATGATCAAATTGTCGGCCAATCACAGTCTTCCATCTGCAGAAGAGCTCAAGAAGATGACATATTTCAAATGGCACAATGCTACTTCTCATAATACCAATGATTGCAAAGTTTTCAGAAACCAATTTCAATCGGCAATTGAGCAAGGGAAGTTGCAATTTGAGATTCCTTCTAAGCCAGTCAAGCCGATGAAGATTGACGGACATCCTTTCCCAGTGAATATGGTAGAGCCAGTTAAGGAAAACGCTTTGCAGACAAAGCTTTTGACATCGGAATCTGCAAAAAAAAAAAGGAGCTGTTGATCCTAGAGTGCAAATTTCTGCTTCTGGTTTAAAAGATGAAGAAAAGATGGAAAAGAATGATTATCCCAGGAAGCTTCAAAGACATGTTACTTCTCATGGGTTGATCAAGAAATATCAACGTCAGCAACAAAGAACAAGGCAGCAAGAGGAAAGGATGTATCGGCATAAGGATCACTGGAGATGTCCTTTTTTCGTTTACTGCTGGGAAGAAGGAATCAAGTTACCATCTCCAGATGATTGCCCAGAGTGCAATGGAGGCTATGGAAGAGATAGGTCATTCAAAAGGCCCCGATTTGAAGATAGGGAGCGCCGGCCGATTATTCGGGATAGGGATGAAGAGTATCGGTGTACTCTAGTTCATGAAAGAATCGGAGGCAGGCAGAGTGTATATGATCGGTTGGGAAATAGACCGATTATGAGCAGAGAGTTGGAAGAGCGTGCTAATAATTTGGTTTCTGATGAAGAGCCTTTGCCAAATTGGGATCGGAATATTCATCGCGAAGCTAAAATACCTCAACCAAGGTGGTGCCCAGATGGAGTTACGAAATCACAGAAAAGGAGGTTACAAAGGCTCCGATTTAATGAAATTCAAGAAGAAAAGTCACGCCAGCTTTTGAGGAATAAGAAGGTGTCATCTAAAGTATGGCGTCCTAAACAACATGATCAAGATGATAATGCGGCCGATGTTAACATGAATTTCATGCTGCCAAGGGAATTCATGGCATCGGCTAGTGATGAAGAAAATTCTGAGATTGAAGAAGCGATGGCTCAATTGAATTTAGAACCAATGCAAGCAACTTTTGAGAAACCAGAAGAAAAAGAACGTGTTCACTTGAAGCCTTTGTTTCTGAAGGGACATGTTGATGGTAAGCCAATGACCAAGATGATGGTTGATGGGGGAGCGGCTGTTAATCTGATGCCATATGTCGTTCTTCGCAAAATCGGCAAAAGTGAAGATGATCTGATCAAAACGGATATGATGCTGAAAGATTATGAAGGGAAGATTTCTCCGGCTCGGGGGGCATTATGCGTGGAGTTGACTATCGGAAGTAAGACTTTGCCTACTACCTTCTTCATAGTCGATGGCAAAGGATCATATAACCTGTTACTGGGGAGAGATTGGATCCATGCTAATTGCTGCATTTTATCAACCATGCATCAATGTTTGGTTCAATGGATTGAGGATACAGTAGAAGTTGTCAAAGCAGATGCGTCATATAGCATAGCCATTGCAGAAGCACAGCCATGGAATTATGAGCAAGTGATGTGTATATCGGGAAGAGCTTTGGATACTTAATTGCTCAGAGTGGCCGATTTCGGTCTACAGCCGATCCAAGCAGTTGGCTCAGAAGAATCGTCCTGATGGATGAGTTTCTTCAAGAAGATGAAGGGAAATTAGGGTATGGCTTCATGTCGGCCAATGTACTAGAGAAAATAGATTTGGGAGATGGTGATAAACCAAGGCCGACGTTTATTAGTGCAAAATTAGATCCTGAGTACAAGAGAGAATTAACCTCTTTATTAAGAGAGTTTAAAGGTTGTTTTGCTTGGGAATACTATGAGATGCCTGGTTTAGACCGATCTATTGTTGAACATCGGTTGCCTATAAAGCCAGGATATCGGCCATATCAGCAAGATTCTCGACGATGTGATCCTAAGATATTACCTGACATAAAGGCCGAGATTACTAAGTTGATTGAAGCAAAATTCATTAGGAAATGCCGATATGCTGAGTGGATTTCTAATGTGGTTCCTGTATATAAAAAGAATGGGAAATTGCGTGTTTGCATTGATTTCAGAAATCTTAATAAGGCGACTTCAATGGATGGATATCCGATGCCTATTGCCGATTTATTGGTTGATGCTGCAGCAGGGCACAAAGTCATAAGCTTCATGGACGGTAATGATGGATATAATCAGATTTTTATGGCTAAAGAAGATATTCATAAAACTGCTTTTCGATGTCCGGGGCATGTTGGTTTATATGAATGGGTAGTCATGACTTTTGGTTTGAAAAATGCTGGTGCTACATATCAACGTGCTAGGAATTATGTTTTCCATGAGCTTATCGGCAAGATTGTTGAAATTTATATTGACGATGTGGTGGTTAAATCGGAAAGCTATAGACAACATTTAGCCGATTTACGCAAGACTCTAGAGTGCACAAGAAGACATGGCTTGAAGATGAATCCGATGAAGTGTGCATTTGGGGTTTCTGCTGGTCAATTTCTGGGATTTATGGTTCATGAAAGGGGGATTGAGATCAGTCAAACTCTGATATGGTTCATTAATCGGCAAGATTAATTTCATTAGGAGATTTATTTCTAATCTCTCTGGGAGGATTAAGCCGTTTACACCCTTATTGAAATTGAAGGCTGATCAGGAGTTTGTCTGGGGAAAGGAGCAGGAAGAGGCTTTGGAACGAATTAAGAGATATTTGGTGTCTCCCCCTGTTTTAGTTCCTCCTCAGAAAAATAAGCCGTTCAAATTATATTTATCGGCTGATGATTCTTCTATCGGATCGGTCCTGATTCAATAGTTTGAAGGAAAAGAGCGTGTTATCTACTTTGTGAGTAGAAGGCTTTTGGATGCAGAGACAAGGTATTCTCCGGTTGAAAAGTTATGCTTATGTCTATACTTTTCCTGTACCAAGCTCAGACATTATTTGCTATCGGCTGAATGTGTGGTTGTTAGTAAAGATGATGTCATAAAATACATGCTGTCATTGCCGATTTTAAATGGTAGAATCGGAAAGTGGATTTTGGCTCTTTCGGAGTTTAATTTACGTTTTGAATCATTGAAAGCAGTCAAAGGGCAAGTACTGGCTGATTTTGTCACTCATCATTGTGGTCCAGACATTGGGTTGGTAGAACTTGCTCCATGGACTTTATTTTTTGATGGATCTTCTTATGGAGTTGGCTCTGGAATCGGAATTGTGTTGATCTCGCCTCGGGGGGCAAGCTTTGAATTCTCTTTTCCGATTGAGAAAGAAGCCACCAATAATCAAGCAGAATATCGGGCTGTTCTTAAAGGTATCAAACAACTCAAAGAGATTAAGGTCGATGCTATTGAAATATTTGGAGATTCTCTATTGGTAGTAAAGCAATTGATTGGTGAATATGAATGCAACGATGATATTTTGAGGATATATCATGATGAATGTCTCCAGTTGTTAAGAGAATTCAGACTTGTTAAGATTGAGCATATTCCCAAATGTCATAATGAAGAGGCTAACCGATTGGCTCAAGGGGCATCTGGTTATCGTCCGATCAGAGAAATTTCAAGTTTGGGGTTAGAAGATTCCGATTGGAGAAAAAGGATTTATGAATATTTGAAAGATCCATCGAAAAAAGTTGAAAGGAAGATAAGGATTCAGGCAGTGAAATATGTTATACTCGAAGATGATCTATATTATCGGACGATTGATGGAGTTCTTCTCAAATGTATTGGATCGGAAGAAGCTAAGGTATTAATGGGAGAAATCCATGAAGGAGTATGTGGGGCACATCAATCGGCTTTCAAGATGAAATGGATGATCAGGAGGAATGGATATTTTTGGCCTACAATTCTTGAAGATTGTTTCAAATATTACAAGGGATGTCAGGATTGTCAGCGATTTGGGAATGTTCAAAGGGCTCCTGCATCTGCTATGAATCCGATTTTAAAGCCTTGGCCTTTTCGAGGATGGGGAATTGATTTAATCGGACAAATTAATCCTGCATCGAGTAAATGACATAAGTTTGTGTTAGTGGCGACTGATTATTTTACTAAATGGGTTGAAGCAATTCCTTTGAAGATTGTGTCATCGGCTAATATGGTGGATTTTGTTAAAGAGCATATTATCTATCGGTTTGGTATTTCTCAAACAATTACAACCGATCAGGGAACTATGTTTACTTTAGGGGAATTTGGAGAGTTTGCTGAAAGCATGGGGATTAAAATATTAAATTCTTCTCCTTATTATGCTCAATCTAATGGTCAGGCAGAAGCTTCTAACAAAAGCGTGATTAAGTTAATAAAGAGAAAGATTGATGAATTTCGTAGAAGATGGCATGCAGTGCTCCATGAGGCGTTATGGTCATATCGGATGGCTTGTCATGGTGCGATTAAAATGTCACCTTATCAATTAGTTTATGGACATGAGGCTGTGTTGCCCTGGGAGTTGAAAATCGGCTCTAGACGTGTTGAGCTTCAAAATAAGTTGATGGCCGATGAATATTCGATTATTATGAAGGATGAGTTGGAAGATTTAACTCAATACCGTTTGAAAGCCCTTGAGAATCTAGAGGCTAATAAAGAGCGTATTGCTAGATGTTATAACAAGAAGGTCAAAGTTAAGGAATTTTCTCAGGGAGAATTGGTGTGGAAGTTAATTTTGCCGATTGGATCTAAAGATTCTAAATTTGGTAAATGGTCTCCAACTTGGGAAGGTCCGTATCGAATAAACCGGTGTGCTCCAGGCAATGCGTATATATTGGAGACTTTAGAAGGAGAAGAATTTCCTCGAGCTTTGAATGGAAAATACTTGAAAAAATATTATCCCAGTATTTGGGTTGATGCATGAGTCGATTTTTGAGAAGAATCGGAAAAGATCATAGCCGATACAAAGTATAGCCTCCAGCAGAAAAAATAAGTGAAAGAAGTGCGTGCAAATTAGAGAATTACATATCCAAGGTTACATGGCCGATGCGGTATGCATCGCCCTTAGGACAAAAATATAAAACATTATAGAGTGTTCAGAAAGTTCTGAATTGATTGAATGGTTTGCATGCGGGATTCATGGTGCTCATGGTTCTCTATGATTTGATTTCTAGAATCGATAGAAACATGAATCTGGCTAATTTTGGCTTCAGACCTGGATATAGACTGGTTGATTGTGTTAATTTCTCTCCAGAGTCGATCCCTTCTGCTCTGTAGGTGGATGAGTCAGGATTGTTCTCTGTTCAAGGTGTCCTCGAGGTTATGGATTTGGCGTTGAATCCTGGATATATCATTGCCTGGAGATTCTTGGCTATGGATGAAAGAAGACACTGAGGTAAGACCTTCAGGAAGTAAGTTCATAATTTCATATTTGTGGGTAGCCAAGAAAAGCCGATGGTTTGAAGAAAAGGGAGCGCCAGATTGAAGCTGAGTGATGATGAGCTCCAGTGATTGTTGAACCTGAAAGTTGGAAAGATTAGTTTGCTTTAATCAATAGTGAGGTGAAGAAAGAGAACTATTCTGTACCTCATTGGATGAAGATGCCATGTTTGAATAGCAAGAGAGGAGATATGATGGATTCTACGTATAGTTCTATTTATAGGCAAAAGGATCTACCTACTCGATTCAGAGCATTCAATTTTTGATATAAATGAGTGCAAGGACCAATGCATTTTGGTCAAAAGTTGCTATCTTCAGAAGATTCGCTGTAAAAGCTGATCATATTGATTAAAGGTAATAGACACTTTTCATACTTGGCAAAAATCGGACAGAAGATAGGTCAAAGATTTGTACATGCAGAATAGTTTGGTAACCTCAATAAATGCATTACAAAAGATATCATTGGCAAAGGTTTACAACGATTCAAGGAAATCTTGGATCGCTTTGATCGCACGCAGGCGAATAGCATCTACATCGGAAATGGCTTTCCGATCTTCATCAGTCGAGCCCTCAATCGGCTTCAAGTTCTCCTTAAGGTGATCAACCTTTTGAATAAGGGTTTGCTTATTCTGTTCGAAGGTTGTCAAGGCCCCAGGGATCTGCTGCAGGTCGGCTTCCACAGTTTGCAGTTCTGCGTCAATCTTGGCTATGGCTTGCATATGAGCTTCACGCCTAGACTTCAAATCGGATATGGTCTTTTCTAAGGTTTCCTGAGTTTGCTTTAGGTTTCCGATTTGGTTGTCTATGCCTTCAATATCCGATTTAATTTGCTCCTGGTCCTTAGAAAATTTTTCAAATTCAGCTCGATCGGATAGTCTCTTTTGGGCTTTTGTCACCTCGTAATAGTTGAATTCTATGAAGGCAGCTGGGAAGAGAGCTTCCTCGACTGACTCAGGTATTTGACCTTGCAAGTGTTTGAAAGCTTATCGGACAGGATCGGCGTTCTTTACAAGTTGTCCGATTTCAATGTTCAGAAGACTTAGTATTTCTTCGAGGTGAAGTTTGATCAGATCGGAGCTTGGAGCCGATTCTGCTGTAGAAGGACCAGCTAGTTCTGCTGCAAGAGCACTGGGGGTCGAAGAATCTTGTGCCTAAGAAAGAAAAGTGAAAATCGGATATTGTCTTCTCCTATTTTTTTTTAAAAAAAAGGGGAAACGAAGAAAGAAGGAATTACCTGCTTCAAGTTGACTTCATCAAACTAGGACGGTTGAGGAGTTGGAAGGTCGATTGCAGTTCCGATAGCAGCAATTGTCGTTCGTTCCTGGTACAAAGATTCAGATGTGAAGAATGTGATAGATTAACTTTCGCAAATAAATAAAGACATAATAATCGTTCTTACGATGGATTCTTGGGCCGATTCTGGGGCTTGGATTGGTTGAACGGCGCTCGACGGAGGAATCAGCGGTGAAGAGGAAGTTGGGGCAGTTCCCATTTGACCTGATTGTTCATGAGTCTGGGGAGGTGCCTGTATATGCATGAAATTAGCTCGAAAAGCAAAGGAATTGCAACAAATCAGAAATAATTTTACCTGTTCCGATGCAATTGCTATTGTTATGTCCGATGAGTTTTCTTGAGTCGGATTTGATGTGCCTATCTCAGGAATTGATGGGCCGCCAGTGTCCGAGCGTATTTTTGATATACGTCGTGCTGCTTCTGAAGCTAAAATCTTTCGAGCAACTTTAAGAATTTTCCTTGAAGTTGTTTTTGTTAATGCCAGATGGCGTTTTTCTCCGATTCTTGAAGGTACGACTGGTGACTCCGATGGCTTGATTTCTTCTTGGCTGATCATGGAAGAAGAAGTTTCTTGAGCCTTTTTCTTTGGCTGTTTGGAGGAGCTGGTGCCTTGTTGCTTGGATGGGCGAGTGCTCTTGGCCGATTTCTTATTCCGGCCAGTAATGATATCCGTCACGGATGGGCTGGGGTTTCCGATGTGAGGATGGTCCGAGGAAGGCATATACTCAATCGGACGGCCGCTGTTGCTGACAGAAGGAGGGTTGATGGCCACATCCTGCAATTGGATGAAGGGTTAGGTTTGAAGTGATTAATAATTGAAAAGACCAAAGTTAGAAATTTCTTACTTGATCATTGATTTCAAAATCAGGGTTGAGAAGCAGGCTGTAGTCCTGAGCAGGTTGACAGAAGAGATGATTCCTCTATTCTTGCCACCAAGTTTTGAATGAAGCTGTGGTGAAGCTAGAGAATCTCCAGGAGGATAGATCTATGATTTCTTGGGAGGGTGACAAGCTCTTTAATCTCTCATACGCCAAGCTTGAAGGGATGATTTTCCTAGGCTTCACCAAGTTGGCTATATAAATAGAAATCGGCCCTTGGCCGAATCCGAGTTGATGAGAGGCCACCGCGGGGTGATAATATTCGAAGGATTGGTGTTTCTTCCCCAAAAAGACATCAACTGGAAGTATCTGAGGAGTAATGATCTCTTTAAAGATTTTCTGACAATCACTGTCTGTTCCGATGTTGTAAAATCGGAATTGAGTTGGAAGCTCGAAGTGATCTTCAGAATCGTCATATACATACCAAGGCATGGAGTCTTCTTTGAGACCATTGTAGAAGCCTCTGAAGTATTCAACAGTGCGAGTTGAGGGGATACGATCACCAGCAAAACTCGAGGCAGCTTCACCAAAAGACATGCAATGCCGTTCATCAGGATCTGCCTCATTTAATTGATCGGTGGGGAATGTTTTGTTGGTCACGGAGTCATTCACGAGTTTCTGCATGTGCATATTCAACCAAAGGTTGATGAACCACCAGGGGCCTCCAAGATGTCCGATCTGTTGCCTGGTTTTCAGTCGGATAGATACCTCATGAAGAAGTCTGTATACTGATCCGAGGAGATGTTTTCCGATTGGGATGCTATTTCCTGAAGCCAAGTGTTCGGCCAATCGGAGATAATGAATTGCTGGGCCTACTGTTTTTCCGCAAAAGACAAAATGCTCCAGCCACATATTGAGGAAAGCAGAATGCTCTCGGGCATCCACCGTTCCTGATGTCTTCGAATACTTCTCGATGTATCGTTTTCAACCTCCTATTTGCTTAGTGTCAATTTTATGAGTGGCTCTGGATGGAAGTTGGAAAGTAGTGTCCAATGCCGATATGTTCAAGCCTGTGAGCATCAGTACATCGGCCAATGTGGGAGTCATCGGACCGTGACAAAAAAGGAAGGCATTCAAAGCATCGGACCAGAAGTAAGAGGCAGCAATTAACAGTGGCTCATTCCGATCCATGTCGGCTAAAGAGAGGGCGATACACTGGCGTAGGTCATAAGATTCCCACTCGTCTCCTTTGGATATGGCAACTCTCTTGTACCATGTTTTCCATCCAGCAGGGAGAGTTGGCCAAGATCTAAAGGCATTGCTCCAGTCCTGTTCTGATTCAAATGACTTATAGGGGAGTCTTTGTGTCTCTTGGTTGATGAAATCAATAGGATCTGGAGAGCCTACTAGGCCTAATATGGCGAGGCCTGGCTTATCTGCTACAGGGATGATGATGCTATCGCGGAGGGCCTAAAAGAGATACGTTATTAAAGTAAAAATAGATCTAGCAAGAACAGGATAAGTCTAGATCTAAAGGCTGGATGATGGCTTACCTCAGGGATTTCTGAGAGAGATGCCATGGAAGAAGGTTGCCGAAGTCTTCGGGAGTTGATCCTTGCTGAAGGGTATTTGCGCTCGATGATCCAAGGTCAGGGAGCAGAGGAAGACGAAGCGGCGGCGGCTGAGGGAAGAAGATGAATGAGGAAGACGAAAGGGTTGGCCTTATATAGGTTTTGCTAAAGGTAAAAGAGGAAAGAGAGGATGTTTTGACCTAAAATGTTTGACCTAAAGGATAACGATCAAATAGTTTCGAGTCAGAATCGGATTGTTCCGCGAAACTAGGGGGGCATGTGTTGACACCGGATTTTAACAGGTCACATCGGTACCAAAAATGGAGCAGACGTACAGGATCGGAATCAAAGTCTGGGAAATGGAGCAGATCAAATCGGAATCGGAGTCCGAGAGGAAGAGCAGTTTGAATCAGAGTCAGAGTCTGATGAGAGTCAAAATCGGAGAAGAGGATGATGACATGTAGGAGTCCTGGGAGGTTACCAGGTTAAGCTTATAGAAGGACCGAAATAAAGAGTCGGTTATTCTTTTATAGAGTCTGAGTCGTAAACGGTTGTAAGAAAGACCTTTTCTTTTGCGTTAAGTAAGTTTGTCATATACGTTTAGGAGTCATAGTTATCAGGGTATAAATATCGACCCTGCGTGGTCATAGAAGTGGGTACACACCAACATCAAACAAACCTTTACACTTTTTCGCATTTTACATACATTTGTCGGCGACTTCGTCTTTCTTTTTTGCGAGTTCTTTTGGGCACGTCGAGGGTGATCAGATCTCAAGGCTTGCCTGTAAGTCCCGTATTACTGAGTAAGATCCAAGCCTTAGCAACCGGCGTATCGCTGTTGTTTCGTTTGGGATTATTCGACAGTTATCGAGTAAACATCTAAGCTTTAGTATTTGGCGCATCGCTGTTGCTTCGTTTAGATTTTATTCAACCCTTATCCAGCTTAGAAGAACCTTTGAACGGCTGCTATCTATACTTCATTATCGGATCTGGTATAGCCGTTTAGATCTATTCTAGGTGTTGCTCTGCTTAGCTTGTTAGGTTACGTTTTAGTAATCTTACTCTGCTTTGCATCGGAATCGGCTGATCTAGCCGACTCTCTATCATAGATCGGAATTCAATGCCGATCTAGTATTCATCGTCAAATCGGAAACCCAGCCGATTTCATTGTGTTATTAACGTCCGATTTTCCTTGTGAATCAACATGTTAGATTGACTGGCACGCCCTGCATCATCGGTCACAGCCGATTTCGTGTGCTAGCACGTGAAGGTCTTTCCCGATTTTTGCGTCAACAGAATCATTGTCCAAAGCCTACGTACATCGAAGGGCATAAGCTCAGGAAGACTCCAGAAGACTTGGGGAAAAAGGAGACCACGAGGTGAGCTAGGAAGAGGCCATGCTGGCTAGCCCAGTGTGTCCCTAGCCGGCCGACCCAGGCCCTTTTTGGGTCAGCTCGCCCTCCCCTTTGACATAGGGTTTCTCCGCTATAAAAGGACTTCATGTCTAAGGTTTCGAGAGAGTCACAATTCACCATATGATGCCGAGGAGCAGAGAAGCTAGAGGGATACCTTTTGAAGAGCCAAGGGTCGTGAGTGTTGTCTAGGGATCGACCTACCCGACGTGGGAAGCTTGCAAAGAAGACCACGTCGGAGTTCTAGAGCTAGGATCAGCAAGATCGAGGAAGGGCCCCGGTTGTGATCTTGTGATGTGTAATCATTCATGTTGAAGTTATTTGTATTTGTATTTCCGTAGAGATCGAGTATCTTCTGGGTTGGCACTCAGGAGTATCCACTTTTAATGATTTCGTTCTTGCTTTGGGCGTGCTTAGTCTAATATCTATTCTTGACATAGGTTGCTTAGGATGTTCTTATAGCCATGATGGCTAGAGATTCATGCTGAGACTACCAAAGGGGTTCGACATGTTCTACATGCTTGAGGGTTCCTAGACCGAAGATGAGCATCGTGACCGGGTGTAATCCTTGTGTAAGATGGGAATTCTTGGAGGTTTCATTGAAGGTCATGATTTAAAGATGCTTTAATTGAGATATACATCTACCACTTCACTTTATCTAGCTTTAACTACAACATATGTATGATCTAGGTGACCTAGATTGGTTACCTCTGACTCTTTCTTGCTACCTTCGGTGTTTGGCCTTTTAGTAGATTAGATCCATTTTCACCATATCACAAACCTTGGTTTCGTGGATTAATAAACCTTGGGGGTACTCTTAAGGGAAAGGCTACGAATGATGATTCGTGTGCTTGCGCTACGGAAGTGGCATGTCTATAGGCTGTCAACAAGCTTTTCTAGAGCCATTGCTGGGGAACAATCGATTTAGATTGAATTTATCTTGCATGCATAGATATTTATTTTCTTGATTTTTGTTTATTTTTAGATCTCTTACTTTTATTCTGACCCTAAATTGATCTAATCCACATAAAAAATATATCTTTAAACTAGGTTTTGTTTACTTCTATCGTTTTCTTTTCGATCTTGTATATATTTTGCATTCAATAACCCTAACAGGAGATGGACGACAACCTCTCCAACAAACCAAATTTTTTTTGGATGATCCGGAAAAACTTTACAGGCAAAGACTATGCGAAGCACAAGCAAAGAAGTTGGAGCAGGTAGATCTGAAAGACGAAGCCGACGGATCATCATCTACACACCAATCAACTCCACCACCAAGCCTCAAGAGGGAGGCACCACCACTAGAGATGGCGCTACTAGAGGAACGCACGATCGACGAGCTATACATCCTAGATATTTGAGATTTGCCGATCCAAGACCTCAACAACATCGGAGTTTCATTCGAGATCAAGACTTCAACCATCCAGATGGTGCAAAGAACGCCCTTTACTTGTAAAGAAGATGCAACCCTTCACCGTAAAGCATTCACTCAACTATGCCGCACCTGCTTCGACATGTAAGGGATGACTCAAGATCAAATGAGAGCAAGGCCTTTTCTGTTCTCTCTACTCGGGAGAGCACTTCAATGGTTTCATTCTCTATTGCGGGATACATCGCAAAATTGTGAGTCTTTGATGAAGGCCTTCATGAGAGAATTCTATTCTTCGAGCAAGACTCAAATTTTGCACAACAATATCTCTACATTCACGCAACCCATAGGTGCCATCAACGGTGTTTTGCAAGTGGACTATGAAGAAGTACTAGAAGGGAAGATCGATTCACTCATGAGAAGGTTGGAGAAGATGGAGGTGGACAAGAAGGCAGCCCATCCTATTGATTTGAAGGCGGCTGAAGCAAGGTCTACATGCCAGAGTACGACCACGTCCCAAAGAATTGTCCAGAGGAAGCCAAGATGCTCGACTACATGAAGAAGGGGGAATGGTTCCCATCATCCAACTTCCGCTACGGGCAAGGTATACCTCAATTTAATGCAAGTTCGTCCATTCAGAACTCGGTGCCTCTTTTATACAATTGAGGGAGTTCATGGTGGAGCAAAGCAAGATCACAAGGACACCTTCACCAACTTCAAGGCTATGCACAAGATTATAGAAAACATTGACGGCAAGGTGACGGACGTTGGGAGCTCTAACCATCAAGTGGTCGACATGATGAAGATGCTAGAGACGCAAGTGACTTAAGTTATCGGGCACCAACCTGGTAATGATGGAAGACTACCCAAGTAACCTCAAGGACTGGAGACGGCAAAAGCTATTCAAACTCACTCGGGGAAGGAGACCGAAGAACCTGAATATTCAGTCAGGGCAAGGAAGTCGAAAGCAAGTGTCGAAGCAGAGATGACAACCAAGGAGAAGGTGCCTACTTCGACGCTGGAGATAGTCATCGAAGAGCCGGAATTTGAGATGATCAACAACGATACAAGGATTCTTCCACCAAGACCGCGGTACAAGAAAGGGAAAATTGATGCGCATTTCTAGAAATCTGTTGAAGTGGTTCGCAGGTTGAACATAAACATGTCACTCTTGGACACACTACTACACAAATCATTTTTTGTGGTGATTTTTTTTCTATTTTGAAGTGATGCGCATCATCTCCTCCGATCGTCGCCGCTCAGGTCCATGGCGAAGCTGGCTCGGCCCCTGGACGCACCGCCACTCCAACCGGCTACCGAACCACATGGGCTCCTGACACTCTAGCAGGGCCCTGACCTATGTCGACTCTCCACCCACTATCATTCTAGTTTGGAGTTTCACTTTCTAGCCATGCATAGGTCAACCAACGAACAAGAACAGATAGAGATGAGGGAGAACTGACACGTGGACTTTACCTTAAAAAGGTCAAATTTGGAGTTTCACTTTCTTTCTCTTTCCTCTAAGTTGTAAATGACTATTACGGGGCTATTTGGATCCATGGCCAAATGGCAAATGACATTCATTTTGCTATTTTTTTGCCATTTGCCTCCAAGCACCCCCGTGGCAAAAGGTCAAATGATAAAAATAGATAGCAAAAATCTCTTGCCATCAAAGGGTGGCAAAACTTGGCAAAAACTTATCAAGTAAAGTGCCACACCCCTTCTTTCCTCCCTAGCCTTTCGCTTTTTGCCAATAGTTTTGGCATTGGATCCAAACACCCCTAATGGCAAAACTTTTGCCCCCTTTTCTTGAGGGCAAAAGTATTGCTCTTTTTTTCCTCTTGCCCATGGATCCAAACGACCCCTATATTACTCAAAGTATTTAACAACAATTATCCAAATTTTAATAGTGTCCGGCAGCAAAAGAAAATTAAATAATCTCTATCAGTGAAGATCAACATTGAAAGTTGTTCACCAGCAAAATTACCTCTGTTTTGTTGCGGCACAATTTGGCACACTATTCTAAGCATTGGAGTTAGGCCAGTCTCAACGTGGTGTTTCATGGGAGTGTCATGGACATTAAATTCACTTCCATATTAGCAGTTTTGCTGACATGGGAGAGTAATTATGAGGAGGAGTTTCATGGGATGTGAGAGGAGTTTCATTCCCATGAAACTCTTGTGATAGAGATACCTGTTTTCCAGTCTAGGTAACTATATCTATGAAACTCCCACTGAGACTAGCCTAAGTTCGTCTCTAACTCTAACTTACCATTGACCACCAAATTTAAAGGCTCTACATTGTGAAGTTTACCCAGTGAAAAAAAGTTAACATGGTGTGAAAGTCCACGACCTAGGTCATTCTCATTGGAAGTTTTATTAACACAATTATATAGAGTGACCCATCAACAAAAAGTATTTAAAACTAGGACGAAACACCCCCTCGCAATACATATTTTCACCTATTGTTTGCTAGGTTACATGAAGACACAAGCTGTCTAAGTAACTCTATAGACAAGGTTTTATCCCTACGAAACTCATTTAATCTCTCTTCATTAATACACTACCATAAAAAAGAAGCATTGAAAGATCATATATTCTTAGAGGTTCATTCCATCCATATCAACATTTTTTTCCAAAAATAAAAATTGGAAAGAGGTACCGCTGTTTGACTCCTGTATGGTTTTATCACTTCGACTTGGTTGAATTATAGCATCAAGAAGGATGCATCATTTTTCTTTCTATGCTACGTGTTCAAGAATAAAAAATCTAAGGGTAAGGGGACAGAAATATTTAGAGCATGTTTGGTTTGTGCCCCAATTTGCCCACCAAAATTTTGTGATGACCAAAATGGTGGTAATGCCAAATCTTTGGCAATATTATGTTTCGATGGCAACCATACCAATTTTTACCAAACCCTTACTATGGCATGTAGGACCCACATATTATTATTATTACTACATTGAAATATAGTCAAGTGACATCTTATTTGATAAGTTTAATTGCAAGGAACATAGATGTGAAATCTGATTGTAAATTAGATTAATCATTCAAAAGATATTAGCTTTTGAGTATTATGGATCAAAGAATTTCGTGATCTGTGCAACTAGTGAAGCAGTACGAGACTATACTTTTGACATGCACACTTGCTTTGGAATTTCTGAAATAGGCCTCAGATGGGCCTGCTTTTCTGCATTAAATGCTACAAATAATTAGCTGCACGTGCATGTGTATGATTATTACATTTGTACGAGGAAGTCGGATACTAAACCAAAAGAACAAGTCACACAAACTCACAGACAAGATCACATCAAATGTGCACACGCAGGTGCCGCTTATGTCTAGTTGATATAAATATTCCCACACACAATATGCAATCGCATGGTGCTACCAAGCAAATGTAGTGGTGGGTCCTACCATCATTAATGCTTTTTGGAGGTACAGCTGCAGCTTCAACCAATAAGAATAGGAGAAGTGCTCATGCGCATGCTTCAGTCGGCGACTGAGGACTCGCCGGCCTCCTCTCTCTTCTACTCTCATGTGTCCCTTTAGTCGCCTACTCACTCAGCATTATAATTGTAAGGAAAATGGCCCTAGGCCATAGTTTGTGATTTTGACGATTGATTAACAACATAACCAATGGGACTAACAATTTGCCTAGATGATACTTATAGATGGTTTTAGGTCTCAAGGATATTTTGGAAGTCATCCAAATGCTCATATAATCAATATCCAAACAATGGTTATCCAAATTGAAGCCATCCAATTCACGTGGAAAAGTGTCCTATGAAGGGTACAACCGTGACTTGCTACTCATGCCATGAAGAAGGCCACAAGTCCTATGAGTGTAAGAAGAAGAAGGAGGAGGAGGAGGAGAAGATCACTCCCAACACCAAGCCCTATTTGAAGGTTGACAAAGGTGAAGAGCACTCCGTACCTACTCAAGAAGAAAGACAACAAGGTGGTGGCTCCTTGCTCAACAAGCAAAGAAAGGGGTGGAACCAACCTATTTAGGTGCCCAAGGAGATCATTGCCACCATGAAGGTCTCCAAGAAGGTTTGGGTTCCAAAGGCGACATAGAGTCTGCGGGACTCGGGAGGATTTGGAGGCTTGGCCACAAGAGAAGAGCAATTCAAGCAAAGAGGCAAGCTTATCAAGTTTTAGAGTATATTGGAAATTATGGTAAATCCTATACCCAAATCCTCCCAAGGTAACATAGGTAACTAGATTTAAATTCATGCAATTTCAATTAGCATTTAGTTCCTTCACATGTCTAGGATTGCATGATCATATCTTAATTCTTTTGCATTACCTAGCTTTCTTCCATATGGCAAGTTGCTTGTGCTTCTCTCTAACCCTTGAGTAACTTGCATGGTTTATTAGTGTAGGAAAATGGCACATAGAGCTTTATTTCATATATCATGTGTGCCAAAGTTACAAGCTATAGGATACTTTCCAATGTCGTTATTGACTAGTGCATGTCTCTCACAAGTAATTTGTTTGCTTGTGTGCACAAAGTAATTTGTTTGCTTGTGTGCACACATCTAGGGGGAGCTATCTTATGGTTTGTGATTCTGAGACTAACCTATTTTGCAAGCCCATCATGTGTGTAGTCTCATTTTGGAACGATCCCTGGAGATATGCAAGGCTTAATCTTCAAGCGATATAATCGCCAAGTGCAACACCTAGGTTGTGGGAGTGCCTTGGAAGTTTGTATTACCTGTTCCTTGTGTGGAAACATTGACTAAGTGAATCAATCTTGATCTTTGTGGTCGATTGAGGGAGGAAGCGAGTTGAAAGAGACTCCACCCTTTGTGGGTTACCTCAACGGAGACGTAGCGCTCCCTTGTGAGTGAACTACAGGAACAAATCCTTGTCTCTGTTAGCTTTATTGTTTTCATACTTGCTGATTTGCTCATATATACTCATATTTACTTGCTACGAATCGATCTATCTATTTACAAGTTTTCGTTGTGGTAGATCATAGTTACAAGCTTATAGACACCAGTTGTTATTTTTTTATTCAAGTGGAATCGTAAAAAAGTGCTTAGTTTTTGAATCTCGAGATAAGTTGTTCATCTTCACTTGGACTTCCGATATTGAGCCGGATCATCCAGTCACCGGAAGGTCCTACACTATATCAGAAGATCCGTTCTAATCATCTTTTGCTTGAAGAAACTTTTCATGTTTTTAGGTACACCTATTCCCCCCTCTAGGCATCTACCTGATCCTCTCAACCAGCACCCCAACATGGGACCATCCATCTCGGGTGGGGTGGTGAAAATCAATGTGCAAATCCACCATCAGTGGGGGGAGGCATCCTCCACTACTACAATGGACCACTGTAATGACGTGCAAAATGACACCGTAATGACGGGCATCTCGTCTGTTATTAAGTTGACGTCATTGGAGTGGCGCCATTGCAATGTCGGCCAATGCGTCCGTTATTAGAAATAGCCACTGCAATGACGGGCAGGATAACGTCATCGCGCCCGTTATTACAAATGTCACTGCAATAACGGACATATGATGTCATCACTGTAATAACGGGCGGATGATGTCATCATATGCGTTATTGTAGTGCCCAATTTCATTGACGCCAAAATACACCAAAAAATAAAAAAATACATTTAATCGGGGGAGGCCCCCACTGGTCAGCCACCACCATACTCTCACCCAAGCAATCACGTTTATGAAGAAATTTGCGACTCGACGGTAGCGGGATTCGAACCCGCGACCTCGCCCTCACACACAACCCCTTCTACCACTACACCACACACTCACTTATGTCTACTATCCATTTTCTTTCCCCACATATTATACTCACCCGAGTGTAAATCATTTATTTGAGGCTCTAAACGAATTGAAATTAAAAACTTATCAAATACAAAGTTTCACAACTTTTTGAGATATACAACTTTCATTTTGATAGTTTCTATGCTAAAAAAAAGTTTTGATAGTTTCTCCATCCAACGTCGTTTACAAAATTTGAATTTCAAATTTGAATTCTTTTAAACCTAGTTTTCGTCTACTAGATATTAACTATAAAGTTCTGTAACTTTTCAAGATCTACAACTCTTATTTTCTCACTTTCTCCATTTGAGGTCGTTCGAAAAATTCAAATTTTAAATTTGATAAACCTAGTGCTTGATTTTTTATAACGGACGTAGTGACGTCAGCCACTCACCGTTATTGAAAATGGTTTGTAATAACGGACACATTATGTCACCTCTCGTTTGTGCATTTTTAGTAACGGGTGGGTGACGTGACCTCTAAAGTTAGCCCTAGCCTTGATTTTTAACAACGGACGGTGATGACATCAGCCGCATCCGTTATTAAAGATTGTATTTGTAATAACGGCCCATGATAATGTCAGAAGTGATACCATTATTAAAAATAGTATTAGTAATAACGGACAATGATGATGTCAGCGACGTATGTTATTATTGTGAACCATCGATTTCTAATAACGGATGCGATGATGACATCATGGTTGCCCGTTATTGTAATGGTCACAGCAATGACGCTACCACTGATGATATCAGCAACGATACACTGCAATGACATTTTTTTTGTACCCGTTAGTACTGAAAAAAAGAGCAGGGTCATTACAAATGATTTGTGTAGTGGTGCTCATCTCCTAGGACCGTCACTCCCATTCTCTTCAGGCAAGTCCATGATCTAGCTTTAGCAGAGACACCAGCTGAACCTACAACATCATCTGGGATCTTTGCTTCATCATTGAGAAGAACCTTACAGACTACCCTGGCATTGTTCGTAGAGTCATACCAATAACAGAGAAGTCCAAACCCAGCAATAGCTTTGGCAATGGCACTATTGCTTCTAGCGTCATTCCAAAAAAAAAGCATCAGCATCAACCAAACTTCGCGGTCCAAGTCATGGTCCCTCATATGAAATCCATCATCATTGATAGAGGCGGAGTGCCTGATCTTTCGGTGAGTGGAGGTAATTTCGACTTGGACGGAAGTAGACCCTCACGATCCGACTACGACGAGCGAACTCGAGGCACCAATGCAATCGCTGAACCAACTCCCTGAGGTTACCGAACTTGCGGATGCAAGGTCGGCCTGATCACGAAGATCGATCCCTGTTTGCAATCGAAGAACAAACAAGAACAAGAGGCGAGCAATCATAATATCACTCGAAGGTGGAGTCCCAAATTACAGAGGTCAGCGCGTGTTTGCGCGTGATCCGTTTAGCAGAGGCAAATCGTAAAACAAAACTCCGCTTGCAAATGAAAACAGTAGTCTAACTAAATAGAGGGGGCGCAGCCCCTGGCGGCTACAGAAGGGGGACGCCCTAGGGTTGGAAAACCCTAGGCGCCACTAACTGGGCCGCCGCAACCACGGGCCTCCAAGTGGGCTGGTCATCTATTCTCCTGGGCCTTCATTCTTCAGTACCATAATGTAGTTCAACTCTCTGGCGCGTGCCCGCGTAATCGGCCCAAGTGGAGGGAGCTCCTGGGCCTCTAGCGCTGGAGAAGGAGGCGCCTGGACCAGAGGCGCCTGATCTTCTGGCGCCGTGTCTGCTGTCGTCGTACTCGAAGTGACCAGAGGCGCCTGATCTTCTGGCGCCGTGTCTCCTGTCGTCGTACTCGAAGTGTAGTCGATGCCCGCATCATCCTCCCCTTCTTGAAACAAAGTCGTCCTCGACAGCAACTCCTCATCCTCGCCCGCGTATGGTGTCAAATCTGCAACATTAAAACTAGTGGAAACACCAAACTCCGCAAGTAGGTCAAGAATATAAGCATTATCATTAATCTTGGTTAGCACTTTGAAAGGACCAGCGGCGCGAGGCATCAATTTAGAACGGCGTAAAGTAGGAAAGCGATCCTTGCGCAAGTGCAACCAAACCAAATCACTAGGTGCAAAAGTAACATGTTTACGACCTTTACTACTCGCAACCTAATAGCGAGCGTTCGCAGCAGCAATATTTTGATGAGTTTGATCATGCAACGTTATCATGTGCTCAACATGTGCAACAACATCGAAGTGGGGAGCATCGGCAGCATCGGCGGAAAATAAATCAATAAGCGCACGCGGAACATAACCATAAACCACCTCAAAAGGGCACATCTTACGGTTATAAGCAAACTCAACATGAGGCAAACAATCTTCCCATCGTTTTAAGTTCTTGTCTAAAACAGCCCTAAGCATGGTAGACAAAGTTCTATTTACCACCTCAGTCTGCCCATCAGTCTAAGAATGACATGTTGTACTAAACAGCAATTTAGTGCCCAATTTATTCCACAGTGATCTCCAAAAATGACTGAGAAACTTAGCATCACGATCAGAGACAATTGTATTTGGAATGCCATGCAAACGAACAATTTCTCGAAAGAACAATTCAGCAACCATGCTAGCATCATCAGTTTTATGACAAGGTATAAAGTGAGCCATTTTAGAGAAGCGATCAACAACCACAAAAATGCTATCCCTCCCCTTCTTAGTTCTAGGCAGTCCTAAAACAAAATCCATTGAAATATCAAGCCACGGGGACGAAGGGACAGGTAAAGGTATATACAAACCATGGTTGTTCAGACGGGACTTAGCTTTCTGGCACGTAGTACATCGTGCAACATGGCGCTCGACATCACGGCGCATCCGGGGCCAGAAGAAGTGTGCGGACAGTATCTCGTGCGTCTTGAAGACGCCAAAGTGGCCCATGAGGCCACCGCCATGTGCTTCCTGCAACAACAAAAGACGAACCGAGGTCGCTGGAACACACAGCTTGTTAGCTCGAAACAGGAACCCATCCTGCATATGAAATTGACCCCATGGTTTCCTAGTCAAGCAATGAGCAAAAGCATCTCTGAAATCAGCATCAACAACATATTGGTCTTTCATAGTGTGCAAGCCAAAAATTTTGAAGTCTAGTTGTGAAAGCATAGTATACCGGCGAGACAGAGCATCAGCAATGACATTTTCCTTCCCACTCTTGTGTTTAATAATGTATGGAAAAGACTCAATGAATTCAACCCATTTAGCATGACGACGATTCAGATTTGTTTGGGTTCGAATATGTTTTAAAGCTTCATGATCAGAATGGATAATAAACCCACAATGCCACAGGTAATGCTGCCATGTTTGTAAAGTGCGCACGAGAGCATACAGTTCTTTATCATAAGTAGAATAGCGCAAGCTAGGACCACTTAATTTTTTACTAAAGTAAGCAACCGGTTTACCCTCTTGTAACAAAACAGCCCTAAACCAATCTCACTTGCATCGCATTCAAGCTCAAAGATTTTAGTAAAATCAGGCAATTGTAAGACAGGAGCATGTGTGAGCCTATCTTTGAGTGTGCAGAATGCGATCTCCTGTGCATCACTCCAAATGAAGGGCGTGTCTTTCTTTGTAAGCTCGTGCAAAGGTGCTGCAATGGAGCTGAAATCACGCACAAATCTGCGGTAGAAACCTGCAAGACCAAGGAAACTCCGAATCTACGTGACTATCGTCGGTGTGGGCCATTCCCGGATGGCGTCGATCTTGCTGTTGTCCACCTCAATGCCCTATGGAGTAACAACATAGCCAAGAAACGAGACATGTTGTGTGCAAAACATGCATTTTTCAATGTTGCCATACAAGTTAGCCGCACGTAACGTGTCAAAAACAGCACGCAAATGACCCAAATGTTCATCCATAGACTTGTTGTAAATCAAGATATCATTGAAATAGACAACAACAAACAAGCCTATAAAGGTTCTGAGAAATTCATTCATCAAGCGCATAAATGTGCTGGGTGCATTAGTCAATCCAAACGGCATAACTAACCATTCATACAAGCCAAATTTCGTTTTAAAAGCCGTTTTCCATTCATCTCCTAATTTCATACGAATCTGGTGGTAGCCACTACGCAAATCAATCTTAGTGAATATAACGGCACCGCTAAGCTCATCGAGCATATCATCAAGGCGAGGAATAGGATATCGATATCGGATAGTAATGTTATTAATAGCACGACAATCGACACACATGCGCCAGGAACCATCTTTCTTAGGAACAAGTAATACCGGAACGGAACAGGGGCTGAGAGACTCACGAATGTAGCCCTTGTCGAGCAGCGCTTGTACCTGGCGCTGAATTTCCTTCGTCTCCTCCGGGTTGGTGCGGTACGGTGCGCGGTTCGGAAGCGGTGCACCCGGAACGAGATCAATCTGGTGCTCAATGCCTCGAAGCGGGGGAAGGCCTGGTGGCAAGTCCTTCGGAAAAACGTCCCCGTACTCCTGCAAAAGGTGAGTAACCCCAGGGGGAATATCCAAAGGTGGGGCATCATCAAGTGAAACAAGCAAGCCAGCGCACATGAGAGTATAGTAGCAGGGTGACTATGACGCAAGTAGCTCATCAAAATCAGATCTGGTGGCCAGCAAAACAGGATCATGCAACTTAATTTCAGAATTAGCAGAAGGTGCCGGAGTGGGTGCATGCTGAGGTTTTACTTTAGAAGCGCGAGCAATATCATCTATAACAATTTGTTCAGGCGTCATGGGATGAATGATGATTTTCTGGCCTTTACTCATGAGAGAATAATGATTTGAACGACCAAGGTCTACCAAGTAACAACGAACATGCTTCCATAGGTATAACATCGCAATCCACAAAATCGGAGTAAGTGCCTATGGAAAAAGGAACGCGTACCGACTGGGTGACCCTGATCTTGCCACCATCATTAAGACACTGAATGTGATACGGACTAGGATGCTTACGGATGGGCAGGGACAACTTCTCGACCATCACGGTGCTGGCCAAGTTGTTGCAGGTGCCACTATTGATGATGATGCGAATGGAACGATCCTGAACAATGCCCTTCGTGTGGAACAATGTGTGACGCTGGTTCTTCTTGGGCGTGGCAACCTGCGTACTCAAAACACGCTGGGCCACAAGACTTTCGTAGCGATCAGCACCGCCTGGGTTGACGTGAACCTCCTCCCTAGCTGCATGGTCAGTGGAAAGCAGAGTATGTGTAGGTTCATCGGAATCACTAGCGGAGGAGTACTCACCATTATCACGAATGATCAGGGTGCGCTTGCTAGGGCAGTCCCGAAAGACATGTCCAAAACCTTTGCAGCGGTGGCACTGGATGTCGCGTGTACGGCCAGTCGAAGTAGTAGAGCCAGTGGCCGGAGGTGCTGTGGACGTCGTCGCGCGGTCGCATCTAGGTGCAGGTGGCGGTGTTGGTGCCGATGCAGGCGCAGGAGCAGCAGGGGTGGCGCTAGAAGAAGAGCGACGTCCTGCAAAAGGGTTAGAATAGGTCTTCGAGCGGAGCCCCTGCACTTGCCGTTCAGCTTTACAAGCAAATTCAAACAGGGTGGTGATATTATCATAGTTCGTAAAATCGAGGATATCCTGAATATCGCGGTTCAAACCACCACGAAAGCGTGCCATGGCTGCGTCGTCCGACTCAACGAGGCCGCAGCGAATCATACCTTTTTGCAGCTCCTGGTAATAAGTCTCCACAGATTGTTGGCCTTGTTGGAAGCACTGCATTTTGTTAAGCAAATCGCGAGCATAATATGATGGTACAAATCTACGTCGCATAGCAGTTTTTAATTGTGTCCAGTTGGTCGGAAGGTTAGCAGGATTTTTTTGCTTAAACTCACGCCACCAGAGCAGGGCAAACTCTTGGAATTCACTAATAGCAGCCTTAACTTGCGAAGTAGCAGGAATATCATGGCATGCAAATTTCTAATCGACCTCGAGTTCCCAATCAAGATATGCAGCAGGATCATATTTGCCAGTAAAAGGTGGATGAATTTAATTTTAGCAAAGGAATCATGCTGATGGGGAATACGACGGGCACGAGAAGGGCGATTACCGCCCGGTTCGGAGTCACCGCCGTAGTCCCTCTGGAGGTCCGTGATCATCGCGGTGAGGCCGTCGAGGTGAGCCAGGATGGTGTCGAGGGTGTTCCGAGTAGCAGCTTGAGCGAGGTCGATCTGATCGAACCGCTCATTGGACGAAGTGACCGTCGAATCCAGGCGTTCGTGCATCGTCTGGATGTCCGTGGTGAGGCCATCAACCTGGGCCTGCATGGTTAGTAATCTGACATCCTTTGCCTCGTCGTCTCCTGCCATGGTTAGAGAAAAGGCAGCAGCAAACAAAAGACAACAAGGTGTAGTGCTCACAAGGCGCTCAACTATCGTGCTGTTATCAAGTTCTTATTCGTTCTTACCAAGCACACAGAGGGGACCTGCAACCAACAAGTAGTACCGGTGAAAGATTGGAGGAGCGATTGCCTGGGGACCCTGAAATCCGCTCGTCGGAGAAATATGTGGAGTTCTGGGTAGGCTGCACTCACTCCAAGGGTTAGCACAATCAAAACAATAATGCAAAGTTGAATTATAGTGCTAACACGGTACGACTTGTTGCTGAACAAAATATCACGAACGTGGGTAAGCGTGGCTGCAAGGCACGATGGTGAAACTTAGAGAACTAGCACAATGGCAGTGTCGTAAATAGTACAGCAGATTTCCCAGAAAAGGCACTAGTAGGAATCACAGTTCATTTGGATTTCTTTTTTTTCTATTTTTTTGATATTTTTCTCACAACTAGGAGCACCAGAATAGGAACCACAGCAAGTTTCAACTGAAACACAGATCGGATGTGGTCTACAGAAAATCAAACGTGTCTGCCGGAAAAGGTCCAAACACAGTAATCAATTTTTTTAATTATGCTCCCGATTTTTTTTGAATTTTTTGAGAAACTAGTCGGTGTGGGGAGGCCTGTCTCAGAGTTGGGAATCTGCTGTAAAAATCTGAGCCGAAACAGAGTTACGAGCGAAAAGTTATGCCCGTTTTACCGAAGGTACCTCAAGTCAGGGTTTCGGCGGCACAACTCGATGGCGAACGCAGCGGTGAAATCTTGTGGGGTGGGGGGTGGGGTGCTTGGAGGGTTGCGCGTTGGAACTGGTGGGGGGTTTGCTATATGGAAGGCTCGGTGGATCTAGTGGGGTGTGTGCGAATTGGGGTGTCGATCGGATGTTGCGCCGGGGAACTAGGGTTTGATGATGGCGGCGCGACGGCGATGGCGGCGGACTGGTGGCGAAACGGAGAAACTGCGTACGAGATAACTCTGAACAGCAACAAAATGAACACTTGAAGCACACAAATTCAACAACGCAAATTATCGAATGAAAGTGCGCGGCTCAAAAGTTGCTGGGATAAAGGTTAAACCTGAATATGTATATGGTTTTGTGGACGATAGGAGAGTGAAACACTCGATAAACTCACCGATCAACCTGACTCTGATACCACTTGATAGAGGCGGAGTGTCTGATCTTTCGGTGAGTGGAGGTAATTTCGACTTGGGCGGAAGTAGACCCTCACGATCCGACTACGACGAGCGAACTCGAGGCGCCAATGCAATCGTTGAACCAACTCCCTGAGGTTACCGAACTTGTGGATGCAAGGTCGGCCTGATCACGAAGATCGATCCCTGTTTGCAATCGAAGAACAAACAAGAACAAGAGGCGAGCAATCTTAATATCACTCGAAGGTGGAGTCCCGAATTACAGAGGTCAGCGCATGTTTGCGCGTGATCCGTTTAGCAGAGGCTAATCGTAAAACAAAACTCCGCTTGCAAATGAAAACAGTAGTCTAACTAAATAGAGGGGGCGCAGCCCCTGGCGGCTACAGAAGGGGGGCGCCCTAGGGTTGGAAAACCCTAGGCGCCACTAACTGGGCCGCCGCAACCACGGGCCTCCAAGTGGGCTGGTCATCTATTCTCCTGGGCCTTCATTCTTCAGTACCATAATGTAGTTCAACTCTCTGACGCGAGCCCGCGTAATCGGCCGAAGTGGAGGGAGCTCCTGGGCCTCTGGCGCTGGAGGAGGAGGCGCCTGATCTTCTGGCGCCGTGTCTGCTGTCGTCGTACTCGAAATGACCAGAGGCACCTGATCTTCTGGCGCCGTGTCTGCTGTCGTCGTACTCGAAGTGTAGTCGATGCCCGCATCAATCATGCTTTATGAATATCAACATATACCCATGACCAAACTGAATGAATCTATCTAGGAACCACCAACAATAGGAAGGCGATCATTAGGTCTTCATTGCAGGAGTCCATCACGCCCCCAATGTACGCATATAAGCACGTCGGGGGGAGGGGGGGAGGGGGATTGGGTCCTGAGGAATTACAAGTTCAAAACCTCGAGGAACATGGGGGAGCGGGTCGATAGAGAAGTTCGCCATCGCTGGTGGCGGAGGAGACGAGGGCAACGATGGAGGGGGGAGAGCTATGGAAACCGTCGGGGTAGTTTCCTTGTTACAGGTAGCGTTATTAACGGTAGATTGTGAAAATTCTCCAAAAATTTGGTCCCCATTCGAAACGACCGGTAGACTTGCCGAGATTTAAGCCCGTAGGATCTAGCAATATGTCCAAATTATATATTGTAAGATACTACCTCAGCATTTTAAATTATAGTTCGTTTGACCCCGACTTTGATCGCTCACCTTATTCAAAAAATATTACACAAACATAGTCAAATTTAAGTCATATTTTTTGAAGAAATTTGATTAATAAAGCAATCCATAACAAAAAAATGTAATATTTTACATGTTTTTTTAGAATAAGACGAATCAAATTTGAAGTAAAAGAAGTCAAACGAACTATAATTGGAACGAAGGAAGTATAAAATATGCTACACATGTGATCAATTTGTTTAGTTTTAAAATGTAAAACTTTTTGGGTTCTATTTTAACGATATACTGCGATATATTTTTTTTACGTAATATAAGATACTGTGGAAAACCACGAGACATGACAAAAAGGTAGAAACGCTCCACGTAAGCCTGGCTTCAGACTTTCAGTTCAAACCATTTCCCCACTGTTCCTCCTGTCCTCTCCCTCCGCTCCCTCTCTCATCGTTTCCACATCTCCGGCTAGGGTTTGTTCATCCCGCCGCGCCCGACGCCCCCCTCGCCCTAGGCACCGCCGGGACCAGTGATGTCGCAAGAGCAAGGTGGGGAGGAGGCGCCGCCGCCGACGCAGGCGGAAGGCGAGGCACAGCCGGCCGCGGATGTCCCCATGAGCGGGGCCGCGGCGGCGGAGGATGAGGAGGAGGAGCCCGTCATGGGGGAGGGCGGCTCTGTCGGCGCTGCCGGCGCCTTTCATTCCGTGGAGGGTTCGGTGATGCCCAAAGCAGCTGGCGCGGAGGAGGGGGTCGGGGAGGAGCTGAACGGTGACGCGGCGGTGGATTCGGTTGACAAGGCTGAGAAATTGGCGAACGGTGAGGAGCCCGTGACGGTGGGCGACTCGCTGGAGGGAGCCGCTGCAGATGGCGGTGATGATAAGGGTGTGGATGGTCAGAATCTTGATGCTGAGAACCAGATTGTGCTGGTGCCATCTGAGGAGGACCTGGCCATGGCCGAGATCTCAAAGAATTCCTTCATGTTCGATTACTCCACTGGTGCTGATGACTCGGGAACTGAGGAGGAGCAGGCTTATTTCATGAAGGAGCTCGAGCGGTTCTACAGGGAGAAGATGATGGAGTTCAAGCCCCCGAAGTTTTACGGTGAAGGGTTGAATTGCCTCAAGTAAGCTCACACTCAAAACCTTTTTTTTGTATGATATGTTGTCCTGTATCTGTGCTGAATGAATTTATTGTTTCTTTACTATCATCAGATTGTGGAGACAAGTTACTGGACTGGGCGGCTATGATCAGGTACTCATCATTATTTCGTTGAAGTAAACACAAATGATTTTTATTTTCTGTGGAAATTTGAGCTATGAGTTTGATTTGCAACGCAGATGCTCAGTTATTAACATTTTTTTTTCTGCTAGTAATGAACACTGTTTATGGAAATGTCTGGCAATGAGTCTTACTAGAGTTTAGTCCTAAGTAATTTTCTCACCCTATCTGCCTTTGATTTCCTTAGTGGATACTTAGCATATATTCTCCTTTAACTTTCTACCTCAAGTAGGAGTTAAGTATTTTTGACTAGCTTGCTCGATGTTGTTTGCATATGTTTATTTGACCCTCAAATCATCTTAGTTTTGCATACCCTACGCAGAGGCTCAGGCCTACTATTTATCTGATTTTACCTTTTCTATTCTAGAGTCATATACACAACCATAATTCTATTTTTTTTTCTTTGGGTATGGAATATGCTTAAACTGTTAACCCTGTTGGTAGCATTCTGTGTCTATGTTCATATCTTCTAGTGCCTGTTCTAAAAGATCGTTCCATAACCTACCTATAAAACACTAGGGGCCTGTTTGCTTTGAGCCATTGCAAACCTGCCTGGCCGGCAAGCTGCCTGGAAGGCAGCATCCAAACAAGCCATAGGTGCTCCTGGCCGCCTCAGTCGGTGATTCATCTTATTAACCTACTCGGTACTTTTTTTTTTGTTTACATATAGTGCTGAAATTCTCAAGCAAAGACTTAACCATGTAGGCATGAATATCTCTGTTCAGAAAGCACCATTTCCTGAGTAAATGACTATACTGCTGATAATTTAGCACTGAAATGTAACCATGCAGTATGTAGTCATAAACTAGCAAATACTGTTGATTTGTGATTGTGTTGCTCCTGTTTCTCTAATAGCACTGAAATTTGCATCATATGCTTGCTAACTAGTTGCATCAACACTTGAACAGGTGACGTCAAGCAAACTGTGGCGCCAAGTTGGGGAGTCGTTCAAACCTCCAAAGTATGAATTTGATAGTCTGCAATTATTTCATTCATGCCTTCTCAATTGATAGATCTCATTGTCATTTTATGATGACAAAAATTGGGACATAGTGGGCGTAAACTCTTCTTTCTGCGATCTCTTCCATGATTTGACTGGCATGTTTTATGCAGGACATGCACAACTGTTTCATGGACCTTCCGTAACTTTTATGAGAAGGTAACTTTACACTTCCCAGTTTGTGGGATTACCTGGTCAGCCTTAATAGCTCTATAGTTTCAGGATTCTCTTGGCACTTACTGTTGCCATGTTTGGTAACTGCCATGACAGTTGGTTGAATAGAAAAACTTTCGTTAAGTACATTCATCATGGTCGTGTCAATGGGTCTGGCCATCTCATGAAATGCTGTTTGTTGGAAGTTTTTCCTAGTGTCTTCAATTTTCTCTTTCTCTCTTATGCAGGCACTCCTTGAATATGAGAAACACAAAGTTGAAACAGGACAGTTCCAAGTAAGATCATCTGCTTTAGCAGATCGAATTGGTTCTGAGAGCCAGGTACAGTTTTATTTGGGCTAGCATATGTGTTTTGTATAAGTTGAAGAGACGATCTTCCTTCATTGACTATAATAAATAGTAAATGAACCGATCACCAGTTTATTGGCTTGTTCATTCACTCGCTGGGTAAGGAGGCTGCGACTTACTAGATGTCAAAGGAAAAGTAGAACTTCGGTAAAGGGCTTTCCCCATTATTTGTGGTATTGCACAAAAGGAGGTAGACCTTCAGTGTCACCTTGGGGAAATCCCACCAAAGCAGGATTTCGGGCAGTTGTGGGGGTGGGGAAGCGCAGATTTTGTAGATAATTTAACAGTGGAATTTCAGATTGAACAATGGAACTTCATTTTATCTAAGATTCATGATCATTCCATGAACTGCTGAGTGTAAGCGTGATGCTCATTTAGTTATGGTAAAACATGTGAAGGATATGCTGCTGCTTTTGAGATGTGGAAGCCCATAAGCTAACCTTATATGTTCCCCAGGTGAGTGGAAGCCATATATCTGGCTCCGGAAGAGCCAGAAGAGAATCTGCAACTCGTGCTATGCAAGGCTGGCATTCTCAGCGTCTATTAGGAAATGGTGAAATTGCTGATCCTATAATTAAGGTATTGCTTGGTTTCAAGTCAAGTGTAACAAGTCACAAGCAATCGTTGTTTTGTTGTATAATAACTTTTTTGTTTATTTTTCCGTAGGATAAAGGTGCTATTGTCTTGAAGAAGGATAAAACTCCTAAAAGCAGTGGTATCTTTTCTACATTATCTTTCATTGCACTTCCATTAATGCCATTATTTACTAATTGTTTGATTTGTGCAGGTTCTGCCAAGAGGAAAAGGACACCATCCTTGGAAGATGACAGGGTGATGCCATACAAATCCGATAAGCTACAGTAATTCTCTTGTGCACTTCTGTTCTGTATATATTGTTCCCAGAAACCATGTGTTCATTTTCCTTGCAGTTATAGCCAAAAACTCAGTAAGAATTTTAACATTGCCTCACAGCATAGGATACATTCTGTTTTGCTTGGCAAATAATAGCCCTGTGGCACACAATATCCATTGATATTACTGTTTAGGCTTGGCATCACATAAGAGCAATTTCTCTTTTCTTCTTGCTCGTTGGATTTCATTTGATTGGATGAATTATTGCTATCTGGCAGAAATGACTCGATGGTTGTTGACATGGGCCCTCCTGCTGATTGGGTTAAGATAAACGTTAGGAGAACTGTGAGTATCTTTATATCAATTGTATGTGCTGTCCTCATTTGCAGTAATTCCTGAAGGACATTCTGAATCATTAAAAATGGTGCTACTTGAACTGCTGATCCTTTATGAAATGTATAAATCCCAGGTCTTGTGATTGGAATTTTTCAAAAATGCCATGAGTCAGCCAGAACTCACCGCAACTGTGATCAACTGTGGACATTTTGTGTAAAAGTTTTTTTTTCTTTTTTTTTTTTTGCAGAAAGATTGCTATGAAGTCTATGCATTGGTTCCTGGCCTTTTGCGAGAAGAGGTTAGTAAACGCAAATGTTTTTACTGGTTGGTTATTGGCATTTTAATCATGATTTTTCTTCATAATTGGAGGGATGAGGCTGCTTATAGAATGCTGATGTGTGTTTTGTTGCAGGTACATGTTCAGTCTGATCCTGCTGGTCGTTTGATAGTTACTGGAGAGCCTGAGCAGCTAGATAACCCATGGGGTGTCACTCCATTCAAGAAGGTCTGTGAACCGTTTGAATTGTTTACTGGTGGTTGTTTTTTTTTGTTTTAAGGTTGTACTCATTGGTACAGAAAATGGCATATCCTTTGCAGGTTATTAGTTTGCCTTCCCGCATTGATCCTCACCAAACCTCTGCTGTTGTCACTCTCCATGGGCAGCTATTTGTGCGTGCACCATTTGAGCAATCAAAATAATGATGCTAAATGAAGCACAATAATACAAAGTATGCCCCCGTTTTTCTTTTATGATACACTAAATTCTATATGTTGTTTCACTCTGAAGCTGTCATCCATCAAGAATGGTAACTAAAATGGAGAGATGCATCATTGATGATTAGTAAAACTAAAATGCACATATGTGGATGGTTGGGTTTGTGCTTGAAAGGGCCAGCTGCTGTTTGTTCATGAGCCATGAAACCAAAAACTATTGCAATGGATTTTATGTTCTGAATTATGAGGGCAAAAGTTTCTTTCTTTCCCCCTCATCTATCAGGCTCCAGTTAAACTAATACCATCACTTGAGTTCACACTTGTCAAACTAGCTGTGGACTTAACACTTTTTTCCCACTTAGCACATGCCTAACCAACTTTTGTCTCTACTGTAGGTTTACCTTATGGGTGGGATTATGTGATGGTGACATGAGCTTAGAAGTTCTCACCCTGATCTTCATCTAAAACTAGTTCGTTTCTGATTCTAATGCTTGAAGACCCGTTCCTTGCTAGATCTCTCTTGTATCGGTTATTCTCATTAGTTGACATAGTTCTATCTGTATTCAGCTGTCTCCATTGGTTGTGATTTGTAGCTAAAGCTAAGTTACTAAAGCCTTTAGTTTAGAATGTTAATAGCCTGATGCTCAACCTCAACCTGTTCATGGTTTATTTTTCAATTTAACCCGCATAAAGTGTACTGTTTGTAGCAGTGTAGCATGTAGCTTGTTCACAGTATTTGAGTTCTCAGGTGGTTTAAATGTAGATTCATTGTATGTAACTGTTGCCTGATGCATTACTATTGAAAATGTATGGTCCAACAGTGTAAACTCTACCTGGCCCTTGAAATATGCTCACTTGCCTCTCTGATCTCAATTATGTGCCTCAGTACCACCATGGAAGACTTTTGAGGACCATGGTTGTTGATGCATGTTGCTTTCAGGACAATATCATCAGTTCATTATGGTTCAAGGTTCAGTAAGAATAGATTGTAACTGTTTTTGTTCTGATGGGGCATAACCCATGCTTTGATGCATACAACGGGAGATGATTTTCTATCAGGTCCCATACACTGTTTACTGAAATTTTCAACTCTCTTCTGCAGGAGTGCATCTGACGTGTACATATCAGTTAAATTAAAATTACTTGGTAGAATCTGAATCATGAAATAATGAGCTATTGCTCCCATTTTTCTAGAATACAATAGCATAAGAAATGTCTTCTAACTGAAAACAAGCTTAACAATTCAAGCATCAAACATGAGGAACAGCAGTTATTCATCCACGATATACTGACGCAACTGACCGAGGAAGGAGCATGCTTGTTGCCTGCCTTCCTGGTGCAAACGCTGTTTTAGCTGAATGCTGCATAGATCACACCGTCACCACATGCCAGCTTACCATGCGACGTGAACCATCTTGCTCAAGGCTTCTCTTTTGGAACGCGGCGGCTACCACGAACGCCGCCGCGCGAATTGCCCTTTGTGACGGTTAGCGAATTGACCTTTGTGACGGTTAGATGGCGTTTGCCGCTG
The DNA here is from genome assembly GCA_015342445.1 of Digitaria exilis. Lineage (NCBI taxonomy): Eukaryota > Viridiplantae > Streptophyta > Magnoliopsida > Poales > Poaceae > Digitaria > Digitaria exilis. Next base: position 1,894,611 of record JACEFO010002054.1, read on the forward strand.
TCATTCTGATGATGCGCAGGGAGGTGTCTGGCGTTGTGGCTCCTGCCACCTTTGCCTCCACCATCAGTGTTGCTATCACTTCCGCCTCCAACGTTTGTGTCACTTCTGCCGCCGCCTAAATTGTTTCCACCACCTCCGCCTCCACCGTTTGTACCACCATCGTCACTGCCATCGCCTCCACCTCCACCATTTCCACCACCACCTCTGCCGCCACCTTGTGCATTCCCTCCACCACCCCCGCCCCCTATAATGACATTGCTATATCCATCATGATTACCTCTTCCTTTGCCACCGTCACCTCTGCCGTCGTTCCCCCGACCTCGGCCATGGCCATTGCCTCGCCCTCTACCGCTGCCTTCTCCGTCACCATTATCATCCCCGTTACTCCCATCCTCTCCACCACCACCTCCTCCTCCTCCTCCACCACCACCTCCTCCTCCTCCACCACCACTACCACCACCACCGCCACCTCCTCCTCCTCCTCCTTCACCACCACCACCATCTCCTCCTCCTCCGTCACCACCACCTCCTCCACCACCACCTCTACCGCCGCCACTCCATGGCCCCCATACCCTCTGTTGACGCTTGACATCATCTAAATCGTCATTCTTCACAACCAAATCACTGTGTAGGACGTTGTCGTCCCTAAGTGCCACATCGCTATTTCCAAGCTGTGGCGCTGCAGAAGCTTCGTCCAACTCCTCCGCCATGGCGAGCCGCAGGAGCAATGTGCTGGCAGCAAGGAAGAAGAGGCCCAGCCATGGGCCTCTCCTCCCCACCGACACCGCCATATCTTCACCTCACCAGTGAGATCACTGCTCTATCAGCCTAAGCCTACGCACTTCCTACCGCTGCACTGAGGGTGAGGTCGTTGCAATGCATGCTGGAGGTGACTGGGATGGGATATATTTATAGGTGATAAAGGGCAATGCAGAGGATGATCGAATTCATAGTGACGATCCCTGTACAAATCATTTAGTTACCAAACGGATGCGAGGACAAACTAGTGGGGGGCAGACTGCAGAAATGGAGTGCGTATAAATCGCTTTCGTTGAAAGCGATGGGGTTTGGATGTGGCAGACTGACGGTGGCAGCTTGCATGTTCCGGCGGCCATCGTATGCATCGGACCGTGACACCGGGGTCAATGAGATGTCTCTAAAAAGTTCTAATTGTAATGTAAAACCTATTTCAATTTCTATCTAAATGTGCTCTAGATTTTCTCTATGTGTTGCTGTCTCTACCGCTATAAAGTTTTGCACCCTAGGTCCAATCCTATACTAGCATGACAAGTCTAGAAAAGGTAAATGCGGAAAGTAGTGCGAGTATGAAATGCGGAAGGTAAATGGTAGAGAAGAGCAAACTCCCGGCACGACGATTTTTACCGAGGTATCGGAAAGCTCACGAGCTTTCCACTAATCCTCGTTGTTGGAGCCCCTCTCAAAGGGAATGCCCGCGCAAGGGCATAAACTCGTCGGTCGAGTAACTCCATGGGCGACCACGGGACTTCCCCACGCGCAAGTGGGTCTCCGCTCATCCCTCCCCAGATGCTTCTCGCCGCCTTCACTTGGTAGAGCTTCGGCCAAAACGCCAAGGGCCTCTTCTCCCTTGCACAAGCACCGACGGCCACTCTACAAACTCGGTTGGAGGGTCTCGCAAGACTACAAGTCCCGGATTACAACACTTGGTGCGTGCAAGCACCGGTAAGCAAAGAGATATGCAAACCTCGCTGAACTCTAGGCTAAGAGATGCGCTAAAGGGTCTAGACTAGCACTAAGCACTTGGCTAATCATCTAGATCTTCTATTTAGCACTTTGGTGGATTGAGCACTTAAGAATGTGTAGAACACTTGCCAATATCTTCCCTGAGCTCAAGCACACTTCAAATGGCCGGGGCACTTCTTATTTATAGCCCCAACCAAAGAAACTAGCCGTTGTTGGTCGTTGCAAGTTTTTTGCGTACCGTCGACTAATTCAATGGGTGCAAATGAGGGACCATCGAATTAGTCGTCACCCCCTTTTCTCTTTGAATCTTTGAACTCCAACGGCTACTTGCACCATCGACTAATTCGACGAGCACCCCGTCGAAATAGTCATCGCCCACCAGAGAAGAACGCACGCCGGTCTTCAGTCACTATTGACTAATTCGATGGACCATCGACTAATTCGACGGGCACAACATCGATTTAGTCGACGCCTCTGCGTTACCCGTTGGTGCAGTAGTTTACCAGTTGGTGCTTGGTAGTGCCGTCTTCGGGATTTTATGCTCTCTGCTTCTACACATGTCAGGTTTAGTAATATGGTAGTTGGCTGTCGGTATTCCCCAACAAAAAGAGTAAAGGTCTGCATTCAAGCATGCACATCGCAATTCTCAGATATAACAGGGAGTCAGAGTACGATCTGAAGCAAATTTCAATGAATATAAAGGACCGCGGCATGCTTGATCCAGATCTCGGCCTTTAATCTTCATCGTATTAGCGATAATGCAAGGATGCCAAAATGGACCATAAAAAAGGGTAACAAGGCATCCACTATTTGTTTTTTTTAGAATAATGATTACCGCATGAATACGTCGAACGTACTTATGCACACAAAAGAATACTCTTTTCCCGTTTCGTTTACAAGACTGCGTTTTGCTAGGACAAGCCACAGTTTCTCCATTAATATTCATTTACGTGATGCACAACTATAATCAAAAGAATTTTTATATGGAACTAATAAAATTAATTATTTATTTCTATGTCGACAATTATATACTAACAGAGTACTAATTTTTAGCCAATAGCTTGTGCTTACAAGGCGAGATAAGTCTCGAGAGAGCATGTATATCTATACATATGTACTCCAGCGCAGAGAGCACCATAACGTGCACCATGCGTGGCATTTTGAGGAAACACAGGTCGATTTTGTGGGGTTTTTTTTCTATGCTTATGTTTGGATCTCTTTGTGATCGTTCCTATATCTCCGCACGTTATGGGCTCTCCTGAAGATGTGTTATTGTACTTCTCTTCTTAATAAAAAACGTGATATGCACGTCTTAATAATAATCGAGGAAACACAGGTACAGGTCAAAACCGAAAGAAAGATAGCGGCGCCGCGCATTCACCATCCACGAGCACCATCTCCTTAGAAAACAACGGAAATCTAATAACAGGATAATAAACACACGTGCGCGCACACACGGCATCTGATCAGGACGGCCGTCGTACCGGCAGAAAGAGGCCAAGCCGACGTGGTTTCTGTTCCACATCGTTGTCGGAATCGTTATTGCTCGAACACTAACAATTGCGCCCCGGTAGATTTTTCTTCTCACTGCCTTCTGTCATCAGACTTAGATCCGCTTGCCAATGGGAAGCGATGGCACTTTCAGCCTTGTGATCGTGTTTTTGGACTGATACATTTATAAATGACCTGTTGCAAGTCAATATGGATGTCGACGCTGCCCAAGATATTGATCTGATCGCGCTCATGCATAATCATCGGGAAATCAAAGGAAATAGCTTAACGAACTGGAACAATAATTGCAATATGCAAATCGACACGAGGTCACACATGTTTATGGCCAGCGTAGCTTCCCAAAGAGAAAAGAAGGCCCAGAATGTTAACCTTAACCTCACGCATCACGGGAGGAGTAACAGTTGAAGTGAGAAACGACTGCCAGTCCATATTTTACCGTTCCATCTGGTCATAAGACACAAGGGGAAAAAACCAGACCATCGCTTGATGCGACTCAGGATGAAGTAAAAACATGGCCTGAGATCTACCAGTTGAGTCAACGCAATACAATTCCATTCAACGTAGCTTCAAATGGTAGAGAAACCTCGTGTTTCGTGCACCCTAATGAGCCACCGTGTTATGGAGGGGGCCAGAACAAATACCAGATCATTCCTTCCCATGTCACCACCAAAATAGAACAAGCTTATCCCACGCACCATGCAAAAGCAAATCCATTTACAGAAGTAGCTTAGCGCTGTAGTTTCTTTGAATAATTTCATAATGATGCCTGGATATGCTGCAATGATAGAGGCTACTGGCAAGAGAATGGGAGGTTACACTTTAATTTGCTTGCACACAAAGCCTGCAGCTTTAGCTTCTCACCAGTCACCACTTACCGTCGAGGAGGCTGACTCACCGAGACATCCTCCTTTCTTCGGGCTTCTCCAAATCAATCTACTCGCGCTGAAATGCTTTCGGCCGTTGAGTATGACAACTTGAAAAAAAAAAAAAGGGTCTGTCGATGTGCCATGCTATCTCCTTGTCAGCACATCCTCTGAAACTTTCTGTTATTCAACAATAATTTCTTTTGCTAAACTGACAATTGTACAATGGTACAGGCGTCATTTCGCCAACTCTCGACTTGTACAGTCCTAAACTACTGCAGCTGCCCGTGCATGTATTCTCTGATTACAGGTTGCAACTAGATCTACAAAACTGGATGGTTGTTAGTGGTGCAGTAACTCTACGAGAGATCAGCATGAAGCGTTTTGTTCACTGAACATCCGAATTCCGCTTGGAAAGCACAAGCAGGGCAGGCTCTCCTGAAGCACAAGCAAATGATCCTTTGCCAATGTGCTTTCGAGTGCACAAACTATAGGTCATCGTCCATCAGTTCATCCGGAAGGTGTACTTTCTCCATCGCGGCCTGCCAAAAACCAGACAAGCATGTCAGCTATTAAATCACAAGAGATTTTTTCATAGCAAGTGACACCAATAAAGAAGCAGTTCAACTAGCAATGATAGCTGGACTGCTCTAGGAAGAGAGACGAACAAAGAGGCAGATGGAGGTAGGTGAGACAAGGAAATAAGATTGTTTATACCTTAATTATAGCAAGGTCAGCAGCAGGGGGTTTCAAATCCAGGGCAATGCCAAAGCAAAAAACAGCTTTGTCAAGAATGTTGAGTTGCTTGTATATCTTTCCCATCAGTGCATACATACTACTCTCATGAGGCGCAATCTCCTTTAGCCGCTCCAACTCTTCCAGAGCTTCTGTGTATTTTTGTAAGCCTAAAAGGATTAAAGCCTTCTGATACTTGGGCAGTGGATTCTTCTTATCAGCGGCTATAGCTTTCTCCATCATTTCCAGTGCCTCCTCATTCCTCTGATAATATTGCATCCAGAAATAAAGGTTTCATTTAACCATTGCCCAGAGATAATTTAGCAGGGGAAAATGCAAACAAAAATTAATCCCATCCGATTCCAAAATGTAAGTCATTCCTGAAGGGCTACAATAACCTATATTTGGAATCAGAGGGAGGTGCTTGTTATTCAATCCATGATATCAACCTTTAGAGAATGCAAGGCCATCCCAAGATAGCACATAAGAACAGAAGAGCGAGGATTTATCTGAAATGCCCTCCTGAAATGATGCTCAGCGAATTCAAACTTCTCCTGCCGAAGATAGACCACCCCAAGGCCATACCAGGCATTGTAGTGTCTTTCATCTACCTGAAGGGCACATTGGTAGAATTTGAGACTGTTTTCATAATCCTCCAATGCAGAATACCTACAGTTCCAAGGATGGTATTTGATTAGAAAATTTGAAATCTCAGACTTGGATTTTTCAGGTAAAGTTCAGATTTGCACCAATTACAAAATACACCCTATCACAAAATATAGGACACATTTCAAGATTCAAACCTTCTAAGCTTGACCAACAATTAACCTCATGAGGTATAAATTTTATTTTCCAAAAAAGAATAATTAAATTGTCATTTAAGGTATTTTACTGTTATAATGAGTTTTTTGCTATAAAAATTGTAGGGTAGGATGAATTAACAGTCAAGATTGTTCTGGAGCAAGTCAGATCACGCCTTATGTTTTAGGACGGAAGGGATGGTGAAGTATTAACTAGACATGGCATCAACATAAGTAAAACCATGGGAGTAAAACATACTCGTGACCACATAGAGTGTGGGCATATGCAAATCTTGAATCAAGCTGTACCGCACGTTGAAAATTCTTCAAAGCAGTCTCATGATCTTTCCTCAAGGCAAAACAATTCCCCACTGCACACCTATTGTGCATTCCACAGAGAGAGATGTTAGATTTTGTAATATAATAATAATGTAATGAGAAGGGGCACGGCTTAAAAGCATATCCCACTAAAGATTTAAAATTGCCACCTAGACTAATCTGAAATGGTTAAACCAAGACTACATCTGAAATGGTTAAACCAAGAACAACACAGCCTTGTTTACCCCCCCCCCCACCTACCCCTCGTACACATAGGACAAAGCAGTTTTTGTAACCGTAAGATGAAAGATGGGGTAGGGAAAAAAAATGGAATTGAGATACTATATGACAAGAAAAAGGAGCAATATTTTTTAAGTTTTGTTCTTTCTAAAGTAGAACAAAGGCATACCATGCTTGAGGAGATAGCCGATCAATAGAAATAAGCTCTTGGGCAAGGTAGCTTAGTCTCATTTCCGCATTCAGATGCTGCAGAAAAACAACAAAAAAACATGCAAGCTTACAGATAAATGCAGTAGTAATGTAGCCAAAAGTCCAACAGCAGTTATGTCGCTTACATAAAGAACAGTGGAGTAGATGTCCATTCCATCCAACGTACAAGGCGACAGTCGATGTGCCAACTCAAAGTAATGATCTGCTTCTAAATAATCGACCAATTCAAAATATGCCTTACCAACCTGCATAGTTGGCCAGGATGAACACGAGCCTTTTCTTGATAAAAGAAATGAAGTTTAAGAGCTATCTTTTAATTTTAAGAAATTACATGGTTTACTAAAGAATATAGCACTTTTGAACGAAGTGGGCAAAATACATGGTGACATTAAGGGACTCATCATTTGCACAACACCAATCCCAAAATTAACAGATTAAAAATTAATATAGATTATAATTACCCAATAAATAGTCAGTCATGAACTCTATAATGTCATAGGGTTCACTTAAAAGTTATTTACAAAATCAACTACGAAGGATTGAAACAAAGTTCCCCCAAAAAATCCCACATTAAGATGCAGACATTTTCACTACAAGATCAATAGCATTGTAAATTCTCCACTCATCTTGCATTTGATGTACCTGGCATAGAACCCATCCAGTGTTAAATTGCGGTTCAGGGAGTTTTCTGAAGACTTCTAATGCTTCCTGACCATTTAGTTACCAAAATCAGATTAGCAACATCACTAGATAGAAGGTTAACGTCTGTAACTTGAACACCATACCATACCTGGCACTTAAACAAACAAGAAAGCCTAAAACCTTCCCCAAGCAACCGCAAAAGTCCAAGTAGCTCCCTGATTCCAACTGCCAGTTTGGAATCTTGCGACATAATTCGTTCAGCTTTATCTTGCTCAAAGAATCTTCCATCAGTTGTTACAGAAGATGAGGTTGCTGGCTCATTATCTGTCCACATTTCATCAATAACTTCATTTCTGCTCCCTAAAATTCAGAAAATCATTTTTTTCATTCCTGAAGAGCAGAAAATGCTAGTCTATACGGCAAATGGCTAATGCAAAAATCATAACAAGAAAATACAATCCCAGTAAACAATACTACATCTGATCACAAACATTAGTTTTAGGTTTGTTGTAAGTTATCTTTTTTTTATCTTTGACAATCAATAGCTAAAAAAACAAACAGTGCAACATAAAGTTGATACTATTCATCATGAAAGGTAATTTTGCCATTTATAATATTTAAAATCAAAATTAATATCACAAAACTACAATGTGCGCACTAAACAATCAAGGAACCACAATTTTTTGGTTTCGCATACCTAGAGTCCTAGACTTACTTGTGCCCTTAGTTTCACAAACCTACAACATTCTGCAGGGACCTACATGTCAGCCAAACAAGTCCACATGCAGACCCCCGCAAACTGTTGAAGGTTTGTGAAACTAAGGGCAACAGTAATTATAGATATTTGACATTGATCCCAGATGTTTCAAGTCATGACAGCCTGATGCAAAAAAAAAGGTAGTTCTATGAAATTAACAATAATATATTTGTAAACATAAATTGATGGTTAAAGTTTCACCCTATAGACCATGTTGATGTCCAAAATGCTTATATAGGATCAGAGGGAGTATTATATAGCAAAGGCTAAGGTGAAAGCATTGGAGATGATTCACTCAACGAGAAAAACTAAATGCCAGGATTACTGAGCGGATTTTGCAGTGAAAAGAAACTGCCATCAGCATTTAATCATAGCAATTAGGGAAATGTCTGAAGTGTAAATGATAAGCTCATACTAGCATAGAACAAAGAAAACATATTATTTTTCCAGTCAAACCTTATATATTTTCAGACTCAACCGTTTTTTCCTTGTAAGAAATCCATGACTAATATTAAAAGAAATTCTTATTAGTAGGCAGTTTCATGCTTGGTTGTTAGTAAAACAGCATCTTTAAGCTATGCAACTTGGTATCATAACTGTGATTTCCAAAAAGCTGTATAACAACCATATTGAAATGGGCAGAAGAAACAACACAGATAATGGCATTCTGATAACAGCCATCATATGGTAAGGGCAGAAGAAAAACAACAACAATAATGATGAGTACATAAGATATAACTGATGTAAACTCAATGGAACAGAACATCAAGAAAATATGCAGATAGATCCTAATCATACAGGTATAAAACAACACATCAACCACATTTTGCTACATTAACTTAATTTGATGAATCATCCACATTGAAATGATAATCACCTTCATCAAAATTTTCTGTAGCCCGTGGTTTCCCTTTCCTAACTTGCACGGAACGTATGGCTGTTGAACACAATTTTGATGGTGTGGACGAGTTAACTCGCAATTTACCTGACGAGTGGTCTGTTCCATTCCCACCAAACTGAGAGATATTTGAATTTGAGTTTATTGTTGTATCTCGAGAAAGCCTTGCACTTCTTCGAGGCAATGACTCACTACTCTGGTTAAAAAGCCTTCCAGAAACCTGGAAAACATCTTCAATTCTAATATCACCACAAGCAATAATTTAAAAACATGAACAAAAAACAGTATACTAAATACAAAAAAGAAAGTATAAGGGAAGGGTCAAGAGACAGATTTTAAAATCTACCAAACTATAAAAACACAGATATACTGAAGAATTGATCTAATTGAAACATGCAATCAAACTTGTGACCTTTTGATTAACAAACAGCAACCACCATGTGAAAAAAAAAACTGCAAAACATAACTGTGATCCTGATACTGTGGACTACCAGTTGATAATTAGGAATGTGACATTGTAAATCCTGATACAAAGGAACATCACTGGAAGTTCACAGAAAGTTCCAAGAGCTTTAAGTTTTAAACTGTTCATGTTCCATAATCAAGCATTTGAAATCAGCATCAGTACGAGAAACAAGAAAATATTATCTGGCTCCGATTACTTAATACTTTTCAGATTAGAATCAGAAAGGGGCCTGGTATGGCAAATATTTATATGAGCGAGGTATCAGCTCTAGATGTTCCAAAACAAGGCAATAGATAGGTACAGATGTTATAGGTGGCAGCATCCAATGATGTCAATCAAATGATAAGAGACCCAACCTTCTTCAGCCTTGCTTCATCCAGGTATTTCCTTCTAAGTGGTTGGTTTGCTCCATTGGCTTTCTGTTTAGCAGGAGCATCAACACTTATTGTATTCTGATAAGCATGGACATTCCTGAATAGTGGTGGAGGTACAATACTAGAAGTCTGCAATATTAAGGCAAGAAAGTGAGGTCATTAACTGAAGAAATGAGGTCTCAAGCACAACTGACTACATATTGTGTTACATGTTTCAATAGTTAAGATTCAATGGTTGTTTTATAGAGCAGTTAAGATTCAACAGTTCTCTAGTACCATAGAAAATAACTATAACTAAAAATAATTATGATCTGCCAAAACAAAGCTCTTTAATCTTTATCATCAGAATTTAACAAGACAGGACAGATCATGGCGAATGCAAAGCAAAATGCTTGTTAACAGAGATAGATTGGTCAGAATAGGTCAAACATGAATATTCTGGATGATTCCAGAAGGCCTAAAAGTAGCCATCTATGCACGTGCCAATAATGTGAAAAAATTAACACCAATGACATTAGCATGGTTATACCGACAGGCGCACACTGCCAGAAAATCTTAAGAGGGAAGAATCGACCAGGTTCTACTGACCTGTGCTGTAGCTGGTGATGGGGTGTCGAACTGTACTATGTTAGAGGTTGTGCTGTTCTGCACATGCAGTGCAGTTCCTCTAACATGATGGTAACCGGGTACTTCTGCTGTTATGTTAGCATGAAGCTGCTTCATTTGCTTAGGGATAATATCCCCGAGACTTGAGGGAAGACTGGAAGATAGAATTCGATTTTCATTGGCAAAGTTTGACTTTTCCAGTGCAGATGTGGATGCGTGTTCCTGCTGGAGACGTAGAGCAGTTGCTTCACTAAAACATTCATCTGCATCTTCAGCAACACCTACAAGATTGTGAGTTGTGACACATTATAAATGTCAGTTTATGGCTTCGCGCTTTCAGTTAGATGAATCGTTTTTATTGAACTAAAGTACCACTGCTCACACCTTAAATGAGGATCAATCATGATTATTGAGCTATAGAAGACAGGCATCTATGACATGGTGTATATGGACAGATTCAAAACTCGCTAGAAGTAGCATAATTTGGAACGTACATTCTGTAAAATCACCATTGTTTTCATTTCTTCTTCTAAACCTTCAAAAGTGATAGTATGAGGTGACACTAATTGCAGGTACTTTTAATACAGTAATATATCATATTTATCATAGACCTACTACAGAAATTCAAAGATGAGTGTACAATGAACCAACCAAGTATACACAATTCCTCATATGCTGCCCATAAAAGAGGATCCACAGTCAACGCTTGTGTAAATTGTTCTGCTGCAGCTGACATTCTGCCTGTGCACCTGCAGTCATACAATAGAAATATAGTGAATTCTGTCAGTATGAGAATTTGCATTTGCAGCAGCACAGACTCAGTAACCATGAATGATGAACCTGTAAATCACTCCAAGGAGGTAGTTTCCTGTAGCGCCACTTGGAACCTGAATAGAGGAGTAAACAAAAAATGTGATTGCTTTTATTTTCTCACTTACTACTGCACCCATATAGAATCAATCGTAGTAGCCAACTTCACATCAATTATCAATATCAATATGTCATGCCCATAAAAGAAAATGATAAGGGAGACAAAAAGTTCCCTCTCCAATCCATGCACCGCCAAGCATTAATTTTGTAATGTTAAAGGCTTAATGCTTATTTGGCGCAATACTTAAATAATAGAAGTACAATAGAAGAATGGACATAGACATGACTGAACTTAATAACATGATTGGTAGATATGACGTAGCGAGCAAGATAGATCAACCAGGCCTAGTATTTTTCTAGAAGTACTAATAAATGTGCATGCCGCACTAGCTATGGAATTTTTAGTTTACCGAAAACATGATCATACAACATCATGGATCAAATATTCCTTACTAGAAAGAAAATTGTGTTGAAAGCACTAAAGCGGTATTTAGCAGATACATGTTGTCCGCATAAAACAATAGAGGTTGGACATTGTTCACGTGGGACCCAGCAGCACTACCTTAGATTTTTTAGTTGAGTTTATGTTCTTATATGTGCATTGCAAGTATTAGAATTGTTTGTGCTAGTATTAGAATAGTTTACTAATTATTTCTTAGTCATTAAGTTATGCTATCCCCATACGCAATCAATAAACTTAGAAATACATATATACGATCATGCATTTATTACAAGAATCAAACCCAATGACGGAAATTATGACCATATTTCTCAACTAAAGTAGCTCCATTGGGTACCGCACAAATAGTCCGCAGTTGCTAGGCTGCTGCATGAACAAGACCTACCTTATCCTCTACACAGAAACAATACTAAACCTATATAAATGAATATGTAACAACATAAACATTGTTTTGTAACATCGTACATACCTCAATGTTTGGTTCATTAACTGGACATAGAGTATCTTCTGCTTCACGTAAAAGGTTCATTCGAAAGCATGACATAGCAAACAAGTACCGGGACTCTGGAAGCTTCTTTCCTTCACAGTACAGTAGAAACAAATTCATCAATCATCCACACTAGTTCCACACCAGAATGAAAGGAGGAAAGCAGTAAAAAATGCAAAACTGGAAATATTCACACAAGATGGACAATATATTCCAAATTGTTTCGATCTCAAATCTTAAGAGCACTACACAGTAGTGAGCATCAATTGCAAAGTGGTAAGAATGTAACAAGGTGAGCAGATTCTTTTACCTTTCAAAATATGGTATGCAGCATATGGCTGGTTGTTGTGGAGGTAACACGTTGCTAGCAATTGCAAATTGGTCTGCGCACAGGATACAGAGCAAGAACATTTAGTGTATACAACCAGGGAACAGGCTTACAGATTAGATTACACTCTAACTTAATGAGGAAATTAGTAAAAAATGTCTTATAACAGGAAAGGTAGCAACAGACTATTCAGGTTACTCTTCATCTATTACGGCTAAAAAAACAGCTAAGAAACCAAACACACACACAAGCACAAAAGAGTTGCACTAACCTCAGCCCACATGATTACCAAGAACAACAGCAAGACCTCAATAAAAACTTACATCGCCACACTCAGGCAACTATAAGATTAGGAAGAGAGCTTGAATATGTCAACATAGGACCTAGGCTAAAAAAGGGCGCACCCAGTGTTGTAGGCTCCCACACTATGCGGGTCTGGAGAAGGGATATCTGCGCATAGCCTTACCCCCGCAAAGTGCAGAGGCTGGGGCTCGAACCCTGGACCTTCCGGTTATAAACGGTAAGACACTACCACTGCACCAGGGCCGCTCTTCAACATAGGACCTAGGCTACTGAAAACATTAGAATGGCTTCAATTGTGGCCACAAAAAGATTCAGATAATGAAAAAAAATCAGCAGTCAGCAGAGCATATGTTCATTACACACTAATAATAGCACTAGAACTGGTACCCAGAAAACTGCTCCCAATTTCATTACCCTCTCCAGCAAGATTCTCCGTAAACCCTAGAATAATGGCATACAAATTCCACATAGGCCCTACACTAAAATTCACTCCAGGGAACAGCAAGACTGAGCCGTCCTGATTCAAATTCCACATAGGCCCTACACTAAAATCCCACCGCGTTAGCTCCATAGGCATTCCTATTCCCTAGCCACATAAAAAATCACTGAAGGACGCTAAATCCAAGCGCCACAGGTGAGTCCCCGCGCCCAAATCGCAACCTCGCGCCGACCACACTCCCGATCTAGTCCACACTGAGCCATTCCCACCCGCAATCACGCCGAATCGACCTCACTAGCCATGTTAAGGAGAGGGGCGAAGAAGGGGCGCGGCGCGGCGGCGCTTACCTCGGAGGGGAACTGCGCGCAGAGGCGCTCGCAGAGGAAGATGGCGTTGCGGTGCATGAAGAGGCGGAGGCTGCTGTGGATGCGGTCCACCATTAGGGTTTCCATCGCCGCCCGCGGCGGCGAGCGCGGCGGGCGAGAGCGGGCGAGGGAGGAGCAGCGGGGGTGGCTGAAGCAGCGAGGGGTCGTTTGAATCCGACGTTTGAATCCGGCAGGCTCTTGAGTCTCCTTCTGCCTCTACTAGGTGCGATGCGATTCGGGTTTTTTTTTTTTCTCGGGCTAATTTGGGTTAGGGATTCGAACAGCGTGTGGGTGTGTGGAGCCGACGAGCCGTGGCGTTTGAATGGCGTGCCTCTCTGGCGTCGGCGCGTCGCGAGCGGCGGCGGCGGGTGAACTGGTACGGCGCGACAGGTTGCTGACAGGTGGGCCGCTTCCATCCCCTGGACAAGATGGGCCTTGCTTTCAAAAAGAAAGATGGGCCTTCTTCTATACAGACTTCTTTCTTGTTCAGCCCATCGTAAAAAAGCCCATTCCACAGACCCGACGTCCCTCCGCAAGCTGACCTGGCGCATTCCTGCTCTCCCATTGGCCAGGCCACGGCACCACCCCGTGTGGGCCCCACCCCGTAGAGTTACCGGGGTCGACGAACCTTCCTCGCCTTCCTCGCGAAGCAAAACAGCCGGATTGCCCGAGTCCGCTATAAAATTGCACAGCTTCGGCCGCCGCGACAAAGTATCTCGCGATCCCCATGGACATCGACCTCTTCGCCGACGTCGACCTTGAGGCCCTCCTCGCCTCCTTCTCCGGCGAGCCCTCCAGCGTCTCGGACCTCATCGTACCCTCCCCTCCTCCGCCGGCGCCGGCGACGGCGACGGCGCACGATGCGGAGGCGGGGTCGCCGGAGTCGGTGACCTCCCGGGCGGGCCCGCCCGTGGAGGAGGCGCTGACGGGGATCGAGAGGTTCCTGATGCAGGAGGGGGATGCGGAGTTGGGCCGGGAGGCCGAGGGGATCAGCGTGGAGGAGTTCTTCGACGCGCTGTTCGACGGCGGGGATGGGGAGGGGGAGGGGAAGGAGAGTGGGGCGGGTGGAAGCACGGATGGTGGCTCCGGAAGGGATGAGGTGGTGGAGGTTGTGACGCCGGAGACGCAGACGGTGGAGGTGGATGGCGATGATCCCGTCAGCAAGAAGATGAAGAGGTATGCTGATTCTGTTGCGTTATCGCTGGGCATGCCAATTTTTGTTGTTTCCTCTTCGTCCTGGTAATGGATTAGGAAGTTATATGGTAGTTGGTGATGAACCATATGCTAGGTTTAGGTGGATTATTGAAGTTATTACATACATTGTAGCTAGTGATAGATCCTATACTTTGGGTGGATTATTGCTTAGTTATATGTAGAATCATAATGAATTAGGTTTGAAAATGTCAGTACTTCATAAACATCTACTATGTTGGTGTGTAGTCGAGCTGGTGATGGAAAGATTTCTGCGATTGAACAGTAAATCCTGAAAACTGATATATTTGCATCATGATAATGCTAGTATCTGTGACGATATTGGTAAAAGGGCTATGTCTGCACAAATGCTCACCTTGGTTTACACTGTTTAAGTGTTTGAAAATTGTGAGCAGACATAGAGAATCCATCATTTACATTTTTTGCTTCTACAAGTCTTGTGCAATTTGTCTCATATATAGAAGGGACCTACCTTGTGAATTTGTCAGGCAAATGAGGAACAGAGATTCTGCCATGAAATCGAGGGAGAGGAAGAAGTCGTACATCAAGGACTTGGAGACGAAGAGCAAGTATTTGGAGGCAGAGTGTCGCCGTCTCAGCTATGCACTTCAGTGCTACGCAGCTGAGAACATGGTACTGCGCCAAAGCTTGTTGAAGGATAGGCCTGTTGGTGCTCCCACAGCCATGCAGGAGTCTGCCGTACTCACGGGTAAGACACATCAATCCTATTGACCTCTTGTTGGTGCTTGGAGCTTAGATGAATCACATTGTTTAGATGAATAGCATTGTTACCATCAATCAGTCCGCTATGGCTTCAATAATGAATAAGTCAATAATTACTAAGCAACAATTAGAAAGCACCAGTGCAAGCAGACTTTGTTACAATCTTGCAACATGAAGGTTGGTTCTGAAATACTAATGCTAAGACAATCTCGTATTTGCAGAAACCCTGCCGATGGTTTCCCTGCTTTGGCTGGTGAGCATCGTGTGCCTGTTCCTGATGCCCGGTCTGCCCAACCGAAGTCCAGCTGCTCCAAGCAGCGCCGGAAGAGATCTCGGGATGGTAGCCGGAAAGACAAGCAGTGAAAACCCAGAGATAATGGAACTTATCCTCCATGGAAGGCGATGCAAGGGCACCAGGGCGAAAATCAAGCTAGATTCATTACCATTTCATGCAGTAGCTGCTTGCTAGGCTTTTCATAGGCCTCTTGCAAGCCCAGTATGTAGTGTACTTGCCAAGCTTAACATGCCCGCTATATATGTGTCGTGTAGGCATGCAGCAGCCAGTTGATGATATCCATGGATTACCGTTTCTTTTCTTTTTGATTTTTTTTGTATCTTTTTTTGTTGAAATATGATAGCCCTGTCCTACCAGAGTAGTTTTAAAATCTGGGCTTTTGTCTTATTTCCTGAATTGGCTTCTTGTTCCTGGTTCTAAAGTTCCTGTGATTGTGAATCTTTGAAACTATGCTATCTGCTAATACGATTAGCAAAATCAGGAAAGTGTATGCATGTCACATACATTATAGGGCTCATTCTCAGATCAGCTTGGGATTTTTATTGTTTCTATTTACAAATAAATAGAATCCATAATGTGGACTGGATGAGTGTCATGGTTGGCGGCATCGTGGGAGGTCAATATTTTTCCTCTCGATAGACGCCCGCGTCGTCTCCCCCAGGGGCGACTCGGGCGACCCCCGCGTCGCTGCCGCCACCCCGCCTCCAAGCCCCCTTCTTGTCTCGCCGCTGCTGGAGCAGGGCTTCGGAAGCCCGCTGACCTGCTAGGAAGGCGGCGGCGGGGCTTCTCTCCCTGGCCAGGTCCCTCTCCCGGCTCCCCGCCCTAGCCAACGGTGCGGCTGCGCCGGCCATGGCGGCGGTGGCGACCAGGCTGCAGATCCATCGTCCCGGTGACCGGTCGGGCCTCCTGAAGGTGGATCTACGCGTCGGCGCCACCCTCTCCCTCTCCTCCACTGGGCCTCGGCGCCGCCCTCTCCCTCTCCTCCACCGGGCCTCCGCGCGATGGCAGGGCAAATGTCCAACGAGGGCGTAGTTTGGCCGCGAGCTAGCTGGCGGTGGGGCTGCGTATCCTCTATGGCGTGTTCGTGGTTCATGCCGTTCGACCGCGGGCATGCCGGCGGCGGGGCCGTGTGTATGCGGGTGCATCGCCTCGTCCTGTGCCTCTCTTGTCAGCCGTCTATGGCTGATGAGGGGCGACAGACCCTGGTGGGCAGCTTCGCGACACCCTGGGCAGCATGGCAGCATGGTGCGTGGCTGTTGCCGCTCTCCTGTGCGTGGAGTTTGACCGAGGTCAAGGCGAAAGCCTGGACGACGACGTCTGTGGACGCCGCTTCCTCCTTCGAGGCGTCCTGTTGCACCTCACGTCTTCTCTCCACTCGATTGGCGCGGTGGTCGTGTGAATCGATCTGCTCCTCATCAAGAAAGGTTGTGGTACGTCCATGGTGGCCGCCCCCTTCTGCCTTGTCTTGGTGCTATCGATGTCGTGCAACGAAAGTGCTGCGCTCGGTGCGCAGGGGTGTTGTCGCACCTCGTACGGCTCGACAGGGTCTCTTTGAAGTTGGTGCTTCCCTTCGGGCCTTGTGCCCGATTCTACCATGGTCTCTCATGTGCTCGTCATCGGCGTCTCTACTTCGTTGGCGCTCTCCTTGTTAATGAAGACACCACACCAAATGCCGGGTGGTGAAGTTCGCCTTTTGCCGGCCCTCCCTCCTTTGGGGCTTCCTTCCCCCAAAGGGCGTTGGATGGCGGTGTGCGGTGCCCGGATATGCCTCCATTGGTGTCGCCGTCAACTCGAAGGGAGGTCGTCGTTTCCAGCACCGCTTCATCCAAGTTGTCTCCCCAAGCCTTAGCCCCCATTATGTTGGGCGAGCTCTCCCAAATCGTTGGAGGGCGGCTCGCAGGGCGGCGCAGCTGCTACGGCTTCGGTGACAGTAATTTGGCTCTTGTGAACCTGGCAAGCAAGCTATTCGGTGACGGCTATCATTGGCGATCGGTAGAATGCACTCTTTTGTTTTCTATACTATGTTTCCACAATGTACTTGTTGCGTTGTGCTTGCAAGTTTCTTATGTACTCTGTGGATTTGCCACACCTCTGTAAACTCTACCGCCGACCGTTTGGCTTGTGGTTGGTTTCAATGAAATGTTCAGGTGGGCGAGCTCCGTCCCCCGGTGACGCTTCCAAAAAAAAAGTGTCATGGTTGGCCCGAGCTAAAAATGCTTAGATCTTCCAAGGAAGCTATCATAAAGGACTTCCACAAGAGTTTTAGTCTTTCTTTAAGCAAATAAAGAATGAAATTGAACCGTAATATAACGTTTAAGTAAAAAAAAGTAATGGTTCAGTTTTATCTTAATCATGTAATGTTAAGGTTATATTTTCTTTTTCATTGTACGTAGTAGCTTTAGTTTTATCTTAATCATGTAATGATAAGTGCTATATAAATTCTTTTTGTTGTACGTAGTAGCTTCAGGGACTATTCCGAGCATATAATTCTTGAGATGGAGACATCTTGGATGTAAAAGCAACTTCATCACTTCATCAATATAGTAGAGTCTATTATGCACAGTCCCATTCCCAAGAATTCTCCCCGCCCCTAGCTCCTAAAAAGCACAATGAAAAGAATCAGACCAACCACTACAATTAAGGGCTTTCGTAATAGAGCTAACTGATAACAAGTTCATAGGAAAATCAAGAACGTGCAAAACTGGTGATAAGGATAGGGTTTTGGTATCAGATAGATCATGTCCTGTTATGCAAAGGTCAAATTCTTGATTTAGACCATAAAAAAAAGTTTCCTCACCAATGACTGAAACCATGTATGATAAATGGCCATATCCTTTTGGTCAATAGCTCAAACGGATGGTAATAATGTAAATATTTGTGTAGCCTTCTCAATTCCTCAGAATATTCGGTCACTGATTTTATGCCTTGCTTCAAATGTAACAACTCATGCATAATATGAGTGGCCTGCATTTTGTTAGATTTGCCAGCAAGTTGATTCTTGAGCACCCCACACTTCTGCTACATTAGCCATTGTTTCATCTTGTTCTCTAACTATAGGTTTCATACTACCCACATCAACACAAGCACTTTTATCATTGATCTGTTTAGTATGGGCATCCAATTTATCATTAGTATCACCCTCATCAGAGACTAATAAACTAATAACCTATCATATCCATGAGAGCTCAAAATTAATCGAGATTTCATGCCCAACTTATATAGTTTTCTAGTCCTTGTAACTTCATGGGATTCGGCTCAAGAGCATATTTGACAGCCTCTAAAGCTATCTTGGGCTGCTTCATTATTTTGCTACGAATTTCACACAATTTTTCAATGCTATAATCAGCCTCCTTTTCTGCACTAGTCCCAGCCATGGCTGTGTATTACCAAATCAAGGTCTCGATTCACAATAACTCACCGGACCAAGTTGTTCAACTTCATAAATAGGCAGAGCAGAACGAATGGAAAGCGTAACACCTCCTGTCCACTAGAGAGGAGACACACACCTTCAACTCTGCACAAGACGAAACAGGTAGAAGGACGAGCCGTCCGACGAATCGATGGGGGCGCAGAGGAAAGACGCAGAGCCGAAACAGAACGCAACAGGTGACATCACATGCCGCAGGAATAAGCCGCAACGAGCAGCGAAGAAGTACAGCGACAAGCAGAGGTGCTGACACCCGATCTGTCGCCATGAATCGCAAATGACAATGAAATAGACAAAAACAGAATGAAATCCGCAGGATTAACCTGGCTTTGATATCATATTGTAGTTTAGTGGGTAGATTTGGGATTGGAAGAAGAAAGGAATAGTAGCCATGAAGAAAAAGCAATGGGGAGAACTCTTGAGTCTTGATCCATACTACTTATCGATCCTTCACTGGTTGTATCTATCTAGTCTCACCATTTTACATTTTTGTCCCTACTGAATATCACTTTTACACCAACATCAAACTCAAACCATACTTGCTTGGACACACAATAGCTTTGTATGGTTCCAGGAGAAAATTAAGCTATTTTCCTACGAAAGTTCCTGCATTTCAAACACATTATATAAACTAAACAGATCAAAATGAGTTTGGGTTATGAGAAAATCCTTCCAACAGATCGCTAGAGCCCTCGCCCCGAAGCAAGCAGGCGACCGCACGTCAGCCCCGTCAGCACGACACCGTTCCAATACTTGCAGTGTACCCCGTTGATCTGTTCCAAGTCACCTCTGTCTTCTCCTCTGCCGCTTCCCTTCTGCTTCCACGCTCTTTCTAGAAGGAAGCAGCACCAAACAGCAGCAGAGCAGAGCAACGCGTCACCGGCCACCAGATCTCCCGTACTCCCCACGCTCCGCCTCCGATGAGTCCATCCGCCGCCTAGTCTCGCCGCAGCCATCGCCCCCAATGTCGTCGTCGGAGCCCGATGCCGAGGGCGCCCAGGGCGGCGGCGCCTCCCCGGCGGCCCGCGTGCTCTCCCGCGCGCTCGACAAGGTCATCAAGCACTCCTCCTGGCGCCGGCACGCCGCGCTCGTGTCCGCCGCCAAGTCCGCGCTCGACCTCCTCTCCGCCGCCCCCGCGCCCGGGCCCGACGAGCCCTCGGATCCCGCCGCCTCCCCCGTCCCGGGCCTCCCCGCGGCCACCGCCGACGCCGCCCTCGCCGCGCTGCTGCTCGCGCTCGACCCGGGGTCCCCGAAGGTGGCCGAGCTCGCGCTCGAGTGCGCCGCGGGGCTCCTCTCTCTGCGCCTCCTCCGCGGCGACGTCGACGCCGCGGACCCCTCCGCCCCCTCGCCGCCCTCCCCGGTCTCCAGGCTCTTCGCCGCGGTGCTCTCCTGCGTCTCGCTCGGCGGCGGTGGCGACGACGCGCTCGAGCTCGCCGTGCTCCGCGTGCTCGTCGCGTTCGCGCGGTGCCCGGCCGTCTCCGTCAGCGGGGAGTGCCTGGGCCAGGTTGTCAAGGCGTGCTACAACGTATACCTCGGGAGCGCCAGCGGCGGGAACCAGCTCTGCGCCAAACTGGCCATCGCGCAGGTGCTGGCCATCGTGTTCGCCCGCGTCGAGGCCGACGCCATGGACGTGCGTGTGCGCACCGTCTCTGCTGCCGACATGATGGACCTCTCTGACCGCAGCCTTAATGACTCCAGCATCGTTCAGGCGGCCCAGGCGTTCATAAACGAGGTCATGGAGGGGAGCGACGTGCCGGAAGAGGCACCCCCTGTGGATGCTACTCCAATCGACGGGGAAGTTGGTGGGGAGGATGGTGGAATGAGTAAGATCAGGGAGGATGGCCTGGCTCTGTTCAAGAACATCTGTAAATTGTCGATGAAGTTTGGTACGCCTGATAGCCCTGACGATCCAATGCTATTGCGGGGGAAGGTTTTGTCACTCGAGCTGGTTAGGATGGTTGTTGACAATGCAGGGCCATTCTGGAAGACAAATGAAAAGTATGTACATATCAAGACGGTTCTGATTTTCTGTTTATTGCAATATTCCAATTCCATTATTTATCTCCCTTTTTATGTTATTGCTGCAACGTGTCTTGAAGAATGCGAATGATAAGGTAGAATAGTGGAAGGCAGGAACCGTAAAGTGGGCTGTTCATAAACATTTTGCTGCTATCTATAACCATGATCGCCAGTTTGAATGAGCTGCATTGTTCCAGGACTTAGGAAGTTGTTTGAATTTGAACTAAAGACTTATGAGTTGCATTCAATCAGCTGGAATTTCCAACTTGTTTGCGAGGTCAATGATTTTCACTTACTCACTGGGTTGGGTAATAAGGTTATCTTTCGCCATGTTTTGTGCAATCTGCCATATAGGTTGTTATGGCAAGGATCTGGCTGGTTGAAGAGCAATCATTGTGTGCTTCAAGGATGGGTTTAGTGTCTATCAGATACTGCTAAAGCTTCCAACTATTGATACTCAACTAGTTTTCTTATGTAACTAGAATGAGAGCTGTGAGGGTACTGATCGATATTCAACCAGCTAGATTTTTCCAACTTTGTGCATACCCCATGCTCGCTAACAGTACATGCATGGACAGTGACAGTGTATACCCTCTCAGATCTGCAGATCCGAATTGATACTGGTGAAGGGAGTTAGAGAAATAACTAACTGGTAACACTAATGCAAAATATCATAGTGCTACTTTCTGATACCGCAAATTGTATATGATAGAGCTTAGTCGTATCAATCAAGCATCGGCACCTGAAAGGATTCATAGTGGATGAGTGGAACTTATTTTGGTCATTTTGTATAGAAACATTGAATTGATTATGGCTTAATGGAGTACAGATCACTGATACTACTTCTTTTTTGTCATATTAATGCAGGTATCTTGAAGCAGTTAAGCAGTACCTTTGCCTATCATTGTTGAAGAACAGTGCTTTGTCTGCAATGAGTGTCTTTCAGTTATTGTGTTCCATTTTTATGAGTCTAATATCAAGGTTTAGATCTGGTTTGAAAGAGGAAATTGGAATGTTTTTTCCTATGCTTATCTTAAGGGTTCTTGAAAATGTCCTCCAGCCTAGTTTTTTGCAGAAGATGACCGTTCTAAACTTTCTGGAGAAGATATGTAAAGAACCTCAAGTTATTATTGATATCTTTGTGAATTTTGATTGTGATGTTGATGCACCAAATATTTTTGAAAGGTAAGTTATTATTTTTTCCATATGGGCATTCTCCTTCAGCGTTTTTGTGATCAGTGTTACTTGTTAATTTTCATATCAAATATAACAAACCACTTGATACCCTGGACATAGTTTTTCTCTTCTAGTACGTAATTTTCTTGTCAAACATAACAAACCACTTGATACAGTGAGCATAGTTGTTCTTTTCTAATACTGCCATACCACAGTCTACAGATATGCTATTCCTAAGTATACCGTGAAACACTGTTAATTCTATCGGATCTTCACAGGATTGTCAATGGACTACTAAAGACTGATTTAGGTGTCCCTGCTGGATCTACAACAACATTAACTGTTGCACAAGACCAGACATTTAGGATCGAGTCTGTCAAGTGCCTTGCAACAATTATGAAGTCAATGAGTGCATGGATGGATCAACAACTGCGAATTGGTGAATTTTCTCCCAGCAGTACTGAAAATCTAAGATCAATGGACAATCTAAATATCCATAATGGAGAAGAAGGGAGCGGAGCGGATTATGAACTGCAGTTTGACACTAGTAACTCGGACATAACTGACTCTTCCTCACTTGAGCAGCGCCGTGCTTACAAGATGGAACTTCAGGTGTGGTTGATTGCTTGAATTTGGATTTCTCCTCAATTAAACTTTGTCTGTGTTTGGTAATAATAGGTTTAAAGTTTCTTTTTGCAGAAAGGAATCGCCTTGTTCAATAAAAAACCTTCCAAAGGTATTGATTTTCTCATACGGAGCAAGAAAATAGGCCAGTCTTCAGAGGATGTGGCTTCTTTCTTGAGAAATACTGCTGGCTTGAATGCAACAATGATAGGCGATTATTTGGGAGAAAGAGATGATTTCCCCCTGAAAGTTATGCATGCTTATGTGGACACATTAAACTTCGAAGGCATGGACTTTGGTCAGGCAATTAGATTCTTACTGCAAGGTTTCCGATTACCAGGAGAAGCTCAAAAGATTGATCGGATCATGGAGAAATTTGCTCAATGTTACTGTAAATGCAATCCAAATTCTTTTAGTAGTGCAGATACAGCATATGTTCTTGCCTATTCTGTGATCCTGCTAAACACTGATGCTCATAATCCTATGGTGAAGAACAAGGTGCGCTAATGATAATTTCGTCAGCGCCTGGCAATGGTTCATGAACTAATGTATATTTTATTGTGCAGATGTCTAAGGAAGATTTTATGCGCAACAACAGAGGAATCGATGATGGGAAGGATTTGCCAGAAGATTATCTGAGTGCACTGTATGACCAGATTGTCAATAATGAAATCAAAATGAGTGCTGATTCCTCAGTTGCACAAACCAAGCAATCCAATAGTGTAAGTAGGCTTCTAGGCTTAGACAATATTATCAACTTTGTCAACTGGAGACCATCAGAAGACAAGGCAGTAGGAGCCAATGACTTGCTCATTAAGCACATACAGGAAAAATTCAAAGCAAAGCGTGGGAAATTAGAGTAAGATCATTATGATTTTTTCAGTTGGAATACTTATGTCCTCTGTGGGATTTATTAATTTGAGGTTCTGCATAATACAGGTCCACATTTTATGTTGTTGCTGATGCAACCATTTTAAGATTCATGATGGAGTCCTGTTGGGCTCCTATGATGGCTGCATTCAGTGTCCTCCTTGATCAGTGTGACGATAAGGCTGCCACATCACAGTGTTTAAAAGGATTAAGATTTTCCGTGCATATCACTTCTGTTATGTGCATGCAGACACAGAGGGATGCATTCTTAACTTCCATAGCAAAATTCACATCCCTCCACTCTGCAGCAGACATGAAGCAAAAAAATGTTGATGCCATGAAGGTAAGAGGCCACACGAAGCATATTCACTTGTGTAATTTAAATGTCACAAGAAGCACAATTTGTTGCAAAACATAATCTGCTGGTTCTTGTGAATGAATGGCTATCAACAAATATGTTGATTCTTGTGTCAAGCAGAAAAATGGGACAAATCTGCTGAATCTTGAACTTATTGAATGTTCCTTTGGGGCTTTTGATGGTTCCTCCAACAGGGGCCTAATTATCAGCTTGCCTTCCTTTTTCCACTTTGCACAACTGGCCCTGCTATTTCTGCTGGGGAAATGGTTTAAACATTTCGGAAACAGCAGGGGCAATTGTGCTAAGTGAAAAAAGGAGGACAAACTCCTAGTTAGGCCTCAAAGTGGGTGCTAGGATCTATCCAATGTTTGGGATACAGAATTGTTGAGCCACTGCAATGGTTCTTATGTACTTCATTAACACATTTGTTTGCTAGTTCTGGCTGTTTCAAAGCAGTGGGATGATAAGTTTCCTTATGTTCATGAACAGGCTATAATTTCTATTGCAATCGAAGATGGCAATTACTTGCAGGAAGCTTGGGAGCATGTCCTAACTTGTTTATCACGGTTTGAGCATTTACATCTGCTTGGAGAAGGGGTTCCCACTGATGCTTCATTTCTGACTGTACCTCTGATCGAGTCAGAAGATAAAACTCAGAAGTCTACTTCTGTTATATCTTCCAAGAAAACCAATGCTCTTCAGAATCCTGCTGTGATGGCTGCTGTTAGAGGGGGTACTTATGACAGCACAGTTGCAAAAACCAGTGTGTCAGCACTGGTCACTCCTGAACAGATCAATAATTTCCTATCAAACATAAATTTGTTGGATCAGATTGGCATTGTGGAGTTAAATCATATATTTGCCCATAGCCAAAGATTAAACAGTGATGCCATTGTTGCTTTTGTGAAGGCTCTTTGTAAGGTCTCAATGACTGAGTTGCAGTCTCCAATGGACCCTCGGATCTTTTGCCTTACAAAAATAGTAGAGATAGCGTAAGAAATTTCGCAGACCTGCTTAAAAAATATCTTTACTTTGGCCACAGCAGGTCAGCAGCCATGACTTAATGCCTTTTGCTACTATAATTCTGAACTTTGTTTGTGCAGGCACTACAATATGAACCGCATACGTCTGGTGTGGTCACGTATTTGGAAAGTTTTGTCAGACTTTTTTGTATCTGTTGGGTTGCTGGAAAATCTTTCTGTCTCTATATTTGTGATGGACTCTCTGAGGCAGCTGTCCATGAAGTTTCTAGAAAGGGAGGAATTGGCAAACTACAATTTTCAGAATGAATTCCTTAGACCTTTTGTGGTTGTTATGCAGAGGAGTAATGCTCCAGAAGTACGAGAGCTTATTGTTAGGTGTGTGTCACAGATGGTTCTGAGCCGGGTTCATAACATAAAGTCTGGGTGGAAAGGTGTTTTTATGGTACGTATTGACTTTTATTTTAGTATGTTATTCTGTTACTGTTGTTCAGATTTGTCTGCAAGTTAGTGACTATTATCCCATGTCTTGTAAAATTTCATCGACTTGCAGGTTTTTACTTCTGCCGCCTCTGATGATACAAGAAGTATAGTTCTTCTAGCATTTGAGACAATGGAAAAAATTATTCGAGATTATTTTCATCACATAACTGAAACAGAGACAACAACATTCACTGATTGTGTTACCTGTCTTATTGCATTTACGCGTAGCCAGTTCAACAGTGATGCCAATCTCAATGCTATCGCATTTCTCCGATTCTGTGCTGTTAAACTTGCTGAGGAAGGATTTGTTTATCAAGATCGGGGTGCCGAACAACCCAGGAATTCAGACATGTTGGGTGGAAATGCCACTGTGCAGAAAGATGGTTATGTTTCCCTCTGGGAGCCTCTCCTTGGGGGTACAGCTTTTTTGCCTTGAAATTATAATATTTTCTGTATTTTATCGTGCAAGTTGAGTCTTCTTATTGGATGATAAAGTGCATGAAAATTTAAATCGATACCTTTTTTTCCCGGCTATTTCAGGTTTAGCGAAATTGACAACTGATCCAAGACTGACTATCAAGAAAGGTGCTGTAGGAGTACTTTTTGACATTTTAAAGGATCATGGACACTTATTTTCACAGATGATTTGGGCAGATATGTTGGAACGTATTGTTTATCCTCTATTTAACAGTGAAATGTCCACACCCAGTGATCAGATTTCAACATCTAATTTACCTGATCTTGAAACACAAACTTTGGCAATGAAGTGTTTGGTGGGTTTGTTTGTCAATTTCTTTGATGTGATACGCCCAGAACTTGCTAGAATTGCATCAATTGTCACAAATTTTGTCAGAAGCCCCTATAAGCATTGTGCTACCACTGGTGTATCTGCAGTTATGCATTTAACAGAGGGGGTTAGTAACAAACTTTCTGAGGAGGAATGGAAAGAGATATTGGTCTGCTTCAAAGAATCAGTGAAACATACATTTGTCATATTCTCTAAAATTGTAAGGATGATGCAAGATATTGAAATCCCAGATAGATTTGATTCTTATTCAGAAACCGAGCAATATTTGGATCATGAAATGTACAATAATGATGAAGAGGAAGCTAATATGGAGACGGCTTCTTATGCTATTGTCAAACTGAAGAATCATATGGCCCTACTGCTTGTAGTGATTCAGGTATTTTATTTTATTTTTTTTGCGAAATTTTATTAGATTACTCTTTTTTTTTAAGGCTATGAAGACAATTAGGATTGCGAGGAATAATAGATTGATTGGGTTAAGGATTTGTTACAAATATATAGGCAGACCCTTGGAGAGGTCTATAGAATGCACAAATCAAGAATCAGCCTGCCTATCCTAACCATCAGATGGCGGTTCCTAGGGCCGGCCATCACCCAGGCGTGACACATGCCTGGGCCCTCACGTACACACAAATATGCATGTCTAACAGGCCACATGCAGGATTTAGGTTATTTGGATTTGCATAAGTGCCCAAAAAATCCTAAATACATCAGCTGTGGTTTAGTTTTCTTCCACTAAAATGCTAACTTTTGAGAGAGCGGAGTTGAAATAATGACTTGGGAGAAAGGGTTGGTTGTGGAAGTTGCTGAACGGTGTGGTAACCTTACTTTCCTGATAATTGGAAAGCAGCTGCTTACTATGAAACTTCCTTGGGTGCTCCAGCATTGGCTTCAGCCCACATGCCATGGCACCTTTGTGCATTGGCCAACGAAAGAGGGAGAATGTTGAGGAAAAGAGGTTTCTTATTGCTTGCTTATCCAATTGAAATTACATGAAGGTTCAAAAAAAAAAATAGAAATTACATGCATACTCTTATGCAGTGTCTGGCCCAAACAAAGTCGATCTAGGAATGAGAACAAAATTTGTTGAGATAGAATAGCATAATTAAAATTAAATAGAATAACATAATTAAAACTAACATATTTCTGTTGGGAAGTCCTAATCTTGCTGGGTGTCAGGCTATCAGCTGTGCGGGGGCTTCTTGTAATGGCCCTAATGCAGTCCAACTGTAATATTGGCATATCTATTGTTTCACTTTTTTTATGTGAACATTCCCCAGTTTTGCCTCTATGGGGCAGTTTCTGTTATGATGGCTCTATGTATGCCATAGATTCTTAGATTTTGATTCAATTTTAGCCCACACAGGAAAACTTCTTAACTAATGGACAGGTAATCTGGAAGTGTCCATCTTTGTTTCTAAAATTTTAGACAATGACAGTATTTTGTTTTCTTTCATGCAGAGCATCACTAAATTATATGAGGAGCACAGAAAATATCTTTGTGCTGAGCATATGAGCATTCTTTTGGAGATGCTGTCAGCTATTGCATCACATTCAAGCGAAGTAAGCTCTGAATCTTCCTTGCAGATGAAATTTCATAAAGCATGTTCCCTTTTGGAGGTATCGGAGCCAGCCATTGTCCATTTCGAGAATGAATCCTACCAGAGTTATCTCAAACTTCTACAAGCTTTGCGACATGACTATCCCTCTCTGTCGGAAGAAATGGACATAGAATCACAAGTATTTAATACCTGCAAGAAAATACTGCAAATTTATCTGAAGTGCGCAGGACAAGAACCATGTGATGAATCGTCACATAGAAATCTGTCTCTAAATTGTTCAATGCCACTGAGTGCTACTAAGAAAGAGGAACTGGCCGCTAGGACTTCGCTGGTTCTTCAAGTCGTAAAATTGCTGGGTGGCCTGAAGGGGAACTCTCTTGCCAGAATATTCCCTTCCTTTTTCCCATTGTTGGTTGATCTGATTCGCTGTGAGCATAGCTCGGGAGAAGTTCAATACGCACTATACAATATCTTCCAATCAGCTGTAGGCCCCATGATACGAGTGTAGTGGGAGATTGTCACACGCCTAGGGTACAGTTTCGTGACCCAATTTATCGGGCCATTACCCAACGAGGGATCAACATATAAGCTGGCACCCCAAGGCGCAACTGTGTACACATTCAGAATGATTGAATGCAAGGTGAAATATCTCGGTCGTTCTAGGTGCTCTCTTACTGTGTTGTAACATCTAAATGTCAATTGACCTGGTTGTCTTGCTTCGCAGGCTCACATAAAATGCTGCAGATTCTGGGGGGAGTACCGATGCTAGACAGAATGACTGTCGGGAATGGAACCAATGTGGCTTCCCAGAGTTAACTAGAGATAGATGTCATCAGAATATGGATGTACCTGTCACGTGTGTGAAGTACATAGAAACGAATTAACAGTATATCGAAATATTCCCCATTCTTTTTTGTTGCAACTTGCAACAAATCACATTCTTTCCCAGGATAGGACTGTCATTATTTGAATACGGTTTGACAAGGTGATGTATAATTTTTACAGTTTCAGGATAATAATGTACAAGACCCATTGAAGATGCAATGACGCTGAGACCTATGACCTAATGCGACATGGAAACATGCACTGAAGGTACTAAAAAAGGACAAAGAAGAGGAATGGATATACACAACCAGATGTCCGAAAGAATGGACCTGTTCTACGATTTGGACCTACATGACCTATATTATACACAGGATGGAGGCCAGACTCCAATTCCGGCATCCACTTGGTCCATGCACAGACCACCAGCTATCAGAATTTCTGGCAGGAGATGGGGAATGTACAGACACTGACAAGCTGAGCAAAGAGTAGCTTCATGTTCAGACTCTCACGCTTTGCTGCCCCATCCAGCGGAGCAGATCAGAGACATTCACATTATATGAATCAGGTAACCATGGGTAAAGACAACCTGGAATATGGTCAGAAACAGATAGATCGATTCAGCCAAGATGTAAAATACTCTGATACCCTCGTTTCTTTAATAAATGGGCATTCTCTAGATGTTAAATGAATGCAATAGCTAACCTTTAGAGTGCAAAAGAAAACGGCTTGCAAGAAAAAGAAGCATGACGCCCAATTTAGCGGTACTGCTGTTCTTAGTCCTGCTGCAGACTATAGGACACCTACAGAGAGGGAAACAAGATGTTACAATAGATAATTGGAACACATGTAGGAGAGCTTGAGAGGTAAACACACCTCAAATTTGTCACTTTCTGGCATCGTTGTCAACCTGATGCTTGTTCTGAAATGTTGTTCTGTGGGAATGGCGGTGGACGAGCAGGGATCAAAATCTGTTGCTGAGGGCGTGGACCTCCTGTTTTCACAAAAAAAAAAGTACTTCATGAATTAGATGAAGAACATGTTAATCTGGCCATTGGACAAGTATGTTTGATTCGACACAACAATTGATTTCTTACCTGGAGGAAATTGTTGTTGAACAGGTGGCATGCGCACATTTGTAGCATTAACATTTTGATTTGATAGTGGGAGAACATGACTTGATGCATAACCAGGAGAATAAGCATGATCACTTGGTACAGGCTGGCCAAACTGCCCATATGGGTAGACTGCTGGAGCTACTGTCCTGGGACCACCATAAACTGGAACATACTGTTGTCCAACATATGGACCATAGGCATTCTACAAAGCTAAAAATAAAACAAATGAGCAACAATTTCAATTTATTTATTATATACAATAAAAATGTGGTTTAATGGTTCTGGAGTTCTCAACCTGCTGATATAAGTATTCAGGTCCATATGTCGACGGCCTGCATCAAAAAACAATCGGTCATCAACTAGGCTGTTCACTTGGAAATAAAAAGGCATTACTGCAAGTGTAAAATATCTACACTACATCCTGCAAATCATAAGTTCCGGACTAGACACAACTTTAATCATCATGCCAGACGTTCACAACCTAACAGGATCAAATTCATAGCTGTGCGTGATCTTTGCCAACAATGCATTGAATGAACTGTTAACCTACCCATAAGGAGGATATACAAAGGCCTGTGAGTAGTTGTAAGGGGGTTGCTGATATGTTGGGCTTTGCACATACATGCCCCCTGGAACCGCCACACCTCCATTGTATGGGATGACCGGCCTTATAGGTGCTACTACCACATTGAAAAGAAGGAAATTTTATCACAATAATTGAATACACACACAAAATGGTGAACAGTATTACAATAAGCAGTAAGAATGTCTCTTAGCAATAAGCTTTTTCAGCAGAGAGTAGCAGAGGCATTGACTATATGGGAAACTTGTTTCACTAGTAGTACACACCAGGGGTGTGCATGGACCATGGAGTTATATTGCAGTTTAGGCTTTCTATGATAGGTCTTGGCCAGTAATTTTCTGAGAAAAGGTTCCATCCATTAGTTTTCTACTAGTAAACTTGAGAAACATTTGCTATTTTACTACCCTCTCCCTCTGTAAGTGTGTGTAGGAAAATATTCAAGGCCCACGAATAAACAGTAAACATCTCACAAGTTTTGCATTCCATCACAAGCAAAGATGTGGATATTGTGATGATTAACACCTGCCACTCCAAGTTGCATACTATGAAATAGATTCTGACATGTAAGTGGACAATTTTTTATAAAAAAAAGCAGTGA
Organism: Digitaria exilis; assembly: GCA_015342445.1. Lineage (NCBI taxonomy): Eukaryota > Viridiplantae > Streptophyta > Magnoliopsida > Poales > Poaceae > Digitaria > Digitaria exilis. Next base: position 1,925,664 of record JACEFO010002054.1, read on the forward strand.
TGATTGCCAACCCTTTCGACCACCCACCAGCTCATACTCTTTCTGTTATCTATTCCCTTCAATCAAGTCCAACACTACTATCTCTTGCAAAACATAGTTGACAGAGAGGACTAGTAGCTGTACGGTTTTGTTTATTTCTAACAGCTAATGCTTCTTTATATATGAGCCTGTAGAAGATCAAATACTAATACTCCTCTGCTGACAGATCCGTTTCCATCTTTTAGAGGTTAGAACTAGTGACAAGACTATTAGTTAGTGGTTGAAAAGAAGAGCAGTGCACAAACCTAAGAATCAAGTTTTGTAACTACAAAATCATAGAAAATTTCATGATTGTGATGACTCCAATACATTGGGAATAGGGCATCCATTAAGAAATTACAATACATCAATAACTTAAGTAGCTGGAAAGAATCATGTTGACAGCTGTACAATTAGGAAAACAGGGCATTCAAGAAAAAAATATGGAAAACAAGGAACCATGTTAGCAGACCTACCCAAAGGCAGAGCTGGACCAGGCCGCCCTAAGATGGCGAGATTGCAATTAGCACGCCGCCCATCGATCACCGGGTACGGGTCCATACAGGCCATCCTTGCCGACTCAGGGTCTCGGAAGGTTACCTGTACACACCTCACACAATTACGATGGATCAAAAGCAGGAAAAAAGACGAAATAACTTAGCTGAATTCAGGAACCCCAAAGATGCCTTGATTTCAGCAGACCCCTATCAGAATTCAAAATAGTTCCTGATTCAGAGGGGGAATAAATGCTAAATTCCGTCCTAATTCCAACACTTCAGAATCAAACGCGTGCTTGAAGGAAAGCAACATTGAAACCCTCTATAAATGCATAACAGGGGAACAATTCACTTGCTCCGTTGACAAAATCTAACTCCTTACCCTTGATCAAGTCAACAATACACCAAATTTCCTGAGCACGGAATGCAAAACCGCCAAAATTCTAAAAGTTCGACAGCCATGGCCGCCAATTGCTGCCGCTACAGATGATCACAAAAACTCCCAATTCAAGCCACAAACCCCATCCTCGCGCAGCGAATCACAAACTTTAGCTCCAGAATCGAACCTGACCCCTGATCCCCTCAACAAAAAGGAAAACGTACGGACCAAGCACCCCAAACCAGCGCAGCAGAACAGCAGATACGGACAAAACAAAAAACAGAGGAGGGAAGGCGTGCTCACGAATCCGTAGCCCTTGGAGCGGCCCGTGGTGCGGTCGGTGATGACAACGGCCTCCATGATGTCCCCGTAGACCTCGAAGTGCGCGCGCAGCCCCTCGCTGCGCGTCTCCCACGCGAGGCCCCCCACGAAGACCTTGGTGAAGGTGGTGTCCCCGTACGGCGCGCTCAGGTAGTGCAGCGCCGGCGTGCCCCCGCCTCCACCTCCTCCTCCCCCTGCCCCTCCTCCTCCACTACTACCACTACCAGCACCAGCTCCCGCCGGCGACCGCTGCGGCGTCATCATCCCTGCCACGCCCAGCCCACGCGCATGCACGCGCGCGCGCGCAGCAGCAGCGGCGGCGGCGGCAAACCCTAACCCTAGCTAGCAGCAGCTGACTAGAACCCGCGCGAGCGAGGAGAGGGAGGCGAGCAGCGGAAGGCGGCCGGGTTAGCTAGCTAGGGCTGATAGGCCCCGCGCGAGCAGGCCGGGGGCGTAATTATAGCGGTGGGGATGGCGCTAACTGGAGCGGCGGTTATAATCAGCGGTTGGATTACGCGGGAGAGGGAAGGGGAGGGGAGCTGGAAGTTGGTGAGGAACTGCGCGCCTCTTGCGAAGGAAACGCGCGCGACAGGGGAGGGAGAGGCTACTTGGGGACGGGAGGAGAGGAGGCGTGGAGGCTGGTGGGGGGCCCTTGGGAGAGAGAGGGCTGATGAAGGGGAGGAGGGTGAACCACTGGCAGTGGGGTATGCCTCCTCACTCTGGCCCCGCGGGGATATATAGGCCCGCGTGTATGCGTAGGGTGTTTATATTACCGTGGCCGGCATTGTTTTGTGTATTGCCAACAAAGAATTATTTGTGTGCTTCTCTGTTCTGGCGGCCGCTAATAAAGCCTGTCTTTACGAGCGGTGATGGCGGCTTTAGCTGGAAAGTGATCGTACATGGCGCCTAAAACTCGCGGTTTTGCGTCCTGATCAGTTCGAGGTGATAGAGCCTGCGCCGAAAGCTTGAAAAAGGTTTTGTCATACACTATCAATTAAAAAGTGTGATCATGGCGAGCTCTGGTTTCGTGCTATGATCTATTTATTAGCTGGCACGCGGCGGGGTTTTTTTCACCATTTGAGGGGCTTTTCATGCTACTTTTTAACAGAAAGTTTTTTCGGCGCTGGCGTACTCGGAAGCACGGGAGTTTCCATCTACGTAAAGGGTAGAAAGTGGCTTATGCTTCCATCATCATGTCACGAGTTGCGTTGATACTTATTTATTGTGTGCCTATTCAATTGAGTTGCGTTGATACTTATTTATTGTGTGCCTATTCAATATTTTCCACCTATGTAGTTTTTCAAGAGGTAAGCGTATAATGTTAAAAATAACTACAAAAGTTACTAATTAATTAGAATGCAGTTGCCATTTCAAGGATGGAAAGTAGTTGTGTTTCCATTTCATGTTATAAATTTAGTAGATACCGAGTTATTTATTTACCTCATGCTCAACTATTTTTCCTCTTATTTAAAGAAAGGAGCAATTCTTTGAGAGGTAAGCATATGATATTAAAAATGACTGCAAGAGTTGCTATCTGAAATGTGACTGAACTATATTACTTTTCTATACATTTTTTTTCTCGAAAACGTAGGAGAGATGTGCATCATGTGACTGAACTATATTGCTTTCCTATACATAAAAAGAGGTTTCTTTAGCATATGAGAAAGTATAGTATATATTTTCATCTATCTGAAGGAAAGTTGGTTGTGTTCTTGTCATAAGTTTTCCACTGTGAAAGTTTGAAGATGGTTGGTATTTCGTCATTATGGTATAACTTGAGTTGATATTGGGTTTTGCTATGGTGGCAGCTTATTTTTTTCGGATTGGCTAACGTGTGGTATCAAGAATAATGTCTATAAAAAAATTAAAAAGTCTAATAAGCATATATTCAGGTAGGAGCTATATATTTCTTTACAACATATATAACATATGGGCGTACAAGTGTATCCATTATCATGGCTGGATATGTATCTTGGTGGTCCTCGCATGTGTCCTCTTATTTGTTCAGGTCGTTGTCAGTGACTATGTGTTGTCTCAGCTAGCTAAAAGACTCATCTTGATGTAGAAGATTATTGATGCTCACACATCTGATTCTTAAAAAAAAAAACTCAGAAGCTTTATTGTGGGAAATGGCAGCCTGATACTCTGGTGAATAAGGCCAGAAACTATATTAAATAAAAAAGTACATATTATATATGACGTTTGATCCTAAACGTGCATGTAATAAAACTGCAACATCGATGATTTTTTAATTACTGTTATAATTAGATTATATATATGTTCTCCATAAGATCTGCATACATCATGGTGGATTGGCGTGGTATAATTAGTTAGAGAAGAAGATAAGCAATAATGAAACTCTGTCACGGCGACAACCTAAATAGTTCAGAATAAAAGAGATGTGATGTTTCACATTTCCATCACCTTTATCCATATTATTCTCTTTCATCTTCCAATGAATTGCGAAAGATAACGTCCTACAAACTCCCAAAGAAGGTTTGCATTCACCAATTAGTTATGGGCCAATAATGATATATACAAGACGGCCGACTAACTGGTTTGCAATTCTTATGATATTGAGTAGTTGGAACTATACTAATCTGCACGCCCTCAACTTTGTGCCCTGTTTTCAGTATGCTATGTACAGAGTAGTAGAGATTATTATGTTTAAGCAGTTATCCGCAAAAAGAAAGTTTACGCGGTTGGTCAGGTATGGAATGCTAGTTTAGTATATTGGATATAAGCTTGGCATACAGATAAAAAAAAAATCTCATCTTACAGGGGTAAAACTAATGCAAAGTCAATTTATACTCCGTTCAGTCAGCATATTAGTTTTCTTACTATTAATGCTCTTTATGTCGCAGGAAAAAAATGGATCTTATGCTCGCTTAAGTCCTTGTCATCAGGTAAAACTATTATGTGATGAGGTTTATTTTGACACCCTCGTGTCTTTCTGATCAAGCTGGTTCTGCCACCCTGCCCCCAGCCACATGCCTACAACTAATCACACTGCTCAAGAGCATTGTGGCGAATCGGACCGCGTGGTATTAGTCGGCAAAGCTAGGTTTGCATCAGAAGGGCAAAAGCGAAGCTAGCTGATAGCGAAGACCTTCGAGAGGGAGAGCTCCCTTTCCACCGGCATCGTCCTACTCCCTAGTTGCCATAAAAGGGTGCTATGCTATTGCGAGGCAACACAGGTCGGGCCCAGTCGATACGATCTCATGCTTATCCACGCAGCAGCCACGGGCTTCCAGAAAAGCTTGAAGCTTCTTGTGCTCAAAACCCATCACCCTTTATGCTTCAGTCATGCGCTTTTTGCAAGTAGCCAGGTATCCTAGCTTCTCCATATCCCTTGCCATGCAGTTTTCAGGGCTGGTGGTTTGGGATGTACTCGTGTACGTATGAATGGTCACACCATAAAACTTGCTTTTAGTTCTCGTGAGAGCGTTTATTTTCGTAACACCAATACACAATCATGCAACATTTTAGCTTGTTGATGTGCATGTGCTTCGCTTGCCAGAATGTTGTTTCAGGTGCTTCAGTCAGAGCAGAGCTGGAACTGGAAGTGGAAGGCTCCAAACCTGTGCTTTGGGCCACACGCATGGCGGCACGGGTCAACTCCTTGCCACAGGGCCGGTGAAAGGACGGAAGACAAAAAAAAAGAAAAGATAAAAGCGAAGCGCTTGCACGGTGCACGGACACCGCCGTGAGGCTAGCTGTCGCATCCCAACAAGTCGCGCCTGCACTCTGCTTTCGACAATTCAAACGACGGAACATGCAGTCACGTCTGACGCTGGCCGCGGATATCTGTTAGGATCATTATTAGAGAGGAAATCTCCAAGAGTTCGTTTAGTTTGCAAAAGATTCTCCGAAAAAATAGTGTTCATCTAACTTTTCCCTATTCATTTCATACCTCCCACTCACATAGCACTGTTTATCTACGGTGTTTTTTTAAGATCTACAGTGTTCTTTTGGAAAATCTTTCCCAATCTAAACACACCAACACCGGATTTAGACTGTTTGTATGGATAAAACTTAAAACTTGTATAGTTTTGCTGTGATATCAAGTACATCATAAAAGATATGCAATTAGAAAAACTAAAACTATCTATAACTTGGACGAAGAAAGTATTAGTTGTTCATGTATCTATTGATATATGTGTAGAAAATTGGTTAAATTTACATATTAGAAACCGTGTTAGGGTCTGACAGACGTAGAATTATGAACAAAGGGAATCTTACCGTTTATTCATATCACTACTACAGAATTTATCACCTATACAAAATTGATGCACTTGAAACAATACAATCTCAGTAGAAGAGATGAATTGGACAATGCAAGAGGGGGTTATCGGCAATATATACAGACAAGTCCAAAAGTATATGAAAACTAGACCCCACTTAGTTACGATCCTTTTAGAACAAAATAATATGAAAGCACATGATAAAAATAAGTTTGATGCTAAAAAACTCAAATCAGCTATCCCTCTGGTGTGATGTCTAGCTTGATCCATGGTCCCTTCGTCATAAAAAGAATACAATTCTGATTATTGATCTTGATAAAGATCAATTTAGATACATAGCCACCATTGTACTCTCTTTTTTCTTGGTAAGGAGTGGGTACTTTAATAAGTTTTTTTTCGTGAATGTGCCTAAACACACATTTCATTAAAAAGAGAATATGTACTAGTTAATTTGTACATTGATTGATTTAAGAAGAAAATATAAATATTTTCGGTCTAGAGAAAGCCAGAAACCAATGGCATGGCACATATGTTACGTAGAGAGGTGGGGTAATCAACCAAGTATTTGGGGGTCGGTGAACCTCCAAGTTTTTTTTACTGTCATGGTGAACCTCCAATTTGACTCTGATCATGTGGAGAACCATACCACAGTTGCCTTCTCTTCTCGGCTGCATATTTTTGTGGGCTGTGATGAAGATTCAATGGAGAATGGCGAGCTTAGATGGAATGCTGGGAAGGGAAAGCCCATCAAAATAGGCGGATATATCCAGTTTTGATGGGGGTGCAGCTGAGTCAGTAAAGCGATTGGATATCCAATTTGTCTCCAAAACGGCTAAGTGATTTGCAAATGACCCCCTATTTCTTCCTCTAAAATCATGTGTTTGGAATGCAGGAATTTCACAAAAATCACGCATGAATTTCACAGGAATCGGTTCAATTTTACTGGAAAAACACACGAGTAGGGAAAGATTCCTGCATTCAAACAACTAAGTAATTTTCCATTGACCCCCCTATTTCTTCCTCTCAAATCTGAGTGTGTTTTTGTTATCATAAGGGAATAGGAGTATCGAAGTGGTGTTTTAAATTCCCTTCATCAATTCGAAGCATTTCTAAGCCTAAGGTGATGGGTGATAATTTGAGTGCGATTTGCAATTTAGTTGATTTATAGACGAGTGCATCTTCACTTCTGGCACTCATCATGAGCTCATAACTTAGTTAAGTGACAATTTCGAACACCTAAAAACCACGGGCGAAAAAGTCGAAGAACTCAATTATCAAACCATCCATGTCTCAAAAATCAAAATAAATAATATACTAACTGACGCCTCATCGAGCCAAGATCCAAGCCCAAATACCCCTCACTCGACACATATCTCTCTCCCACAAATCGTTTTTTTTTTCTCAAATATAACTTATAATGTCTGGAAAAAATTGACCACGTATCAGACCACGAGACTTCCTTGGCATATGCTGGATTACTCCTTGGGAAGCATGCCATTACACATCATTATATGCCTCTCACTATATACTACGTACACATCTATGATGCCGTCTATTATGTATGATGGAACGAACGGTCAGGATGAACCATCAACAGTTCCTGGGCCGGCCTCCATTTATTCTTTTTTTCCCCCAGTATTTGGCCCACTGGGCTCTACAAAAGAGATACCTCAAAGGCCTTTAGTCAAGTCGTCGCTGTGGGTTTCTTCAGGCTGCAGCGGGAAGACGCTCCTGGTTTGCAAGCGGCGCCGCCCAACATGGCCGCGGGCACTCGAGCAAGGCCGTGGCGTGAAGCCATCGCTAGCTTCCGCCATTTGCGAGGCCACCCGACACTTGCCCACGAGAAGAACACGCGCCATGATGCCTCTCCATGCACCTGCATCGAGCTGAAGCCGCCGGCGGCGACGGACCCGTCGCTGCGATGACTTCATTGTCGCCGGCTATAAATTCGCATGCGTGCCCTTCTACTAGTCCGCCACTCACCTCACCTGACTCTCATCGAGTCGATCTTGTCTTCTCATGGCGGTGCTCACCCGCTTCATCGTCTTCCTCCTTGGCGCAGCATTGCCGCCTCTACTGCTCTTCTTCCATGCAGCAGGTGATAGACCACAGAGCCGTACTGATGATGCAGCATGCACTGATGCATAGTGTTAACTGTTGTTTTTTTTTTCCTTGAATTCTTGTGCTCGCTCGTTGCAGAGGCGGGCGAGGTGGGAGTGAACTACGGAAGGGTAGCGAACGACCTGCCGGACCCGGCGGCGGTGGTGCAGCTGCTCCAGCGTCACGGCATCACGTCGGTGAAGGTGTTCGACGCCGACGCCAGGGTGCTCGCGTCGCTCGCCAACACGGGTATCAAGGTCATGGTGATGCTTCCCAACGAGAACATCGCCGCCGCGGCGGACCAAGGGTCATCGTACGCGCTCGACTGGGTGCGGGAACACGTGGCGGCGCACCACCCGGCCACGCGTATCCACGCCGTCGCCGTGGGGAACGAGGTGTTCGACTCGAGCCCGGACCTGGCCTGGCGCCTCCTCCCGGCCATGGCCAACGTGCACAAGGCGCTGGCCGACCTAGACCTCGCCAACACCATCAAGGTGACCACGCCGGTGGCGTTCTCCGCCGTCGACGTGTCGTTCCCGCCTTCCGCCGGTCGGTTCCGGACCGACCTCGCCGAGCCGGTGATGCGTCCCATGCTCGAGCTCCTGCAGCACACTGGCTCCTACCTCACCGTCAACCTCTACCCCTTCTTCGCATACGCCGATCTCCCCGACAAGATCTCACGTGACTACTTCCTCGGAAACCCCAACCCCGGCGTGCGTGACCCGGTCACCGGCCTCGCGTACACCAGCCTCTTAGACGCCCAGCTCGACGCCACGCTCTTCGCCATGGACAAGCTCGGGTTCACCAGCCTGGACGTCTGCATCGGCGAGACCGGGTCACCATCGGTTGGCAGCAGCCGTGGCCCTGCAGCGTCTAAAGAGAACGCCATGGCGTACAACAACAACGTCATCAACCGCGTGCTGTCCAGCACGATGGGCACACCGCACCGGCCCGGTGCTGACGTGGACGTGTACATCTTCGCGCTCTTCAACGAGAACCAGAAGGGGTTTGGAGCCGACGACATCGAGCGCCACTTTGGCCTCTTCTACCCGGACATGGAGAAGGTGTACGAGTTCGATTTCCATGGCGGCGGCGGCGAGCCGACGGCGGAGAGCTGGTGCGTGGCGGACGCCGGCGCCGGAGACGAACGGTTGCTGGCGGCGCTTAACTATGCCTGCGCCAATGGGGCTGACTGTGAAGCCATACAGCCTGGGGCGGCGTGCTTCGAACCCAATACCATGGTGGCGCACGCCTCGTACGCGTTCAATAGCTACTACCAGCGAAATCAGAGGGCGACCGGGACGTGTGACTTTGCTGGGGCTGCTTACATCGCCTACCACAAACCAGATGGTGAGTTCACTGATTTTTCGTTGCTTTGAGATGTCGTTCATGCACCATTGCACTGTAAGTGCGCCCTAAGCATGATCGAATTATCTCACCGGGTGTTTAATTTATATGTACCGCGACACCCAAGCAGGCACCTGCGATCCGAGCACCAGCTGGTGCGTGGCGAACGCGGCCGCCGGCGACGAGCGGCTGCTGGCGGCGCTCAACTATGCATGTGCCAATGGTGCCAACTGCGAAGCCATACAGCCCGGCGCGGCGTGCTTCGAGCCCAACACCATGGCGGCGCACGCGTCATACGCGTTCAACAGCTACTACCAGCGCAACCACAGGGCAAGCGGGACGTGCGATTTCGCCGGCGCCGCTTACATCGTCTACCAGGCACCAAGTGAGCTCCATTTCCCCACTGTCTCGTCGTTGTTCTTAGCACTTGTTTAAATTCCCTATGGTGAAATTTCATCAAAAGTTTTCACACAGGGATGTGAAAACTTTTGATCAAATTTCACCAGCTAAACAGGGCCAAAATCTCAATGTTTTCGTCTGCTTTGTGCCATTGCTTACTGCAGAGTACGGAAACTGCGAGCTCCCGTCAAAGATTTGGATGGAAGAAGCAGCAGCGAAGTGGGAGGGATATGCTGCCATCTGATCCTCTGCTATCAGAAAAGCCCACTGCTACCGTCAGAGGTAGCATGCAACACGATGAAAGAAAAGCCCAGCTACTAGCTGCCACTTTATCTTTCCTTTTGGAGAGTTTTTCCCAGAAAAAAGACTCGCATGCCTCAGTGCTTGAATACGTATGTGTTGTACACATCACACACTTTAAGGTCTTTGCGACGCATCAATGTACATAAATAAAGCTTGAAAAGATGTATTATACTTCCTACTAAACATTTTTATTAGATAATATGTATGGTTTGTGCTGTTGTCTTCTGGAGAAAATGTATCATTTTATAAAAGGGGCCTGGTCTACTGCATACTCTGGTGTTTCGTACTCTTGCAGCACTCGAGTGGTAAACTGCTCAGAAACACTCGATTCAAATCGAGTGTTATTCATTCGTAAGATCAAAGTAGGAACTTAAAGAGCTTGGTTCCGAAAAATAGAATCCTCAAATTTTATTGTTTGCCAAATCTCGCAAGTTTACGGATCTTTATTTCTTGACACGCTCCTTTATTACCTCGAACTACTGGCACCTCAACAACATACCAGTAGGGTGTTTCATTGGGCTCACTCATTGGCAGCAGATGTAGAACTAACACAACACACACGAGATGAACACGTCGTAAACAAGTTCCTTAGCCAAGCACAGTCTCATCAGGACGTCGCCGCGTGGCCGCCAGCGGCTTTGGCGGCGAACGGCCACTCCTTCCTCACCCATGCCTCGATCATCGCCTGCGTCGCCCGCCGGTTATCGCCGGCCGCCACGTGGCCCGCGCCGGCGACCACCATGTTCGCCAGCGGGCCCCACGTCTGCACGTACCCGGCGAGCACACCGTCTGTCCATGGCTTCCACACGGTGCGGTTCGCGGCCAGGAAACCTTTCAGCCCCGGCCAGTACTTCATCTCCCCCACCCACGCCTCCACCGACGCCGGGCCCAGGTGCAGGTCGTACACCCCCTGGAACAGCAGCACCCGTGGGCCCGTCCTGCCCCCCGCCGCCGACGTGGCGTTCAGCACGGCCTCCACGTCATCCCTCACGCTCTTCATGATGTCCTCGGCCAGCTCCTCGGTCAGGTTCCTGCACCTGAACCACCTCACGTTATGTGCACCGAGCGCATCCTTCACCTTGTGGGTGTTGACGAGGTCGGTGAGGGGGCGCAGCCGCGGCGGCTCGTCGCGGGCGTAGTTGAAGAGCGTCGCGACGCCCGTGGCGTTCTTGAGGTAGTCGAGGATCCAGTTCCTCTGCTCCCTGGCGCCCATCCAGTCGCTGGCGTTCACGCGTTCCACCGCGGCGCTCTGCTTCGCCTCGACGATCTCCTTCTGCCTGGCGTTGATGAGCCCGGCGAAGTAGGCCTGGTCCGCGTGCACGGTCACCTGCGTCACCGGGTCCGTCATCCCGTTGCCGATGGCGATGCCTTCCAGCCTCAGCTTCTGTTCGTCGTCGTCGTCGCCGTCGGTGGCGTTGGCGTTGGCGTCGAGGATGCGCTTGGCGGCGGCGGGGATGTACTTGCCGGCGTAGCTCTCGCCGGCGAGGAAGAGGGGGCGCGAGCGGAACCCACGGTGGAGCGGGAGCGCCATGAACGACTGGAGAGCGGCGTGGAGGTGCGCGGCGATGGTGGTCTGGTCCCTGGGGATGTCGCGCTTGGACGCCGGAACGCTGAAGCCGGTGCCGAGCGGGTTGTCGATGAACACGACGCCGAAGCGGCGGTTCCAGCGGTGAGGGTTGCGGGAGAGGGGGCTGCAGCGGAGGCCGTCGTCGTATTGCCCGGTCTCATCCGAGTCGAGGACGTAGGGCCCGATCTCCTCGAAGTTGCCGATGAGGGAGGAGCAGCCTGGCCCACCTTGGAGCCACACGATCAGTGGCGTGGATGTCGGCGACTGGGTGGTGTCAGGGTGGGTGGCCTCATAGAATGCGAAGTAGAGGGAGTTGGTCGAGCTGATGTTGAGGTAGCCCGACGTCGTGGGGTACGCCCCCTCGGGGAACACCAGTGCCGCCGCTGCAGGAATGGTGGTGGTGGTGGTTGCGGCCGCCACGAGGATGACGACGATGACAAGGGTGGAGGTGGCGGTGGTGCGGGGAAGGAGCCACGCCATGGCGGTGTGAGTTTGTGAGCTGGGTGTTGAGATGGTAGGAGATGGCTGCTCAGCTGCTTGGCACAGTACGTATTTAAAAGCTAGCCATGCATGGACCTTGGGTTTACTAGTTGAGCTCCGGATCAGATCGACGTCAGGGAAAAAAAATGGCTTATATTGAATCAGTAAATTAGGCTATGAAGTCAGATATGTCGGAGAAGAAACAAAAACTCTGCTGAGATCTTGATCTACAGAGCAATAAGGTAAGCGTATATATATATAATTTTTTTTTTTGGTCGCTGCCCCGCCCATTCGGCGCTAGATAGTACGTGGCCACAGCGGCGTCCTCATCACCGTCCCGCGTCCCCCGCCGACTGCACCGTTGGCCATGCCAAAAGAAGAAAAACAAGGACTTAAGCAATAAACGACATCTTATCTCGTAAAACAAAAACTGACACAACCTTATCTCGTAAATAAAAACTGACACAAGTTCAACAACTAGATACTACTCCCGAAGCACGTACGTGTTGCACCTTGATATTTTTTTTTAAAAAAAAACATTGCAGTCCAAATGGATTGAGACTTCAGTTCATAGCACGCAGTCTTCTTCATCTCTGATTGGAATTGCCGCTCACGCTTCTCCCTTACCGCACGGAAGCGAAGAGCATCGAAGAAGCAACTCGAAGCCTCAAACATGCCAAGAATCCGCTTCCGCAAACACCATCCTACCTACACCGCCAGCGCCCAGCAGGATTAGAATAAAATAATATATAATGTATAGTCACAAATCATTTTAAAAGTCAAGATGGCCAAGTTGGTCTAAGGCGTCAGTTTCAGGTACTGGTCCGAAAGGGCATGGGTTCGAATCCCATTCTTGACAATTATTTTTTTTCCCGTCCTTAACACTTATGCTTACCGATAAATGCAATTTACTATAATAGCCGAGAATTTATTTAATTTGGAAGCATATACTTTGAAAGTTCTAGCTAAACCTCCCAAATTCCAGATTCTTAGGTCAGCCGGCCGCCGGTCAAATGTTGATCCAGCCAGTGGTCGCAAATAACTTTTCCCGTCTAATTTTTTTTTTTTTTGCTGTCCTGTACTACAAGTGTTTTTTCCCCCTTGTACTACTACAACAAGTGTTTGAATTTTGAAATAGGGAGAGAGATACAGCCAGGGCGGGTCGTGGACAGCCTGCAAGCCCCCACCTTGTTCAGCATAAACTAACCGCGTTGGGCAGCATCACCACCATGACCTTGATCGCCGTGTTGGCGAGCGACGCGAGCACCCTGGCATCGGCGTTCGAACACCTTCACCGCCGTGATGCGGCTCTGCTGGAGCAGCTTCAATGCACTTCACCACTGCAAAACATTGCTTGCAAGATATTGATTTTCTTTTTCTAATAAATCTTACGGCAAAGCTTTTATAAGGGAAAACGTATTTCTTTTCTGAAATTTGCTTCTAAATCTGGAGCATTTTGTCTAGTGATGATGCAAAGCATTGCTGGAAAGATATTGAGCTCGTAAAATGGACAAAAATTAAAGGTTTTGGCCGCTAGCAGCACGTGTTTACTGGATAGATATGATGAGGTGGTGTGGATTGCTGGAGTTGACATCCTGTGCTACAAGAAATAGAGCATACTGTGTACGGGCGTCAAGCACTAGAGGGGATCCTGTGGGCACCCTGCTTTGTGAGCACGAGAGGGCACGCTCGCCGTCATCGTTTGTCCCTGGGCTGGACATGCCTGGATTACAAGAAACAACAAGTACAACTTTCGGTACATATACTTGCTGCATTGGCATCCAAGAACTAATTCGTGTGTGGATGCTTCACAAGCATTCGTTTTCAGTTTGTTAGGAGAGATTGGCTTTTCAAGCTTTCTCTTCACAGTGAACATCGATCTTGCGGACAACCTTTTTTTTTTCAATTTACAATACAATAAAAAACACTCACTTACACGTAAACACACTCACTCCTATGAACACACGTACGTAACTTTACCCTTATGAGCACCTCTAAAATATTAAGTCATCTGATCTTGAGATTGACGAAGTCGCCACAGGCACGGTGGTCCTCGCTACCGACGTGTATGTCACCTACCAAGAAAAATATGCCCGCTAAATTCTGAAATAAATCAAAGAAAATGTTCAATGTTACAACACAAATATCTTTTCTCTGATTGAATCAACAATTTCTAGCGATATAGCGACAAACACCCATCTAATGTTTTGCACCCTTAATATGGTTCTCCTAATTCCTTCATCGGCTAGATTGACTTAGCCACCACCATCACGGTGAAAATAACTTTCAACTAGTCTTAAAAAATTTGAGTAGATCTTATAATAACTACTTATTCCCCAAACTTCGAATAATGTGAATAGAATGTTCAATTCATACAAAAATGCATTCGAATTAATTTGAGTAACTCTAAAAAAAGAAAATCTAAGTACAAAATGGGTATTCTTTTCTCATCTATCTACAAACACGTCTATTTAATGTACCATACAGAAATCTCAGTTCGGTTTTCTACATGGTATCACCCCAATGTTCACCAAACTGAGCGATAGCTCAGTGGTAGAGACAAGTCATTGTGTGCCCACTGGCCAGGGTTAAAACCCTGGTTCTTGCACCTAAAAAAACCCTTGCACCTAAAAAAACCCTCGTCGTGCTCGCTGGCTTGGGCTGTTGGTGCTCCTTCTGGCCGAGGCTACGATGTTGTGCAACGTTGGCCTGGGTAACTGTGGTCGCCGGCCCAAGTACAGTTTGGCCCTCTAGGCATGGGCCAGGGTTCAGGTTTTTTTTTCGACCGGAGACATGCGGTCTCTTCTTAAGTAAAAGGCCATGGGGGTGGTTCTTCCTGCACCAATCTATTTTTTTCAACCCAATGTTCATTTGTTGAAATTATTTATTGTCCTACCCTTTTCGGCGTGCCAATCCCCATTTGTGCATGTGTTCCCCTTCATTCATTTCGACTGGTTGGACACATTCTCCATGCCATCGATTGGCACGAGCACAGAGGCTCTTGCCAACACCTATTGTGCCATTGCCGTCGAGACATTCTTTCGTGCTGAGGAACATGGAAGACATGCACATGATCCTCCATAGGCATACATTTGCCTAAAGTATCGCCATCTTTCTTCAAGTGCATGTGCTGCAGGATATAGTCATCTCTTTTTTTTTTTACCGTGCCTTGCTACATACTCTCTTCATTCCAAATTATTAGTCATTCTGGCTTTTTACTAGATTCATTGATGATGTTATGAATTTAGACAAATATGTCTAGATTCATAGAAGATGTTATGAACTTAGACACTTAAAATGACACCTAGGATGACTGATAATTTGGAACGGAGCGAGTATTTCATTAAGAGGGGAACAACTCTCCCCCATGTCAGGCAGATCATAGCGGTCTAATTGCCGCACTAAGTATCATCTCCATTTCTCCACTGCCTCTCATAATTGGGGAATTATGGATCCCGCGTCGCCTTCCACTTGGTGTTAGCTCGATGATAATACAACTCATCTCCATCATCCATGTCATTGTTGGTGACTTCCTATTTTTCTCCATGGCAATATGCCCCCCCCCCCCTCCCCCAAGCCCTTCACCCAACTCCTTATATTGATCCGATGGGAGTGCAGTATTACCCGCAGCCTGATTGTAGGAATTGCTGCACTGGTTGCATTTCTGACGATGATAATACTTCGCAAGCCTTTGTCAGCATCATGCCTACTTATTTGGTCCGAAACACCCAGATAAAACAGGCTGAAAAATACAGAGCTCAAACAACTTGTTCCCTCGTGACTCCCTTATTCAATCCCTTACAATCAACACGTTCTGTTTCACTTGTTTACATGAATCAGAGAGATTGGGCTGATGGAGCTGCTTTTCCTACAGCAGACGAAACAGCCCCACTTGGATGCTCAATTCAGGAGGCCAAATGCTTTGTAGGATTCGACACTGTCACGGAGGGTTTCCTCTATAGGCCTGAAGGTCCATCCTAGCTTCTGAAGTTTCTCCGAATTGTATACCGACTTCTCTTCCACTTCCACGAAGCTACAAACATTGAAATGCGGGATGAATATGGTCCAACCAAGTCAAGAGAGTGTAAAACTGAGAGGACAAATAATTTGAAGATGAGTACACTAGTTCAGTGACGTTAGAGTTAAAATCCAATATCCATAAATTTTTTGCACGCATGCAAGTTTTAAATCGACTCCATTCTTCTATCATGTGGTCACAGAGCAAATAGAAGGGCTATCATAACATGAAACAAATAGTGGAATTGTTGTTTTTGACAAGTCAGCTGCATGTTATCATCCTTCTTGTGAGGTTGTGATGTCCATAAGTATTATAGATGTGCAGATAAAAATCAGCTACCAAAGTTAAGAAAGGGATTATAGATGTGCAGGTACAAATCAGCTACCAATGATAGCAAAGGGAAAAACAGTATGCTTACAAGGAGTCAACAAAAGTATTTCAGAGAAAGCAACTTACTTTTTGGGATAAGGATAAGTTGGATATAAGTTCTTCAATATATTTATCATGTCAGAAACTAATATTGGATGTGAACTGCAGAGGTATCGACCAGATGCCTCGGGTTTTTCGTATGCAACAAGAAGAGCATCAGTAACATCGCGAACGTCCACAATATTTCTGAGTCTGTTTTCAACGGTGTCACGATCTCCTGCAGAAGAAATGTATTTTTTTTAAAAAAAAACCACTAAACATCTAATTATGTTGCTAAACTGAACCTCTTGTTCTTAAGTAGACATTTCCAGCTATTGATTAATATGCTTTATGATTTATGGATAATCAGAAACAAGAAACATTATTTAGGCAAATCAGAGCATTTTAAACTGAATGTAAACCAGTGGAAACTAGGATGACCTGATAACCCTACCTTTGAAATAATTAAGGAGGACTTTACTGCTCGCATTTATGGTAGGCTGCATCAAGGGTCCAAGTACCAATGATGGGCAGATAGTTACAACATCCAGCCCCGTTTTTGCCGCATAAGCGAACGCCTCACGTTCTGCCAGAGTTTTGGAAAGGTTATACCAATCCTGCAGGGTAATGAAACAAAATAACTATAGGCAAGCCAGAGCAGGGAGTTTCGGTTGAACAAACAAAAGATCAGATGAGTACATGGACATTAATATGATACACCAGCAAACTAACTGTTGATGATTGGTTTCTTTTTGGAGACCAACGGTAAATAAGGATATAATGCATGACAGTAAATTTCAGCATGTTGAAATAGTCAATGGGCTATAAAACATGATGCTTAAATGTAAATTAAGCTGCATCCCTGAAATAAATTTGTATCAATCGGTTCAACCTCCAGTTTTGCAAAAAGGGACTCAGATAGATGTAACTGTCATGTAAAAAGACAATGATGAAAGGACAAAATAATTCTAGTTACATTATCTCAATATTCATACGTAAATGTTAGCATGAGCAAAGACATTGCTTTTCTAAGGACCAACTATATCACCTGATTCTTCCTGCAGCGCTCCTCATCAGACCAGCTCTCTTCATCAAAGGCCTTACCCTTAGGCCAGTTAGGATTATCAAACACAGCTGAAACAGAAGACACCACCACAACTCGCCCAACTTTTGCCTCATAGCAAGCCTTTAACACATTGGCGGTGCCTGTGACAGCAGGGCCTATGACCTCCACCTGCAAATCAGTTTTATTACACCAAATGCACAAAGGGGCAAACTATCACATTACATGTTTATTTCTATAAATTAATCAAAACTTACATTTTATCTGGAATAGTAGTGAACAAACAAAATAAGTGTACACAACAGGTTCCATGGGCATAGGACAAAATAGCTAACCTAAAATGATGCTGTGTGGAGAAGAAATCATAAATCATTATCTTTTGTCATAATTAAGTTTGCAGGGAAACAGACACCAAGAAAGAATGGTCAAACATGGCACATTTCACGATGGTTTTTAGATATTCAATGGATTAGCATTATTCCTACAAATTATAATTGGTCAATTGAAGGAAATTTGAAATTTCCTGGTTTTTCAAACTGGATCTGTAGAAAATTGCTAATGTCAATTTATATTTCACAGATAGCTTGGAGCCTTGCCTGTAATAGCATCAATTGCAGCCAAGAAATAACCATACTGAACCATCCATAACCGTTTTTTTACCTCAACAAAATGGAATTAAAATATAAATAGATATTCTTGACAAATCACCTCAGGGTTGGAGGATCGATCAGAGGGAACAGGGCTAGCTACATGGAAGACACCCTCACAGCCAGCCACTGCTGATGCAACGCTGTTGTAATCCAACAAATCAGCTTTGACAAGCTGCAACCTTTCCCCAGCACCTTCCAGCGCCTTGAGATGAGCATTCTTGCTAGCACCTAGAACACATACAAGCTATATCTTCACATATGTAAAAGCAAATTTGCGGTACATGATAGCAAAACAAACACTTGGGCCATTTTAACGAAAAAAGGGGAAAGTTACTCTGCTTCCATTTGACACGCCCTGAATTTTATTGAGCCTGTGAGTGTTCAATTCTTTTACTTTTCTGCTTATTTTAAGTTTTGTATTTGAACTTTTAACTTCTTTTTAATGCGAAATGACTGTTCTGCATATTCTTAAAAAAAAAGGCATATTAAATTAGGAGCTTTCTGAACTATATTTTCAGTTGTTTGAGGATGTATTTCTTTTTGGCTAGAAACTGTGTTAAGTTTGTTTTATATTATTTTTGTCAGAAAGGGAAAAAAAACTCTTACATCATTTAGTTTGCCATAGCTTTCTATGGTGATCATCTGAAGAGTTCCTATTACCAATTTAACAAAAATTTTAGGGAGCTGCTACAGTACTCCAATTACCTCCTAGGAGGTAAGACATCAAACCAATCTAAGGCGTTGAATTTTAGGAGATAAAAAAATATAAAAAAGGAAACTGCCGATGCATGCCACTCCGGAACTGCCGTCCTCCCCGGCATGCACGTCGCTCAGATGCTCTCATCGTTTTTGTGCCATTGTGCCAGAGAGAACACGCCCGAGGTTCCGGATAGACACCTCGACATGAAAAGGATTTCGTGTACGTGTATACGTGTATGCACCACCACAATGAGCAGCAAATGTGCACACATGTTTGTCAGTGCACCTATGCCATGGCTACACGCCAAGTTCAGGGATGATCTCTATTTTATCCTCATAATTAATCTCTTTCCAATCAAGGGAGCATATATACTACACTCAAAAGTGCTCCGGCCATGATCCATCTAATTAACTTGTCACACATGTCACCTTTTATTTTTACAACATTTCCGTGTCACATTCAAAAGGAGCACCGATGTCACTGTCTTTTTTAACAAAGAGCAATGGCGGTGAGGTAACAGGAAAATAAATATGTTAGATCTAAAACACATGTATATAATAAACATTAAATCTATTACTTCTTAGGAAGTAATACATCGTTAGATCAACGGTCCACAATCATTTTGGAGTACCTTAGCAAAGCCCAAAATGTTAAGCCACGGACGCTAGAATCTTTCGACTCCTAAGGACTACTAAAACAGAAAACTATAATCTTCAACCAGTTCCTATGATTCCCCTCACCCCGAGGACAATATATTATCTCGAGTTCTCAACGAGGTACTCCCAAGAAATGCGATTCCACACTCCCAATGGGTTCCCCACTCCGCATCTGTTTGTTGCACAAATCGAACTAAACCTGCGTGCATCTAGCCTGGTGCACGCAAGAATCGCTCTCCGCTCACCCCCAAGACCAAGAGGCCAAGAAACCTCGGGGCGCGACGGATGGATGAAGGAGGAGCCTTACCAGGGTCGCGCACGGTGCCCCGGACCGAGTAGTGGCCCCGGGACAGGAGGAGCTTCACGAGCCATGACGCGACGAAGCCGCCCGCGCCGGTCACGCACACGCTCTTCCCCGCCGCCTCCATGCTTCTCGCGTGCTCCCTCTCTCTCTCTCGCACTTCGCTGGATAGTGATGGGGATATGTGATGGTAGCGACTAGCGACAGAGAAAACACCAGAGAACTCCACGCTGCCGCTGAAGAAGTGAACGCCGACGCCCGACGGGGCCCGCGCTTGACCACACAAATCCAGAGAGGTAGGCGGCGTGGAGTCTTTTTTTTTGTAACTTTCTCTTTTTCGGCTTGCTGACGACAACGCTTCTACTACCGCTCATGTAGCAGCGGCGTATCTGTGTCTTATAGAGACAGGCTATACCAACCTTGAGGATGCATCGAATTTTAAATCTCACGTTTTACAAAAAAAAAAAAAAAAAATCTCACGAATTTGCCTGAAACAGTACAGTGTCTCTTAATTTTTTTTTCTAAAAATCCTCAATTTAGAGTACATCAAGGTGGCTACTGGTTACTGTGCAAGGTTATCGACTTATCGTGATTTGGGGGATTGGGATAATTTCATTGAGAATTTGGTTCCTATGATTGTAGAAAGTATGTGCCTGAATTTTTGCAATTGAAGCAACAAGGTTCAGTAGTTTTCAAAGAAAAGCTAAATCTCAGTTGCCCGTGCATAATGTTAATTTAGGGTCAGATGGAATGTTCTCATAATTTGTTAAAGGGCTTAAAAGGGGAACATCCAGATGAAACAATGTGAGAATTGAGAAATACAGTGGTGAACCTCCTGTTCCCGTGTGGTTCCCTTTATTGAAGAATTTGTCATAATCAACACGTTCTGTTTCACTGTTTACATGAATCAGGGGGACTGGACTGCTGGGATTATTTAGCAAGAGTTTGGAGGTAACAGCAGGCGAAACAAACAATCCCAGTTAATTAGATGCTCAGCTCAGCAAGCCAAATGCTTTGTAGGATTCGACGCTGTCACGGAGGGTTTCCTCTATAGGCCTCAAGGTCCATCCTAGCTTCTAAAGTTTCTCGGAACTATATACCGAGTTGTCTTCCACTTCCATGAAGCTAAAAAACATTGGAAACAGAAAGAATAAGTTCCAACTGCGTCAAGAGAGTGTAAAACTGAAAGTAAGAACAGTATGAACAGGAGTTCAGTGTTCACCAAAACATTCAGAGATAAAATCCAAGCTCCCAAAATTGTGTGCCTGCATGCAAGTATTAGATCAATATGAACGTCGTACTCCTATATTGTCTAGTGGCGCAGTTACACAACGGGAAGAACTATCATAACATGAAAAAAAAACAGTTGCATTTAATTATTTGACAAATAAGCTGCATGTTATCATCATTCTATTTTTAGGTTTATGTATCCATATGCATAGATGTGCAGATAAAAGATCATCTGTTGAAGTGAAAAGAAAGATGAACTTGTTTGCTTGCATATATAGGAGACAACAAATACATTTCAGAGGACGAGACTTACTTTTTGGGATAAGGGTAAGTTGGATATAAGCTCCTCAATATGTTTATCATGTCAGAAACTTTTACCGGATATGAATTGCAGATGTATCGTCCAGATGCCTCTGGTTTTTCATATAGCAGAAGAAGAGCATCAGCAACATCGCGGACATCCACAATATTTCTGAGTCCATTTTCAACAGTCTCACGATCCCCTGCAGAAGCAATGCATTTACTTCCAAAAGAAAGAACTAAACGGCAGTAAGTTGGTAAACTGAAATCTTGATCCTATAAGTTGATAAAACAATTTCCAGCTATTGATCAACATGCCTTATGAATGAATAATCAGAAACAAGCGATTGACGAACATTGTAGGGTAAATGATAATTTTTATCACACAACTAATTGTAAAACAATAGAAAACCAAGACAGCATATTATTACCCTACCTTTAAAATAATTAAGGAGGATTTTACTGCTCGAATTTACTGTAGGCTGCATCAAGGGTCCAAATACATATGTCGGGCAAATAGTTACAACATCCAGCCCCGTTTTTGCTGCATAAGCAAAAGCCTCACGTTCCGACAAAGTTTTAGAAAGGTAATACCAATTCTGCAGGATAATTGAAGATTCTTGTTAGGCAAGCCAGAGCCAGGAGTTTATGATGAACAAACACAAACCAGTAGTTCCTTTGGCTAGTACAAGGACATTATGTCGTACAGCTTCCCTTTTGGAAATGTGATGAGAAAAATAAGGACAGCATGCATGAATCGTAAATTTCAGCATGTGAAAATATAACAAATAAGGGGTTGCAAACTATATGGTGGTTAACTGTAAATCAAGAGCGCATCCTGGATATAGAGCTCTACTAATCACTTCACCCTCCAATTTGGCTAACATAATAATTTATTTACTTGCTATGCTATGCTATGTTGATATTTGCACATGAATATTAGCACAGGCGAAGGCGTTGCTTTACTACGGGGCTACTGTATCACCTGATTCCTCCTGCAGTACTCCTCATCTGACCAACAATCTTCATCTAAGACCTTTCCCTTAGGAAAGTTAGGATTACTGAACACAGCTGCACCTGAGGACACCACCACAACTCGCCTAACTTTCGCCTCAAAGCAAGCCTTTAACACATTGGTAGTGCCTGTTACAGCAGGACCTATGAGCTCCACCCGCAAATCAGTTTTATTACACAATGCACAAAAGAGGGTAATCTATCATGTATTCACGTTGCATGCTTATCTCTACAAAGTACAAACTAATCAAAACTAGCATGTATGTACAAAATAATGCTTAACAAAAAAAAATATAATATGTGGCAGGTTCGATGAGCAATAGGACCAGATAAGCTAAACTGAAATGATGGTGCTCAGAGCAGGAGTGACAAATCATTATATTTTGCCATAGCTAAGTTTGTAGGTTAACACAGACACCCAAAATAATGGTAAAAAATATTGAACATTCCATGCATTGCTTATTGAGTACTCAATGAATTAGTATTTTTCCAGCGTCAATTTAAATTTCATAGATAGCTTCGAGGTTTGCCGGAAATAGTATCAATTGCATCTAAAAATAAGTCAATAGCCACACGGAACCATCCATAAGTGCCTATTTTGATCGCAAAACTTTGGAAATAAAATAATAGATTAACCTCAGGGTTGGAGGATCGACCAGAGGGAACAGGGCAAGCTACATGGAAGACACCCTCACAGCCGGCAACTGCTGATGCAACACTGTTGTAGTCCAACAAATCAGCTTTGAGAAGCTGCAACCTTTCCCCAGCACCTTCTAGCGCCTTGAGACGAGCATTCTTGCTAGCACCTAGAACATAAACCAGCTATACCTTAACATCTATATAACAAATTTCTTGATTCAAGGTAGCAAAAGAAGATCTTGTCTATCATAACAAAAAAAAAAAGGACCTCTTTGCAGAACACATAAAAAAACTCAATATGTGATCAACACAAATTTTGGTTTGACTGTTAAAGAATCGTGTTTTGATTTTCCAAAGTGTGATCACATCATGTGAACTTCTTTCACTTAGATCAATTTCTTTTGTGTTGATTTGCATCTTTTTCCAAGAACGGACAAGAGGGGTGCATATGCTTGTACCAGGAAGATTATAAATATAAGAATGTGTAGTTACATATTTAGATTTGAAAGTATCCTTCAAGTTTCTGCCTTTTGCGTTAACTAAATTCAAAGCCTTTTTTGTGTTGCATTAACGACATTAAAAATATTCCATCATACAACCAAGGTTCATGGTTTGTGTTCCATCCTTCCTTTTCAGGTCCAGGGTTTGTACCGTTTTAGGTGAGCTCAATAATTATGCTATCTGTTCATCGCAGTGCTTTCACAAACAAGATGACAAACTGAAAATGGCGAACTGGTTGTGAGTAGATTAATAGGTAGTCCCTCCGTTTCAATTTCTAAGTCGTTTGACTTTTTTACCTCAAGTATGACCACCCGTCTTATTTAAAAATTTATGCAAACATGGTCAAATTTAAGTCATTCTTAAAGAATGTTTAATAAAAAAGCAAGCTATAACAAAAAAAATTTGATATTTTGCATAATTTTTTTTGAATAAGATGAGCGGTCAAAGTTGAGGCAAAAAAAAATCAAACGACTTATAATTTGAGACTGATGGAGTACTATTTAAATCCATTTTCTTTTTCAATTTACAGCACAGTGTTATCCTTTCAATATTGTGAATCATGCTGAGTTCCTTCATGTTGGCTGCAACTCATGGTATGTATCATTTCAGCAGGTCTTAATCACACCCTATATGGTGGTCTGATAAATGTTACTGTGTACTGGAATACTAGATACTATTTTTGGCATGGCGGATAGAGAGATGGGGCCACTAGGGCTATGGCCCTAGACGTGGGTCGGATTTTTACACTAGGAACACTGTAGCACAATGAAAATTCAGAAAACTTAGTATATTCGGCCCACGGAGTGGCCCTAGACGTTGTGCCGGTACTGGTCCGCCCTTGCAATTTGGCACAACTTATACAAATTATTTTTTTTACTATACATGTATCGTACTATCCTAAAACCTGAAAGCAATATGAAAGGCAACAAGAGAAGTATTGGATCACTCCAATTGGGGTGTCGCAAGGCTGCGCCTGCGTTTCTAGTCTGGATTTGAAAAGGGGTTTCTTTCAGCTCCAAGAAACTGCAAAAGTAGAACTCTATCCGCGCACTACGCAGCCAAGGAACATCGCAGCGCGACGGACGGATGGAGGAGAGGCAGGCGGGTCTGCGAGCCTTACCAGGGTCGCGCACGGTGCCGCGCACCTCGTAGTGGCCCCGGGAGAGGAGGAGCTTCACGAGCTACGACGCGATGAAGCCGCCGGCGCCGGTCACGCACACGCTCTTCTTCCCCGGCGCCTCCATTGCTCTTTGGTTTGGTTGCTTTGCTGCCTGTGTGTGTTGTCAACACTGCAGGCTGATGAAGGTGACTGGCAAGTTCAGAGGGCCAGCTTTTTCGTTCTCGAGTACCCTTTTCAAATAGAAATTGTTGCACG
Source organism: Digitaria exilis (assembly GCA_015342445.1). Lineage (NCBI taxonomy): Eukaryota > Viridiplantae > Streptophyta > Magnoliopsida > Poales > Poaceae > Digitaria > Digitaria exilis. The sequence continues at coordinate 1,950,174 of JACEFO010002054.1, forward strand.
CTGAACTCGTGAGATAAAGAAACCGTTTAGAAGTCAGTATAGGACTACCCACCAATATTTTTTAAAAAACAAAAACAGTCTAGAAGAAGCCCTTGAGCATTGGAGTTTGTTAGGTAAAGGTAGACTATTCTCAATTAAAATTTTAGAAACATTGCGAAACTCTCTTATGTAAATTAGAATTTGATATTTCTCTGTATATCATTTAGTTGCGAATGGTATTTTGTTAAAACATCATCAATGACGTACATACCTAACCAGTTTTAGTACTTCGGAAAGTTTGGTGCCAGAATTAACAAGCATAAGCACATCCTCAGCTCTATTTGAAGTTGCATAAAAATATCCTAAGCAATGGTCTCAAATTAGACTATTTACTTTTTTTTAATAAGTTTTCTTTACTTTTCAGGCTAATTTTTTTATTTTTTAACTAAAGATTCAACAGTGGTCTCTATTAAATCTCATCCTCCACTTTTAATCTCGTGAGTGAAACCTATTTGTCATTGGAGAATATATCTCTGTCAGTGAAACCTATTTGTCAGTGGAGAATGTATCCGTAGAAAACCCCTAGCTCTAGGCATAAAAGGGTACCTGAAGAGATTTTCAACCTACATTACAAAACCAAACACTAAAGGCCATCCAGCTATCCAACCTAAAGAGAAAAACGCCATCAGAGCTAACCTTAGGCCATGGATGTTGCGACAGTCTGCCCATTCCTAATGACGACCAGAATACGCTACAACCTATCGCTATGGTACTCCCACTATCTTGTGAATAATACAGTTCATCATGTCTGCAATCCCTCTATGGTGTGAGCATGAGGAAGCACCACGTACTCCCTCTACCTTGTGAAATGGCTATGATACTCCCTCTGTCTTATGAATAATACAATTCATCATGCACTACGTGACTCGGTTTTTTGCCGGATGCTAGATGCACACGACAAAGGGCATTTAGTCCACGACAAAGTCTTTGTCGTGTGCAGCCCACAACAAATGACACACATTTGCCGTCTGTCAGATCTCAAGCGCAGGACAAATACAGATTATGGGAGGAGGACCTCACTGACTAGCCACCCATCCCTCGTAGGAAGTCATAGTATTTTTTTCTCCAAATTATGGGATTCGGTCCATTGATTAGTGGCAGATGCACATGGCAAAAGGCATTTAGCCCACGGTAAAGCCTTTGTCGTGTGTGGCACACAACAAAGATGCCTTTGCGGTGTGTCAAATCTCGGGCACACGTCAAAGGGTTTTTCTTTGTCGTGTGCCCATGATCTAGCACACGTTAAAGACTAATTTCATAAAACCACCTAAAAAATAGCAAAAAAATTTATGGGAGGAGGGCCCATCGATCAGCCACTCTTCCCTACTGTAAAGTCATAGTATTTTTTTTTCAACAAATTTAAACTTCATGTCCGTTGGAATGTGAACTCATGACCCCTCGCCACTGCACCACACAATCACTCGTGTTGGCACTCCGTTTTCTTTCTCTACATATTATATTTCACCGAGAAAAAATTCCTTGTTTGAGGCTCTAACGAATTCAAATAAAATTTTTGTCAACTACAAAGTTTTTTAACTTTTCAAGATCTATAACTTTCACTAAAATAGTTTCTCCATCCGAGGTGGTAGTTTACGAAATTTGAATTTCAAATTTGAGAAACTTAAAATTGGTTTTCGTCGACAATATGCTTTCAAATTCAAAAGTTATCAACTACAAAGTTTCTTTTTGGGTTATCAACTACAACTTTCATTACTTCATATGAGGTTGTTTGAAAAAAAAATCAAATTTCAAATTTGAGAGATTAAAAATGCATTTTTGGTGGCCAGAAATAACTCAACTACAAAGTTCTATTCCCTCCATCCCAAATTATAAGTCGTTTGACTTTTTTAGCCCTAAGTTTAACCATTCGTATTATTTAAAAAAATGCAAATATAGTCAAACTTAAGTCCTTTTTCAAAAGGGTTTATTAGTAAAGCAAGTCATAACAAAAAATATAATATTTTACACAATTTTTTGAATAAGACGAGTGATCAAACTTAGGCTTAAAAAGTCAAACAACTTATAATTTGGGATGGAGGGAGTATGACTTATAAAGATCTAGAACTTTTAGATTGGCCATTTCTTTATCCGATATAGTGGTAATAACATTGTGCATAAATTTTATACATCTTATTTCTTTTCATGAAACTATATGAGAGAAGTATACAATTTGTACACAATATTATTATCACTTTGTCAAATGAAGAAACAACCATAATAAAAGTTGTACATCTTGAAAAGTTATAAAACTTGTAATTTAAAACTTTTAGTTTAAATTCATTTAGGGCTTCAAAAATGTGATTTGATATCTTTGCTGTGAGAAAAAACACACGGCAAAGTGCAAAAAAAAGAAGACACACGTCAAAGAGGACACATGGCAAATCGGCTGTTTACCGCGTGCTTTTTCTTTTTTCACAGGGCAAAGACCTCTGCATCTGAGACGAACACACGTCAAAGAGACATTTTTCCGATAGTGATGTATGCAATCCCTCTATGGCGTGACACTGACGAGGCACCACGTACTTGATAGAGGGATTGATCTCCAACTTAGGATTCATCATGTATGCAATTCCTCTGAGAAACTACGTCTTGAGGTTTGGAGCATTTTCCTGAAGAGTAATTTTAGAGCTTCGGCCCTGAGTTTTGTCCCTTGTTTTTTTTTCCATTGGAACATGTTTATTTTCTACCTACGTTGTATATAATTGTATATGTTCCTTGTTTTAGTGTAAATTCAGGCTGGCCTCAACGGTCCGCCGCGGTTACATGCTTGAAACCAAGCTGCTAGCGCTGGGCAGAAGCCAGAACGATGGTTTGTGCACTTTGCTTCCACATATTTCAGTATAAAACGGGCCTTAAGGCTCTAACGCAACAAATTGGGCCTGACGCGGCCTATGTGTGTAATGGGCCCTTTCCGTTTAGCAGAGAGCATGACACACAGACACAACGACAGTCGGGGCCAATCATCATCATCATCAGACAAGAGGATTTTCGACCAGTAGCCTCTGTTTTTTCAAGAGATATAGCCATCTCAGGTGACAGCAAATTTGTAGTAAACTGCAACACAGACATAATCACGAGTCCCATCAAGCGTTTACTACAATTTCGCGCATGCATCCTCCTAGTTCGATCCAGTCGTACGCTGGATCTGTGCTTAAAATCACACGACCCATTTGGTCGGATGTGCATGGATTCAGCTCAAATCGGCCGTACACCGAGATAACCTTTTGCCCTGCCGCAGGCAGGAAGAGCACGCACGCCCTCCGAAGCCGCCAGCTGCCGGAATCCCACAGGTCCAATGGCCAGATCAGCATCCATTCCCTTTGCTAGTCGGCGCAAAGGCCGCGGCGGCGAGCAGTAAACTAATCCGCGATTAGTCCCCCCCAACCCCGGCGATGATGATGATAAGATCACCGCCGCTTTCTTTAATCCCCCTCCCGCACCCTGTCGGCTAATGATCCCCCGATCCGGCCGCGCACATGGGCTCCCACCCCTGCCCACGGCACGGCGCCGCTCGCGGCCACTATTATACGCCGGCGAGCCTCGACACGTCGCCCGGCGCCGCGTGCGTGCTTGCCTGCCCCTTGTGGTGGCGGCCGGCCGGGGAGGGATCGCATGAGCTAGCTAGCGCTGATGGCTTTGCTTGTCGCCTTCTGGTGGATCGGGCAAAGCGGGCGGCGGGGCATGTTACTGCTGAATTCGCTGGATCAGGGGGAGAGGAGGATGAGCTGGGTGTGGTGTGTGTTGGGGGGAGGGGGGAGGAAAAGGGCGTGCTTGGCGTGGACTAGCCGGAGGTGGGAGACGAACCTGGATTGGATGGTGGATCGGCTTCGATCAAAGTATCTGGCTTTTGGTTGGAGAAAAAAATCAGCTGGGGAGCGTGAGCCGTGAGGGGGAAAGGCACTGCGGCCAGAGGCGATGTGGGAAGAAGCTGGAGAATGTAGCGCCTAGATCATAAATTCATTTTTTTTTCTTATGGGGGAGATCATAAATTCATACACGGCCGCTTTTTTATTGAGCCCAAACCATGGGTTGGATGGTCCATGGAGTGTACTTCCTCTAGGTTTATCAATGCGAATGGTCCTACGAGTATCATTCTAAAATGTTTGTGGACTCGCCAGGATGAACTTGTGGTCATGCTGGCTCTATTTGTTTCCAAGAGATTTTAATTGCAACATGCTTCAAAATGATTTAAATTGCACATAAATTTTAGGACCAACGAATGGATGCGACTTAAAATGAAGAATATGTAGGTTTTAATTAGAGATCGTGCTTCACAAATTGGAATGTGCTACGATTTGAAACGGAGGAAATCTTAAACACGAATACTATACATTCTCTTTAATTCCCAATCCACGTTGGCTCAGGTGGTAGTTCAACGTTGAACACCACAACAATCCCCACACCTAATCATCAAACAACACTTGACATAGGAAATGCCACAAGATCCAAACCCCAAAGCTCACTCCATAGCGCTTATAGCTCCATGGTAGGACATATATGGATTCCTCGCCAGCTGTAACATGGAGATCTCATCCCTCGGAATGACCAATTTTGATGGACCTGGTAACACCATCTACACCCGTATACTACAAGATGAGGATAGCAAACCATCCCTCTCCATTTGTACAAGTAGAATGAGTGCATCAAACATTCCAAATTAAAAGACTGAATCTGTTGGAACTCATTAAAGATCGCCTAAAAATGGCAGAAACACCTTACCCGCAAAAAAAACAAAATGGCAGAAACACCTAACAAGAAGATTTTTTGTAGAGAGCATTGGGAAAATGGGAACCCTCCCAAAAAGGAATTAACTCATTCCAGTCTTAAAAGAATAAATATTATATAATCGAAGATTAATTGTGCTGTACTCATTCTATCATAAGATTGATTGTGCTATACTGTGCCCCAACATGAAACAATGGAAGATTGATTGTGCTATACTCATTCTGTCATGAACAATTGAATAGAACAGTGTGCTGCCTAATAACCCCTGGTCACTAGATGTGAACCGCAAGTTGCTGCTGGCGGCTTATAAAAAAAAAATAGTGTCTGGATGAACGAGTTGACTAAGTGCCACTTGCCCTCAACATAAGTTAATCAGCAAGATAATCCTATTCTACGACCCCAGATTTTTTAAAAAACAATGGGTCGTAACAATCGGACGCGCAGGGCCAGGCCAGGTGCAGTGACATCGTCATTTTCGCGGTGAAGCTTTGTTTAATTGAGCTCCAACTGGAATAAGGCCAATCTTGTCAATCAAGCCCTTTGTAGCTATCCAAATGGTCGCCCTTATTCTACGACAAAAGTTGATGCCATCGCACGCAGGTAAAATCTCATCCCGATCTCCATTTCTCGATCCAAACAAAGCCCTCCACGGGAACTGTGAAAACCATTAAAGTGTGTACCGGCACAGTGCCACGTCGGATTATTGCCAGCTGAATCCCGTGCACACATGCATCACTGAAAATGGATCGAGAGACACTGAAGCCGATTTTTCCCTTCTCACCCGTCGTTGTTCTTGATGTACTATAGCAGTGCCAGTGAAAAGAGCCGAAGGTGCGGCAGGAAAAATGTTTCGACGGCCCGGCCGGTCGATCAGATGGTAACGGCCGGAGTGGAACGCGGCAGGAAACGGGCGCGGACGACAACGGTGGAGCGTTTGCAGTAGTACTATAGTACTACCGGAGCGGAGGTCAGGAGTGGGCGGAGGGCTGCACCCATCGCCGTGCACCGCGCGCGACACGTTGGCATCGCGCGCGGAGGACGGTGTCGACCGCGCGCGCCGTGGCTCCTTGCAGCCCTCCACCTGTCCCCGGCCGTCACGAGCCGCACCCATGGCCATGCCCCTCTCTCACCTCTCTCCCTCTCTCTCTCTCCTCGCTGCTCATCAGCGCAAGGATACAATACAACTCAGCAGCAGGTGCGCAAAGTGCAAGCGGAACAGAAGCACCAAACCTGCTTCAAAGCATACTGCTCTCTCTCTCTCTCTTCCGGTTGCTATCCTATTCTTCTACTAGTCTTCTAGATCCAAGAAGGGGAGGGCCTGGGGAGGCAGGAAGGCAAGAAGGGTTTCTGGAGCTGTAGGAGCACTGTAGAGCCATCCATCCAGTGGTAGATTTGAGGGCTTCTGCATGGCCGCCAACAGCAAGTGGTGGGAGCAAGCGGCACTCGACTTCCCGCCGCCGCCGCAACCTCAGCACCACCAGCATCCACACCCCATGCCGCCGCTCGCCACGCCACCACCTCCCGCCGCCCCCACCTCGCCGGACGCCAAGCCGCCGCCGCCGCCGCAGCAGCAGCACCAACAACCAGGTCCAGGCGCCATCGTTCCTCTCCGGCGTCCGCGCGGCCGTCCACTGGGGTCCAAGAACAAGCCCAAGCCGCCGGTGATCATCACGCGGGACAGCCCCGACGCGCTCCACTCGCACGTGCTCGAGGTCTCCCCGGGCGCCGACGTCACCGCCTGCGTCGCCGAGTACGCGCGCCGCCGCGGCCGGGGCGTCTGCGTCCTCGGCGCGTCCGGCGCCGTCTCCGGCGACGTCGCCGTGCGCGGCGCCGCCGCGCCGCTCCGCGGGAGATCCTTCGAGATCCTCTCCGTCACGGGGACGGTGCTCCCGCCCCCCGCGCCGCCCGAGGCGTCGGGGCTCTCCGTCCTCCTCTCCGCCGGTCAAGGGCAGGTCGTCGGCGGCTGCGTCGTGGGCCCGCTCGTCGCCGCGGGCCCCGTCACCATCTTCGCCGCCACGTTCGCTAACGCCGTCTATGAGCGCCTCCCGCTACCTGAAGCTCCGGAAGGTGGTGACGTCAAGCCTGACATCTCCACTGCTACCTCGGTGGGAGGACAAGAAGTGCAGCCGCTGCAGCTGCCATTATTGGCGCACTCTCACCAGCAAGCTCCGGCGGCCATGGGCGGCAGCGGCGGAGGATACGGCGACCACCACCGGTCGCCGCCGTACCCGTGGGGAAGCGGCGGCGTATGAGGGAGCAGCTGATAGGATGTGTATCCTTCACATCGGCGTTTCTTGGTTTTCTTGGTCGGTCTGACATTGACTAGAGAACTAGGTTTTGTCAAGGTGGTGATTTCCGGCCGGGCTGGTGGTGGTGGATGGATACTGCATGCAGCATGCAAGGAATTGATTCATTGGTGCCCTTTACTTCTTGGGCTCTTGTAATTTCTTTTGTTTCGATTTGTGATTTTTGTTGTGGAAGAAATGGATCGGAGTGATTTGACCACAAGGAAGCCAGTGCTTTTGGAGCTTTGGTGCATCCATCCAGCGTTAGATCAGCATGCTGGTGCTTGCAAAATACATCTGGCACTGGCAGGGCCAGCCAAGTGTTTTAATTGTCAGCTTAAGGCCAGTTTCAGTGGGGGTTTCATGGGCATTAAGTGACATGACACATCATCAAACTTGTTTACGTGGCAGGATAATTATGACGAGAGAGAAGAATGAAGTGTTATCACCATGACACTCACCATGTACAATTACCAAGACATGAAACTTGTATTGAGAGCTGTTTTGTTTTTCCCTAGACACATTTAGCCATACACCATGCGAGAATTAAATGCTGCAGCTTGTATATAAAATTGTGCCATGAAACTATGCACTGAGAGAGGGGATTTCATCCCATGGTAAATGTGACATGACAGTATTGGTAACTGTGTGATGAAACTTTGCATTGAAACTGGCCCAATTGAGTTGAGTGTTCTTGTTCGATGGGGAATCGTATCTAGGAAAATCAATGGAACTCATTTACTGCGTCATCACATTTCTTCGCTTTGATTTTGGTAGCATTGCCTGCATGTGATTAATGCTTTAATTTGTATCACTAGGGGCAGGCCAATACAACGAATGAGTCATTTCCTTTGGGGTAGCTTTTATTCACGCTTTCTAGTATATTTCGTGTGCTCACTATTTTTTTCCGAACCAAATGCATTCACAAATCCTGATATGTTAAATGTTCTCCAAAGTTATTCGTTTGGTTTTGCTATTTTTCACGTTACATGCATGTACTCCCTCCGTCCCAAAATAGATGTCATTCTCGCTTCCCAAGAAAAACAGCATCTTTTAACATTAACCAATTATATATAAAATAATATTAATATTTATAATACATCATTAGTATCATTAGATAGATATTTGAATCTAGTTTTTTAACAAATTTATTAGAGATATAAATATTACATATATTTTTCTACAAATCAAGTCAAAGTTGAGAAAGTAACACGTGCACGCATCCCATAACGTCATCTATGATGGGACGGAGGGAGTATATACCTTTCCATTTGCCCTAGGCTACACTTGTTTCCCATTGTAGAGTGCTGCACTTGTGATTGATTTTGCAAAATGCATGTACTTCCCCAGCTCATACTCCTAGTTATTCCTCACATATGACATCTTCGGAATTTTTTGAAAGCAGAAATGATATCATTCTTTGAGAAAAACAAATGAGTGTACTAGAAATGTAACAAAAACGTTAAAGTAGGAATGTCTAACTCAACGGATTAAACAAGGAATGAGGATTCATGAACTCGAAATTTCTGTGATAATTTCTCTAGATTCTTTGGTTAAATTGATCAAAAGTGTACTGATCAAAAGCGTCTTGCTCAATGCAATGTTCCCCTTAACTGAAATTTTGATATTTTTGCAGATATCCAATTCCTTTGAACACTTTGATGATTGAATTTTTTTCATGGAGTTGAATTTCATGCATTTTGCATTTTTTCATGGAGTACCGGGCACTTCCATTTCAAATATTAGCTTCCTCCTTAATTAAATTGTGATATGAAAAAATTTAATTAGGATTAATTAATATATTTAGTTGGAGGGTAACTAATGGGTTGTTATTTAGCAGTCTGAAACCTAAAAAGACAGTTTTATAAGATAAATTTTAAACAGTAAAAGGGCATTTATTTCGGCACGACGGTGTTAGTGTCTTGCTTGGTTGACTGTAGTAGACTCTCCCTTCTCTTCGTCTAAGTACTATGCTGGTCCCTCCATGTCTTCGTTAAAGTCTCCAATGAGGTTAGATTTTATTTTTGTGGATCTTCGACTAAAGTCTACGGCGAGAATTAAGCATAGCTCATTGATGTATGTCGGAGCCAAATGGGAGAGGCTACGGTGTCACAACTCCTAACTGTGTTGATACTAAGTATAGTCGTGATGATATAAGCTAGAGTGTGGTTGTGACGATTACGGTGACAATGGCAAGAGGCGGCCATAAGGAGATTGTCATGGGCGAACATCTTAGGGTATGTTTGCTTTCTCACCAGGGCGGACATCTTAGGGTATGTTTGCTTTCTCGCCACACTACAGTGACGCTGCGAGTTTGGCGCTGGAAATTGGCGCCAGAAGTGTGCCCTGGCCACACTTGGCCAGGAAGCAAACAGACCCTTAGAAGTGGTTTAGTGGATGAAAAATTGGGAGGGATGTCCGATATGGTGAAAGATGCTCATGGGTGGAATAGCAGGCGGTGTGTGATGAGGGTATCACCCAAATATGATCATGGGCCGTCCGACTCGATGAACCTGATCTGATCGACTCGATGAACCTGATCCGATCGACTCGATGAACCTGATCCGATCCAACCAAAAAAAACCAACCCAACTTGACCCGATCATATGAAGGGTGGGCAAGTGACCATTTTTTTTACCCAGAATAAAAAAACCCCAACCCAATTCAAAACAATCACACGTAAATACCGAAACCTAGCCCGACCATGTAGCGACCCGAGCATGGGCTAATAATTTTAACCCCTAATTCAAAAGGAACTGACCTGAACCGACCAATGATTAAGTCTAATATCATCAAGGTGGGTATGTATGGGTAATGTGCCCTTGGCCAAGTTAAAAAGCCATCATCAATTTGGACTCCGTATTTGTTCAAATTCAGCAGGCCACCCTAGACGTAATAGGGCATATCTCCTTATACGACATTGCAACGAGGTGTTCTTCGATTCTTCGAAAAGCTAACGACGAAATTTTTCTTTTGGTTCTGGTCCTAACTATATAAGAGCCTTATAAATCATACAAGGTGTTGCATCACTAATTTTGGGTTGTACCGGTCCTTGTATTGTGTGCGATCTTAAACCCGTGTTGGGGCCGCTCTCTCCTGGTTGTACCCCAACCATTGCTCGCCCCTTTTGGTATAAACTTAGTAGTCGTTGCTTAGAAACTTGGATTTTGTCTAGTTTTAGTTTTACTTTGTGAAACAGACATCATTCATTGTAATTGTGGTGACCAAAGTCATTTTACTATGATCGTGAGTCCCTATTCTTGTTACTATCGATTGTGAAGACATCATTCATTGAAATTGTGGCGACAAGTATTTTTTACTATGATTCAGAAATAATGTTCATGTTCTTCTCTATTGTGGCGATCAATACTTTGGTGTTGAGAGCTTAAACAATTGTATTTATATCAACTTCATATATATCTGTAATTTCATATTGCGTTCTTTCATGTTTTTACTGGTGTTTTCTGGTTCAGTTGTAGAAAAAAGTCCTTATTGCGAGGTCAATCAAACTGTGCTTGGTTGATAACCAATAGAGCAACGGTGAACAGAGATACAAATTATATCTGATTAGAAGCGTAGAGCATCAACGTCAAGTTTGCTATCAATTAAATTTATCATACATCAACACAAAAGCTATATTGATTCTTTTTTTTATGAGGGCTCGTGCCATTGGTTCAACAACGGAAGCTCTAAAGAGGGGTTGGTGTCTTTGGTTGAACGACGGAGGTCAATGCAACTAGATGACCATCAGATATTCAGATGGTCTAAATATCTTTTCTTTTTCCATTTTGAAGAAGACAACTTGTGAATTCACAGGATCGATGCGCTGGTGAAACGGGTGTGTTTAGTTGGTGGGGGGAGAAAAGAACTTTTTTAGGAAGCGTGTTCTGTAGGAGGGATGAATAGGAAAGTTAGAGAAAATTGGAGGAAAACTTTTCTGGAAAACGTGTTTCTGAGAGAGGTAAATAGTAAAGTCCAAAAGAACTTCTGAAACTAATCACAGCATTAGCCTTGGAATCGCTCGCTGAATACTGGTAGCCTTGGAATCGCTCGCTGAATACTGGCTTCTGGCTTTACTGCAAAGCAACATTCTCATCAATGTTTTGTAAAGAAGGTACAGGCTGCCATTGAAACTTCCAAAGAGGTCCCTGTACAGTGGACACGCCATTCTTCTCCTCCTACGCTTTCTCGCTTTTGAAAGTCTTTGACGCGTCAGAGAAACTGAGAAAGAATTGGATCAACCCGCTCTAAACCCACGTACACGCTGTCAGCGCCACGATCCTTTAACCTTTGTCACTCGGACCTGCAACTTTACAGTACATGTCCCAAAGCGTCGGCAGCTCGAGCTATCTCCTTCACTCCCGGCTACTGTAGCACGGTTGATCGATCCGATCCCACCAGAAAGCCTAAAGTTTTGTTTGGGTTTCGAGTGTGATTTTGATGAGAGCTTTATTGGAGAAGATGGAAGCAAAAAAGATGGCGAAGCAGCAAAGATGCCATGCATGGACGACGGGTCAAACGGGCTACTACATGCATGGAATAGTGTGCTCGCCGAACACGAAAGGTAGCAGCACAGCACAGCACAGCAGCAGCGGCCGGCAGTAGTAATGGTGTCCGGCGCCCTGTCACTCTCTCCTTCCATTGGGAGGCGCCGCTGGGGGCTCGCCTCGCCATGCAATGACTGCTCTGGGGCGGTGCAGGGCTTTTGCTGGAGCCTGGAGGGAGGAGTGTGTCCACTGTCCATAAGACTTGGGGGTGTGTAGGGAGAGTTTAGTTCATCCAACTTCTCTAAAAAACACTATTTATCTAACATTTTTCTATTCATTCTATTCCTCCCACTCACAGAACACGCTTCTCAGCACGATCTATAGTGTTTTTTCTCCTAATCTAAACTCACCCTTAGTTGAGGATGGCAAAAAGTATTTTTTTTCTGGAATACGTGTTATGTGAGGGAGATGAATAGAAAAGATGAAAAGAATTTTTTTTAGAGATGCATGTTCTATGAGAAGGATGAATAGGAAGTAAAAGGATGAATAGGAAGTAAAAAGTATTTCTGCAATCAAAACACGGCCTTGGCCCGGCAGGGACCCAGATTGACTGCGAGATTCTGCGGCTTTATCGAGCTCTGGTTTTCGCAGAGTTCCATGTACTGTGCTAGCGTGCTGGTGCATCCTAGAAGGACAGTTGCATCGCTGCTTCTTTCATCTTTTCAGAATTCAGAGCAGAGCAGTGAGCAGAGGAGGATCCGTGCAGTACAGCGCCATCGTGCTCTACCACTCTCCGTGCAAAAAAAAAAAAATCAATTCTAGATTTAAACAGAGTCTAACTTTTTTTAATTAATTAAGTCTATAAAAAAAACACTATTAACATTTGTAAGTCTAATATAATATAAAAATATATTTGATAATAAATCTGATTATAAATAATTAATATTGTAAATAGTTATAATTTCTTGTATCGTATGTAGTGGATCAATTCCTTTGAAATATGAGAATTGTATTTTCTTTTTTTGGACGGAGGAAGAACTGCTCTCCCAGCTCCCTCTGGGCTGGTGCCGCATGCCTCTGAGCTTCTCTTCTCTTCGGCTGGCAGCTAGTACGTGTCAGCGCCATGCGCCCATGCCACGAGTACTCCGACTGTCCAACATGTCCAAGGGTCTTGACGACGGGTTTGACCACATCACAGGCAACTCAACCATGGGACATGGGAGACCCCTCTGCATCCGTGCGTGTCTCTCTCGGCACGATGCGTGAACCGTGAAGTGTCCGACTGCCTCTCTGCCTGTCTGGCACTGGCAGCAGTCGCGTCGGTTCTACAGACGTTGACCGCAGCGCGTGCGCGGATTCTCAAGAACGGTAAATTCTTGTCTCAGGGGGGCAAACGATCGATGAGGACATGAGAGATGATCCGTTCCCTTTCTGGACTTTTGGTTGGTGCAGGATCCAGGAGCAGGATGGTGAAGGTGTTAGACAACATCAATGAATATTACTGAAGACCAATAATCTACTCTGCTACTAGCTCATCCCATATACAGTAAGGGCAAGATTAATAATTCAGCAGGTTATTGGCTATATGGTCTTGTCATGTCACTCTAAACCAACCATACTGTCCACCCAGAGTATCCTAAATAGAGGGTTGGGATGACCTTGCAATACTTGCTCTAAAGGGTGCCCCTTTCATCACCAAGCCTGCCATGCCAAAGTGCCAACCGTAGCCGAAGCTGCAACAGTAACTGCACTTGAAAGCAGAAAGTAGTGTCACTTGGTGCTGGGACAGTGTGACCCACATGACCACTTTGCATGCTTCTGTAGAAGCACAGAGAGATAAGAATAAGACCAGACGAGCACATGATGATTCGTGATAATAAAATAAATAAACCCGTTTGTTATATAAGGCTGGGCCACTATATTAATTTGCTCAGCTTCTTGGCCCATCCAGGCATGGATCCTCCTTTTGGACCAGCCCAAGACCATTTCAGTGTTTTACCAACGCGTTCCAGTTTTCAGCTCAGCATGAAGGTGAGATTCCACCCGAAAAATAGAAAAGAAAAGAAACTTGCATCCTTCGCCTCTTTATTTCCTGTATAAAACTTGTCAATGTTTACGAAATATATTATTTTAAATATAAAGAGGTGTCTACTTGTGTGTTATCAAAATATTTGCCCTGCTAGCCTAGTCCTACTAGGCTACGACTCCCTGCAATCTTATGTTGTCTGTCCATCAATTCGTAACAAAATAATATAACTATGTACCATTGGAAATTGTACCATTGGAATATCAGTAAAAATAGTTTTCCAATGTAGCAATATAGAATTTATTATGATGTTCGTATAAAGATATTTTCTCGGGAGAGTGTGTATGGTTATTTATATGTTGATGGTCAAATACTCAAAATTAAAACATCTCAACACACAACGATCTTAAAACACATTTAACAAAAAAAAGCAAAGGATCATGCCACCACTCCATCTGCCATTATCCTTTTTTTTAAAAGAAAACACCTGCGATTATCATATGGCGCACCTAACGCTTTGGACAATTCAATTCGATCTTGCATGAGATGACTGCATGTGCTACGCAGCCTGTCCGACGCATTTGGAAACGGCATTGCATTTATACTTTTTTTTTTAACGAAAACGGCATTTATACTCGAGGAGTAGTTGCTGGCCACTCAAATCTTTCCCTCCTTTGAAGAGTCTAGCCATTCGTTGTGCCAATACAAAAAAAAATCTACCACTTGGCATTTAGGCTTAGCTTTGCGTCATCTTGTATAGATTCTGCTACTACCTGAAATTGGTTAATGATATATGCAATTGGCTTAATTTATGCTGATGTGGATTACTAATGTACAATAAGATATTACTATATCAGCCAAAAATATTATTTGAGGCTCTCATTACTATATACAAGGCATCAAACGAATTTAAGGCAATATTAAAGTAGCATAGAAATTAACAAGGTGTCTGTCATGGAAGCACCGTTATTAGAGTGGCTACATCAATTCCAAATCCACGAGGCTCTTTGCCATATTCCCTACTCCTTTGCCTGTACTATGCTATAAATAAGTCCAAATATTAGTCATATTGGGAACTATGTTACCATTTTTTCCAACACATTTTATGTCACTTATATTAGTACGACGCATAACATGTCACATGCATACTAGCCCTTAATAATTTGAGTTGTATATCTACAACTACTCCACCCGTTTTGTGAAAATAAGTGATGTTTTGAACATTAAACCTATCTCCAAAATATAACATTTAGTTACTATTTTTATTATAACATATTCCTAACACATAAGAAAACCATATTATTATGGACCTATGTCCAAACTCATCACCTAAATGATAAATTATAAAAAATATTTAAGATAGTAAATTGTAGTATATTACAAAATATCGGTTGGCATTGACAGTCGCTCCTTCCACCTAGGGACAAAGCACTATTCTGGCCAAAGTAGTACATAACGCCCCCGCCCCCAGAGCAATTTATAATTCTATAGAAGTGTACAATTTAACAAACGGGAAGATTTTAGGTTATGGCCACCTTCGCATCTCTATAACTCTAAGCACAATCAGGTCAGCCCCCCCCCTGCCCTCTAATTTTGGCCCAAGATCGACGACTCGTTCCACCCCATGTACGTGGCTTAAGATTACTTAAGATCCTCTTATGTTAACTTCGTGTTGAGTTGTTGTTTGCTGCTACTTATACATTGATCAAGTAACGAAATTGTCACTTTTTAAAAAAGATTTTTTTTTCAAAAAAATTAAGCTTGGTGTGTGATTTTGGTCACGCCAATAAGCTTGGCGTGATTCCTCAACAAGAGAAGGGTCATGTAAGGATGTAAGAGCCTCAGGGTGCTTGGTGTGAATCAAATTGCCCATGCTAAATAGAAACGGATTTATCTCCTAAAATGGTTAAATAGAAGCGGATTTATCTCCTAACATGACACATATTAGAGGGAACATGATCATGTTTGGACTATATTTTATTTTTGAAATATTTTTTTAGGTTGAACAAATTATTTTATTACAAAAATATTCTAAATATATATATATATATATATAATCCAAAGATGGCCAAGTGTTGTTTAGTTTTGAAAATCTTATTATAACAAACACAATGGATTGATCAGAATTTAATTTGAACGATTTATTTCATGTTAATTGTCTCGGAGACACGGATGGGAACACGGGTTAGGAGACACACAAGCTGCAGCCTCCTGTTTGGGGGATGGAGGGAGTATATATGTTGGTAGAGTCATACAGAGATTACACCATGTACCAGTGCCCCACCTCTTGTTACTAAAATACCCTCACCATCATATGGAAAGTGCAGTTCTTGAGTTTGAAAAAAAAATCCCATAAAAGATTGTAGTCCTACAAAACTGGCTAATTAAGTAGTTATATCTAATTTGCATGCCAAAGCTAACTTCTGGTCGCCATTTTAGGAAGTCCAGTTAGTTGTATGTGCGGACATGATACATTCATGCCACCATTAGTTAGCCTGGCAAAAACTAGAATTGATTTCGTTATGGGACGGAGGAAGTACACATGGTGGGGCTAGCTTATACCATTGGTTTTGGAAAGAAAACCATAAGTTGGCACTACATCATTGAGTCTATTGCTGAAATTTTATAAGTTTGCCGATAAACAATTTGGTTATATGAGGAACAACTTTGAAAGATCATATGCATGGACATCACATTGTCGTGTTGTATACATACATGATATACATAATTAAAGATCGAGCAATAATCACAGCCCAAACTTGATTAGCTGACATATGAATTATATATATCATTTCATACCAATCATAGAAACCTAGGTACACCATTCCCACACATTTATTAGTAAGGCTACAAACAAAATAAGACAAATCAAGTGACAGCAAAACAAGAAATTAAAAAAAAAACCCACAAAGCTAAACACCCTAAACCCTACCATCATTCACGGGACAGTAGGACGACCTACTCTTGATGAACTCGAGGCAGTCGGCGATGGCCTCCTCGTAGAATGAGCTCTCATCCCACTCCGGCCGCCGACGACCACCGCCGTGTCCGCACTTCTCAGGCCCGGGCGCTCTCGCCGCCGGCGACCACGTCCTGCAGCCTCCGCCGGGGCGGCACCGGAGTTCGTCGACGCTCCGGAGGAGCAGGCCGACCACGCCGGACAGCCGCACGCGAAGCCGGAGCAGAACCCGCACACGAATCCCCCAGCGGCGCCCTCGCCGCCGCATTCCCTGCAGCTTCCGGCGGCCATGGCATCTCGCCGTCTGCTGGCGGATCATCAATGCCTGCGGCCGTTTCTGCGGAGCGACGAGAGAGTTGGTGATCAGATGGATCATTGTTTGTTCAGCGGTTGTGATCGAGCTGTATGGTTTCCTTTGCTTGTATATATACTAGTGGCAAGACCTCACAGGCTCAGAGCTGATCAGTCATCACCGCCATGGCTTGCTCGCGGCTGCAGCGTTAGGTCAGGTGAGTTGAGTAGGTGGCCAGGTGCAGGTGGTGGGCAAGGGATGTGATGCCGGACGTACAGAGCATATGGGGCCACGCACGTAATCACCGTTTCAGGAAATGTCGCGATGCATTTGGAGCTATGTACTGTAGGTACACTAAATGCAACAATGCATGCATAATGGTGGTGATTCACCTTCAATTATATGAGAAAAATTTGAACACTGTTGTCCACGAATCGAAACAGTGAAGTGGATCCTTTGAGACAGAAATTGCCAATTATGCTATGAGGAAGAAACAACCCAGATTACACTGTACACTGACCGCAAATGGCCGAGCAATGAAAACAATGGCAACCACCAAGCAAACTACAAGTCTACAATGCAATGACAAAAGGTCGTAGCAGGATATATGAGAAATTGCAACAATGATCCATGAGAGTGGTTGGGTGATTGATGCATCAACACGCACGGCAAACGTGCCTTGTTTATGAATGTGATATTTGTTCGGATTGACCTTGGTGTAGAAATGACTCTTCACTGTTCACCGCAGTTTAGATTTGGTTATTATACTTGGCCTCCAGGACGAGAGGAGAGGGTGCAATGCAATATTTAGAGCACATACTCCCTCTGTGTTGGTAAAGGATGATGTTTTGAGATTGTCCTAAGTCAAACTTTGTAAACTTTGACTGTAAATAATTTTTAAAGTATTAAGTTTAGAAATATAAAAATAATATGAGTAGATTTGTATTGAAATATAGTTTTAGAAAAGCACTTTTAAAATATATTTTACAAATATTTTATACTAAAAAGTATTAGTCAAAGTTGTGTTTTGGAGACCGTGTCAATGTCCTAAACGTCTTCCTTTACCAACCTGGAGGGAGTACTATTTTATTAAGAGAAAATCATCAAGAATTAAAACGATGCATTATTGGCGCGGTTAGGCTAAGTGCATAGAAGAGCACATAACATTTGAGATCCGACAACGGACTAAAACCGACTCTAACCCAGCACCTTCCCTTGCAAACAATGTTAAGACAACGACTCAAAGATATGTCAACACCACGCAATAAAAACTTACATTCATTTCTTTTACCAAATCAAGGACGACGAAGTGTGGATGAACAAATAAGGAGTCTAATTAAAGTCTTTAGCCTCTGTCAGTACTCTTTCGGAACGAGTGTATTGACAACAAGTTTTTTAGGAGAAAATCCACGAGGTGATGGATGGCCAAGGAGAATTGGTGTTTCGCCTACCTTTCGTCAAGTGAGTGACCAACGGTTTCCACCTCTTATATGCACAAAGCGTGTAACAGGTTATCACACTACTAGTAGTGAACGATCGATCGGCCGTGCATCAACGACCATGGAGGAGCAAACGCAACCAAACAAACAACATGAGCATGAGCGGGACATATATATATATATAAAAAGATCGACAAACATCATCCACACACATTCAAGTCTCCAGTAATCTCCACAACCAACAAAATGAATGAAATCTCCATGCAAGTTGCCAAGTTGGCACTTGCTCAATCAATCAGAATCAATCAAAAAGCACGAGATGTATGTGTACGTATACGTACGCAATGCTGTGAAAACCGCTCGTACGGCTCTCCGCCAGTCGTGGAGTCGCGACAAGTTATAGCCACGCCGATCGCCGGGCCGACGCGGAGCTCTGGCCGCTAGCTAGCTCGACAGGTAGGGCACCGCCCCGACGGCGACGCCGCATCATCCAGAGCGCCGATCCGGCTCACCTCCCCCGAGATCCGACGCCGGACAAACGCATGCAGGTGACCCCTGCATGCATTGCCTGCGGGGGAAGACGACGATCCAGAGCGCCGAGCTCTCGCCATCGCGCGCCGTCGGTGCGCGCCGCGCTGCCGCCGCCGGGACGCCGTCCGCCGTCCGCCCCCGCCGCGTGAGAGAGAGAATTCACACGGTGAACTTCCCCCGTTGTGCCGGTTCCCAGCAGGTCGCTCCTCCGATTGCTTCGACGATCGATTATTGGGGACGATCGAGACCAGACGGTGCACCAATTCTTGCAGGGGAGCAAACGTAAAAACGTGACCACATAGATCAACAGTGCGCGCGGCAGAGATTCGCTCTCGCCTTTGCTAGTGGTGAATAAAATCTAGCTACTAGCTAGATCCTATCATCCTGTGGCCTGTGAGTGTAGGTCTGGAATATTTGGTACTAGTAGCAACTAGCAAGTCAGGGCGATTGGCGAACATATTCTCCGCACAGGAAGAAAAATGTACCCTCGCTTTGTCATTTTTCTGGCACTTGCCAATGTTTTAGATCGTGAGCTGAGCTCTACTCTACCATTTAGCGGCGTCTTTCTCCAAATAGGGCAGCTACTACAGAATAAGATGAACAATTTAGTATATTTATATTGTTGTAAAAACAAAAGAAAAGGTTAGTACCTAGCTATAGAACATGAGTCTATTGAGGATTTAGAAGGGGGCCATTGACAATTTTATGTCCAGGCCAAAACTGTCCAGACATTAGGCCCAAGCATTTTACACGCATACACATGGGCCTCTGGCAGTCTGGCCTAGCCCGTGTCGCGTACATGCAGAGCCAGCTGCCTCTGACTCTGACCCACCCAACTCGCCATTGCCTCCGCTCACTGTCTCATCGCTCGCCATTCCCAATCCAAAGATCATCATCTGCTTTCACTAGCGGGCAAAAATGAACATCAACTTCAAACAATACCAGAGTCAGTAGTAGTAATTTGTGTCAAACAAGTTTTGTACATTCCTACTTTTTTATTTCAGAAGATATACTCCCTTTGTTCTAAAATGTAGGTCGTTTCACTTCTTTAGCCTAAAGTTTGACCGATCGTCCTATTCAAAAGATTTATGCAAATATAATCAAATTTAGGTTATTTTTAAATTCTTTTAGTACTAAAGCTAGCCATAATAAAAAAATATGATATTTTGCTAAAAAAAATTGAATAAGGCAAACGACCTACATTTCAGAATTGAGAGAATACTGTTCTTTCTACATTCAAATATCTAATAAGCATAAATTAGGATAGGGTGATCGAGGAGAATATTCAGAGGGCAAAACTACTACTGAGCAGCGAGGAACGTTTTGGATTCTCAGCAGAATCGCTAGAATAATTGTCGACGCCATCTTAAAAGAAACATTTTTTATAAGAGAATCACTTGAAACCGTACTTCAAAAAGAAAAAAAAATCAAAACCTGGTTTCACCTGATTCTAGCTCTCGTTTCGAAGAATTTGACCATCTAGCCAAACGATACTGCAAAGTGATTCTGATGCACTAGAGAAATGTTTCTAGAGAAAATCTGGAACAGAAACATTTCTGCAGGAATCTGAATCCCTACCAAATGTGTCCCAAGTCTATGTGAAAAGTTTATAATATATCACTGAAATCCAAGTCAGTGTACTACATTTTCTACGATTTTCTATCTAGGTAACTACTGGTTACTCAGTTTGTTCTAAAAATTTGATCACAGAATAGTAATGTTGAGAAAGGCAATTTAAAGAAGGGTCAAAATGAAGGTCCATATTTCATATATGGACATATCTGACATGCTCCGCGGGTTCTCGCTGCTGCTTCTTTGGGATCCTTGTTGTATGCTGCTATGGTCGGTCGTGGCCTTTGGGGTGGTCGTCCGCTCTCCCAGTTCTACGCCAGCTTTTGCTTCGTTTCGTCTACCTCGTTCGGGTTACTTAGGTTGTCGTCATCTGATGGATGCTTTACCGCCCTCTCTTCTATGGTATATGGTTTGCCAATGTTATTACTATGGCGGATACTTTGCTGCCATCGTTGGTCGTGGTTAGCCTCGGGCGGATCACCTAGGTTGTTTTGTTTTATCGTCGTCTGGCGGATGCTTTACCGCCTTTTTAATTTCTTGCTCTGGTGGATACTTGGCCGCCATTCTTGCTTCTTGCTTCGACAGATGCTTTGTCGCCTTTGTCGATGGTTGTTCCCTTAGGGCGGATGCTTTGCCGCCATGGTCGTGCTGGTTGGTGGATACTTTGCCACCATTGCTATGTGTTGAGCAGATGCTTTGTCGCCGCAATCCTATTGTCTAGGTGGATTATTGTCTAGGTGGATGCTTTGCCACCTCTGTTACTATGCTCCTTAGCTCTCTTGGCGGGATGAGATTCTCGGGCTACTACTTCGCAGGCGGACAGACGATGGTGCCGTGGGTGTTGCTTCTGCTTTGGAGGTCTCGATCGGGTGGTGGTGTAGTTTCCTTTCATGTGTTTATGTTTTGAGTTCATACTGTTTGTGGTTTTGTAACTCCGGCATTTTGAGTACTCTCCCAAAACTGCGTCGTGTACTTCTCTTCTTTTTTTATAAAAAAATGCTATGCACATCTTAAAAAGAATGATTGAGGGTAACATTCTAGATTCAGCTCCGGTAAGCTTCAATATGCTCTCTTGAATGGTTTTCCATTTGTCTAAGCCGATCAGCACACGTCCGATCAAAGCTAATCGCTCTCCCCGTGCTTTTCTTTGGCTGGACCGTTTGTTTTTTCACAGCGCCCAGCGTGTGACCATGCATCGTGAAACCCATAGGTCAGTGACAAAGCAAGCCGACCGTGGTGTGCACTCAGTAAAGCTATCGTTATGTGCCCCCGGTATGGGATTAGGCTATTTGGATTTAAATGGATTGGATTAATCCAGCACGTACCAGCTGATGAGCTTTGTGGAGCTTTAAACTGACAAGATCAGGAGCCCAGAGGAGATCCGTTGCTTAGTCAGAGCATGCAAGGAATCTGCGCCAGTGTTCCCTCACCAAATTACCAGTCATGTTGGGATCACAATGTAATCAGGTCAGTTGCCACTTCCCTTTGCACTCAACGAGCAGACAAAAGACGGCTAATTGGTTAAACAACCTGGAGTGAAAGGCGCCGTTACGGCAAAAGTTAAAAAGAAGAAAGATGTTACCTTTTGTCGCTGGCACAAAGTGCCCATCCATGATCAAGTGTGTGGCCACTCTAATCCCACGCAAAATACAATGGATACACTATTCCTAGACGGATCAACAGGCCGTCTTGGAGAGCAGAGGGCGACGAAATGATAACGGCTGATCTGGACGTCCATGCTCTATCGGAAAAGAACCGTGTCATGGGGTTGGATTTGATGCTGCATTGTGTTTTTCAGGATACTAAAGAATCCATGACTCTCATCAGTCATCAGTGTAGATTGTATTAGTTCATGGTAGATTAGTAGTAGTTTGACAAGATATATACACAGGTTAAAAGAAAGCATGTACCATAAGTAACATTAATTTCTCTTGCAATGGCTATGGAAAAAAGAAAAACGGATTCAGGTCTGACAGAAAGATACTCCTTTGAATCCCTTTAATTTTTCTGTATAGGCACAGCCAAGATTGTGTAATATTATACCCGTGTCTACAGGACTGCAAGTAAGACCTCCGAAAGCAGCCATTCTACATGTTCTGGCATCCCCAAGATCGGGTAACCCTAGTTGTCATGCTCTCATACCGTGGTTCCCATACCGCATCATGACGCTTTCCGACATCCTTGTCTTCATTTATGTAATCTTGTTGCCATCTTGGCTAGGATTTGAGTGGCAGGGACGAGGAAAAGCAAAGTTAACGGCCACCCATTGCTCCGGGATTCATGTACAGGGCTTTATTGTCCCGCATCGAGTAACTTGGCAGCAGTTTCAGGGAGCTGCTGCTTTCGTACAGAACCAGTCCTATACACTTGCCATCCAAACAGCAGTCCTTCACTCCTTCCCTTTCCCTTCATATCTACACACCAGTGTGCGTCAGCGTGTTTGTGATGGCGTCTTCTCCGGGCAGAGCCGTGTTCTTCCTCTTGCTCTCTCTGGTGCTACTAGGAGATCTCTGCTGCTGTTCTTGCTCTCAGGTCTGCTTCAGCCTTCAGTACAACCAGTACTCTTGCTAATGCACACCACTGCTTCCTTGGATTGTCACTTCTCCATGCTTGCTAACTCCTCTGTGCATGTGCCTTCATGAGCTACCTCTTCTGGCTTGATGTCTTCCAATGGTGTAACCCTTTCAAAATGGATATCAACTTCAGGTGTATGTGGTTTATATGGGCAAGGGGTTGCAGGGCGACAGTGATCGTCAACATGATGACGTCATAAGGCTTCACAACCAGATGCTGACTGCTGTTCACGATGGAAGGTCCGTGAAAATTGATACAAATTCCTTTGCTGTCGATATCTCCCCAGCTTCCAGTGCTGTTCTATGGAGTAGCTTGAGTGGATGCTTCGTTTCCACAGCTTGGAGAAGGCACAGGCATCACATGTCTACACTTACAGCAGTAGTTTCCAAGGATTCGCAGCCAAACTGAATAAAGAACAAGCCACGAAATTAGCTGGTAATTTCGCCACACATGGATTTTAGAATATGTATATAGTACTCTAAAAGTGAGTCCAGTGGTGATGGCTGTGATGCTGAAAATCTAATTCTGATGTTCATTTCTTCAGAGATGCCTGGTGTTGTCTCAGTGTTCCCTAACACAAAGAGGAGACTGCACACCACCCGTTCTTGGGATTTCATGGGCTTGTCCACAAATGCAGAGGGTGAGGTCCCTGGACTGTCCACCAAGAACCAGGAGAATGTTATTGTTGGATTCATTGACACAGGTGAGTAGAACTGCATTAGCATACTCAATTCAAATTTAACTGGCATCTTTCAATAATTCAGTCAGTAAATATATGTTGTATTCTTTCAATTGTAAGCATCATATGGCACCAAAAACATTATCTCCCATCAATAATTCTTGTTGTATGCTAGCCACAAACTGACAATATGCCAAAGTTGCAACTTGCAAGGATTAAATCGAGATGTCATGCTCAATACACAGAAATGATTGTTTGTCATAATGGTAGAACCGAAAATGATGCCATCAGATTCACAGAAACCTGTCCATCAAAATCATGAGTTTTATTTTAACCGTTTACACATGTAATAAGTGTGCCTACCATCTTAGGAATTTGGCCAGAATCCCCTAGTTTCAGTGATCATGGGATGCCTCCAGCCCCTAAAAGATGGAGAGGGCAATGCCAAAGAGGAGAGGCAAATTCACCATCAAATTTCACCTGTAACAGGTACATGCTTCAATATAAACCCTCAATATCAAGTATTGATCTTCTAAACTAAACCATCTACCTGATACGATAGGAAGATCATAGGAGGTAGGTATTACCTCAATGGATACCAAACGGAGGAGGGTGGTTTAAGTAAAAATGCCTTCAAATTTGTATCTCCAAGAGATAGCTCAGGCCATGGCAGCCATACTGCATCAATAGCAGCAGGAAGATTTGTCAGAAACATGAATTATGGAGGTTTGGGCACTGGAGGAGGTCGGGGAGGGGCCCCGCTGGCAAGGATTGCTGCCTATAAGGCATGCTGGGATTCTGGATGCTACGATGTTGACATTCTTGCAGCATTCAATGATGCCATCAGAGATGGTGTTGACATTATATCTGTGTCTCTAGGCCCAGACTATCCTCAGGGTGACTATTTCAGCGATGCCATATCCATCGGCTCATTCCATGCAACAAGCAACGGAATACTTGTTGTTTCTTCTGCGGGGAATGCTGGGAGACAGGGCTCAGCAACTAACCTTGCACCATGGATGCTCACAGTAGCTGCAGGAACAACCGACAGATCCTTTGTCTCATATATTAGACTGGCAAATGGTACCTTCTTAATGGTAATTTCCATTCTTAAATGCCACCTTTAGCCTTGATTTCTTATGTAGTCGTAAGAATACTTTTTGAACATTGTGTCTCTTGATGCCAAGGGTGAGAGCTTGAGTACATACCACATGAAAACTTCTATTAGAACAATTCCAGCTTCAGAAGCCAATGCTGGCTATTTCACCCCCTATCAATCCAGGTAAAATAAAGAACAATCTTGAACGAAAATTTTGAGTCTGTCATCAACAAACTGAATCTTTTGTGGCTTTTGCTGTTAGCTTTTGTCTGGACAGCTCTTTGAATAGGACCAAGGCCAGAGGAAAGATTCTTATTTGCCGCCATACTAAAGGCTCACCCGAATCACGTGTATCAACTAGTATGGTTGTTAAGGAGGCAGGTGCAGCCGGGATGATTCTCATTGATGAGATGGGGGATCATGTTGCTAATCACTTTGCTGTTCCGGGTACTTCTGTAGGGAGAGAAATAGGCAACAAAATTCTTTCTTACATCAAGAGTACAAGGTTGGCTAACACTTACTATAGAAAGTGTATTATAGCGTGATGTCATTTTTTCTAATATTTATTTTACAGGCATGCTAGTTCAATGATCCTACCAGCAAAGACGATCTTAGGGCTGCGAGGTGGCCCAAGGATAGCGGCATTCTCTTCAAGAGGCCCAAGTTCATTGACACCTGAGATTCTTAAGGTAACCAGTGCTGAACTGCTGGATAGATGGACATAGATGATATATGATAAATTGATTAACACGTTTATTACTTTCTTCTCCATGTGTGCATCTTGTAGCCGGATGTTGCTGCTCCTGGGCTGAACATCTTGGCGGCATGGTCTCCTGCTAAGAATAACATGCATTTCAACATTCTATCCGGAACTTCCATGGCATGTCCCCATGTCACAGGAATAGCAGCACTTGTCAAAAGTATATATCCATCGTGGTCTCCTTCAGCCATCAAATCAGCAATCATGACAACAGGTATCACCGGATAACCAGATTCAGAAGATAAACTAGTGTTGCAACTAAATCTCATGAATTTTATCTGCAGCAACTGTACTGAATAAGAGAAGACGAACCATAACCACAGATCCTGATGGGAAAGCTGCAACACCCTTCGACTTTGGCTCAGGTTTCATGGATCCCATCAAAGCTCTGAACCCAGGGATCATCTTTGATGCACAGCCTGAAGATTACAGGTCATTTTTATGTGCTACAATCCATGACGACCACTCCTTGCATCTAATAACCGGAGACAACAGCACCTGCACCCACAGAACCTCCTCTTGCGCTAGTGCTCTGAACTATCCATCAATTACCATACCATACCTGAAGAAGAGCTATTCAGTCACTCGAACTATGACAAATGTGGGTAATCCAAGGTGCACTTACCGTGCTGTGGTGTCTGCTCCTCGAGGCATCAACGTAACAGTGACACCAGAAATTTTAAACTTTGAGAGCTACGGTGCAAAGAAGACTTTCACAGTTAGCTTCCATGTGGATGTGCCTCCTCGAGGTTATGCTTTCGGCTCTATATCATGGCATGGACATGGAAGAAATGCTCGCTTGACCATGCCGTTGGTAGTGAAAGTTTAAACTACAGACTGGGCCTGACCTGAGTTGATGATCTAGACAGATACTTGAAAGATGTTGCTAGATTAGGCTACAAATGCAGTGTAAGGAGATAGAACAGATTAGATGAAAGGCTAACCACAATCAATTTGTTTTAATGACATATTGGCTACCATATTCCATTTGTATATGTCTCAGCTAGAATGAAAACCGCTCCAAGAACAAGATTTCTTCCCCTGATGATTGGTGTAAGATTTGTGAATCCCTGGCATTTATTTCGTGCCAAAATGCAAAACTTAAGAATGCAGGAGTTGGTGAATTTATTTAGTGGTCAGGGAACTGACACCCCGGCTTCATGCGCAAGGATCATGCTCCTTAATGAATAATCACGAATACGATAGATTTACTCCTGAACGGCTGGAATCCATCTGTGCTCACTGGCTAGCGCTTGCAGCATGCAGGACTTCTCCTAACCTCCTAGCACCGAAACTTGGTCGCCCACTCGTCCCCCGGTCCAGGAAGTCCACTCCCGTGACCTGATTCCCCGTGCGGCGGCTGAACGGTAGTCGAATTGGAGAGAGGGATGAAGGCTGGGACTCACCTTTCACCTCGCTCCGTCGCAATGGCGCCGCCCGCCGCCTCGTCGCCACTCGCCCCTTCGCCGCCGATGTGCCGCCCGAACAGCAGCCGCCGATGATGGACGACGGCGCCCGAAGCCGAAGTTGTCATGGGCCGAAACGGCCTGCAGAGGGAGGAGGGCAAGGCCCAAAACACGGCCCATCTACTCTTTCTTCAACCTCTCTTCATCAATTAGGCGGCCACCGCCTGCCGACTGCCGAGCGTCTCACTCTTCCATGATTCCATCGTCGCCGATATACCAAAGCAGAGATAGGGCAGTAGCGGGTGATCCATGGCAAAGCTCTGGAATCCTCCACGGTTGCCGCATTGGCATATTAGTATACTACACATGGTTATGGGACTGGAAGGGGGGCGGGTGGTTGCTTTCAGTTTAGTAGGAGGGGGCGCCAGGCACCGAGAGTCCGAGACCGACGGTGGAGGAAGACGCGGGAGAAGAAGAAGAGAATCAACGCGATGGGGGGCGGAGGCAGACACGGGGGAGATGAGTGGCGTGGGGTGCCGACGGACGCGGCGCGGCGACCGTTGGGCGGCACTGGGGAAAGAGCTGGGAGAGATTCTCGCGGGAAGGTGCGGATTTGCCATTTGCGGGGTGCGCGGCGCTGCAGAGGAAGGAAGGAGAGGTGGGGTTTGACGCCCGGTGCGCTTGCGGCGGCGCGGTGTTCGCGGGGGTGGGGTTGCTAATTTGGGGGTGGCGCGAAGACGCGGGAGGCGAGGCGAGCTCGGTTGGTCGGGGCAGTGCTGGCGTTGAGGAGGCGGAGGAGGAGGACGGGAGCGCGTCGGGTGGATGGACGCTGGAGGGCTCGGCTTCCTCGTCGCGGGCTCCCGGCGCGAGTTCGTCGTCCTCAACGTCGACGATTTCTCCAAGGTGAGACGCCGGCCGTTGAGCCGATGAACTTAATTTTTACCCCCCATTTCCCTTGTTTCCAGAGTAAGTATGCAGGTTGTTCTCGTCAATTTGATTACCTACTCCTGTCACTTCTACATGGAAAATAGAAACTTCGCTGGACTTGCATTGTCGAATTTTAATTTCTCCAGCGCGCTCATTAAGCTACTTTAACGTTTCCATGCTATGTGTCGACTTTAACACCTGTTCCTTTTGTCCCCATGTTAATTTGGCATCCTGTTTCCTCTTACAGTAATTTGGCATAAGCTTTGGTTTGGATATTTTAGCTGTTTACACTATTGTGGGCAAAATGCCAGGGGTGAAACAATAGAGCAGCAGCATGGTTTTACTGCATTTCATATTGATTCAATATCACCCTTTTTTTGTTCATTTTGAACGCGTTGGCATCTACTAGAGTCTAGACTACTAGGATACCAGCCTATTGCATAGTTTGGCAAATCATATTATGAAATCAAGCTTTCCATAAGTTCTCACTTTTACTTCGTGTTGGTGCCGCTGTGTTGCAGCAAGGATCTTCACAGGGCTGTCCAGACTATATTTGTCAGATATGTGGCGATGATATTGACATACTACAAGAAGAAAATGAGTATTTCATTGCATGCAATGAATGTGCTTTCCCTGTTTGCCGTACTTGTTATGAGTATGAGCGTCAGGAGGGCACACAAGTATGCCCTCGGTGCAAGACCCGGTACAAACGCCACAAGGGTATGCCTTTTGCTCCTTAACCTTATCTGAGTTTGTAAGTTTTGATATATTGAAAATTGAGAAATTGAAGAGTGTTGCATCTGTTAGGTAGTCCTCGAGTCCATGGAGATGAGGAAGAAGAAGGTTCGGATGACATTGAGAGTGAGTTTGCTTCAAGTATAGCTGGAAGATCAAACACAGTGCATCCATACCGTGTCTCAGTCCCAGAAAGCTCCATCAACTCGTGGGACATCGATAGTGTCAGTATCACAAATAGTGGAGCAAGTGTCCATTTCTATGAAGAGGTAACGAACCTTAAAATCCCAAACCTGTCTGCCACTGATTCTTGTTATACAGGTACTAAAGTCATGAGCTTGCTTTTGCAGCATGTAGGAACTCCAACAAATCATCATGCTCTTGTTATGCACCCTAACACTGGAGAGATTGTGCGATATAATCCTTGTATGCTTCCTTTTCAACTAGTCTTGCTTTAATTTACCGTGTCCTACTCATATAGCTTACTCTATTTCGCTTTTTTTAGTGCGAACAAGACCAATAAATCCCAATAGAGATCTAGCACTCTATGGTTATGGATCTGTTGCCTGGAAGAACAGAATTGAATGGAAAAGAAAGCAACAGCACAAAATGCAAAAGGTTTCGTCTGATGGTGAAGGATCTGACCTGAATGATTTTGATTGTGATCGAGACATTCCTAGGTGAGCATATTATGCTGTATCGGTAACCTTAGCAACCAGAAAAGAACGCCTTCTGCAATTGTTAAAAAAAATGATGTGCTTATCTTTTCGAAAAATCATTAGCCCACCTGAAGTATGCATAGTCATATCATGTGGCTAGTCATCATGATTGCACCTAGGTTTAAAAAAACAGCCATACATCATTTTGGTGCCTATTGCCAGACCCTCTCAAATCAATAGCTTGCACCCTTTTTTTCTGCGTCCTTGAATTTGTCAAGCAAGCACTTGTTTTCTCTCTGACAACTTTCTAACATGTTCTAGGTGTGCTGAAAGCAAGCAACAACTATCAAGGAAGTTACCTATTCCATCTAGCAAAATAAACCCTTACAGGATTGTAATCATTTTACGGCTGGCCATTCTTGCTGTATTTTTCCACTATCGGATTCTGAATCCTGTTCGTGATGCTTACTGGTTATGGTTGACTTCAGTTATTTGTGAAATTTGGTTTGCTTTTTCATGGATTTTGGATCAATTTCCCAAGTGGTGCCCAATAAAGAGAGAAACATACTTGGATCGATTATCACTAAGGTAAACTATCTATCTAAACTTCATATAGTTATAGAAGCAATTGCATTGTATCTAATTTGTAACGTTGTGCCCCTTCACTCCTTTAGGTACGAGAAGGAAGGAAAACCATCAGAGCTGGCCCCAATTGATATATTTGTCAGTACAGTTGATCCAATGAAGGAACCTCCTTTAATTACTGCAAACACAGTTCTGTCCATATTGGCTGTGGATTACCCTGTTGATAAAGTTTGTTGCTATGTGTCGGATGATGGTGCTGCAATGCTTACATTTGAAGGACTTACAGAAACATGTCTATTTGCACGAAAGTGGGTCCCTTTCTGTAAGAAGCACAAAATTGAGCCTCGGGCTCCTGAATGGTATTTTGCTCAGAAAATTGACTATCTAAGAGAAAAGGTTCATCCAGAGTTTGTTCGGGAACGTCGAGCAATGAAGGTTAGTTCATATGACAGACTAGGAAGTAAGACTATCTGTACTTTTTGTTTAATAGGCTTTTGTTTGTTCATGACTCACCAGGCCCTTTCTAAAATGACACTCTAATTAACACTGAACACCATTGGCACAGGCCACATTTATGCTAATAAACAGGAAAATTTTAGATTTTTTTTTTCGAACACGCAGGAGAGCTGCATATCTTTATATTAATAGAGAGAAAGGACTGGCTCCATACAATTAGCACACCTCACTCCGAGCCGAGCTGTGAGGGGCTGAGAAACAAATAAAATTGTGTTCTTGAAACTAACTCAGTTGAGTGTCAATATCAAATGATGCAATTCTGTTCTGCTACAGAGAATGACATAATTTCTGTACAAGCATGCTTGCGCAGCCACTTCCAGAGCTTTTCTTATGTTCGTTTACTATGTTGTTTTTGCAACTAGTTTAGACTATTTTAACCTGTGTTTTGTTTTTTATAGAGGGAATATGAAGAATTTAAGGTTCGTATAAACGCAGTGGTTGCTAATTCACATAAAGTTCCTGAGGGAGGATGGTCCCTGCCAGAAGGAGCTCCATGGCATGGAAATAATGTTCGCGACCATGCTGGAATGGTTCAGGTTGTGCTCTCTATTTTTCTCTAAGAGACACCTTTTAAAACTTCATTTACTTTCCATTTTTATTGCCTGATGTTTTGTAGCCTTGAATTTCCAGATTAATTTTAGCAAACATGATCCATGTTATTTCATTTGTACTATTAAATTAATCTTCTTATATTGTCACCAGGTCATTACTGGCCATGATTGTGTCATGGATGATGCTGGAAATAAATTGCCTTGGTTGGTCTATGTTTCACGAGAGAAAAGGCCTGGATATAATCACCATAAAAAGGCTGGTGCCTTGAATGCATTGGTAATTTATAGTTTTCTATCCATGTCTTTCCTTTGAGAAAGGCCATTCATATGAAATTGCTCTATCAGTTTCTTCCTATAACTAAATATCTTATCTTATTTTAGCTGCGAACATCAGCAATTCTCTCGAATGCACCTTTTGTCCTGAATGTGGATTGTGACCACTATATGAACAATAGCAAAGCACTACGGGAGGCAATGTGTTTCCTGATGGACCCAGTTTTGGGAGAGAAAATTTGTTATGTTCAGTTTCCACAGAGATTTGATGGCATTGATCAACACGACAGATATTCAAACCACAATGTTGTGTTTTTTGATGTAAGTATGGCATGAATTCATCATAGTTTTATCGGGAACATACAGAAGCTGACTTTCTGAGCATGTTTGTCTACTTTTCTTTACAGATTAACATGAAAGGTCTCGATGGGATCCAAGGACCAATATATGTCGGGACAGGTTGTGTTTTCAGAAGACATGCTTTGTATGGATATGATGCCCCAACTGCAGCAAAACCTCCTAGCAAGACATGCAACTGCTGGCCTATGTCATGCTGCTTGTGCTGTGGATCAAAAAGAAAATGTTTGAAGGCTAAGAAAAAGCAAGAAAACCAAAAGAAAGTGAAATGCAGGAATGCATCTAAGAAAGTACATGCTTTGGAAGTAACTGGTGAGTTAGTTCTGTTGTCCTTTTTCTTTTTACATATATTTCTCTAAAAGTATTTATGGACATTGATTCCCATATCACATAAGATATAGGCAAAGAAAATGCGGCTCTGGTGCCCCAAGAAAAGTTTGAGAATAGATTTGGGCAGTCACATGCATTTTTGGCTTCGACGTTGCAAGAGAATGGTGAAGCTTGTCGCTTTGACATGCTCAAAAGTCTTGATGATTGCATCCATGTGCTAAGTTGTGGGTACGAGAATAAGACACAATGGGGGAAAGAGGTAACTTTGCCCCGTCCTGTCATCTTATTTTTCCTTAGCTAACTCAAAATAAAATAAAAATTGCAATCTAACATCCAAGAATTCCTTAGCTAACTCAAAATTTATATCTAGGTTGGTTGGATTTACGGATCTGTCACTGAGGATATCCTCACAGGCTTCAAGATGCATTGCCATGGTTGGCGATCTGTTTACTGCATGCCCAGGAGACCAGCATTCAAGGGATCAGCTCCTATCAATCTTACCGACCGTCTCCACCAAGTTCTAAGATGGGCACTTGGCTCTGTGGAGATCTTTCTTAGCAAGCACTGCCCTATATGGTATGGGTATCGATGTGGTCTGAAACCATTGGAGAGATTGTCATATATCAACTCTGTCATCTACCCATGGACATCGATTCCACTGATAATTTACTGTGCTTTGCCAGCATTTTGCCTCTTATCAGGGAAGTTTATGGTGCCTGAGGTACTGAAACAGAACAACATTACCACTCTGTTCTACTCTTACATTGTACTTTCCTAGTAGGCTCTTGTTTCTAACAGATTACAAATGATGATATCTATTTCTCCTTTCCTTTTACAGATGAATATCTATTCAAGCATATTGTTCATAGCTCTATTTGTGTCCATAGCAGCTACCAGCATCCTTGAGATGCGGTGGGGTGGAGTCGGCATCGATGATTGGTGGAGAAATGAACAGTTTTGGGTTATTGGTGGTGTCTCCTCGCATCTCTTTGCACTGTGCCAAGGGCTTCTTAAGGTTCTTGGCGGTGTGGACACTAAGTTCAGGGTGACACTGAAGGGAGGTGACACGAATGAGTTCTCAGAGCTGTATGAGTTCAAGTGGACCTGGCTATTGGTTCCTCCAATGACATTGCTCTTGCTCAATGTTGTTGGGGTCTTGGCTGGTGTATCCAAGGCTATCACGGATGGATATGAATCCTGGGGCCCACTGCTTGGCAAGCTGTTCTTCTCCTTCTGGGTTATCCTCCATCTGCACCCATTCCTCAAGGGTGTGATGGGCAAGCAGCACAGGGTGCCAACCATTGTTGTTGTATTATCAGTGCTATTGGCAGCCATATTCTCTCTTTTGTGGGTCCGTGTAAATCCGTTCGCCACCAAGTTTGATGGGCCAGTTCTAGAGGTCTGTGGCTTGGAGTGTGAATGAGAAATTGTAGGAAATGCAGTGTAGAAAGTACAGATTTTTTCTTTGTCAGTGTTAGGTAGTGGTATTCTTTCATTAGGTATTCCCTTTGTTGTTCATTCTTCGGTGATCACCGATTAGTATAGTGAAGCAATGTTTAGGAAGATATATGATAGTGAAAAGATGAAAAGAAAAAGGAAGATAGTGCTGATAATGTAGATATTGACACAGGCTGAATAGACTGACACTTTTGGTACATTTGCCCGTGCGCATCTGTTAAGAGAACATGCTTTTCAGCTGCACGTTTCTAACATTCAATGTGACCGTGCTTCTTGAATTCAATTGTGGTGCTACTTGGTAGCAGCCACAGTACATGAGATCACGTAGATATTGTCTGTCTTCCTGTTGATGTTTTGGACTTCTGTTGCCGATTTGCTCCCAGAAGTGTTCCTGCTTTCTTAGGTTTTCTGATCGAAGCCTGCTTCGCAGCTCCCCTCATATTCTTGGAAAAATAAATCAAACACTGCTCATTGGTTTGGACATGGAAATCAGAATCAGTGCTCCAGAATCAGTTCTACCAGTTGCGGCAGCGCCCCCAGCACTGACCAATCCTCTGGCAGTGCGTGTCCTCACAGTGAACGAACACTGGCGGTGTTCGCTGGGCTGGTGCTTGGAGCCGTTACGGCTGTTTCGGCTGCTGCCCCACACATAGCAAACTCGTCTAATGCCTCCTGCTGCAGCCAGCGGGCTGGTGCTTGGAGCCGTTACGGCTGTTTCGGCTGCTGCCCCACACATAGCAAACTCGTCTAATGCCTCCTCCTGCTGCAGCCAGCCACAGCCAGCCGGCTGAATGAGCAGCCGAACAGCCCCACTGTTTTTCCCGGCCACTGCACGTCCCTTCCAAGCCGTGTGAGAACGGAGAGGAGTTTGACGTCTTGCTGGTCGGTTAAAGTGAGTCACGCTGATCTGAAGTTGAGCGGTACGCTGGGAAAAATTTCTCAAAAAAACACTATCCATCTAACTTTTTCTTATTCATCTCATCTCTCCCACTCACATAACACTATTTATCTACATTGTTGTTTACAGTATTTTTTCGAGGAATCTTTCTCAATCTAACACACCCCTAGCTCTGCAGAAGTGAATCACTGCTAATAAGATTCAACTCACGGTCTTGTCAGTTGGTACCGTGAGAAGCCCCCGAAACGAGGCCCTATTTAAATTCATAATATTTCCCAAAAAAAACACTATTTATCTAAATTTTCACTATTTATTTTATCTCTCCTACTCACAGAACACGTTTCCTAGGACTCAGCTACAGTGCTTTCTTAGGTGAACAATGTTTTTTCACCATATCTAAGCGCACCCTAAATGATTTGTTGCTGATAAAGTCAGTCACTCATAAATGGTGCTTGTCAGTACATACTATGTAACGGTGATTAATGGGATGTTTAATGTGGTCATAAAAGAG
This sequence comes from Digitaria exilis, assembly GCA_015342445.1. Taxonomy (NCBI): domain Eukaryota; kingdom Viridiplantae; phylum Streptophyta; class Magnoliopsida; order Poales; family Poaceae; genus Digitaria; species Digitaria exilis. Next base: position 1,984,847 of record JACEFO010002054.1, read on the forward strand.
AACGTATCAGTACCACACTACCACCACACCAGCTTTCTATTAGGTGCATGGAGTGTCCTGGCCTCCAAGAAGGTTATCTAATCTATCTAGCTTTTTTAAAAGGGGAACAGCAAGGAGATCTAATAGCTTCCCACGGCTGTCCTGCGCTCTGCCGTTTGTGAGAGCAAATCGACTACTAATGTCTATAGGACTTGTATTCGCAAAAAAAAATGTCTATAGGATTTGTTGCTGATAGAGGTCACTCATTGTGCTTCAATAACGTGCCCTCGTCATAAGTTTGCTAAAGAAGCGGCACATCAACTACATAATGTTTGGTTAACGGCCGTTGATGCGATCGCAAAAGGGAACAACTTATCAGTTTTTTTGGAGTGTGTCCTGGCCTCAATGAAGGTTATCTAACTAGCTTTTGTCAAAAGGGGAGTTACCGTTAAGCAGAGTTGGCGCCGTGCTCAGCTCTCCCTGTGTCCAGAGCTGTTCAAGCCATGAACTCTCTCTCCATCGCGTACGTTGACGTAGGCACGAGGCTGTGCAGCCACGGTGATGGGCGATTGCAAGGTTTGGTTTGTGCTAAATTGGAATGTGCTCAGTACACGCGACGCCTCGCGTTGGGGGGTGTCTAGTCGGTCATCAGCAGAACGAGCACCTCTTGTAGAGGCCAACCAGGGGCGGAGCCAGCCCATATAGGGCGTGTTTGGTTGGGTGGCTATCCCCTAACCAGGCTAGCCGAAGCCACCTTTCACATGTTTGGTTACCTGAGTAGGGTACGTAGCCAGGCCAACCTAAGCCGGCGGTACACCACAAGCCAGGTTAGCTGGGAACGCCAGAGTCGGTCGTTCTACCGGAGCCAGGCTATGCCCAGCTCGGTCCCAGCACGTGCTCCTCCCGACCTTTAGCTCTCGTCACCGCTTCCTTGCTCCAAGTCCTCCCAACTTTTGCTACCGGCCTGCTGCCCATGCCGCCGAGCTCGACCCTGCCAGCCCCACGAACAGCCCTGGCAGGGCCGGCTCTATCATCTGCGGGGCCCTAGTGCGAACTTAAAACTTGGCCCCCGGGCTCCGGCTGTTCCGATAGTGAAATTTGGTGAAAAAATTTTCACACTAAGAAACATGACATGTGAGAGAGGTCACGCTTCTCTGTGAATTTTTTAGTAAAAATTCATCATCTAAACAGACATTTAGCCTAAATTTTTTTATACTATAAAAATAGACGATAACAATAATAAAAATAGTAATAATATATGCTTAATTCTTAAAGCAATGCAGACACTTCTTTCATCCGAGGCATAGAGACATTATTTGGAATTAGAAGTTTTAAACATTAAAAATCTAAAACCTTAACTCGTGAGTACTAGTTTAACTCCCAATTGCCGATCAGAGCAAAAAGGGCTAAGGAAGACTTGTCGATTCCTGCCGAAGATGCAGCACACGGACAAGCGCACAACGCAGCATCGATGATTGATTCTTGACAAATGACGAACGCTTAGGTTTCACTTTGAAGGAGCGGCTTAGCACCAGCGTATGTGTATGTGTAATGTGTGGTAGCAGGTCTGCTAGCCTTCAAATGCCATATAACTACATACTTACTACACGTATAAAATTATGGGTCCCTTGAACTTAAAAAAATTATGGGCCCCTCTTTGGCTTGGGCCCCCGGCTGTCGCCTCTGTGGCCTAGGTCCTGAGCCGGCCCTGAGCCCTGGTGGCCGGCGAGCTGCGCAGGCGAGGGCCCCATGGATGCGGTGGGCCCCTCGATGGCCGGCGAGCTGCAAGATGCGGCGGCGTGCTCGGCGCACAAGCCCCAACGCCGGCGAGCTGCGCGGCCCCGTGGTGCGATGGCGAGCTCCATAGGCGAGCCCCCATGGATGTGGTGGCGAGCTCAGCGCATGGGCCCCCTCGACGGTCGGCGAGCTGCAAGATGCGGCGGCGTGCTCGACGCACAGGCCCCAACGCCAGCAAGCTGCGTGGCTCTGTGGATGCGGTGGCGAGCTCCGCAGGCGAGGCCCCCATGGATGTGGTGGCGAGCTTGCAGCTGGGGCAGTCTGCTGCAAATAAAGATTTAGGAATACAACAGTGTACGGCGGCCAAATCTCCAGCGGCTCCGCCTATTGTTGTTGTGTGTAATCGATCCCATCGATTTGTTGGTAGTTGTGATTTGGGGCTCAACTCCTTGGTTGTCATGCTGATGGTTGAACTGATAGCGTGTGATTTTTCAGTTTTCAAAAAATTTGCTTTGTTATGGGGAAAAGAGGTTTGATATGAATGCTGAACGAGGAACGAGGTTGTTCTAGATGGGAGGGGGGGTAAACTCACCACATGTAATAAAGAAGTAACTATACCTAATGCAAGCCACACACCAAACATGAACTTCACAGGGCCATGCTAGACTAAGCCAACGAAACAAACACGAGCTCGTTTCTTTTCTCATGCAGGCTAAGTCTGGCTATGGCTAACTCTTACCCACGCTAGGACTAAGCCAACCAACCAAACACAGCCACCGGTGTCAGGTTGTTGTACACTGATGTCAGATCCAATATTAAGCTGAACAGTGAATTCTCACTAATTTTGCAGAAGTCGTCGATGTCAGCTGACACCGTTGGATACACTTAGCTCCGCCCCTGAGGCCAACGCGTCTTGATGAACACTTGGTCGATATCTGGATGGACATCCTGTCTATAAGAAACTGCCATAAGCGGCGGCTAAACACGGGCCACTGATTGGCCTGATTAGGCAACAACTATATGTGGATAATCAGCTCGTCGATCGATCAGCCTGAGCTGGATTACTCCTCCGGCACACTGCATTGCTTCCGATTTTAGTGTCTGTACGTCCCGACATCCCGTTCACTCCACCATGTCCCTTGGTTACACGAACGATGAACGAGATGGAGAGAGAGAAAAAAAAAATGGAAAGAAGAGCTAGCACGCTTTTATGTTGTTGAATGTTGATCTCGAAAAAACGGCAATGGCATGGCATCCGCAACAGCAAAGCAAAGCAAAGCAAAGGAAAAGAGTACGTAGCCATTCCTACCTTTGGTTTGGTCAATGCGTAGCAGAGATCCGGCGCAACCAAGACACGCTCATCCGTGTCAGCTCTCAAAGGGTGTGGTATGGCATGGTTTACACACGGGGTACGTTTCTTCTCAGTGCAACACATGGCCTATGCGTGCCGGTTGCGCGCGCTCCTCGTCTACCAATCGGCCTCGCTGGCTGTGCTCCGTTCCTGACGCGCTACTTCGAGCCGTCCGGTCGAGCTCGACACTGTTTTCGTTTGACCTTGTACAGTAGTGCGTCCAGTACGCGTAGTTTCCATTTTTAATCTTTCAAATTCCTTTTTTTGAGCTTCCAATTGGTTACCAACAGGAGACGACGTCGCCGAGGGAGAAAGCAAAATCCACGACGGACCAAAAGCGTCGCGCCAGGCTCGAGACGGCGACGTCGCCACGGCCCCACCGGTCAGCCACACGCCTCCCTCCGCTGTCCTCCTCTCCGCCTCGGCTAGTACTAGAAAAAGGCCAAAAGCCGCGGCTAATTAATCCGCCACCCACCAATGGCGAACCACCTCGCGTCGCGGTAATCCCCCACCTCTCGTCAGTCCTCGCACTCCCCACTCGGCTAGCCCAGCGCGCAGCGGCGGCGGCGGCGCACCCGCGGCAATGCGGAAGGACGCGGCCACCGGCATTGCGCCGGGAACGGCGGCGGCGGCACCCGCGCTGCTCTGCTTCGACGCCAAGCCATTCCTCGCCGCGCTCACCGCGCTCACGCTCCTCGCCGCCGCCTGGCAGCTCCGCCCCTACCACTCCCTCCTCGCCTCCCCATTCCCCGCCGCCGGCGAGCGCTCGCTCCCCCGCGTGCTCGCCGTCCACGCCAAGACATCTTCTTCCTCTTCCTCCCACTCCGCCGCCGCCGCCGCCAACTCCACCTCCTCCTCGCCGCCGCCGCCGCCGGGCCCAGAGCGCCGGGAGTTCCGCGCCATCGGAAACGCGGCGGCGCTGTTCGTGCAGATGGGCGCGTACCGCGGCGGACCCTACACCTTCGCCATCATCGGGCTCGCCTCCAAGCCCACGCACGTCTACGGCAAGCCATGGTTCCGCTGCGAGTGGGAGCCCGCCACCACCACCACAAACTCCTCCTCCTCGCCGATGCGCGCCGCCAAGGCGTACCACATGCTGCCCGACTGGGGGTACGGCCGCGTCTACACGGTTGTCGTCGTCAACTGCACATTCCCCCAAATCCCCAACGCCGACCACGCCGGCGGCAAGCTCATCCTCTACGCGCACTACGGGCCCTCCCGCTCCCCATCCTCCCCTCACGAGCGCATCGTCGCGCTCGACGAATCCCCCGGCGCCGTTCCGGCGGCCGCGTTCCGGCGAGGACCACCGAGGTACGACTACCTCTACTGCGGCTCGTCGCTGTACGGGAACCTCAGCGCGGCGAGGGTGAGGGAGTGGATGGCGTACCACGCGCGCTTCTTCGGTGCCCGCTCCCACTTCGTCTTCCACGACGCCGGCGGGGTGAGCGCCGCCGTGCGCGCCGCGCTCGAGCCGTGGGTGCGCGCCGGACGGGCCACGCTGCAGGACGTGCGCGCGCAGGCCGAGTATGACGGGTGGTACCACAACCAGTTCCTCGTCGTCAATGATTGCTTGCATCGGTACCGGCACGCCGCCAAGTGGACCTTCTTCTTCGACGTCGACGAGTACATCTTCTTGCCTGACGGGCGTAAGCTTGAGGATGTCCTCGCCGAGCTCGAGCCGTACACGCAGTTCACCATCGAGCAGAACCCAATGTCGAGCAGGTTGTGCGTCGACAATCCGGAGGCCGACTATTCCAAGTATGCCCCTCTTTGTTTTTGTTTCCCCAAAATTGCATGTTAATTTGATGATTTCTACTGGAAATGCCGAATTCATTCGAACATGGAACTGCGATGTAGCTTCTTCTGTCACTCAGATCGACTGCATTCTTGCAATTGGTTGTGACTTGTTAGTTTGCACGGCATTCTTGCAATGTCATTCTCATAGAAGCAATCCAGAGGCCATTTATGCAATGCAGCTTCGTTTTCCCTATCCAGTTTATGTTTCCAGTCGTCCAGAGAATAGACAAGTTGAATTACAGGATTCTGATTCACAAATTCAATAATCTAGCTGCATCTTTAAATGCTGCAGTGTCCTTCTTGTTGTCCTAGTTGCTGCATTCTTGTTATGCCACTCTCATCAGAGCAATCTAAAGGCGAATTTATGCAATGTAGCTTCATTTTCCATTTCTAGTTTTATTTTCCCAGTCTTCCAGCGTATAGACAGGTCAAATTAAAGAGTTCTGAGTCGCCATTTAAGTGTTATAATCTTATCTTCTGTAGCGTGCATTGCCCGCCCTGCAATCTTAGCTGAATCACTTCTGTTACACTTGGCTATGGTTATGCCTGACAGACACATCTTACTGTAAACTTCTGCAGCCAATGGGGATTTGAGAAGCTGGTTTTCCGGAATTCAATCACTGGGGTGAGGAGAGACCGAAAGTATGCGATTCAGGCAAAGAACGCATACGCCACAGGTGTACACATGTCTGAGAACATTATCGGCAACACCACACACAAGACGGAGCACCTAATCCGATACTACCACTACCACAACACCATCAACGTTCTCGATGAGGTTTGCCGTGAGTTTGTGCCCATTCCACCCAAGGGTGGTCTGACATGGTCCGAGAAGACGCCATGGTACTATGACAATAGTATGAAGCGCGTCGCCGATGCTGTGCGTGAATTTGAGAGGAAGGCCATTGGCGACGTGCGACTATGACAGTGACCACAGAGATGAAGAGCTTATGCACAGGATGTATTGCTGTCAGCCATTCATGAGACTTGGCGATGGTGTTTCTGTCTTCCGGACGTTACGAAGCAAACGGCTGCCCTTGGTTTGGGGCTATCTGAACTGACAGAGACGCAAGGAAAGCGAAGCTACAACCTCAAAGGAATGACAGATTGTATACCAGTAATAGCTCTGTGATTCTGATTTGGTGACAAAGGTGAGGTCTTTGTAAACAGATATGGCGTTCATGTAAATTCCATTTGTTCTATTGCTCAGTCATATATACTGGAACATTGTCTTCTCAAGGTTCTGACCCCAATGTGAAGAAAAAAGATCATGAGAAACTAATCTTTGCTTATGTAGTACTTTCTGCAGTAAAAAGAAAAAAGTTGCAACTCTTCTGACCATTCATAACCACTGTGTTCAAACCATGGTGCTCATTTCATTGAAGATCATAATTTTTTTTTTCTTTTTTGCCATATATATCCTGGAATAATCTGAGGCCTAGAAGATGATTTTGAATTCTCGGGGCCATAAAGTCTTGCAGCTAGAATGGCAGTAGGGACCGGAGGATGGGCGTGGTGGCATGGATTGTAGCAATCATAAGGTTGGCGTGGCTAGCTGGCCCATTGCCTGGAGGGCCTGAGGCCGTGGCATGCTGGAGTTGTCTCCAGCTGCTGGCTGTGCTGCGTTCCTTGTCATGGCATTCCTTGATGTTCTTGCTCATCCCCTGGTGGGCCAATTGCCCCATGCCAGATTTGTTAGGATGTTAAGTGTGACTAGATTGGGTCTTCGCATCAACGCAACCATTGTCTCACAGCGGTTTGACGTCATGTCAACGTTTTTAGTGTGGATTATCAGTACTAATTAGTGTCCTATCAATCACTCATAGATTTTTTGTGCTCCAAATTGCTGAATTTTTTGCGCCTTTGTTATTCAGTTTTGATATCATTCACCTTGTGGAAGGTTGGAAATTGTTTTGGCACTATCTTCGTCGTTTGAGCATGCAGAAGTAAGATGCTTTCCTAACTTGTTGGAGAAAAAAGAGGAAGCTTATATGCTCTTAACAACTGGTGAGAATGAGCATGCAGAAGTAGATGTTTTCCTAACTTGTTGTAGTTTCCCATTTTATTTTAGCAGTAATGCTCGGTTGACACAGCAGAGATTGAGGCAAGTAGCCCTTCTGTAACTCTGCAGCATGGTGCCAAATATGGGAGATGAAATTATAGTGGTGCCACCTTTCGACAGTGTCCAGCGTACATCAGCAGGAGAGGATACCCCAGGTGCTCGGGTGGGCACAGATAAAACATTAGCCCATGCTGCTAGGCGAGCATCCAAACAATGCTCTTGCTTTGTACAGCAGCATCAAACTGGCTCTTCTGTAGTTCTGTACATACACTGCTAATCTACCAAGTGTCCAAGAGATTCATTATTCAAAAAATGACTCCAAGAGATCCTTCTGAGCTGCTGCAGTATGGAATATCCATAATTGTACTGTATAATCCATAACAGGAAGGATTTTTTTTTTTCGAAAGACCTTAACAGGAAGGATTAAAGCTCGATACCCACCCGGTGCCACTGGATTCGGTTCCAGGCTTTTCGTCGCTGTTCTCCCAGCAGCGCGGAAAAGATTTGTTTCTCCGCTCGCGAAAAAAAAGGAGGAGCGACAGGCAACTCGTGACCCCCCGTGGGCTTGTAGGCTCCACGGGCTCCGGGAGGCGTCCGTTGTGGACATGCGGTGTATCTGAATTCTGAAACTTCGAGGAAAAAACGAACGTTTTACGCTCGCGGGCCACGAGCGGTTCAGAGAATCGGAAGACGCATAGTTTCAGGCTTTCATGTCAGTTGGAGCTGTTCAGGTGATTGTCTGTCGGTATAGGTGATACATGTAGAAAGCGCATTGCAAACTTAGGTCGACCGCAATGTATTTGTACCAAGTAGTCCTTAGTGGTGGGACCATATGTAAGTGGTCCATAGTTATGGTAGAGTTCATAATGTGTAGTCAAAAAGTAGACAGAAGTGGTTTGAGGAGAGAAGAGAGATAGAGAGAGAGAGGAGAGAGATGTAAGAGATAAATTGATATTTTATTTTTTATGGGCAGCCCATAAATTTATGGGTACCTTTTGCTATGGATTACTATAAGGACTATTTCCACAATGTCTCAGCTAGGTTGGATGGAATATTTTAATCACTATGGACTGCTTTACCATCCTATTGTGGACGCCCTTACACTGACAGACTTGTTTGGAAAATAGAGGCTTGAATTGGACAAAAAAAATTCCCAAAAGAGATTTGGACTGGACGCGAACAGTTTGGTTTCAGGGCTCTTACAAGGATGCATCTCATTATCCATATTTGCTTCTCTAGATCCGGACTCTTGGAGGTCGATAGGATAAGGTATTCTACTCCGAGCGATTCGCCCTGAAGTGAACGGTGCAAGAGCATCCTACTCATCAGGGTGAATGGGTGATGATTCCTATCATGCCATTGCACATGCATGAATCGTAGTACGAGTACGTAGGGATGTTGCCATGGTGGCCTATTGGCACCTTTCTCTGCTTTTCAGGGCGCTGCCGCAGGTTGGTGAAGAAAAGCCATCCTTCCTGTTTCAGCAAAGGCGGCTCAGCAGGTGACACAATCACGTCTATTGTGGCTGTCACGTCTATTGTGGCTGTGTTCAGATTGGAAGTAAAAAGTATTTTTTTCTAGATGAATAGTGTACTGAAAAACGTGTTCTGTGAGTGGGATGAATAGAAAAAACTTGTTGGAGAAGTACTTTTTCCTGAATCTGAACACAGCCGTAGTAGAGCTCATAATATAGAAAAGATGCACAAACCAATCTTAAACATAATCTTAAAGATAATCTTGGACTCTGGTAAACCGACTCCGCAGACTAGTTCATACACATTTCCAGGCATGATACTTTACTTTGTCACCAAGGAGGTTTCTTGTTCAGCCAGTTTGGACCATCACTATCCAGAGAGATCTTTTTTCAACGTTTCTATCCCAACTCAACTTGAACATTTCAGAGAAGTTAAAAAGAAAGTGAGCTGTGACGCAATTACGTAATGCTGGTGATAGTCTCTCTGCCAAAGATATTCATCTTTATGAAGCTATTTTAATGGTCAGCGATGGCTCGTCATCACTAGCCCTCCTGTTACACATACAGGCATGGCGAGCCATGGACGGACGCATCGCTGTCAGGCAGGGGCGAGGTTCCGGGTTAACGCTTCCTTCCATGACTGCGGCCATTGCCTTGGCGCAGGGGCGAAGCTACGTGCATGCTGTGGGTGCAGCCGCACCCCCTAAAAAACCAAAACCAGTTAATACCTATAAATTTTGGCCCTATTTGTACCTCCTTATGTCTAAAATTCCGCACCCCCCTGCAGCCCACAGCCCACAAGCCAAAGCCCAGTTAAAAGTTTTTGCACTTAGCAGCCCAATAGGCAGGACGCAGCAGCAATAGATCGGCAAGAAATCCCTTCCACGTTGTTCTGCCTTCCGCGTGGTTTCCGCGACCTTTTGCCTTCCGTCGTTCACCTGTTCCCTTCCGCGTCGCCGCCCTCCTGTTCTGGTTGCATGCTCATGCCGCAGCCGCACGAGAGCCAGATCGCCTTCCACTGCTAGTCTCCACTCTCCAGTCGACACTCGACCGCTCAGGTTCAAGCGCCCAGCGCTCATCAAATCGCTGCAGCGCCCGGCCGCCCCCGAGTCCCTGTCTCCCTGACCGGCAACCATCAAGAATTCAAGATCAAGGTAATAATTAGATAGATGATTAAATAACTTCTTGATTTTGTCTATTTATTTGTTAATTAGCCAACTAAATAGAATTATTATGTATTGTTGTAGGTTAACTGATATCGATGCATCGATATTTCAAAAGGAAAGCACCACACCTAGAGAGTGGGAACGATGCTCAGAATCCATGTTTGGATGATATGAACTGGGAAGAGGAGATTAAATATGATCCAGGATTAAGGAAACAAATTGATGAGTATCATCCTAATATCCGAGAGAGGGTGAGAAGAAAGTACTTGGCGAATGGTCCTTGCCAACCTCGCACATTTCTTTTCCCTGTGACAGAGATTGGAGGAGGCCCAAGAAGATTTATTCCAGAATGGTTTGATGAGTTTAAAGGTTGGCTTGAATACAGTGAATCAAAAGACAGAGCATATTGCCTTTATTATTTCTTGTTTAGAGATAAGAAGGATGGCGGATATGAACCATTTGTTAAAAACGGTTGGAATGGTTATCATAGAAAGGAAAGGCTGAGAAATCATGTGGGTGCAGTTGGGGGCTCATATTACATAGCTATGAAAAAGTGTGATGATCTGTTACAAACAAATCAACACATCGATGTTGTTTTTCGTGGTGTGAGCGAATCAGCTAAGAAGGACTATTTTACTCGATTGAATGGGTCTATTGATGTTGCAAGAATTTTGGCCAAGCAAGGATTGCCATTCCGGGGCCACGATGAGTCGAAGGATTCTTTGAACAAAGGAAACTTCAGAGAATTCCGTAATTTTGCAGCGGAGCAAAATCCAACATTAAGAAAGGCAATAGGTAAACATACATCAGAAAATAGTCTTTTAACTGCTCCTGAAATACAGAGGGATATTGTGGATTGTTTTGCAAAGGAAGTGTTACATTCTATTCTAGAAGAGATTGGGGATGATGTTTTCTGCTTGCTAGTTGATGAGTCAAGGGATGTTTCTTGGAAAGAACAAATGGCAGTTGTCTTGAGATATGTAGATAAATGTGGAATTGTGAAAGAGAGATTTGTTGGTCTTGTTCATGTGACAGAAACATCTTCTGCCCATCTCAAGTCATCTATTGATAAACTATTTGCTGATCTTAAGTTGAGCTTAAAGCAAGTTAGGGGTCAAGGATATGATGGTGCTAGCAATATGCGTGGTGAGTTTAATGGCTTGCAATCCTTGATCATGAGAGAAAATAGTTCAGCTTATTATGTCCATTGTTTTGCTCGCCAACTTCAGCTAGTCCTTGTGGCCATTGCCAGAAAGCATAAAGGAATTAGTGAATTTTTTACTATGATTTCCATCTTATTAAATGTGGTGGGTGGATCTTCTAAGAGAAGGGACTTGATTAGAGACATTAATCTTAAAGAAGTGAGTAAGGCATTAGGATGCGGACAACTTCAAACTAGGACAGGTTTGAATCAAGAGCAAAGTCTGCAAAGACCTGGAGATACACGTTGGAACTCCCATTATAAGTCTCTCAAAAGTTTGGTTGACATGTTTCCGACAATAGTCAAGGTGCTAGAAATTGTAGAAAAGGATAAAAAGGATTGGAAAATAAGAGATCAAGCATCAAATCTCTTACAGTACTTCCAGTCTTTTGATTTTGTCTTTTATTTGCACCTCATGTTGACTATATTGGGAATCACAAATAGTTTATCATTGGCACTGCAACGAAAGGACAAGGACATAGTGAATGCTGTTAAATGTGTGAAAGCAACTAGATGCCAATTGGAAGAGCTTAGAAGTGAAAAGTGGGGGAAAATACTAGATGATGTGCATGAATTTTGTGACAAGAATGATATTTGCAAATTGGACATGGAGGACGAATATATTGATCCAAAGAAGCGAAGGCATAAATCTGGAATTATAAACAAGCATTACTATCAGGTAGATTGTTTTAATGAAATTATTGATTGGCTGCTTCAAGAGCTTGATAGTCGCTTCAACGAGACAAGCTCTCAATTGCTTGTTTGTTCTGCTGCTTTTAGTCCAAGAGATGCATTTCAGGATTTTAATATAGAAAAACTTATGAGCCTAGCAAAGTTTTATCCACATGATTTTGATTCGGGAAATCTGAGGGACCTTAGCCATGAGCTTGGACTCTATATATCTGATGTGAGAGATGATGGTAGGTTCTCCAACCTGCAAACAATTGTTGAGCTTTCTCAAAAAATGGTAGCGACCGGAAAACATGAACGTTATCCAATGGTTTATCGACTCTTAAAGCTTGTGCTAGTATTACCTGTCGCTACTGCTACTGTTGAGAGGTGTTTCTCAGCCATGAAGATTGTGAAAACATATTTACGCAATCGTATTGGTGATAAATATATGAGCAATTGCCTTATTTGCTATGTGGAGAAAGAAGAGATGATGAAAGTCACCAATGAAGCAGTCGTTCAACGCTTTATGAAAATGCAAGATCGAAGATTCGATGATAAAGATTGAAGGTGATGTATTATATTTTTTAATTTTATTATTCTTCTTCCATAAAAAAAATTAAAATTCAGTCATATGTCATTTGTTCACCTTTTCAGGCCATTGGATCAGTGCCATTTTGAATACTTGACATGAATTGACGTCTTTTGCCTATGTCAATACAGTTTTGTTATCCACCTCGAAGAAAAAAATATTATTATGGACTTCTTCATACTGGTAATATTTTTCTCATCTTTATTCTCGCACCCCCTCTATTTCACTCTAGCTTCGCCACTGCCTTGGCGACCTGGATCACAACGACAGCTGAAAATAAAAGCTTCTCGTCTGTTCTGGATAAACCGGGGGTCGCCAATTTCTTTGACCATTTTTTGCTGCCTGAGGTGAGGTTTTTGTTTCGATATATCTGCTGGCAGAAGCTGGAGCTTAGCGGAGACGCAGCAAGGATAGGCAAGTCAAGTCCACATTGACTGGCAGGCAATGGCAAGGCATTGCCGTGAATCTGACTCCTAAAAAAGATCCTTGATTTTTTCTCATCCATTGCTGTTAAATTGAACGTGTACTTTCCTTGGAGGAAGAAAGAAAGGGAAAAAATGGGGGTCGCTCTCACTCACGGTCTCACCATCACTGCTCTATGTGCTCATCAGCTTTCGTTTTCAGAGAGACGACGACGCTGCCAGCCGGCCGTCGCAGTCACACTCGGTCACATCTCGAAATGGGCTTTGCGAGCCCCAAAATTATCGGGCCTGCAACAACGTGCCCATCATCATCCAACACATTGCCAGCCCAACAACGGCCCATCTACGTCGCTGTTAATAGTCCCTTTCAGCGAAGTGAACCAACAGGCAGGCGTGGCCTCCTGACTCGTCCCATCATCCGTGGAAAAAAAGCAGAGATTAACTCGGCGGTCACGGCTAATCCGAGAGGTGACAGCCGCCGGCCAACCGGCGGATACCCGTTACTTTCCGGGGGGTTAAGCACATTGCCCACTCTTGGCCTCCGACCTGACGGCTCATCGCTTTCGATTCGATCGTCTCTCCCCCCGTCGATGAACAGACAACAGAGTCTTCGCCTTTGTGTGATTGGGCACAGCATATTAACAGAAGGGTGTATGAGCTTGGCTTTCGTTTTTCAAAAAAGTCACAAAGGATATAGAGATCAATGCAATCGCAGCAGCAACAGGGTCTAAAGTTCTAGGCACTTCGTCGAGTTTGGAAGCAAGAAACTATGGCGAGTTTGATCATCAACTGCTCTAGTACGCGCCGCAGAAGAGTCGAGAGTCCAGACCAATCGACTGATCCAGCTACAAACAAAGGAGAAAGGACGGAACACAACAAACCACACACATACACAGATGATCGCTGTCCATCCCCATGACGTCAAAGATATAACATAGGTCAGAAAGAGATGGGCAAAAAATAATGCTACAAGAAACCAAAAGAAAATTCAGAGATAACTTGAGCAGAAAGCCTAAGCCCTAGCAAGAGAAGAAAAAATTCCTTCACAAAAGACAGAGAAGAGAAAGAGAGAGATTTTTCGAGAGAGAGAGAGAGAGAGAGAGAGAGAGAGAGCATCATCTGCAGCGAGAGAGAGAGAGAGAGAGAGCATCATCTGCGGATAGAGGAGGGACAGGTTACATGTAGGCCTTTCCAGTTTCGGCCTCATCTGCCTGACACGCCGGAGATCCCCTGCTCCTTAACCTTCGTCTCTTTCTTGGCTAACACAACGGGGAGGAAAAAAAAAGAGAGGCTGGGTGAGATTCCAAGTTCGTGACAGATTGTCACTGCTCGTGCGTGGAAAAATCTCCCTCTCTTTCTTTGCTGCTGCTGCTATAGGTACACACCGAAGTTGCAAAGCTTTTCCTGAGCAACTTGCAAAGCGGCCTCTAGCATTTGCCAATCTTTGCCGAAACTTTAGAATGGTATGATCAACTAGTTGTTGATAACTTTCGTACGAGTTTCTGTGATTCATACCCAAAAGAAACAAGTACAGAACATCAAGAATAAATCCTGGTTTAGTGGGAATTTCCATGTTTAATCAATTATTTATACAACAAGGCTTCATTCGTCCTAACAAGTAACTAGTTATGCAAAAGTGGTTCATTCGAAAAGAATGTGCTAAAGTGCTGCAAATTTGGTGAGATAGCAAGCTATACCTTTTTCTTCTTCGCTAATTAAGTATATTGTCTATTTTGAAACATATGGTCTGGATATATATTCAGCAACAAAATGGCACCACCTAGTATCTTAGTTAAGTTGTTAGACTACATTTGCACACATATAAAAAAAAAGAACCATGAAAAATATTATGTGCAACATAAAAGACATAGGGTTGGATCGCAAAATCATTCAATTTGCCCCCACGGAGAAGTCACACTCTTGTATCATGTACAAACATGGATAATGGATCATCCTTCATAAAAATGAAAAAAAAACCAGCCTAATTAAAATGCCATGTTTGATTAAAATGCTAGCGCAATTGGTCATGTGGAATAATGATGTGAACCACACGCAGAGTGTTTCAAACTATTAACAGCCTAACACATGTTTAGTTCTATGATAAGACCAGTAGCCTAGTCGCGTCAAGTACTCATACGTGACGGTACTTGTTGAGTACGTGTTAGAAATAGGCCTGGTTACCACACGTCCATCCACTTGACCAAGACTTGGGGCCCAAGGTGGCATTGCACAAATGGTATCATTATCGTGGCGATTAAACAAACAGATGGAGATTATCCAAAGGAGCTCATGTCCAAGGCAAGGAAAAAAAGATAGAAGGAAAGAGCTCACTCTTATTATTTTTGGAAAAGAAAGGTAAGATCAAGCAGACGCCTTGGTCATCAAGCACTAAGGTCCTCTTCACCCCTGGGTGGCCATCTTCCACAAGCCACGGTCCCTATCGGACGGTCTATATTGCTCGGCGTGGGAATCCCCTTTCCTCTTCTTTTTCTCCGCCTCACTGCTCAATTTCTCTCTTTTCCCAGCCGCACCTTAAAAGAATCTCATATCACAAAAGAAACCGTCCAATGCTTCACATATATGCATTCACCGGTGTCGAAAGATATGAATACACGCCGGGATATAAATTGCTACTATATATATCAATAGTAGTAATAAACTAGAGAGATCACATTCTTAAAATAATGAGTTGCCTATTAGGACAAAAGGATTTCGTCTCATCAATGTAGGCCTGCAGGAGAATAATTCATTTATGATGAAATCAAAGGAATCGGTTGGAGAATTGGGCAATTACGTCAAAGGATGGGCGTGCAGCCGGGAAAAGGGATTTCTTTTTGGGAGCTTTAGCTATCGCAGGAAAGAGCCGTCGACACGTCTCCTATGCAAACCAAACCGTCTTACATCGGCCTCCACCGTGTTGCATCGATCGCATTTTTCTTCCTCTCCCTCGTTCCCATCTCTCTCTCCCTTTCAAAGACGAGAAAAAGATATTATAAATATATATATATGTATATATATATCATATATCGCTACATATATATATAGATATGTATATATATTTATAATTTTCGCTTTCCTTGCTGCGCTATATACTCTACTTTCACACGATACCGCCGAGAATTCTTGGATTTCCAGAAGCCCCGAATCGGCGAATCCCCTCCTCATCTCCCCGTCCAGCCGTCGTCCTCCTCTCCTCCCTTATCGATCCGGCCGCTGCTTGCTGAATTCTTCCTTCCGGTCTCCCCCTTCCGCCGCCCTGTGAAGCAGGTAAACGATCGATATGATAGGCGACAATCCGTTGATAGACTGTTATTAACCGCCCCGGCCGGGTCCCCCTTTCTGTCACATCGTGGAAGGTTTATCTCAGCCTCCTGCATTCATCTTCTTCCTTTGGCCCCCGTTGCTTAATTCCCTTTCCTTGATGCTTTATTTTGGCAATCTGCCGCAGGCGGCGCTGAATTCGTTGTTGCACCGAGCTATATAGCTAGAGGATATACAGAGAACATCAGCAGCTGTAGCTCTGGAGGACCTTATACCAATGGTAAAAAATTGTTGTTGTTTTTTTGTTCGATTGATGTGTCTGCTTGTTTGTTTTCCATGCTTGCATGTGTATGCTGCACACGAGCAGATCGATCGATGCTCATGGTAGATTGGGCTGGTGAAGTGAAGTCTAGTGTAGCTGTGTGTATAATATAGACTTGCATTTGATTTGGAGGGGACGACGATAATCATGAGTGGAGATGCGTCTTTGATGCAGGTGATGGTGAGCGTGGCGAGCCCGAGCCCGATGGTGCGGTCGGAGGAGGACCTGGGCCCGCCATGGCTGCGGCCGCTGCTGGGCACGAGCTTCTTCGTGCCGTGCCGGCTGCACCCTGAGCTTAGCAAGAACGAGTGCAACCTCTTCTGCCTCGGCTGCACCGGCGACGCGCTCTGCGCCTACTGCCTCCCGGCCCACCGCGACCACCACGTCGTCCAGGTCAGCCTCCATCGATCGATCACTGAACCAATCAATTCATCAATTCCATTCCATCCCCTTTGTTCATCTTCTTCGCTGCCGGCCGGCTACTGAAACCGGCTCTGATATATACATGCAGATACGGAGGTCGTCGTACCACAACGTGATCCGGGTGTCGGAGGTGGGGAAGCTGATCGACATCTCGCACGTGCAGACGTACGTGATCAACAGCGCCAAGATCGTGTTCCTCAACGGCCGGCCACAGGCCAGGCCAGGCAAGGGCGTCACCAACACCTGCGAGATCTGCTGCCGGAGCCTCCCGGACTCGTTCCGCTTCTGCTCCCTCGGCTGCAAGGTGAGGGCACTGCCTGCGAATTCCCCTTCATTTCTCTCCGTCTTCTCCCTCTTCTCTGCCTGTTCTTTCTTTTTTGTGTTCCTATTTCTCTCTCTCTATATCCCCCCCCTCTCTCTCTCTAAAGGACTGTAGGGCAGGTAGCTGCGTTTTTGTCTGAGGCTGGGTGTGGGGGCCAGAGGACATACACCATGGCACATACAGCACCGCACAGCAAGAGCAGCTCGTGCGCGTCCACCTGGGGTAGAGTAGAGAGGAAAGCAGCCGAATCCCACCGAGGAAAGGGATTCGTTCGCAGCGGCAGACAATGAATGGGGTTTCGCCCAAGCACCAGGTTTATTGCCGATCGAGCTCCATTTTGCCATGGCTCCACGGCCGGCATGGGCAGGGTAACCACCGAATGGGGCGATGGCAGCCTGCATTGGTTTTTGCTCAAAAAAAAAAAAACTGCATTGGCCGGCTCTATCTGAGAGGAAGAACCTGGACCCTCTCCTGCCTGCCTCAATCACGAATGCACATTGGTGGTTTTCCTTTCCGGTGTGGCACATTTTAGTCTTAGGCGGCGAATTCGATGCAAAGCTGAGTGAAAAGCGTGATCGTTCAAGACACAAGAATTTGCCGAAACAATGCAGAGCATCTAGTCTCCTACACAAAGCCTAACAATGAAGCACTTTGATACTACATTTTTATAATATGCAAAAAGAAAAAAAATAGAGTAGCTTCTTTGGTAGTACTACATTGATTTGTTGCTGAGGAAGGTACAACCAGTATCTTTCTGATAGCATATAGCCTTGTTAAGAACTAATAAAGACCCTCCAGGGCTCCAAACAGTTGTGGTCCCTCGAGAAAAGGTAGCTGTTGACATCACATTTTGGCTCCGTCTGCAAACTGATTCAGAGTTTCTTGTTGGGATTCTTGTGAGGATTTGTGTTTCCTGCAAAGTTCTTGCATCCCAAAAGGTTTTTTTTTCTTCCTCACCATGCCATGTTCATGGTTCATGGCCTCATGGACATATGGGGAAAACTTGAATGGTAAGTTTGGTTTTTAGGGGTTACCTTTTTTCTTTGTGACATTCTTTCTACGGATATGCCTCAATTATTGCCCTTTGAACTTTGGGTGCGTTGGTACGTGCACAGCCGTTAAATGCATGCCAAAATGGGTCCACATATATATCTCCCCGTTCTAGTCCATTTCCATCAGGAATGGTGCTTCGAATAGAGACCAGACCGTACATGGATCATTTGCAAGAATATAGCTAGGCAACACGCTCAAGCTTAAACCACAATTCCTAAAGAAACTTAACAATTGTATCTTACCCAAATGTAGCAAACAGGAAAGTACCTTACCTTAACAAATTATTCAACTAATCTGTTTGTTGCACTAGGCACACTATGCATAAAGTTGCCCTAGGACTTGGAGCTCTCACTGTTCTAGTTTAGGATAAAGCTGCTTTCACGGAGTAGGTAGACTTGAGGCATCAGCTACTCAGGATCTTCCATCAAGAATGCACTTCTTTTTCGATTTCTTTTTCCTTTAAAGAAGAATGAGTTATCTAGTTAACCCCCTATCACTTGGAGAGGATGGAAAGAGTGTGTTATCCAGATAAAGTTGACTTCTCTGGAAGTGATGTTCTACCGAAACACCTTGTTTGTTTGTCGGGCTTGGATGTATATATAGCTATCACAAGTATAGTCATGCTGGTTGTTGCAAATCTTAGTGGTATCTTCTGGTTTACCAAAGAGAAAATAACGAGATGCTAGCAGCTTTTAATGGAGCAGATATGGTTTGCTTATGCGGTTATGCCGGGAAGAGTGCGGTTTAGTCTGAAGGTGAGGATTAATTATGTCATGAATATATACCTGAATTATTCCCTATAATATCTCTCACAAGGAACTGCATTTTTTCCTGCAAAATATATGTGATTTATTTATTTTTGCATCCGAGGTAGACTGTTTAGAGAGGGAGAGAGAGAGAGAGTACTGCAGGTAATGTCCATTTCAGTGTGAAACAATGGCTAAGCATATGCAACCTATTGGTTTTGACAGTGTCTTTTCACAAGTATAGGAGGTCATTACGTGATTTGTATTGCGAGCTCTAGAAAGAGTAGGAAAGCTAACCCACGTCAGAGTTGATGTGCTCCCTGGCTGTTTGCACTTAGTGCAATGACGACAGGTCCATGGATAATAATACGCTCCATCATGGAGGGGAGAGGCTTCCTTTCTTCTTCTTCTTTTTCCACACGTCCTCATCTGCTCACTTCACCGATTCCCATCGATAGCTACCCTTGTGACCATGGAAAATGCAGAGCCAAATTTCATTCCTCTAATCAATCCCCATTTCTTACCCATTTATAATGTGCCATCACCATGATTAAACCACTTGCAATCATTCTCTGATCGATGAACCGTGTGACGTTGTGATTTATTTTCAGCTGGGAGGTATGCAGTGGGACCCAAGCCTGACGTTCGCAATCCGGCCGAAGCGCGGTCAGGGCTCCGGCGATGACGGCTCCGGCTCCGACGACTCGTTCAGTCCCAAGAAGCCCCGGAGGATGGCCGGCGGGTTCGACCTCGGCCGCTTCGACCGGGCCGGCATCCGATGGTCGGATGATGAAGGTAGCAGGTCCAACAATGGCAGGCCGATCACGCCGGGGACGCCGCCGATCAACCGGTGCCGGCCGTCGAGGAGGAAGGGCATACCCCACCGCGCCCCGTTCTACGGTTAGCTAGCAGTGATCACACCCCGGTGGCCCTTTCACACTCTTCAGCTAAGCATAATGTGTCTGTCACTCAGGTCTGAGCAGTGATGAAAAGTGATCCGACGCTATATATGTAGCTAGCTAGGTATAGCCCTACGTATAGTTGTATACACAATAATGTAGGGGAAAGATATATACATGTACATGGCAGTATATGTTGACAAAAGTTTGTCAAGTATGTGTAGACATAATCTGAAAGGAGATAGACATAGGTAGGGTTTGGATTTTAGTAGCTGCTAGCTCTTGGATAGTATAGAAGTCGAGATTAATATGTGAAAGGGAATAAGCATCATGTATTTGTCTCGGTTTGTAGTAGTGTCTGCTGGCTGCTTAGCTGCTTGCCTCCACCACCCAATGCGTTTATTAGCGTTGTGGTGTGAAGCTAAAAGTTTCTTCTTTTTTTTGTTGATCTCCTGTTCAGGAGTCTTAATCTGTATACACAGTGTATATATGGATGTATATGCTTTTGTGTAATGGGAGAAAAGGGGAGGAATAATGCGGTGTGCGATCTGCAAAACAAAATCTCTGTAAATTCATGACTGAAAGAAAAGAAATACTGTGCTCTTCATCAGCCCTGTTTTCTGTGGCACGATCAATGCAAATCTCTCGGTCGTGCTTCTGAACCCTGACAGAGCGATGATAGGTGGCATCTAGCTTTTGGGCATCACAGTCGTCTAGTGATCCATTGTCAACATCTATGGAGCCGGTACTAAACAGGAAGAAAACGACGGCAGAATAGAAAGCCTAGAACACTAAAAATGCGACTCTGAATTCCGAACAGCGTCGCCCTCGCCGGCGTTGGTTTGGTGACTGGTGAGGCACAGCATATATTGGGTTTTGGTTCCTGCACTCCGCTACTGCTCTTTGTCTCTGTTCCCCCACAAGATTACAGCAAACAGATTGTGAAAATGGCAGTAAGGTGCAAAGGAAATGTCGTTTTAATTTGGTGCCAAGAAGTGTACGTGTGTTTGGCTACCATCAGGAAAGGTACCCGGCAAGTCCAGTTGGGACACCCTCGAGAGGACTGGCCGAAGAAATGATGCGATCGCAACGTTGCAACGGTTACAAGGACCGAAATGTGATGGGTCCTTAGCTTCAAGTCACACTCTTTTTTCATTTTTGAAGTTGCAGACTCGGAGCCAGTGTAGTCACTCTCACGGTTTAGGAGAGGCAAATAAATTAGCACCAAGAACTAATTCTTGATTCGTGTTTTATGTGCAGAAATGATACATTGTGTT
Source organism: Digitaria exilis (assembly GCA_015342445.1). NCBI lineage: Eukaryota > Viridiplantae > Streptophyta > Magnoliopsida > Poales > Poaceae > Digitaria > Digitaria exilis. Next base: position 2,005,600 of record JACEFO010002054.1, read on the forward strand.
TCATCTCATATGTCCAATTAGCTTATGACATCTTCTTTCCTGGCTTTGTGATCATATCTTTCCTGGCTTTGTGATCATTTCTTTGGTTGTTGTGCTGTTTCCTTTTTTTTTTTGTTGATGATCAATGTTTGAGCTGAGAGTATTGTTAGAACTTGGTTGTGAGTGATAGCATAAGCAGACAATTATTATTTAAAAAAAAATCCAATGTACCTTATTACTACTAGTTGGTTAGGTTTGTACAAGGTTCATTAACAGACAATGCCGCTACATTTATAGCTAATTAATTAATTTGATCGTAATATGCCTACAATGACTTTGTTAATTCTGTAATGTTCCGTAGGTGTTTATGTACTGGGATAGGATATGACACCAATGCTATTAGCTTTGACGAAAAATATGCTCCGAGCGAGTGAATACCTCTGACTTTGGGGTTTCCAGGCTTAAAACGTTTACAGGTCCAGTGGCGAATCGACTCTGAGTTTGGCTCTGCTGCCCGGGAGCATCGACAGTTGACAAAAGAAAGGTAAGGACGGACGGATGGAGCAACGAATCCGAACGGTCCTCCCAAAGTACCAATCGTGCGTGAGGACGTACAGCTACAGGTGACCGACCAGCAAACGCGTCGCTGCCTGCGCCGCGCGGCGCACGCTTCCTTCGTGCCCAGGAAAGAGGAAACAGTGGCGACGACGGCCGCCGCGAAGGCAAAGCGGCCGTGGAAATAAAAAAAAAAAAGAAAAGTCTGTTTTTTACCATTCAACTGTTAGGAAGTCTGATTTTCAGTCTTACACTGCAAAACTGGATACTAAAGGTCATCCAGCTATCCAAACCATACAAAATTGGCCCTTTGGGTGGTTTTGGATTTTATAGAAATAGCAGAAATATTATTTAAACTTTAAAAAACCATAACTAATTCATTTGGACCAAAAATATGAAACCATCGCCAAAAGTTCTATTAATATTAAAATGTAACCAACCTATTGGCACACTATTTAATGTTATTTGAATATTATATATTTATATTACTAGTGTCTTATTGTTTTTTCTAAAACTAAATTTAGAATAAAAATAAATAATATGCAAATACTTCTAATGGTGCACCAACATATAGGTCACATTTTTAGAAAAAAACTAGCACTGGATTCATATTTTTATAATTAAAAATAATTTTTTTATAATTTTTTAGATATATAATTATTTTTTAATTTTTTTGGAAAATACAAAACCACCTAAAGGACTAATTTTGCACGGTTTCGATAGTTGGAGGGTCTTCTGTGTCCGGTTTTGTATTTGTGGGTTGAAAATCAAACTTTTGTAATAGTTGGAGAGCGAATAATAGACTTTTTCAAAAAAAAAAAATGCCCTTGTGGCGTCGCCGTCCGGCATGGCCTGCAGCTTTTCTTTTTTACTGGATAACTGTGCTATTCATTTATACAATTTATTCTATTCAAAACCATGATTTGCTACAGTAAATTTGAACTTTTCACTACCTGTTTTTTAGAAAGAACTTTCCAGTATCCAAACACGTCCAATTTGAGAAAAACCTGGTCTGCAACTTTTTTTGTTTCGAGAAAAACCTGGCCTGCAACTTTTTTTGTTTCGAGAAAAACCTGGCCTGCAACTTTTTTTTCTGAGAAAAACCTGGCCTGGAACTTTTGTTTTTTTAGAGAACCTGGCCTGCAACTGGGTGGCCTTCGTTAGCGTCCCATTCCGGCCCATGAAGCGCCCACTCCAGGGCCCATGGCAGCAAAATCCACTGGGCCTAAACCTCGCCGTCACGCCGCCGCTTTAACTAACCTCGCCTTCTACACCGGCAGGCAGACACCTCGCGTCCCCCCATTCCCCAGATTACTCTCCACTTCCCGCAGCGCCGCTAGGGTTTAACAGCCATGGCCGCCGCCGCCGCTGCCCGGAGGCTCCTCTCCCGCCGCGCCACCTCGTCCTCTACCGCCTCCCTCTCCTCGCTCCTCCGCCGTGAGGCGGCGGGGGCGGCTTCCTTGGAGCAGTCGCTTCTTCTGCGCTCGGCCGTCGTGGCGGCGGCCTCCCGCCTCGGCTTCCCGCGCGGGATGGCGCGGCGGCCTGGCGGGGACGGGTACTCCCCGATGCGGTCCGGTGGCGGCGGGGGAGGCGGGGACCGCGCGCCCACGGAGATGGCGCCTCTGTTCCCCGGCTGCGACTACGAGCACTGGCTCATCGTCATGGATAAGCCTGGCGGCGAGGGCGCCACCAAGCAGCAGATGATCGATTGCTATATCCAGACCCTCTCCAAGGTCCTCGGAAGGTACAGAGTGCTCTTCTCCTCCCGCTAAGCCACCATATCCCCGCCTTTAAACAGAGGGGATGGGAAGTAATCTGACGAACGAATTTCTCTGACGCAGCGAGGAAGAGGCGAAGAAGAAGATCTACAACGTCTCCTGCGAGCGCTACTTTGGGTTCGGGTGCGAGATAGATGAGGAGACATCCAATAAGCTCGAGGGTTCGTTCGATCTATGCCCTATGATGCATTTGTCCTTTAGTTCTTCAGTTTCCTGACCTTTGGCTGATTCGATGCCGTGTTGTTTATGATGTGTGGTACAGGTCTTCCCGGTGTCCTCTTTGTGCTCCCAGATTCATATGTTGATCCTGAGTACAAGGACTATGGAGGTAGTTTTCTTCTCTTGCACTGCCAATATGGTTTTTGGTTAGGATTCACTGTTTGCTTGTTTATATCTGACATAACATTAGTTAGTGTGGTGGATTCTCTGTGGTATAGTATATTTGGTCTAGCTTTTGAAGCTTCCACATGTTTTTGTTTTCTTTCATCCACCGGCTGTTGACGGATATCTAGACCAGCTGTTAGCCATACCTGAATTTCATTTGTGCATATCAGTACATCACTGTGTTGAGACTTGGTTTCCATTTCAGTGCAATGTCATCAGGCCCAATCCTATGCCCTTGGTGTTCATTGTTCGAGTCCATCTTGGCAAAGCTGTGAAGCCTGACAGGCAATGCCCAGTTTTGAATGCTAATGGACTAATACCAATTGTCTCTCTAACGGTTCTGCACCTCAATGAAATGGGGCTCAGATCAGTAGGGATGAGACATTACTAAGACATTTTTGCCCCTAATCTAGACGCTCTAGATTTATTTATTTTCCAGATACTAGTGTTAACCACACTGGTTTTCTAAGTCCATCTTGGCAAAGCATGGAGCCTAGCTGGCAATGTCTTGCTTTGAATGCTAATGGACTAATAACAATGGTCTCTCTAACGGTTCTGCACCTCAATAAAATGGGGGACAGATCAGTAGGGATGAAACATTTGTTTTTCATTTTCAACAAGTCTTGTCCTATTTAGGATTTTATCTGTTTGTCTTTGGTACTTCAACCAGTGACCTTTCTTAACCATGCTGGTCTTCTAGTCCATCTTGGCAAAGCCTGGAGCTTAATAAGCAATGTCTTGCTTTGAATGCTAATGGACTAACAACAAGTGTCTCTCTAACGGTTCTGCACCTTAAGTGAAATGGGGCACAGATCAGTAGGGATGAAACAATGCTGTGAACATTTTTCTTAACAAAAGACAATGCTTTGATCATTGTTGTTAAGCATTGTGTTAATGTGGTTCACATATTTTCATGAGTCTTGACTTGTCTCCTTTCTGATCCAAAGGTCTGTCGGGTGTTTTTGTTGTTTGATTTTTGTTCAGTCCATCTTGGCAAAGCATGGGAGTCATTTTGGTGATGTCTTGTTTTGAATGCTAATGAACTTAAAAAACAATTCTCTCTTTCTCTTCTGCTCCCTATAGCAATGGAGTTATGGATCAGTGGAGATGTAGCATTAACACGTTCATGTTTCACATCGTTAATTGCTAGTACTTTGCATGTCGTGATTTATATTACTTATGGAAAAGTGTATTAGCCTCCTCTGATCTTTTTAAATTGCAGCGCTGACCATCCTCTGATCTTTTTAAATTGCAGCTGAGCTCTTTGTGAACGGGGAAATTGTTCAGAGGCCCCCGGAGAGGCAGAGGAGAGTAGAACCGGTGCCACAGAGAGCAGCAGATAGGCCTCGGTACAATGATAGGACCCGCTACGCCCGGAGGAGGGAGAACCAGCGATGAGCCAATCAGAGAGGAGAATAACAAGCCAGGGGTGGTTTCAGATCCCAAACGAAGGACAGTAACAATCTACTGAATCATACTGTCTTCCTTGCGTGTTGGCATATGCAACCTAGATTGTTTGGTGTCTGGGTGTCCAGCTTGGATGTATTGTGCTCCTCCGTAGTTACTATAGATTGGAAGTACCTGGCTTGACATGCTTCGCTACTAGCACACTTTTAGCAGTCGTTTGCACTTGTAAATCCATTTTGTGATAAAAATTGTGACCTGTCAGTTCCCACATATACTTAAACATTACCGACATTTGACGCTAATTAATTGCTCCTTGACTGTCCTTTTGTGCTCCTGGGATCAGCACTTCAGTTGATGGAATGATCATGTTGTGTTGAGTGCAAAGATCAGCATGGAAGCAATAATTGTTTCACTGTTGGGAATCCTCTGCTTCAGCTGATTGGCATATACCCGAGCAGGGACGACGACGGCCGTGTGGACATCACTCGCTGGTGCCATGGCCCATGGGTCCTGCACTCCTGCGTCCGGGGCGACGGGCAACCCGGCCAGGGATGAGAGTTGCCAGTTGGGCACTTGTGCGTGAGGTAAGCCGAGCTGCCTGCTAACTGCCCTCTCCAAGAGCACCAGTCTTTATGAGCTGCTCCGTACAGATTGTAGCACTCAGCAGTTTGAACACCAAGCGATGCACACATCGATCAACCGTGTAACAAAAATTGCTGCTAGGCATTAGATAACCGTCAAGTCAAACCCTTGTGTATACGCAGGTACTCCTACGTAGGAGCAGTTGACGCCTCTTTCTGTGACCCTGACCGGATCGTCTGAATCCGGAAACGTGCGTACGGTTAACGTACGGCCCGACGACCGCTTCCGTGGGGGCCAAACGTGAAAGGCGTGCGTGAGTTTGGACCGAGAGAGAGGAGCACGCGATCGGGATCGATCGCCTCTGCTCTCCTTGCAGTTTCTGTGGGGAAGTGATTCCCCAACCGGGTGCCGGAACACTATCCACGGATGCGGCAACGACCAACGAACCCAACGGCCCCAACCGCCGGCCCTTAGCAGCATCAAGCCACTGCTCACCCCAGAGTCACAAACCGGATTGAGATCCTCTGCAGTTGGCCTCTCTACCATTGAGTGGCTGACAGGCAGGCCCCACGTGCTTGGCCCCTCATGTCAGCCACAAACCGGAGGCCACACGCACACGCCTCGGAAGGGAAGGAACCGAGCGTGCGTGACGGGCGGAGAGGAAGCAGTCATGACTCAAAGAGCCGTTCCCCCGCCCAACGTCCATGGAAGGCCGCCAGAGGCAGGAGTCGCTGTCGGACAGTCAGAGGCCGGCCGGCCGGCTGTCGCGACGCCGACCAGCAAGATGGAGGCTGGAGTTGTGGAGCTTGGAGGCCGGGTTTGAATTTGGGATGGAGTTGTAGGAGCGACGCCAAGGACAGACACAAAAAAAATAGAAGATGGCCCCATGGCCGGCCGGCAGGTGGAACCGACGATCGGCATCGGCGGCTGCGCGCAGAGGACGAGGGGAAGTCTGCTGCGTCCTACTGGTACGTACTGTACTACGAACGTACTACGGGGCCTAGAAAAACGGATGGTAGTCTGCTCGCCGGATAGCGACGGGGCTTTCGGCTTTCTTCCAACGGTGGTTGGTTGCGAGCAAAAAACGAACCAACCCCAGCGCGTCTTCTCCGGTCGAGCCGCCGTCTGATGGGGGCGTGAATTCTGGTTTGACGCCTCTTGACGGCACGCAGTTTGTTTTTTGCAAGGTGACTTCCAGCCCAACCTAGGACACTAGCCAACTACTCGTACGCAATCTCTCTGGCTCTAGGGGCGTGTTTAGTTCCTAAAAGTATTTTTTACTTTCTATTCATTGCCCTCACAGAACACGCATCTCTAAAAATTTCTTTTTCACCTTTTCTATTCATCCCCCTCACATAACACGCATTCCAGAAAAAAAGTGCTTTTTCCACTGCTCAACTAAACAGGCCCTAGGCTTCCGTCCGCTCCGCGTACGCGGTGCGGTGCGGCGCGGACGACGCCGGCACGCGCTCGGTGCGGAACGCGCACCCTGCCGTCACGGGCGCAGCGCCCAGAGAAAAAAAAGATCGGCAACAAGTCCGTGCGCGACGGGGCAGGGCTCACGTGAGCCGCTCTCACGCGGCCTCGCGAGTCGGTCGGGTCCTGGACGTGTCTATCCAAAACTGCGTGCGGGGCGGGGACTGTGCTTCCGCGTCAGCGCCCACGCCACGCGCCGGCCCCAGCCAATGGTTTTGCCCTGTTCCTCTTGGATTGTGCTTCCGCTCCGCCTTCTGGTGGACTTTGCGACCGGGACCCTGAAGATCTGGAGTTTTGCCTAAGGACGGTTTCTTGGAGCAGAGGTTAACCGCTTGTAATTTTTTTTTTAATATTTCTCTTTGTCAATGGTGGTTTCATTTTCCAAAAGCAGGATGTGCTGTGGGTGCATGGGATGGTTTAAGAGTTGACCTACAACAAAAGAGGTTTTAGAATAGAAAGTGTAGTTTGGTTGTGCCAAAGGAAGAGTTGTTGTTAGCCATGTTTAATTACATGTCAACTACCAGACAGAGATCTTCCCCATTGTTTTTGCTTCTACGCTCTAAAATAAATTTGTTCCCATAAGCTTGACTTCTTTTAATGATAAGTTCGATCTCCTTCTCGTGCCGTAGTTTCGATCGCACCCATATTTTAATTCACATCGCAAGATCCACACCATAACGTGCTAGACTAGACATGGCAGTCATCTCCTAATAAAACTATGCATGGCAGCTCGACATAGCTAAGTGCAAGCCATTTAGGATGTCTGAATTCTGAAACGTAAGCAACGAGGTAGTACTAAACATGATGGCCATAAAGCAGAGCAACACGTTCTTTCTTTTAAAAACAAGAGTTTGTTCAAAAAAAAAAAAAGAACAGCATGTCCAATAATATTGCATAACAAGGGGACTGAAGTGCTAAAGAGCAGGCATTCCACCGTTCGCGTCAACCTTTCCCCCCTCCACCACTTTCGGCCCCCCATCTATATAAACAAGCTCCCGCCGGTCAACTCGTCTCCATTCCAAACTCCAAAACAATTCCATCCGTGTCCACCAGAAGTTTCATGGGATCAGGCCTCTCAAGCAGCCACCGGAGAAGCACCGCCTCGCTTCACCAGCCGCCTTCGCCGGCCGCGGCGGCTCCGGCCCTCGTCGTCGCGGCCGACGGCTCGCTCCGTGAGTTCGCGCCGGCGTCCTGCCCCGTCTCGGCCTCCGACGTCCTCCTCGCCGGAGACGGCGACAATGCGGGAAAGTTCTTCGTGTGCAGCTCCGACGCGCTCTACTTCGACGCCGACGTGCCGGCGCTCGGCGCCGACGAGCTGCTCCGCCCCGGGCAGATCTACTTCGTCCTCCCCGCCGCGATGGTCGGCCGCCCGCTCTCCGCCGCCGACATGGCCGCCCTCGCCGTGCGCGCCAGCGACGCGCTGGCGAGGGCATCGCGCGCTGGGAGTGGCCGCGCTCGCCGCGGCGGCGGGTTCATCGCGACCAAGGCGCGCGTCGTTCCGGCGGCGGCGCGCGACGCGGACGACGCCGACGAGGAGGTGAACGAGAAGCTCAACCAGAGGACGCTTGGGGGCTTCGAGACGGCTTCATGGAGCCCGGCGAGAGGTGCCGGCAAAGGATCCGCGGCAGTGATGAGGCCGCCGATGAGGAGGGCGCTCAGCACCATCATGGAAGACGCCGATTGATTGGCCAAAAAAAGAAGGAAAAAAAAATTTCGAAAGCATGGTTGTGGCGACAACGATGCACGGAAAGTTGCTGATTGATAGGTTTAGCTTGCCTTTGGATTGATTTTGCATTTTGTTTAGATAGGATGGTAAAAATTCATCACAGATATAAAAAATTCGAAAAAGGTAGGAAAAGAAATACTACTGTTTGATTCATCCGCGTTTGTGTACACTCGATTACAAAGTGGATTGAAATTTTGTTCGGCGACTTGGTTCTTTACTATTTACCTTTATTACGTCGCGAGGCCTACTAGTAGTTGCCTACGAAACATACCAGAAATTTATAGGATACAAAATGAAGTTCAAAACGTTTTTAAATAAACTATTAAAACATTTGTCAAAACGTCAAGATGGCCGAGTTGGTCTAAGGCGCCAGTTTCAGGTACTGGTCCGAAAGGGCATGGGTTCGAATCCCATTCTTGACAATATGTAAGGTTTTTTGTTCCATCTGGTTTTGTCGTTTTGGCACGCGCTGGCTACTTTGAGTCTCTGACTTTCGTGGGATATATATATTTTTGCGCCCAGCGAAAGAAGCGGTAATGCGTCAATTACGATTTTTTTTTGGCAAGATGTGAGAAGCTTTATGATTCAATGTTGACCCCTTTTTCATCTCCCTTGCACCGGGGGCATTAGGTTAGACTCAGTCCTAGGGCTGACTGGAGACTGGAAGCTGCGTGCATTCGAGAGGTGACCTTTTTTTGACATCGGCGCATTCCTGTTGCTTAGCCTGTTGGTTACTGGTCAACCTGTTGGCGCTAGGTCGCACACGGATTCACGGAACATGTGGACGACAAGAACGTACGGCGGCGGCCTTGCGTTTGCCTCCGCCGTGGTGGTCTGGTGGAGATGGGACATGCATGGGAGACGTACGACTGACGGTATCAGCCTGCCGGAGCCGAACCCAACACACCTCGCGCGCCACTAGTTCGGAGGAACCTACGTACGGCGAGGCGCCCAGGCAACAAACGCCAAGCCAAGGCCTCCACGTCGTGTACGTGCACAATAACCTCAAGGGCAGCAACGTCCAGCTCGATCGACGCCCAACTCCGGGGTACCTTTGGAGCACGGGCTGATCGGTCCGTCCCTGCCTCGACGTGTTCGCCTTCGTGGTCATCTCGATCATCGTGCTCGAGCTAGGGCGTCTGCTCGTGTAGACACACACCGCGCCGAGTTGCGCTGTTGGCGCTGCGGACCTTCGGTGCGTGACGCGCGGGACTGCGGGGGGCGGCCGTCGATGGGCGCGAACGAGATGCTCTGCAGTTGGTCCTTCTGTCGCTGCCATGTGGGTCCAAGCTCTGTGGAGCCCGCGTGGCGGTGACTCAATGGCAGAGATCCAACTGCAGAGGAACTGCTTTCGATGGGCGAGGGTGCTGCTGCTCGCTCGCTCTCGATCGGCGGTGTTACAGTGCCAGGCGCCACGTTACAGTGCGACCGTGGCAATTCCACAGCTCGACGGTGACAGGGACTCTGGATAAAGCGTGGCCGACGCCGGCGTTCGTGCTTTGGCAAGAAGGATTTCCAGACGCTCGGAAAATTCGAACCCGTGAAGAATGACAGTTGAACTTGGTCGATGTCGGTATCATCCACCGTGTCTCAAATTAGACTCTCCAATGTTAATATTTCCGTCAATCATTAAATAATTCGACTCTTATAATTGGAAGCAACAAATATAGTACATTCTAATGAAACTACGGTTTGAAAGTGATCGTTTGGAATTACTAGTACGTTCTTATAAGACTATACAGATTGACTGATCAATAGTAGACAGGATTACTGATTTCACAGGAAAAAGCCGAAAGAACATTGTTCGGTATTATGATGCCATCAATCATATCACATCCACAAATTAGACAAATAAATAATTTTTCATGAGACACGTAAAATTGAACCTGGAGAAAGGCAACAAGAGGCTAAAAAAATCCGTCCAGAATGAAAAACATTTGCCAAACATCACCTATTCGTCACGTATTCAGCGTCCGTGCACATATCGATGAGATTTATGAAGAATTCATACAGACTATTCAGGACCAGCACTAAGGCAGCGATCGATCTAATACTACGCCTTGATCAATCAAACACGGCAAGCTTCTGACTCCGCGCCGGCAATCGCTGCCTCCATGACGGCCTCCGGGTTCACCACGTCATCGTTCTCCAAGAAGAGCTTGACGAAGTTCTTGGCGAAGCCGCTCACCATGGCGACCCCTGGCTGCGTCGACGTGACGGGCGTCGAGTGCGAGTCGCGAAGGTTCCAGAACACCATCTGTGGCACCACGTCACCGTACCCGGCGTCCTGGAACTTTCGGCAGATGACCTCGTAGTCCGTCTCCCACGGCGACGCCGACGCCTCGTCGAACTCCATGTCGCTGAACACGAACACGGTCCTGATCATCTTCTCCTTCGCCAGCCGAGCGTCCACGGCCGTGGTGAGGATCCGGTCGAACACCAGCTGCAAGGCGGTGTTCAGTCCCCAGTGCATCTCCCATGGCTCTGATCAAGTGGCTCTGATCAAGTGGATCTCCGGGCGCTCGCTGAAGGTGATCACCTTGCCCGCCCATGGCTCCTCGCTGAGCTCCGAGATGAGGAGGCCCAGCGCGACGCACACCTCCATGGGCGTGTCGTGCATGCTCCCGGACACGTCGCAGACGGCGATGCAGTTGCTCAGCGACCCCTTGCTTCGGAGGTCGCCCACCATGCGGCGCCACTGGAGCTCCGACACGTCGTCGCCGCCCTCGCCGCGGTACGCCGCGGCGGCGATCTCGTGGGGCAGCAGCGCGCCCGCCGCGATCTTGGCCTTGCCGGCCTCGACGTCCTCGAGGTACTTGCCGAAGCGCGCCTCGTCGTGCTTCTTGAAGAGGGACTTGTAGCGCCTCATGGCCACCGACGCCACGCGGGTGTAGGGGAGCTCCGACCACCGCTGCGCGCTCATGTACACCTCGGGGAGCTCGAGGACCTTGCGCAGCGGCACCAGCACCTCGCGGCGGAGGCGGTGGAGCGCATGGTACGAGTAGTGCTCCTCCGACAGGTCGGCGTCGCGGGGGAAGAGGCGGCGGGCGATGGCCTCGCAGAGCAGCGTGGAGCGGTCGAACGACGAGCCCGGCGTCGGGCACCACTTGGCGGCGAGACCGATCTTCCTCTTGTTGCCGCCGGGGGCGAGCTGCTTGAGGTCAGAGGCGAGGAGGTCGGCGACGCTGTTGAACAGGAAGCGGTAGGCGCGGTCGCCGTAGTATGTCTCCAGCGACTGCACGGCGATCTTGGCCACCTTCCTCGCCTTCTTCTTCTTCGCCGCCGGCGCCACCTCCTCCTCCGGTGGCGATGATGGCGTCACCTCCATCGCCTCAGCTGACTCAGGTTTCTGCTCCACGTCCATCGTCACCTGCTCAGGTTCAGGCTCCACCACCGGGACCACGGCAGCCGCCTTCCTGCTTCGCTTGGACTCGATCCTGCCGGCATTGGAGAGCGCATCGCCGTCGGCGTAGACCTTGAGGTAGCCGAACTCGGCCAGGGCGGGGACGTTGCAGGCGAGGGTGCGGGGGTGGAGCCACAGCGCGGCGGCGTAGAACCCCTCCCGGTCCGACTTGCCCGTGCCGCGCACGCCGCGGAGGTTGGCGACGAGCTTGAGCGTCGTGAGCGCCCAGGCGGCGGCGACGAGCTCGCGCACGCGGGACGCCGGCGTGTTGGGGACCACGTGGAAGAAGAAGTCGAGGCAGGTGTTGCCGGAGTTGGCGACGTGGTGCCACAGATCGTGTTCTGGAACCTGCGGACCGGGACTCGCGCTCCACGCCCGTGACGTCGACGCAGCCAGGGGTCGCCATGGTGAGCGGCTTCGCCAAGAACTTCGTCAAGCTCTTCTTGGAGAACGATGGCGTGGTGAACCCGGAGGCTGTCATGGAGGCAGCGATTGCCGGCGAGGAGTATCATAAGCTTGCGGTTTTTGATTGATCAAGGCGTAGTTGTTGATCGGTGCCGTGAAGGGCTGGTCTTGAATGGTCTGTCTGAATTCTGTGCGAACGCTAAATACGTAACGATCGAATAGGTGATGTTTGGCAAGTCTTGACGGAGTTTTTTTTAGCCTCTGGGTTGCCCTTTCTCCGGTTCAATTACGTTTTACATGAAAAATAAAATTATTTATCTAATTTGTGGATGTTATTATGATTGATGGCATCGAGTTATGAGGCAGAACTAAGTTCTTTCGGTTTTTGCCTGTCTAAATATATATATTGATGATCGGTCAATCCTGATTTTTTTAATCAAAATGACACATAATGAAATAGATTAACGTTCACACCAAAAGCGGCCGGTACGATCTTCATATTTCGGGCCTGCTTCTTTAGCATTGATTGCCTCTTAGCTTCTTGCTCCCCTATGCCAACTTATAAAAACCCTAATAAAAATATTGGGATGAATGATTTGTGACTGCAAAAAGACAGTGGGTTGAAGGGAAGACAGCAAAGCTTTGCAACTGCAACAGGGAAGCACTTAAAACTAATGATGGCATAGCTATGCAACAGGGAAGAGATCTGCTATGAAAAAAAAATGTTCATAATCCCCATCAAATGGACATCCCATCAAGATATGCTCGAGTGTATTAGAATGACTCAGCTCAGCAAACATCAAACAACAGAACAGTGGAAGTATGGTTTGGAAAACTTAGAATAACTTAAATTTTGTAACTGAAGCAGGCTAGTAGATGAGAAAATATAAGATATTTTCACACACAGAATGAGTGTAAATAGCAATTGACGCCAAATAATGAAAGAGTAAATTAGCATAATAAATTGCATATAAGTTGCAGGACTCAGATATTTTTTTTTTCATTTTTGCATATAAATTTCAGGCATTAGCACTTTTATCCCTACTAGCCAAATCCTCAGAATTTTTATTGTCTTCATACAGAAGTACAAGACACATGCACACAAACAGGAGGAAAAGCTATATTGGGTGAAACCTGGACATCTGAAAATTACAAGTCGTTCCAACTTTAAGAGTCAAACTATTTAATGTTTGACTAAAATTATAGAGGGGATCACAAAGGTTTATGACATCGAATAAATATACTATGAAAATATATTTAGTAAAGAAACTAAAGGTTTATGGCACTTACTTTTTTGAAAAAAACTCGTGGTACTTACTTTCTCTGGTTCAAATTATAATTCATTTTACTTTTTTGACCTCACGTTTGACCACATGTCTTATTCAAAATTGTATAAAATATATATTTTTTTGTTAGGGCTTGCTTTCCCAAACCAGACAAATAACCGCCCAAGCACAGTAGCTCAGAGACCGCAGCCGGGTCAGCCTTTGGCAGAGGCCTTAGGTAATGCAATCCTACTTGACAAGAAGACCCTATTCTTAAAAACAAACAAAAAAAAAAGCAATACCACAACATTAGTGCTGTTCTAATATCCACCCTACCAATAACACTGCCACTACTTTGAGTATATGACTGATGTCATCTGAATCAACAATGTATCTCTGATGGCTGATAGCAGTGGCATCTGGACTACTGGAACCTTTGCTTCAACGCAACTGCAGCAATCTGGTTCAACGCAGTTGCAACAATCTGGTTGTCTCTGATCAACCGAGAAGGGTAAGATTCAACAAACCCGGCCCCAGCTCCAGCGACACACGGTTCCGACATTGTAAACGATGGATGTCCTCCGGTACGACGTCGCTTTGAACCAGGGGGGTCGTGTCGTGTCGCGGCAGGGGCGTCCACCTCCGATAAAGGCAACGAACGGCTTGGGTTCAGCTGCAGCAGTCTGGAATTTGTTTTCCTTTTCGCTTTTTGACAGGGAATTTATTTTCCTTTCCGCTTTTTGGAAAGCGTTCGCCCTGCGTTTTGTTGGTGACCTGTAATGAATGCATAATTTCTGCATCAACTGTTGGCTAGTGGTTCTTTGATGAGGGCGCTATAAACAGATTTCTACAAGCCCGTGATCTGATTACAGGTTAATCGATTACTGACGGCTGTAAACAAACAAATGTAGTATGATTGGTTACCGTCTGCAAAGCGATTGCGCTTTACATTTTAGCGAACCAAACACGTCCTTCCCTCCTCTGTTGGAGGAGTGTTGGTGCTTTTGTCTTCGGCTCGGCTCGGCTCTTCCCTGTTCATTCCAACCCGCGTCCCGTTGCCAAAGCAGCAAAGGAGGTGCAGTCGTGCAGATCTCGCGGCCTCGCGCTACAACACAGCTCCATCGCCCGGTTCTGCACGCTTCTAGAACCTTCCGGTCGACTCGATTCGCGACGGAATCCTGTCGGATCGAGGCGGGGCGAAGGGCGCAATCTTGGTTGGAAGGAGGAGAGGGAAGGGAGATGATACTGCTCCAGTCTCCATCGAGGTTCCTGCTCCAGATCCTGCAGGACCGCGTCCTGAGACCTCAGGTAAGTCTCTCGCTGACGCAGTACTTTCCGCGTAGAATGAACGGAGCCGCGTGCTGCGTCTTGTGTCTGCATGTTCTTTTGCAAACCGTGCAAAATTTCATACAGTGCCTGTGCGGTGCAGTGGCGAGAAGGGCATGGACATTGACTGGTACACAGTTGAGTTAGATGACATATCATATCTAGGTGAGTTTATCTTGTGTCACGTGTTAATTTGCGCCCAAAATAGTGACCACTGGGTCAATCTTGGCATTTTGGTCACAAATGAATTGTATGCCACAAAAGGTGCCATTGGCTTCTTGACAAAATTTTGGCATCCATCCAAATCAGTGAAATTATTAAGCTAGCTAAATTTTTGTTTTGGGCACAATCAAGCATTTGATATCATGGTGACTATGTACATTTATTTCAATCCCCCCCCCCCCCCCCCCCCAAAAAAAAAAAAAAGGCACAGTTTCCAGTGCTAATCCCACATAATACAGTTTGGTGCATGCCATTTGATTAGTCTATCCCGTTTATTAACGAGCAATGAATCAGATGCCTCTTACTTTTCACTTCGTGAGTTCTTTCATATACCGGATTATTACTAGGATACTACATACTAGTCATGTAAAAAAGTAACCAGCGCATGTGTAAGTAAAGATTATTTTCTTTGCCGTGATATAACAAATATGGACGGTCTTTAAGCATTATTATTTCAGCTGAAAGTATGTTGGTTCATATTGTTCTGTTTTAAGTAGGTTTTCGTTATAATAATTCTTCTTGGATCTGCAACCTGCATTTGTTTATTTCCAGTGTCTGAAATGAAGGCGTGCATGCCTCTGTTGTGCACAAAGACACAAACTCGGCATTAGGACCAGTTTTGACCTGTCTCATACTGAATATCACAATCCTGATGAAACTGGGCTTTGGTTTGAGTTTTCTATGAGGAATCCAAAGGTAATGATGTTATCAGTTGCTTTGTCACTGCCACCTCCTGAAGCAATTCTGTATGATGGGCTTCCTTTTAGTGCTATTGAGGATATAAAGACAGCTTATGGTCCAGTTATGCAAATTCTTTATCCTTCAAAGAATGGATTTGATCCCACAATGAAGATAAACTTGACAAAGCTTCCGCCAGATGAAGGTTCTATAGCTCCCTTTCCAAGGTTACAGTTGTGTTGTGCCGCATGATCAAATTGATTGATGTTTCCATGCATCTTTTAATGTCAACCATAGTAAATTTCAATTTAGTGTACCATTTCCAAAGTTATTGTTGTCTTTGACTACATGGTCAAATTTGCTGATGAATAATGTATCTTTTGATGCCACTCATTGGCCAAATGTCATTTTAGTGTTATCAGATAGTTGGAAATATATTCCTCTGTATACCAGTAGATGCTTCTGATATCATTTGAAGGAATGATGCAGTTAATTGCCTAAGACTTAACTTAGGTGGTGTTTGGATCCATATGACTAGAGCAAAAGTTTGGCCCTCTAAAATGGATTGCAAAAGTTTTGCCCCTTTGAGCTGTTTGGATCCAAGAGCTAAAGTTTAGGATAGGGTGTTTAATAGTTATTTGCAGACCTAATTAATGCCTCTTTCCCAAGGTAGGGGAGTAGGGACCAGGGCTAGGGGGTGTCCCAGCAGTTTTGCCACTCTTTGGTGGCTAAAATTTTAGCCCTTTGATTAGCCATTTGTCCTTTTGTCACCTATTTTGATCCATTTGGCAAATAAAAGGGCAAATTGACAACCATTTGTCACTGGACCCAAACAGGGCCTTAAGTGTGCTGTGACTAGATTAAAGAAACTTTACCTCTGAAAAGAAAAAATGTAACAAAGAACTCCAGAAACATAAGTTCTTCGATTCTTTTTGTTAACATTTTATTTTATACATGTTATTAAAATTGGTTGCATCTTTGCATTTGCTGCCTAATTCTGTTCCAATCATCTTATATTTTTTGTTTAATTGTATTCTCAATTTGTTCTTGTAGTTAAACTAAGAGTTTCTTTGTGTATTCAGAATATAGTTCTGTACTGCCGAAATGCAGTGGATTTTTTTTTCCAGGCCACCCTAATAGGTTTCTGCTGATTATGTCCATTTCTTTATATTTATTTCGATATTGATACAAGAAATTCTCAAGCTCTTTTTCTCTCATCGTATTAAAAGAAATTTACATTTTAGTCTTGAATGTAGGAATTGGTAAGGGTGTACTTGATCTGTGGCATTATTCATTCATTATAAGCCTGCCATTCTCCTGACATGTGATCCTTCTATATATACAAGTCATGCTCTCCTCTGTATTTGTAACTTCTAACCATCTTTATTTTCTATATTCCAGAGCAAAGGAATGATATGTTGACACAAATTGCATCTATTAGAGAGGTTGTGCTGGGGGCACCACTGAGGCTTCTACTGAAACATTTAGCCTCAATGAACAAGCTTGTCGCTCTTGTTCACCGCCCTAATGAATCCTTCTTCCTTGCTCCACAGGTATAACTTTAGGAACAACAACGTCACCTAAACGTGCTGCATTAATTTTATTGTTTGCAGCAAATGGGATTGACTATTAGCTTTTCAGGCAGATAAAGTTACTATCGTGTGCCCAATTAGATATCAGGACCCCGTTGATATTGTTTTAGCAACTTCCTGCAGGTATTTTGGATGCTTCCTTGTCTTTCATCAGCTTTCTGGCCCAGTTTACATCTGACACTAAGACCAATATTAACCTTTTCAGAACTGCTACAGTTCATGCTGCAATGTTGCAGCAACCCTTCAATTAATGAGTTTGGAAGCTCAAATGAAATGTACCTACTTTTTGTTGGCATAGCTACCCTGCCCAAAGCCCTGGCATAGCTATCCTGCCAAAGGCCCTTTAATTATGACAGTGATGGGAGCATGTTGCTTACTCTTTTTTCTTCTTGCTGTTTAAATATAGGAATTTGTGGAGGTAAGACGTACTTCTGCACTCAATGTTCCTTTGTATGTGGTCTCCGGCATCTCATCAACTGAATGCAAATGCTGGGTTTGTTAGCTTTGGTAATTTACATTTCTCCTAATTCTTCATACCCCTTGTTCCACCATGGTACTATTTGCCTCACAGAGTTCTTCATTTGTGTAGTTGTTTGCGCTCGGCATGTTGAGGGTAAGAAGCTAGACATAACAGTTTGGAATTTGTCGACATTTCATGCTTATGTAAGCTATCAAGTAAGATCCCTTAATATGCTGTGATTTATTTCCTCCGCTACCAATGTAGAGTTACTGGGTTATGCCAGCGGCTTCCCTGGAACATCTAGTCATGGATTCCATAATAGGTATGAATGGCTAAAATTGACTCAGGCAGAAAACTGATTGGTTTTTGAATGACACTATTATGGCTTATTCTCAGCTAATAGAGACACTGTTCTTTCCATGCCACAAATTTTTGCAAAGTAACATGCAACACTGACGGTTGATAATGATTATGCCAGATATAAAAATACAGCAAGTTTTTAGCAACGTCTGATTGGGTAAACCATCTTGAAAAACTGTTTTTGGGGTGGGGAGCTGTGTGGGTTGGAGCCAGAGAGAATGCTTTAGAAGGTAGTTTCCGCAGCCTTCACTTCAGCTTCTGAGTCAGAACAATAAGGCTACTAAATCTACTAAATCCTATAGGGACCAAAGACTGTTCTTTGATCCCCTATTATTAGTGGGGTTGAGTGCCCATTCAACTCCCCTGTCTTGTTCTGTAATTGCAGATGGCTTATCTTGGACACATTGGGAATAGTTTCCTTAACCTTAGCAGTCTCAATGGTTGAACATCACTAAATATATTGGGAACATCTGATATTTATGTTGTTTGCTCAATCTGTCAGTGCTTGACTGCTTACCAGTAAGCATTCAATACTTAATGCATTTTGACTACCATTAAGTGTTTATGTGCACATCTCGACTGCCATTGATTCATGCCATCCTCGCAGAGCCTGAAGAATGAGGACGACTCACGTTTCGGAAGGGTGCTCATGCAAATACTTGATGATGTTGTTTTATTTTCCTTGGAGCATACTCGTTGTACCATTGGTTATGACTTCTATTTTGGAGATTCGTTCAGTTTTGAGACAACATGCTCGGAGCCGGTGTAATTCATGGGATTAACAGTGTGCAAGTGCAAGTACTTGGTATTGGCGCGATTGGAACCCAGCCAATGAAATGTCTTTTCCCCTTCCCCCTGTGATGAGTGATGTCCAATGTATTCTTGACCCCGACTGCTAAAAATATTCCATTGGCAATTGACGTTTTATTCAATATTCCAATTGACGTATTCTTGCCTCATAGGCGGCTAAAACGAAATGTCGCACGCTGAGTGACCAGGATCGGAGGAGCCCCAGAGGCAAACTTCGGGATAATTTGCTAGCATAGCAACCGCTGTACAAAATTGCCTTTCTTTTGCAGAGTAGATTTATGAGGTGATAAAAGTTTGGGCAATTGGAAAGAACTGGGTGAGGTGGTGAAACGGGGGAGGAGAAGAATAGGAAGACCCCCACCCTCGTAGCAGATACAGTTGGGTACTTGGGTCATTGCCCCCTGGTTTGTTTTGACATTTGCGAAGAAATACTCACAGACACTTTGACCATTACCCCTTGGTTGTTTTGATATTTGAAACAGAATACTAACACACAAACTTTGGTCACTACCCTTGTTTGTTTTTACATTTTTTAAAAAGATTCATAATGTAATTCTTGTTTTCTCTAAATGATCATGGCTCACTTAAAAAACTAAAACAATAGTGTTTTGTTTAGGTCATGTTTCCTTCACCTAGTGCCCCGCAGGCACACTGTACCTAGCGCGTCCATTCGTGTACGGCACGTGCACCTTTGGTTTGTCCATCGACAAACTATTCTAGTGGCAACGTATGGTGGCAATTACCATAATATCTTAGATAAGATCGGAGAAACTAAGCTAGGT
Organism: Digitaria exilis; assembly: GCA_015342445.1. Taxonomy (NCBI): domain Eukaryota; kingdom Viridiplantae; phylum Streptophyta; class Magnoliopsida; order Poales; family Poaceae; genus Digitaria; species Digitaria exilis. The sequence goes on from JACEFO010002054.1 coordinate 2,024,790, forward strand.
ATTGTTTCGTGTATTTGTGTGTCTTCCTGCAATTTTTTGTGTGCGAACAAGGGGATTGAGCTTCTAGCTCTGGAGCACGAAAGTGGTGACGAGAAGGCTACTGTTTTGTACTGTTTTGCACGCGTATTTATAATCAAATATGATGAAGAACATACGAGCAGATGATGATGATCGATGAGTTCTTTAATTAGCTCAGTGTAGCGGCAACTATTTGTGAAACATGACAATTAGTGAGAAAACTGAAGAATGATAGGAACGAGATTAGTTGATTGATGAAGGCGTGGCTCTATGTAGGGCTGTTGAAATTACAAGAAAAGAGGAAGCTAAGGGTAGAAGAGACCACTTTTCATTAGTATTGTACTAGTAGTCTGTTGTGTTACATCATTGTTAAGGACGAGTTTGACAAAAAAAAAAATTAAAGTTAGAACTAGATTGAACAATTTAAAAGTTGAGACCCCCTCGGTGTTGTCTCAATTGATCCAATTGTGAAGGACCTTACTGCAATATTCCCATAACCGGGTTTATATGCATGCTTTCCCCCTTCCACTGCGCTTGTCCTGCTCTATTGAGCAGAAAGCCGCTCCGGCCATCCGGCGGGCGGCGGCTACCCACTCGGTTGAGCGCGCCACCTCCGGCCATCCGGCGGCTACCCATCCGGCCGCCACCTCCGGCCTCCAGCGGCTACTCACCCCGACACAACCTCGGGCCCTCCGGCGGCTACCCTACCGCCACCTCCGGCCGTCCGGCGGCTACCCACCCTCGATTGAGCAGAGACAAGCTCCGGTCTTCCGGCGGCTACCACCCTCCTGAAGGAGATGAGGGCGCTTAGAAGGTTTGCTGTCTCTCTCGTATTCATTGCCGCCATTTTGACGGCTGTTGCCTTGCTACTGTCGCATCACGGCGGAGCGGATTCCATGCGTGGTTGGAGCCCTGCTGCCTCCGATGCATCGTTCAAGCAAAAGGTTTGACCTTTCTCCATCACCCGTTGATTCGAGTACTGCTTCATCACATCTTCAAGAGTGCCCCTCGAATTGATGCAGGTATTCTTATCGGCTCATGGTCTAGCCGCACCGATGAGGGGCAGTGTCGTTTCTCCAGAGAAGGTTTCCATCATCTTCTAAAAAAAAATCGATCTTTTTAACTACTGCTTCTTCGCATCTTCAAGAGTGGCCGTCAAATTGATGCAGGGTGGCCTCTCGGCTCATGCTCTAGCCGCACCAATGGGGGGCAGCGTCGTTTCTCCAGAGAAGGTTTGCATAATCTTCTGAGCAAAAAAAAAAAAGATCTTTTTCACTACTTGTACCTCCGTGATTTCGATTTCTATGAAATTACCATGTGGATGAATTGATGCAGAGATCAAGAGGTCCAAGGGCACTTCTGCGAGGCGGCATTCCCACTCCTGCAGAAGCCAGGCAAAAGGTTCGTTTTTTTTTTCGGATGTGATTTCCATCCCCAGTGCGGGATGGAAGTCAGGGTTTCTGCAGCCCAAGATTCTGTTTTTATGTCACAATCTTTGGCTGACTTGATTTCCATTTCCAACTCCTTATATATTGATTGATGCAGATGGCTGCGGAACATGATGCGATCAAGAAGAGAAAGGTGTCTGAAATTGTGGAAGGAAGTGCAGCAGCAGCACCGCCGCCACCCCCCAACCCGACCGAGCAGAAGCTTACAATACGGCTTTTGAGTATCATCGGTAAGCACCCCTGCAATCCGAATATGACTCGGTTGTTCCTGCTGTGGAAAAGGTTGTTCCTGATGTCTAGCTCCAGCCATACCTCTTTCAGGCTATGCAGCCGACAGAGTTCTGCCTTTCTGTAGATAATAATCAGATTGTATCTTGTTGTGCTGAAATTGCCACCAAATCAAATCGGTAGACATGACAGTCAGGATAAGTATTGAACCAGATTGTATCAGATTGCATCTTTTTATAAGCAGAAAGCAGTGTATCATCCTCAAATGAACCAGGACTGTCTTTTCTGTAGCTAATTTTGTTTTTCTTTATCCTCTCTGCTTAAGCATGCCTCTATATCTTAAGTTTTCTTTGGATTCTTCCATGGTAAATTATGATGTGCGCCTTGTTTATTTCTGAGGACATACAAGAGGTAGGCAGGTAGCTATGTTGTGACAAGAAATTGCTATGCAACTTACCTGCAAGTGATATAGCAAGCCACTAAACTGAGAACTTTAGGATGTAGGAACAATATCCTCAAGCTCATCTTCTTAAAAATTTCAATGTCTGTGTCACTTATTTTAGGAGTTACTGACATTGCAGCCATTAAACAGCCAAACAATTATGGGGAGCACAATTGCCGCCAACAGAGTTCTGCCTTTCTGTAGATAATAATCAGATTGTATCTTGTTGTGCTGAAACTGCCACCAAATCAAATCGGTAGACATGACAGTCTGGATAAGTATTGAACCAGATTGTATCAGATTGCATCTTTTTATAAGCAGAAAGCACTGTATCATCCTCATATGAACCAGGACAGTCTTTTCCGTTGCTAATTTTGTTTTTCTTTATCCTCTCTGATTTAGCCTGCATATTTTCTATAGCTACTAGTTTGTTTTGTATATCCTCTCTGCTTAAGCATGCCTCTGTATCTTTTCTTTGGATTCGTCCATGGTAGATTATGATGTGCGCCTTGTTTATTTCTGAGGACATACAAGAGGTAGGCAGGTAGCTATGTTGTGACAAGAAATTGCTATGCAACTTACCTGCAAGTGATATAGCAAGCCATTGAACTGAGAACTTTAGGATGTAGGAACAATATCCTCAAGTTCATCTTCTTAAAAATTTCAATGTCTGTGTCACTTATTTTAGGAGTTACTGACATTGCATAAATGAAATTGGTACTGTAACTCTAGCACTGATCAATAGGGAATTCATTTTGTGAAGTCTACAGTGCTTGTTCTGTAGAGTCTAATTTAAACATAAGTTCTTATTTAGCATAAGTTCATCAGCTAGTAGGGTGTTTGCTCGGTTTAATATTTGCCTAATGTGGCTTCTTTTTGCTGTATTGATTGTCGCATATCCTTGCAGCGATATAAATATTGTTTCTTGTTGTGTTTGCACAAGGCGCAGATGGGGCTGTGCAGTGATCCTTTTTATTTTATTGTGGCTAACTTGTGATATCATATTTTAGGGTGCATTCTAACTGTTCTGGTCTACTGCAACACAATCATTGTGCTATGGAGTACAGGCAACATTGCGTCCACTATAGCATTTTGTAAGATAATCGATCTTATAACATCTGCTATGGGAACCGCAGCCTGGTTATTGTTTTCCGTCATTCAGTTACATGGGCAAGATGGCAGGATAACTGGGATTGAAGTTGTGATAACAAATTCTATCGGACTTACACTAACCGGAGTATTTATCACAGTAAAGTTAGCAGCCGGTGGAAATATGAGTCTTCAGGTAATCTCTATATATCAAACTTTTTTACATTTTCTTTTCATGTTTTTGTTGTATAGTACCTCACTTCATATGAATTATGAATCGTGTGACTGTAGGTTTGCCTTGGAACGTTGATCAGCTTTGCAACAATCATTGGTATGAGCTTAGGTTTAGCTCTGTTTCTGCCTATAATGAGGGAGTCATCTACTGCACAGTTCCTATCGACTCTTGCTGCGATTCTACAAACCATTTCTCAGCTAATACCTTTCTATTCTGCGGTATGTAGTAATATCTGAAAACAATTTATTTAAATTTATTTTGCTCTCTCTATGCCTCTGTAGTTTTTGGACTTGCAAAATGGACGACTCTATGTCTCCATCTGCATCTGACCATCTCTCACCTGAAAATTGCAGGCACGTGTTATTACTTGTTAGTGCACTAAGTTTGTAAGTTGAGATAAAATGAGCAGATATCTGACCTGATCAGTTGCATTCTGCCACACATTTTGCAAATTCCAGCCACTCAACATTGTCCCCGTCATCTACTTTCTGAAAAGGCATACATAATTTTATGTGATGAAGGATTTAAAAAAGAAAACAGTTACTAGTACAGGAAATAAAACAACAGAAAAATCCATACCTCAATCATTGGAGGATTTGTTTCATTGGCAGGACCTTTTGTCCAGCTTGAGGAACATACTAATGCCTGGACCATGTCTGGATGCAAAGAACTACAATAATCATCCAGAATTCTGCCTCCAGTGCTAAATGTTGATTCTGAAGATACACTTCTAGCAGGAACTCCCAAGAATTTCTTTGCCATCTTGGACACAATAGGAAAACTGTGTGAATGAACCTTCTAATAATGAACCAAACTGAAATCATTATCATCGTATTTAGCATTTGGCTCATCTAGATATATTAGTAGCTCAGACTTGGAACATTCTGTAGCATTTTCTTCTAGATAGGATTGAAATCCACTAGGTACAACTGAAGCTAATGAGCTGCTTGCTGTAACTTGTGATGAAGATGATGGATCAGTACTACCCCTATCTTCATTAAGCGACTCTTAAATACTCTGTACAGCCCTTCCAACTCTTCAGTGATCTCATCCATCTCTCTAGCAGCCCTTATGGAGTCATACATCTTCCCAAAACACCATTTAATATACCTTATCTTGAACATTGGATCAAGGATGATAGCAATGACCATAACATTGTTATTTTCCTCCAATACTTGCTGCATTTAAGCAACATTGCATCGGCCATAGACTTTAGATGTGCATCTGTTGATTTCTGTGCCTCTATCAGTGCAACCTTAACATTCACTATGTAGGGATAAAACAAATTAGCGGTAGGGTAGATTGATCCAAAAAATGTAGTTGTCCCTTCGCAAATGCCTTTAATATTGGCTTGATTCATTGCAATTTATGTTTACCTTACAGTACCAGCTCGCGTTTCCCGTTGCTGGAGCGCAAGAAGTCGTGATTATGAATATGAGACCATTGATCGTACATTCAAGAACATCAAACTTTGCAATCTACCTTTATTGGGCTATGTATGCAGTTCTTACATACCAGCATACCGTGTTTGAGGTAAGCATCAGCAAAAGAATCAGATTTTTGTGTGCTTATCGTTCTCTTTCAGCCGAGTTATATCTATGCTCTCCTTTCTGTCGTTGTGCAATTTCAGGTCACCAACATTGTGAGCTGTGTACTCTGCTTTGTGTCGTTATGCCTCCATTTGACATATGCGCTCAGGCCGACCCCAGAGGAGAATGCCGCTGCAGAAGATGATCCGGAGCACCAGGACTAGGCCAGGAAATATGCCTTCGATCTGTATTCGAAACTATCCTGGAGAATGGTGTGTGGTCTCGTTGTAATAAAGTTTTCGGAGATTTTGTTGTGTAGGGAAGAACTAAGAACTTTAGGCAGATTTTGCATGAATTTTGGGAAGATCTGGTTGTTAGGCTAGAAAGATGATAGAATTTTGGGGAGATTTTGAACTAGTGATGCGTTCTTCAAATTCCACTTTTGTTTTGTGGCTCGCCTGCAGGCCATGCCCAGCCATGCTAGCCAGTGAAATAGTGAATGCATATTTTCAGTTTGCTCCCCCGCCGCGCGCGACGAGCCAGCCCAGTTGGTCACCCTCCTTGCCCGCAACTTGCCTCATTATCTCGCTCATCTGAGCTTTCTTTTCCTCCCTGCACCGTCCGTCCCCAGTTGTCAGCTCCATGCTGAAGAGTGCAGGCTCTGGAGTATGTGATGCCGCAAAGAGGATGCCTGCCATTGGAGCTAGCTACGTCGACTCGGGTCCAGGGTGTACCAGCCGGAGCACGTCTCCGGCATCAACGAGGGCGTCGATCGGCCTGGCGGATCAGTCCCGGTTTTTGTTTCCTTTCTTTTCTTTTTCTCGACGCTCTTTTGTTTTTTTTTTTTTACTTTTGGCTTCACAACAAAATGTGTAGTGCTAGTAGCTCGATAATTTTTTTCTTTCTTTTTCAATGTTTATTTTTTCTATAGTGTCCTTGATGTGGTGAAGATGGTGAGACTAATCAGGAGCAACATTTATTAACAAACAAACTATGCAGCTACTAGGAACAAATAACTTTGTCGTCAAACAAAGACTGGCATAAAATATTCCCTTATATTGAAGAAAAAAGAGCAAAGACCTCTACTATATTCATTCTACAATATAGCTGCGTTAAGAAAATTCCAGAGACATAAAGAAAACAACAGAAAAACATTTAATATATACTTTGCCAAACCTTTCATTTCTCCAAGTAAATAAAAGAAACTGTATATTTTACCATTTATTGACCGCTATCACTCACAAGATAATTAATTTGTATAGGATTATTTTTGTGCATTTGCATCTAATTAGCATATTTAGTTCTATTCTACGATAAATTTTAAATTCTAAACGTAGCTATATTTTGAGAGGGAGGAAATACATACTATATTACACTTGATGACACTAACTCTATCCATAGGGTATGTTTTTTTAATGTAAAAGTGACTAGTTTCTATTGAGATGCATACTACGGTAGCTCAGGTTAGTAACTTTTGCTCGAGCACTTCACTTCTTATTCATAACAATGTCTCCCCTACTCATGAAAATTAATGCTCACAGAAGAAATTTGTTTTACCCATAGTGCAGGAACCTAGTCACATATAAGTTAACTTGCAAATTTTGTCAACCTATAAATAATATGGTCTGATTTTTCCGGTATCTGAGATGTCGTATGGAGGTGTGTGCATGCCACTTGCTTGGCCCAGCTGTATTCCTTTATTCTTGACTAGTCCTATATGACTCGAGGATTTATTGTAACTAAAAAATTCTCAACAGGAATTCATGACAAAATAAAAATATACCGTTTTCACTGAACAAAGTTATACTGTATTCCCTTTCAAAATGCATGCTTGGCGACACCAACTATGATGATCACAAAAAGGGTTACAGGGCCAATTGACAAAACAGTGACGACAATGTAACAAAACCAAATAATTTGAATAAATTTATCTTCAAGTGAGACCATGTTAGTATGAAAAAAAAAACTACACTTGCTCGTTTAGGATACAGGTGGTCAGCAAAGAACCGGCAGGAAGATGCATCATCTGCCTGTTTTATTACAAAGTGCAATATACAGCTGTTTTATTACAAAGTGCAATATATAGCTGTTTTATTACAAAGTGCAATATATAGCTGTTATAAAATTACAAGAAGGTGGGCAATCCAGGATCATGAACGTATCAACCAATACCAGATCCATCTTGATGATGGAGAGGCACAGGCACCTATACAATCTTGGAGCCACTCTAATAATGGATCAGGCACAGGCTCTTGGGGATGTCCGCAGTCTCGTCTTCCGATATGAAAAACTTGCAATGAAGATATCCTAGACCTGCCACCTCTCCCTCCACGTCAAATTCAATCCTCCCCACGACCTGTATTTCATTCCAAATCAAGTTGCGCACCTCCTCTCGCAGCACGGAGGCTTCTGCTTTGGCCTTCAAAGTAGCCACGTCTGTTCTCTTACAACCGTTGATGCAGAAATACGGCATTTGGCCCCACGCCAGGATCATGCCATGGTAAGAGACGTGCAACAATGAGTTCCCACCTCCACTGCAGACCTGGTATCCTGGTGGTACCCCATCAACGTCAAAGACGAGTTGGAAAAATGGTGAAGTTGGTGGCGAGGCGACATGATCAAGACCTCCTTTGTCGAGGAGTCTGATAAAAAGGTTGGGTCTGTTCATCTTGGCATCACTAACTTCAGTGTGCATCACCAATATCACGATGCCAACACACATCACAAATGCAGAGCTCATTGCGAAGATGAAAATTACTAAGCGGTTATTAATGACCTCATCTCTGTGACCAAGGTTGGATTTGGCACCTCGCCCACACTGCAGGTTGCTGTCAACATTAGCCATGTCTTTGCAAGCAGGGGTCAACGTGACATACGACATGGAGCTCAGATTATTGGTAGATAAGGTTTGCTGATTATAAATTGATGTTGATCAATCTCCTTAGCTGCAGAAGAACAAGAATAAACAATAAAAAAAACATATGTGGAGGGATTTAAGTGTTGCTTGTTTCACAAACTGAATAGCTGACAGAACATAAATGGCACTAGAAAATTACACCAGCATTGCAACGGTAAGGAGGGAGAGAAAATGTTGAAGTAGAGGGGCTTCATCTGCTCAAGTATGGAAATAATGGTGCATCACAATGTTCCTATCAAGCAGCAATTTATTCTTTCTCCAACACGCAAGCAGCAATTTATTCTCTCTGACTGAAATTAACAAGCAATCAATGATAAGGGCAGCAATTCTTGACACAGACCAAATCGTACTCTAAGGTACTATGACACAGAAGCTATGCACATCGTCAGGAGAACATTCAGTATAAACTGAAAGAGGTCCCTATTCCAACTTCAGCACCCCGTCGCGAATGTCACGGCTCAGGTAAGGGGATGAGCGGCTAGCAGGTTGTACGGATTGTGGATGGGGAAGACCTTAGGTAATTCCTAGGGCCAGGGGCGTGGTGTATACATGTTTGCAAGAAGATCGATTTTAGTAGGTAAAATCATGGTCAGATCCGAAAACAAATACCATAAGCTAGGGATTTGGGTGTTTGATTTCGCGCAGCAGGATGGGAAGGAAGGGGAATAGGCAGGCATACCCTGTCAGATGTTCGTCGCCGGCGAAGCCCCCGTCGCTCGATGTTCACAACTCGCCTTGTCGGCCTGTCGTCGCCGCGGAAAGGAAGACCAGAGAAGTCGTGGGAAGGGAGGGTGCTGCCGCACCAGCCGGACTCGAGCTGCAGCTGGGCAGGGGAGCGAGGAGGGCGGCGCACGGGCCGGCAGCGTGGAGAGCGGCGGCCGCTGGGGAGGCGAAAGGATCCGAATTGCGGGGAGGAACGAGGAAGAAGAAAAGTAAAGTCCACTCAAACTATTTATTTTTCATTGTAACCCCTAAATTATATGCTATGGTTTAATTTATCTCTCATTATACTTTATTATTTTTATTTCTCCATCTATGATTCGAATTTTAATTAAATTTTTTTTGTTCTAGTGAATATCATAATATATATAAATATATTATGAGTTTTTAATCAGTATTTTCATATAATGTTGTGTCATAGTGATTACTTAATTATTAAATATCTTAGTCCATCAAAATCATGATTACTTAATTATTTTTATACAATGTTGTATAGTAGTGGAGTACTTAATTATTAAATATCTTAGTCCATCTAACATGCGTTACGATGTCTAGTATCATCACACAAAATTTAAACATAATATCACTTGTTTATGAAGAAATAAAAGAGATAAATTGTATTATGAGGTAAACTGAAAGTGATGCAGTTTAGGGGGTGAAATGCAGCAAGTGTGGCGTAACAAGCCTGCCACATAGATTATGCGCGGATAGATTCCTTCAACGCCCTCTAGCGTGGCACATCTTGTTGTGCCAATACATATGGCGCAACACGGCGCCACGTAGGCTGACGCAGTCAGAACAATCATGTGATACAAATATTATTCTTGAGCAGTTGTTTTAAAAATATTATTAAAAAGTTGATAAATTAAAAAATTTCTATGTAATACTAGAGAAGAGTATTTTAGATTTTTTCTTTTCAAAACTACAGCAGATGCCATCACAAGCGACCGCTTTCATAACACCATGAGAGGGACCGACGGTCACGAGAGACCCATAATCTAAAGTAAATTGATTTTAAATATAATAAATTTAATAATTTAGAAAAATCAGACTAACATTCCAAGATAACATACACAATATTTCTAACATATATCAATATTTTGTAGTAAGTAATAATATTATTTATAGGCTAAAATGGGTAGAACAGATTGAACATTTTTAAAGTAACGACCAACATTTTTTATATGCTAGCTCTTTTTGTTCTTTCTTCTTCCCCAAAGTAATAGTTGTAGGCTACTGTGGCAAGCAATTGTAGACCTATTTTGTGATTCAGATTATTTGAGAGTTGATATTGGTGCCATCTTGCTCGGGCACGTGTTGTTATATGTGTCGATCTATTTGGAATGTTTCATCTATCTATAAAAAAATAAGTAGAATTAAAACGTTTCTCACCTAATTTAGATCCACCTTATCTCTCATGTTGGATCCACCTGTAAGGATCAACGGAGATGGAAAGAGGGTCAAACCACCAAAATAGAGAGTTAGATGTCAAAACCATATTGTTTTTCTCACCCATAGCCCATGTACCTGTTGTAATACAACCGGACTTGAATATGAATAGAAGGAAAGGACTAGAAGTCCTAGTCCATGTCCGGTTGTCCGGGCTTATATAGAAGGAAAGAAAGACTAGAAGTCCTAGTCCATGTCCGGTTGCTTGTGGGCTCTCACCGAAACTCTAGTCATAGGTCGGAGTATATATATGAGAAGAGATTGTCATTGTAAATCATCAAATATGAGGAATAAAGAGAAGCTCCACCTACACTGTGTCTTGTCCACTTTGTTCTTGTGTTTATCATGAGAGACGTGAGAGGGAGAAGATCCAACCGTTGACGACGTGTTTTACAACACGTTATCAGCATGACCGCTCTTCGTCGACTACACGCATCGGAGGAGTCATCATCAAGCTCGACGCTGGTGATCTCGCCGCCGTCCTCGCCGACGACTACTTCGACAACGTCGACTACATCAACGTCGTTAGCGGAAAGATCTGCTACCTCTATCTGCTACCGATCTGCACTGCAACGATATTATCGTCATCAAGCAGGCAGGTCTACGACTATGCCTAATGCCCTACGCGGTACGTGTCTACTGATAACTGCCTTACGTGGCAAGTAGAGTAGATCAAATTGACATCCGTCAAGGTACGAATTTTTTTAGTAGATTAGATCTTTGGAACCAGCCTTTGTGTGGATGGTTTAATCTGCTAAATCAATGCACATGCAGTACAAGGTTTTATATATATTTTTTCCCGATTGATCTCGCATGATCAAATCTTATTGCCGATCTGCATGTGGCACGAAACAACAACCAGAGAAACCCCCGTGTTCCTAGCGTTTGTAAACAACAGATAGTTATAGCAAACCTATGCCTGAAGATACGCAGCCGTACCTGTTGGAGGTCTAAAACCAGACCACGTGCCACACCTCCATCAGTACGTACATACAAACACCACCGAATTGAGGGTGAGTTTAGTTCACTCAACTTCTCCCAAAAAACACTATTTATTTAACTTTTCTCTATTCATCCCATCCCTCTCACTCATAGAACACGTTTCCAGCACGATCTACAGTGTTTTTCTGGATCTACAATGTTTTTCTTCTAGTCTAAACTCACTGTGACTGGGAGTTTGACTTGACGTTGATTACTTACACGTTTGACAAAACGCCTATGAGCGACACAACCTCTCGATTCGAAATCGAGTTGCCACCTGAAGTCAAGGGCCGCTCAAAACAGCTGCCGCCGACCTGCATGCTGTAGTCACGCGTCTCGTAGAAGTCCCCATCGCTAGAAGTCAAATTTAAGCCAAGTTACATGATGGACCTGCAGTCATGCATGTTTTTGCTCTGAGTCTTAGGCCGTGTTTAGTTGAGGTTAGAAAAAGTACTTTTTTTTTCTGGGATGTGTGTTATGTGAGGAGGATGAATAGAAAAAGGAAGAATATTTAGGGATGCGTGTTGTGTGGGGGGATGAATAGGAAGTAAAAAGTACTTTTGGGAACTAAACACGACCTTACACCCAACAATCTTTTTTTTTCCCGAGTCTTACACCCAAAAGTCGTCGCAGTTCTGTAGGCAGCAGAGGCCGATTCCGAGTACCGCACGGAACCGACATCGAGTATGAGCCGAGCCCGTAGCCGATCTCATGTCTCCTAGCAGGATATGGATCTACCTGCCCTGAACTCAGCATCGTACTCAAAATAGTAGTACCCGTATGTGTTGTGGCCCTACGTATAGTATACTCCTCACCCATCTCGCTGGCACCGCATGCGTAGCTCAAGGGCGAAGCAGTGAAGCACGGCTCGAAGCCGCTGCTCACAACGGGAGATTGCTGCTGGTACATACTCTACCTAAAGAGATATACCAGTGCAAATTAAAGGGGGCCGGCCCGACTAGCACCTGACCGGGCCTGCGGAACAATGAAAAAAAAATCAGAACAGTATTATCTTGCAGATATAATTCGTGTGTTAGTATGTAAATTAGTGTTATAACCTGTAGTTAACCCTGTTTCTATGGAATTGAGTTTTTCTAGCAGAAAACACTTCGCAATGGATTTTTTTTCGACGGATCAAGAATTACATGTTTTTATCTATATAAATTGATAATTCATGAAAAATATTAACTATTTAATGCTATATAATTGCATATTAATAAAGTATTATAATGCCTCCAATCATAGAAACATGGTTTTAGGTATGTGAGCTCTCTAAATTTTTGAAACCCCTTTTTGAGGCTCATATTTTTTAAGCATGTTTAATGGTTATATTTCTGAAAAATGAACCATTAATCTCTGAAGTGGTATGACATCTCTCAATCTTGAAGACCTTAGATATAATACCACTGAGAGTGTCATATTTGAATGTTTTCTCGGCAATTCTGTGGAATGGGGTTTTTTTTTGCTTGGAGAATTCTGGGAAATTATAGAAAATAAATCTATTGAATAAATTAACAAATATTAATTAATTTTGCACTTGTTTCATACACTAAAACACATGAAGTGTGCTTGTAGAAATTGCATGAATAATGTAGAATGTGGCATGAACTCTATTATTTCTCGAAGAAATATAAGTCTATTATTTCTTGAAGAAATATACTATTGGTTTAAGCCTGTTACTGTATAATCTTTAAAGGAGATGTTATATAACTCTGAAAGTTATTTTAGCTTATAGAAACCAAATATTTTTATCTTTCAATATAGCATTATGATTTACTAGCAGTGAACTCTTAAAAAATATATTAATTAATTGAGCTTGATATGACATGAAGTTATACAAAATTATTATGTTTCTTCTAGAAGAAACATATTGCTTGTCTTGTAGACAGTTTTGCAATTCAAGAAGAATTGTACATGTTGTTTGTCATGTAGACATTTTTGCAATTAAAGGAGAATATGCATAAGCTCAATATAACAAATATCTATGCTACCAGAAGTTTCATAAGCTATAGAAGTGGAAGAAAAATAAAGTACATTCCAGAAGTGATGCTAGGCTCAGGGGGAGACACAATGAGCAACAAAATTTCATGCTCACCCCATAACCATGAATGAATAGAATATTCTACATAAGTTGCATTATTAGTTATTCATGAAGAATTTGGTTGTACTCATAAAAAGTACGTACTTATCTTTTTTGCTTTAAACATGAAGTTTAGCATTAATTTAAGAATCTTTCCCAGATTAGAAGGACAAATTCAATAAATTGGTGTTTATTACCTGTGCATAGGTTTTTCTCACCTTACCTTTTGTCCAAATGCTTGTAGCAATTTTTACTTGTAGTAATCAGTTTAATCTCATGGAATAAATAAAGAATTACATATTGAATATGTAAATAATTATTTTATATTGCCTATTAGATAATCATTAGCAATGATATATTACCACAACGCCTCAAGTAAACATGAACTTTATTTGTGCACTACTACCATATAGGTAGAATGAAAATTGAATTTTCAAGAAGCACATAAAATTAGCTATATACACGCCACTTCATTGATCTTGAAGGATTCAATCTAGCGATGAACTAATATATTACTCAACTATGTACTGAATACATAGGCCCTGTAACTTGAAATTTATTCTACCCACCACATTATTGTACACAGAATAGTACAATAATATATTAATTCATATCATATTAGATATACTAGCAGTATAGTTTAATTCTATGAAACTTTTTAATAGATCATGCTTGAAGCACATCACCTGAAGTGCAATTGTGGTATGACGAGGAGGAAAAATTTGGGCCAAGAGGTATACGAAAAATGTGGATATAACGACAGAAAAATTTAATAGGCATATCCCTAATCCTGTAAGATTGTTGGTTCAGAGCCTCATCCTATTAGATGTGGGACAATCAACGTGCAAGTTGGCACGTAGCCATAGTCAATGCAATGACTAAGTATGCAGCTCTGCACATACTTTTTGTAATCCATATACCATTGTGTCAATTAGAATGACCAATTAACAGTTATTCCACATTAATATAAGGATCATCATGTCACTATATTAATTAGTACCCTTTGCAGGAGTATCCCATTAAAAATTCGCTCTACACTGGCTTGCAGCTATTGTGTTATTCTTGTATTCACACTAGCTTGGATGCTATGTGTAACTCAAGCTTCTCCTGTTGAGTAGCACCCCATTACACTAGGATGGCTAGTAGTCTGGCATAAAAATCTATCAACTAGCTAGCAAGCTAGCTCACTTGTGCGCCATACGCACATATATTTAATGATCAGAAATCATTAAGTAAATTTTTAGTCAAGAAGGCTAAGATCAGGGTGAGAAAAATAGCCTAAAGTTGGCTCAGTATATCCAATTAGAAATTGGGCTGTGTTCAGATTCAGGAAAAAGTACTTCTCCAATAAGTTTTTCCTATTCATCCCACTCACAGAACACGCTTCCCAGTGTACTATTCATCTAGAAAAAGTACTTTTTACTTCCAATCTGAACGCAGGCTTGGTTAACCCAAATCAGAATGGGTTTTTGCGGATACATAAAAAGAATTTAGACCTGGTAGTCTATTATGTGGAAAAATAATTTATATTATGGAATGAAAAGTACATGGGAATTCTTGAATGGATGAGCAGTTACTTTTCTAGAAGAAAATTCCATGCATATTATATTTTGTGTATTTATAAACTAAAAGTTTATGATAAATACTTGAAGTATATGGTATGAGTATTATGCTTACAGATAGGCAAAATAAATAAAGAAGCTAGACAATAAAAATAGTCTCGTAGACTTTGAATAGTGCAAATTATAGGTATACCGGATATACTGCATCGCACACTATGCTAAAATAAATATAGCATTCATGTTGCTACACTAATAAAGTCTAGCTCACTGCATATAGCAAATAACCCCTATATTTAAAAGAAGTGCGTGTAACTAGTATTTTATTTCACCATAATAGCATACAAAAATGGGCAAACTTGAAGTTGGAAAAATGGATCTGAATTTCCATTATACTAAGCTCATGGGGATATTTTAGAAGTATGCTAGTAATGAAGATATAATATCGGCATTAGGGGGAGAGATAATCCATATGAATGCCTTATATTTGAAGCAAGAAAGATCTTCATACAATATTCCTGGAAGCTTGAAGAGGCAATATAAACACACACTATATTATACTTGCATGAAGCAAAGTATATTGCCAGAAAACTAAAATTGTGAGGAAGCCCATGGAGGGCGCCACTTGATGTGGCAAACACTTGAAGTGAAACTCCCTGAAGGACTTGATCCCAGTGAGAATGTGCACATGATGAATACTCACGGATGGGACATCGGAAATTAGGATAAACAACTTGAAGTTCTTAACCTGAAGTTAGAGTTTACTTATAGTAAACAAAATGCTATGTGTGGTATATCCCAGGTATCTAATAATATACTCACATCAGCAAATGACTTGGTCATTAATTTAAAATCTACAGGGACGCCTGTTGGTTTTAAATAAAATGAACTTGTCAAACAATTTAAATAGAATCTCCGCAAATTCTGAAGCAGAAGACCTTTAAGGTTAATTACCTCACAAATTGAGAAATATGCATCACGAAGATAAATGCCTAACACTTCGAAGCGCGCGCAATATTTTGTGTTGGGATAAGCAGAAAAATATTGACTATATAATAGTCTTATACTGAAGATGTGGGAGAATTGAATGAATGTTGACAACATTACCTCTATAATTGCAAATGTCTCTCTAAGCGAGAGCATGGATCCAAGACTAAAGTCCATGGCAGAGTTGCATGAAGCACTCATATCGGGTCAATGAAAGAATGCAATTGAGGTTGAACTATGAAGAATTATTTCAAATTAGAAGTCTAAACTATACGAGTCATTATGAAATAATGATATGGTGAAATACTATGGTTCATAAGTCTTTGAAAAGACTATTAAACTCCCATTATGTATGAATAAATATCATGTAACATATCTGGCAAATGAGATGAATAAATAAATAAAATATTATGCAGTTAATCAGTGGATTCTGAAATCCCTGAGAAATGATCCTTGAAGGACTCATTTTCCTCGAAGGAATAAAATAGTAAGAAATAGGATCAAAGCTCATACTAAACATTAAATGTCTAAGGTAGAAAATATTCTTGAATGAATATTAAAATGTCTCACGAAGAGCATATCGTAGAAGAAGTAAAAGTAAAGAGTTCATAGAAGAACTTAAATTATTGTAAAAATTATTTCTCTCTATCATGACAAAATTTCTCATAGAAGAGAAATATATTCTTAAAGAATTAAAGATTCCTGAAGAAAATAGTCAGTGAATGACTTATCATCAGTCAACTCCTGCATGAGCACCAACAATCCTGAAGATACAAGTGAAGCCTCGTACAGACCCGAATGATTAAACTATAAGTGCAACGAGGATTTAAATGGTCTTGAATATACCATACAAGCACTCGTATGTGCATAAATAGCTAGCTATCATTAAATAGCAAGTATCCTCGAATACCATAGAAGGTATATTGATGATTGACAAATTGAATTATCCCCATCAAATGCCAAATGAAGACTGACTGACCTCAAACACCGAGGTTTGAAAATATAATACCTCGCAGGTAAACTAATTTGTAACTCATTGTCCCCATGTTCCTATGAAAGGATATGTTCCTAAGAAAGGATAAAATTTGTTTGTATTGCATAATTAAATAAGTGGTTATTAGTGCTTGAAGCATTGCTCCTATTATAGTGAAGAACTATATTAAGTTTTTAAGGACTAAATATTTTGGTAATTGAATATCATAATTCATACACATTTATGAAAAATGTGCTTAAAAATCATCATGAACGTGAAGTTCAAAGAATGTCGTTATGAGGGGGAGCACATATTTTCATGAAGTATTATCTAGAATGAATCAACTTTGATTATTTACCATGAAGGTATACCACTTGATTATTGAAGATCACATATATCATTATTGCAAGAATCTGAAGTTTATGCATAATCTTGAAGATTGATCATTGTTCATGAAAAGTGATTAATGTATAATTATATAAAAAACCAAGAAGGTTTGATATTGTACTCTTTTTTTTCCTTTTGTGAGTTTTTATTTGAAGGTTTCTCACATGAGGTTTTTGACGAGACAACATATGCAATACAATTGTGGTTGATATGTACTCTTTTCTCTAATAACCGTTTTTCCCACTGGGTTTTCGGATGGAGTTTTTAATGAGGCATATACATTCGTGGTAATCGCCCAAGGGGAGTGTTGTAATACAACCGGACTTGAATAGAAGGAAAGGACTAGAAGTCCTAGTCCATGTCCGGTTGCTTGTGGATTCTTACTGAAACTCTAGTCATAGGTCGGAGTATATATATGAGAAGAGATTGTCATTATAAATCATCGAATATGAGGAATAAAGAGAAGCTCCACCTACATTGTGTATTGTCCACTTTGTTTTTGTGTTTATCATGAGAGACGTGAGAGGGAGAAGATCCAACCGTTAACGATATGTTTTACAACAGTACCCACCGCGCCCCACCCGGTGGTGCAGTGCTCGTGGCCTCGTGCTCTGAGTCGAGAGGGCCGTGACCAAGAGGCTCATGATCGATTTACCATTCGGCATCTTGCTCTTTGGCAGCCTCGACTCGTCGTCGCTGGTGGCGACTGTCACCCCTCGTCACCTTGCGGGACCAAGGCCTCTGCCAAGGCCACCCGTCACCTCAAGGCCGCCAACAGGGCCAGGGCCAGCCCTATAGTGTAAGGACCGGGGCAACCGCCCAGGGCCCCAAATACTAAGGTCTCAACTAATAAGATTATCATTTAGTTCTTTATAGTATATTCTTCCATTCTTTATTATTTTTTCTTATTTCTTATACACAAATTAGATTCAAATAAATTTTCTAATGTCATTTTTTTAAAAAAAAACTAATAGAGAGCTGGTTAGATATATCAATATGTTATACTATTGTTTGGACTTGTAAGCATGGAACAAATGCATAGTATCATAAATTTCTATAAAAAATTAAAAGGCCTCCAACATAATAACATAATTTTCGTCCAGGCCTCGAAAACTCAGAACCGGCCCTGCAGCCAGGTAGGTGGCGGATCACCTGGACCCTGCATCGCGTGCACGGCGGCGGCGGCGAGGAACTCAAAAGAAAGGCACGAGTATGATTAGATCGATCTATCCGGGTCGTGTCGACGACGCAGCGATCGAGCTCATCAAACAATGATGGATTGATCGCGTTTTGTCACAGACTCACAGTAACAGGGAATGACTCAGAAAGCAGCTAGAGAACAGGCAAAACACAGTGGGAGGCTGGGAGCAGTATAGAAGCTTGCATTGCTATTGCCATGGCCACGTGAACCGTATACTGGGCACTGGGCATGACTTCCAATGCTGCTCCTTGCTTTGTTTTTCATTGGCCTGCCTAATTAGAGTTGGGAAGGGTTGGTTGTGTAAAATGCAGATTTGAATGGAAATTGGTATGGATTTTTTAATTTTTTTTTGGGAAGGGGGATGGACTTTTTTAATCAATGGATCAATTTTACACTGTTCTAACCATTATATTGGTTCACTTCTACCAAAGCGTAAGATGTTTTAGGTTTCTCCAAGGTCAAAGTTCTCTGACTTTGACCAAAATGGATGGGCTGAGGAAAGTGCTACACTGGTACGGTGGTACCCCTTTTTGATGGTAATTACTATTGTGAGCCCGTGTGCCATGCCAAACATCTTGCTAATATATTATGGAATTGTTAATGATATGACATTAAATTTACAAGAAGTGACAAAAATTGGCATGGTATGACATCTACAAGAAGAATTGGATTTCAACAATTAGGCAGTAGTTGGTTGCCGATTTTTTTTAATGTCACGTCACACATGCGGCTCTACTAGTCACCTATTCTCATGTTCTAAATTATTAGTCATCCTGGTGTTATTTTGAGTGTCTAAATTTATGACATCTTCTATGAATCTAGATGTATAGTTGTCTAAATACATAATATCATCAACGAATAGTAAAATATCAGGATGACTAATAATTTGGAAGGGGTGGAGTAAATAATAAACGGTTTGCTCACTTATCGTTTAGCCAGCCAATTAAAATGGAGATGGCTCTGTGTAACATTAATTTTAAATCATCACTGACGTTACGTTGTTTTCTTCCGACACGCCCTGTCAATGACTCCTCCGACCTGATATTTTTTCTGGCCATATCGGCTGCTGGGTGAATGAATATTCAATATAAAACGTATAGCATAGGTGATTTGGTGAATACCAAAGCTAATGCACAGGCAAAGTGACGTCCAAACAGAGGTTTGCCAGTCCCTCTCCTCCTAGACTCCGCCGGGGCCAAAAGTGAAACAACCAACCAAGATCCCCTCCCGTCACTATATAGTACAGCCGGCCTCCTCGGCTGTCCTGCCTTGCTCCGATCCGACCCAAAACAAGATCAGCGACCCATGGAGTCGCCGCCGGCGGCGGCGCAATTCGCCACCGTGAGACCTGTCGCTGGCGACGACGACGAGGAGGAGGAGGAGGCGCGGCTCTGGGCGGAGCTGCAGCAGCTGCCGACGCCCCAGCGCGCCCGCAGCGCCGTCGTGACGCTAGAGGACGAGGAAAGGGGCGGCGCCGCAGCTTCCAGGAAGGCGGTGGTCGACGTCGGCGAGCTCGGCGCCGGGCAGCGCCGCGCGCTGGTGGACCGCCTCGTCGGCTCCGTCGAGCACGACAACGAGCGGTTCCTGCGCAAGCTCAGGGATCGCATCGACCGGTACGTGCCTACATGCTGTCATACACAGATACACTCATTGATCGATCGATAGCTTCCTCACTCGTCGTGCTCGAGCGAGCTCTGGATCACTGCATTTCAGCGTGGAAAACAAGAGTTGGCATGAAATGCATGTAATGTTCGGTCGAGCCGAGTTCTATGCTAGTGTGACGCATGGACGATGGCAATGCATGGGAATAACTAATGCGAGTACGATTGGTCGTTTGGTTCGAAGTTTGGAGAGAATTGAGGAAACAGCATTGGGCGATGTCATTAAACCAAATTGATTTGTGGTATGTTGATGCCATCCAGGATGCATTGGCTTATTAAGTAGGGAGGGGTTTGGGTGCATGCATGACATCGTTTTATGTTTTTTTTTCTCTTTGTGCGCAGCGATGTTGGCATGGGGCTGAGAGACAAGGATCATGCTCTAATCTTGCCGTACTTACTTCCATAAAGTTTGTCCGATCCACACCGTCGACAACTGGAATTGTCATGAGGAGGAGAAATCTAGGATACTACAGCACGTACGTACATTGATCTTTGACAGTTAGATCCACGATCCTGCCAGGTGTACCGACAATTTGAAGTTCGAAATTAAGTAATGGTCTGCTCATGTCACATTTTAATGTTCGCGGCAATGACGTCCGCCAAAAGGTTCACCGCTCGTATATATGGAGGGAGGAATAGGCTGGAAATGGGTTGCGTAGGTCCGACTGTTTCCTTCCTGGGTCCATCGAATTGGTCTTCATCAAGTCGGGGAGGTGGCCATTGCAAAAGGAAGGAAACTATGGACAACATACTTGAAGTCTTTATGGGAGGGCTTGTGTTGGCCCAAGATTTGGTTGGCAGCTAAAAACTACTTCAGTTGGTGTGTTGAGCGCATAGATTGGAGGTGGCCAAGCACTCAGAGACTCAAGGATGTATACTGGTTCGGGCTACAAGTGAATGTTAATGTCTAGTCGATGGTCACTCGGCTATATTCCTTATCCCTACGTCCAGTCGATGGTCACTCGGCTATATTCCTTAGCCCTCCTACTAAATATTTGGGAGTTACAAGTGAATGTTGATGTCTATCTAGCATATGTGTTCAGATTCACAAAAAAGTACTTCTCCAACAAGTTTTTCCTATTCATCCCACTCACAGAACACGCTTTCCAGTGCACTATTCATCTAGAAAAAGTACTTTCTACCTCCAATCTGAACACAACCATAGTTGTCATGGTTTGTCTACATGTTTTTGCTTGGCGACATGCCCTACCTTTTACATTTCAAGGGAAAGGACCTTACAAGGGCATCTGAGTGGGTAGTGAGAAGAGGGCAAAGGAGCAGGGGTCGCCTCATCATTCGAGGCCGTAATCAGGAACGTCGTCAAACTCTGGTGGCATCCCATACAGTTCTGCCTCATCCTATCTGTGCGTCCTATCACACCGTCTTGATGAAAAGTGTCATGTCCGTGTGGATGGGCAGGAGATGTAGTGGCTTCTGACAGGTCACCTGGCTTTGTTGACTTAGGCACCCTTGTCCTTTGCGTTCATTCCTTAATGCTAAAGCAAGGCTGTATGCTCAATTTTTTTCCGACCCTACTGGTCGGGATGCATGATGGAGGAATCAACTCTGATTTGTCGGCCGACATTCGAGCCTAGGCCTTGTGATCAACACAAGAGGTGCGCTTGGTCGGCACAAGCTAATAGGCTGAGCCTCGGTCCGATGGACTATGTGATTTTTCTACTCACCTACAGTACAATCAAGAAGTGAGACCATTGTGGGACCCCGGGTCACTAGATCTGTCATCTCCCATCTTAGTTAATTCTTCTTGCTATACGTGGCTCACGCGTGTGCATGTAGGATACACAACAACACCGGGCCGTGTTTAGTTACCAAAAGTACTTTTTACTTTCTATTCATTCCCCTCACAGAACACGCATCTCTAAAAAATTCTTTTTCACCTTTTCTATTCATCCCCTTCACATAACACGCATCCCAGAAAAAAAGTATTTTTTCTCCCATCAACTATATACCTCCATCTTTTGTCTGTTGGACTCCTACCACTTTGCATCCTCTACCATAAACCTCCATCAAATCTACTGTCTCCTACCCATTTGCATCCTCCAATATAAAGCCTACATAGCTTCAAAACCAAGGTCAGGTAGATCCCAATTCCCATCCCTTCTCTTCAGTTTCCTGACTTGTATGGTTCTTGTCTAGATTTGTGGAGTAGTATGTGTAGCAACTTAATTTGATAGGTGCTCCTTCCATCGTAAAAAGGAAGTCATCATGAATAATGTAGGGCAAATTAACCAAGCATGAAATGACCTTATTAAGAAAAGTGTGAAATGACCTTCTTGCCCCTACTTATTATTCATAATTGACGCTAATTGATTGTCTCATGCACATGCACATACCAATGAGTAAGTGGCATGCTTTATGGGTCAATTCTAATTACTTGTTTTTTTGAAAAAAAAATGAAGGAGTCTTAGTTTTGGCCAAGATATATAAGCGGACGCTTGCCTAACTCAATATGTTTGGTTTGATGGTATGGTTGCTGAATTTTAAATGGTTATGTTTTTAGGCACAATCTTTCCTTATCATGGATGCAAAACTCTAGGATTTTTGTGGATAAGCAACAATTCCCCTCTGGCATTTTAATAAGTGTATCATAAAAAAACAAGATATAATAAATAAGATGATTGAGATTCATGAAGTAAAATGTTATGATTTCGAAGTCAGTTGTAGAATTAAGAAGTTTAAGTATTGAATCCTAAATTTATCAAATTGTATTTAATTAATTTGGTAACATAGATATATTTTATCAAAGTTACTATGTATCTGATTAACTCACTACTATGAATACAAATATCTATAATTTGGCACTTTATTTATTTTTGTTGTCCAATTGAATCAATTTCATGGTCCTTGATTAGCATATTATCATTTAAGTGTTAGCAAAAGAGTAAGGAACACTTGTATTCAGTTCAGGGAGTTGCGCTGGCCAAAAGTGCAAAGGTGTGCTACTACACTATTCTATGCATATCCATGTCCTGCATTGCTTTTTTTGCCATTTTTATTGATGTTTTAATGTGCATATATCAATGCAGCACTAAGACGTGCATATTAAAATATCAATAAAAGATGGAAAAAAATACAAGGGCAAGGATAGATATTAGATTAGGTACTAACCCATCTCATCTTCTGGTGCTGAATTCTCTGAACTGAATGCAAGCTTTCTTCACTTTCTAGGCATCAAGACTGAAATGGCAGATTTAAGAATCAATAATCCACAATACTGATTCCATAAAGAAAAAAGCACAAAATATTGTATCTAGATTTAAGCGTTAATCAGATAAATAGCCTTTCTAAATAGAGTTGAACCCTCTAAAATTCTACAAACAAAGATGAAGTTGCAACATTTTACTTTGTGAAATCCTCTTTTTCATTCTATTGTAAGTTTTTAATGACACACTCAAAATGACATAGTAGTGTCGCTGCTTATAAAAAAAAACCTTAGAATGTGGTGTACACATGATGAGGGAAAAAACCAAAACATGCCAAATGAACTATTTACAATCTATGCACCATTTCATAGAACAAAATCAGGCAAAACACATACCCCCCTTAACTATATCATAAAAATCAAATCAGTTTCAATGAGGCAAGACACAAACACCATAAATACCCCAATTGCATTGTCGTGCACCTTCTCCTTTCGCGACAGATGCAACGAACCCAATACAACACTACCAGCCAACCCTCCCACTTGATTACACGACTCAAAATATCGTGTGAAAAACAAACTTTTCGAGAGAGAGAGAGAGCCTTAGACAATTTAAGATGGAAAATTATCGAATTATTAACCTCATGATACTCCACATGGACTCCAGCGAAGTTAGGGTTTCAGGTTTAGGTGAGAGTTTTCAAAATCTGAGGCTTTTAGGTATACCTAGGAGGTTGCGGACCTGACATCAGAGACATATTGTAGACGGAATAACAAGATACTGAGGACATTGTCCGCCATGATAGTAGATGGCTGTGGTTAGACGGGATAGGCTACATGAGTGTAGCGGCTCAATCTAGTAGCAAGTGGACGAGTATGATGGCTGCGGCTCCGAAGGTAGAGGTGGCACCAGAGCAGGCGAGGGCGGTAGAGGTGTGGGAGAATAAATATGGCGTAGTGGCGGTGGGTGTGGAGCATGGAGATGGCATCGAAGGTGGAGGCGCCGCCAGAGCGGGTGAGGGTGGAAGAGGTGTGGGAGAATAAATATGACGAAGTGGTGGCAGATGTGGAGCATTGAGAGGTTGATGAGAAAGCGGTTTAGGTTTATTGTGAACGGACTGATCTGGTCCCTTGGTATCAATTTAACGGTCCAGATTTCGATGGATTCATATGGTAGTACCTTATCGGACGAGTAGAATTTCGACACAATTTTTCTTTCTTGTAACGAACATCCTTTGCTGGGCGAGTGCTGGACCTTTCGGCCCATCCACTGTCTCGATTCAGTTGGCTTCCACTTCCAGCGCGGCCGCCGCACGCCCTCCGCCACCCACCGCCGCACGCCCTCGGAGAGCCGGAGATCATCGCTGCTCAGTGCTTCGTCTACCGCCGAGCCCCTAGGGGCTCCAAAACCAGTAAAAGCCCGCCGTTGCCGGGCCGGAGAGCCGGGGAGGTATCTACTGCAGGTCTGCAGCCGCCCACCCAAGCGCTAGTGTCGTTCTCAGTTCTCACACATGATCAGCGCCATGCTCGCAGTATTTCTCGTTGCACATTCTTGCTGAAATCAAGCGCGGTCTGCCGGTTTCAGCAAATTTTGTGTCTAAACTTCCATGTCAGTTTGTGGATATGGACTGGCTAGTGATGACATTGACAGGGGTCGGGGGGTCTGGATGGTGTATTTAGCAGTAACAGTAAGAATTCTTATCTGAATATGTGGCGTGCATTTTCTTTAAGCGTGCATTTTAGTCGGTCTTTGAGTTAAATAGGATAAGAAAATCGTTACATTTTTGTAAGGCTGCTATTTACCAAGGACTGAATATATCTACCTAATTCATCTGTTCTCATTCCTTTTGTTGTCTCTAGCGTTGGGATTGTTCTTCCGACAATTGAGGTGCGTTTCGAACATCTGAAGGCAGATGCTGAAGTTCAAATTGGGACCAGGGGTCTGCCAACCATTCTGAACTCAGTCACTAATATTTTTGAGGTGTAATAATATCTTTCTTCCCCCTGTACAATGCATGCAACACTGAAATTTCAACAATACTGACCCTGAACGTCATGTTGTTTGGGATTTTTTTCTATTTCTTCATTAGGGAGCCGCAAATGCTCTGCACATATTGCCAAGCAGGAAACAGACGATGCCGATTCTCAATGACATCAGTGGTATCATCAAACCTATGAGGTACAAGTTCGTCTTGAGTGGCTGAGTGCTTCATGAATTCATTGTATTCACCTTGCTTTGGTTCTTCGGCAGAATGACTCTGCTCCTAGGCCCACCAGGGTCAGGGAAGACCACACTGCTTCTTGCATTGGCTGGGAGGCTTGGCAATGATCTTAAGGTATTCAAATTGTGCATTCGCTTCCTATGGCTAAATGATTTTGTTGGAGTTAGAATTCACTGTATTGCCACTCAACCCTAGAGGGGTTGCATATATCATAGCTATACATAGGCCTCTATATGGGCCAGCCATATGAGCCACAAACTATACTCTAACACCCCTGCAGTCTGAACTTCCGGCGCAGCGGTGTTCAAGACTGGAAACAGAGTACGTACAAAGAAATGACACACACACCCCGCAACCACAACTAGCCACTGGCAACGTTGAGACTGGAGCGAAACTCAGAGAACGTCGAGGAGGGTAGACCCTTGGTGAAGATGTCTGCGAACTGGGACGTGGTCGGGACATGGAGGACCCGAACGTGGCCAACGGCAACTCTGTCACGGATAAAGTGCAAGTCAATCTCCACATGCTTCGTCCACTGGTGTTGAACGGGGTTGGTGGAGAGGTAGACAGCACTGACATTGTCGCAGTAGACGAGGGTGCTCTTGGCAAGCGGGCTGTAAAGCTCCGCCAAGAGCTGTCGAAGCCAGGATGCCTCAGCCACACCGTTCGCCATGGCGTGGTACTCTGCTTCGGCACTGGAGCGGGAGAAAACCGGCTGGCGCTTGGACGACTAGGAGACCAGGTTGCCGCCGAGAAAAACGGCATACCTAGAGGTGGAACGCCGAGTGTCAGGACAGCCTGTCCAGTCGGCATCGGTGTAAACCACGAGCTCGGTGGAGGGGGACTGATGAAGAACCAGGTCATAGTCGACGGTGCCCCGGACGTAGTAGAGGAGACGCTTTAGGGTAGCAAGGTGCGACTCGCGGGGATCATGCATATGAAGACAAACTTGCTAAATCGCATAGGTGATATCTGGCCGAGTAAAAGTGAGGTACTGCAAGGCTCCAGCAAGGCTTCTGTAGGCAGTCGGGTCTGCAACATGAGCACCCATGTCCGCCGAGAGCTTGGCCTGAGTGTCAACAGGGGTGGAGCACGGCTTGCAGTCAGTCATCCCTGCCCGCTCTAGGATATCAAGGGCATACTGTCACTGGTGGAGGAAGATGCCCGACGGCGATGCTCAACAGTGACACCCAGAAATTGGTGAAGGCTGCCTAGATCCTTCATGGCAAACTCGTGCTGCAGTGACTGTATGATCTGCTGAAGCAAAGGCTGACTAGATGCTGTAAGAATGATGTCGTCAACATAGAGGAGCAGATATGTAGTCTAAGGACCACGGTGGAAGACGAACAGAGAGGTGTCCGACTTGCACTTAGTAAACCCCAGAGAGACCAGAAATGTGGCGAACCGAGAGTACCATGTCCGGGGTGCCTGCTTCAGACCATACAGAGACTTGTTGAGCCGGCAGACCATATCCGGACGACCAGAGTCCACAAACCCCGCTGGCTGGCTGCAATACACAGTCTCAGTTAAAGTACCATGAAGAAACGCATTCTTCACATCCAGCTGATGTACGGGCCAGGAGTGCGAGAGGGCAAGTGAAAGGACCGTGCGTACTATCTCCGGCTTGACCACTAGACTGAAGGTCTCATCATAGTCCACACCAGGCCGCTGGGTGAAACCCCATAGAACCCAGCGAGCCTTGTAGCGGTCTAGTGATCCATCGGCCCAGCGCTTTTGCGTCCAGATCCACTTGCCAGTGACAACGTTGCAACCAGACGGACGTGGTACGAGGTCCCACGTCTGGTAGGCAAGGAGAGTCGCATATTCTTCCTCCATCGCCCGATGCCAGTTCGGATCGGCCAGGGCATCGCGGACGGAGGAGGGTACCGGCAAGATCCCCGGCTCACTCTCGGTGGAGAGGACTGCGGGTCGGAGGGCCCTAGCTGCCCGTCGTGTCACCATGGGATGCCTGTGGCCAGGATCCCGATGGAGAATCGGTGGGTGGTACACGCCCGGATCGATGCGGGAGCTGAGCCGAGGGCGGGCTGGCGGCGCCGAGGGAGGAGGCATGGGTTGGAGCGACATCGCCGGCCCCGGCACCGGCCGTCACCGGTAGACGTGCACGGGCTGCCAGGAAAGTGCCGGGAAGCCCGGGGCCACGAGGGGGGCTGGTAGGGGCTCCAAAGCCGCACGTGGTGCGACCGGGGACTCGGAGGGCATGCGTGGCGCGGCGGGGGACTCCGGGGCCGCGTGTGGCGTGGCTGGGGGCGCCGGGGACACCCACGGGCCGGTAGGAGCCACCGGGAGCGGTGAGACCGGACCAGGAACACCTGTAGAGAGAGAATAAATAGAAACTGGTGGTTGGACCACTGGATCAGTCGGAAAGAGGGACTCCAGCTCAGGGTCGGGAGACGGGGTGGTAGACGTGGAGTAAGGAAAATCTGACTCGTCAAAGACGACATGCCGGGAGATGAGGATACGACGGGAGGTAAGATCAAAGCAACGGTACCCCTTGTGATCAGGGGAGTAACCAAGAAACACACAACGAGTCGAGCGGGGCGCGAGCTTGTGAGGAGTAGTAGCAGAGGTGTTAGGGTAGCACGCGCACCCGAAGACACGAAGGTGATCGTAGCTGGGAGGAGTACCGAAGAGAGCATGGTGGGGAGCGGGGGCAGAAATGGCAGTGGAGGGGAGGCGTTTTAGCAAATAAGTAGCTGTATGGAGAGCCTCAGCCCAGAATCATGCTGAAAGAGAGGTCTGAATGAGAAGGGTGCGAATGACATCGTTTGTGGTGCGAATCATCCACTCAGCCCTGCCGTTCTGGGAAGAGGTGTACGGGCAGGACATACACAGCTGAATCCCCTGAGAGAGAAAGAAGTCACAAGAAGTGTGGTTATCAAATTCACGACCATTGTCACACTAAACAGCCTTCACAGTGCGACCAAACTGAATAGAAACCCAAGCAAAGAAGTGGAGAAGGGTAGGAAAAGCATTAGACTTTGCTCGCGAGGAAAAAGTCCATGAGTAACGAGAAAAATCATCCACCACCACCAAGTAATATTTATAACCAGAAATGCTGAGTACAGGAGATGTTCATAAGTCATAATGAACAAGATCAAAAGCATGACTCGTATGTGAAGAAGAAGAAGAAAAAGAAAGTCGAACATGACGACCCAACTGGCACGCATGACAAAGATGCTCATCAGGAGCCCTAGTACATGGGAGACCTATATTACGACTGAGACGGGCCAAAACGTCGCGGCCGGGATGACCGAGCCGACGGTGCCAAGTCGTGGAAGTAGATGTGGTGGCGAAAGCAGTGGACGAATCAGAAGAAGTCAAAGTCGGAGCAGCGAAAGGTGTAAAGGGGTCCCGGGCTGTCACAACGGAGGAGTGGGCACCGAGAAGTCAGATCCTTCACAGTAAGACTAGAAGAGTCAAATTCAACAGAACAATAGTTGTCTGCAGTAAACTGACGAATAGAAAGGAGGTTGTGAACCATCTGAGGGGCAACAAGAACATTGGAAAGACGAAAGGGACCAGGAGCAGTGCTCACAGAAGTGACAGGAAGATATGAACCATTCCCCACCGTGATGGAAGAAGGACAAGAGACAGGTGGGGAGTGGACGGAAGAAAGTATACCAGGATTAGGGTCGTATGGTACGAGGCCCCTGAATCGGCGATCCACTCAGTGGTGCTCGGCGGAGTTAGGCCCATGATGCTGAAGGACTAAGCCAGCGCCGCCTGGTCCCATCCCCCAGGCCAGAACGGAGGCAGGCTGGGCTGGGTGGGTGGAGTCCAGGACGTCATGGCCGACGGAGCAGGGCCTACGACCAGAGCCACGGGCTGGTGCTGAGGATGAGGCCCTCCGGCCGGAGCCTGGAAGGGCCACATCGAGATGCGCCCTGACCATGTCGGAGAAGGATGGCCAGGGCGCACCACCAGGAGCAGGAGGGGCGCCACCGGGTGCAGGCGGAGTCTGCGGTCCCCAGCATCCCCCACCAGAGCCACCGCCGCGACCTGCCCCTCGACGACGACGGCGGCCACGGTTCCCCCCACCCCCGCTCGGCCCGAGGGGAGGAGCACCAAGGAGAGAGGTGGTTGGCGGAGTCACAGGGGTCAACGGAGAGGCCATAGGCGCAGTGGAGGAGGACGACGGGGTCATGAGCGCCTTGGGACGACGTGTGAGCTCCTTCAGGACAAGGTCATCCCGGACCTGCAGGTAGGAGGGGAAAGGCCACTGTCTGGTGATCCAATCCCGTATGTGGTCGAAGGTGTCGTTGAGACCACGAAGGATATGGAGCACCAGGATCCGGTCCTCCACCGAGCAGCCAAGGTCCGCAAGAGAGTCAGCCATGCTCTTCATCTTGCGGCAGTACTCCCCGACGGAGAGGTTACCCTGCTCGAAGTTGGCGAAGGCTGCACCGAGCTAAAGGGCACGGGTCTCAGCGTGGCCGAGAAACTGGTTCTCAAGGGCCAGCCAAGCATCACACGCGGTGCCTCCGAGAGTGTGGACAGAGTCCTGGAGATCATGGGCGACGGTCCCAGATATCCAGGACAAGACGACGGTGTCGAGGAGGTGCCAGGTCGGGTCCCGGGCGGCCTTTGGGTGTCGGCGAGGACGTGGTCGGTGAGGTGGTAGCGCCGTAGAGCCAGGAGGACCTGGTCCCGCCAACGGTTGTAGGAGGTGGACGAGGAATCGAGGACAATCCTAACCAGCCCCCGAATGTGCTGGACACCAAGGGCCTGAAGACGGAGCTGGGAGACCACCGGGTCGGGAAGGTGACCGCGAGAGTCCTCGAGCGGAGGCGGGCGTGAAGAAGAGGCGACAACGCCTGTGTAGGGCACGACGGGGTGCTGGCCGGAGGCGGGAAGGAGGTAACGCTTAGCCTCGGCGACCCGGCAAGCGAGAGCGTCTGCGGCCGCACGCTCGCGCGCCCAAGTGGCGGAAGCCGCGCGTCCCCGCTCCTCGGCCGCCGCGGCCTCAGCCTTGGCCGCACGGAGGACGGCAGCGAGGGCGGCTTCGGCCGACACGACTCCGTCGGAAACCGCCTTACCCGTGTCGTGAAGAGGAGGACGATCCGCTGATCCGGCGCTGTCGAAGACCCGCATGCTGTTGTCGAACGGGAGAGAACCTGCGAAGCCTCTCGGGCCCGCGGTGGCCGCGAGGGCGTCGAGGCTCGCGGGGTCGGTGAGACCCGCATCAGCCGCGAGAGCTGCGAGCTCCGCATGGTAGGCGCCGGCGTGCTCTGGGGTCAAAGGCGGGGGCTGCTGGTGCGCAGATGGCAGCGGCCGCCTCTGTGGCAGCCTCGGCAGAGGTGGAGGCGGATCCACGAGAGGAGGAGGCACAGGAGCCCACACGGCGTCCAGATCAGGGGTGGCCGGGGAGGAATCAGCACCGGCGGCGGCGCTGGTGGTGGCGGCGACCCCTGCAGCGGCGAGATCAAGGCCAGCCCCGGCCTGTGGCTGCTGCGCGCCTGCGCCGGCGGCAGCAGCCGCGGCGAGGTTGGGGGCGCATCCAGGCCAGCGGGGTCGCTGGCGGTGGCGGCGGTGGTGGTGGCGTCCGCCCCGGTCTGCGCGGCGCCTGTGGCCGCCCGCACGGGCTTCTGCGCGCCTGCGGCGGCGGCGGCTGCTGACGGCCGGCCATGGCGGCGGCGCCAGCGCCGGCGGCAGCCTGGAGAAGGTGGCGGCTGGGAGAGGAGAGAGAGGGGAAAACCTAGTCTGATACCATGTTGGAGTTAGAATTCACTGTATTGCCACTCAACCCTAGAGGGGTTGCATATATTACAGCTCTACATGGGCCTCTGTATGGGCCAGCCAGATGGGCCACAAACTATACTCTAACAGATTTTCTTGAAAAAAAAATCTATGTGTTGGACCAGAATGTACTTAAATGAAGAACAGAGCTTTGAGCACATTACTTGTATAGAAAGTGCATTGCACTGCTTATATGAATTTGTCCATGGTCCCCAGTGCCTTTTTTTATACTGAGTATATCTAACTACATAATTTTTTAGCCCTCCTTCAAAGTACTTGAAAATGATTTGCTTTCCTTTATTCGTTAACCGTGGCCATTGTTTAGGTTAGGCATTGAAGCTACAGTCACATGACAAATTCCTCTTCTATTTGCAGGTTTCAGGAAATGTCACTTATAATGGGCATGGAATGGATGATTTCGTACCCCAGAGGACTGCTGCCTATGTAGGCCAGCATGATCTTCACATAGGGGAGATGACCGTGCGGGAAACGCTTGCCTTCTCTGCAAGATGCCAAGGAGTTGGATATTTCTATGGTATGATGCACCAGTTAAGAAATCAAAATAACATAAACTGCCAGATACTAACAAATCTTTTCGTTGGTGCTGTCTTTCCTATCATTACTCAGATTTATTGTGTGAATTGTTAAGGCGAGAGAAAGCAGCAAACATTAAGCCTGATGCTGATCTAGATGCTTTCATGAAGGTATGCCATATGAAAACCATACATAAATGAAGAGATCTTTAATGCTTGCTTCTCATTTGCATAATTACTAATCATATGGGTTGAAGCAACTTTGCTAACCATATGGATCACACTATGAGTTTTATGCTCATTTCAGGCAGCTGTACTAGGAGGGCAAGAAGCCAATGTGGTGACAGAGTACATGCTTAAGGTACATAAAAACTGGAGATTACTTGTGGACTGCAATATTGCATGGCCTCACGCTGACTTGTTCTAGGTTTACCAACCATTGTTGTAGATATTAGGACTCGAGGTATGTGCAGACACAATGGTAGGGGATGACATGTTCAGGGGCATATCTGGAGGACAACGAAAACGTGTTACTGCTGGTACAGACATAACAACCAACGGTTATATACTGGATTTGGAACACTAAATTTATCATTTTTCCTGTAGGAATTAAACTATAACATTACTCCCTGCTGGCATTTACTTTGGTACATCCTGTAGGTGAGATATTGGTTGGCTCAGCGAGAGCACTGTTCATGGATGAGATCTCTAACGGGCTCGATACCTCCACAACATTCCAGATTATCAGCTCCCTCAGACAGGCTATCCACATCCTTGGCGTCACGGCAGTCATCTCGTTGCTGCAGCCTGCACCTGAGACGTACAGCTTGTTTGATGAAATTATACTCCTCTCAGATGGCCAGATCGTGTACCATGGGCCCCGTGAGTATGTTCTCGACTTCTTTAAGTCCATGGGGTTCAGATGCCCTGAGAGGAAGGGTGTTGCCAACTTCTTGCAGGAAGTATGAGCGCCTGCAACATATTCTTGGTACTTACATTTATGTATAATAACATAATATTACATGTATTTATCTGTTAACTCTCTGGTTAGGTGACGTCAAAGAAAGATCAGAAGCAGTACTGGGCTCACAACAACCAGCCCTACCGCTACATATCAGTGAAGGAATTTGCTGAGTCGTTTCGCTTGTTCCATGTTGGCCAGGCTATGGCAAATGAGATTGTTGTACCGTACGACAAGAGCATGAACCACCCATCAGCTTTGGCAGCCTCAAAGTATGGTGTAAGCACAAAAGAGCTTCTGAAAGCCAATATGGACCGGGAGATTCTGCTGATGAAGAGGAACTCATTTTTCTACATGTTCAGAGTTGTACAGGTAATTTGTCCTCGAACTTCAGAATACGCTCAATTATATTCTATACATCCACCACCAACAGCTTTAGTCAGTGGAAGAGTTTGTCCCTCTTTTTACCCAGTAGTATATCACTTGCTGTTGTATGTTCCTAAAAGCCAATAGTCAGAGGGTTTCCTTTTCTTTTAATTAGCTAGTTGTAATTTGTAAAAGCCCACAAGGAAGGTAACCCTAATAAGATAAAACATAAGTAACATAAGCGTATTTCCTTTCTCAACTGTGTCACATGCTTTACCATCTAGCAAGTTAGGATGCCCCTATTAGTTGGAAAGATTCCAGTTTCCAGTGCCTTTGGAATGTAGGAACTTTGAAGAAAACATAACTCCTGTAGAAACATGCAAAATTACCATGTTCGTGATGGATCCTTATGGTTTCAAATGGCATGGATACTTAGTTACCAAAGATGGCCAATATGTGGTCGATTAACACAAGGAGTTACACGTTACATTCATTGCTTAATATATAATATGCTCTTGTTTATATCTGTTCTCTTGGCACGACAGCTGATACTGTTGTCGATCATTGAGATGACACTCTTCTTCCGTACGGAAATGCACCGGGATTCAGTGGCTAGTGGAGGCATCTACATGGGCGCACTCTTCTTCACGACACTTATGATCATATTCAATGGTTTCTCTGAGCTTACCCTCACCATTTTTAAGCTGCCTATTTTCTTCAAGCAAAGGGACCTCCTCTTCTATCCTGCTTGGACTTACACTGTACCATCATGGATTCTCAAGATCCCAATCACAGTTCTTGAGGTTGGCGGTATTGTTTTCATAACCTACTATGCCATTGGATTTGATCCAGATGTAGTCAGGTGGGCTTTATTACTTATGTCCTATTTTTACCCTAATGTATCTAGTTGCTCGTATGTAGTATTTTTGCTCTTTTTTATGACTGCCTGACATAATTTCATTATCCTTAGGCTTTTTAAGCAATATCTGCTTTTCTTAGCAGCTAATCAGATGGCAGCTGCGCTCTTCCGGTTCATTGCTGGAGCAGCAAGAAACATTATAGTTGCATATGTCTTTGGATCATTTGCAATTTTAAATTTTATGCTTTTGGGTGGATTTGTTCTCTCTAGAGGTAAAAAACAGTCATCCTATTCCATGATGTTTGGAGTCATACTGCCGCCCTCGCTGATAAATTTGCTCCTTCTTCTCATGACTTCCAGATGACCTGAACAAATGGTGGATTTGGGGATACTGGACCTCTCCAATGATGTATGCACAGAATGCTGTGTCGGTGAACGAATTCTTGGGACGAAGCTGGCAGAAGGTCTTGCCAGGATCGACTGAGCCCCTTGGTGTGCTTATCCTCAAGTCCCGTGGAATTTTTCCGGAAGCCAAGTGGTACTGGATTGGCTTTGGTGCATTACTTGGATTCACACTTCTCTTCAATTCTCTATTCACGCTCTGCCTTGCATACCTCAATTGTGAGTGCACACCTTCTGGCCTTATTTGCTGACTAGTACATTTCTGGCAGCATAATTATGTGATTAAAACTCAGTATCAGTTACACTGTACGGATGGGGAAAAAAGGAACTGCAATCCTTTACAGAATGGGTTCAAGCTTCAATCCAACAAATACAGCTTTGCTAAGAGACATGGTCTATCTACTTTTACAGCATATGGGCGCTCTTATCCATCTGTATCAGAAGATATGCTGAAGGAGAAGCATGCAAATTTGACTGGTGTGGGTTTAGATGTATATGTTTCGATACATAAAGGGAAGGCACTTGGAAGTAATTCCCAATCATCTGAAAGTGCTTGTCAGGCAACAGGCTGCAACAATGAAACAAAATTAACAAGTGTTGATGCTAATTCTATACCTGCACAAAGAGGGATGGTTCTTCCCTTTGTTCCACTCTTACTAACTTTTGACTGTATCAGATACTCTGTTGACGTCCCGCAGGTAACTTTTTGTATAAGAGTGCACAAATAATTATAATTTTAGAACTACATTATTCTCTTTTCCCCTGAACTGTAAGTGTTGATGCACAGGAAATGAAAAAGCAAGTTCTAGAAGATAAAGTCGAGATCCTAAAGGGTGTTAGTGGATATTTTAGGCCAGGAGTACTGACTGCCCTGATGGGCATCAGTGGTGCTGGCAAGACAACTCTAATGGATGTTCTGGCAGGAAGAAAAACCAGTGGATACATCAAGGGAAGTATCAGAATCTCTGGATATCCAAAGAAACAAGAAACATTTGCGCGTGTGTCAGGGTACTGTGAACAAGATGATATCCACTCTCCACAGGTCACAGTTCACGAGTCACTGCTGTTTTCGGCATGGCTCCGACTGCCAGGGGACGTGAATTCAAAGACAAGAAAGGTCAGTTGAATTTGATGCACTCGCTTTTAGTTTATTGTTTTTTGAATTTTCATGATTTGTGAATGCAGATGTTTATTGAGGAGGTGATGGAGCTTGTGGAGCTCACACCAGTGAGAGATGCTCTAGTTGGATTACCTGGAGTGAACGGCCTGTCAATTGAGAAGAGGAAGAGGTTGACGATTGCTGTGGAGCTTGTTGCAAACCCTTCGATCATTTTCATGGACGAGCCAACATCGGGACTTGATGCTCGCGCAGCGGCAATTGTGATGAGGACAGTGAGGAACACTGTAGATACTGGTCGAACAGTCGTCTGCACAATCCATCAGCCAAGCATTGACATATTTGAAGCTTTTGATGAGGTGCATGAGATATTTCCTTAAAGCACTAGTTTATTTTGAGTAGCCACATTTCCCTATATAATAGTAATATGTACTCTTGAAACAGGTGAAACTTGGTCGAATAGCATGTTTTTTATTTTAGGAATTGAACTGAATCTAGCTTAGTTGGTGAGAGTCTGTTTACACCTTCCATCATGTTTTTTCCAAATCAAATTAGGTCTTATTTTTTATTATAAAAACAAATCATTCATGTGAGGTATTAAAATATTATTTTATGTTTGAATAAAGTTAGTCCATAGCAATACCATTTTACCAAGGAAGACATACAAACAAATTTACCAGAGGAAATGGGGAGGGAACTGACTCTGTAAAAGGCGATTTAGTCTTCTTCTAGACTGTGGGTGTGTGTTTGTGTGCGTTGGTGTTTCTGTGTGACTCACTCATTCTACTATTAATATAATGATACACAGTTCTCCTACATGTTCGAGAAAAAAAAAATGGTGAAGGGAATTATTAGAACATGGGATATATATATATATATATGGTACTAGGACAGCATTACACGCTTGAAGAGATGAAGCTATGGCAATTAGAATAGCATTTTAGTGATTTTTATTAAATCCTAAATGATGCTGAGAATCCTGAAATTTATGATTCTATTCACCCAGCTTTTACTGTTGAAGCAAGGTGGAGAAGAGATTTATTTTGGTCCACTAGGCCGTCATTCCTCAGATATGATAAAGTATTTTGAGGTAAATGGATGATTTAAAACCCAAATGTTTCTACACTTAAATTTCTAGATCACATGGTCTTCCATTTTATTCAGGAAATTGAAGGAGTCACCAAAATAAAAGATGGCTATAATCCAGCTACCTGGATGCTGGAAGTGACATCAATTTCAAAAGAATTTGTGCTAGGTGCTGATTTCAGCGACATATACAAGAATTCAGAACTCTACCAGTCAGTAACCTACTTTCAAGTTTCAATTCTAAGTATCTACATATAAAACTATAACTACTACTTGTAGAGTTGTTTCTGGTTTTAAATTGACTACTTTTTTCGGTTTGGTTGCTGCTGTAACTTGGCAACCAAATGCATTTCTTGTTGTAAGTTGTAGCAGTAACATTATTAATGTTTATTTTTACATGTTAAGGAGGAACAAGGCCTTCATACACGAACTGAGTACTCCACCACTAGGTTCAAGCAACCTCCACTTTCCCACTACGCGCTCGCGGTCGTTCTTCACACAATGTCTGGCTTGCCTCTGGAAGCAGAACCTCTCCTACTGGAGGAACCCACAGTACAATGCGGTCAGGTTCTTCTTCACCAGCATTATAGCTCTACTCTTCGGCACCATCTTCTGGGGCCTTGGCACCAAAAGGTTGAGCCCTCTACACTGTAGTGTATACATAGCAAAAATGGCATGATCTTGGTATCACCTTTGAAGTTTCCTTTTTTCTTCTAGATATAAAGGGTATATCACCTCTGAAGTGACCATATTCTCTTTCGCCGCCTCTTAATGCAGGGAGAAACCACAGGACCTGTTCAACACCA
The DNA here is from genome assembly GCA_015342445.1 of Digitaria exilis. Classification (NCBI taxonomy): domain Eukaryota; kingdom Viridiplantae; phylum Streptophyta; class Magnoliopsida; order Poales; family Poaceae; genus Digitaria; species Digitaria exilis. Next base: position 2,061,966 of record JACEFO010002054.1, read on the forward strand.
TGGGGTCCATGTATGCTGCTGTTCTAACCATAGGCGTGCTCAACGCGGCATCAGTTCAGCCAGTGGTGTCCATTGAACGAACGGTCTTCTACCGGGAAAGAGCTGCTGGCATGTACTCAGCTTTCCCGTATGCGTTTGGGCAGGTAGTTCTACAGACTTCGTCACCTTCAATTGTTGAGAAAACATGTACTTGGAAGTTCTCGTGACACCTGTGTCTGTCTGTACTGCAGGTTTTGATTGAGCTGCCATACACGTTAGTTCAGACCTGCATATATGGGGCTATAGTGTATGCCATGATGGGATTCAAGTGGACAGTCACTAAATTCTTCTGGTATCTCTTCTTCATGTACTTCACACTGCTGTATTCCACATTCTGTGGCATGATGGCGATCGGGCTGACACAGAACCACAACGTTGCATCCATTGTATCTGCAGCGTTCCATGCCACATGGAACCTCTTCTCCGGTTTTCTGATCCCTCGAACAGTAAGTTGACTCTACTACACTCTCATTTCACCTGTGAAACGACTCGACTTTCAAAGATTCAACCTTCAGTCAGACTGAACATCTTTCTGTTTTGTCTCTAACAGAAAATTCCTATCTGGTGGAGATGGTACTATTGGCTATGCCCTGTCGCATGGAGCTTGTATGGGATGGTAGTGTCACAGTACGGTGATGTCGACACCCCACTCTTTGATGGTGTCAGCACCACCACCGTGGCCAAATTCGTCAGCGACTACTTTGGATTTGAGCACAGCTTCCTGGGAGTGGTGGCCGCGGCTGTTGTGGCCTTTGCGCTCCTGTTTGCGCTGTTGTTTGGTCTGGCCATAATGAAGCTAAATTTCCAAAGGAAATGATAGAGTACTTTAGCCCCAGTAAAGATTTGCAGCTTCATATAATCACAGGTTCATTTGGCGATGCAAGTGAATTTTGATCATCTTTGAAACATAAAAGCGAATAATTCTGTCATTTTTCTGCACCACTATGGCAACTATTTGTCTTTGATCTATTTCCGGAAGTCATAGTAGCACATGCACATCAATGTGGCCGGGTCACGATTCACGAACTCACGATCCAGCAACCTGTATGCTGGAAAAGACTTTCCTACCAGCACTCACGATATCCTAACCAGTATATCTGTATACATTACAGTTCCACAGATTTGGCTCCTGAAAACGAAAAATTAGCATACACAATTACACATCCGCCAGAACTGATAATCAAATAAAACGATTCTGACGCCTATCTCACAATGCCTAACAGCACATATACAAAGAAATTGGAGCAGAAACAGCTGCATTGTCTGCAAACTGTAAATTTTTATTATATGAGCTAGTATTACGGTATTACATTATTCAGGAAAAAATAATGACATCAAAATGTTACAAGCCAACGCTTGATTATTTTGTTACAGATGCCTTGTGCTTAGCTGCACAGAAACTTATCTGTGATTCTACTGTCATCCTATCATCTGTGATGCCCTAAAGGACCTAGTTACAACAATTGTATGCAAGAATCAACCTTCCTTACTGTACATGTGAACCTACATGACCTTAACAAGGCCTTTCAAACCTTGCCAATAATTAACTCAATGTTTCTCGGAAAAAATGTGGCAACCAAGCTTTTGGTTGTGGCTTGCAGGAAATAATAGTTGCCCTGACGCAAATACTTCAATGGTCTCCGACAGCGCATGGCAGAAACAACTGTTATATGTAGTCTCCTAGGGCCATGTGGCTATCATCTCTCCAGGAGCAAGGTTCCTATAGAAGCACCATGGCCATTTCTGATTAGGAGATCAAGTCTTGTCAGTGCTAGAGTAACACTGAGCATTTATTATCTGCACCTTGGAAGGGTTGGCGCTCCACACGGTGATGATCATGTGGTTGGTCTGGTCATTGTTGAAAGACCCCGGCCTCCCATGGGAACCATGCCATCAAGATCCACATCAGCCCCGTCATCTGCATAAATAAATAATGGATAACACCACAACATCCAGAAATGACATGTTCTTGTATTTGTTCGACAATTTTATGTTGTCTACGCACTAGATAGTTCTACGTTTTTTAACAATTTATACTCATTAACAAGTTACAAGACATAAATTTTGTTTACAATAGAGTACTATTCTTGCTCAAGTTTGCAAGCAATAGGGTTATGAGCTATCCTTAGTAATTGGGCAATGCCTCCATAACATTTTTACTTGTTGATTCAGACACGAATGCACACCTTTGATCATTACCCTTTTTTCCTATACTAAGACCACATCAATATACAAGTATTCCTCATAATATACATTGACACCATTTCTCATGTGACAAACCTATATAATTTGGTATATAATAGTTACCGTATATTTAAGTTTAATTTAGCATCAGTAGCTTATTACCATTTATATCTTCACCAGATTCGGCACCAGCAATTCCAATGCAAGCAAACAAGGAAGAATCGTCAACTTTCAGATGCTCATATGCAAGATACAAATCCTCAATTGTGGCGCTTTCATATAACATCGTTAATTCCTTGATACATGATACATCCTGCATGGATTTGGAGCGTGAATGATATTAATACAATTAATACAATAAACCAGAACAAGCAACCAAAAAACAAAAAAAAAAACATGACAATTGAGTTAAGGATAAACAACAAATGACTTTCACCTTTCTTGGCACAGATGAAGACTGAAGATGAGCTAGCAAACCAAGCCAATAGGCATTGGTCTTCGTCTCAGCCTCGTGTTTCATCAACAGCGTCCTCTTCGCCTGAAAATAATGCATTTCGGATCACAAAAGTGCATTTTTAAAGTCAATATACTATGCAGCAAAATGGTGCATTTTAATTGATGAGATACAACTCAGCTAAAAGGGATGTATTCGGCCCAACAGTATTTAGAAAACCACATGTAATATGCCAGAATGTGATCTTATTAGACTCGCACTATAGATCCATAAGCAGCGTATCCTACACATACAGGCTCTGTGATATGGATTCAAGAATAAGAAAAGGTTGCGAAGTTCGACTAACCCGGTCAAGTTCCCTCTCCACAATTCGGCTACTATGTAATCCTCTCAGAACACCTTTGCACGCATCTACAGCTTTATGGACCTAGCATTGAAGATGGTAAGATGTTATCAAAGGAAGCACATAGAATACTTGTGAACTCCATAGGATTAAGAAAATACCTTGCTTGGAGTTGAAGTGACCGCGATCACATACCAACCAAGATCCAATTTGTCAAAAAGGTTTAATTCAAAAGAAACATCATATGTTAATCCCATGGAATCACGAACTGTAGTAAATAACCTGGCAACATAGCAGTGCAGCACATTACGTTAGGCCTGCCAGCAAAATAACCAACAAAACTTTCCCTAAAAAAGCAACAAAACTATCCATCACCATGAACACTATGTATAATGTGAGGCTGGCATATTCAATTTATAGGGACATTCAGGTTTATTACGTACCAAACCACAGCATGACGTAATATTAGTTCAGCTATCCAAGGTACATAGATGATGTGCAAACTACCTTTGTCGTGTGTAGAAACTTTGTAATAATCTACACTGAAGAATCATGTAGAATAGAAATTTACCTAGAATTGATAATTTCAGCAAGCAGGCTCAAAGTGATGCCAAAGAAAAGAGGATGGCTGCGAACATCAATGCGTTTCTTCCCTGTTAGATCCAAGTTTACTTGTTCGGATATTTCTGCAGCAATAGCACGGCAAATATAAACCAATATGCTAATAAGACGTACAAGCAATCACTAGCATGAGTAGGAAGTTCCTTGAACAGAAGCAAAAACAAGGTCTAACTTGTAAACTAAGAGACAAGGTACAGATCTAGCACATATCAAATTGAAATTACCATCAGCACCAGATCTCTGAATGACATTAAATAGGTCATTTCCAGTAGCAAATCCCCAACGATTAGGTGCGGGGCCTGCAATATACGCGCAGGCTCTCTCATCTGTGTCCTTTATGTATACCTGGAGAAGCAGCGCACAATTAAAAAAAGATGTCTTGAAAGCACATTGCATTAGAAACCCTAAATGATTTTTGAGAGCTATGATTCAAATACATAACTAGAAGGGAATAAAAATATTGTAACAGCAATGTAGTGATACATTAATGCTTCAACTAACATCAGCATTATGACATAATGACAATGTAATGATATGTCATTATTTACAAAAAAACAGTGAAACTGAAAACAATTATCAGTTTAAAAATAGAAACAATTATGAGAACAGATGACACGGGAGACTTCATACTTGCTGGAAATGAAGATCTGATGGAAATGGTCGGAAAGAAATCTTTTCAATACGCTCCTCCGTGTTTGGAGAAGTTGCAGCCCTCACAGTCCCAAGATAATCAAGAACACAAGATTCTACTTCTTCTTCAGTGAAATCACCGACAATGCTCACCTGGAGAAAATATTTCAGTGTGGAATTAAATAAACAGAGAAAACTATTAATTAAACATATGTTGAAGCAAGCAAAAGTGCCATAAGAATAACAAGTAATTAACGAACCTCCATATTGCCACCCACAAATTGGTTCATCACAGCATCTTTAACTGACTGAAGAGTCAACTTCTGCAATGAATGTGGTGACGGCTCGACAAACCTTTCGTCGTGGTTTAGCATGGCTAACATAAGCTTATGAGCTGTAGAGCGTTCCAAACTTTTGGGGATAGAGCGATAGTATGACAGATATAACTGAGTTGCTCTATCAAATGCATCTTCTAGCCACACATTATGCTGTAATACAAGGGGGGAAATGTTATAAGTCAGACTTTCGTTGCTTGGAGAAAGCTAGTTCTGTACAGTGAATCAGGCGAGCGTAGCAAATACAAGACCATACCTCAAGCACCATATGGAGGAGTTGGAAAGCAGCACGCATGCCATTGTCTCTTAAAGCAAATCTAAATTCCATAAATATGAATTCCTCGTTGGATTCCAGCGAGCAGTTGATAAGATTATTCACGCAGAAAAGTTCAACCTGAAATCAGTATCCATGAGCATCACAGCCAAACAACAAGTACTATTGAGCATTCAGAAGGTACCCCAAAGCGTTACATTTTCTTTCTGGAGGGGGTACTAGTTTTGTGTAGAAGTATAATAAATAAAACAATAGAGTACAATATCATGGTAGAAGTTAGACCCCCATAAGTATACCTGTTCCCTTGAAAAGTTACCAACACAACCACCTTCACTCAGGGTACGAACACCAACAATGACAGATCCCTTTGATTCAGAATCTTCTGTTGCTCTTCCTCCGCCTACTATCAGCCGCATGACACCAACCCTAGCTTCATTTTGTGTGATCTGTGATATCATAAACCAATTTTTATCAAGGCTGTAAGGGACATGGAACAAAAGCTGAACTACATGCAAACAGGCACAAAAACGTGAAGATTCTTCTATCCCCTGAAGAATAACAAGAGGCAAACAGCTGAGAAGTTACCTTGTAGTTGATGGAAATTCCATTAGAAAGACGGCGCTGTGCTATACCAGTTTCAGTGTCAAATACTTTCACCACATTCTCTTCTTCGGTTAAAGGAACGAAGGACGGTCTGTGTTGCAATTTCAGCTCATCGAGCTCTGACTGAGTAATTAATTCCTTCGGCACCTCAAGCTGCAACAGGAATAAAAGTAGTCAATTAACAGCACAGAGCACCAGTGCACCACGTGCTTCTTTGAAGTTTCTGGTTTTTATAGAGGTGCTAAAAGAAACTAAAACCCTTTTGAACTGAGTTGACCCAATAAATTGCTTTAACATGAACCAAGAGAAACGAAAACAAACCAACATACCTCAGGCTCTGGGTAGATAGGTTCGTCAAGGCCTGCCTTGATAGACTCGGTGATTTCATCTGGATATATTTCAAAATCAGTTTCACCTACACCATCAACATGCACCTTTTTGGGGACACAGGCTACAATAGCAGCAGGAAGGGGAGCATTGGGTTTTCCAAAATCTGAGATGAATTCCAGTACTTCCGCGCCAACAGTGTTGACCTACAAATGGTGAACACATATTACTATCATAAGCAAATAGTGGGGTTTTTTTCTCAGAGAAGGGGTGAAATGGAGTGTGTACCTCTTCAAGGGTAACAGTTTCAGCAACTGCAAGCAAACTTTCATGTCCCTGCAACTGATCCATAACAGTATGGCCAAGTGCATCACTCTCCATGATGAAGTCCAAGTTGTCGACTGAGGGAACACTGTCAATCATCATAGCCAGCTGCTCACTGTCTTTTATTAGTGCATCCATATAACGGGTCATTTCTCCCATTGTAACACCAAATTCTTTCAGCCTCCGGACCTGAAATAGCACAAAGAAATGTTGCTAAGGACAAAGCACTTTATGAAGTGGTCGCTGGTGAAATATTGCGCAGAATAAATCCCATTCCTTTGTGCAAAGCTGAATGTAAAACCAGCTCACCAATTCGCCAAAATGACAAGACTTGATGGTAGTCATTACCCCGTTTACATACATCAGTTGAAGTAACTCTAGAATACTTAATATCACTTGAGCAAAATAGAGGTCTAGGACTGGATTCGATCTCGTTAGACCAAGGTTTGGTTGTAGTTGGGTCTAACTCTGGTTTAGGCTAGGTTCAGCACCAGTTGGGACTTGGGATTGGCAGCTCAGGCTTAGCATGTTTTTAAGGTATAGGCTGGGTTGAGCCCAGATCGAGCTTGCATCATACCGTGGTATGTTAGTGAATGGGTTTGCATCACATCTGGCACTAGGCTGAATTAGTAAGCTATAAATTGAACATAGGCTCATAACCTAGGACCGGGTGAACCCAGGCATGGTTCACGCTGGCAAAATATTGGTTTAATCCTTGTTCCTCTTCACTTTTCAAAAGTTGTAGTTCCTAATCAAACTATTTGTGCAGAAAAACAAAGAAAGAACATAAATTCATGCACTAAACCACCAAAGAAAACTATTTATTCTAGTATTGAACTAGTTCAGAGCTTAAACCATTGAAGATCTTTCTGTCCTCAAATACTTCATCCCAAATTGTAGCTCGTATTTGGACTTTATATGTGCATAGATTTTTATGTACTTGGAGATACACTATGTCTAGATACATACTACTAACTGTGTATCCAAATATGACAAAACAACCTATATTTTGAAACAGAGCAAGTATATACATTTCAAGATATGCAACATAACAACTGTAACAAATTTAGAAAACAAACCTCGTGAACAGCAACTTTGATTGCACTTCTCCAATTCTGGGGTTCGGCAGTTACTGTAAGAGTAGTGACTGTGCAGCCTTCCCTTCCTGAGTCACTATGATCCAGCTCAACAGAAGTAAAAGGAGGGTTTGAGCTCTGTATAAAGTCCAAAAAGGAAATTATTCATTCCGCTGTACCAAGATATAGAAGAAATGTTTCTTCTGTCTAAAAAAAAGAATTTTTTGCCTAAACCTCAAAAAATAAAACTATGAATAATCACAAACCTTATATCTTGTATTGATTCGAAAATGTAGCGCAGACAAAAATATTCTTTTCATGAGTACACTCCGCAGATCCTTGTAGGTCTGAACTTTGCTAACAGGTATCTGTACAGATGCAGAACAACGTTAGGGATAACAATTATTGTATTGCAAAGAAAATATCCTATCCAAATATCATAAAATGGTCATTTTCAGCAAACAACATTCTTTAAATGTCAGATGACACAGCTAATGAAGGCGCAAAAGCCATCAGACTTGCAAGAATTATGGCAAAGGATGATCTGATTTGTTAATCCAAAAAATATATTAACACGAACTACGAAAAACATTTGGCATTACACTATACATCAAGAGCATCACTTGAGACTCCTAGAGATGAAACTTATGCATACCTTGCAAAACATGTTAATCGAGAAACTCTGAATTAGCTCATGCTGAAAAATTGCTGGGGGCTTGACATCCAGAGCAACGCCAGGAAGGGACCACTTATGCTCTACAGGTGGTCTAACTGCTTGTCTTTCCCTCTTTATAGGCTTTATTTTATCTGTGGCAGGTGACTTTTCACCGGTTAGGTTTGCAGAAAAGCCACCTGGGAGCTTTGGTGCAAAAAGGCTTGCCATAGCGCCAAATGGACTACCACTTGGTACAGGGCTTCCTTCATTTTCTGAAAGAGTATGTTCAAATACAGCCTGCATTGCAACAAGTCAAACCATCAATCAGCTATGCGATCCTACAGGCCACCAAATTCTTTATAAAAACTTTATGCAATTTCTAATTACCTCTATTTCCCGCACAGCTCTGGGAATATCATCAATTTCTCCCACCAGATATAAAGTGGCATTAGCAGGGTAGTACCAGCGCTCGTGAAATCTGCGGATCTTATCAGGATCCCATTTGTGTATTTGCTCTTCAAGCCCAATAGGAAATCTGTTGCTCAGTTTGTTTTCAGAGTGCAGATGTTGCAACAACTGCAACACACGAAATCACAATTAGCATACAAAGATGGCGACCTCATATGCTAATCTATTTAGCATGAGTTTTCAGGAGCAGTAAGGACATAGCCCTTCTCGATGTGAAAGAGTTCACTTACCTGACAATCAACGCGATACTCAATTGTGTTCATCATCTGGAGCTCAGAAAGAATTGCTCTTCTCTCCTTCTCAACACGAGATGAAGAAAATTTTGGATGAAAAGCTATCTGGAAAAATAAATTGGCAAGAATTATGTTCTGCATTACAACAGAAAAATTTGTTGAAGAACCAAACATTGACCTAAAATTTCAGGCACTGATTGGACATGCTACCAATTTCCAATATTGGTACAAGAATTCACCAAAATTAATATTGGCAGATGAAAACTTAAAAAGTAATGTCATTAAGTAACAAATTACCTCATTCAATGCATCAAGCACAGAAGGGAGTAAGTCTTCACCATATTCCTGGAAATATAAGACAAGCCAATATGTAAAAATGAAATACCAGAAGGAAATACATCTAACTAGGATCACAAGTTCTAAAAAAAATTCAAACAACAAAAAATATATCTATTTTTTAAGTCTGTTTTCATGTGATATTGCATGGAAGGACAACTAAACAAGAAAACAAAAATGGGATTCAACAAATTGACATAAGCTTACTTCCAGTTTAAAATTGGGTATTGAGAACTGTGGCAAGAAAACTAGAACTCAATGCCAAAAAGTAAAGACCTTTGTTTTAGTTGGAGAGTGGATATGGAACACTGTATGGTGGAAGTCCGTATACGCATTAGACCTTGCACCAGTTCCTAAAAGTTTCTCACGCTTTTTACTGCCAAGAAATGCAACATGTTCAATCATATGTGCAATTCCCTGCTCGTCCTCCTCCTCGTCAATTGACCCAACATGAACTTCCATGTGAGCCTCAAACCTGCAAAATAAGTTGTTAAAACCACAATATACATATCCTCCACATATATCATAGTACTGTTAGGTTGATTCACAGTTTAACACAAAAAAAAATGCATGAATTCTACATCAGTTACGGAAGGGTAGGAAGCTAACAAATTGGATGGAAAAAAAAAACTTTGAACATCCTCAATTTAGTTACTAGTACACAGTTCCAAACTAAATATAGCTTAGATATTCCATACTATAGCTGTCAGCTTTCAAGTATATTCAAAATGTAAATTCAAAAAATAAAGAAAACCATAAATGTCTAATATCACTACAGAAATCAAGGGTGGCATCATGCAAATGATCCAATAAAATTCCAGTTGAAAGGAAACCAACATTACTAAATGATATCATGTTAGGGAAAGGTAGGAATCATGAAAATACTTTTATGCTAGTGGTAGAATATTATGGAACTACTTCACCAATAATAATAAGAGTAGTAGCAGATAAGAGCTGAGATAAAAAAAAAACATATTAAAAAAGTTCCCTAACCTGTTTGCTGGAACTTTGTTTGGTAAAATAAGATACCGAAGACCATTCTTCAATTGGCCCCGAATTAGTTTTGGATGTTCAGGAAGCGGAGTGTTGAGAACATCTTCAAGCTCCTGCCTACTAATAGCATGATCCAGATCATGTTTATCAAGGGAAGTTTCAGACCATGTTGGACTTGCAACATGAGGCTCATCAGGTCCAGCAGCACGCAATATGTGACTATGCCTGACCTGAAATGAAAGTTAAAGAAGAATTGGTTAAGGCTCTTCACACTCTACAGGACCACTATTAAAAGGACACAATATGAGGATGTATGTTCAGAACTCAGACTATACTGCCCAAAGCAATGCAGCCTTTTAAATCCTTTATATTGATAAAGCATTCATCCTTCTAACAAATCGGGATTACATAATGGCTCCAGTACAGTTTAATTGAGCAGTACCATCAAGATGTTGCCATGTTGGTGATACATGGAAAACTATCTTGGCAAAATGTCAACTTTTTTACAATGATATTCAGACGACCTCTCGCTTGGTTCAAAATTTGAAGTTAATTAAAAAATTAGCATAACACATATTAAAAAAAATCGTGATCACTATTTGATAGATTATGTAATTCGGGAACATTAACCCTTTTAAAAAGAACATGGGAAAGTTGTATTGATGACTGATGAGGACAGAAAAATAGGTTAAATTTCCCATCCATGCATTTATTGTGCTGAACTGATCATCCACCCCCCTGCACCCCTCACACACCATTAAGCAAGCAAGCTAACAAAAGCTAACGAGGAAAGTAAGGTACGTAATAGAATTTTCATGGCACTCATCGCACGCAATCCGAAAGTAGATAAAGTAGCACCTAATTTCTGACAATCCACTAGAGACATGATAGTTGATGAGAACGAACCTTAGCCCCGCTCAACCGGCTGCCAAACGAAAGCCCCGACGCGTGCGGGAGCGCGCACGGCGCGAACCTCGCGAGCCCCGACCGGCCCCGCCTGCTCTTGGGGAAGCACGAGAGGCACCCGTCCCTCCCCGCGGCGGCGCCCCAAGTGGACGCCGCTAAATCCAACGACGACGCCGCGCCGAAGCCTTGCGCTCCTCTCCTCGACCTGCAGGGCACGTGAACACACCGACGCGAGTCAGCAGTGCGGCGAAGCGAGCCCGCCAACAAGGCGGATGAACCCAGAAAATTAGGAGTGGCACAAGGCCAGCAGCACCCACCTGGGCGAGATGGCGCGGCGGTGCGCGCAGCGGAGGTTGTTGGACGCGAAGGCGGATGAGCGGAGCGGGAGGGCGGGGCGGCGCGCGGCGGGGCGGAAGGAGAGGGAGGAGCGGCGCGCGGCGACGGCGGCGGCGGCGAAGGGGTGGCGCGGGGCCAGGCGCGGCGGCGCGGAGGCCGCCGCCGCCGCGACGGGCGGGAAGGGGGAGGAGGCCATCGAGGGGTGGGATGGCCCGAGGGGGGAGGAGAAGGATAGGAGGAGGAGGACGCTCTCTCCTCTTTGTTTATTTTCTCTCTTCTGGGAAAGGTATGGAGCCCACAGGCAAGGCACGGCGCCGTGTTGCTTCGCGGAGACGAGACGGAGGCGCAGCGCAAATATCGTGGCTCGCGGTGGCGGTGCGGGATTGTGGCTTGGGTTTGGGCTTGGGTTTTGTGCGTTTGGGTTTGAGGATTGGGTTCGGCCTGACCTGCCGGGAAGATATTTCTTGCCAGCCAAAGCATGGTAGTACAACTGCACAAGGCTGTTTTCTTTTGGGATTTTTTTTTTCCAAAAGCTGATTTTTTTTAGGCTTATATTCGAGTAAGTTCTATATTAAAATCAAGTAAGCCTGAACTCCATATATATATTATGAAAGAGGCGGTGCTAAATCAGATACACAAATAGTATTTAAGGAACTATTTGGATGCAAAGTATTTTTGAAATTTTAGATACTAGTACAAAAATAACATAGGATGGAAAGCATTGAGGTGTATATACTATATGATACACTCGACACATCATCTCTTTGGTTACAGATGGGCATGTTGTTGATCTTCCTAATGTTTGTGTAATTCTCATCAAATTTAGTAGCAATAGCGGATAGTTGATCATAACAATATTCATAGAACCATAATTTCTTTAACATACTATGATTTGCTTCAATACAATGTTAATGCATCCTACAGTATTTAAGAAAGTTTTTGTAAAAATAGTAGTTTTAAGGATCTACCATATTCTTAGTTTTCGTACACCAAACAAAGAACCTCAGTGAAGCACGACATCAAGAAAACACAGTTGTCCGATCATCGTGAAACCATAGCTGTCGGATTAACAGGGCATTGGTGATCCGTCCGTTCCCACCCCGATTAAAAAGAAAAGGAAAGTCCACGAGTGCCCTTTCGGACTCTTCGTTTGCCCCTATCCACCGGGCCCCTGAGCTGTATCGCCCAAGTTGCCACTCCCGTTGGCTGAAGCTGTAGGCTTGCGTCGCCACCCCTAGGCTCCTGCTCCTACACTCGCGCTGCTGGGATGCTGCACCTTTCACATGTGCGTTGTGCATTTGGGATTCATCACTGAACCTGTGGCCACCTTTCAAGTGTTTTGTACTCCGTACTTATGTCCTTGCTAGCTGCAGCATAGGGCCCTACCGTCGTCAGTACTACCATCCGTTCATCTATGTATATCATGTACCTGTGGCATCCTTATTTTCGATTTCAGTATATCATGTTCTCACGTTATGTTCTTAGCTATCCTATTTGCTAAAATTAGTTCCCAGCTACTTGCGTCTCCTTTGCATTCTGGAGATGCAGATATATTATGGGAATTTAATTACCTTGCTTTGTGTCGCCTTCTAACAATGTACTTATATCTACATGCTACAGGGAGATTCCCACCTGCACCTACTTAAGGATCCAAATATTTTATATCCTATGCAAAACGCATATATACTTTTATGTTTAATTATTTAACTCGGTCTACCATGTTCATGTTGTCGTTGTCAACACAAGAATCAGGTTATGTCTTTTTTCTGTTCACGAATGCTTTTCTCCTCCAAATAGCAACAATGAAGTTATGCCCATTTGCTATCAGTTAACGCCTAATACAAAATTCTGCTAGTACATATTGTTTCCGCACGGTACTAGATTCCTATAAATCAATATTCTGATCATTTTATCTCACTTAATCGGGATTCGCATGACTGTCCCTCGGCAAGGCACGGGGAACTATGTAGTTTATTGTGTTTTTATACTTACTTTAACCTCAATTGTGTTTTACCCCTATTTTTTCACTTTGTATTTTTACCTCTACTTTATAAAAATGAAGCCTCCTGCTACCCCTATTTGTAACAGCGTTAGCTGCATCCGAAATAAAATAATTAAAAAATAACAAAAGCATCTGAAAAGATATACATACCTCTTTTCCTTATCTCTTCCCCCAGCCCCACTCTCTTTCGCTCTCTACTCTCTCACTCCCTCCCGATATCTCACTCGCGTTGACCTAGCGGCGGTGGCGGCGGTGGGGCTGGGAGGAGCGCGACGCGGGAGGTTGGGCTTGGGGGCTGGCGCGTGCAGCCGGCCAGTTGGCGGCTCCCCTGGTGGTGTGGCGGCCAGTGCAGGGGCGACAGGCGGGGATTCATGGAGCCCTCCGTGGCGCCCTCCTTCTTGTTCTCAGCATTGTCGTTTGGCACTGTGCGCTCGATTCCACCGGAACCAAGGACCGATTGAGCCATCTGATGCCATCTATAAATTCACCTTGCCAAGCTGCACCGAATCCGCGTGATTTCATCGTTAATCCACCACCGATGCTCCACCTCCGTGCTTGACGGAGTCGAGCCAGAGTCGCTGCACTTGCGCTCAGTTCCCTCGCAACTCGAGTTCGCCAGATGAATCCATCAGCTACAATTGATGGTCATCGCACTGTTCATTGCTCTAACTAGTTGACAACATTATTTGTCTATGGAACCTCATTAGCTATGTGATTTTTATTGAATCTTTTAGATTCATTCATTCTGGTTTTCAGTAGTGGAAACAGAGGAAGGTAATTATCCATAGTATTATTTTGCTGACGTTCATGCAAACTTTGGACTAGTGTGTTCAGTAGGCAAACATTAGTTATGTTTTTCTGATCTATATGTTAATAGCAAGCTTTGTACGGTCTTTCTTGATATTTATCAGTTTCAATTTTCTTGCTTTCTGACATTAGTACACCAGTAAACACCTTGATTTGAATTTGCTTTTGCGTGTCATGATATTGTGATTTTTTTTTCAAATTTTTACTGAAATATATTCATAAAGTTCTAAAAAAAGTAGGGGCATATTAGCAAGGGCAAAATTCTCGTCTTTCTCATCGTTTATGTGTTGTTGACGGAGTAGGGGTAAAACAAGGCTTCGCTTTAAAAAAGTAAGGGAAAAAATGTAAAGTAAAGAAAAGTAGGGGTAAAATCACGATTGTGTTTCAAAATATGGGTAGAAACACAATTGCCTCTAGTTTTAATATCATCAACATCACATGAATTGTTTCTAAATTTATTAAAAAGTTAAAAAGTGTATAGAAATCTAAGAATTAATTAGGGCATCACTAAAAAAACTCATATCCCACATAGCATGAAGGGGTGTTGTAGCCCTCATGGAGCTTTGGTTGAGCCTTGCGATGTCAGCCATCATCGACGCCATCATCGCGCCACAAGTGACGCGCCTTCGCATAGTCGTGGATATTGGCATCCTCCAACCCAAGGACCACACACCGGAGCGGATGGAACACATGCGCGATACGATGGAGGCCATCATGGATGTGGTATGGCCTCAGCACTACCATGTCGTTGTCAAGGAGCTGCACGTGCCGGAGCCTGTGGTGCGCCGGCGCGAGGACGACGATGGCGGCGGAGATGATGAAGCAGATGCCTCAAGGCCAGTGAAGTAGAGGACGGTCGTCGCCGAGGAGTGCAACGTGTGCATAAACCCGCTGGAGAGCAGCTTGGCGGCGTGGCCGGGGTATGGGCACGGGTTCCACGACGAGTGCGTGGAGAAGATGCTGGTGATGGTGAGGACCGTTGCATGCTCGCTATGTCGGCGCAAGCTTTCGGACACAAAGTAATGTGTGTGAGACAGAAATCATCTAGTAGTGTAGAATTAGAACAATAAGGTAAGTAGGTGTACTGTGGTGCGCGACCGTCGGCCGACCGTTTTGCCTCCTACACACCAATCCTAAACGCCATTGCTAAATTGAAGCAGCCTTTGCAAGTTCTTTTTCTTTTGTTAGTCCGCCCAACAAACGATCATGTCCATTTTAAGCGTTGCATCCTGCTTGCCCCCGAAGGAAGAAGCAAGCAGCCTGACCTGACTACCTTAGCCATATGGAGTTCTCGGTGGAGAAGAAGATGGTTGTGTTGGGTTAGGCAAGGGGGAGACACATGCGTCCTGACATGGCCTCTGCTGATGTCTCGACTATCATATGCAATAAACTTTTTCTATTCACTGCAGCAGACTTTTACCCCCATGCCAAGATCAAAGACGGATGAAATTGAGTTTTGTTTGTGTCGAAGTTTTGTCTCGGTATCCTAACAGCAACAAACGACAATATTCGGACCAGGGTTCAGTACCACCGTGAGGCTCTGTTCAGCACAAGACGATGAACATGAATAAGCCAAAATTACACGAAAATTTTACCAGAAAATTACATGAAATTTTTTCCAGAAAAGAGAACAATTACATGATGAGCAATGTATTCACCTTAGGTGCAAGCGTGTATTATGTATTATTATATATCTCCTAAATAATAATATTGGGCCTTTCTCATTACCCTCGGCTGTATGGTTGAAGACAACATTAATGATCACCTAACAGTGACATATTTTTATGTCAAAAGTGATATCACAAAAGGAAGCTGCTACTATGTGAGAATCATGCCATCATCTCAACTTAGCTTGGTTACCTCATTCCCCGCTTGTGTGCCTCTCTTACAAAAGCTTTAAATTCATTTAAGGCATCGAGCACAGAATTGCTTATGGCACTAGACGAAAAAATTGATGTAGAATATCCCCATAAGTTCATCCTAGTGCAATGATGAGCGATTATATGAAAATAACAAGACAAAATATGCATGTTATAGAAGAAGAGTAAGGCACAATTAGAGCCTGCACTAGCAAATATGAGTGATGTGAGTGGGTGAGTACGAGGAGGGGGTGCAAATAGCATGTCAAATGGACCAAAAAACACCATAAAACTAATGCATGTTAATTCTGCAAGCACAAAATTCGAATTTAGTCGATTATACTGGATCCAAATCCACATATTTGGAAGAGGAGCACGAAATTAGGATTTAGTCGATTATACTGTATCCAAGTCTACATATTTAGAAGATGAGCTAAAGGTTGGAATGACAATGAGATCCAACACCGTCACTAGCCATCACCAGGGACAGCCGGAAGTAGGGCTGGACGAAAAGCTCGATGCTCGTTAGCTCGCTCGGCTCGTAACCGGCTCGGCTCGTTAGGAAAACGAGCCGAGCCGAGCAGCAGTTTTAGCTCGTAAAAAAATAACGAGCAAGCCGAGCTGGCTCGCGAGCAGGAGCCTAACGAGTTATACGCTGTATAGCCCAATTCCATACAAACCTAGTATTGCAGCCCATATTCAGCCCACTAAACCAACCCTAGCCACCTCAAGGTCATGGCTCAAGCCCACCCACCGCCTGAACCCCCATGTGCGGATGCGGCATCCGCGACTCTACCGCAACTCGCCGCCGCTAGGGATGGCAATGGGTCGGGTTCGGATCGGGTAAAGTGTCTAGCGCCCAAACCCAAAACCCAAACCTAAAATCCGAATCCGACCCGAACTCCTGTTCGGGTAAAATTCCCAAACCCACGGATTAACCAAAACCCACGGATTAACCATGCACCCAAGAATATCATAATAAAATCAGCATTCGGAAAGGGCAACAACAACAAAATAGTAATTCAGCATACAACGATACATCAACGAGAGTATCCAGATTCCATAACATTCATACTTAGACACGACACATAACTACTTGACATTTTTTTAAATCAAATCTAGGTAGACAACTTGGGGAATTCATCTTAATTCTTGACTTGATGAGTTCATCCTTCATCGATTATCGTGGAATCATCCTCATCCTTGTGAATAAAAAATAGATAGAATAGTTAATCAATGAAATGTTGATCTCATTGTAAATTCACAAATCACAAGTGAAAACAGAAGCAAATATCAGTATTTCGGAGCTCTAGTGGAGCTCCATGGGTGAAATTCAGAATCCGCCCCAAACCCGAAATATTTTGGATATCCGAACCCGTAAATCCATGGGCACAAAATAGAAACCAAACCCAAAACCCAAAATCCGCGGATATCCGCTCCGAACCCACCCATTGCCATCCTAGCCGCCGCCGTATGCGTGCCTCCCTCCTACTCAGCCTCAGCTCTCCTCCGCGCTTTCGTCGTGCCTCCCCCGTTACTCCGCCCTTTGTCGAGGAAGGCTGAGGAGCGCGATAGGCCCCCCACCCTTAGTCACACGGAACGCGGAACGAGCCATAGTTCCGCGTCCCGGGAACTTCGTCCCAAAACACGGAGCTGGGACGGAGCAGGGAACTACATGGTACGCAAATGGAACGAACGCCTGGATCGATGTCTTGGTTGCAAGTGGAACGTGTGCACCTGAACTCGGTGGAAGACGAAACCCTGATGTCCGCACCTGAACTCGGCGTGACGGCGGCTCGGCGTCGTCGACGGCTCAGCGGAGGGCGGAGGCTCGTCGCCGGCAGCCCAGCAGTGCCACGGCGGCAGCGGCGCGCTCCATGTGCGATTTTGGTGGCGTCCAGGAGACTTCAGTCCCGCGGCTAGGGATCTCGGGGACATTGAAGGTACTGCACTGCTGGAGCAGGGGTGGAGGACGGAAGATTTGAGAAGGAAACATATTTGGCTCTACCGAGGAACAGGGAATTGATTGTGTTGCTGTGACATGTGGACCAAATGTTGGGTTAATTTTTTTTCTTTCCAACTGAACTCTGGTTAAATTCCTTGATTTAGTTACTAGGACGGTGTACCAAATTGTCGGGGAACGTGGCTTTCGTTCCTTGTCGTTCCTGGGACGTCGTCCCATATGTTTTGGGAACTTTGCAACGTGGTATACCCCCTTCGTTCCAAGCTTTTGCAGACCGTACCCCGTTCCTTGTTCCGGTTCCTCGACCCTTTCGATCCGGGAACTTGGTGACTATGCCCCCACCCGGCCAACCCCAGGCTGACGCAGGATGATGAGCGCGAGAAGCCCCCAGGCTCCCAGGCCGACGCAGGCATGCGAGCATGCGAGTGACGCATCTTCCGCAAGGAATCCCAGTCTCCGTGTCTATCTCTCTTCGATTTGGTCATGCCCCGTCATGCTAATCCAAATCCTCGTAGCTTCTTCAGGTTAGAATTGCATTTGTTCTCGATCTGCACAACGGTGTGGGATGTTGTTGCCTTTTGATTTGGGCTTCTCGTGGGAGATGTTGTTGACTTTTGATTTTGATTTGAAGTGGTTTGCACTGCTCGGCTCGCGAGCTGTCCGAGATGGCTAGCGAGCCAGACCGAGCCGAGCCGAGCTAGTTTTTCTGCTTGTTAGGATAACGAGCCGAGCTAGCTCGTTAAAATAACGAGCTGCACCGGCTTGGCTCGCTCGTTATCCATCTCTAGCCGAAAGAGCAGATTCGATGTCGCCAGCAGTAGCACCAGCGACCGAAAAGATGATTCCACCAATGCGGACAAAGGGTCCATTCCCTCCTCAAAGTGGATTAGGTGAACATACCTTATCCCTCGATAGAGAAAACGCTCCCTGCGAGGAGGGAGACACATCACAGGAGAAAAACCAGTACGAAAACATAAGGCCGGATCGAAAACATGCTAATATCTAACCTTATTATTGTGGAGGAAAAGAAAACTATTGAAAAAAAATCTAACAAAATAACAGATAGATCGGACGGATCATCTCCGCTCCTGGAGGAGGAGCGGGGGAATCACAGGCGACGACGGGTCATATCCGCCCGAGTCACCCAAGGGCGACTCGAGCGGCAGTTGCGGTCGAACGATGTACTATGTCTTTAATTAATGATGAAAGTGCCCGAGCATCGCTAGGGAGGAGGGAGAAAGACTGTCGGCGAGGAGCAGCTTCGGCGCGCGCGACAACTGACGTGGGGAGGAGAGGAGGAAGAAGAGGGAGCGGGGAGGAAGGGCATGTGGGCCCCACCATGACAGGTGGGTCCCACTGCCACATCAGCTAAAACCACCTCCAAAACTGGTGGAGGACTAAAAACAAACAGATTAGTTATATGAGGGATGTTGGATATCGGGTTTTGAAGATGAGGGACAAAAGTCAGACTCGGGCAATAGATGAGGAACCTCGAAACGGGTGGATCAGTATTGTTGCCTAACTATTCAAAGGCATTTTTTTTTCGGCCCAACACCTTCCGGAAGAATGCTGGGCTCGCTGTCGCGCCCAGACACGCCCAGCCCAACAACATCGAGAGGCCGCCGTTCCCCCGTCGTCCTCACACCGCCGTCGCCTTCCACCACGCACACCTCACCAGGCAGTGGCAGCCTCCCAGGCTCCCAGCACATCGGCGGATCGGCCAAGCCCCGCCGCCCGC
Organism: Digitaria exilis; assembly: GCA_015342445.1. Taxonomy (NCBI): domain Eukaryota; kingdom Viridiplantae; phylum Streptophyta; class Magnoliopsida; order Poales; family Poaceae; genus Digitaria; species Digitaria exilis. The sequence goes on from JACEFO010002054.1 coordinate 2,081,472, forward strand.
AGCCAATCACACTCCCCCAACGACCAGCCCAAATCCCCCACCTCCTAGGGCTCACTCCCCCCAAAGTCAAAACAGAAACCTCCAGGCCAATTCCTCCTCGACCACATCGCCGCCCATCTCCATGGCCACCTCCGCCCTCGCCGCGTTCTCCACCACCGCTGCCGCCGCCGGCAAGCGCCTCTTCCTCTCTCGCCCCTCTTCTTCCCTCTCCTTCGCCTCCAGCCGCCTGGCCGCCGCGGGTCCCCTCCGGGCCCGCGGGATCCTCGGGGCACCAGTCCGGGCCGCGGCGTCGGCGCCCACGGCGGCGGCGGCCAAGACCATCGCGGTCGGGGACAAGCTACCCGACGCGACTCTCTCCTACTTCGACTCCCCCGACGGGGAGCTGAAGACGGTGACGGTGCGGGACCTGACGGCGGGGAAGAAGGTGGTGCTCTTCGCGGTGCCCGGCGCGTTCACGCCCACCTGCACCCAGAAGCACCTCCCGGGGTTCGTCGCAAAGGCCGGGGAGCTCCGCGCCAAGGGGGTCGACACCGTGGCCTGCGTCTCCGTCAACGACGCCTTCGTGATGCGCGCGTGGAAGGAGAGCCTCGGCGTCGGGGACGAGGTGCTGCTCCTGTCTGATGGGAACGGGGAGCTGGCCCGCGCCATGGGCGTCGAGCTCGACCTCTCCGACAAGCCCGTGGGGCTCGGCGTGCGGTCCCGGAGGTACGCGCTGCTGGCCGAGGACGGCGTCGTCAAGGTGCTCAACCTCGAGGAGGGCGGCGCCTTCACCAACAGCAGCGCCGAGGACATGCTCAAGGCGCTCTGAATTGCCATGGTTTGTCTCCCTTGCTTGGAAAATGGTTGGCTTTTGCTTCTGAATAATCGTTGCGGCAACGGTGGCTTGTGTTGCTTGCTACCGCCACCGAGTTTGGTGACTGGTGAACACTGTGCCCTGCACCTCGGTGTATGAGTTGTCATCTTGATGCAAAGTTTCTAGTGAACATGGCAGTATAGGCGTAATAGTTCCTTGTGAGTTGTGACTGTGAATGTGCTCAGTGTGGCATCTTCTTATGGTATATCCGTAATTCAGTTTTGTTTGGGGAATTACTTGTTTTCATCCTAATCAGTGATTTTCTGTGCAAGCCAAAGAGGGCGACAGCCCACTTTCATTGGAAAGTTCAGTATTTTATATGCACCTGACCAAATGGAGACGTTTTGATATAGGCACTCTGCACTTATGTTTGGTGCTGTTATTGTTAGCTTGCACTCTGCACTTTTGATGACATCACTACACCAGAATTCTTTGAGAATTACTCCATGTGAAGATGCAACGACTGTAGTTTCACTATTTTAGCAAGCTGAAGAGGGGGATAGCCCATTTTCATTGGAATGTTCAAGGTTTGATGCGCACGTACCAGACGAAATGAAAACGTTTGATATTTTGATAGGCACTGTGCTTCAGGTTTGGGTTTCACACTCTGTGCTTCTTGTGACATGCCAATAATTCAGTTATTTTTGGGAATATACTGCAAATCAAAGACGGCAACGATCCATTTATTTGGAAAATTCAGGCTTTGATATGCACCTGACCAAACAAAGACGTTTTGATATAGGCACTCTGCACATAAGTTTGGTGGTATGGTTAGCTCGTTTGATTGGGATTGACTGTGTTTCGCACCCTTAAATTTTACAAGACATTCCCATTTCATCATGTTTGCAGTTTGCCAGTTTCAGTTCACACAGCTTCACATAAGACATTTGCTTTCTTTCTTTGTTTTTTGCAAAACATATCGTTCTCTTTAATGAGCATGGAAGATGTGGCGGCTGGTCTTTCTGAAATGCTGTGGTGATTTAATTGACTGATGAGGGGTCATTTGGCTCTTGGGAGGAGCAAAGGCTACATCTTTCATTTGCTTTGCTAACATCTCATGGTCTCATCCATGTTGTACTGCTGGGATCAAACCTTTTAGTAGATTAGAGCTAGACAAGACCAGATCGGTCATAAGCTTGATTGAATCTAAACCGAAACCTTGAAATGGACACGTCTTATCGCTTCTGATGACTACTTTCTGGTAACAAGCTGGGCCTCGTCTTCTCTTCACTAGTGTCTGAAGTCAGTGTTTTGGAAAAAGGTAAGATCCCCTAAACAACTCATGAGAGACTGAGAAGCTTGAACATCCTCTTCGGAGACCTACCTATTCTTCCCCCAGATGATATGTTTCTATAAGGCTTATGCCACGTACTACGTGAAGAAGGATGCTCGGTAACTTAATTGCAGCGGCTAATTACTGCTTTAGAGAGGGACCATAACCATAGGCTGTGCAACGATGGAAATAGACTGGTGCAGTAGCAGTAAACATGATGCCCATCTGCAGTGAACAAATGCAAAGACGGCGACTTGGCCTGTTTGGAGTTTTGGACAGACAGCCTGGTGTGCCTGACTGCCTGTGCTCGTCGAGGTTTCCCCAGACCATATGTCGTCGGTTTTCTTCTGAAATATAAATACGCCGTAGTTTTCGTTTTGCTGGATGCCTGGATCCCAGATCTTTGCAGTGAGACGCGCCGGTCGCACATGGCTGCGTTTACTCTTTTTTTTTTTTAGATAACAATATAACATGGCTGCGTTTACTGACGGATATGGTGCCGTCGGTTCATTGGGAATATCCGACCGATACAGAAGTTTGTTGGGCTTTAGCCTGCAAATAGGCCGGCGCGTCATCTGGGGAGACAGAGCAAGAACAGCAGACACACAGCCCCTTGTGACGTGGTGTGTTCCGGGTTGCGACGGCCGGCCCGGCCAGCACGACATTCCCGCACGGCCGCCGCCGCCGCCGCCGCCGCCGGGCAGGGCACACCGGCACCGCCGAAATTCAACCGCAACACGAGCCCTCTCCACCACCTCCCCTGAGATCACACACCCGGCAACCAACCAAACCGGCCGGATACGCCGCCACCGCCAGCGCGCGCCGAGGAGCTCGTGCTGTTTCGGAGCCGGAAGCTTTGGAACCAACCAACCACGCGCGCGCGGCGCAGACGCAAGCCGCTGGCGAAGGGAGGAGGAAGGAAGCGACCGAGAGCGTCGTGCCGTCCGTCGTGTGTGGTCGGGTCGAGACAAGGGGGGCCCATCGTCTTCCCCTCCTTTAAGCAATGAAGCCGCCCCGTGCACCGCGGCGGCATCTTCCCCATGTTCCCGGCGGGCCTGGACCGCGACGTTGCCGGCCGTTGAGGCGTTGACCGCCCGGGCCTTCCTTTTCTTCTGCTCGCTCGCTGTTATCACCACGTTGTTCTTACGACTTCACATGAGCGGTTGTGTGCTGTGTCTGCGTGTGCTCAGCACCGTACCATGTAGTAGCACAGAGTTTTACCCTGGCCAGCTGGACCTTTATTTTAGTTCAACCTTCTACGGTGTCACATAGGGTTGGTGTCTTGGTGAGATCAAAGTATCTTGTTCCGTTTCACTGTGATTCCATTAGAGAGAGGTTGATGTGAGATCCTTATGTCCATCCATGTAAGTTCAACAGTGAGAAGTCAAACAATTTTAACTTTGACTAAACTTATACAAAATAATACTAATATTTATGATACAACTATATACTATATTTCTTATTAAATCTATTTAAAGACAAAAATGTTGATAATCGTATAATAAATTTGTTCAAACTTGAAATTATTTGATTCCTTGGTAAACGAAACTTGTATTTTTTTTTTGGTTTGTCACAGAGCGAGTATGCATGGCTGATCCCATTGTTTCAAGGGTTGGTAATGTGCTTATTGATAGTAAGACGTCTATAGTGACTTCGTTGCTCCTAAACTCTGTCAACTCTTTCGGAGGTGCTCTTAGAATCTTAGAAATATGTGTGTCTGTGTTCACAAAGAGCAATGTGTATTTTCTTTTTCCCACGTGAATATGTGATATACTTAGGACGGACTAGATACGGCCGGCATACTCTCAGCAAAGTTATAGTTATCAAGCATTGAAGCCACTGGGTTCCAGCTACCATAGTGGCCCAAATTAATAAGATGCACGTACTACATACATGTACTAATCAATCAGTGAGTGAACGCATAATGCAATGCATATACTCGATCGTGTAGCAGGGAAATGAGGAGCGGCGGCAGACAGGAGTATCTACTTCAGAATCAAGGTACGGCCATTTCTTGGGGATCGGCGGTCGATGATTCGATGCTCATGCTCTAGACGAGTAATAACAAGGCAGTCCCCATCATCGCGTTTCAATTGCCGCCACATCATTGCAAGAAGGGCGACAGGGCTAGAGTGACGTAAAAGATGCACTCGAGTTGTGGCTTGTGGAGCCGTACGTGTCGTCACTCAGAGGACGGAAGGAGGACCATACGTACGACACGTCGACACCTATTCATCAAGCCATGTCGATCCAATTGGTGATCGATCGAGTGGATGACCCGGCGACCTAGCTAGTTGGTCCCAATGGCGTTGTCCTCAGTCTTCGCTTAGGAACTGGACTGTGCTGTGCTGGTGATATTTCTTGGAGTACCTGGGGACGACGCGACGCTTACCCACCGTAGTGATTGATGGGGACGCGGCCTGATTCGTCAGTAATACTATAACCTAGAGCTGAGCCTGTGTGGCATGCATGAGCCATTGGATGAAGTTTCAGAGTACACGGTTCGTCGTCCTATCCATGGAAGATCGCAGCATCTAATCTAGCGATTTTCGCTACGGCGCTACCAGAGACGCACTGTCACCTCGAGGCAAACCACTTTTCCAAAAGAAAAAAAAAGAAAAAGAAAAACGCGAGGCGGGGCAGTACTGGTGAAAGCGAAGCTTGTTGCCTTGTTACCACAACCAGGAGTCCAGGACACGGCGAAAGCGGCCTTGGTCCTGCACTCATGCTCCTGCCTGATTAACACCGAGATCGACGAACTGATGATGGCATTGAATTGGCAGAAGCTAAGGTGCCTAGTCTGGCGTGGAGCTGGGGGGTAATAAGTAATAGCACAATGCAAGCTGATAATTAGCGGGTGGATAATGGCTTGCTTAAGCTGAGGAGCGACGCGTGATGCGCCGGTTACCTGCAGCCTGCTGGCAGCCCCCGCGTCACACCGCCGCCGGCCTGCGAGCTGCCGAGCACTAGCTTGAGCAGGAGACGTGTTCCCTCCTCGTTCCCCGAGCCCGAGGCCTCGTCGGAGATAGACAACGCCGCTAACCGTGCCTCCACAAGCACAAACGTGTGGTTCTTTGCTGCATCAATGGGCTGATCCACAGCTGAAACCCGTACGCCGCTTCATTCAGAGTTCGGAACAGAGGAGCCAAGCGGCGACAGCAGTGCTGTCAGAAGTTCAGAACATTCCTTGCCGTTTGCTCCTACACAGCCACAAATGGCTTCAGGTCTGTAGCAGTCTGCTCGGAAATGGCAGTGAACAATCCTGCTCCTGCCCGCCCCGTCGTCTCACCGAGATCAATGCAATGTGCAGCATTCTTGCGGCTGAGGCGGCGAGGCCGACGCCCAGGGGCATCGCACGGGGCCTCTGGACTCAGGAGTCAGGACTCTGGTATCCGAGGAACACATCCGCGAGCCTTTTGGGCAAAGGGGGCGCTCCACCGTGCATTTGCGGCAAGACGATGAGAGGTGATACAAGGATGCGACGATCCTGTTCGTTCCGCCCCTTAAAGCTACTAGTAATGAGGCAATGACCTTCCAAGTTGTAACCTCATCGGGGCTTCTCGTACAGTACAATAGCTGAAACGGGCTTGTTTAGACGGGGGACGTAAAGTGGGTGAAAGTTGATGAAATGTCACATCCATCCTTTTAACATCAATTAGTAGTACTAAATATAGGTCTATAATAAAACTAATTACACAGATGGACTCTACATCACAAGACGAATCTATTAAGCCTAATATGTGCCATCATTAGCGCATTTTTAATGATGGGTTACTGTAGCATGACAGTATCTAATGACGAATTAATTAGGCTTAATAGATTCATCTCACGATGTGGAGTCCATCTATGAATTAGTTTTTTTTACCTATGTTTAACACTCCTAATTAGTGTCCAAACATTCGATGTGATAAGTTGGCAAAATGAGTTGGCGAAAGTTGGTGATCTAAACAAGGCCTGAGCTACCGACAGAGCGTGTCAGCTGCACGGCAAAGTACACATCTCAGTGATCTCACGCATTGCAATGGACGGGATGGTGCATTTAGTTCGCAGAAGATTCTCCGAAAAATACTATTCATCCAACTTTTTTCTATTCATTTCATCCCTCTCACTCACAGAATACTATTCATCTACGGTGTTTATTTGGGTCTACAATGTTTTTTCGGGAAATCTTTCCCAATCGTGAATAGTAGGATGCCACTAGTGTGTGGTGTTTTTTTGTCAACTAAATATTATGTTGACATGCCACTTTAATTCATTTCTCCTCCTAAATTAATCACGTAAAATGTCATCTAGTTCATTTTGATAAGTTTTCGGGTTAACCCAACCCAATGACCAAAAAACATTCTACGTGCATGTATCCTTAGTTAAGATGCAACCGTGATTCGCTTGATTTGAGACATCACATAAATGTCTTTCGGTATTTACAGCAATGGCTTATAAACAATGTCATCTCTAAATGATATATATTGGAATGCACAAATGGAAATTTCATGCACATGTTGAAATAGATCTCGTCCTAAGATTATTTTTCGAAACACGGAATAGATGTAATTGTGAAATAACAAATGAGCACACTATACATATCAATATATCCCATTAAAAGAGGATTGTGGAGCAAAAAAAAAACAAAAATCAACTAAGAGAGCTAATAGCTTATCTCGTCAAGGATTAATGTCGCAATTAAAAAAAAGTCGATCTTCACACACTGTACTCATCTTGTTGTGCATAGAGATAACAATGCCAAAATATGGCCGCATGTTATAAAAAAAGTTACACAAAAAAACTACTAAAAATAATAGATCTTAGAATTTGAAAATATGGTGAAGCTAATAAAAGGAAATTATTTGCGATTAGCAAATACGGCCACGTGTGTATAAAAAACTTCATTGGCATAATTTCGTACCAAGTTCAAAACAAAATTAACTATAGAGTTGTTTATTTATCATGCGTGTTATTTTTTGAAATAAAATTGCATAAAACAAAACATTGAAAGAAATGTAAAGAACCTATCATAAATCAATGCATCCTACAATAACGTCCTAGGAACATAAAACATTTACATAACACAACTTTAAAATCAAAATCACAGTAGTGCCCTAAGAAAAAATGTGCATCATCGCAATCATGCATATGTTATCAACACAAAACCATCCAATAGAAAGCTACAAACATTACGGAAAATACATGTGCAGGCCTAGCAAACCATTGAATATAAGTAACGCCACACCCCGCTAATGATTGGCGCGGTCAAAATGGCTTGACCGTTTTAGGTTTACTTCCTCTACTTGGAAATTTAAGTCCCTCTTTTGTCTGAAATATCTATCTTTCACCAAGGAAACTACCCTTATTAGATTGATTTGGAAAAAAAAAAGATTTTCTCAATATATAGCATTTTAATTTGAGATAAAATAATTCTTATAGACATGGACAGCCAACGTTTTACCTTATAGACCATGGCAATATCCTCGTGTTATTCAGGGAGTATTTGCTCACCTTTGCTCCACCTCCAGCAAATCCTATTATACACACTGTATGTGAATCCACCCCAATGAGAACACGACGCAGGCATAAGCATATACTCTACCTCAAAACCATCCTCACTGACATATGGGCCCCATGGTTTAAACCCCACCGGCCACCGACACCCGGCGGCGGCAACCCGAGGGGTCACCACGGCCCCTCCCTATATACCCCGCCGTTAAATCTCCCCTCGCTTCGTCATCTCCACCTCGCGCGACAGCCGACAAAACCCACCACCACCCCTCTCCTCTCCCTTTTAACTCCCCTCCGCTCGCAACCAGCTAAGTAGCCAACAAGCACCACCACCACCCCGGCGGCGCTAGCTGCATATTCGATCCAGCAAGCAAGGAACGGTGTGCGAGTGCTGTACATAACAATGGCCGGTGTGGCGCTGCCGGAGTGGGGGACGATGCCGGCGGGCTCCGGCGGCGACGCGGCGGCGGCGGTGTGGCGGCAGGTCAAGTCCCCCGTGGTGGTGCCGCTGCTGTGGCTGTCGGTGGCGCTGTGCCTCGCCATGTCCGTCATGCTGCTCGCAGAGAAGGCGTACATGGTCGCCGTCGTCCTCTCCACGCGCCTGCTGGGTCACCGCCGCCGCCCCGACCGCCGGTACCGGTGGGAGCCCATCGGCGACGGAGACGGAGACGACGACGTCGAGGCCGGCGGCGGCGGACGCAGCGAGGCGTACCCCATGGTGCTCGTGCAGATCCCCATGTACAACGAGCGCGAGGTGAGTATACGTAGTACGTCGCGACCGGTCAATGGTTGACGGCCGGTGGTCTCCGGGGAGGTTTTTTTGTGTCCTCTAGCAAAGCTCAACTAAATGGACGTGACGTGCAGGTGTACCAGGTGTCGATCGGGGCGGCGTGTGGGCTGTCGTGGCCGGCGGACCGGATCATCGTGCAGGTGCTCGACGACTCCACCGACCCCGTCACCAAGGTACAATATATATGCCGCAGAAAACCATGCGTCTCCGGCTGTCATCAGTCATCACGAGCTGGCTTCATGACTTCATCAACAAGCTTAACGACACTAGCTACGATCCAGCAGCAGCATGCATGCACTTGCTAACTTACTCTCACATATGATTCATGTATGTGTTGGCACACGTTGGCACGTACTCCCTTTTCCTGACAGTGCCATTTGTGATCGATCAAGGCCAGCTCTGTCAGTGACTGTCGTTGCCTGATCGAGTAGTATAATATAATGAGCTGGGTTTTTTTTTAGCATAACTGGTAATCGATCTACCATTTTTGGATGCAGGAGCTGGTGCGGGGGGAGTGCGAGAGGTGGGCGAGCAAGGGAGTGGACGTGAGGTACGAGGTCAGGGACAGCCGGCGAGGGTACAAGGCCGGCGCTCTGAGAGAAGGGATGAAGCGAGACTACGCCCGGGGATGCGACGTTGTGGCCATCTTCGACGCCGACTTCCAGCCGGAGCCGGGCTTCCTCCGCCGCGCCGTGCCGTTCCTCATCCACAACCCCGAACTCGCGCTCGTCCAGGCACGCTGGACCTTCGGTACGTTACGTGCACATCACTGAGCATTTAGCCGCGCGCCACGGTTAGCTTATTACTACTTGATTGCGTACGTGCGACAAAATTGGTGGCACACCGCACACGTACACACATGCACGGTGGTTGTTAGGAGTTGGGCGTTGTTGGGTTAACTCACTGATGAGAGATGATGAACACTGTTGACTGGTGTCTGATGACGATGAGAGGGATAGTAGTGCCGGCACCGGCAGCAGCAAGGGCGGACCCAACTGCCAAGTCCATGAAGGCTTGGAGATTGCGAACGCTCATGTGTCGGTGCTGGACTCAGGGTCGAAGTATCCTTGTCATGGGTCCACTCGGTCCTGCTGTGCACACAAACTGCGTGCAACAATGACCGGACGCGTTTCACTACACACCAGGACGGTACGTCCAATCCAGAACTGTAAGCCTTGGCCATTTTCCCCGTGCTGAAATCCCTGATCAGTCTCTAGATCCTGCCATCCTGGCGGCCAGTACTGCTCCTGTTTGGAGGTTGGACTTGGACATCAGGGCAAGAAGCACAACTGCTGAACTGCACAAAGGCACCCAATTCTGAAGTCTCCTCTCGCTTCTTCTTCTTCTTCTTACATGTCATGCCATGCATGGCTGGTCTACAAGCCATCAATCCCTTGTTCTTTGCAACGCCATTATTATTTCTTCGATGGACACCAAAGCTTACCAAATGGAGGGAGCCTAGGAGCAGCAGAAGGGAACTGAGCAACGTGTCGAGAGCGTTGCCTACCAAACACAGTGTCGAGGGTCCGGATTCTGTTTCCTCTCACCTACCCAAACAGCTTAATTACAACGTAACCTGTAACCATCGCCTACCTGCTTTGGTGTTACCGTGGTCCAGTACTCACACTACTCGAAAGCCCGTGCTACATGAGGTGCACTGTGCACAGGCCCTAGTGTCCCTCTATCATTAGCAACAAATACGCAGCCCGGTCGGCAATTGACAGCCTGAACATCTCCATCTGACCAAAATACATGTCTCTCCATCTCCAGTCTCCCATGTAGTTTTAGGATTCCTGCTGGCCAAACCTTTTAAAACTTGATAATCAGTATATAAAAGCTAAATAGATTTACAATGTAAAATGGATGATGTTGATTTTTCATTTCAAAACAAGTGTTTATACATTTGCAAAGTAAGATGATGCTACTAGATTCACTATAAAAAGTATATTTACTTATCTTTATTCAAAATGCCATATTTTCATAGAAGTTATTGGCCACCACTTCAACTTGTACATCATATATAGATATTCTATACAAAGTGTTTTTTTTCCCTTTTCATCTTTACAATGGTATAGAGATTTACCACTGAACACAGCATAAAAGATGCACTAGCAGTATTCATCAACTCATTTTGGTTGGAGATTTTCTTGAATGTTTATGCCGTGTTTTGTGTTGCCGTTCCTTCTGTGTGAGCAGTGAACGCAGACGAATGCCTGATGACAAGGATGCAGGAGATGTCACTGGATTACCACTTCACCGTGGAGCAAGAAGTCGGTTCCTCGATCCACGCCTTCTTTGGTTTCAATGGTAATCTCCCTCTGTCTTGACTCCTCCCAGTTCCCATGTTTTCTCGTGGGACACTGTTCCCTTTCTGGTTCCCATGATTCTATCACGTGTTTTCAGTAGTTCACAATGAGATCACCCTGTCTCCTACCCTTTGGAAAGTAAAAAAGGGGGGGCATGTCCCACATCTAAAAGTCATATGAAATTGCATCGGCCTTGCATGGCCTTTTGGCGCAACTGAAAAAGATACGGCGAACAGAGAACAAGACAGGGGCACTGTCCCACTGGCCTATTATTCCTAAATTGAAATAAATAAATAAATAAATAAATAAACAAATAAATAAATGCTGGGCATGCCTTGTGATTTGTGAAGAGATTTAGGAAAGACAGAAACCTTGAATGATGAATGAAAAATACGAAAACAAAGCTGAATAACCAACTTTATGTGGTTTTCTTTTCTCAAGTAGTAGCGATTAGTAATAAACATAAGTGCAGGAGTAGTTGTTAGAAACAGGTTTTTAAGCAGCATTATATTTTGTGTCTCCACTTTTTTTTTACCATTCCGAAACGTCTGTGGGCAGGAACTGCTGGTGTGTGGCGCATATCCGCTCTGAATGAGGCAGGAGGTTGGAAGGACAGGACCACAGTTGAAGACATGGATTTGGCAGTCCGAGCAAGCCTCAAAGGATGGAAGTTTGTATTCCTTGGCGATCTCATGGTAAAAATGCAGCAGTGCCTGTGTATTCATGTAGCAACCACTGCATTAGTCTGCAATACTGCATTGTTCTTGGTGTTATGTAGCTGCTAAGGATAATGAACAAATGCATAAGGAAGCATGAAACTAACCCAAAACATATATTCAGGTAAAAAATGAGCTCCCAAGTACGCTGAAAGCATACCGTTATCAGCAACACAGATGGTCATGTGGACCAGCAAACCTGTTCAGGAAAATGTTGATGGAGATTGTCAGAAACAAGGTCCCTTGCACCAAGTTTTTTTTTTTTTTGTGTGTGAAATTAAAGGGACAGTCATCAGGTGTTTCTAACAGGTTATGTGTCAATCTTGATGCAGAAAGTGACACTTTGGAAAAAAATCCATGTCATCTACAACTTCTTCCTTGTGCGCAAGATCATAGCACACATTGTGACCTTTGTGTTTTACTGCATTGTCATCCCTGCCACAGTCTTAGTTCCTGAGGTTGAAATACCAAGGTGGGGTTCTGTGTATATCCCAACCATCATCACCCTTCTGAATGCTGTTGGCACTCCAAGGTACTAATCTTCTCAAGAACTTTGTTATCCAAGTGGAGTAATAAAAAAACATATGCGTTAACTTCTGAACATATGACAAAGCTAACATTTATCTGAAGACATAACAAAATCATTGAATGATGCAGGTCGTTTCACTTAATTGTCTTCTGGGTTCTCTTTGAGAATGTGATGTCCTTGCATAGAACGAAGGCCACTTTCATTGGACTATTGGAGGCAGGCAGGGTAAATGAATGGGTGGTGACAGAAAAGCTTGGTGATGCTCTGAGGATGAAATTGCCAGGCAAGGGATCCAAGAAGCTCCGCATGAGGATTGGAGATAGGTACATAACAAAATTTGTCTATGCTGATTCGTCTATTTATTCTTGTGGCTAATCTTTGTTGTGGAATCAGGTTGCATGTTCTGGAGCTTGGCGTTGCAGCTTACCTCTTCTTTTGTGGATGCTATGACGTTGCATTTGGGAATAATCACTACTACATATTCCTCTTTCTCCAATCCATCGCTTTCTTTGTTGTCGGTGTGGGCTATATCGGGACATTTGTCCCCCTTTCATAGCAGAAGTGTTATGAGGCCATCCATCATGGATCATGATTGTGTTCAGCTCTATACACTTTCATACCAGATGAAAGATAAGACCAATCAGCCTTATCTTGTGTGTATTGTTGTCAGGAAGAGCAGCAGTGTTGGAGCACAGCAACTCTGAAAGACAAGCCAAAGATGTGCATAGGTATGTTTTAGCTGATAGGAGTGTGCTGTGAGGCGCATGCGATTGGTGATGACAAGCAGGCTGTTTTGACTTTTGACTCTCAGTGTCACCATAGCAGAATCAGCAGTAGAGAAAAAAAAAATAGCAAACCATCAAATTTTAGTCATTTGTTGCGCAAACAGAAAAAAAAAACAGAAACAGTTTGTTCATTCATTGTTCGCAAATTTGTTGTAAGAAGAAGAGGTAAACAACATGTTCTGATATCTCATTTACCTTCATTTTCTCCCATGTGTTAAGTGTCAATGCGAAGTGTAATAAACATATTGTATTTGAGAAGATTCTATTTCAGAGCATTGTGGTACAAATAGAGATCAGATGTATTAGAGGAACTGACCTCTTTTGGTTGCTTTCCAAGTCATCTGTTGTTCTACATCTTGTCAGACTCCAGGAAGCTCAACACTTCAAGAGACTAGCTACTCTAGTGTTTTTCTGATTCATTCAGGATTTCGTCCGAATTGTACTGACTGTTAGTCAGGACTGTCAGGTGATGGACGATCTGTCTGTGGATTCGACTGAATCACTGATAAACAAGGACAAGTCTGTCACTGATGAAAAACATAGTAGTACTAAATCTCAAAACCCTGACAACAACACCCCTCTGAAAGGATCCAATTCGCAGCTTGATGTGATATTCTGAGCCTCCACGATTGGAGGTCCAAAAGCAAGCTAGAGATCCTAGTGACCGACAGGCAGAGCACAAATGGGCAAAGAAAGAGTGAGCTCTACCTCGTACTACATGTCCTTTGTCCGGCTGCTTCTTCCACTGCAGGCTACCAATGTGGGCTTCCTATACTCTTTCAGATTTCACCATTGACAGTTCATCAAACTGGGGTAAGCATTTGTGGTTAAAGACAGTGCAGCAAACCTGATAGTCTTGTCCACCTGTAAATTGTAGTACTAACCTCGTTCTGTCATGTCCTTTTATACGGGCAACAAGAATGAGCTGCAGACATGGTCGGATCAAAACTGCGCATCCAAGAATAACACATTCTGATCATGGAAGACGATAATATTTTGTGCAGGATGTTTTCTCCCAAGGAACTAGGCAATGTCAAACTGAATTGCAGCAGGAACCACGCAGACCATCACAAATTGATCAGCAATGACTGACACCATCAGTTGCTGCCACAGATCGCTCGGTAACCGCAGAGCCCAATGCAGTGCAAACCTCATATATAGCTGAGTAGTCATCATGGTACGTATCTCCGGCGAGGAAAGTGTGCTTCTTGCCCTGCACTTCAATGGCGCTCCAGGCGCGTTCCTTCTTTACGCCAAGCGCCCTCATCGCCTCATGGGCGCTTGCCACGCTGTCCCACATCTCGCGGGCGGCGTAAGTGTTTGCCAGGACGACGTACTTTCCGGCGTTCTCAGGCTGCAGGCGGAAGAACCGCCGCGCGGCTAGCTCCACCAGCGCCACGTCGCCGCCGTGCTTCCTGCAGGCGCCTAACAGCGCGCCCCAGACCACGGAGTGCTCCTGGCAATCCGGCAGGTTCTTGACGAGCTCGTAGGCGTCACGGAGCCTGCCGACCCTGGCAAGCATGTCGACCACCGCCGCGTAATGCGGCGCCCTCGGCGTGACGCCGTGCTCCGACGACATGGACGCGAACCGCCTCAGCCCTTCGTCGACAAGCCCGGCGTGCGCGCACGCCGAGAGCACGGCGAGGAACGTCACGTCGTTGGGCCCGAACCCGTCGTCCGCCATCCGGTCGAAGAGCTCCAGCGCCTCGGCGGCGCGCCCTTGCTGGCCGTGCCCGGAGATGGCCGCCGTCCACATGGTGACGTTCCGCTCCGGCGCCGCCGCGAACGCGCGGCGCGCGTCGTCGGCGCAGCTGCACTTGAGGTACATGTCCACGAGCGCGCTGTTGACGAACACGTTGCCGCCGGCCACCACGTCGGACTTGGCCGCGACGGCGTGCACGCGGCGGCCGTGCCACAGCGCGGCGAGCCTCGCGCACGCGCACAGCACCGACGCGAACGTGAACTGGTCCGGCGCCGTCCCCGACGCCCGCATGGCGTCGAACAGCTCCACCGCGAGCTCCTGCGCCTCCGCGCCACCGCCGCGCGCGCACCCGGAGATCATGGCGTTCCACGCGACGATGCTCCGGTGTGGCATTCCGTCGAACAGCTTCCGCGCGCAGACGAGGTCCCCGATCTTTACGTAGAAGATTAGCAACTTGGTGGTGATGTACTCGCCGCAGCGGAACCCCGTGGCGATCATGCGCGCGTGGATCCTCTTGCCGAGCCTCGCGTCCCTCCGGTTCACGCACTCTTGCAGCAGAAGCGCGTAGGTCCTCGCGCCGGGGCACACGGGGCTCTGGCACAGTAGGCGCACGGCATTGGATAGATCCCCAGTGATGCACAGGGACCTCAACCTTCGTGCCAGGCCAGCTGAGCTCATGGTCGACGATCGATGAAAATGGAATGGCGCCCTGTTCTGGATGACTTTTATCTTGTTATATGGTGGTTGGCATCTGCTCGAGGTTTTTGCAGTGACCTCGACATTTGGTGGCATATAAAGGATAAGGAATTTCTCGATCAGTGAAGATGATTTTGGTATTTACGAGAGAAGCTGAAGACCTAAGAAAATCAGGCTGCATTTACAGACTCAACATCAGTAACAAAATCTAGCATATACAGCTGAAAACTTTGTTTCATTTCCTCTTCATCTTTTACTTTTCCTACTATATGTTCATCTTTCTTCTCCAGAGAGTTTCAGGGTTCAGACATAGTACATCATGCCGACCTCCAGCGTGGAGGCATGCGGGATGGTGACGGCGTAATTGGGCCCCCGGCTGTTCCGCCGCAAGAAGTCGTAGCAGAAGTTGATCACGAACCGCCGGAGGAAGCTGGATCCGCTCTTCGCCTTGACGTGCGAGTGGCCGAGGATGAACGCCATGCCGGCCTCCCGCGCGTCCGACAGTTCCTGCAGCTCCTCCTGCACACCGGCGTTCGGCTTCGGGCTCGCCGCTGGTAGCACGAACCGCACCCGCTTCTTGACTCCAGCAGCCGGCGCCGGAGCAGGTGCCGGTGCCGATGCTGGCGACGGCGATGGCGACTGAATCTCCCTTCCATGGGAGGACCCGACGGTGTTCTCCACGGAGCCTTCCTCCTCCAGCATGCGGATGCTGCCGGAGCGGACGACTGACATCCGCTGCTCCTCGTCCTTGTCGAAGTCGTCAGACATGCCATTCAACTTGGAAGAGCCTGAACGGATGAACTCCGCGATGCTGCACACAAGCTCCTTCTCGAACTCCATGTCGTCCTTGTGGAAATCATGGTACCCGTACCTGACAATGCACCGGTAAATTCTGTACTCCTTGGGGCCGATTCTTCCGACAAGAAACCGCTCTTCAGGCCGAACATGAGGTATTGGAACGTTCTTGATGCACATGAAGATGAGCACCTTGCCATGACCAAAAAATGATGAATAAGGGGGTGAGCAAACTTTTGAATGTCTGAACTTTGAAGAACGGAAATGGAGTAAAACGAACTATTGTAGCTACCTGATGAAATGCAGGCAGATTGGTGACAAAATGTGAGAAGATTGCTGGGATGCCAGTCTCAAGCTCGGTGTGAATGAGGCCAATGCCACGGACACGAACAATACCGAGGTTGGGGCTGAGACCAAGAAGCCAGTTGATGGAGACCTTGCTCTGAACGTCGAATTCATACTTCTTGATGGTGCCATAGTGCCAGATGCACATTATCAACATGAAGATGAAAGCGAGAACGATCGGGACCCAGGCTCCCTCCCTGAACTTGATGAGTGCAGCCGAGAAATACAGGGCCTCAATGGTTCCGAAGAATACAATGAAACCTATTGCAAGAAATATGCTCCTATGCCAGCACAAGACTATCACCAGGGACATCAGACATGTCGTGACCAACATGACAGTTATGACAGCCAATCCTGCATAAAGAATAACCGCGCATGAGATGGATTGTTCTTTCCCCTAGATTTAAGTATCCCTAATGTCCCTGGCAGTCCTTGCTCAAGAAAAAGTATTAACGTAGCCATACCTGATGCGTTACCCAAATGCTTTGTATCTCTGAAACCAATGGTTACAGCTAAGCACAGTATCATCAGGATCCAATTTATCTCGGGAATGTATATTTGCCCATGTACTTTGGCAGATGTATGAACTATCTTCACCCGAGGAAAGCAACCCAGCGAAGTGCACTGCTTGATCATTGAGAATGTACCCGTGATGACTGCTTGGCTCCCCACAACGGCAGCTAGAATAGCAATTGCCATGACAGGCCACCTAATTTTCTCTGAAATGTACGATAGTCAACATTAACACATAGCACTATGAGCAGGATACCATCCTATTGTTCACACTATCTGATGAAAGATCCGAATAGCACAATTGCATAACTTACCTGGCACAGACACGTAGAATCCAATCTTATACTCACTTTCCATGGTATGATGCCTACACAGGTAAGCAGCTTGTCCCATATATGCGAGAATCAATGCTGGATAAACCATGCATGTAAAAGCAATCTGCCAAGAAATTTTTATCAGAGAGAATAATTTGCCACATATTGCTTCTAGTAGGAGGGAATACAGAAAAAAAGTGAGTTTGCAGCAGACATTTATTTCACCTGTATTGACAACTGATTAAAATGTCCCAGATCAGCAAACATTGCTTCAGAACCTGAAAGAGCAAAAGCATCTCTTTGAGTATGAGAGATTCCACAGATCAAGGCAAAAGGTTCGGAAATGGTTGCTGAGCACAGTACCAGTTACGCACAACAGTATTCCTCCCAGGGACATCCAGCCTCCTCTCTGTGTCTTCCTCAAGAATTTGTACATGTAATACGGAGATAACGCTCGGTACACAGTGGGTTCCCAGTGGATAATATTGTAGACACCGATCATGCTTATGCATAGAAGCCATGTGATCACAATTGGAGCAAAAATGAAGCCGACCCGATGTGTGCCATAATGTTGCAGTGCAAACAGGCAAACCAGTATGATACAAGCAATAGGCAGTTCCAGATCTGCAGATTCATCATATCAGAACTTCATACAGTTAGAAAGCGACTTAGAATAAAACAGCACATTATCGAAACAAAAAAGAATAAGAATAAAGTAAGGTCATAATTAGCTCGATAAAGGCAGAATTATTAATTCAAAGGTCAAGAATAGGGTCCTTTGCTTTATAATTTGGACCTCGGCAAATGTGAACTTTTCAGCAGAGGTGCCCTTTTTCCAGGTTCCTGAATCTTGCTACGTGGTACCATCTTTCTGCCATCCCACTTTTTTTCACAGCTACATAATATGATGAAAGAGCAAAGCGTGTCTAGCGTATCTTACATCAGAATCATCATCCTTTCTTTTTAACAAGTAGTTCCAATCAAGACCTCCACCTATGGAACCCTCGAAACAAGGGAGGAGTTGGATGTATTGTAGCATCAATGTTGACGAAACTGTTCTATTTTGCTCTTCACAGAAACTGCTAGTATATATGATAACTGAGAGGTTCATCTTCTTTGATGACTGTCCCTGGTATTGCCCTATCAAATAATCAAAGACCTTCCAAGATGAACAGCATAGTCCACCACAGCTTCTGATAAAAACAGAGTAACTCGAGGTGATCGTGTTCAGTAGTTCACATCCTACTTCAACTTACACACTTCCACTATGTGAACCAATTTCTTCAGGTAGGCAGCATCTGTTTTGACCACCTTTTCTCAGGAGAAACCCGAATTGCCACAAATTCACTCCTTGCTCCACATCTTACAGTTGAGAAGCAGCCGCTGAAACAAAACTGACACCTAACGCTGGGGCAATTCTATGATTGACTGATTGTTCAGGGCACTTTGTGGTGGACCCTGATTCAGCTGAGAACATGAAAATCGATGAACAGTACCTAGAAAGCTGGTAAGACAAATCAATGGGAGGGCAATGATTGGATCCTTACATTTATGGTGTTCTTTCTCCATGGAAAGCTCTAGCCCGGAGACCGCTGAGAACACTGCAGCAACAGAGAACCAAGCGCCATGTCAAAATCAGGAATCCGCAGCATACCAATTCAACCCAACAAATTCAGAACAGCCAATTAGGCAAGGCAATCGCAGACTTTACCGGAGATGGCCGGCGTGAGCACGCCGTCGCCGATAACCATGCAGGTGCCGACCAGCGCCAGCACAAGCAGGACGCGCTGCAGCACCTTGTGCTTCTCCAGCAGCCTCCTGACGCTGGCGGCGGCGCCCCCGCCGCGCCCGCCCAGCGTCATGGCATTGCCGTTCTCCGCCCCGGCCTTCTTGGCGCCACCGCCGGCGGCGTCGAAGAGCTGGTCGTCGTCCCCGGCGGAGGAGGCGCGGCCAGGCGGTAGGAGCGCGGCGCGCGCGTGGCGGCAGAGGAGGGAGTAGAGCGCGAAGGTGCCTCCCTCGCCGTGGTCGTCGGCGCGGAGGACGATGCAGACGTACTTGAGGAGCGGGACGAGCGTGAGCGTCCAGAAGACGAAGGAGAGCACGCCGAGGATCTCCTCGTTGCTCTCCGTGTGCTGGATGTCCTCCGCGAACGCCGCCTTGTACACGTACAGCGGCGACGTGCTGAGGTCGCCGTACACGACGCCCAGGCTCTGGTACGCCAGGCTCAGCGTCATCCGCCATGGCACCCCCTTCCGTCCTCCCCGCTTCTCCTCCTGCGGGACACAGCACAGCCACACAAAACCAGACCAAAAGAAATCAGCACATTTCAGGACCCTCTACAAGATCGCAAGAAAACAGACGGACATCGGGCATTCCAAGATTCAAGAATCACGATCACGGCAAGAGAAGATAAAGAGCCGCCCGGGCAAGACCGGGCCTTCGAAACATCCAGCAGCTCCGGTCACCGTACCTCGTCATCCGGGGGAGTGCCCGGCGGTGGTGGCAACGCCTCGGGATCCATGGTAGGGGGGCTCTTCATCGCTCCCCTGACCCCTCCACAGTATGCCTGATTTAACTCCGGCGGTCTACTCTGGTGACCCAAGCGAGGACGAAAGACACGAAAGACACTTGGGGACTAGTGGGTGAGTTGGGGATTAGGTGAAGGTGACGGCGGTCGCCCCCGCGGCCTCACCTCACCTCACACGGGTTCTTGTCTTCTCGGGGCGTTAGGAATTTGAGCAGAGGAGGCGTGAAGGGGGCGGGATTCGGTGGGACATTTTGGAGGCTCTGAGGTTTTTAAGGTGGTCAAAGCAGCAAAACAGGGGGAAGCAGCAGCATTGGCGTGAGGGGCAGCCAGGGGCCGCGCAGGAGGGACCAGGGGGACGGAGGAAGCGGGAGGAGGAAGGAGACGAGAAGACGAAGCGCAGGGGAGGGAAGAGGGAGAATATTGTGTGTGGGAGTGGAACACGAAGAGAGAGAGAGAGAGGAGGCCAAAAAGCAAGGGGAGAAAAAAGCAGCGGTTTTTTCCTTTTGTGAAAGAGCGTCGCTAGTTGTTTTGGTGTGGCTCTCCTCAAGGATGCAAATGCTGACTGTTCATGTCTTCAGGATATTCTTAGTTATCATCGAAGAGAAATAATGACACTATAGATATATAAAAAGAGGGGAAGAGATATAGTCGAGGAAAGTCATTTATAGCCTGCAAAGAAAACATCTTCAAGGTAAGGAGGCGATTAATTTTTTGCCAATCGTAAATGATTCGAGATCTATGAAGGATTTTACAATTCTCATATAAAGAAAGGAGCGTGTAACTGAATTTGTAATTGAGTGGTACACGAGTTATTGGAAAATAAAAAAAGATGGTTGGTCTTAAATGCTGATATAGATGGGAAGGCTACAAAGGTTATTCACTACTTTTGGTGTTTTTATCAATGGCTTTTGATGGGGTTGAAGTAGTTGCAGTTCTTCACATGGCAGGAGAGATTGTAATTGTTTTGTTTATTAGTGGAAGGTTGAACTTGGCATGTGAGGCAGATGTTTCCATGTTAGATTATATTACTTTTTAAGTATATATGTGTGCAATCATTTTGCTATTAGTGCATCAAAGTACGATTCAAAACATGTTATTTTTATCATCAAAGGAGATGATGCTCTGAGACAGCATGAGCATCCATAAATAGTTTGTCTAATACATAATGTTGAGGTGAGACATACATCGATTGGGGGAGGGGGGCAACTAATGAGCAACCGGTTGTAATTCAACAAAAACCCTCCACAAATAGAATCCATAGGATGATTTGTACCTAACTACTATTCTTACGACGCCCTCAAATTACCGGGTTAGCACCTTAGATCATAATCCGGTCTTAGTTTTTTTTACTCAAATTTCTATGAGGATTCTATATTTCTTCATAAGCCAACATCATCAAGAAATTGGACTAAATGCCTAGTAATTTATAATGGCCTTGAGGGCTCTGTTGGATTTTCTGCAACCTTTGTGAGTTTGTAGATTACTGCAGATATGGATGTTATACACACCAACAACAGTCAGCGTGCTCCATACTTGATTTTAAGCAAGGAAGTCAAGGAAGTCAGCAAATTGTTCTTTGCAGCTTCTCCAACCATAAACTTTCGATGCTACTGTAGTACTGTATTACGCAAGAAAGAAAACAAGCGCGACTTCAGTCTCCACAGAGGATCCACACCCAAACCTGTGGTGGACCCGACGCACCTCCTGCTACGGTGCTACCCCTGCGCACCCAAACCCCGCCTACAGTAAACAACACAGGCTCTCCATGTGGGACCCACCATGGCGACCTCTGGACCCACACGCTCAGTGACTGAAGCTAAGCAATCTACACGTATCAACGGAACTGAGAAGTATATCTGGTGATCCGGCCGGCGGGCGGAGCGGGAGGCGCGAGGCCCGAGGGTGATCTGCGCGTGCGCTTCTCGCTTGCCCCGCCACGGGCCCACACGCAGTTTCCCGCGCGCACCGCCGCGGACCCACCCAAGTTTTCAGGACGGGCCCACCAGGCGGCGGTCGACACGAATGCTGACGTGGCGCGCAGCCCTGGGCGCCAGGAGGTCCCGCGCGCGTGACGTGGGTCGCCGCAAGACGACACGCCGGATTCACCGCGTTGAACTGAAGTCGATTTTGGCTTTGAGCAATTTATTTTTCTTTCTTTTTTTTTCCCTCTTCGTTTTTTACCTTGCGCTTGACGCGCCGCCACGTCGCGTCGTGGGTCACGTGGCAGAGGGCAGCTGATGACGTCGACGGCGACGCGGTGCGCCGGGTCCATCCATCGTCGGCGTCGTCGGCATCGCTCGTCGGCCGATGTGTCCGCCGCCGTGGCGGCGCTCTGCCGGCCGCCGTACCGGGCCCATCTCCGCACGTTTCGGTCAGGTGTTCCGATCGGCCGGGGCGCTGCTAGTGCTAGTGGCCTGACATGTGGAGTGGCACCGTGGCAGCATGGCAAAGCAGGCATCATCGCCGGCGAGGTCAGAGATATGCATGCATGATTGATGGTTGCTTGATCGAGATGGTGCACTGTGCTACGACGACATATGGGTTCATTAATTGGGACGTCTCAGCAAAATGTTTGTTGCACAGCAAATCGGTCGGGCTTGACAGATGCTTGTGGTGTCTTTTCTTCCCTCGTATTGTCCTCCCGCTGCTGCGTCGGATGCATGGTCGGCGACGCGGCCGCCGGCCGGCCGGCCGGCCGGGGTTTTCTGACCTTGACAGAGGTTGGCATCTACCTAGGTCGCCGGAGTTTCATCGGCTCACCCGCCGGCCATCAGGCCAGCGACTTTGATTTCAGGCTGCCAGATCTGCACTGCCCATTTTCTCAAGTTGTCTCGATAGCTAGCCGTGGTACTAGCATTTCTTCAAGCTTAGGTTTGCCCCTATCACTTGCCACGTGGATTCACGCGAATTCCATGAGGAATTCCAGCCACACACATGTTATGGAGGGACACGCACAGAAAAACACACTTACAAGATGCTTGTGGCATGAAACTCGTGACCGGCAGGTAGGAGTAGCTAACAAAAACTAAACTGCTGTCATGCACAACCACAAGCACTGACGCTTGGCTATACGTTTCCTGCTTGTCCCAACTGCTTTTTATTTTAGTTCATTTGTTGGTTTGTTTTACATATATAAACACTCCTCCTTCCTGCCTTGAGAAAAAAAAAATCTACTCCCATGCATGCACAATTGACAATCATTTGGAAGGCAGAGAGAAGAACCAACGAGCTAGGATTGGGTGGTGGTGCATCAGCATCTCCACGTACCATCCGGTCCTATCCCGTGCCATTAACAAGTTTGGGCTCCTGCAAGGACAATTTCCCTTTTCCCCCACAGGCCACAGCAATCATCTACACCTTTTCTCCTCTCCCCAACCGGAATATGGCATACCAGACAATTCCTTCTTATCAGCCGCCACACTAAACAAAAACTAAGGTCACTTATATGATGATTCTGTCATTGGATCGATCTTTCTGGACATGAACGGCACTGATTGGTGATGTTCCCACTATTCAACACTAACAACAAATATAAGGTCTTGTGCTTGGAACATATAATAGTAGTACAGTACTACTACCAAAGCAGCCCCTGCCGCCACTGAGAACGAAATGGGGTTTTGTTTCTTTCCCGTCTCGTGGGACCTGATTTTTTTTTGTCCAACTTTATTATATTTTGGCTTGGGTTGAGTACTTGAGTGGCAGCCAGCCCTACGTTGCTCCAGTGTTGGATCACAATATGGGGTCACTTTAATTTGGGACCAAAATGGGTGTTGGGTACGCACGCATATGGCTTTGGGACACAGATGAACAATGCAGACTACGTAGGCTGACGCATGCATAGAGTCATCACTTCTCATTTGGGGCCAAACAATGTTACTAGAACACATATAGCTTTAGGATAGAGGGAACAACTCAATAATTTCACTTAGGACGAAACAATATATATACATAATGTTTTGCAAGGATGATGAAAGAAAAAAATCGTTTTAGGTTTATTGTATATTTTCTAGTGTTATGATTCCTACAACAGTTTCAAGAAAAATCACTCCTAGAAATACAATGCCTAATTGTCGTCTATGGATTTAATGGAAGAAGGAACATCTATAATTCTATTGCGTAGGAAGAACATTATGAGAAAACATTTGGTCTTTGACTATTGTGAGGATCCTGAGACAATCCACTTTGTCATCAGCATAATACACTACTCCAGTTCACACACTTTTGCGTAAAAAAATGTTCTTTCTGTAAAAGAAAGAACTATCTGCATCCAACCTCCACTTGTAGCAGCATTCGGTAGGTGTTTTAGTTGCGCATGCATTCCTCCTGAAAGTGCACAAATGGTGGGATAGGATCAAGATTAGGCACGCTAGCTTGTGTATCGGTATGATTGATCAAGAATTAACAATATGTACTTCCACGGTTGGTGAGTGGTGACCCTACTAATCTCATATTCTCTCTGCTCATGCCTCCTAATGCTGCATGATTTGGTCACCACATCACCATGCAACTTATAAACATATAAATTTCTTGGGCACCCCTTTTCAATGCTTGTGATGAAGAGAAGATCCAGCCATATTGCAGGTATCATCTGGCCTCACTTGCATCTGGGGAAGCATAGAGGCAGGGTACAACCTTCTTTATCATGCGTGCAACCATTTTTGTTTTCAAAGATTGAGGAACAGAGGTGAGGGCCTCATAGCATGCATGCCCCCAAAATTTTATTCTCACTTTGATCATTGATGATAAAAAACAGGCGCACAATCCAAAGATGTATTCTTGTCTGATTCACGCGCAATAGCCTTAAAATACATAAAGATACGAGTATTTAGTCATGGACAAAATGAACAAGAAGTTCTATCCAGATACGTGGTTATCATGACTTTGCACATCTCATGTTGCTCCGCACTGGAACGAAGTGTAGAGTTGGCTGGTTTTTCTTTATTGTTTTGATATACTTTGTCGAAGATTCGAGCACAAAATGGATCCTACCAGCAACAAGCAAAGAATATCAACATAGGAGGCTTCGCCTATTTGGAATATATGGTACTTCGTATTCTCATCGGTTCATGTCCCCTAGCTAATGGAATTGCGTGTGGCTTACTAGCTTTAAGCCTGTAGGACTCAAAGTTGCTAGGATTTTTTGTTCTTCTTCTTGAATATTTGTGGCGATTCCTGTTTCTAATGTTGTTCTTACGTTATGACCGTGAATCCATGGCCGTTGTTTGCCCAATTGATGTTTACATGTATAATTAAAGCTGTTGTATATAAGCACAACAGGATGTTGATATTAATCCTCAAAGTATGTGTGTTGCAAGATTTACATCATGCTGTTCCTTAAGTTGGCGGCTATAGCAGGTTCAAAGAGCTTCCACGGTGACCACTGTGTAACAAAACATGGGCTATATACCCACTATTAGGGCCTGTTTGGTTTTTGATCGTGGAAAAGCTGCTGCTAGGCAGCATATCCAGGCATTTTCGAGCATGCTTGGTTGGAACCCTAAGAAAACTGCCTTGTCTAGGCAGCAATCTCAGGCGTTCAATTTCGTCGGCCTGGGGCTGGATGGTGCTGCCTGGCAGCAACCAAACATGACCTCTATCCGGCTAAGTTGTTTAGCTAAGGGTCTCATGCAAACAAGCCCTTAGTGGCTGGAGAAAGCCGCCTGTAAATTGTATAGTCTGCTAAAGATGAAAATAATAAATGTAAATAATTACGTGTAGAATGTTTTATTATATCAAATACATACCTAGGTAAAGAACTATTTTGTTTATAATACAAGAATTTTGTAGAAATTCCATATGAAATAGTTCAATCCTACAAGTGGGGTGCATATATTATATATATACATATATACCGATAAAGTATAATGGCCCAACCTCCTTGTGCGAAGAGAATATACCAATTCTCTAGTTTGTTTATCATAGCATCTGGCATGGGGGCAAACGGTGGAGGCGCGTGCCTGTTTGCATACCTAAGAAAATGCATCACCAGATTAACAAACTGTGCCTTGTTAATAACAATATGTTAGCCATTCGATCAAACCTAACCTCTCATTTTAGTAGAATATCACCTAGTATATATACTTCCATATGTTAAGTGATATGCATTTTTCCATCTAACAGCTTATCAAACAAAGAACACATCCATGCAGGTCTACCGTCTACACATAAGCCTATATTATTCACAAAGCATTACTGAAACTTTTCAGGAAATGTTGCACCCCATGGGCCACTGGAAAGGCAAACAGAGGAAGGGGACCTGCAGTAGCCAAATAGAAGAGTTAAACACATAACCTGAAGTCAGAAGTACTAAAATAATTAAAATGACGACATCATGTGGTAGCTGGCGTCATGGTGAGGGTAAGAAATTTGGGCGGTCACCGAACCTGACAGCAGCTCATAAACAAGTGGTCTTGCAGGCACGGACAACTGCATTTGACTTGGCGAAGCCAGAAAATAGCTGCACCACTAATTTTATTTGGCATTGATACTGGATTATCGCAGCATTGCAAGTACTATTATTGCATTTTTCTAGGGAAAAAACTCGAAGATGTGTCTTTTTTAATAGTCCTGTCTCCATGTCACAGAGCGCTCTGATATATTCCTGAATCCTGACTCTCTGGGGCCTGGACCAATTGGACCTTGATGCGTCCAAGAGAACCTCAAATTGCCACAAGAGAAAAGGTCAACGTGATTGGCCTTCACAGGAATGCAGACAATAACCTAGCAAGCATCCGAGGTGGACACGACGACATGACATGAGCTCAACTACCTGATTACTGATGCTGGTACCTGGTAATGCATATGAGGATCATGCACATTATTCATGGTTGTCATGTGGAACAGTTTGCATTGTCTAGGGGATCATCATGAGGATTAAAAATTGAATTATTGTGGAGGAAGGGTGTACCACCTAAAGTAAGAAGATTTTTTCTGTTGACACCACAAGATACCTACCTTCATGATAAACTTGATGGATATGAATTTCTTTTGCCCAGTTGGCCTCGAATTAAGGCAGTCCACTAGGTGCACGAAGATTTAATCCGGATTTGCAAGTCACCTTGTGATCATGCTTTGCATAAACGTAAACTCTGAAGACTGCTTCATCGTACATTAACCACCAAACATTTTTTTTTTCCAAGACTTTGCTAAAAGAACCAACAAAGAGATTATAACACGTTAGTACCATACAATTGCCGTCTTTCTTGGCGATATTTCTGGAGATAGAAGTTATCTACTCGGCTGAACAAAAGAAAACTGTCTCTCGCCGTCGTCTCCATCAGTGAGCCAGAAATATGATGCTCCCTGTGATCCTATCGCCGTCGCCTGTTGTTACATCCAGACGGCACCAAGCACTCCAAGCCACGTTGAAAGTGCACCGCGTCGCTGCTATTTTCAGGAAACAGAGAAAGCGATGGCAGAGCCAAAACAGGCCGGAGAAAAACCTGCTTT
Organism: Digitaria exilis; assembly: GCA_015342445.1. Classification (NCBI taxonomy): domain Eukaryota; kingdom Viridiplantae; phylum Streptophyta; class Magnoliopsida; order Poales; family Poaceae; genus Digitaria; species Digitaria exilis. Next base: position 2,108,558 of record JACEFO010002054.1, read on the forward strand.
CTCATGGTGTTATACGAAAGAAAAGGCAGCACTCCCAAACGGAGTGATATGGCATTTCCTTGGCCGTGAAAATGTTTGGGCCACGATATGTGATCGTAATGTGATGTGAAGGGGCTGAGTTTTTTCAGTCATGTGAAGAGCTGATGCACGGGCTCTACAACCGTACAGATTTTGGAATTGGAACGGCGATGCTTTTGGTTACGTGCTGCCAAGTAGCAACACCTTAAATAACATGGGTCATTTTTGTGTCGTGTGCCTTTCAGCTAGAAGTCTGGAAGACGCACAACGCGACATGTAGGTTGAACCGTTCGCTGAAAAAGGATTTGGGGGAAAGCGCAAGTGGCTAAGGTGTTGTAGGGTTTATATCGGCTTTGGATACATCCGTTTTGCGTATTCTAAGGCACTATAACCTGAAGCCGTTTTCTAAAACGAGGCAAAAATGAACTAGAATTTAGGCGGAACCAATTTTTTTGGCTTCACTGGCTTTGGTTTCACTGGTGAAGCCGTTTTGGGAGCCCTCCCAAGCGGCCCCTAAATGTGTTGTTACTTGTTAGAGCATCACAATTATGTTTCTCTATCTATTGACATACTCTTCCGAGCAAAGTCTATAGAAACTTTTAGAACCCATATCTTGCATAGAGGGCCAAAAGTTTTGGGTAAGATAGTTTGGTCATCTCGATGTGAAGTGCTGATTAGGAAGAGAAGCAATCTGGAATCACTTATGTTTCCACTCAACTAATGGGTTCAAAAAGTAAACCCCCTTGCTCCACATCTTTGTTGCTAATTTTTAATGGAATATTCTCTTATCAGCTTTTAATAGAAGGGTTTCACATTCTAGTTTAATAAAAACCTCATTCACCAGCAGAATGTCCGAAATAGAAATTCTGAATTTCCATTCAAAATTTTGGTTAAAACATTTCATCAAATTGGAAAAATGTTAATATTCACATGTTAATCTACTTCGACCATACGCCTAGATCCAAGTTTTGCCTTATATATTTTTTATTTTGTTCAAGATCCAAAAAACAATTTAGAGAAATTTCATTGAACTCTCACCTGGGATTAGATTCCCAGTCTCACAACAACCTAAGTCTCAGCTAAATTTCTGCTTAAGCACAAGGTCCATCTCCTCGAAATGTGACATAGATTTTGCTCATAAATAAGGCAACTTTTATAGTCATTGAATGTAAATTTCTTCACCGGCTCAACGCCTTGTGGCTCCATCTCACTTGGTCCTGTCAGAGCTCTTTTATAGCGCACAATATTACTATCCATTAGTATATAGTATTGGCCAATGATAGACTAATAATTTGCACTCAACTTAATTTTTAATATCAATGTAAATGAGGCTTCACTCTCTAATGTAATACAAACAATAATTATTAATAATGAAAACATACAAAAATATTAATTAATAACATATTACATAAATATTATTTAGATTATATATTACACTAATAGCATTAATTTTTTTCCTTGATTACACCTATACCACTATACTACTCTTGATTCCTCTGTAACCTAAGAATCAGATTGTTACGGTAGGATATAATTAGTTATGATTTGATTTTTATAGCTGATTTGTTCTCATCTCTATCTATAGTATTGCTTGAGGTCCAAGCGGCCATTTACTTTTTATGAACAGCCCATGAGGGCTCAATTTTGATTATCCTATATTCGCATTAATCCATCTAAACCCTCGTTCCCATATAGGATAATCAAAATTGAGCCCTCATGGACTGATTTACATATGGACTGATAAAGCAAGATTTCAGTCACATGCTCTATGGAGTAATTTCTCGATCGAGGGCGAACGTTACAACATGTGGCAAGCCAGTTAGAAAATCACGATGAACGAAGGGCCCCAATCAGCCACATTATTTATTTAGAAACTCGTTCTCGGATAATGTACATATCTTGTGACCACAGATTAAGAAGGCCCAATGCAAGTTGGCTCCAGAATTGGAATAGAAATCTCAATTATTGGGGGCCGTATCCCATCAACTCTAGGCATATATGAGACCGAACGATCTCCCAGCCACATTCGCTGATTTGCATCCTCATCTCCTCATCGGAAGCTCGCTCTGCATCGCATCTTGGGGACAAGTTGACGAGCTGCGCACGTGTGCGTCCGGGTAAGGTTAGCTTGCATGCTCCCCAGCGACGAACAAGAACAAGCCTCGTTCCATTAATTCTTTTCGTCTTTCGAGTGTACATTAATCTCACCCAAAAGCATATCATCGCTGCAGACATGCTGTGTGCATTTGTGCTGGGCGATGGATGGATCGAGCTGGTAGTGGCAGCTACACATGTGCGCCAAAATATTGAAACGCGAATATATATATAACACGCAGCAGTTCGTCCATGTGCGTAACATGGCGTATTTAAGCGTGTCGATCTCGTGTTGCGGTGAGCCTAATGATCACAAGTGCAAAACATGGCCTACGTGCGCATTGCACGCACCTTGTTCACAACACAAACAACACGTACACAGGCACCCACCTAATACGTACGTGCAGACAAACATGACGGGTGCAGCGTCGATGCACGCCGATACAAATTGAAGGCAGTTGCGTATGCCAGTACTTATATAATTGCACCAAGACACGTCCACCGCACTCCTTTTGAACAAAACGCGCACGCGTACGTTGATTGAAAAAAAAAACAGAAGAAAAAAACTTAGCAGCCGTCCATGCTCCCGAGTCCCGACAGTCCAAGCCAGTCGCCTGTATAGATGGCCAAAAGGCCCAAGGCCCATGGGCCGCCCGACGGCACGAGATTTTGGCCCGGTCCAAGCCCAACACGGCACGAGATTTTTGGGCCTGGGCCAGCACGGCCCGTATGTAGTGCCGGGCCTGGGCTGCCTCCTCGGCCCAGCGTGTTGGCCCAGCACGGCACGGCCGAGGCCGGCCCGAGGTGGCCCGACGTGCTGGCCCAGACCCGACAGCCCGCTTGGCCCGCTTAGTATATAACCGGGCGGCGGCCGCGGCCTCCCCAACCGGGTTGGGCCAACCCTAGCTCTCATTTCTCTCCCCCCTCGCGCCGCACCTCCTCATCTCCGCCTCTCCACCTCCTCTCGCGGTCTCGCCTCGACGACTCGACGTGCGGATTCTCGACGTCGGCCTCCTCCTCCCCACCCTTGAGTCCTTGAGGGCCAGATCTACGCCGCCAGGATCCTCCTCCCCCTCTCTGGTAACCGGATTTACGCCGCCGGCAACTCCGGCCGAAACCCTAGCTACCTTGGCTTGGGGGCTTGGGGCTTTGGCCGGGCCGGTGCGGTGCCTCGACGACTTCGACCCGCGGTCGCCGGATCTACGCCTTCTTCCCCTTCCTCCTCCTCTCTGGTCGCTGGATCTACGCCTTCTTCCCCTTCCTCCTTCTCTCTGGTCGCCGGATCTACGCCTTCTTCCCCTTCCTCCTTCTCTCTGGTCGCCGGATCTACGCCTTCTTCCCCTTCTTCACCTTCTTTGGCATCGACAGCCATCTCGGGGCTCCGGCGTTGCAGGTACGTCTCTCGTAACTACTGTTTTTCTTCTTCCTCACTTCATCTTCCTCGTCCTCTTATTTATTTGTTCTTGTTTATTTTTTCCGCAGGTCGTTGGCTGGTGCATAGCACCGTGCGAATGCGGCGCACGCCGTGAGGAACCGGAGGCCGTGATGGATATGACCATCAACGAAGAGTGTCGGTTGATGGGTGTTCCGGGAGACGACGAGGATGACTTGGGTGTCGCTGAGCTGTTGGGCAGCAGCAGTGCTCCCATCGAGGTTGGTGATGGTGCTGGTGCCGCTGCAGGCGAAGCCCCAGCCCCACTCCCAAGCGAATCTCCAGCTGACCAATCCCAGACCGTGAGCACGGCCGGTACGGAGGCGGGGTCGGGGAAGAGGAGATCTAAAGCTTGGTTAGACTTTGATGAGATCTTCGAGTATCCGAATGGCAAGAAGGTACGTGTTGCAGCTCGGTGCAAGCATTGCGGTCAGGTATACTCTGGTCAATCTACTGGTGGTACTGGTCATTTGCTTAGACACATTCCCAAATGCCCTACTCTTTTGGCTCGTAAAGCTAAATCCAAGTCTCAGTCCCACCTTAAGTTCAATCCTGATGGTAGTGTGCATCTTTGGGAGTACAATGCCGAGGTTGCTCGTACTCAGTTGTGTAGGTTGATTGCTAGACTTGATCTTCCTTTGTCTATTGGTGAGAGTGAGGCCTTTGAGGAGTACATTAAGGTTGCACATAACCCCAGATTCAGCATTGTCTCTAGGCAAACCACTACCAGAGACTTTGTGAAGTATTTTAATGGTCGTCGTGATAAACTTGTCGAGTGTTTCAAGTCTGTTTCATGTGTTGCTTTAACATCTGATATATGGTCTGGAAATGCTAAGGAAGATTATCTTAGTGTGGTTGCTCATTATGTGAATGTTGATTGGCAATTAGAGAAGAGAATCATTGGCATGCGTTTGATTGATGTTTCTCATAATGCTTCTAATATTGCTGAGCGTGTTGCTGATGTTATTGTTGATTATGGTTTAACTGATAAAATTTTTGCTATTACATTAGACAATGCATCTGCCAATGTTAAAGCAATGGAAACATTGACTCCTTTGATGTCTGGTTATGTTGGTAGTTTGATGATGCATCAGCGTTGTGCTTGTCATATCATTAATCTTATTGTGCAAGTTGGCCTTGCTGTGTTCAAACCTGCTCTGTCTGCCTTTAGAACTGCAATTTCATTTCTCAATGCATCTAACAAACGCATTGCTGCATACAAGTCATTTTGCATTTCTACAAACACCCGCCCTCGCAAGTTTGGGCTGGACATGGATGTTAGATGGAATTCAACCTATCTAATGCTGAAGCATCTCATGCCTCATAAAGCAACATTCTCTGTTTTTATTACAACTAACCATCCTTTAGTTCATGGACGACCACTCCTTGATGATCACCACTGGTATGTTGCTGAAAAGATCTTAAGTTTTCTTGAACAATTCTATATTTCTACTGTTGTTCTTTCTGGTGTTTATTATCCAACATCTCCATTGGCTTTACATCATGTTCTTGAAATAGCTAGTAATTTAAACACTTTTGAGCATGATCCTGATTTTGAGGCTGATTTTAGACGCATTGTTGCTCCTATGAAACAAAAGTTCCTAGACTATTGGTGTGACATACCTATGCTTTATTGCTTTGCTTTCATATTGGATCCTAGGGCTAAGATGCAGGGTTTTAGAAACTGTCTCCGTCTTTTAGCTCCGCTCAATGGTAAGGATTACTCTACTTACTTGTCTGATGTGAGAGATGAGTTAGCTACCTTGTTTTCAAAGTATGAAATAAAGTATGGCTGTTCTGTGAGGACTCAAAGGCCTTCCCAGCCAGGCCCTACTGCAGGTAAGAAGACAGCTTGGGGTAAGATCTTTGCTTCTCCATCTGCTCCTTCTGGTATTGATATGTCACCAATGACTAGTGCTTCCAACCTTAGAAGAAGAACATCCCATACCGCTTTACTGTCCCAAATGAGTTCTGGTAATACCTCTACCCCTCTTCCTGCTGCTACTTCTGAACTTACTGCCTACCTGGATAGTGACACTGTCACCCAGTTTGATGATGACTTCGATGTCTTAACCTGGTGGCAAGAGCATAAGATATCATATCCTGTTCTGTCTATATTAGCTAAAGATGTTATGACTGTGCCTGTCTCTACAATTTCTTCTGAGTCTGCATTTAGTACCACAGGCAGGATAATTGAGGAGCGGCGACGGCGTCTAACCCCTGAGATGGTGGAGATGCTAGCCTTGACCAAGGACTGGGAGCAAAAGCTGATGCAAGACTGCAGCATGACATCGAGGATCCTGACCTCGAAGAGGCTTTTGAGAACCTGTATCTTGATTGATTTGTGATGTAATGGTCTTAAGACTGTATTGTATGAACAAATGAACAATGAACTTCTAGAGCTGGCTGTACTCTTTTCCTTTGTAGGGTTTTCTCACGAGGTGTGAGTTTTTACCTACAAAGGTTTTTAATGAGGCAGCACATCAAACAGCTCCATAAATTTTGAACTCTTTTGAATTATGGTGTGTTCCACTCTTTACATTCTGTTCTGGTGTTGCAATTAAACTGCCTGTGTTGCAATTTTCGTGCCCTGGGCTGGCACGGCACGCCAAGGCACGCCGGGCCATCGTGCCGCCCAGGCACGGCCGGGAGCCTGGCGTGCCGTGCGTGGGCTGGACCCACGGCACGTAGTGCCGCCCAGCACGGCACGAAAGTGTCGTCGGGCCGCGTCGGGCTGGGCCGCATCGGGCTGGGCCGCGTCGGGCTCGGGCCGTGTTGGGCTGGGCGGCCCATTTGGCCATCTATAGTCGCCTGCTCATCTTGGACCCAAGTTCACACGTGATTGCATTCAGGTGTCGACGTGTCGTGTCCGATGCTCCAATCTGTCAAGACGCTCACTCCAGCCGCGGTTTCCCTCAACAGTGTCTCGCTCTGATCCGCCGCCCCACCTGATCGAGCTCGATCGGACTCCCTCCGAACGAAAAGCTAAAAGAGCGGTTGACCGCCGCCGCAGCTGAGCAGGTGCCATTGTTGCCAGGTTAGGGTTCGGGACTGCCGAAGGAGCCTCATCGATCCCTGGTGGCTGGCATTGCGGGGACGACGGGCATCGAGTGGAGGCGGCCAAAATGCCGCTGAAGTGGGGATCACTGCGAGAGAACTGAACTTTAGTACCGGGCCAAAGTCCCGGTTGCGAGAGAACTGAACTTTAGTACCGGGCCAAAGTCCCGGTTAGTACTGGTTATGCATCCGGTACTCCGTTTCTGGTACTAATAGACAGTCATTTAGTACCGGCCGATAACACTAGCTGGTATTAAATAGCTGGCACGACATGCGAGATGGGGCAGACCATTTTACCAACCGGTACAAAATGTCTTTGTCTCTGTTTTCTTGTTTCTTTCCTGATTGCTTTCTTGGGGTTTAATTGAGAAGGGAAGAAAACAACAAATTAAAAGCATATCTAAATTAGTACATTTCCCTGCTCATTTATTTTCTTTATTTGATTATTTACATGCGCATGTATATACAAAGAATAAGAACATAAAAAAGAACGAAATGATCAAAGAACATACCCACAAATTCCAAAATTCTGAAAAAAACCAGATCCAATAGGCTACCAATGGGGACTCATCTCCAGTGCTACGAATCCCATCCACTTCTATCTTCCACCCATCCACTGCTCTCCCTTCGCATGCGCATCCGGCAAGCTCTTCTGCCTGGAGATGCATGCCGCCAACAAAAGATCTTCCACCCATCCACTGATCTCCCTTTGCATGCGCATCCGGCAAGCCCCTCCGCCTGGAGATGCATGCCGCCAACAAAAGATAAAAAATCAGAAATCAAAAGGAAAAGCTAAGGAAACAAACATGGAGATGGACGCCGTCGAGCTCAAGGACGCACCCGCGCATCCAGCAGGCCCCTCCTCCTGCATCCATGCTAACCAGCCGCTCGCCCGCAAGAGCAGGCTCCGTGCGTCCGCAGGCTCCGCAGAGCCGGCTGCTCTAGCCTCTCGCATGCGCACTGCAGGCTCGCATGACGTTGCGCGTCTGTCGGCTAGAGGGAGGAAGGAAAAGAAAGGATAAGGGGTGGAGAGAAGAGATAAGCACAACCAGTGAGAGTGAGAGGAAGAAAAATAAATAGAAGCATCTGTTTAGGACCGGTGGAAAATTTCAACCGGTACTAAATTTTCGGCCGGTACTAAAGTTGTCTATTTAATACCGGCTGGATCCACCAGCCGGTACTAAATGGCCTCAAGGGATCTAGTCGTTGCCCTCAGGTGTCATTAGCCGCCATTTAGTACCGGCTGGTGACACCAGCCGGTACTAAATGGGCCCGGTGACGTCGACGTATGGCTATTTTGCACGGTGGTATCGGCTTAAAGTGCAACCGGTATTAAGGTGCCAGGGACGAATACTCGATTTTCTAGTAGTGGATGGTGGACCCTTTGTGGGCTGGGCAGCGGCGGGACTGACGACACGAGAAGGTTAACTTGCGAGTGGCGACCGAGAGGCCACTGGAGCTGGGGATGATGGGGAGGTGGCTTGTACAGGTGGCGCCGCCGAGGCCGCCGGAGTTGACGGTAGTGCGTGGCAGTAGGGCCATATCGCGGGAGGAGGAACTGAAAAGATTCACAATCGCAAGGCCCCATCAGGTAATGTGCTGTCGGAAATCGACCACCCCCCAGCAGGTAAGGAAGGCCTGACACAACACACAATCAACAGGCGGAGCCCCCAGGACGCCACAACCACTTTTCGCTATGAGTTTGGCCGTCCGTGACTAGGGATGGCAATGGGTCGGGTTCGGGTCGGGTGGAGTGTCTATGCACCCAAACCCGAAACCCGAACTTAAAACCCGAACCCGACTCGAAAACCAATTCGGGTGAAAATTTATCCCCAAACCTAAAACCGTGGATACCCAAAACCTGATTTGATACCCAAAACCCGCTTTGTATGGTAACATATTATGAGCAATGAAGACTTTTTATAAACATATGCATGATATATATGCACATTCACATGTATAAATAAGAGACAATAAATAGTACTACCTCCGTTCTTAAATATATGACACCATTGACTTTTTTCTTCAACTTTGACCAATGATATTTTATTAGTTACTTTGTTAAATAGCATAAAATGGGTACCACTACATCTATTATTGATAATACTTTGGATTTAACTAGTAGACTTATCTAATTGCATAAATATTTGTAGAAAAGACGAATAGTCAAACGAAGAAAAAAAGTCAATGGTGTCATATATTCAAGAACAGAGGTAGTAAATAATTTTATGAGTCAACTAAGAGTTTAAGAATAGTATATAAGTAAAGAAGTCATTATTAGTATAGTATAAAACATGAGTTTTAATTCAAAATGATTTATTTTGGATATCCATTGGGTATCCACAGGTGGAAAACCAAACCCGAACCCGATAGGTTTTGAAGCTCCGAGCCCCAAAAACATAGGTGAAAAAGCAAAACCAAACCCGAACCCGCAAGACCCAAAATCCGTGGATATCCGACCCGAACCCGATCCGTTGCCATGCCTATCCGTGACTCACCAATGAGTTCGGCTGCGCACCGAGGCCGACCTGCCGCCACCTTACGCGCGCATACACGGCCGGCGATTCCTAGTTTTTGATAACCTCAGCTCAGCTGCCCCGTAAAAGCAGAGCCGACGAGGTGACAACGTGGTGGCAAAAAGGCAGACGTAGCCACCGATCCAATGAACAAGTTTACTACTGCCACATGCGTTGGCGGCTGAGATTTGGGTTCTGATCATGACCGCCTTTAATTTTTCACCGTCGTCTCCACTTGTTAAACCAATCCGTTTCTGGGGAGTATGTATTTTTAACCCTACACTTTTTAAGTGGCTTTTAGCTAGCTAGGTCGGCCAGTGTGCCTTTCTTGACTCTTTTAGTGCGTTCAGTCGGCGAATACAAGAGCTGGTTAGAGCATGGCTAGTGGTTTAGCCAGCAGCCGGCGTATGCTTTGGACATGTCATCTGCATCATTCAAATTTTATATACTGCAGCTAGCGGTGATGTAGGCTTTAATAAGTAAGCAGTTAAGTTTTGATCGGGAGAAGTAAAATAGATTGGGGGGTAAGGGAGACGAGCCCAGCAGGGATTGGGGGAAAGACAAAGTTGCCTCGGACACGCTGCTTCACGCTAGCGAGCGGTGAGACACCGCTCAGTCCTCTCTCTCCGTTTCTCACTCTTCCAGCTGGATTTTGTCCGATGTGGAGGTCTGAATCGTCAGCTGACTGTGCTTATAATACTTTCTCTTAGAGTCGCCAATGGTAAACCAAAAGCGCTGTGCTGGTGGACGACCTCCTGATCTTGTCATTGGATCAGATAATTTTTTTAAAGTCAACTTGTTAGCGATTTTTTTTTATAAAAAATGTAATGGGCACCATATGCGACTATGCGAGTGGTGAAAACCTTGTTCCCTTTGCTGGACGAACGGGGGTCACGATACTGTTGCATCCTCCTTGGGGATATCATTTGGATATTACATTCTCGACTTCTCGTACAACATTTCTTTTGGGAACAAGATTGACTCAGCGCGGCCTCTTCTCAACAAAGTTTCGATCGTGTTTCTAGGTCGACCATGCATGACATCAAAGTTTCTAAACAGACGAGAAATGCGAGTTCTTGATGCCGCATAAATATAATACAAGACTAAAGCGTGGACGTAGAAGAAGATTAGAGCTTAATATTCTAGCTTTCTTACTTTTTTTAGCTTTCTTGTATTTTGTGCTAAAAATGCGAGTGGTGATCATGGGCTCGCTCGCATGTCAGCCTGCTAACACCATCTCTCTCATGCGCACGCGCGCCCATACACGCACAACATTAACAAAAGAGTAGCCGGCGTATAAAGGCACACAAAAATGCCTTTTGATGGATTTAGAGGGCGGTTATTTGGAGGTTAGAGGGACAATTAATCTTGGATTTAGTGGGGTAAATTTTTTTTTTAAATTTCCCAACTTTTGGCTTGCACAACATTGAAAGAGCAGAGAATTCTGAAAAAAAAACCTTGACCTTAGCAAGGAGCTGGTGTGCACGACATGAGCTGAACCACCTGCTGGCAATGTACATGAGGACGAGAGAAAAAAACTACACCAGTGGTGGCTACGCTGACAAGATGATTTGTTTTTTTTAAAAAAAAACAGTCTTGCAAATCAGCTTCCGCGAGGAATTAAACCTGAGTCTACTGGTTGCGAGAGGATCTTTGGTACATGAGGATGAGAGGATCATGCCCCCAGCTGTCACATGCCTTGGCACAATTTGTTTAGCGATTCGATGGAATTATGAACTAAACTATTAGATAGGAAGTGTGTATACCCCCTAAAGTAAGAAGATTTCCTGTTGACTGAATCCTTTCTTACAATTCTCAAAAGGGATCCTTTCCTCCCGTCTCAATCTCACAACAAGATACAACTATATATCTAAATATTCTAAAATAACTTATAATTTAGAATCGAGGAAATAGCACGATGGCCGGTTTGTGATCCTTTCTGGAGAGGGCTAGGAGTCTTGGACAAGTCATCTAACTATCCCTCACCCGGCTGGCTGAACAAAAGAAAACGGCCGCGCCGTCGTCTCCATCAGTGAGCCAAAAACAAGATGCTCCTGTCGCTGTCAGCTTGTTGTTGCATGCAAACGGTGCCAAGAACAACCAGCCACGTTGAAAGTGCTCCGATACGCTGCCACTTTCAGGAACCAGCTGGGGAAGCCATGGCAGTACAAAAACAAGCCGGGGAAAACTCTGCTTCTTCACAGGTGTTTCTCAAAATACCTTATCCGTTTGCTTTGGCTGTGAAAGAACTTCTGAGAAAGACTGGAGCACGGATGAATCAGTTTCGTGATGGGTTCTGTAATGCCCATGACAATTGACAACCGTACAGGTTCTTGGAATCGGAATGGCGATGCTTTAGGATTGCAGATTGCTGAACCTATGTTGTTATCATATCGGTGCGTAAACTCCTTTCAGCTCAAACTCTATACATCAGGACGCAAAAGACAAACCGTTTGATGAAAAATGTACGGTTCGATGTAACTATTTAGGTGCTTTGGGAGGGCATCAGGTATCAGGATTTCCAAATTCCGACCCATATGTCTTTAACATGATGGAAGGAAGCGAACACAAGACTCTGGGCTCGTAGACCCTTCGCGAAGGATTTCGCTCTCAGTAGTTACTGTACGAGCTAACATGCAGGCATGACCTCTTGAGAATGAGCGGTTCTGAGAGATGTGCAAGTGGCTAAGGTTTTATAGGGCATCGGAACCGGACTTTCTCAAAACTACCATGACCGAATCAAAGAGAACATAGGCTCAGCTGGGTTGTGATAGATTCTTGGCACAAAATCCCCTTTGAAGCTGAATAAAAAAAACCCTTGAAGCTTCACAGCCAACTCCAAGTGACGCGTGATTGAAGAGAAAGAATCCAGAATTCCAATTCTGTTTCAACACAATCCTTGAAATATTCAGAGCAAGCTCCCTCACCCAAAAAACAATAGCTACAAAATCAGTAGCAGATTAGATGCTATGCCATTTCCTTGTCAGCTCCTACATTAACAAGGGCCACAACGCTACACTGTGCCTAGTTACGAAATTGGAGCCACTAGGGACACAAATTACTTCAATCAGTGCACTTGAAATTCATCGGATAATCGCGAATATACGCGATATATCTCTGATGACCACAAGTTGGCTACGGAATTGGAATTGACACCTCAATTATTGGGGTGCCGTATCTCAACCCTTGGCATCGGGTCGATCGCGCGGCCGGCCACGTCTGCGTATCATTCAGGAGCTCGCATCGCATATGTCCCGAGTCCTGACAGTCTGACACGATCGCATAACCTTAGCATCTTTGGACAGGAAAGTAGCTAGGAAACTAGCGGCACACGTGCGTGCTCCCAGCCGCATGAGCTTCGATGAACATGAGGGCTTGTTCGCTTCTATCGAATTCAATCCGGGTCGTGAGTGTAGATATAATAAGAAATTTACGATAGGTACATCTAGAGACCAGGATTTATTCCGGGTCAGAAACTGAAACTAATTTAGGGTTTGTTCGGTTCCATCGGGATTCAATCCGGACCGAAAATGACAATATAACAAGAAATTTATGATAGATACAATAAGAGACATGGATCATTCCGGGCTAAGAGCTAATTTATACATGATAGTGACACCAAAAAGATAAGGAATCAATCCATTAGTCAAGAGGTGGGAAATCATCTAGAGACCTGCCTATTGTTTAGGTGGGACCCACGTGTTGTTTAGGTGGAACCCACGTGGGACCCACTTAATATTTATATGGGACCATACTATAGGGGTATATGCGTCATTTCACTCCTTCCGTGGTCTATGTGAAGAAACCTATAATTGCGTTTTTGCGGACGGAGAGAGTAGGCAGCCAAGCGAGCGACAAGGCAAGATACAACAAACTGAGACGCTGACGGCCCACCTGATATGGTGAACTGAACCATCGCATCACAACCCATACCCATCTGCATATCTTCGAAGAAATAAGGACGATCTGTGCGTATGCTACGTACAGGCTACAGTTAAGAGTGTTGGATTAGTTTACGATGACAAGTAGTCCATCCATGATCCATCCACCTGATGACCTGATACTGTGACCTGTTTACTCTTTTCTGTGACTCAAGTAGGAGTAGATTGAAGCAGGTTCCGACGACATGATTGCCCAATGACCGAAACCAAAAACACGCCAAAAAAAGGACACACGAGATCGAGACAAATAAACAAAGATGCCGCTCACTTTACTACCACTTTGCTTCTGGTCACACTCACACTCCTGCAACTTATCCGTCGCGGCCGGCCGGCCCTCGTGAGAGCGAGAGAGTTCGGCCACGGTCGCTGCCTCGATCGCGGGTGACTCATCGCGCACCCAGAGAGACACCTTGCGTGCCTTTTTCTGGAGGAGGATAACCTCGGTTGGTCCTAATGAAAGCAGCTGCTCCGGCTGACGGATGATATATAATATGCTTTGCTTATTATCTCGGAGGACAAGCTGGCCGGCCGAGATCTCGCCGGAGGATTCAGCCAGCCGGCGATCGCCGGAGAAATCCTTTTCGCCTTTTTCACCTGCAGTGATGAGTGCGTGATAAATTAGCTCGGTTTTTAGGTATGCTAGCTTGGGGGTGCTTTTTCTGATTTGGATGGAAGCCAGCCAGCCCAGGAGCAGAGCAGGCATGCATGGCACAATCACCAGCTAGCTTTGTGTGTCTTTTCTGGAAGTGTGTTTGCTTATCATCGGGTGACTAGGAGATGACCGGAGACTGCACTACTCGATCCACTGACAAAGTTAAATAAGCGCTCAAGGCTTCGCACTAGCGACGGTCGAAGCGCGCATATATTTTCTTTTTGTGGCTTCGCACTAGCGATATCTGTGTCGTGTATACCGTAGTACAGTATCTGTGACCTGTATAGTTCATCGGGCTATGTAGGGCCTGATCAGCATAAGAGATTGTAGTACAGTAGCGCTATGGAAGCTAGATGAGAGCATGAGACACATGAAACATGCATGCATGTCGTGCTTCCTGAACTTTCCTTGCAACTTTTGCAAGATATCCTAAGCTAAATTTTCCAACAAGCAATCGTCGTTCCCAAAGCCTTTTTGTTTTGGACTGTCGGCCGGACATGCGGTCCTTGTGTGTTGTGGCTTGGCCAGAGGAGGATGACCGGTGTGAAGCGATTCCACGAGGTCGGATTTTAGCAACAGAAACATCCGGTCTTGGCGGCGGGTGCGCCTGTCCCGTTTTGGGCCGGAATTGGGCATGTTTTGTACTTAGGATGGATTGTGCATCATCATCCATCATGCACATACGCCAACCTTCTTTTATGGGCTATACTGCATGGAGGCCCACAAATCTATTTTAATTTTTCTTGGTGGTTCAAAAAAGGGTGTGCATTATGGAAACCACAGAGTTCAACGCTCCAAGGAGCTTCTATCTACATAATAATGTTCCATCAAGTTTAAAATACCATGTTTATTTGTTTCACTCCAACGTCCCATATGGTTTTTGAGCTCCGTAGCAACTAGCTATATAAAGGCTGGCTTTAACTTTAAATAGACGGCCAATTTAACTGATGAACACGCAAAGTGTGTTCATGAATTCCTGATGGAAAAAAGTGTGTTCATGAATTAGGGAGCGCGATGAACCAGCAATAATCGTGTGTCCCTTCATGCGTTTCTGCATTTGGGTATGCCTTGTACAACTGGCAACTTTAAGATGTAAAATGTAGTACACACATTTAGTACTTTAAGATGTAAAATGTAGTACGCACATTTAGGGCCAGATGAGCTTAAGAGATTGCAGTACAGTAGCACTATGCGAAGCTATAAGGCAGCTGATGAGAGCCTGAACCACCTGAAACATCCATGCAGATGCATGGATGTTGTGCTTTCTAAATTTTCCTTGCAACTTTGCGGGCTATCCTAAGCTAGATTTTTTAAAACTTATCTTAAGCTAGATTTTCCAAAAATCAATCATCGTCCCCCAAGCCTTTTTGTTTTGTACTGTCAACTCGGACATGCGGTCCTCGTGGTGCTCTGGCTGGCCGGAGGAGGATAACCGGTGCGAAGCGATTCCACGAGGTCGAATTCTGGCAACAGAAGCATCAGGACTGGCGTTGTTGGTGGCGGTTGTGCCTGTCCCGTTTTGGGTCGGAATCAGGATGGATTCTGCATCGTCATCATTCATGCGCACCAACCTTCTTTCATGCATGGGCTACTCCATGGAGGCCCACAAATCTATTTTAATTTTTCTTGCTTTCGAAAAAGGTTGTGGTAACACTCCAAAAACTTGGCACCGTTATTATAGAAGAGTCTAAAAACTGTACAATATAAAAGAAATAATAGAACTGCAAGCGCCCAAACTCTATACTATACTGACAATTACCCGAAGTATATACGGTAGGGACAAAAACTTGGCACTGTTGTACATGCACCAAAGAAGTTGGACATCCATCCCGGTATGTTTCAGCATTCTGGTATCGTTATGCATTACCTTGGTTCCATGGACTGGTATGCTTATCTAATAAATATATGAAGCAAATCTATAACTCCGCCGTGCACAGGAAAGAACACTTTAAGTTTGGGCTATATATGTTTTGGGGACCGAGTAATCACTAATTAAGTGAGCATAAATGTAACATATTTTTCTCAGGGACAGAAATGTAAGGCTTGTGTCCCCCAATGAGCAAAGCGAAGATGCTTCTGTTGTGCTAATAAATAACATGCCACAAGAACATACATATACCTTTCCTGTTTGACAATTCGTATAGACACTATATTTTGCAACCTTTCTCTCTAGTGAGAAATTCCTATGGATTCTCATATGTACTTTCTTCGTGAAGGAGATTCCGTGCTAAGCTTCTGCGTTCAGTAAGTAGATCATTGTTGCTTGTGGTCTCTTTGCTTTTTGCCCACAATACACAATAGAGACCACCAATTATGATCACTGCACCTATAACTCTGTAAATTTTATGAAAAAGCAATAAATTTATGAGAAGAGTCAGTGTGACTGAACACCAATGTGATATTGCTGACATTTGGGTTTCATTGTAATATTTTATTTTGGTATGTATTTCTTACCCTCCAATGTAGAGTCTATCACCAAGGAAAATGGCCTCCATGATGGCAACCATGACAGTTTGCAATGGTTGAAAGGCAGCAACGAAGAGCGGGCCTCCCTTACTTATGCACCAAATCTTAATATTCCAGGCAACACCAAGAACCACAATACCCTGCGTTCATGGTACATTCAAGAAATTATTGTCAAATGTTTGTTAAAAAAAAGAATTATTGTCACATAAAACCTTGTTTATCCTCTATCTGATCTTGCTTCTAAGTTTATTTTTATGAAATTCCATGTTTGCTCAATGGGATTTCACCAACATAATAAAGAAGTATATTACAAATAATTTTATATTCTTAACAAATAACATAGTTAAATTTGAGCGACACATTTACAGGGGCAAAGTTTTGATAAAACCTTCTCCTGTTCAAATTTCCTTTTGAACTCAATGCACAAAAGTTTATTGACCAAAGACTCAAGTTAGTACCATGACTTTGATTCAAATAATGATACCAAGGCAAACACTTGAATTAGATGTTATAGAAATAGGCAAAATAGTCAACTTATTTGAAAAATATTAATGAAGCCATAGAAAGATAATTACAGCGTACAGGATGGTGAAAAGCTGGCCTCCAGATTGCACCTTCCAGCTTTCTATGTTGCTCTCAAAAAATGGTGCCACAGCTATGAGCTGGATCAGCCCCAATGCTAAAGTGATAGTAAAAGATGACAACTTAGCTGGGTATTTCTTCAGAACTGGGACCTGTTAAAATTTGTAAGTTACAATTTACAGGAGTTCTTAATAAAAATTATATAAGGAAATCTTTTCTTTTGAAAACTTGAATAAATTCAAATTAGATTTTGGAAGAAGAACCGGGCCCTGTTAAAAGTTGTTAAGTTACAACTTACAGGAGTTCTTAATACAAATTATATAAGGGAATCTTTTCTGTTGAAAACATGAATAAATTCAAACCAGATTTTGGGAGAGGAAATAAAATACAAAAAAAAGTAAAAAAAAAATCAAGCAACGATTTCAGATATGAAAATTTCAGGAATAGTGCTGCCCGCATCAATTCAAAACTGACACCAACATGAATGTAAATTACTGTGAACAAACTGTTGTCTCTTCGGTTCTTCTCTATATATGCTTTAGGACAAAATGGCTATAGTACAATCTTAGCAATTCTCTGTATTTAGTTGTATTAAGTTTTCAGTTATTCCACTCTCATCCGTGAGATATATGTGTCATTTGGTAGAAATATCAACCGCATAAGATACAAGTGAAAGGCCTTGTTCGGTAAGGAGGGGGTTGGGAAGAGGATTAACCGAGCAAGACCTCAACAATTTAATTAGAAGGCAGAATAATATTAATAAACCTGCAAAACCATCCATCCAGACAAACAAAGGCAGTTCACAAACATGATGAGACATCCAGCAATCCAGGTGGATCCTGGACTCAAGACAACGCCAATGTCTTTCTGTTTGTGGGTGCCTTCTGAATCTTTAGTTAATAGCATCCCTTTGTATAGGGTGATGATGGTCGCCCCTGCTATGGTAGCCAACGTGCCTGCTATTTTTGCCAGACCATGTCTGCTGTTAATATTGACCTGCTCAATCCTGGTTGAAAAGATAAGAAATGAGCATGACAAATATAATCAGTCTCGTATTTATTAGTCGCATACAAAGGTGTGTGTAGAGAATGTTGAAACAATATAGTTGACCTGGTACTTTCTTTAATTTCGAATCTCAGATCCAGCTAGCTCAGACAAGTATATTTGGCTCTAGGTACTCATAAAAGAAATCATAGATACACTTCCTCTGGCTTTAAGGTAATGATTTGCATAGCTTGTGAATGCAAATTACGTAATAAAGACATCAGATTTGCCAACAATTACCTCAAAGCAGCAGCCATCACAAACGTGACTGCAGGGACTGAATTTTGGATAGCAGAGACATAAGTTGGTGCCAAGTAGTACAGACCAAGAATATAAAGCCCCTGTGTGAATGTAACCCTGCACGTACTAGAATTAGAAACTGTGCTTAACTTGCACACAGGTATCTTGAAATGGTCAGCATAAATGCTATAAACCCTACCCAATTGCAGCCAATACGAAGAACTCGGCCATCAAACGTAAAGTGAGGGGTGGCCTGTCTTTCCTGTAAAGAGTTATGTATACATATATATAATGACATAAGTTACTTTTTGAATGAACTACTTGATAAGACTTTGTATCGTGTGGACTTAACCATGAAAAAATACAGTTTATATTTGATTTCCCTTCTAACCACATCCACACATATTAACAAGACAGCCAAAACTTTAATTTGGAACTGCATCTCACAGAGCTGAAGCTGTTGATTATATATGTACCCATGCATCTGTCTGGCACATGAATCGGAAGGAACTTCTATGGCAACTTGTACACAAATTAACAAAGGCATATCACATACACTCACTTCTCGAGGAAGTAGGCAATAGGAGCAACCACAGCCAGGGCAGAGCCATTCCTGTAGACGAGGAAGACCATCTTGCTGACGCCCATGTCGAGCGCCGACCCCGACGCTACGTGGAAGCCGGCTAAGAGCATCTCCAGCAGCAGCACCGCCGCTACCAGCTCCACCTTCTTCCTGGCGCCCTCCTCTGCTGCCATGGATCTTTCTTAGACTAACCTCAGTAGTTCGTTTCCTCCCATGGTGTTATCAGCTATAGCAGGGCCGCAGGACAGAGACTGTGCAACGAACAGTCAGTTTCAATAATTAATCTTGGCGTGGACTGGGAAGCCGTGAGGAGATTTGATGCGTGTCTGCCCGCCTCAATAATATCTCTGATTTTGCCATTCGAATATCGTGTTTACAGGAAAATCCAAATCCAAATCCAAAATCAGAAAAAATACGGTTTTTTTTTTCAGTTTCCCTCACGGATTACAGCGGAGGAGGCATTCTCCCTGAGTCAGCTGTATACATGCAGCTGACTGCCTTGATTTATGACCCAAGGGTCGCACTCAAAACCCAGAAGTCCAGAACTGCAGCTACGCTTGCTAAATAGGCCGCAGTCAAAACCCAGCATGAATGAACGGATGGGCTTGCTAAATGGGCCGCAGTCAGAACCCAGCATGAATGAACGGATGGACAAGACAGACAAGCTGCAGCTAGATTTATTTAGTGCCGTTCCTATAAAAAAAACAAAACAAACGTGAATTGAGAGCTGCAGCTAGGTTTATTTAGTGCCGTTCCTATAAAAAAACAAAACAAACGTGAATTGAGCCTAGCTCAGTCTGCAAGGGTCTTTGTGGTGGAACCTGTCCATCCGGGTTCGAGTCCTCGACTCGGCACGGGTGTCACATTTTTCTGGATTTATTCCAGGATTTAACCGGCATTGTTCTTTCAGTGGTAGGCGACGTCCCCGTCGATTGCGAGGCGCCTTCGTCAGTCTCAAAATCAGCTGGTTCAGTCTCTTGGATGTGCTCATTGAGGGTGGGGTTGCGT
This sequence comes from Digitaria exilis, assembly GCA_015342445.1. Taxonomy (NCBI): domain Eukaryota; kingdom Viridiplantae; phylum Streptophyta; class Magnoliopsida; order Poales; family Poaceae; genus Digitaria; species Digitaria exilis. Next base: position 2,128,191 of record JACEFO010002054.1, read on the forward strand.
ACATGTATTTATAGAGATGAGTGTGTGTGCCTTTATGTAAGCGTCTTCGATGGTACTGTCATTCTGAAAAAACAAAGCAAACAAACAAACAAAGAAAACCGAAAAAAAAAATAGCTTTAGTGCCGCCGCTTATGCAGGGCGTCGCTCTGCCATACTGAACCAGCCTACTTAGTATTCTTTTCTATCAACTCGTTGGGTACTTCGGTGCCATACTGAACCAGCCTACTAGTATTCTTTTCTATCAACTCGTTGGGTACTTGGGTGAGATGACGTTTGACATTTTTTTCTAATTCTTTTATTTTCCACTTTCTTTTTTCTTTACAATGCTCTTTGGTATTTCATAAAGACCTAAATTGTTTTATTGGTATACATGCATCGATGCTACAAATCGAAATGTATCGTTTTTGACATCCCGTAATTCCGATTTCACTTTTCTAATTGGCTTTCCCATTCCCGCTCCCGCATAAAAAATACAAAAACAAAACTTGTTAGCGGTTTTTCTTTCAACCGTTTCCCACGGCTTTCATCCCTCTTACAATTGGGTCAGCAATGTTGACCCAGAAACTAACCCGCTTTTTTTAAGAATCAAGAAACCAACCCACGTGACCCTAATTTATGTTTTGGGTTCATATGACCCAATACTATTTTCAGACCAGTCGACCCATAATATGTACCAGAGCATTTTGGCAGAGAAACTTGTTTAACAGGATGTTAGCCCATAAAAGAACTTTTTGTGAAGAAAAAGATATTAACCAATGCCTTGTCTTTCCCTTACAGAGATAGAAAGAAATGACTCATATATATGAGGATTCTAGAATCACAGATAAACAACAATCACTCCCGAACAATGGCGCCACAAAGCTTGTTGAGTAATTTAACGTCGTCGTCACATGGTGGCGCCTTCTAGGGACGGCAATAGCCCAGAGGGTATAGAACGATCACGCGTCCGTTGACTTGCGATCTAACATAAATGGTGCGGCTAACCAGCATCAACATGCCTTCAAGTCTTTCTCGCTCCCATGCACAAGCAGATCTTAGCATCGCCACCCCCCTTGGATTGCAGATTCCGACTTTGATGACCATGTATTAGCTTATTGTATGCCAAATGTAAATAAACTATGGCCTTGAACTCCTCAGGCCCCTTTGGCCCCAAGCCCTTATCAATCTTTCAATGCACACAATTCCTCGGCATGAACATTCATTTGGCCTTCGCCGCATGTCATTGACCGCCATGTTGCATTCATCATCTCCACATCCGAGCCAAGAGACATACTTGATCGATAATCGGAGCATCAAATTCTAAGTGAGGGGAGGCTAAGCAATGTGTGTTTATTTTGAGCTCCTAAGGGTTGACTCGCCAACAAACTGCTGACAATGAATGCTGTCGCGATGAACTAAAGAAAAAGGAATATTGCTTTCTTGCATAATGCGCCATAACTGAAGTAACATTATCTTATCTGCATTGAGATATGTGTCTAATACTAAATGGGACACGCGCAGGGCACTCCCCATTTTTTTTTTGGACTTTGTCAATTTAACAAATCAGGGATTATCTTGCAAGTCTTCCCATTACATACTGGTCCATTCATTGTTACATAATACAATACTCTGTTCGTCTCAAAATACAATTCGTTTTGATTTCATTAGATATATAGTTTAATTATACCATACATGACATACATCTAAAACTTATGCATTTTTTTTAAAAAAGGAAAAGTCTGATTTACACCCTTCAACTATAACAAAAGTCTGATTTTGAACCTTGAACTACAAAACCATATACAAATAACCCTCCAACTATTAAAACCATGCAAATTTGTCCCTTTGAGTGGTTTGAAAGGTGGGTTTCATTTATGCAAAAATAAATAATTATGTTTAAACTAAAAAAATCATAACTATTTCATTTTAAATAAAAAAATCAGAAACGATGCCAAAAGATTTCTAAAAATGCAACCTACATATTGATATGCCATGTAAAGTTATTTAGATATTATTTATTTATGTTTGTATTATTTTAAATAATACTAGGAATAGAAATAAGTAAAATACAAATAACTTCAATTATTGTACCAACATATAGTTTATATTTTTTGAAAACAGGTGGCACAAGTTTTATATCTTTTTGACTTAAAATAAACTATTTATGAATTTTTTAAGCTAAATTATTTTTAATAATTTTAAAAACAGAAAACCGTATTTGAAACCACTCAAAGGGCTAAATTTGTACGGTTTTAATAGTTGGATGGCCTTTTATGTCCGGTATTGCAGTTGCGGGTTGAAAATCGGACTTTTGTTATAGTTAGAGAGTGAAAACCAGACTTTTCCTAAAAAATATCAAAACGGATTGTATTTTGGGACGGACGCCTAGCTGATTGTTATATGTAGGAGTCCTATATAAATAACCTAGCTAGCAGCAGCAAACGAACGCAAACACACCCACACACCACACACAATCATCTCTCCCCTATTGTGCATTAGCATCCGCGCGCAGGAATGGCATGCTCCCCGGAGGCAGCCAAGTTCACGGTGCGCCGGCAGCCGGCAGTGCTGGTGGCGCCGGCGGGCCCTACGCCTCGTGAGCTGAAGCGTCTCTCGGACCTCGACGACCAAGACACCCTGTGGCTCCAAATCTCCTCCATCCAGTTCTACCGGAGCAAGCGTGGCAACAAGGACGACCCCGTGGAGGTCATACGGGACGCGCTCTCCAAGGCTCTTGTGCACTACTACCCGTTTGCTGGACGGCTCCGGGAGCATGATGATGGGCGAAAGCTCACCGTCGACTGCACCGCAGAGGGAGTGTTGTTCGTCGAGGCCGATGCCGATGTTCCCCTCGAGCACTTTGGCGATGCCCTACTGCCACCCTTTCCCTGCCTTGAGGAGCTAATTTTTGACGTGCCCGGATCTTCCGACATCCTCAACACTCCTCTGTTGCTCTTCCAGGTACGCACAACCTTTTTTTTTTGCGGAATACGCATGACCTTTCCTCTTTCCTCGTTCTGTCGATAAGGATTTCTGTTACATATTCACATTCAATTTCAGCACATCTTTTATTTGGAAGGTAGACATTTTTTTTCATCTTTGTAAAATTTGGAATTCAAGCGTGTGGGGAGATAGGAGAACGACAAACATTAGATATAGAAAAACCGATTTTCAACCTACAACTACGAAACCGGACACCAAGAGCCACCCGACAATCAAAACTGGACAAAATTCGCCATTTGGACGTTTTTTCAAAAATCATGGAAAGTAATATAATATGACAGTATATACATGTATTTTAAATTAGAAAAGTATGAATATAGCTAGTGACAACTTTTTCTAAACAAGTGACCTATATGGTGGTGCACCATTTAAAGTTATTTGCATATTATTTATTTTATTCTAAGTATTTTTTAAAAAATAAAATAATAGTGATATAAATAGCTAAGACCCAAAAAAAATTAAATAGTGTGCCAACAGGTGGGTCACATTATTTTTAAAAAATTAATGGCACATATTTCATAATTTGTTAATTCAAATAAATTTATTATGAATTTTTAAGTTTTAAATAATATATTTGTATTTAAATTAAATAAAAAAACTACCTTCAAAACCTCCCAAAGGGCCACATCTATGAGTCGGATGGTCTTTAGTGTTTGGTTTTGTAGTTGTAGAATAGAAATCTGACTTTTATAGCAGTTGGAGGGTGAGAACAAATTTTCAAAACCACCCAAATTAAGTGCCAAATATATATATGCGCTAGGTGTTTATTATTAGTTATTATCACTCTTGCAGGTGACGCGACTTACATGTGGAGGATTCATCCTGTGTGTCCGATTGAACCACACCATGGCTGACGCACAGGGCATGGCACAGTTTCTGGGCGCCGTGGCAGAGCTAGCGCGAGGCGCGCTTGCTCCGTCCGTGCCACCGGTGTGGGAGCGTCACCTGCTGGAGGCTCGCAACAACCCGCCTCCACATGCACCAGCTCTACTGCACGACAAGTTGGACGAGCCAGTCCCCGGCAATGACAGTAGTAGTAGTATCATGGTTTCGCTCCATGACAGGGAGCAGCTCCGGCACCGCTCGTTCTTCTTCGGCCCCAAAGAGATCGCCGCGATCCGAGCCGAGCTCTCGCCGGAGCTCCAGAAACGTGCCACGAAATTCGACACCATCGCCGGGTGGCTATGGAAGTTTCGCACGGTGGCGTTAGCCCCTGACGACTCCAACGAGGTGATGCCTCTGGCCATCATCGTCAACGCCCGCGGCCGCCGGAGGACGGCGACGGCCACCGCCGCCTCGTCGTCGGCCGGTAGTATCGTCATCCCTGCCGGCTACTATGGCAACGCGTTCGTGGCCCCGGTTGCCACGTCGACTGCCGGGGAGATTTGCGAGAATCCCTTGAGCTACACCGTTGAGCTGGTGAACAAGGCCAAGGACGAGGTGGACATGGAGTACGTGCGGTCGATGGCCGACCTTATCGTGCTCCGTGGGAGGAAAACTCCGTTACCCACTGCCCCTGGCACGTACTATCTCTCGGACGTGACCAGGGCCAGGTTCGAGGACCATGACTTCGGGTGGGGTAGGCCGGTGTATGGGGGCCCGGCAGAAGGTGTTGGATCCCAGTCCTTTCCATGGGTGTTGAGCTTCGTGTTACCCTTCAAGAACGCCAATGGGGAGGACGGTGTCGTCGTGCCGGTTTGCCTGCCTGGACCTGCTATGGACAGGTTGGTGGAGGAGATGGGGAAGCTGCGGCTGCAACCGCCGGTTGATGAGACCACGCTGAGGTAGCCTCGCGCGTCGTCGATCACGAGGTCGCCGTGTGCTGCCACATGTGCGGTGGTGAGCCTAGGCAGACGTGTCAATCCAGTGGATATTGTCGTGTCGATCGTGAACTAAATAATGCAGGGTCGTCCCTCTAATAAATCCACCTATTTCAGGACACATATGGGTTGTACAAAGGATTCTCAAAAGGTAAACTTCCTCTTAGTAATAATTTTATGTCATTAGTAGAGGTGTAAATGGTTTATTATATGCTATCCCCTGGTCCATCCTATCAAAAATAAATATGACGGTCAATATCTGAATCTGGACAATCAATTCATTACACAACTAAATTAACATATTTTATACTACCCGTATTCGAGTATGAATCTAGAAAAAATATCTGTATATATCAGTTTGTACATTAGAACTACTACCATATAGCCGGCCATAGAATAACAATTCTATAGCCACTTGGATTTACTATAATTACTATGGTAATTTACGAGATAATAGTAAATATTACTATGTGATTTACTACAATGTGATGCCTATGTGTTATAGTAACCCAGTTACCATGTGATGTTGTAGTAAATCACTACATTAAACTATAGTAAAACCACGGAGTATACTCTCCTTTTGTACATTATCCATTTTCATCGCTAGTCGTCACCCTTGAAAAGTGCTATTCTCACTTAGGGCGTCCACAATGGGACGGTAAAGCAGTCTATAGTGATTAAAATATTCCATCCAACCTAGCTGAGACATTGTGGAAGTAGTCCTTATAGTAGTCCATAGCAAAAGGTACCCATAAGCTTATGGGCTGCCCATAGAGAATAAAATATCAATTTATCTCTTACATCTCTCTCCTCTCTCTCTATCTCTCTCTTCTCTCCTCCCACCACTACTGTCTACTTTTTAGACTGCACATTGTGAACTCTACCATAACTATAGACCACTTACATATGGTCCCACCACTAAGGACTACTTGGTCCAAATACATTGCGGTCGCCCTTAGGACAACATCCTAAACAAATTTCATGATGACATCTCCTCCTTTTCAAGTGGATGTGGAAACTAACATTTATCTTGTCTAATTTCTATTTCTAAAACACATGGCCTGATCCCCTCTCCTCACTGCAACGCACAAAGGAACAAATTGGAACATGCTCATCTGTTCCATGACTCTAGGCATAGGTACAAAAACAATTTTCAGATCGGGAAACACATACTTAAATCTGGCAAGATCTTATCAGCCTTGAGCCAATGATGGGCGATAAAGTGATTGACTTCTCTGGTGGGATCATCTCCTTTGCACTCCTCATGATTACCAGGCGTTGGCGACCTTCCCTATCAAGTGGAGGAAGATTGCTGGAGACCGGTGGTGAGGATAGAGCATCATTTTTTATAGCAACATTTTATAAACGACGATTTTTATTGGTCTAATCATCAATTCACCAACAACTACTTTGATAATATGTTGCTCCATTAGAGATGCAGAATTCCCTGGGTCGACCCAATGACCGAGTACCCAAAATAAAAATTATAGTGCAAAAACCCGTTGGGCCGCACCAAACAAATTTAGATGTCAGTTAGTGCCAAACCCTCCGGGTCATTCGGGTAACCCAATCCTGACGCCTCCTGCTGGGTGCGGCGGCGCAACCTTGTTCACCACCGGGTGCCGGCCTTGTTTGCGACTTCTAATCGCACCCGTCCTGCGCCGCCGACCAGATCGAGTTCGCGCCGTCCGTCCGCTCATCCCCAGGCTTCCCCTCAACCTCGCCAGGTCGCCCCTCCTCAGGATGCCGTCCGCCGGCCGCGCTTGTACCCGAAGCATCGTTGGTTAGGCCGCCGCGGGACTGCCGGATCCTAACACTTTGGTTTGCTCGTTCCCTTCAGCATCTCCCCGTGCTCTCCCATCACGATTTGTTTTTGCGGGTACTCTCTCATATCGATTTTGGTTAGCGCCGCAGCAGGAACTCTGCATTTTCAGCAGAGTTTCAGTGTTTCTGCATTTGGTTAGCCCCGTGAACTGAGATGTTCTGATCCATTGCAAGTTTGAAGCAGGAATTCTGCATTTTCTGTCTCTAGTTTCAGATGCAGCAAGTTCGGTGCTGTTTCAGTGCAACAGCTCACGATTTTATGTGTTCGACAGAAACAGCAAGCTTGTTTACTCATAAAAAGTTTGGCAAAGCGCATATGTTATTCTCATGTAATCCTCCAGTGTCCAGTGCCAGATCCTACAAAACTTGATATGACGTTCTCTGTTCATGTCCTGAAGTAGCAGACGAAGTGCACTGGCATCAAGCAAACAAACGATTGCAGCGGCGCGCATGCACTGGCAGCCGTAACAGCACGCAACGTTTTGGGTACTTAATGGGTCAATTGGTTTCTTTATCATATTGGGTCAGTGCAACCCAAAACTAAAAAAAAACTGTTAATGGGTAGTTTGGGTTAGGCACTGGTTAACCCAATGACAACCCACTTGCATCCCTATGCTCCATGATACTTTTTGCATACAGATAAATCTATTTAATTTGGTTTGCTCGAATGTCCCATTGGAACAAAGTAGCGGCTCATTTACAAAGGAAATAGGAATATAAGAACTTATGGTCTAGATCATTGATATTGAAGAGTGTGTATTGCCATTAGCTTGTATCTTTTTCGTCTCATGAATTTGTTGTCAGACATTAACCATATATAGGTAGTTTATTTTTCATGGATTGTCACAAGTTAGTAATGAGACCCATTATGCAAAAATGTATTTCGTCTAGGTACAAGCATGACTGCAAGAGTATCTCATGCATTTTTGGTGGATTGTTGGTTGCAGCGTGGCCCTCGGCCCTCCATGCCATCTGAAAGTGCATGACTAGTTTTGTTCCATGGGCTTATGCGCCGCGACCGAATATGGCCGAGGCAACGGGGAGCGGTGTAACGTGCTAATGTAGTTGCTTTGAAGTTGTGAAGAAATGGCCACTTACTAGTGCATTCGGAAACTAGCAACTCATCCACTTTTTGACTATGTCTCTTGCATGCATGAGTCAGAACACAAACCTCGAGTGGGATGTACTGACATGCGCCCGCTGGCTAAGCATTGAGCTTCAAGGCTTCACATTTTTTTGGGGGGTTGGGGGGATTGAGATTCACATGCCCTATTTTGCGACTGGTTTGGTTGGGCCGGAATCAGGATTCAGGAACAATAATCTGCGCGAAGCGATTGGTAGAGATCAAAGAACCCACATGGCTCGAGTCCACGACAACCCTTAAGGTCACTGACAACGATGTTTTCACACCGCAAAACAAACAGAATCCACATCGGTGTGAACCCACACGGCTCCAGTACAACAAATCAAAATAAGCAATCTATAATGAATAAGCAATCTCTCTAGAAACTGGGCACCATTCCTCCCCCCAATGAAAAACAAGGAGACATCTCTAGTAGGCAAGGTACTCGCCATGGAACACCCGCCAACTCCACCAGTATGTCCTTGTTTGGCCGGCAACCTTCACGTATAGAATAATGTCATATCATAGTGGAAATGGCAGATTTATTTGTTTCCCTCTAACGTCTCATAACAACAGTGTGCACTAATGGTTAATTTTGAGCTCTGTAGCAACTAGCTGCTATCTTAGGAGAATAAATGGCTTAGCTTATAGAGAGCAGTAGGCAACCAGACTGCTCTGAACGTTTACAAGTTAGATTGGGAAATGGCTCTTGAATATATACCGTGTAGTAGATCATCCTTTTTGCCTTGCATCAATAACCATGCATGTGGTCCTGGATGTTTTGTGGCGAAAAATCTTTCAGCAAGTGAAATGAACCAGGAATTGTGTGTCCTTTCATGCGTTTTCCGTTTGGAGCTTTGTGGCAACTTCCTGATGTAAAATATTTTTCCTGGAAGGGTGGCAACATATTTGCTCAAATTACTATAAAAAAAAGAAAAAAAAAAACAGAACTAGCATACAAACCCGCTTGACCTAGGCCAATTGTCCCGAGCCTTGTCAGCATAACAAACCAGATCTACTTCACTTGATAGCTAAAAATCACTAAACCACACAAAAAGCACAAACTCAAACTTTCAGTCTGCCACTTGAGCACAATCACTGCACAACAAGCAGGGGCAGGAATTTTAGCTTTCTTTTTAAACAAACTTATATATAGATGATGTGTCTACTAGGGATAGCACCTCTGGTGGCAGTTGGTAAAAGCGGAGAATTATATCTCACCGATGTCAAGAAATACAAATATTTTTGTACTTCAACTGCAGGGTGCTAAAATTCATCATTGTAAAAATCGTACCTTCTGATATACAAAAAGTAAATTGAAGGAAAATATATTATAAGTTGATAAATGTGTCATATGTTCTTATCGGAGAAAGAGGACTTGATTGTGATCCATTCACTCAACACATGTAAACTTATAGGATTACAAATAATTTATCTACATATCATTTACGTGAGTGAAAACATATTACAAGAGGCACCAGAAAGAAATTAAGAATAAAGTCTCAGTTCCTCAAATTGGCCCTGTCCATAGCTATAGTGAGGGTTTCCTGGTGATCTGGAACTTGGAAGGGTCCTATCTAATCAAGCCCAGCCGGCCAATAGCCTTGCACCTTGGTGCATCACTCTTCGGGTTAGGAGTCTAAAAAATTTTATATAGCACGGCAGCATTAAGGGTCGCCATGGCCCCTGCTGGCCACCCCCTAGCTCTGCCCCTGACAACAAGGACTCCTAACTCCTAAGAGCTTGAACCCAAGCTGTGCCAAGCCAAAAACGATATTTTTGCCACGCTCCTTTTTTCTCTCCTGCCTAGACTGGACTGATGTTATGTGTGATAAACATATATCTTTCTCCAATGCCTTCTGCAATGAGATTTCTCCCTTTTGTTTTGTGTAAAGACTAGGTGCTGTGTTGAATTGCGCCTTATCTCTGTTGCCTGCCAAGACCACAATGGAAACGCTGAACAGATCTCTATCCATTGATCCACATGGAAGGCACCTTTGCCTTTGGTCGACAAGTAACCGGCCACTCGATGAGACAGTGCAAATGTTTTTTCGGCTCCATGGCTTTAGAGAAGAAATGGATTAGATAATAGCAGATATGTACATTTACAATATGAAATGGCTTGCATTTATATACCAACAAGTTCATAACCATTTTGTTGTGTAGTCAACTAGATTTATTTTTTATGCCTGTGTAGTTTAAAGACCTTTTGCCGAGCAACTTGTTGCAAGGAAGAAGTAGCACTTTGTGTGTCCTTTCGTGCATTTGCAATTTGTATTGGATACATATAAATGAGGAAAATGACTTTCTAAGCCATTATTTTTTATAGGGAGGTTACATAGTTGCTGAAATTAAAGAATAAATGCCTGCAGGGATGCTCTATGACAACAGTTAAGCAAGACAAAAACAGCTAGCTAATTTCCTTCTCCCTTTCTTTTTCAAAGCGTGTGTTTTCTTAATTTTGTTTGAATGTTCTTTGCAAACACCTTGTCAATTTCACTCAACAATGCATATTTGATGCTTCCATGTAAATTAATCCATTATTTCCTACAATTATAGATCAAATTTAATTTATATAAATTAAAATTCTATAATTAAAGTTAAAAATCTAAATTATTAAACAGATTTAAAAAATTACCAAAATTTTATTTGAGACAATCTATATTGTCTATTGCCTGTATAAAATATTTTGAAGTCAAACGCAAACTTGGCCATCACTTTGACCCCAAATATTACTGGATCCTTCTCAAGTGTATGCTTCTTCTTCGGAGATGCTTAGTTTTATAATCATCATACATGACAAATTGTGCGAAACCTTCTCAACATTTTTTTATCACAGTCTCTATGCTTGATATCATGAGATCTTGATTCTTGACAAATCTCATGATTTTCAGACTTTGTTTGCTTTTTATGGGATTTTAAAATAATTCGGCCACAAGTTCATGTTCATGTTTTGTGAACAAGATGTTGGAAAATTTCCTTTCAGTTTCCGGATATGGCCTCACATTAGTGTACATAACGTGATAATTTTCCATTGATTCTATTATAAACTATGAATCATTTTTTGTTCAAATTTGGATTATACTGAAAATTCCTTTTAATGAAAAAATAAAGAAAATACAACAAATAGATTGAGAAATGTATCAAGTTTTAACATGGAGTACTACACTACTACGTACAATATATGAATAGCAGAAAAGGTTTGAAGGGCAGTAGTGGGAAAAAATATCATTTGTCGAGTGTCGGTATAAAACATTCAGCAAACAACTAGTTTGTCAAGTGCCAGCATCTGGGCACTCAGCAAAGATCTCATGGCCGGCGACCTATTGGTAACGTCTGAAGCACATGACTGTCACGTGTCACTATTTGCCAAGTATTTTATTTTTGCTGAGTGTTGCCTCTATGTTTGTTGAGTGTTTTTTCTTCAGCACAAGGAAAAGCTCCTGTTTGCTGAGTGCTTCAATTTTACCGAGTGTTTATTTCGGGGCGCTCGACACAGAAGCTGATTGTTGAGTGCTCGATGAAATGCACTCAGCAAACATCCAAACACTCGACATATAGCCGGTTTATGTTACTGTTTGGTGAAATCTGGTACCCTCTAATGCCCGTGTATGTGCAGGGCTTATGGTGCAACTACAGAACAGAAGGCCGTCCATTCCCATCTCTCTACATATAGAAGCAGTCTAGCTAGTATCACTCGTAATATCAAATTTAAAGTACAAATTATTCAGAGTGATAATATTGCATAAATTAATAGTATACACGGGACATCATTCATCGATAAATGATATATAATATATAGCACTGACAGCCAGAAAACTAATAAGCTAGTTCATACCCTATCTAAGACCTCTATTGCAGGAAAATTTCTTTTTAACCTTAGTAAATCTGTAAATGATAATTTATACGTCTTCGTAGAGATGGAATAAGTTCATCATAACCTCGTTATTGTAATATACTACCTCGGTCCTAAATTGTAAGTCGTTTGACTTTTTTTACCTCAACTTTGACCACTCATCTTAATAAAAAATTTATGCAAGTGTAGTCAAATTTAAGTCATTCTTGAAATTCTTTTATTACTAAAGCTAGCCATAACAAAAAAATATAATTTTTTGCTAAAAATTTTGAATAAGACAAGTGGTCAAAGTTGGGGTCAAAAAAGTCAAACAACTTATAATTTGGAACGGGGGGAGTAATGGAAAACATGTTGATGAAAATGGTTATGTCGGCTCAAGGTACAATAAGAGAGGTGTGTATGGACGACATATAATTCTAGAAGAAGCATATTGGGGTACTGGATAAAATATTCACTATTGGCCAAAAACTCCCTTGAATTCCCTTGATATGGTGATGTATGGTATACTAATTTGTTCCTATAATTTTGTTGATGCTACCACAGGAGCTTTATAGACAAAGGGAGGTGGCCGGTGTGAAAAACATGTGTATGCCCCTTGAGGTACATATCAATTGGTACACTGATAATAAGGAGCATGGGCGTGTGGGTGGTGCATGATCCTGTCTGATACTATTCATGGTTCTAAGAGGTCCACGAGTTTGTAACATAGTGACACATGTTTTATGCTCTTTCGTGGTGGTTAGAATTTAGAGAGAGATCAGGGGCAGATCCAGGCACCTAAAAATAAGTGAAGGTAGGAGTCGGTGTGGAGTCCAACCGATCGAAAATGTTGGAGCACAGAAGTGTCCCAGGGTCCTGGCGCGTTGGGGGTAACAGAAATTCGAGCTAAGGCTAACCCCTATACACGATAGACGATACTACAAACGAGAAGTTCATGTGCTCCCGTGCTACCAAGTACCAACCCGTAGATGCACCTCTAAATTTATTTAAAAACATTAATTCAGTCAATTATATGAATGGATATATATTTTGTTATCTTCTATCATCATCATGAAAAAAAATTAAGTATAAACGCCATGAGCGGTTTAGTGTTTCCATGTCTTCTCAGCAAGAAGGTAACGCCCTATAAAAAGCTAGAGGGATCGCCAAGATGCACAGATGCTAACACAGCAGCAACAGAATTCATCGTCACTCTGCCGTCTCTTAGTAGTAATTGGCAATGCTCCTACTCCTCTGCAGCATCGTTCTTCCTCTCCTACTACTGGTAATCATCTCCAACAACCACAATGGACACTCGTCGCTCCCTCGCGCACCATGGCCACGTCTCCCGCTTATAGGAAACCTCTTCTTCCTCCACCACACTCCCACTGTCGCTTCCCTCACCGACGTCCTTCGCCGTCTCCACGCCGTCCATGGCCCAGTCGTGTCTCTCTGGATCGGCAGCAAGCCAGCCATCTTCATCGCCTGCCATGGCATCGCGCACTCGTCAACATGGGCTCCACCTTCGCTCACCGTCCGACATCATGGTACACTGGACTCAACAGCCATGGCGTCAACAGCGCCACCTACGGCAGCCGCTGGGGCCGTCTCCGCCGCAACCTTTGCTCACACCTCGCCGGAGAACACGTCGCCGGCGTGCTCCGGTCGTCGTCCGGCAGGCTCGTCAAGAACCTCGAGTCGGCTGCAGGTAAGAACGGCGGTGACGTCGTCACCCCGTCCGGCACGTTCCGGCATGCCGTGTTCGGCTTCTTCGCCGCACTCTGCTTCGGGGAAGGGGTCGAGGAGGACAAGCTTGGGAGTCTTCGAGGCCTCCATGCCGAGATCATATCGCTCATCGTCGAGCTCGACGCGTTCAACCTCGTGCCCGTGTTCGTTCAGGTCGTGTGCTACTTTCCCAGGTGGAGGAAGCTCATGAGAGCTCAAAGGAGACACCATGTTCTTGTCACTGATATCATCAGTGCTCGCCGGAGAAGGCGAGAGGAAGGTGTCGGGTGCGACGTGGCGGAGCCTCGGTGCTACGTGGACACCCTTCTAGGGCTCGGGCTTGGGGAAGATGAGATGGTGAGCCTGTGCTGGGAGTACATGAATGCCTCGGTGAAGACGACGACCACGGCACTCGAGTGGATCATGGCACGCCTTGTGCTCCACCAGGTAAGCCACAACGTATTCAACCTATCTTGAAACTTGAAAAAGAACAAAAAAAAATTGGACATCTGAACGTAACCTTACAGGCTATAGCTACATGTATCTTCTAACAGGATATGCAGCAAAAGCTTCGTGACGACATCGCCAGGCAAGCCAGTGGTGACCACACGTGCGGCGAGCGGCGGCGGCGGCCATTTGTGGAGGCCGTGGTGCTCGAAGCTCTACGCCTTCACCCTCCGGCACACTACCTCTTGGCACATACCACGGACAAGGACGTCACCCTCGACAAACATGTGATACCCAAGGGCTCCATTGTGAACTTCGACGTCGCTAGCATTGGGCGCGATGCCACTTTGTGGGCTGAACCCAGCGTGTTCAGGCCTGATCGGTTCATGGGAGGCGGAGAAGGCTTCGATGTCCATTGTACCACCGGATGCGGCGGCGGCGGCGGGCCGGAGACGATGAAGATGATACCTTTTGGCGCTGGGCGGAGGGTGTGCCCTGGAGCAGGGGTTGCCATGACAGTGTTGCAGTCGTTTGTTGAGGAATTGGTCAGGCGGTTCAAGTGGATTCCGGTCGATAGCAAGGTGGGAACAGATGTCGACATGACAGAGAAACCAGGGATTATAACCGAGATGAGGGTGCCATTACAGACTCGGTTGGTTGTCAAAAGAGACAACTTGTTGTTCGAATAGACAAGCAGAGTTTTATGTGCACAAGTGGTAGCATACACTACCCGCTAAAAAAAGTTGTACTATACACACAAATGGCCAAATGGGTGTTGTTAGGCATTCATGTTTAGCTCACTATCTTGAAGGTGTAGGACGTGGCTGAATATGAATTATTGTACAATGGAATTCTCCATGTTTTGTTTGTCTGTTTTCATAATTGGAGCTCCATGGAGAGAAGGGAGCGAAAGGAAGAGAAAGTGAGAGGAAAAAAGAATTAAAAAAATGGAGTGTTTACCTGTCACCTGAGTGATTTGGAGGCCCCCCTCACTCGATTTTTTTTGAAGAAAAAAAGGAAGAGGAATCTGAGTCATCAGTTTCTTAGATCCAGTGGTTCAAAATCTAGGTGAGTAGAGTCTCTCAATCACTTAGGTGCGGAATAACTTTTTTCGAAAAAAGAGAAGAGGGGTGAAGAGGTATGGAAATATGATATTCCAGGTGCAATTTATTTCTGTGCGGTTTACCGGTTTCTAAGAGTACAGCAGTAACGCGTGTTGTGGTGACAATAATTCCTTCTTCTTGAGAACATGTGACGGTGATAGTTAACATCTAAAAGACAACTTGTTCGAATAAACAAGCAGAGTTTTATGTGCACAAGTGGTAGCATACTAAATTGTTCCTACTACTAGCTAAAAAAAAGTTGTACTATATATACACACACAAATTGCCAAATGGGTGTTGTTAGGCATTCATGTTTAGCTCACTCACTATCTTGAAGGTTTAGGACGTGGCTGAATATGAAATATGATTGTACAATGGAATTCTCCATGCTTTTTTGTCTGTTTTCATAATTGGAGCTCCATGGAGAGAAGAGAGCGAATCAGCGAAAGAAAGAGAAAGTGGGAGGCAAGAAGAATGGAAAAAAGGGAGTGTTTACCCCTCACCAGTGTGATTTGGAGGCTCCCATCACTCAATTTTTTTTTAACAAAAAAAGAGGAAGAGGAATCTGAGCCATCCGTTTCTTAGATCCAGTGGTCCAAAGTCTGGATGAGTAGAGCCTCCAAATCACTTAGGTGAGGAATAGCTTATCCAAAAAAAAGAGAGAAGAGGGGTGAAGAGGTAGGGAGATAGGATATTCTAGGTTCAAGATATTTGTTTTTGCGGTTTACCGGTTTCTAAGAGTACGGCAGTAACGCGCGTGTTGTGGTGACAATAATTCCTTTTTCTTGAGAACATGTGATGGTGATAGTTAACATGTCGCTAATTACGTGGAAGGCTACGTGAGAAACTGACAGAAGCCTCATGCAGAATATTTGTTCCAATTTGTACGGACGTAGTTAGGGTTAACCAAAATAAACAATGTTAGTCAGCGCCGTAACTTGTAATTTATTCCGGTGGCAACAAGTTCATAGCCGCACTTAATACAGGGAGAAGAGGCCCCTGACTTAATTAGCAGGTCATCCACTTATTGACCATTTCTCACCCACTTCTTGACGATGTCACATGTGGGGTAGGGGGGGGGGGGGCAGCGGTGGAACCCTAAGGGCTACTTTGGATGCACGGGGCTTATCAGCCCGGGGAAGAAATGACGGGCGGGGATTTTTTTGGATTTTCGAATCCCCCTCCCCCGCGTGGAGAGATACCCCCGTTCCCTCCTGATGTTTGGGAATTAGAAGTCCAGGGATGACTACCACGGCCGCACGGCGTTCATTCACCAATACGAAAAGCAAGTACTGATCGATATATTAGAAAACTGATGTTTTAACTAGCTAAATATCCATCAAGAAGCAAGTAGCGCTCTAACTGCTCTCCTTTTAATAAGAACCCATGACTAAAACATAGCTGAATTGGTGAAATAATTACATGAACTTTATCAATAATACATGGTCAATAGCTAAAATATGTACCAATATTCAAATTACAGTCCTATCCATTCCATACAATCAGAAAAATCGAAGCGAAGCAAAAGTTAATGATGCTGCAACTAAAAACACTCTGTTTCTTGATGGATCCTACTCCATAGAGAGTCTGGAATGCTTGGCCAGCTTATTCAACTTGCATCGGACGGATTTCATCATTAGAGATAGCCTCATTGTTCAAATCAAATGGGATAAATATGACGAGGTCCACAAAGTAAAAATTGAAAAATTAAAGCATAACGTTGCTCAAAAATGGAATTTCTGACTCAACAAAGAACGAAAGCGGTAATGGTAGTAGCCGGCCATAAACTTAAGCAGGTAGTGGATGCCAATCTGTATTGTCCATACACAAAACCTGATCAACTATTGACCATTGGTATCCTGCTACTTCCAACAGTTGACACCACAGGAGGACAGGAATTGGTGAAACAAACTCGTTTGTTCTATGATATGACTACTTAGAAGAAATGAAACTTTAGCAAAAATAATTCTGACTTATACTAAATTGGAAATAAGCTTAATGAAAAAAGTTCAGACAAATTAATTGATCCCAATGAGAAAAATACACTGTCAGGATTCATGCTAAGCACTCTTAATCGCACCTCCAAAATAGAAGCAGGAAAAGGATTTCTCCAAGATCAGGAGTTATTCTCATTTCTGACTATGCATGTGAATTCAGACAACCAAGTCAGAACATGGAATGTAGTTTTGAACTAAAAAAATATACGAGCTAGGTTTCCTAAAATCATATTATATTCCTCTGAGTTATAGAAATCATATCATACGCCAAGCAGTAAACTGCTCATAAATTATTTTTAAGACAGGTACACTGCCAATCAGATGCAGATGATTCAGTAAAAAACACGCCAAGCGAATATTTCCGATTAGCAAATTAAAGATATACTAGCTAGTATCCGACAGGACCAGACATAACCAAGGCATGTTGTAATGACATATTAAATGGACAGATCCAATTATCGACACAATCTGACTGTTAACTAGGACATAATTTGAAGTCAATGGCTCATGGCTTATACTGAACGCATAATATCTTTCCTTAAATGACGACTAGTAACACTTCTTCACTTTCCCATTCTTTTCAGTCCATATGTTCAAACAAGCATGATACAATTCGGAACAAGCAATTCGTCCTTGGCAACCAGCACAACGGGATGCTTACCTGTGCCAACAAAGTCCGGTGAAGAGATCAGCAAGGAGTGGATAGATAAACAAGAATGTGATGATGCATACAAAGAACTCAACTCAAAAAGATCGCCCAACTAGCTACATATGTGGCCTATGCAAAGATGGGAAAAGAGCTAATAACACCCCAGACTGAATCTCAAACAAAATTAGTGAGGGATGACGAAACCCTAGGCAGTATGAGAGAGACAGAGAGAGGAGAAAGGGTAGAGAACTCACCTCACGGATGCGGAAGCGTAAGTAGAGGTAGAGATCTTGCAGGTTGAAGTGTCCGTAGTGGCGTTGTACTCACCTGCTAGATGGGGAGGCAGACTGGCGGTGCCTCGATGCGGAGTGGAAGGAGGGTCGCTGGGCAATGATTCGTGGATGCGGGGTCGTCGGCGGCGAGGAGGCAGGGAAGCAGGAGCAGAGGATAGAGGGTAGCGCAGGGAGAGGTCCTAGAGTAGCGCGCGGGTGCCTGGTTGATGGCGCAGGCGGCCAGGTGGTGGCGGGGGTGCGATGCGAGGAGGCCGAGGAGCGCGAGGAAGGCGTCGAGGTGGCGGCGGCGGTAGAGGTCGATACGGTGGCAGCGGTTCCGGCGGCACGGGCTAGGTGTCGACAGAGGTGGGGACTACTGGCGACGACCTCAGCAATGGGGAAATAGAGGGAGTGTGGCGGTAAGGCGAGGGAGGGACACGCCGATTGGGAGGCGCTGACGAGGGTCGGCAGGGCGTTGGGAGGAAGACAACGGTCTCGATTCGTTACTCTGTTGGGAACCAGGAGGAGATAATGTTACATTGAAGGTGATCTGAACCACTGATCTTTTATTAAAGGGTCAAGAAATCGAGTGCAGGGCAAAAGGAAATGTGCGAGTGCGCGGTAGTCCACTAGGCATGCCCTTTTGAAGCTACGGTATATCTAACCTATGCAAGAACTTGTTTCCGGAAAAAAAAAAAACCCGTCATGGTATGTATGCAACGAGTAGTTCCTGGGTGCATATAATATACACGTACACACGCGAGAGAAACGGGAACACCACGAAAAGATATGGGCAATTCAAAATGACAGCTTTTATAGTAACAGGAGTCTTCTAAGTTCAATTAGTATTGATCCCTTTTCTCTAATATTTTCAATTTGTATTGATACCTTTTTCTCCAATATTGTGGTTGATACACTTACCATTCCGAATCCTCCAATGTGATGCCTGATCCTGTAACGTGACGACAGATTGGTGCCTTAGTATATATGTACCTCATTTGTTTAGCTTACTCCAGAGTCTCATTTATCAATCTTACTGTGAAAAATTCTAACACAAGTAAACTCTGAATATGACGCCTAATCCTCCAATGTGACGAGGCAGGGCCTCCAATGTGACGAGGCGGCGTCGACATCCCTGCCGTTGGTGCCTCAGTAACAATTTATAGGATCTACCTCATTTGTTTGGCTCACTCCAGCATCTCATAAAAACAATTTTACCATGAAAAATTCTAACATGACTACTTGACTCTACATTGAAAAAGACATGTTCCAACACTGGACAGCATTAGCACTCGCTCCAATAGTAAAATTGGTTCATAGCCGCACTATTGAACACATTTAAAATATAGTAGAACATTAGTTGTGGCTGGTTCATTTAAATACTACCAGCTATCCTAACAAATCGTCACTGTTTCTCACCATTTTCTCATGCATTACAACCACCGCTTTTTTTTCCTTTTTCTTTTTTTTTTTTGCAAAGGAAAGGCATGACACTCGTGTGACATACTGGCATGTACCTGCTGAAATCGAGCTGCTGCCCTTCACTTCACGAGAATGGGACAGTCAATGAACCGATCAACGTTGATCCCATCTCATCAGCTCCCAGTTTTTTTTTTTGTCCAACACGCATAGTGCCAGTCAGAAAAAAAATGAGATCCTTTTACGGCCACATACAAACAACGGCCTTTTGGGTGGGAAATCAAGAAGAAATCTATGCCTCTCCGAAACGGCCTTTTGGGTGGGAAATCAAGAAGAAACCTATGCCCCTCCGAAACTGACAACGCGGCGGCTGGTTCTCTCGTCAAGTCGAACGGTGCTGCGCGAGCGGGGCCCAATGCAGAAGGGACTGCATGCTCGCTCTGGCAGTTGGACTTCCGCGTCCGTTCGGGCTTTTCCAGCCTTTTCACGCTGCCCGTGCCCCCTGTGCACGTTAATCCCTCATGTAACTTGTTGCAGGGTCGCGTGTTTTCCGAATGGAGGATCAGATGGCACTAGCACATGATTCTGGATGTACCGAGCACATGGAAGTTCTGATCTTTGATTTGTGTTCGTTTGATTTCAGCCATGGACCTGAAGAAATGTAATAAGCTTAAATTTTAAACGCTGTGTGCGAATCCGTAGAGGCTGGAAACTATTTCTATTTTCTAAAAGAAAACGATTTGGGCATGCCATTCCTCCTCCAATGCAAAATAAAGAAAAAAATCATTATCTGATTGGAGTAAAAATCATTATATGATATTATTATCTTCTAATAAAGTAAAAATATACATACCGCATAGCAGATCATCCTATCTTCTAATAAAAATTTGGGAAAATATGTTGCCACCATAGGAAAAATATTTTACATCTAGAAATGGCCACAAGGCCCCCAAATGGAAAATACATGAAGGGACACACAATTATTCGTGGTTGCTTTCGCTTGCTGAAAGATTTTACTTCACAAAACGATATTTTTGCCACGCTCCTTTTTCTTTCGTGCCTAGATTGGAGTGTCCTTATGTGATATATCCATATATCTTTCTCCAATAATGCCTTGTCCATTGAGATTTTTTATTTTCTATTTTGTTTTGTGTAAAGCAAGTTCTTGACCATTTTTTTGTAGTCAACTAATTTATTTTTATGCCTACGTATTTTGAAGACCCTTTGCTGAGATATAGAGGGAGAGCGAGGGGGGGGGGGCATGAGAGGAGGAGGCCGGCGGCAAAGGCGAGCTCCCTGAGAAGGAGGAAGAAGGCCTGAGATAGGGGAAGAGTAGCATCTTTGTATCGCGTCTATGAAAGAAGAGTGGATGACCTGGTGAAATATGAATAGCATACAACTAACAGGCGCAAGATGTTTGTAAATTCCTATCCGTTGTTGGGATTACTGGGCTGATTCCTGCGTTGTCGGCCCACGACCAAGAGGACCACGATTTCAGATGTGACAAGGTCACAACCATGGGCACGGGCACAACAGGTCTTTGCCGCCTCCACTGGGCCGGCGCGGCGTCGCCCAGTTCAGTCTCCCTCGCAGCCGTCTCCTGGACCACTCCCGGACTGCAATTGTTCCCTGCAACTGTACACTTGAGCCGTACCTTATTTGTTTGGTTTACTCCAAAATCTCATAAAATCAAGTTTACTGTGAAAAATTCTAACATGACTACTTAGCACAACTCTGAATGAAAAAAACCGACATGTTCGAAGACTGGAGAGCATTAGCACTCGCTCGAACAGCAGAATTTTATAGCCGTACCATTGAACACATTTAAAATATACTAGTAGGACATTAGTATGTGGGTGGTGCATTTAAATAATGCCAGCTATCCTAACAAATCGTCGTTGTTTCTCAACATTTTCTCATGCATAACAACCACCACATTTTTTTTTTGCAAAGGAAAGGCATAACAGTCGTGTGACAACTGGCATGTGTCTGCTGAAATTGAGCTGCTACCCTTCACGCGAATGGTTCAGTTGCACTTCAGCTCCGCTGCGGCCTTTGCGCCACAATGGGTCAATGGCTGGATCAGGGGGGACATTCAATGAACCGATCAGCGAGCCCATCTCAGCTCCCAGTTTTTTTTTTCCAAACACGCACAGTGCCAGTCCAAAAATGGGATTGGGCCGGGCTTTTGGGTAGGAAATAGGAAACATATATGCCTCTCGGAATCTGATTGGATCTGTCTGCCGTTCGACCAAATCGGACCAAACAATAAAAAAAATGATCGTGGGGCATCCCTACGGCTACGGGTCGTATCCCAGTGCTCTGCGAACCAGAAACAGAACCTGCAAAGCACGCCTCATATCTGCACGCTTGGCCACGGTGAAGATGCCTTCTGGCTTTAAAGTGAAAATATGAGGCTTCTGTTTGAAGTATCCATATTTCTACCTTTTCATATACCTATCTAATTCTCTATATGATGCCTTATAAACGACATAAAGTGATTTTCATCACGACCCATGGGAAATTACCACTACCAGCAATGTTCTTGTCACCAAGATAGACCGTGCCAAACTCACGGCCTCAATCAGGAAGAACGCAGTCCACCTTAAACATAAAATGATTTCATCTGATGTGTTGTCCTTCAGTGTAGCATCCAATGTTCTTGTCATAGACCGTGCCAAACTCACGTTGGAGGCTACACTGAAGGACAACACATCAAATAAGTTTGTGTTTATAATAAACATAAAACAGATGGAGACTTATCTGATGCAAAGCTTTCTCAGGAATTCCCTACTATCCCATGCGCCGACTCGTATGTTCCATGACCCCGGCCCTAGGTTAAAAAAAATAGATTGGTACAAGGGAAACACATACTTAAATGTGGCTGTTGTGTGGGTGTGCACATGATCTTTTTTTTTTTACTGAAGTCAGCAGGGGAATCTCACATGTCTTTTTTTATATATTGGCAAAATATGTACAAATAATATATACAAAGTTATAAGGCTTCAAGCCCAAAGAAAAAGCATATCCTTCACACTTGGTTTTGCTCTCAGACAAACCAATCTGAGTTCATGTCTGAAAAAAGTTTGCTAAGACTGCTGTGAATGATGTTTGTTATCAAAGATAACTCCGTTCTGTTGATCCGAAATATCTTACCAGAATCGGGGCAACGACGAATGACAAAGTGATTGAGTTCTCTAGTGGGATCGTCTCCTCTGCTCTGATTATGATTACTAGGGTATCACCAATTCACCAGAAGGCACGGCCTTGACAAGGGGAGAATGATTGCTGGAGCTTAGCGGGTAGGATAGATCATGGTTAGAAAAGGTAATCATTTTTGGTATAAAAATTTTCTAAACACCGATTTTAATGGGTCTAATCACCTATTCACCAACAACTAACGACATATGCTGCTCCATAATAATTGTTGCATACAGATAAATATTTATTATGAAGTTTATTAATTTGGTTTGCTCCAAAGTCCCATTCGAACATAGAAGCGCCTCATTCACGAGGGAAATAGGAACATCAACAACTTAGTCTAGACCATTGATATTGAGTAGCTCGTATCTTTTTCGTCTCATGTATTCGTTGTCTGATGGCAACTATATATAGGTAGCTTTCTTTTTTCATGGATTGTCACAGGTTAGTAATGAGACTCATTTTGTGAAAAGTATTTCATTTAGGTATAAGCATGACTGCATTAGTATCTCATGCATTTCTGGAGAATTGCTGGTGGCAGCGTGGCCCTCGATGTCATCTGCGCGTGTATGAATAGTTTTGTTAGATGGGCTCTGATGAGCTGATCGAACATGGCCGTGACAACGCGGGAGCCGTGCAACGTGCTACTACTAGCAATTCATCCACTTCTTGATTATGTCTCTTGCACACGCATGAGCACTTATTCACTTGTGTGCAACCATTGAAATTTCGTAAAACAGAAAAATCGCCAGCCAGAACTCGAGCGTGATGCACTAAGATGCGCCTGCTGATTCAGCATTGAGCTTCAGTGCTTCGCGTACTTGTGAAAGGAAAAAAAGCTTCACATGCTCTGCCTTGCGAATGGTTTGGTTGGGCCGGAATCAGAAACAAATCCACACGAAGCTATTGGTAGAGAACTCACACCGTCACACGGCTCCCGTTTTTCTGATCCGCGCAGGAATAGTACACCGATTCGGACTCGGACTCTGCTTGTTTTGTGTCTGTCACTATAAAAAGTAGCGACAATAAAAATATTGGCGCCCTACAGCATCTTCACTGTGCTCTCCAAACGGAACGAAGCCTGCACAGCACGCCTACTGGCCTGAGATATCTTCAGCCGGCCACCAAAAAAAAAAAAAGACTTAGACAAGGTGACCCATTGTCTCCAATCCTGTTTAACGTAGTTGCTGATATGCTGGCTATACTTATCGAGAGGGCAAAGAATAATGGAGATTTTAAGGGAGTCGTACCTCACCTAGTGGATGGAGGACTCTCGATTCTACAATATGCTGATGATACAATTTTCTTTATGGAACATGATCTCGACCAGGCCAAAAATCTTAAACTAGTTTTAAGCACTTTTGAGCAGCTATCGGGACTTAAAATAAATTTTCATAAGAGCGAACTGTATTGCTATGGAGCTGCAAAAGAATCTGCTCAAGAATATGCACGTCTTTTTGGCTGCAATACAGGATCCACTCCTTTCAAATACCTAGGGATTCCCATGAATCATAGAAAATAATCTAATAGTGATTGGATAATAATTGAGGAAAAATTTCAGAAGAAACTCAGTAGTTGGAAAGGAAAATTGCTTTCTGTTGGTGGGAGACTTGTGCTGATTAATTCAGTCCTAACCAGCCTAGCAATGTATTTACTTTCCTTCTTGGAGGTTCCGAAAGGAGTGCTTAAAAAATTGGATTATTATCGCTCAAGATTTTATTGGCAATGTGATGAACATAAGAAAAAATACAGTTTTGTGCACGCCCAAAGAATGTGGTGGTCTGGGTATAAAAAACTTGGAGATTCAAAACAAGTGTCTCTTGAGAAAGTGGCTTTTTAAGCTAATTAATGAGGAAGGCATTTGGCAAGACCTCCTAAGGAGGAAATATTTGTCAACTAAAACTCTTACTCAAGTCAATAAACAACCAGGGGACTCCCAATTTTGGTCTGGCCTCCTGGAGGTGAAAGACCAATTTTTGCAGTATGGACACTTCAAAGTTCACAGTGGCACGGAAATTAGATTTTGGGAAGATACTTGGATTTGCGATAGGCCTCTTAGATTAGCCTATCCCAATCTCTATCATATAGTGAGAAAGAAGGGCGCAACTGTAGCCGAGGTGCTAAGCACCACGCCGTTAAATGTGTCATTCCGAAGGGCGCTGATTGGGCACAACTTAGAGACATGGTACAGACTAGTAGCTAAAGTTTTAACAGCTACTCTTACTAGTACTAGAGATGTGTTCATTTGGGATTTAAATAGGAGTGGTGTTTTCTCAACACGTTCTATGTATATGGCTTGGATTAAAAATGGTGTTGTACCTCGTAAGTGTCCTATCTGGAAGATCAAGGTACCACTAAAAATTAAAATTTTCTTGTGGTATATTAAAAATGGAGTTACTCTCACTAAGGATAATCTGGCAAAGCGACATTAGAAAGGAAATTTAACTTGTTGCTCTTGTAGTTCCCTGGAGACTATAGAACACCTTTTCATTGACTGGCACTTTGCTCATTTTATTTGGAATATGATTCATATTACCTTTGGAATTCAACCACCCTCTAGCATATCTCACATGTTTGGCTCTTGGCTTGATGGCATTCAGCCGGCGCTTAGAAATCAGATATGTGTAGGTTTAACAGCTATATGTTGGGCTATCTGGTTGAATAGAAATGATATGGTCTTCCATCGTTCCAAGTCTAACACTGCCATGCAGGTAATTTTCAGGGCTACATACTGGACACGCACTTGGTCATTGCTGTTTAAAGACAAGGATGCAAGAGCAAACTTGAAGAATGCTTGCCGCCTCTTGGAGACGGTCGTCATGGAAGTGTTTGCCAACTTTGGATGGAAGTTCTCGAATAGGATCACAACTTAGTTTGTTTTTCTGTTCGAAGGAGCTTTCCTTTCTTTTATCTTTATTGCACTCTATGGAGTAACCTTTGAGTCTAAGTGCTCCCTTTTCTGTATTGAACGGCTTTGTACACTAATTCGTTAGTGTAGAAGCTGGGACCTTCACTTCCATTATCTAAAAAAACCAAACCACCGAGGGGAACGGTACGGTGCGCCTACACTGCAAGGGAGAAGCACATCCAAATGCTCAAAATTGGAAAACTGATACAAATTGTTGACTTGACAATTGACTTGTTCAGTCATGTATGCTTCTTGCAGATTATTTACTTCATTCTCTAACTTTTCCTTGTATTGATCCAGTCATCCAGGTAAGTGGAACGAAAATTTGCTATCTGATTTCTTCATATCCATTGGTTTTAGATGTTTGTCCCCTCCTACATTTTGTCCAAAATATGAGCCACACCCCACTCATATGAACAAAAAACTACGTAAATAAAATAATTACAAAGGCCACATATTTGGTCCTGAAGGAACTCTTGAGCCATATCACAAGTAATTACAAAATTCCCAACTCTCCCATATTTTAAAATGTTATAATTATTGTTCCATTCATTTCTTGTATTTTAATGGAAATTCTAAAATTTGAAACATAGGACAAAGTAAGGGTGAAACCCAATAATGGTTAGTTATTTATTACTTTCATGTTATTTTCTAAAGTTCAAAATTTACTTGTAACTTAAGTGCTCATTTTAAATTTTCCAAAACCAAAAAAGCAAGACGGGTCTTTTCATTTGTGTGCCTAGCACCCGACCTCTTCTCCACTATCAGAACATTGCAATGCATTTTCTCTGTATGTTTAAACAGTGCGCTTATGAACTTGTGTTGTTGTGTTACCACCGGAACGAATTACAAAACGCAAAAGACGTTCTACAAGATGCTTCTGCCAGTTTCTCACGTAGCCTTCCACGTGATTAGACTTAGCTCCCCATCCACTTATTGACCATTTCTCATCATTTTCTCATCCACTTCTAGACACCTCTCGTCTTTTTCTCTTCTCCACCTCCGGTGAACTCTGACAATATTTTTAGGGTTCGGATTGGGGGTTAGTGTTACTCACTTACTTGTGTCCAGTGGCCGTGGATTGTGAATCATGGATGCATGCGCCAACATTCTTTTATGGGTTACTCCATTGAGGCCCACAAATCTATTTTCATTTCTCTTGGTACCTCGAAAAAGGGTTGTGCATTTGTACACCACATAATACCTTCATTATTTAGTTCAAAACTCCAAAAACTTGGCACCGCTGTATTTTTTGAAGCACCGCCGGGCATTAACTTGGCACCGTGTGCTTGCCACTTGGCACACGGCAAACACTTAGTTGCCGTGTATCTTTTCTTTGCCGTGTGCTTTTACTTTAGCACACGACAGATAATTTGTTTGCCGTGTGTCCGATAAAAAGCACACGGCGAAATGCTGGACACACGGCGAATTACGAGTTTCCCGTAGTGACGATGGTGATGAAAACTTTACAATATAAAATAAAACAATAGAACCAAGCGCCCGAACTCTAGGGACAAAAATTTTGCACTGTAGTACATCCACTGAATAAGTTGAAAACCCATCCTGCTGAGCTCGATCATCACCACCCCTAGGGCCCAGCCCACTGACCAGTGCGTTTGGTGCTAACTAAGAGCGCCGCAAGGCTCCACAGACGGCTAGAGCTGCCGGGCCCCAGGATTGCGCGGGCTGAAGCGCGTTGCTGGAGGTTCAGCATCATGCAGCGCGCAGCAATACAACAGAAACTCAGCTGAGCATCGGGTTGGCTACAAGCTGCACAGGAGCACTAGCCCGATGATGCTTTTATGTCTTGCCGCTGCATCACATATTGTGTTAGAACATATTGACGAACGGCCAGCTTTTATGTAGTGAATAATGTTGCATCATTTTGAAAATATCATGTGAACTTGTTTCACTCCAACGTCCCATAACAACAATGTACTGATGCTTTTGAGATCTGTGGCAACTAGCTATAGCGGCTAGGCTTTAAGTTTAAATAGACGGTCTAGAGAGCAGTAGGCACACTTTGCATGTTCATCAGTTAAATTGGGGAATGTCTCTTGAACGATGTCTCTTGTTGCAAAATCTAGCTTGGGTGTCCTTAATTCAGAGTTGCAAGCGGAAAGCTCATGAAGCACGCACAACATGCATGCCTGTGTGAACTTTCGCGGCTTATAGCTTCCGCATAGTACTGTATTGTAATCTCTTTACAGCGAAAATGAAAATGATCTTAGACCATTGTTTATAATTTTTGTGATTGATTGACAACATAACCATTGGGACTAATGAGGTTGTCTAGATGTATATCTTTGTAGATTTTTATTAGGTTCCAAAGGATGCTTTGAAGCCATATAGAAGATTAAAAAATGTTATTTAATCTGACTACTCCCAAAAGGATATGAAACTGTGAATTTCGCCCTGGTCGAAAATTTCACAAATTTCTATACTACTCTCGAGAGGATATATATGAAACTGGGAATTTGACTATGAAGTTGACGGCCTAAAATTTCTCAATGATTAAATGGAAACAAGTTCAACTCCTAAAATACACTCAGAGGAACATACGTAATTTCGTCCGATCCAAGCCTAATCATCTAGCGAATTTAGCGTAAATCAGTTGATAAGATTCCTTGCTGGAACCTGTACACTCGGTTCGAGTCCTTGACTCGGCATGGATGTTCGCATTTTTCTGGATATATTTCAGGATTTAACCGACACAATTCTTTCAATGGCAGACGATGTAAAAAAAAACTTTTCACAGTAAAAACTTGATTTTATGAGATTTTAGAGTAAACCAAACGAATAAGGTACGGCTCGATCATGCAGTGTATAGTTGCAGGAACAGTCACAGTCCGGGAGGGGCCCGGGAGACGGACGCGAGGGATCTGGACCTGGAGGTGCCGGCACCGGTGGAGGCGGTGAAGGCCTGTTGTGCCCCCGACATTCATTGATAAGGAGATAGAAATTTACAAACATCTAGTGCATGTTAGTTGTATGCTGCTCTTCTTTGATAGACGCAATACAAACATCTTGCACCTGCTAGTTGTATGCTATTCATCAGGAAAATCTGCTCTTCTTTGATAGATCCTTCCTCCCGCTCAGGGAGCTCGCCTGCGCCGCCCGTCTCGCTCTCCCTCTATCTCAGCAAAGGGTCTTCAAAGTACGTAAATAAATCTAGTTGCCTACATAACAAAATGGTCATGACCTTGCTTTACAGAAAACAAAACAAAAATCGCAATGGAGCAACGATGAATGATGTTTGTTATCGAAGTTCTCCATTCCGTTGATGATCCCAAATATCTTACAAGCATTGGGGCAGCGATGAATGACAAAGTGATTGACTTCTCCAGTGGGATCATCTCCTCTGCGCTCCTTATGATTACCAAGGTATCACCTGAAGGCACGGCTTTGACAAGGGGAGAAAGATTGCTGGAGGATAGATCATGGTGAGAAAAGGTAATCGTTTTTTGTATAAAAATTTTCTAAGCGTCGATTTTAATGGGTCTAATCACCAATTCACCAACAACTAATTTGATAATATGCTGCTCCATAATAATTGTTGCATACAGACAAATATTTATTATAAACTTTGTACAATTTGGTTTGCTACAAAGTCTCATTCGAACATAGAAGCGGCTCATTCACGAGGGAAATAGGAACATCAACAACTTATGGTATAGACCACTGATATTGATGAGTAGCTTGCATCTTTTTCGTGTCATATGTATTCATTTTCAGACGGCAATATATAAGTAGCTTTCTTTTCATGGATTGTCACAGGTTAGTAATGAGACTCATTTTGTGAAATGTATTTCATTTAGGTATAAGCATGACTGCATGAGTATCTCATGCATTTCTGGTGGATTGTTGGTGGCAGCGTGTTCCTCCAAGCCATCTGTGTGTGTATGAGTAGTTTTGTTAGATGGGCTAATGAGCTGATCAAACATGGCCAAGGCAACGGGCGAGCTGTGCAACGTGCTACTAGTAGCAACTCATCCACTTCTTGACTGTCTCTTGCACACGCATGATCACTTATTCACTTTTGTGCAACCATTGAATTTTCGTAAAACAGAAAAATCGCCAGCCAGAACTCGAGCGTAATGCACTGACATGCACTTGCTGATTCAGCATTGAGCTTCAGTACTTCGCGTACTCGGAAAAAAGAGCTTCACATGCCCTGCCTTGCGAATGGTTTGGTTGGGCCGGAATCAGAACAAATCCACACGAAGCCATTGGTAGAGAACTCACACGGCTCCTGGTTTTCTGATCCGTGCAGGAATAGTACACCGATCCGGACTCGGACTCGGACTCGGACTCTGCATGTTTCGCGTCTGTCACAATAAAAATCAATGTGCTCTCTAAACGGAGCGAAGCCTTCACAGCACGCGTGCTGGCCTGAGATCTTCAGCCGGCCACCAGCCACCGAGCGGAACAGTGCGCGTGCTCGTCAGAACATGGGGCGCATGGGAAAGCTTGCTCTGTTCACCGTCGTCATCCTCCTGCTGTTTCCCGGCGTTCTTCTCCAAGCGAGCGCCACCGGCGTCGGTCAGCCATTGTTCTTGCGGTTCCGCTATGCGTCCGGCTACCTGTACATTGACGACGCCTACATGGGGCGGGTGAGGGTCGGACCGGGCGGTTACCTTCACCTGCGTCGCCATTGGTGGCCACCAGAGCTGACGGAGTGTCCGCTCGCTAGGTAGAAGTGTGCACGAGCGAGAGGTCTCCATGAGCTTGGCCGTGCGCGATGAACCGGCTACGTTTGGACAAGAGACGACAGGTCCGGCGGCTGAAGAACGTGAACCAGATAACCAAACAGCGTAGGCTGGTAACAGTGGATCGATGATGGCTTGATTTCGTTGAATCTCCAGGATTGGTTTGAGTATATTGTGGGACTCATCAGGATGCTCATGTGCTTCTGAATTCAGAAACTACAAATTCATATAGGAACAACCATTTTTTATCTTTTGCTCCATACACAAAACTTAATTATATACTACCTCCGTCCCAAATTGTAAGTCGTTTGACTTTTTTTACCACAACTTTGACCACTCGTTTTATTCAAAAAATTTGTGCACATGTAATCAAATTTAAGTCATTTTGAAATTATTTTATTACTAAAGCTAGCCATAACAAAAAAAATGTGATATTTTGCTAAAAATTTTGAATAAGACGAGTGGTCAAAGTTGTGGTAAAAAAATGTCAAATGACTTACAATTTAGGACGGAGGGAGTATAGTGTTTGATTTGTGAGCTGCCTTCAATATTTCAAAAGTGATGCAACGCGTTAATAAATTTCACCACACTCGACCCTAAAAAAAATCACCACACTCCAAAGTCCAATTACAAAGAAACTAAACAGCTGATTTCCATAGTTGGTGCAGTAATCGGGCTACTTAATGGCAAAATGCACAAAAGTTGGCCCTTTAGAAATCCTAATATGACTACTACTTTCTAATAGAGGATTGGATCAAGTAACTTAATTGTAGGAATAAGTTCTTTTCCAAATCGAAAACCTCATTAACCATTCAACATTCTCATTGTCATTGGGACATTGTATCGAACAAATAGAAGTTATATATTATCCCCTTCCTATATATATCTTACTCTGGATTGGAATGATTCTGACAACTTCGAACAACATGGCAATAAGATTTGTTCATAGTGTATTCATATTTGATTGGTAGGTGGCATCTAAATATGTGGTCTTGTCAAGAGGCTAGAGCCAACATGGATAGAATATATTCCATTTGCAGTTTTGCACCATGAACCTAGAATTCAAAACTGGGAATCATAGAGTCAGTTTGTTTACTCCAATATCTCAGCTTGCTTCCAGCTTTAATTAGTTAGAAGACGAAAAAAAATCTAGATGCTAGCAATTCATATCACTTGGGTAACACTTGGTCATTTATATTGGGAAAAGAGTAGCGCATTGAAGTAATGCCGGAATCCGCCTTGCTTCTCAGCAAATTTGTATGCTAAGATCATAATCTTTTTTTGTTAGTGTCACACTCTGTCAGGCATTTAGTGTTGACTATTTTATGAGGTCAGGCTGTTGTTTTTTCTGTTTTTTGTTGTCATATGTATTGTGAATTAGTGATTACCAAACTGGCAAGCTCATTTGTTTTGTGCCCTTTGGTCATGCATATACTTATGTGCTTTCATATTTTTACGGTAGAACCTTCTCTCTTCAACACATCTATTGTGCAACTTCGTATGCAAAGCAATAACGTGTGTCAACTCACGT
Organism: Digitaria exilis; assembly: GCA_015342445.1. Classification (NCBI taxonomy): domain Eukaryota; kingdom Viridiplantae; phylum Streptophyta; class Magnoliopsida; order Poales; family Poaceae; genus Digitaria; species Digitaria exilis. Next base: position 2,159,736 of record JACEFO010002054.1, read on the forward strand.
CAGTTCATTTTTCATGCTCTATATATAGCAGAGCATAGTAAGCAGGAGTAGCAAGAGTTGGACGGTGGCCGCCGTACTGATCACACTGGCACACACCACGTCTGTGACGAGCTTAGGCTATTGTTTAGTCTGGTTGTAGGGTACATTTAGCCAGATCAACAAATGACAAGAATGTGTCAGAGATAAAATGTGGCATCACATGAGGAAAAGGATATAAAAGAAAAACAAATGTGGACAAGCTTACTGATCGAGTACACATTAATTAGTCTGACTTAAGCATATCTGATTGTAACTGTTTTCACAACGGTGCCCTAGGAACTCCACTGTTGTATGGTGACATGGGAATGAATTTGAGAAAATTGGGCATTAATTGATTGCACATCAGTCTGTGAAGTTGAGATGTGGCACTGGTTTCAGACAATTCACGAAAATGCCAATCTATGGGGCAAATCGCTATGAGGTATAAATTTGCAAAAAAAAAATGCTGTAGAGGTATAAATTTGTGGAACATTTGATCTTGCCTGTCTCGTAACGTGTACGGATATGCACCATTGCTAGAGGTAGCGCCCCTCTGCTTCAACGCGCCCGTGGGCAAACAGCACCGCCGTTGCGTAGCATGCATCCTAGCCCGAAATCAGTCACCAAGCCCTGAAGCGTCCACCAACCGTAGCCACCAGATAAGAGTCATGGTATTCGTGAGTAAAATAATGATAATTGTTGCACATGTACCACCAAGTTTGCTGTCAGTGAAATAATGTGGTTATATTAAATTCTTGAGTAAAAAATAAAGATAATTGCTCCAAAGAGTGACTATGGTTCACACTGGCCCCCGTTATTAGGCCCACAATTAGTAGTTTTTTTAAAAAAACATTCGGCCCATGATTAGTTGGCTGGTGTCACTACCAGAATTAGGAAATTTGCTGATGTCACTACCGCACACAGCAAATAGTTGGTTGTGTGCGGCCCACGGCGAACACCTTACTGTGAGGACGGGACACGGCGAAGCCAGCTTAGCCGTGGCTTTCTGTCACTATCCAAACTGGCATGTTACCTCCATCTGGGTCACCTGGCCACCAGAGCTGACGAAGTGTCCGGTCGCTAGGTAAAAGTGTGCACGAGCAAGGTTTCCATGCACTTGCTGTCCCCGGTGAACCGGCGACGTTTGCACAAGTGACAAGAGGTCTGGTGACTGAAAAACGTGAAGCCAGCTAACCAAACAGCAGAGGCTGGCAGCAGAGGATCGATGATGGCCACCTTGATTTTGTTGAATCTTGTTCTAGAATTGCTTTGAGTATTGTCGGACCCAAGATGCTGTATAAAGTATATATGCATGTGCTTCTGAATTCAGAAACTACAAATTCATTTAGGAACAAACAATTTGTATTTTTGCTCCATGGAGAAAACTACAATTCTTGCAAGAGTAAACAAATTTCACCACTCAGTTACAAAGAAGTTGAACAAGTGAATGGCATTTGTTAACAGTACATTTAATACATATATAATCTGACTAGTTATCGGCAAAATAATGTAGAAAAGTTTGCCCTTTTGAAATCGTAATGTGATTACTACTTTCTAATAGAGTGATGTGATCAAGTACCTTACCGGTTGAATACTTCATTTTCCATGTCGAAAGCCATATTAACCTTTCACCATTCTCATTGTTGGGATTTGGATTGTTATATTATCCCCTTCCTATGTGTATTCTACTACGGATTGGAACTACTCTCACAACTTCAAAGATCATGGCAATATAATCCAATAGGGCTCTCGTATTTGGTTGGTCATTTAGAAGATATGGTATCTAAATAGGTGGTCTTGTCCAGATGCTAGAGTCAACATGGGTAGAATAGATTCCATTTACATCATGAATCTAGAATTCAAAACTGGGAATCATAGAGTCGATTTTGTTAAGATATTGTTGTTATCTCTAGCTTCTAGATAGACTAGATTAAGTTTGTTGTACGATAATCATCTTGTACCTCAAGATAGATAGGTTTGTTAGTTTTTTTTCTTGACTTGTACATCAAGCTTTGTACTACCACTATGAGGGTTTTTCCCGTCATATATTAACATGAAACCGTGAGGCTAAGAAGCCATCACGTTCACCCAATTTCACATGGTATCAGAGCTACCTTCCTTCACAGGATCACCTATGGCGTCCCCACAATCCTCCGTTGTGTCTGTTGTTCCCTCCATCGGCTTTCCGGTCACCGAGAAGCTGACGAGGGCCAACTTCCGAGAGTGGAGGGCGCAAGTCTGGTCCGCCCTGCGAGGTGCGCAGTTGGCGGGCTATGTTGACGGCTCCATCGTCAAGCCGGAGGCCACGATCACCACTCCCGATGCCAAGGAGGGTGATGCCGCTGTGGTTTCTGCAAACCTGGCGTATGAGAAGTGGATTGTTCAGGATCAGCAGGTCCTGAACTTCCTTTTTTCGTCGCTCTCCCGTGACATCATGACCCAGGTGGCTGTCCTGGACTCTGCCGCCACCATTTGGGCGGCCATTGAGGCCATGTTCGCCTTGCAGTCCCGTGCACGTGTCATCAACACGCGTATGGCTCTGGCCACTGCGCACAAGGGTACATCTACTGAATACTTCACGAAGATGAAGGGGCTTGCAGATGAGATGGCATCCACAGGAAAGAAGCTTGAAGACGAAAAACTCGTCTCCTACATCCTTGCCGGCCTCGACTAGTTGCAAAGGGTTTCAAGCAAGGGTATGTCATTGATTATGAGGATACTTTTAGTCCTATTGTTAGGGCAGTCACTATTTGTCTGGTACTTTCTATTGCGGTATCACAAGGGTGGTGTCTTCGTCAGTTAGATGTTCAAAATGCTTTTTTTATGGTATTCTAGAAGAGGATATGTACATGAAGCAACCACCAGGGTATGAAGATAAGTTGAAGCCAAATTATATATGTAAGTTGGATAAGGCACTGTATGGATTGAAACAAGCACCGCGTGCTTGGTATTCTCGACTCATCAGTAAACTGCAAGCTCTTGGTTTTGTTCCTTCCAAAGCTGACATTTCCTTGTTCTTCTTTAACAAAGGGAAGCATCGAATCTTTGTCTTGGTATATGTTGATGACATTATTGTAGCCAGCTCTTCTCAGGAGGCTACTAATGCTTTGATCAAGGACTTGGAACAGGAGTTTGCTCTTAAAGATCTTGGTGACCTTCACTATTTCCTTGGTATTGAAGTGAGTCGACAAAAGAATGGACTTGTGCTAACACAAGAAAGATATGCCTCAGAAATTCTTCAGCGCGTTGGCATGACAAAATGTAAACCTGCTGACACACCTCTTTCTACTTCTGAGAAGCTTGTTCTTGATTCAGGGAGTAGGTTAGGGCCTGATGATTCCACAAAATACAGAAGTATAGTTGGTGCTCTTCAATATTTAACCTTGATCGATCCGTCCTGATATTTCATTCTCGGTCAATAAAGTGTGTCAGTTTCTCCATGCTCCTACAATTGTCCATTGGGTAGCTGTAAAGAGGATTCTGAGGTATGTACAAGGAACTTTAAAGCTTGGATTGGAGTTTGTTCCAACTAATTCTATGCTTGTTAGTGCCTTTTCCGATGCGGATTTGGCTGGCTGTCCGGATGATAGGAGGTCTACAGGTGGTTTTGATGTGTTTCTTGGACCAAATCTAATCTCTTGGACAGCTAGAAAGCAAGCAACAGTCTCACGATCTAGCACTGAAGCCGAGTAATAGGCTCTTGCCAATGCATCAGCCGAAGTAATGTGGATTCAGAAACTTCTATGTGAGTTACAAGTTCCTCATCCCATGGTAGCTCGACTTTGGTGTGATAATATAGGTGCTAAATATCTGTCTAGCAATCCAGTGTTTCATGCTAGAACGAAGCATATTGAAATTGATTTTCACTTTGTACGTGAGCAAGTTGCTCAGAAGAGGTTGGAAATTCGATTTATTCATTTTGGAGATCAGATTGCAGATGGATTCACGAAATCTTATTCTGCTAGGTCTCTTGCTAAATTTCGACGCAATCTCAATCTTGTAGAGAGTTGAGATTGAGGGGGAGTGTTACGATATTGTTGTTATCTCTAGCTTCTAGATAGACTAGATTAAGTTTGTTGTATGATAATCATCTTGTACCTCAAGATAGATAGGTTTGTTAGTTTTGATTCTTGACTTGTACATTAAGCTTTGTACTACCACGATGGGGGCTTTTCCCATCCTATATTAACATGAAACCGTGAGGCTGAGAAGCCATCACGTTCACCCAATTTCACAGATTTGTCTACTCCAATATCTCAGCTTGCTGCAAGGTTTAGTTAGAAGAAGAAGAAAATGGAGATACTGGCAATTCATATCACCTGGGTAACACTATGCCATTTATATATATTGGGGAAAGCGTAGAGCATTGAAGAATGCAGGAATCCACTTGCTCAAATTCCTATATTTGTATGCTAGATCATCACCTTTTTTGTTAGTGTCACTCAGTCACCCAGGCATTTAGTGTTGTTGACCATTTTATTAGATCAGCCTGCTGTTTTTCTGTTTTGCTTGTCGTGCGTATGGTGAATCAGTGCTTACCACTTGGCTGGCAAGCTCATCTATTTTGTGCCCTTTGCTCATGGAGATACTTAGGTGCTTTAATATTTTTACTGTAGACTTTTTCGCTCTTCAACACATTTATTATACGCAACGTCATATGCGTGTAACATTTGGCACGAGAACTTGACTGTGAAGGGCGGAGCTGCAGAGGGAGGAGGGCCATACGAATTGCGTGTGAAGAAATAGACGCAAGTCTTGGTGAGGAGGTTCATCGGATGCCCTTCCGTTGCGGCATTATCGTAGGAAGATTGTGAAAGCTGAAAGGCACCGTACCGGATGAAGGTTGCAGAAATGCAGAGTGCTTCGTGATGGCCTGATGGGCAGCCCACAACACGAGCGCCAGGCGGTAGCCTGGTGCCGCGCCCGGCAGTCAGAGCGCGTGCTTGTGACTTGTGAGTCTGTGAGCGGCAGCACTGCAACGACAGGGAGAGGAGAGCCCAACGGATTGCGTGAAGACACGCAAGTTTTGCTCTCTTGATGAAGAAACGGGTTGGGCAATAACGGTGGACATACGCATAAGACATGTCAAAATTTGGATGAGCCGGTGCTCTTAAGCCATTTCTCCTTATAATGACGAACGCGCTAACATGTATCGATGGTATCTCAAATCTCCCTTTTCTTTTCTTCCGATATACTTTGCCGGCATTTACAAAAACCAACTACAATCAATCAATCATGAGATATTAGAGAAAGCCAACGAAATAAGTATCTTCTATGGATTTACTTAACCTTATAACTGGAATGAGACTAGTGCCTATATATCCTTGTGGAATTAAATGCTCTGTATAACTAGTGCATACGCTCTTGTAATACGAAGAAAACGAAGCATCATGAGTAGAAAACATTGACGACCACTGCGAGGTCTAACGATATTGATTCAATTACTATAGATGAATCTGATAGCAAGGTAGAGCGTGTACTCACATATGTATGGCTTTTCCAGCACTCTGTAATCTTAAATGCTATGTAGTTTGAATTTACAAGAATGTTTGATCCTTCCTTTTAATGAACAAAAAGAAATAACGTACCTATATATGTAGCCCTGCAGCATATAAAGGAGATTTGAGAAGGTTTAGTTGCAGATAATACTGCCCACATAGCTTGCAACTCTAGGGCAAACAAGTCTACAATCACTGGACTCCTGATTACATACCCGTAGGCATGAGACAGCATATTACAAGAGATTTTTAAAAATTTGCCATAAATCACGGGTACCACTGCACAACAAGCAACTATCTATGGTTAGAAAGTCTACGCTTGCACTAGACTCCTGTTCTCATGTCCACGTAGAAGCAGAAAATGGATGTATGAGCTTAGTATCAGGTTGCTGCTGGAAAATGTTACTTCAGTAAGACTTGCATCGACATTTCAATTCTTGTCGCGCAAATAAGTGCATGACTATTGAATTTTGGCCACTAAGAACAGTGATGTTAGGGGTGCCAGTAGTGCTAGCTAACGATCAAACACATCCCCGCCATAGCAGTCACGTATCCTTATTAGTAGTGCATCGAGTCTGGTTTTAATCACTTCTCCTTATAACTGATGTGTCTACCAACATGTCTTTGTTGAGCGATAATCTGGGTCATTTAGATTTATCATATTGTTATTTAAAACATCTCCAGCCGGGCCCTTAAAATTTGGCCTCTATTTTTCTTTTCAGGCCAGCCCACAAATTTTTAGAGGCCCAAATTCTCCCCCACGCTCCAGCCGGCCCGAGCAAAAGTCGGCCCGTAAATCGATCTGCCTAGTGGGACCCATGTAGCAGTGAAGGAATCCAAATCTCGCCGTCGTCTGACGCCCACGCTTGAGGTGACGCGCTTCCCCGTCGTCGCGGCCGCACCTGCCGGCGACCCAGTCGACGTCGCCACCCTCGAGAGCTGGGCCCAGCTCCCCGGCCTTGTGCAAGCGGCGGACCTCCTCGGCGCCACCCAGGTGCCGACCGTTCACGAACTCCTAGGTGAGCAGCGGCAGCCTTCGCCCGTCGCCGCCGCTGAGAGCGGCGCGGAGCTCGTCCTTGAACCCGGCATGCATCGACAGGTCGCGCTCATCAACGCGGGCGTTGTAGCTTCGCAGGATGGTGATCATGGACCAGCAGTCCTTGTGCATCTGCCGGATCCCACGGAGGCTCATGATGTACACCACGACGCGACCCGTGCTGCCTGACGGCACCGGCGGCGAGGCCTGCTTCTTGGCTGCTGCTAGGTTTGTCCTGGCGTCGATCTTTTCTTGGAGCACGGTGACACGTGCGCGGACGATGCCAGGGAATATCTGGATCTTCCCATGGTTTCCTTTTCTTCTACATCTGCAAATTCCCATCGCTTTTCTTTTGGCTTGGTCATGGCACACCCGCGATGACAACTCTGATTTAGAAGGGCTTTACTGCAGTACTCCCAAATGGTTGTGAACCATCCATTTTATGCAGATATAGGTAGTTCCAATGAACTATTACCTCCTAACAAATAATATATTTTTAATTTAAAAAATGAAAAATCTTTCAGGCCAGTACGTGGGAGGCCAAGCGAGGTCTCTCTCTTGCGATGAACGTGTGTTAACGTAGAAGATCTGTTTATGTTATGAGCTGAGTGAGTTGTTACATTTTTTTTATCGTGCCATGCATGGGTGAGTTGCATAACATTTTCTTTTCAAACGTGAGCTAGGCAGAAGCAGGTGTGGACATAATTTTATTAACTTCGTTTGATCGGTCCACGGTAATCAAATCGAGGGGAATAACTAACGCCAAGAGACGTGCGGGTTGTCAGTTAGCGTGATTTGAGGAGCAAATCCATTTTCTTTCCTTTAATTATTTCTTTCTCCTATAAAAATCAAGGGCTAAGATTAATTTTAACTCTTACCTCTTGAGAGGTAAGAGAAGCTAAGATAGAGTACTGTAGCAGGCCCGATTTAGAAACATCACAATGCTGCCAGATAGTGGACACCTTGTAGTTAGACTACACCTGAAAGTTGTCATTTTTCCTTTGGCCATCTGCTACTCAACAATAAACATAGTATCCCATACGTTCTTGACTTTGTTGTAATCAACATTGTTTCTTGATGCATTGATTAACTACCTAGTACTCTTCTCTATTAGTTCTTCAAACCAGTAGCTCTTGCATTGATGCCACTGTAGGTTTCCAGAGCTGTGGAACGATCTTGTGGAGCGTCTTGGGCAGTTCATAGCTCTAAATAGTTGTGTAATTTATTCAAATAGTATTTCTGTTCTTGAATCTGAATTTCAGTCACTGTAATGTGTGCCTTCAAAGTGGCTCTGTTCTTGAATCTAAATTTATTCAAATAAAGCAATGGGTTTTTTAATCTGAATTTCAGTCACTATAATAGTTGTCCTTTTTTTACTAAACTTGACCTTTTACTGAATGTCAGCATATGATTCATGAGTATGGCTATCTGGAGATGAGAATAGATTGATTAGCCATTGTGCATGAGTACTTGCAAGACAATCAGACACAGGCAGTTTAGGAATGTGCTCACTTCAGGCCACCTATGACATTCGGTTAGCTTGAATAGGTTGTTCTCCAAACAGTAGTAGTGAATTGAACTGAATAAGCATTTGTTTATTATCTTCTAAAAAGGACAAATGACAGATATTAGAACTGCAAATATGAGATTTCTGCTGGTTCTAGATTTGCAAATGTTCCATACTTGCAACATGATATTGAACATGTTTTGCACATGTTAGATATCTGTCCATGAAGGGAAAATGACCATGATTGTTTCGTATCTAAAAAAAATTCAGAACACCACATACACTAACTAATGATGGTTACTCTTGATAAAAAAACCAAGATTAGCTCAGATGAGATGCATGTAACTGAACCTGTGCATATGGTTCATATGAATGTACATGTGAATGTCTGTGAACCTGTTGGGAGATGCATGTAACTGAGCCTGTAGTTTATGTTCAAGACTAGCCAGGTGACAAAATGATGACTTTGAGTAGCCCAGACTTTTTTTGTTTTTAAGCCCTTTTCAAAAACTTATTTCATATTTAGACCCCTAGAGAAACGATACCCAGTTTTGGACCCAAGGGGTCGGTGCCATGGGTTACAGCGCCGAGGTAACACATCTCGGCGCCATGACCCATGGCGCCGAGTCATTTACCCCGTAGATGACATGGAGTCTACGTGGCCGCCACCTCGGCGCCATGTTTTATGGCGCTGAGCTCGGCGCCATGTTTTATTTGAGTCGGTGGTCTTTGCCATTTCTTCTTAGTTCTCATAAATGATGAAGGTACCACACACGTATGTACTATTGTTGAACGATAGCTCAAATCTTCTTTTTTTCTTCTCTATAATGTGCCACCACATACTTCACCACTGCTTACAAGCCTGCAATCATGAGATATTAGAGAAATCCAATGAAATAAATACCCAACTGCAATGAAATAGGCATTGTCTCATGCCGTTCGTTCAAAAAAAAAAATCTGTGGTCAGCAAGTCTGCACCACACTGTCTATACCTGACGCTTGTAGGTTTGAGTCAGCCATGAAATGTTTTAGAAGATTTACAATAAATTGTTGACGTGGCTGCTGGCTGGAACTAGTTGCATGTATAAGCTTTAATTGGTATCAGGCTTCTGCTGGAAATGTTACTTAGTTTAGTAAGGTTAGGCAGCTGCTGGAAATGTTACTTAGTTTAGTAAGATCGCATCGACTTAACATGTCATGCAAATGGGCTAGTGACTACTGAATTCTGACCACTAAGGGATTGATTGGTTGGCTTTCAAAAGTTACCAAGCTAAAAAAGCGCGAGCAAGCACGCAAACTTTGGCATTCATTTGTTGAAAGCCAGTATTCTGTTGCTAGAGTTCCATAACAAAGTGGCAATGTTAATTATGTTCATATTGTGACACCCCGTCAATTTTCCACATGTGTGCTAGTATAAATTATAGACATTAGTGTTTGCTTTTGGTAAACTCATTCAGTGACATAATTTTGGTCGTTATATTTTTGACAGCTAATCAAGTGCTACTGTAACATTCTGGCCCAAGTTTTGGCAAAAGAAATTGGCATGCCCGCATTAGGCCTTGGTAACTTTATGATAGCCAACAAATCATTCTCTAAGAAATGCAGTGATTCATGAGGCCTAAGCTGTTCTAGCTGATAATCATGCACATCTCCATAGCAGCCGCATCTCCCAAGCGGATTTGAATCTGACTAACAGCAACAACATGCCACGATGATGAACTTCATGATCCTGGATTGTGGCAGCCGGTTGAACAGGTCATGCGATCCTGTTGGATTCGAACAAAGTGGGAAAGGCCAGCCTCCCGCCAATGCCGATGCTGATGGTGTGATGCCTTCTACGGCCTGCCTCTAGGCGCATGCTGATGGCGTGATGGCTATGGGCCATAGGTAGCGCTGAAATGAGAGGAGGGCCGATGGACCGAATTGTGCGAATAGGATGACATGCGCACGCAAGTATTGTTTCCATGGACATTCGCGTGAGAACATGGGCAAAAATGTATGAGCGGTATCTTGGGTCTTAATCGTTTCTCCTTATAAATGATGTGACTCCCAACATGGCAACATGTCTTTTTTTCGCGATATCTTAGGTCACTGCAACTGCAAAGACTTGGATTGATACAACGAGTTGTTATCTATAATGAGATATTGGAGATAGCCAACTAAATAAGTATCTGACTAGAACTTTGGGTGTGGTGTTGCGCTATCCAGAGTCGGGCCAGTGTTTTGTTGCCATGCAATTGTATTTTGTTGGCCATATGTATGAAGGGGCAAAGGCTACCAGTAAAACCAGAAGCTCTTTAAGTCTGCCAGTTAGCATGTTTGATACTGGAGGTAGTAAGGAACTCCCTTGAAACTTCCTATCACACCCATTGGCTAGAGCTTCAGTCAGGAACAGTTGTGAGGTGTCGTTCATGGTTATTGCATAGCGACAATTGTGAGCCTTCATGGGACTTCATCGGATTATCTACAATCGATTAGGATAGATGCAAGCACCGACAATGATTTCCACAACAGTAGGCCTAGAGTATAGGGAATTTGATCTTCATGTCTGTTGTAACACGGAATTTCGTATCACAACAGTATGATGTATTCAGCTATTCTTTGATTACATGCCCCTTTTGGCGACTGTTCATCTACTATTTATAGGGGTCATCTTCGCATTACATGACCGTTACTTCCCGCCCTAACTCTACGGACTAATTCTAACTCTTGACGACCGTTGCCTCCCGCCAACTCCAGGTTCAGCCTCGTCGTAGGAAGGCTCCAGTTAACTTCGTCCTTTTCCTCTTCATGATTTGACCTCGTGTAGACTGGCCTCCCTTGTCTCGCAGTTAGCTTTGAGGCCTCCCTTGTATCGCAGTTGGCCTCAAAGGTCACTGTTTGTCTTCTTCGGGTTGGCTTCTTCGATTCTCCTTCAAATCAGCCATCTTCTCCCTCGAAGCCAATCTTGTTCCTCTAAACAACTTAGCTTCGAATCCTAGCTTCGAATGACGCTTCCCCAACAGTAGCCCCTCAGCTATTTAGTCTTGGCTGGTACAACAAGGCCTAATAGCTACAACTGTATAAAAAAAAGGACAAAAACATGTAGTAGTAGCCACGTTGCCTTTTGAGTCCTCTTTCACGAGCGCCAGTCGAAGCTCCATGATCAAGGATGTACTTGTCCTCCAGTACACCCCAAGCTTCAACAAGCATCTTCATTCGTGCACTGCCAGAAATCGATATAGCAGAAAAAGTAGTCGAGGGTGGCTTCGTTGCCTTCGAGTCTTCTCGAACGAGCGCCGGACAAGATTCCGTCCTCAAGGATGTACTTGTCCTCCAGTACACCCCAGCTAGCCCCTCTTGGCTGGTGCTCGTGAGAGGAAAATCTCACGTAGTGGATGTGGTTGTCGTAGTGAACTTAGTTGTAGTCGTCATGGCCTGAGTTAACTTATTTGTTGAAGTGCTGATGGTGAGCTTCTGCTGAGCTCAGGAGTTTAAGTAGCGAGCCCCTCAAGCCGAAGTAATGGCGGAGGTGAGTGGAGTTGGTGATGAAGTCATGGACAACGAGCCCCTCGAGCCGAAGTAGTGGCGGAGACGAGTCGGAGCTGATGACGAAGTCGTGGACGACGAGCCCCTTGAGCCGAACTAGCGGTGGAGGTTCGTCTGTGCTGGCGCCGAAGTCGTGGACGGCGAGCCCCTCGAGCCGAACTAGCGACCGAGGTGAGTGGACACCAAGAGAGAAGTTATGATCTGCATCTCTCCTTTATCATACTAAGTTGACTGTATGAAAAGTATTTTAATAAACTAATTTGACTTCGATCTTTAAATTGTGAGATTAAATTCCCTAAATACAACTTAGAAGATAAAACTTAAGATGTGCAAAACAACTTATGTATGCTATTATCATGGTAGACATCGCCTGACAGCTCATCCGAGCTCAGCAAGCTTCCCATAAGTAACGAATCTCTCTAAGGTTCGTACTTATATTTCCTTAGGTTTTGTCGATAGAGCAGCTCGCGACTGCTTTTCGACATTGTTATATTCGTTTCATTGAGTTATTAAACTTGGGTAGATAATGGAAAAATTATCAAACATGTAGTTGAATGATGTAAAACAAAGACTCAAAAGGCAGTGACAAAATGCAAATAAGTACGTAATAATCTTATTACAGGATACATCCTGCAACACAAAAATAGTTAGTGAAACATCTTTAATATAAGATAAATTAACTTCCCATCTATGGTTTGCACATTCGTTTGTAAAAGAGCATCATCGAAGGTTATAGGGTTAAACTAAATTGTTCAACTAAAAAGGATAAAACCTTTGTGTAGTAAGATACTAGAGGATGCTGATTAAATTGATTAAGCCGTGGTTACTTATCTGATTCATCGAAGATCTTGTTAGCTTCGCTGCCCTGTTGCTTGCTGAGGATGCGAAGCTGCATAGCATCTCAGAGAGAGCTAATTAATTGCTTGAACTCCAACATTTTCTATTAGATTGATGATCGAAGGTGATGTTTGGCTCCATGCAAGTGACGCAGAGGCGTTCTTCAATTTCGAGTGGAGTTTGGTACATCCGTACTTGTGTGGCGACCACAGTTTGCTGGGATCAGACAAAGGACTTGACATTTTTTTTTTGATTGCTGGCACGTTGAAGTAACTTTTAATCGTGTACATAAGCTTCGTGTGAACCATAATGCGCAATAACTGGTAGCTTCGGTGTCGAAGCTCGTGAGCGACACGTGGCTCAGCTTCGTTTGGCAGCTTCGCTTCAAGTATTGAGTTCGAGAAACAGCTTCGTGGTAGGGTTGTGAACCTTGTTGCTCGAAGGCAATGAAGGTAGAATTTTGAGAAGACGTGGTAGAAAAAGATGCATGTGCACATAGCATGTGTATGTTCATGTCCATGCAAATATCACGAATAAAAAATGATGGTATATCTTCATATCCCGAAGGTGACAAAAAGCTAATGGTTCGTGTAGTTGTTTGAAGCTTTATTGTGTTTAATTAGTGTGTCACATGCTTACACAACTTCCAGCCATGGACGGCAGCTTCCCATGCTATTGGTGAATGTGGATATATTGCAACTTTGTTTTTTTTTCCTGGTGATACGACTATATTGCCAAACGAAGGCAATCCAACAGTCCAAACCTTGATTAGGGGCACCAAAAGAGCCCTCGATGGCATCGATCTTTATACAATAGTTTCGTTGACAGAATTCAGATAAGTGATTTTAGACTGAGGTAAATATGTTATACTCGAACTGCATATATACTTATGAATTGTCACCCGACTTTTGAAAAATCACATTATAGAGGTCGCAAACCTCTTAGAGATCACGTCTCACAGTAACTGGTATTTTTCTCAACTTTTTATAAATATATTAGACCAATACCATGGGATATTTTTCTCGTCTTAATAACTGGTATTTAGTGGTTAATATGCGAGCAGATGGTCGTAGTTTTGGTCAGTCTCAAGTAGCAACTTCGCTTGGTGCTTTGATGTGGAAAGCAAATTTGGACCTCTTCCTCTTGTCCGCAGTTCCGAACAGGTGACAGATAATAAAGGCGTTAAAAATTGAGATGGAAACAAACTAAGGCAACATGCATGACTGAGTTATTTATCTTGGGGAGGGGGAATATAAACTTCATTCCTTAATTTCCTTCCACCAGCCTTCCAGTACTATTGCCAAAAATGACTAAGATAGACGGTGCTTTGGCCTAGCGGCTTTATTGAGCAATTGAGTGGGCAGGTTCTACGTACAGCTTTGGTGTTTCCAATATCAATACAACTTTGTTCTTGCCAAAAACAAATCATTAAAGGATAAAGTGAAAAGAATATGCACCCTTTTTTCCTTTTGTAAAAAATGGAAAGGCTGAGGGCAAATTATTCAAAGTAATACTTAAGAAGAAAGGATATTTCAAAGGGCATATACTAGAGCTGTGTTTTTTATTCAATTTGAGGTAATCGTAGCTATATGAAGATGAGTGGAGATTGATTAGCAAAAGCACGTTACTTGAGTCTGTAACGACATAACCTTCGATGCTCGAGGTTATGGTATCAAATCTCCAGGAGCATGTTTCTTTCTTTTTTTTTTTTTGAACAGCAAGCTTCGATTTTGTGTGGGATGGTGCATGCATGCTTACTTTTATTTGCTAGATGCAAGTTTACCATGACTGCTAGGATCGTTGTCTGTTGCAAAGTTGTTACCCAATTGGCAACAACTGGCTTCGTGCATGGAGCCATAGAAAGCCATATTGCGTGGAATCCTCCTGCTTGCCTAACGATCGAGGGTGCGCTTTGCAATTGTGCAGCTGTGAGTGGTCAAGCGTGCGAGCCGAAGTCATCAGCTATTCATCTTTGCTACCTAACGCAGGCTGGCAGCTTCGTGCTATGACTGCTCAATACTTGGCACATGGCCCAGCAGCTTCGCTAAATCGAAGGTAATATGATACACCATGTAAATTTATCTGTGCCTCTACCTTAAGCTTTTTGCATTGAGGCTTTGTTTTTTTGCTTCGCGGATAGTTTCCTTTTAGCCTAAGCCTTAAGCTATCTTACTTAAGGTCTTTTCGTTGTTCGAGGCAAATTTATTTGTGCCTTTACCTTAAGTTTTTTGCTTTGAGGCGCTTTTTTTTTCTTCGAGGCTAGATTCTTTCTAGTCTCGGCCTTAAGCTATCTTACTTAAGGTCTTTTGGTTGTTCGAGGCAAATTTATTTGTGCCTCTACCTCAAGTTTTTTGCCTTGAGGTTTTTTTTTTCTTCGAGGCTAGATTCTTTTTAGCCTCGGCCTTAAGCTATCTTGCTTAAGGCCTTTTGATTGTTCGAGGCAAATTTATTGTGCCTCTACCTCAAGCTTGACGCCTTGAGGCTTTTTTGCTTCGAGGCTAGATTGTTTTTAGCCTCGGCCTTAAGCTATCTTGCTTAAGGTCTTTTGATTGTTCGAGGCAAATTTATTTGTGCCTCTACCTCAAGCTTTTTGTCTTGAGGCTTTTTTTGCTTCGAGGCTAGTTTCTTTTTAGCCTCGGCCTTAAGCTATCTTGCTTAAGGTCTTTTGATTGTTCGAGGCAAATTTATTTGTGCCTCTACCTCAAGCTTGACGCCTTGAGGCTTTTTTTGTTCGAGGCTAGTTTCTTTTTAGCCTCGGCCTTAAGCTATCTTGCTTAAGGTCTTTTGTTTTGTAGACATTTGCACAACTTTTGGTTGGGGAGGGAAGATATATGCTTCAATTCTTGAGCAATTGGATTATTAGTTGCATAATGACGGGGATGGAAAACATTGCAAAGATAAAAAAAATAGTGAACAATAAGGAGACCACATGGGTTCGAAGTAACTAATGTACTTTCCCATTCGAAACCAATCTGGCAGGACCCAGCCCGAGGTGTCAGCACGGTCCAAAAGATAGTTTTGATTAAATGTGTAAAAGGGGCCAACGAAGGTGTTCCGATAGAGTTTAAAAGAGTTGACTTCCTTTTGGTCTCCGAAGATAGTTTCATAAAGATTTCGAGGGTAATTTTTCTGCGAAGGCCTCGTGAATTTTATCAATGACGTGGTCGTGAAGTAAAACCATGAGTTGATTGCTTCGACCACGAAGCTTCGCTATTTGTCATCGCTAGTGAATATTCATCATTGATACGTGGTTTGGGCACCTACTAGCTTCGTTGAGCAATTCTACCAGCAGATTCAGCAGCTTCGGTGATTTTTTTATATCGAACATCTTCAATTCACGAAATGACATTTTGCAATGCCTGTTCTCGCAGTATCTTTTTGCATGTTTCTATTCTTAGCTTCCCGGATAACGGATAGGCATGCATCTTCTGTGCTGCTTGGGCCATGCGGCCATGCCGTAAGCCTTCATATTTTTTGTGTCCGATGGCAGCTTGACAGCCAGGGTCCTTGTTTGTCACAAAGTTGTTGCGAGGTTGGCACATGCCGCGAGGCTGTCATGCTGCGAGGCTGTCTCCCAGTCTGTTGTAACACGGTTTTTCTGGTATTACAAACAGTGAGAAGATTGCAATTATCTTTTTGTCTCCAAAAAACATCAAGACAATTTCACACGTGGTCTTTTTTGCGAGGTTATACTTCCAACCTCGGCCTCAGGCTATTTTGCTCGAGGACTTCTTTTTTTGCGAGGTTATATTTCCAACCTCGGCCTCGGGCTATTTTGCTCGAGGTCTTCTTTTGCGAGGTTATATTTCCAACCTCGGCCTCAGGCTATTTTGTGCGAGGTCTTCTTTTGCGAGGTTATATTTCCAACCTCGGCCTCGGGCTATTTTGCTCGAGGTCTTTTTTTGCGAGGTTATATTTCCAACCTCGGCCTCGGGCTATTTTGCTCGAGGTCTTTTTTTGCGAGGTTATATTTCTAACCTCGGCCTCGGGCTATTTTGCTCGAGGTCTTCTTTTTTGCGAGGTTATATTTCGAACCTCGATGTATTTTTTGCTCAAGTGCTTTCAAGGGAATCTCCTTTATTGATTTTTTGGAGAAATTTACATAGGTTCGCCTCGTTAAAAACCTCACCTCCAATCTGCTGGGAAGATTGGAGAGCACCAATCATGGCATACCTACAAGACAATTTCACACCCTGTTCTGCAAGTGAGGCCAAAAGAATACCAGCAAGAGCAAGAGGAAATCAGATGATACAAGGTGAGCTATATAAGAAGGGGATATCAGCACCATGGCTAAAATGCATTGCAAATGAACAAGGAACGGAAATACTAAGAAGTATACACGAAGGGATATGCGGAACACACATTGGTCCAAGAGCCCTCGCAGCAAAAGCAGTCAGGCAGGGAATGTTCTGGCCGACAATGATAAAAGATGCAGACGAAGTAGCAAAGAAATGCGAAGCAGTTTTGCAAGAAAAATTAGAAAGGCCGAACTGCCAAAGGTGAATAAGTGAAAGTAATATTTATGAGGGAAAGAAACATGACCTTCGATTTATGAAGAGACATTCTTGCAATGTCCTCGTTCTATTTTTTGTATTTTTCTATACTTAGCTTCGCAGGTTGCGGATGACCTTCCGAGTCAGGCTTCACGGGAGCCTCCATGCGAAGCTATTTTGCTTCACTATTGTCGAGGTTGATGCTTTGCCTCGGGCGCCTCGATGGAATGGCATGCAGAGGGTATATATAGAGAGCATCCTCGATGCATACTGGCCTTCAATGGATGACTTCGTCTTTTGCACTGAGCTGATTCTTGAAAAGTGTATGCTTGAGCTTGCTTCACTATAGCCTTCCCCAAATCTGTGACTTTTTCATTTCGAAGCTGTCTCCATGCCTAGCCTTTGGCCCAGCTTCGGAGCCAACCTTGGGTTATCGTGGTTCCCTTCTGGCCTCGTCTTTGCAGCTACGGCTATCACTTTAATATTCATGCAAACAATATTCAGAGCTCCTCGAAAATTATATATTGGACAACAATTTCAGGTAATGTGTCTTGGTTTGATTTGATGACAACAGAACTGCAGCTTCGACCATCGCGGACACTGTGTGCTGCTTGGTTGGCGGCCTGGCGTTATGCCAGCTGTGACTTCGTGCCCTGGACAGTAGCTTCGTATGCATGTTATTGGTTATTCTTGTCATGGTCCGTCGAAGAAGAGGTAACAGCTTTGCCTGAATGCCTGATGCTTTAACGTGGAAGCTCGCCGCCAAGTTCAGCGATGTGCCAAGCTTGGCGTTGTCCCCGAAGGTTCTTGCTTTGGTGGTACTTGCGGTGGATGTTCAAGTTGTTGCTGCTTTAGTTCTGAGCCTGTTCCCAGATAATGCGACAACTTTGTGTCGACTTGAAAAACAAAAGCGAAGGTACTTGGAGCTTCGTGTCTGCTTCTTGCTGCTGCGGAAGTTCAGATTGCAGATCTTCCAAACTCAATATTGATTGTACTTCAACATTTTTCGTGACTACGAGGTTGGCCTACATTGCATCTTCGTGCATGGAGTCATAGACTGCAGCTTCGCGTGGCGTCGTGTCCTGTTTGGCTGACAGCTTCATTCGCTAGCAAGCTTTCATGAAATGAACAAGGCCACAATATTAATGGGCCCTCCCTGCTTATATGTGGATGGTTCTTGAGGATGGAGCCGGAGCTGAGCTATTCGTGCTCAGTCAAAGATAGTTGGGGCCAGCCGAATGAGTGATTCGGTTTGGACCTTCGTTTTTTGCTTATATAACAAGACGAAAAACCAGACTTGCCACTATATTTTGTTTGTTCTTTCAGCCTCAGCAAGTTTGATTTGCCAGCGAATAGGTGACGGGGCCATAACTATGGTGTTTATATCCCCCTTTAGCATCTATCTTCGTTCTCATTTCTGCGTGCACGCTCAACATCTTGCATCATAATGAACAGAATTTCAACCTGCTTTGCTCAACGAAGCTAGTGAACACCTCATGAGTGTTTTCTTGGTGACGAGGGGACCTCGAGGTTTGCTACCACAATGTCAAAGTTAAAAAAAAGGCAAATTATTAGAAAAAACAGTGATGATTTAGAAATCTGGCAAAATAAAATGGGACCAACGAAGGTGACAAGATTGAATAATTTGTCAAGAGAAAAAGAACATGACCTTCGGTCAATGTTTATACAACGACAAATATTTGGTAATCATGAGTTTCATTTCGTTCCAAACACGCGGACGGCGCCAACTGTTGTAACACGGAATTTCGTATCACAACAGTATGATGTATTCAGCTATTCTTTGATTACATGCCCCTTTTGGCGACTGTTCATCTACTATTTATAGGGGTCATCTTCGCATTACATGACCGTTACTTCCCGCCCTAACTCTACGGACTAATTCTAACTCTTGACGACCGTTGCCTCCCGCCAACTCCTGGTTCAGCCTCGTCGTAGGAAGGCTCCAGTTAACTTCGTCCTTTTCCTCTTCATGATTTGACCTCGTGTAGACTGGCCTCCCTTGTCTCGCAGTTAGCTTCGAGGCCTCCCTTGTATCGCAGTTGGCCTCAAAGGTCACTGTTTGTCTTCTTCGGGTTGGCTTCTTCGATTCTCCTTGAAATCAGCCATCTTCTCCCTCGAAACCAATCTTGTTCCTCTAAACAACTTAGCTTCGAATCCTAGCTTCGAATGACGCTTCCCCAACAATGTCAGATTATCGAATTTTATTGAATGCTGAAAATATCTCATAAACAGGGTACTAACGCCTCAGACGGCCTCAGTTTCTTACCTCTTGGTTGCTGAGTCTTTTTTTTTGCATAATGTCATGTGGTCATTGTTGTCTTTCTTTCCTAAACAAATATCTAAAAGAAGCTTGATGAGATACCACAGACATTTACATAAAAAGTCATATGTGATAGTTCACATACTGCAAATGTCTGGCGATGGAACAAAACTATGGTTTGTTAAGAGAATTGAGATGCACCACAGGGCATCATCTAAAATGTTTACATAATGTTAACTGTTATCCTTAACGCACTATTAGATTACAAAAGCGGCATACATGCGCTTCTGTCTCCAATCTCCACCCCAATCTCCTGTGATTATGCAATCAATTCCATCTGTGTTTCCCAACCTGACTTGATCTTAATGTTTTTATTTGAAACTTACACCAGTACATAAACCAAGTTCATGCTTATAATTTAAAATTTTAGTCTATCGAAACATTGTAGATTTTTACATTTTGATAAACTTTCGTGTTGGATGCCTTTTGATTTAAATGTGTTTTGGGTGTAGATTTAAATGCCTTTTGATTGAAACTTACACCAGTACATAAACCAAGTTCATGCTTATAATTTAAAATTTTAGTCTATCGAAACATTGTAGATTTTTACATTTTGATGAACTTTCATGTAGATTTTTACATAACACATTTAAACTGCATTATGCTGGTGGTTGGATTTTGTCAAAGACCGGGCTATTCTAACAGATTTCCTAAGAGAATGAAGGATGGACAACGGGTTGGATTTCGATTAAACTTCAGGGTTTGTTTGCAAGAGCATTAGCCTGAGAGGACGTTGGACGGCAGGTTAGATTTTAAAGAAACTCAATGATTTTTTTCGCAAGAGCACCGACCTGAGAGGAGTGAGGGGTGACCAAATTGGATTTTGATGACACCTTATGGTGTTTTTATCATGCTGATGTTTCTATATAGAGATGTTAAGTAATAGGGAGTCAGCTAGCGGGAGGGGCCTCTCCCAATATCCATCATCAAGAGTCATCTCCCTAAATCCTCTTAACTCTATCCAATCGTTTTTTTTTGTGGGGGGGGGAGGGTGGATTGCTCGCGCGCCGCAATCCATGACTCAGACCGACCGTGTCATTCTCCACCCTATTATAACCAGCCCTACCCACACCCTCCACCACGCTTGTGAGGACCGCCCTCCCCCTTCCTCTACTCCTCCTTATCCAGCTTGCTCGCCACCGTCATCATCCTCGTCTTCATTTGTGAAATTTGGAATTTTTCCATTGTCAAATATGGGCTTCGCCAAATTGTTATCCCGTAATAGAGTTTCGCTACTTTGCCATTGTCAAACCGGTTCATTCCGTTGTAGTGCCTTTTCACGCTTTCCCAATTTATATTTTGAATTTTCACTTAATTTTTCATTCCATCTTCCCAAAATGCACTTGGCTTAACTTCTTTCTATGTTCCTCTCCACGACCCTGAATATTCCTTACGGCCAATTTAACTTGTTTGTATTCTTTTCTTTCTTGTTTGTTGTTGTTCACTTGGGCTGATGAAGCTCGAATGCATTTTTTGGTCTTCCACACAACGGATCCAGGGCCAAAAAAGGATGGCAGCCTCCCTGTTTGTACTCCAAGTCCAGGACCAACAACAAGAAGGATGGCAGTTTCTGTTGGTACTCCAAGTGGACCAACAACCAAAAGGATGGCAGCCCAGCTGAATATTTCACCAGGCATTTCTAGGAGAGGGATTATAAACTAGGCTAATTGCTCAAGTGATGACGATGATGTTGTTATTTTTTAGGGCATGTGTATCTTTTGGGCCATGTGTCTGTTGTTTAAGTCATTTAGGGCATGTGTTGGACCATGTATCTGTTTTTGAACCATGATGTATGGCTACGGTTGAACCATGATGTATGTCTATGGTTGACTATTTTTTTGACGGTCAACGGGGGGAGAGCATCCCCACCTGAATTTCATTCATAGACTTTGAGCAAGTCAAATGCCAGTACATTAGAGTTTTACAGCATGATGAAACAAGGGTTCTAACAACAACAAACTAGCCCTAATCTTGAACAAGTTGAAGATAACCACCAAAGATCGACAAAGCGTCATTACCAAACAAATGCTTGCCTTCACCACAATGACCATTGCACCGCTGAACCACTCCTCGTAGCTACGCCGCCTTGTTGTAACCCTCCACCTTCCAACAAAGGGAGGAATCCTTGAAGGATGAAAGGGCCGCCCAACAAGATGGGGACTAAGAGTAGAGGAAGCACGCTGACCATAGTGAGCCGGACAACTTTGATCTCTCTTGAAGCTGACAAAGACACCTTTAGGAGCACATCCAGTTGCCATGAATCATCATCCAATGCCCTTTGTGGGGAGGAATCCACATAGGAGGAATGATCAGAAACATAGACACACACGACATTTGATATGATGGATCCGCCAACAAGGAGCCCGATGACAAAACAGAGGCACCAGCAATAAGCACCCACCGATCCGTAATGGAAACCAACACCAGCTGGGCCAAAACCACAGGCCAAATCCGTTGAGGAGTGCATGAGAAGAACAATCACCAGAAACAGGAGCAAACATAGCACACGTGTTGTCTTCATGGGGAAGCAGTCAACAGCATCAATAGGGTGAGAGACAATGTCGACACCGCCTCCATGGAGGGAGTGGCACTGATAGGTGTCACCGTTGTCAACAAGTCCAGCATAGTGCTAGGCTTTAAGATTTCTCCGGCGATTTCTCGCCTCACCCGTCACTGAAGGCTAGCACCGGCGATTTCACCTCCAATTCCATGCTACAGCACGCCTCAGAAAGTAATTGGTGGTTAGTGCAAACCTCCAGGTAGAGGGTAGCGTTACGATAAAGCCTCCAACGAGGAAATCGGCACTGCAGTTGCAGTGACGCCATTGCCGGCCGGCATGAAGCCGGACAAGGATTTCTCCCGCTGCTCCCTGCAATCACGGCCGCGCACGCGTGTGTTTTGGCCATGAAGTCCTGCAGTAGTCGGAGCTTGTGGCATCTGACCGGGTGCCAGAGCAACCGTCATTGGGCTGCAGCCTGTCGCCGCGTGTGTTCTGCGGCAGCAGCAGCCCGCCGCCGCGGGTCCACTGGTGGAGGCCTGCGGATCCACCATGGCCCAGCAGCAATCCACCTCTGGAGGCCACGGATCCGGCCGCAGACGAGGTCCTCCGCCGTCGGTCGCGATGGATGGGACCATGGCTGCAGACCGCGCCGGCTCACAGAAGATCTTGACCATCTCCGCCGCCGAGCTTTGATTCACGACCAACTCCGGTGCCATGCTTCGATCCGCTCCAGGCGCTGCTGGATCCGGTCCCCGAGACCCCAGATCTGGCCACCCAGGTCGTCGCCGCCGCCACGACGGGCCTCTGCATGGCCGCCTCCTGGACCGGCGCCCCGGCCGGCAGCGAGGGAAAGATTGAAAAGGAGACCCCATCGCCGCCATCCTAGCAGGTGATCGGGCTTCCGGCGCCCTGCTCCGGCGGCAGCAAGGAGAGGAGGCGGCCGGAAGAGGGGTGGCGGTGGTGGATGTCGGGGCCGCCTGAGTCACCTCTAGGCGAGACGACGCGGAGGCAGGGTGTGTCTCTTCGGTTGACTATTTTAGGAAACTAGTTGTGTTATGGTGCTCACTTCCTGCTATTTTTGTGTGTGCCATGTGTGATGCTGCGCCTTCTATGTATACTGGGGCTGCTGGTATATTTTTTTATAACCCCTAGCCTCATGGAAATGGATGCTTTGCTTTGTATTGGGCGCCCAGGCCAGGCAAAGCATGAAGGCAAGAAGACTGAGCACGAACTGGTGCTAAGGCCGAGCAGGAGAACGCAGTAGGAGAAAGGGGTCGGAAAAATGATTTGGGGGGTATTTTGGTCCAGGTTAACAGACTCCCTACCCAAAAGTAACAGAGTGGTAGTTTCCAATAACGTTTAAATCCTTCAATGCTATTTTATGGTGACAATGTATTTTAATGGTACTGCATAGAAGTTGCGATCTTTCAGTACTATGAAACCAATTTTCCCGATTCAACTTGTTTGAGTTGACTCGTTCCCCCATCGCTCTTCTCCGTTCACTTCATTTTGTTTTCCGCTCTACTTTTTCTCCGCGGGCTTGATGAACCTTGGATACAGTTGTGCTTTCTCCAACCCTCTGTCCTCTTTCTCCTCCAGATCGAAGTACCTGACTAGGGCAGGAAGGGTCCGACAAGCCCGGGGCTCGCAAATAAAACCGAGTACCAAACTGAATTAACCAAGAATCGGTACCAAAAGAACCGAAACCGAGGATTTCGGTTCGTCTCTCAGTACTTGATTCTCAGGAACCAAAATTACTCTGTTAATTCGGTTTGGTACTCGGTTAGCCGAAGATTAACCGAAATACAGCACAAAACTAATTTTGGCCCAAATCAGCACATCATCATAACCCTAACTCCACTCCAATACTCCAGTATTCACCCCGCGACTCCCTTCCCCCGCCACCACCCCACTCCCCTCCCGCACCGAGCTCTCCTCTCCCCCGCCGCCACCATGCTCCGCTCCTCTCAACTTGACGCCAACGGCGGCAC
This sequence comes from Digitaria exilis, assembly GCA_015342445.1. Classification (NCBI taxonomy): domain Eukaryota; kingdom Viridiplantae; phylum Streptophyta; class Magnoliopsida; order Poales; family Poaceae; genus Digitaria; species Digitaria exilis. The sequence continues at coordinate 2,183,485 of JACEFO010002054.1, forward strand.
ATCTCCCGCACAGCCGCACCTCGGCAAGCCCCATGGCCTTCTCCTACCGGCGCACCTCTCCTTCTCCCTCTACCCGAGATCCACCACCTCCCCATCCCCTTCATCCCAAGGAGAAAAGACGGTGGCAACCGGCAGCCTGCCCTCTCCCCTCGACGGTGGCCTCCTCATTCCTTGGCTAGGCGACGGTGAGCGGTGCTTCCTCGGTTCCTCTCGTGGTCGGCAGTGGGCATATACTCTTCTTCTCTGCAAAATGCAGCCTGCAGGCCATCAAACGGCCGATTTCTTGAATCTCTTATGATTCTTGATGATTGCGATTTGTATTTGTGTTCTTTGATTTGGATTTGTGTTCTTCATCTATGCTGTTTTTTGTGCTCACAGTAAGTGCTCGGTTCCTTCGGTTAGAACCGGAACAGAACCGAAAGAACCGATCAGTGCCTATTTCGTTGAAACCAAACTAGGTCGGTTTGGTTCAGTTAGTACCGAATGCCCAGCGCTACCCCCGACCACCAGCCGTCATGGTAGAACACCTCAACGACATCGTGGAGATGGTGCCATAGAGAGGGAAGAAATCGGAGGGAGAGCGAGCATGAAGTGCTTGGTGTGCACGACGCCATTTATGTCGTTGAGGTTGGCATAGTTGACAGTGCAGCACGCCGGGGTTCAGAGCCTATGGCCCGAGGCTAGGAGGAACAGGATTGGACAACGGCAGCCTCGTGGCACCTTACTCCACCTCGGCCTCCCACGCTTGCGCCGTCACTAGGTGGCGCTTGCCGGGGCCGCCACCGCCATTGAGGATTTCGAATAAAGGAGGAGCATGGGACAGCTGGCCTCACGACTGGAAGGGTAAGTAGGTATGGCAATTCCACCCGCGGGTGCGGGTATCTACGAGTTTTGCACCCGACGAGTGCGGGTTCAAAATCCCACCCATGAATGCACCCGCACCCGCACCCGAAATTCATGGGTGCGGACACGGGTTTAAAAGTTCATCCGCAGGTGCACCCGCACCCACCCATAAATGTAGAAGGTCCAACATACCTTAGGTCCCAATCCAATTTAGGAATAAAGGCCCAGGGCAACATTGTGATATATAAATAGAAGACAACAAACCCTATCCAATTCCCCTTTCTTCACTCCCTCAGGAAGCAGCCGGCAAGCCACAGCCGCAGTCCCACCGGACACGGTAGTGTGGCACCAGCGCACCGCCTGCTGCTAGCTTGGCGGCTCGGTGCTCGCCCCGGTGGGCGGCAGCCGACCCTGCTGAGCTCCATCCTCTCCACCCCGCAGGCCACAGCGCACCCTCCTATCCCCACTCGCCCGGCCGGCGGCTGCTCTGCATCACACCCTCATCTCCATGGCCCCACGGTCCGCAGCGGCTTCTGCCAAGTCCGAGCGTCCGATGGTGGCACACCAGTGGCCAGCGCCACCAGCGGAGAAGCGCATTAGCGGTGGCGGCTGGATACGGTAACCTGTTGTGTGGCGGCCAGTATTTCAATGCGCTTCTAGAACTTGGGAGTTTCTTTATTTGTAGAACTTAGAATAATGTGTGTCCTGTTGTATGTCAGTTTGTGAATTTCGTTGGATGATTTGGAGACCAATTTGATTATAAGTTCATATGAGACTAATTTGTATGCCATTTTCCTATTTATTACTGTGATTTTTTTATTTATGTGATGAGATTGCCCAGAACCGCGGGCACCCAAGACCCGCCCAAAACCCGGCAGGTGCATGCGTGGGTGCAGAATTCCACCCGCGGGTGGGTTTTTGCTGCACCCGCACCCCAATCCACGGGTACCATCCCTAAGGGTAAGGAGGGGCAGAGTGGTCCATTAGAGTGGCAAAATCTACAGAAAAATATAATGGTAAGGAAACGAGCGAAAATGCATTGCAGCTGGATGGAGCGGTTTGATAATGGCAAAGTAGCGAGACCCAACTGCAAACATTTTGGCAAAGCCCAACTTTGACAGTGGCAAAATTCCAAATTTCTCGTCTTCGTCTCCAACGAGCCCCCCCCCCCCGTCCTCCTACTTCATCTCAGGGGGGCTATGCCGCCCATTGGATTTGTTGCCTCCACCACCAGGGCTCTCCTCGGCTCCGGCGGCGGGTGCGCCGCCTCGCTCTCCCACCTCCAACCGCTAGGTCAGTGGCCTCCCCAGCTCTCTCTCTCTCTCTCTCTCTCTCTCCACTCTTGAACATATTTCATTCACCTCTCCTCTACAATTGCCATTTTTTAGTTCAGGGATGAGCCTAAACTTTCGATGATAGTTCGAGGATGAACTTGTCTATTCCACCTAAAACTTTCCACCACAACTTTATGTATGTATGAGAAACTTGAACTCTGTGTATGCTATGCTATGGAGATCAAGATGTTAAATTGTGCTAGTGAGGTATGACATCCTAGGCCTTGTTCGGGACACATCTCAAGGACGATCGAGGTTAAGTCCTTTTAATTGAGTGGATCAATGGACGATGGTTCAATTAACGCGGTTTATATCATAGGTTCCTCACAAAGGGTATCCTAGAGCTATATATAAAACCTTGACTTAATTAACAACCATCATGTTCTAGTAAACATTCGACAACACCAAAACACTTCCATATGGATAAACACATATATTTTACACCGCCATATAGACATCGACAAAAATATAAGACCTCATTTTCAACATATGGTGGACTTCATATCTAGTTCAAGAAAACTAAATAAATGAAATGTAGCTTTGTCTTAAGAAGTAATTTTTGTAATATCCTAATTGTTTGATGTTTCAACTAGGAGTATATTCTAAGAAAATAAAGTAGTCAAGTCTACCAAGAACTGCCACCTACAGAGAATAGATGGGAAATATTACTGTTGAGTAAATTGCACCTACCATACAACAACTTGTCAGGTGGGTGCAGATTGATCCAACAAGTTGCAAAATGCTCAATTTAGTGCGACAACTTGTCAGGTGGGTGCACATCGGTCCATCAACTTGTGAAATGCTCAAGTTAGTGCAACAACTCGGCAAATTGGTGCCTATACAGTCTAAATGTTATTATAATTTTTCATACTACCATATTTTATATTTTCATCCTACCACAATAGAATAATAAAACACCAAGTGATTTATATAAATCTACTTACTTGATATAAATATAGCCTTAGTGAATTAACCAATGGCTTTAATTTATTAAAAATTATAGTTCAAATTAAAGGCGTTGATCTTTTCCTCGAGCGTGGAGTTACACCATCGAAGCCCTACTACGACATGGTTGGCAGAGAGCTCGCCAAGCTCATCGGCATGGGCACGGGAAATAACTGGAAGGCTATCCACCTCACGGCCACACTGCCATGCGCCTTCGTCATGAGCCACCCCGCCATGAGCCACTACGAGCGCATCCACGTCCGGTTCTTCGACGAAGATGGCCACAACAATGGCTGCAACGCCTACAGCGAGGAGGTTTGGGACAGATGGGCTGCCACGTACCCGTCCAGCCGGATCTTTCTTGGTCTGCCTGCATCACCGGAGGCGGCTAAAGGAGGCTACCTCTACCCGAAAAGCCTCTACTATGGCGTGCTGCCGGTTGTGCAGAAAGCGGCCAACTACGGCGGAGTCATGCTCTGGGATCGCTACTACGACAAAAGTGCCAACTACAGCAGCTATGTCAAAAGGTGGGCTTGAGATCATGTTGCATGGATCAGTGATATACATCTAGTTTGTGATGACCAGATATGTTAATGAATGTACTGCAATCGCACTGATGAATGTTTCACCAATATAAATAAAAGATTGGGTCGTGGGTAACTAGGCAGTTAGCCCACGCAAATAGCGAGGGTATCTAGTATTTTGATTTTTTTTAATTTTTTGCTATTGTGTTGTTCAACTGGCTTAGATTGAGATATTATCTTTTGTATCATTATGTTATATGTTATATGGCATGAAACATAAATTCTTAATAAACGGATACACATAAACAATATTTATTGACTAAAAACAATATAATCTATTATGAATATATAATCTATCGTGTATATCTTTTTTCTCAAAAGAATTCACCACGTTAAGGATAGTTTGGAGGAGGACCAAAAATAAAACTAATACCATTTTGGACGTTTTAATGCTGCACATTGCTGTGTACTACTTCAATAGGATTCCGTTCTATTTTTTTTTTATCTCTTGCTATCTATATCAATTAAATCTCAAGTGGCACAAACTTGGCACGCCATGATCGATGGCGTCAAGTTGCAATTTTTTTATTGCGTCAAGTTGCAATTATTTAGCTATTAGCTTCTAAATTGACATTGACATCAATGATTCACTTATTTTTTTTAATTATTAATTTATGTATTAATCGAATATAAGCCTTCAGATCTTCATAAAATTCAATAGACCAAGTTCTCTTATGTATTTATTAGGTGTATTTGATAGGCACTCTTTAGATCGGTTTACACCATCAGATCTTTATATTATCACCCACGCAAAAGCATGGCTAGATTAGTTGCAATGTTATTTTTTAGAATTATATTGCTTTGACATATATATAAGACATATGACGTATCAATACCACAAACATTTTTTTTACCTGACTCAGGCTAGGAAGCCTCTCTTAGATCCACAATTGCTGATGGTTTATGTTGTCACTGACAAACACAATTGGTTTCGTCATCCTATTCTCTCCCCCTCTCTCTCTATCTCGATCTCGATCTATGTGAGGGTCATGAGGTTGGTGGCCACCATGGTTCCTTTCCACCCATCCTTCGACAACGGTTGTGACTGTAGAGGTGGATGGCCACCATTGTTCTTTTCCACCCATCCTTCATTCACGGTTGTGATTAGGGCTTGAAGAAATGCTCGGTGCTCGTTAGCTCGCTCGGCTCGTAACAAGTTCGGCTCGGCTCGTTACGCACATGAGCCGAGCCGAGCAGGAGGTTTGGCTCGTTCAAAATAACGAGCGAGCCGAGCTGGCTCGCGAGCCGCTTGCGAGCTCATCGAGCCGAGCGCACCAACAGCCCGGATGTCCCGCACAACAGCCTGCATGTCCAACTATACTCGAGTGTGGCCCAATAGGCCCAATATTCCTCCACCTGCATTAGCCCCGAGCCCCCGAAAGCCACGACTGGATCAGATCTTTCCCCACCGTTGTTCTTCCTCATCCTCTCCTACCTCTCTTGCGCCGCCACAGCCCGGCAGTGACTCCGCTGACCTCCTTTCCCCGTGGATTGCAGATTCAGGTACCCCTTTTCTGGCCTCCCTTCGGTCCGCCGCTCTCTATTTCTCCCCTGGTCCCTTTCCGTCTTTCCGAGGCTCCGAGAGACCATGCAGTCCACACATGGGCGCTGTTTTTCCAGAAGATGTGTGCTCCGAGGATGAAGTCTGGTTTCCATGCTCCAGTGCAAGTCTTGCATGTTGTTTGTTGCGCATGTGCAGTGCAGTGATTCTTGTTTGGTTTTTGTGTTTTTTGTTCCTCGGCACTATTTTGTGTTCTTACCAGAAAGAGAAGCAGATCTGTTGCTTCTGAATCCTAATTAAGATGAAGTGAACTTTGTTGAGTGAATCTTCCTTGTTAATCTTTATGTTTGTTTGAATCTTGTCTATGTTTGTAATGGCCAAGAAGGCTCGTTCGTCACTGGTTCCTACTGGGACAGAAAGTTGAGCGGCCAGCTCGCGAGCTAACCGAGCGAGCTCGCGAGCAGCACCGAGCCGAGCCGAGCAGGTTTTTCTGCTCATTTTATTAACGAGCCGAGCCGAGCTAGCTCGTTAGAATAGCGAGCTGCACCGAGCCGAGCCGAGCTCGGCTCGGCTCGCTCGTTATCCACCCCTAGTTGTGATTGGGCATGGCAACGTGTCCTCATCTCTTGTGCTTCGTGACCTCCTCATCCTCGCCGAAACAATAAGTTTTGTGGGTGAATCGATGCAATCTTGCTCGTTTTCTGGCTGCCGCTATGCTTGTTTATTACTTATTTTCCTAACACAAATAGATATTCACATAGTGCAACAGCTTCCAAAGCTTGTCTGCGTAAAGCCAACCCAACACATACCAAAAATTGACATAAGAATTGGTCGTTATATTGGCTTGTGTGTGTGATTTACGGCTGTGTACGCTGCAATATAGAGCCTAGAATAACGTGCTGATTCGGATGATCGATGAGGACCAACACATATTGTGCAATCTAAGTCGCCGGCAATGTTGGATACCTCTATATCACTATTGTGGTACACCAGGAGTAGGTCATTGCGGGAGAGCTACTTTGACAATGGCTGTTCTGTCATCCAAGAACTGGCTGTGGTAAGCAAGGCTGCATACGCACCGAACAAAGGTGATTTTTATTGTTAGATTCCAATGTTTCCTTGCCATACTTGAATTCATCTGGCACCTACCATACCTATTTGAGTTATACGTGGCCATGGATCAGGCCAACAATGTCGAATTGTTTTGCCCTTAAATGGAGTCCAAGATCCTTACGTGAATAACTTATGCAGGATTGAACTTTTTATAGAACATCGTGAGGTATATGATGAAAGAAATACCATATACGATGCAATTTTAAATTTGATTTAGTTTTGGACAATTATGTTTTTAAGTACTTTATTATATTAACTTATGTTGCTTCCTAATCTAATCAATCGGTACTTTTCATATTCTTTTATTTTAATAAATGTCTCTTGATGTATCAAACAGGATATGGACTATTTGGATTAATCATTGTAAAATTTAACGGTCTATGTTAGTCGTATTGGACATGGACTCTTTAGCCCAATATATTGCTAGCCGTATTGGACATGGACTTTGTGGGATATTATAGACCGTTAGATCTTCATAAAATCCGACGGTCTGAATCCTTCTTTTTTTTCGATTAACGTGTGAATTTCTTGGCCCTCTCGGCGAACTTGGTGACTCCTTTTTTCCTTCAAGTAATAATATAATAATAATAGATTGACACTATTGTGGAACCCCATTTAAACATCATATACAAAAAAATAATATTACCTCATCCCAGAATATATATAGTTGTGTTTAGTCTTTTTTAAACAGATTAAGAAATATGATAAAATGCCTCCTATACCCTTCAACATAAATATCCATGAATGCACAATACTTGTCATGCATGTCTCCATGCTAAATAAAATAAATTATGCATACTATTGTTTATTCATAGAAGAATCACAAAGACAAAGGCAATCACAAAGACAATTAATTCCTAAAAGGTAATTTTTGTCTGTTCACCCATTCAATCAGACTTCAAACCTGAAATATAGTTGTATTTTTTGGAACAAATTTTGAATGCTAAATGTAGTTATATTTTTGGACAGAGGGATACTATTGTGGCACTAAACAATTATAATTAGGTCTATCATGAAATATATTTTCACATCATATATATTCAGAGCTATAGAAGTTAATAATATTTTCTATAAGTTTAGTCAAAGTAAAAAAAAATGTACCTTAGTTGAACCCAGAATTGTATTTTTTTTCTAGGACAGAGATCAAGTCATACTTATCAATAATTGCATTCATAAGTTCAGTCGAATCTAAAAAAGTGTGAGCGTTGTTGTAGTCAACGGCCACGCCCAACACCAATCGGGGCTTTTTCCTTAGACTTAATTCCTCAGAGACGTCTCTGTGGGATTTGGGCACTGAACGTGCAAAGTTAGCCCATGGATGATCGTTGCTCTTCGGTCCATGGTATAGGCAAAACCGGAGCACTCTTGTCTTGCGCGGACAATCGAGAGTGATTCATCGGCCGGATCATTGATCATGTTACGCATAGCAGCATGTGCATGTGAGCATGTCCATTTCAGACAGCCGGACAAGTGCTGGTCGAGTCAAAGATCAGACCGGCCAAGCTTGATCGGCCCTTCTGACAGAACCATTGGAGGAGGGGGCATACAAATCCGGTGAAGAGAGCATGCGAGCTTTGCTTCTCGCCCCTTCTGACACAACCATTGGAGGAGGGGCATACAAATCCGGTAAATAGAGCATGCGAGCTTTGCTTTCCGTCTGAAGAAATGGCAGGAAACCACGGTCTGCATAAGCATGTTTGCGAGCAAAAATTGCATGAGCTGGTGTCGTAAGCCGCCTTTATAAGTGGTGTGGACACCACCATATCTGTTATCTGAGTAATAGCTAGCTCAGCTTGGTTTAATGTCTCCGAGTGGTAGAGCTCCTACACCTTTTTGCAGATTTGCAAGCTGGCTTCTTGTAAAAATTCATGAGACATTGGAGAGAACCATGTTGGGTATCAGCTGTTTATCATGCAGATAATTCTGAAACCAATTAGTGAGAGTGCTTTTACCTTATGGTATCGGTTGACGACCAAAATTGGCTTAGGTAGTCAAAACCGGAACTTCCTGTTTCGGCAGGGAGTCCGAGAGAATTAGGAGATTTTGTTAGATTCGTATTTGTAAAACGATTCTTTGCGGGGCAAGACCTCTCCACCCTATAAATATAAAGGGCCACGGCTGATTGAGGGTATCCAATCGATAAAAAACAAATACATCTATTACTTTTACTTTTTCGTTATCTCTTTGCCCTAATCTTTTCCAACCCCATATTTGTTGTTCTTCCTTCGTCTCTACGGCGATTGAGGACGTTCTAGGTGGCCTGCCGACCCTAGAACAACCCAGAGTGCGCCTGCCCTGACGGGATCCCTCCCGGGTGGCCGTTCTTTGGTTTCTCACCGGTCTGCTGGTAGAAACCGGAAGTTCCGGTTTCTGAAACCAGAAGTTCCGGGTTTGAGTTAGGGCCCTGCAACGTGTGCCGCCGTTTGCTGCACGTGCTAGTGCTCTCGTGTGTTGGCCCTGAATTTGCGCCAACACATTTTGGCGACTCCGCTGGGGAAGAAGAAAGATAAATCGGTTAACATAACCGATCCCAATGCTAAACGCAGCGAGGTTCATGAGAACAACATCGTCAGGCCTGACTTTGATCAGATTGAGGCCAACGAACAAAAGATCCTTGATGAAAGATTCAGGAAGATCAAAGAGGAGTAAACGCAGGAAGTACTACGGTGTAAGGAGGAAGCAAAGAAGCAATTCCTGTCGCACTACTCCAGAGATCGTCAAGGCAAGGTTATAAAGCTCAAGGACGTGGTCTTTGATGAGTCTCCACCTGAGGTAACACCCAATGTAAGTGATCCATCTTCTGGTGTTACAATGGAATAAATTCAAAGTATGATGGCTGAGCGTGATGTTTTTCTAGTTAATTAGCTTTTATCTAGAGAGAAAAAATCTGCTAGTAAACAACCTGAAACACCTATTGATAATTTGCCAGTTACAACTAGTGTTACTACCAATGTCTTTACAGCTGAATCATCGGCAAATCCTACAATGGAACAACGACCATATGGCATGCCGTTGAATTTTTATAGTGGACAGATGGTGACACCCACCAATGCATTGGTAGCCCAGCCTTCATACCCAGAACCTATCACAAGCATCCCAAATTCTGCCCGCATTGGCCGAACTAATGAGCTTGTGAATTTTGTTCCGCCATGTAGTACTTTTGCATATACTACACCACCTATACCATCTGCAGGTACTGTTGCACCTATCGGTTCTATTTCTAATGAAACGTATGACCGATACTTGCAACAGTGGCAGAACTGGCCACGGCCGGTCGGACCGACCCCTACAGGCGGTCTGACCGGCGCGGTGGTTGGACCAACTCTTACAGGCGGTTTGACCGGCTATCAGAGCCAGCACATTACACCCACACAGTCAAATTCATCTTCACAATTTGATAGAATGTTTGCTGATTATAAGAATAATTTGGCTAATTTGCTTAAAGAAAATCTTGGGGTAGATTTTAGAGGCAAAACTCATGTATATCAAAAACTATATCCTGCTCACTTTGATTCGGTTCAATACCTTGCTGGTTTTAGATTGCATGATTTTGTTAAGTTTGATGGGGAAGGTAATAAAAGTACTTTTGAGCATATTAGTCAATATCTTACCTAATTAGGAGAAGCTGGTTCTATAAGCGAATTGAAAGTGCGCTTATTTTCATTATATTTGACTGGAACTGTTTTTTCTTGGTTTAGCTCATTAGCTCCTAGTTCTATTAGCTCTGGGAGCAATTAGAACAAAAATTTCATGATCATTTCTTTTGTGGGAATAATGAGCTCAAATTGTCTGATCTTACATCGGTTAAGCAATCACGTGATGAATCTGTGAATGATTATATTGGAAGATTCCATGATACTAAAAACTGATGTTTTGGTGTGAATATTGCAGAAAAAGATTTAGCCGATCTTGCTCGTGACGGTTTACGTTCTCATATTAAAGAAAAACTAGATAGTCATGATTTCTTTACAGTGAATCAGGTGCATCAAAAAGCTTTGGCTGCAGAAAGCCGAAGTAAAGACTCATTAGAAAGTCATAAGTATCATCGTTCTAATGTTCGTATCTTAGATTATGATTCTTCGGACGAAGAGAGTAATGATGTTTATACCGCTGAATTTGCATGGTCACCCAAAGGTAAGTCTAGTACTTGTGCTTCTCTAAAACCGATCCGTAAGAATCGACAAGAAGAGATGAAATTCACTTTTGATGTAGCCAAGTGCGATAGAATTTTTGATGAGTTGCTGAGAATTGCAATAATTAAATTATCTCAAACTATGCCGCCACTTGAAGAATTGAAGAAACGTGCTTATTGCAAATTTCATAATTCTTATTCTCATGCAACTAATGATTCCAATGTGTTTCGTAGGCACATCCAATCGGCCATTAATGAAGGACGATTGGTTTTTCATGATACGCAGGTTGATCATAATCCTTTTCATGTAAATGCTTTCATGAACACAATTGAATTAACAAACCCAAAAGTGCTCATTCGGCCGGATCAAGCCACAAAAGCTAAGGGAAAGAATATCATCATTGGAGAGGAACGACCTGAGAAGAGAGTGCCACTCAAGTTGCAGCAAAGGCTTCGACGCTCGGGGGGCAGGACAAGAGGAAGGAGACCGGTGCTTCAAAAACCGGTATGACCAGTTCTGAAACCGGAACTTCCGGTTTGAAAACCGGAACCTCCGGTTTATCCAGGGGCAGCAGGGCCTGTTCCAACTTAAAAAGTAAGGTGAAGCCGACTTTTGAAGAACTTTTGGCCAAGTACAAGAGTAGAGGAGGTAACCCGGGACAGGGAAGTCGGCCAAATAAAGGTAAAAGATCTGATTTTTCACCAAAAAATAAGGAGCAACCAATCTTTTATGAACCTCAAGTTAATTATGTTCATACGCCTTACTCATATTTTGGACGGACTACACCTTGGTCTTGGTCATATCCTTGCTATTATTCACCTTTGGATTATGGTAGTTCATATATGCGTCCTTGTATTGTTCAATATTCACCTCCATATCCAAATTATGGTTCAATGCAAAGACCGATTGTTGTTAGCAATGATCTGGATAAAAGTGCATATATTGAGCATAAAGCATACGAGGAATACAGCAAGGAAGGTTCAAAGTCCCCACAGCCGAGGTGGTGTCCCTCAGGCTTGTCTCATACTCAAAAGAAGATTGTAGCGGTTGCGGAGGCAAGGATCCATGGAACAACGAGCGGGGGGTGATGCCAGCAAGGTCCGTGGTAACTAAGCAGGTATGGAAGCCAAAACAAGTTGTTCTTTCAAATTTTATAGCCGATAATGTTTTGTCGTCCTTAAAGAGAAAAAATAATATATGTGGCCGATATGTTGTTTATCATCGTCCTCAGGCAATTTTGGTCTAGAAGCTTGTTTCTTGATACGCTAAGCTTTACCAAGAAATAAGGGGGCATATGTTGACGATCAAAATTGGCTTAGGTAGTCAAAACCGGAACTTCTGGTTTCGGCAGGGAGTCCGAGAGAATTAGAAGATTTTGTTAGATTCGTATTTGTAAAACGATTCCTTACGGAGCAAGACCTCCCCACCCTATAAATATAAAGGGTCACAGCCGATTGAGGGTATCCAATCGACAAAAAACAAATACATCTATTACTTTTACTTTTTCGTTATCTCTTTGCCCTAATCTTTTCCAACCCCATATTTGTTGTTCTTTCTTCGTCTCTACGGCGATTGAGGACGTTCTAGGTGGCCTGCTGACCCTAGAACAACCCAGAGTGCGCCTGCCCTGACGAGGTCCCTCCCGGGTGGCTGTTCTTTGGTTGCTCGTCGGTCTGCTGGTAGAAATCGAAAGTTCCGGTTTCTCAAACCAGAAGTTCCGGTTTTGAGTTAGGGCGTTGCAACGTGCGCCGTCGTTCGCTGCACGTGCTAGTGCTCTCGTGTGTTGGCCCTGAATTTGCGCCAACAGTATCGCTGATAGTTAAAATACCTGGCATCATCCAGTTTGTGGTACGCATTGGTATCATGGGCTCTCCGCTGCCCAAGAAAGATCGCATCAAAATCACATGCCACAATGCAACACTCTTAGCATCTTTTTGGTTTGGGAACCAAGTAGGATTGGGTTATGTTGATTTCATCATGCTATCTAGATTTATGCATGTTTGGCTGAGACAAATGATTCTTGCTTGGTTATGAAGATTTTGAGAAATGAGATGGAGAGGTATTTGTGTTTATTTCATCTTGTTATCTACGTTATATTTGAATAAGAAAGATGATTCTTGTTTGGTTATAATAATCGAGAGAAATGAGATCTACCCATTCGTTCGCCTGCCCCACAAGCCCACAAAGTACTCATCAATAATTGCTCGCCTGCGCCACAAGCCCACAAAGTACTCATCAATAATTGTATTTTTTTAGTTCAGTCAAATCTAACACAATAATTGTATTTTTTTAGTTCCGTCAAATCTAACAAAAGTATGAGCGTCATTGTAGTCAACGGCCAGAAATCAGGTCTTTTCCAAACTATTTGTTAATTGTATTTTTTTAGTTCAGTCAAATCTAACAAAAGTATGAGCGTCATTGTAGTCAACGGCCACAAATCAGGTCTTTTCCAAACTATTTGTTAATTGTATTTTTTTAGTTAAGTCAAATCTAACAAAAGTATGAGCGTCATTGTAGTCAACGGCCACAAATCAGGTCTTTTCCAAACCATTTGTGAAAGACGGCATGATGAAAAAGAATTATTCACGCCATGCTATTACCCACCATAATTATTTTAGGAAAAAAAAACTCTGCCTTCGATTGCAGTGCAAACAGTTCCAGATAGGGATAGAGAGATTTCTGCCATTTCCTAATTTACATCCATCATTTTTACAGCTCATAAATGCCCTACAAAACCATCGAAGGGAACAGCAGTCGCATGAAATACATATAGACCGTAGCATTACTATTTGGGTAGCAAAAGATAGGCTTATCCGAAGTCCACACTTCAGTCCCACATTAAAGAAAGCTCAACGCTAACCAGCTCACACAAATAGGCACAGTAGTACGTTCACCAAAGAGGCAACGACACAACAACAGCCAAAAAACTAAGGAATTCTGCACTCGTAACAGGTATTGTCAAGTATCAAACCCAGAGTAAACGCCACTCCCCCTCAAGAGCCGCTTCTCCTCCTCCACGTAGTTCTTCCCCCTGCTGGCCTGCCCACGGTCCCTCTTCCGTTTCTCCTTCTGTGAAAAGGAAGCATTCTTATGGTCTTTCTCTAATAGTAATGGGTTCGGCGGTGCATTCTGCAGACCAATGAGCTTCTCTCCTTCAGTTACTGCAGCCCTTGTTCGCTCCCGTTCTTCATATGACTCATCTGCATCTTCCTTGCCATCACGGTCTCTTCCAGTGGACCATGACCAGCTAGATTCCTCCTGAGGGCGAACTGTCAACACAGATGGGCCACCACGGTATCCATGCCGGCTCAAAGCACTGAAGTCCACACCACCAGTTTTCTTCTTCTTTGATATGGGCACTGTTCAAGAGCTAAAATCAATGTTAAGAATAAACCCTAACAATGAGATATCCTATTGGAACAATGATAACTTGATAAGGGGATTCAATATTACTACCTTGTTATTTGCTACTTAGCAAACAAAACTGTACAAGCTTACAACGGTCCCAAAAATAGACAAAATAAAAAGGCCTAACTTGTAAAGTTTGCTAATCCAACTGTATGGAAGGGAACACAGGGTCCATGTAAGCATGATACATGGGATCTGATGCCCAGAGACTAGCTAAGTGCTGGCCGGAGGTGGTCAGCCTATGGATTTCTTCAGTAGCCCAAATTAGGGTCTCAGCTCTCACAGGATGGATGATAACGTCTAGACGTCGATGCTCATCATCACTCCCAATCCTTTGCTGATCCCACCTTTTCAATAGGACATTAGTGAGGTAATGCAAGGGTTGTTTGTAAAGCTGTTTCAGTGATCTGCCGAGTCCCAGCCACGATGTGAATGGGATTACAGAGTCACAGTAAGCAGGAACCGGAATGTGCTTCATGTAATGTTGATAAATTTCGGCCCTCCTGATCAGAGCACCTGCATGATCCCATTACTACATTAGAAAGACCATTCCTGAGGATCTGCAAGAGCTCAGTCCATGTCTCAGAGGTGCCCAGCTAAGAAACACTTTATTTCCCTAATGGACATTTCTAATCTTAAATTCAATAATTGACAAAAATGCATTGAGGATTCAAACTTGGCTATAATGTAAAACAAGATGCAATAAAACACACCACATCTATATTTAAATTTAAAAGCATATTCCTTATTTGCACAAACTCATCCTTGGGAAAGTCCAAAAACAAAATTTCTGAATGTACCAATTACCCAGATACAGGTACTGGCTAGTAAATCTGCAGCTAGACTGCTATAGTAAACCAGCTGAGAGTGAGAACTTGGGGTCAGGTAAGGAGAGCCAATCTAGTGTTATCACAAATTGATAAAAAAAAGGTGGGGTAATATTTCCAAGAAAATCCAAGGTGCTACTGTATCAATATGCAACTATCAGTTTTGGAAACTCAAAATTTAGCTATCTAAATAGAGAAGACTACATACAGAACAAGCTGATAAGCTTCCATTGACATAGAGAAAGCTTCGGTATACAAAATGTCATTGGCTTCACTCAATCACATGAAAACTACCATGGTCGAAGAGAGCTCTGGTATTGCTAAAGTAGGGGTGTTTTTCCCCATTCTTGGGGCGGAGCTTGTTCAAGTCTGTTTGCAGTTGCACACCTACTTTCGTAAGGCAAACAGATATCAAATAAGCAAATCTTGCCAGCAACTTGATTTATCTTTTTACCTACATTCAATTTGGTACAAGAAGACTAGGCTAATACGCAGCAGTCTTCATAGGTGGTTCGGAAAAGTAGCGTTCATGCAGAGATGGCAAATATAAACCCTATGTCCTACGTTGCATCATCAAGAATATGAAATCTAAAAACTAACCTACATAAATCAGGTGTCATATTAGGGCAAATGCACACTACACAAACTTCAACAATTGCAGTAAATTATAAATCAACTATATCAGTTCACTGCCTCCATGAGTGAAACATAGGAACGCAAAGTGATTCGCGAATGAAAAGCTCTAACCTTCTGCAGGCGAAGCAACTTTGGAGGAATTGGGCAGCCCAAAGGCCTTCCAACCAGTCCCCTTAACTGCCTCATCATCAGAATCTGAGCTCAGTGAATCATCAGAAGATACTTCCTGTGGTTCCTCACGCAACGCCCCTCTCTCTGTATCTAATAAAACACAAATGGTGTCAGTCCAGTAGGAAACAATCTTCATGCGTTTACAGATGTTGAATACCAAGCCATGACCTATGTTGCGTCAATGGGAAGGTGAAAGCTGAACAAGAACTACCTGACCACAGGTCATTATCGCAGCCTACTTATGATTGCAGGATCATTTCATCTAGAGGCCAAAGCTGAAGAAACAAATTTCAACAATAGCAGTGGAACAGCAACCCACAATAGCATGGCGTCAACCAATCCGCCATCAAACGAAGCATATGTGATTAGACCTAAGGCCTGAGTCAACAGATAACCGGATAGCTCTCACCTTCTGCTGCCGCAGCTGCTTTGGAAGCGCTAGCGCCTTTCCCCTTCCCGGAATCTTGATCGGAACCTGAGCTCGAAGAACCGCCGGAAGAAATTTCCTGGGCCTCCTCCGACGGCGCCGGCCTCTTCATATCTGATAAGGATCCCCACAAGCCACAGATGCGGTCAGCGCCTCCCCATACGGAAACCACTGGGGACGAAGAGAAGTGGGGGTTTTGGGCTCACCTGAGTCAGAGCGAAGAAACCCCGGTTGAAGCCTGACGGGGATGCGGTTGGTTGGGGAGGAGGAGCGGAGCGGAGCTCGCGGTCGCAGAGGTCGCCGGCGCCGGAGAGTGGAGACTTCGACAGATTTTTTTTTTTCCGAGTCGAAACCCTCGGTGCCTTGGGCCTTAGACTGATCATTCGTTGGCACTGGGCAGCATGAGTATATTCTGATCTTGGGCCACCTAGTAGATAGATTGTTTACAACAGGCCCGATTGTTTTTGGGCCATATGAGGACCATGAAGCATTAGGCCCAGACTTGGAAAAAGTGGGTTATGAAGATTATGCTTCTCTGTTTTTTCTTTTTGAACCACTCGCGGCACAAGCTCTCGGTTTGACGACGTCCAAAGCATACAATTCTATCCTTTAACACCGACTATACTAACCATGAGAGTATGAGACCCGAGCCCGAGTGAAGACCGAGCTACACTCAGTTTGCAAGATTATGCTCCTCTCAAAAAAAACAAAGTTAGCAAGATCATGCCATCTTCAAACTTCAAACTCAAAAAAATACTAAGGCCATGTTCAGATTCTCCAACTTTCCACTATTCATTCTAACTTTTCACTATTCATTCCAACTTTTCACTATTTCTCCCTCACAAAACACGTTTTGCAACGAATGTTACGGTATTTTTCTGATGATACAGTGTTTTTCTAATGATACAGTGTTTTCCTGATGCTACAATCTAAACACACCATGCCTTCTGAAAAAAAAAATCCATATCTACCCCTCTGCACTCTTCAAATTTATTCCTTTTATTGATCAAATTTATTCATTCATTCATTCATTTCATTATTCAGATCTCACAACAATCCGAAAGTCCACGGCACAAGATTCAAGAACGCAACCCCATCTCTGTTCCATTCCAGATTTCCAGTCGCAGCGTCCTTCTCAAACATCTTCAGACTTTGGGCACGGCGGCGAGGGACGCCTCCAGCTTGTCGGCCGAGTGCGACAGGTCGACCATGTCGCCCCTCAGGTACTTCTCGTACGCGGCGAGGTCGAAGTGGCCGTGCCCGCACATTGCCATCAGGATCACCTTCTCCTCCCCTGTCCGCTTGCACTCCATCGCCTCCCTGATCGCCGCCGCGATCGCGTGCGTCGGCTCCGGCGCCGGGATGATCCCCTCCGTCCTGGCGAATTGCAACGCCGCTGCTCTCACAGTTCGTCAAACAACAAGAAGCAATTATTATGCTTTATCTTTCGTTCATTTCCCTGTCGATAAGTTCTTTAATTAATTTCATGACAAAAAAAGGCAGAGTAGGATTGATTACCTTGGAAGCATTCAGTCTGCTGAATGGAGATGGCGTCCATGAATCCAAGCTCGTACACGTGCGAGATCAGTGGCGCCATTCCATGGTACCGAAGCCCACCTACAAATTCATGTCACACCCATTTCTCGTCAAGATCACGCAGGTTGCAGCATAGACAACAAGGAGTGTGCACAATCTGCATGCAGTGAACTAAAGATCACTGATCACCTGCATGAATCGGATCTGGGACAAAGCCATGGCCAAGGGTGTGCATCTTCATGAGCGGCGTGAGCCCAGCGGTGTCACCAAAGTCATAGGCATAAACACCCTTGGTGAGCGTGGGGCACGCGGCGGGCTCGACGGCCATGAACTCTGGGCTCATCCTGCCGGCGAGCTTCTCTCTCATGAACGGGAACGCGAGCCCTCCAAAGTTGGACCCACCGCCGGTGCACCCGATGACGACGTCGGGGACGACGCCGAGCGCCGCCATCTGCTCCAAACACTCCTCGCCGATGACGGTCTGGTGGAGCAGGACGTGGTTGAGCACGCTGCCGAGGCAGTACTTGGTGTCGCCATTGGTGGCCGCCACCTCCACCGCCTCCGAGATGGCGATGCCCAGGCTCCCCGGGCTTGATGGGTCCGTCGCCAAGATCTTCTTCCCGGCCTCCGTCGCCGGCGACGGCGAGGGGTGCACCTTGGCTCCCCATGTCTCCATCATCAGGCGACGGTATGGCTTTTGGTCGAACGACGCGCGCACCTGCCACACCTGCATTCGTGTGCGTTCCATCGCAACCAAAAAAAAGATTTGAGATTTGAGATCAAAATGTGGTGGAATTGGAACACGTGGAGCAAGAACATAGGAGGAGCGAGGAACATGTGGTGACCTCGCAGTTGAGGCCGAAGAGGCTGCTGGCGAACGAGAGGGCGCTGCCCCATTGGCCGGCGCCGGTCTCGGTGACGACGTTCTTGACGCCAGCCGCGGCGTTGTACCACGCCTGAGGCACGGCGGTGTTGGCCTTGTGGGACCCAGCCGGGCTGGTCCCCTCGTACTTGTAGTAGATCTTCGCCGGCGTGCCCAGCTGCTTCTCCAGCCTCCTAGCCCTGTTTGTCACCATTGCAAAGAAGAAACAACTCACTCTTCACTCCCCCTGAATTCTGATGGCAGCAAGCAAAGCAACCGCCATTCAAATGGCCAAGAGATCAATGGAAGTTACCTGATGAGGGGCGTAGGGCGCCAGAGCTCGTACACGTCGATGACCTCCTCGGGTATATCGATGAACCGCTCGTCGGTGACCTCCTGCCTGATGAGCTCGTCGGGGAACAGAGGTGACAGGTCGCTGGGATTCAGAGGCTGGTGAGTCTGTGGGTGGAGCGGCGGCGGCGGCTTCACCGGCAGGTCGGCGACGAGGTTGTACCATTGCTTCGGGATGCTCACCTTGGCAGCACCGGAGTTGATACTGGCCCGAGCAGTGAAGCTCAAGCTTCTCCTCCCGGTGGTTGCAACCCTGGGCTTGGGCGTGCAGAGCAGTGAAGCTCGTTGCTGTGGCCCTGCTGTAATGTAGACGGTATCCATCAGGACTGGCGTTTGCAACGTGTGGTGAGAAGTCACGAGCATGAACAGGAAGGATTTAACGAATTGTACTCATCGATTGGGCCAAAAATGTCGGCTTCCGTAATCTAAACAATCATTGCGGGGATATCAGAAAATATTGAAAATCAAGTGTTGTGGAGATATCTGAACATATTGAAAATCAAATGTTGAAAATCGCATCCAACTTGATGGCTACTCCCACAAGGGCACGAGGCCACAAGGCATCAACTTGCAGAAAATGATTCCTACTGTACTTCTTAAGTCAGGGTGTGTTTAGATTGTAGGAAAAAACACTGTAGCATTTGCTGGGAAACGTGTTTTGTGATAGAGAAATAGTAAAAAGTTAGAATGAATAGTGAAAAGTTAGAATGAATGGCCTGAAAGATTTATGATCTATCAACTCCATCCCGTAACGTCTTACGTCATGCCAAAAACTGAAGAACTAATGGAGATAGTAGGACATGGTTAGGACCAAAATCGACCTTTTTCTGCAATTTAGATCACCATTGTACAAAGGTGAAAGGAGGACTGCCTAAAAAAACGTAAACTTTCACGGAATCATGGTATATCCAATCTTGGTGTCGGGCTGGCCCACACCAAGGAGATAACATAGTTTAAATTCCTCGAGATCTATGGGACCAGAAATGAAAAACTTAAAAATTCTAGATGGGGGGCAGGCTCCTGCCCAACCCAGGCATCCAGTTGAAGCTCTGGACAAGCCAATCGAGATCACCAAACGAGGAGGAACAAGCAAGCAAAGCAAAGGAGTCGGCGAGGAAGATAGAGCAGGTGCACGTGTGTGTGTGTCCATGACCGCACCTTGGGGCAGAGCAGGGCGAACGGCGGCGGCGGCGGCGGCCATCCTCACACGCTCCGGGCTCCTGCAGAGCTGATGGCTTGGTTGATGCCTCCTGGCTCTGTGAACTGTGGCGAGACGACCTCGCTGCCGATCTGATGCTCGCTGCCGCTGAGCGCTGACCACCGCGTGGTTTAACTAGAGCGCCCGCGTGGAGTCGCTGTGCGTCTGTGCCGATCTGATTGCTCGCTGCTGCTGACCGCCGGGAGGTTTAACTAGAGCGCCGCGTGGAGCGCACGGGCAATTCTCGCCTCCAGAATCCAGATCATGGCCTTGTTTATTCGGAGTCTGCCAGGGGCTGTAATTTTTTTCTCCCTCTCTGTATCTCTCTTGATCTTGTTCTGGGCCGGCTGGAGAAGAGCAGAGGAGAGAGGACGCGAGGAAGAGCGGAAGAGGAGTGGGGGGCGATCCGATTTCGAAGCTGGATAGATTGATGCAGCGATGACTGACGAGTGAGTGACTGCTGGCCACCCTGTCAGCGTTCGCTGTCCAACTCCCCCGCGCGCGCCGCGCTTTCAATGGCCAAGCTGACTTGCAAGCACCGGCACGGCGGCTGCGGCACAGGGAGCGCTCTCGTCTCGTGTGGGGTGACGTCTCACCTCCGGTGACTCGTAGCGCAAAAGAACAAGAAAAAAGTATTCATTTTTCATCACGCGCGTGCGTAATATATACTAGCACTATAGCAGCAACAAATGACGTTTACGCCTCCCCGGCTGAACTCCCAACGACTCGCCGGCGGCGGGCGGAGCCTCGGGTGGGCCCCAGCACCACCGATGTGGCCGGTCAGCGGTGGTGGGTGGAGCCTGAATGACCGCGGAGCAGGGTTGACAAAACCGAACTGGCCGGCGGTAGCGGCTAACCGGTCCGGTTACTGTGGGAACAGGTGAAAACCAGACAAATTCAAATTTTGAATTCAAATCGCTCGTGGACTCGGTTACGAACGGCTAACCGACCGGTTTGGGTCGGTAACCGAGCGGTTTGAGCGGTAAGCCGGCCGGTTTAGACGGTAAGCCGGCTCAATACATAATTTGTTATGTTTTCAAATTTAACTAAAAATTTAAAAAAAATAAAAGAAAAAATTCTTAAAAATATTTCAAGGTGCGTAGAATTTAATGGTGTCAAAATTTTTCAAATATTAGTGTATTTAGTATTTTTTTTTGTGCACTAGAAGTTCAATGAGCCGATTTTTTTCTTTTCCTTTTTTTGTTGAACTTCTAATGCCTGCAAAAAATATCAAAATGAGCAAATATTTGAAAATTTTTTACACCAATAGATTACATATACCTTGAAGTATTTTTAGGAATTTTTTTAATATTTTTCCATTTTAAATTTAAATTTGAATATTTTAAATTTAACCAGTTTAAAACCGTCCCGAACCGCTACTGGACCGGGACGGTTTGGCCGGTTCCGTGGGAACCGACCTCATCCGGTTTCGTGAACCCTGCCGCGGAGTAGTTTACGTGGAAGATCGAGCGAATGGGGCTGTAAAAAAAGATGTGCACGTTGAAGTAAAAGATACGGAGTAGCTTCGGCTGGCTTCTTTTCGTTTGGAAAATGTTTTTTTTTTCTTGACAGAGGTTTTGGGGAAAATGTCTTTAGTTCTTTATCTTGCCTCTTTTGCTTTTCATTTTCTGGTTGACGGCCCAAAGCAGCCAAACACCATCATCATCCATCCATCTCGGCTAACCTCAGTGCAAAATATCTTTTTTTAATAATGGATAACTATCCGGCTTCACCCTTCTCGAAATAAGAAGGGATCAGAACCAAATTATTACAAGACCAATCCAAAGAGTTACATGAAAATGAATAGATTTTTAAACACCAATTCTAAATCTATTGTTCCATCCATTGGAATTAAAAAAGCAAAGAGCAGCCATCTCTAATGAGTAACATGTCGTCCTCAGAATGTCTTGATCGCTTTCATGTTGCTGCAACTTGGCCCAAATCCTGAGCCAATATGTTCCCCTGAACAGAACCTGCAAATAAGTTTTAGGTTGGCATTTGTCAAAAACCACTTCATTTCTAGTGTTCCAGATTGTCCAACATAATGCAGATGCACCTATTAATAAAATTAGATTTGGTGTTTGTCCTCCTTGTTTTGCCCATCTACCAAATAAATGGCTAAAACATTTTGGGGGAGCAATTCCAAATACTAAATGAACAGCTCTCCACAGGAATTTAGCATATATACAATCAAAAAAGAGATGATTAATAGACTCCCTACAGCTACAAAAACTACAATTTGTTTCCCCTCTCCAATTCCTTCTAGCTAGGTTGTCTTTTGTCAAAATAATCCCCTTTTTTTAAATACCATAAGAAAATTTTAATCTTCAATGGTACTTTAATTTGCCAGATTTCCTACGATACTCTAATATCACGATTGATAAGATGCCTATACATGGACTTCGCTGTGAATATTGCGGTCTTATTTATTTAGAGATCACATAAAAACATCTCTCCCCTCAATCAAATTCACATCTAGGACATGTGTTACTAAGTTATACCATTCCGTTAGTTTTATTCCCACTAATGATCTCCTGAAAGATACATTCAGTGGATTCGAACTAAACACATTTGCAACAGTAGCATGTTTTTCCTCACAATATTGTATAAATTGGGGTATCTATTTTTCAAAGGTTCCGTACCTAACCAAGCATCTTCCCAGAACCTGGTCTGTTCCCCAGAATTCACTCAAAATGTTCCTAGTTTTAGGAAGTCATCTTTGACACCCATAAGGCCCATCCAGAATTGTGAGTCTCCTGGTTTCTTGAATACTTGATCAAGTGGCTTGTCTTTAAGATATTTATTTCTAAAAAGTTCTTACCATACACCATCTTCATTACTCAGTTTAAACAACCACTTACTTAATAAGCATTTATTTTGTATATCTAAATTTAGAATGCCTAAACCCCCTTGTTCTTTTGGTTGGCAGATTACATCCCATTTAGCCAATCTATACGTTTTCTTTTGTTGGTCGTATTGCCAGAAGAACCTTGATCTATAGTAATCTATTCTTTCAAGTACTCCCCTTGGAACCTCAAAGAAAGATAACATAAATAAAGGTAAGCTTGATAAAACTGAGTTAATAAGAATTAAACGTCCACCCACCGATAACAACTTGCCTTTCCATCCGCTCAACCTCTTTTGAAACTTTTCTTCTATCGATTTCCAATCATTGTTCCTTAATTTACGAAAATACATTGGGATTCCTAAATAGCAAAAAGGAAAAGATCCTAACTGGCATCCAAAAATTTGAGAGTATAGGGTTTCTTGTTCCTTTGCTTGTCCAAAACATTGTATTTCACTCTTATAAAAATTTATTTTGAGTCCAGACAATTGCTCAAAAGTACATAGTAAAAGTTTCAAATTCCTTGCCTGGTCCACATCATGGTCTAGAAAAATAACGGTGTCATCAGCATATTGCAAAATAGACAAACCATTATTTACTAGGTGTGGTACTACTCCTCTTATTTGTCCTTGCTCCTTTGCTCTACCAATCAAGATTGCTAGCATATCCACTACTATATTAAATAGAATGGGAGATAGCGGATCACCTTGATGTAGGCTTTTCTTGGTTTGGAAATAACGACCAATTTGATCATTTACTTTAACTCCTACATTTCCACCTTTAGTGAATGTCTCTATCCAATTACACCATGTTGGTGAAAAACCTTTCATTCTCAAGGTCTGTTGTAGAAAGTCCCACTTGACTTTATCATATGCCTTTTCGAAATCAATTTTAAACACTATACCACTCTGTTTTTTGGTGTGTAGCTCATGTAAGGTTTCATGCAAAATCACTGCTCCCTCCATAATATTTCTACCAGGAAGAAAAGCTGTTTGTGATGGGCTAATAACCTTTTGAGCTATTATGGACACTCTATTTGTAGCAACTTTGGTAAATATCTTGAAGCTAACATTTAACAGAAAAATTGGTCTGTACTTTTGTATCTGCTTTGCTTCACTACTCTTTGGAAGTAAAATTATTGTCCCAAAGTTTAATCTATGTAAAGGTAAAAGACCTTTATGAAAATCTATAAAAAGTGCCATTAAGTCTGTTTTAATTACCTCCCAGAAAACTTGATAGAATTCGGCAGGGAAACCATCTGGTCCTGGGGCTTTGTTATGCTCCATATTAAAGATCGCCTCTCTCACTTCCTTTTCTGAAAATTCTTCTATTAGGATTTTATTTTCATCTTCTGACACTTGTGGGATGTCATCAGTTAATTCCTCATTAAGACTCATATTAATATTGTTTGGTGGTCCAAACAAATTTTTATAGTGCTTAGTGATATGATCCTGTAACTGTGCATCCCCAGTAATCATCTGTCCATCCTGTTCAAGTTGGAATATTCTTGTTTTTCTATGCCTTCCATTTGCCACTAACTAGAAATATTTGGTGTTTGCATCACCCTCCATTAAATCCTGGATCTTTGCTCTTTGGTACCATTTAATTTCCTCTTCTCTTAATAGAACCGCCAATCGCTCATTAAGATAAGTTTTCAAGTTTATTTCCATTTGGTCTAGATGTTGTAATTTAGCCTTTTTATCTAATTCATCTAGTTTATTCAGTAAGAATTTTTTTTCTTTCTTGTATGCTCCACTAATTTTTTGGCCCAACCCCTAAGATATTGTCGCAATCTTCTGATTTTTTATTGCCACCGATCTAAAGGTGTATGACCATCAATAACACTATTCCAGACCTCTGTCACCATTTCAAGGAAACCATCTCTCAATAACCATCCTAATTCAAACTTGAATGCTGGAGGTGTATTAAAAGAAGATTGATCCCCTGTGTTAAGAAATAGAGGTGTGTGGTCTGAAATTTCCCTGGTTAATGCATGAACTGTAGTTAATGGATAGGTACTCTCCCAGTCCGTACATGATAATATTCTATCTAATTTCTCAAAAGTGGGGTGAATCAGATTATTAGCCCACGTGAATTGCCTACCAGATAAAGCTACCTCTCTAAGATTTAATGCATCAATGATAGCATTAAACAAAGAAGGCAATCGATCACAGTAGTTCATATTATTTTTTTCTCCAGGTCCCCTAATGATATTATAGTCACCACCTATTAGAATAGGTAAAGTTTCTTTAGAACAGAGTTGAACAAGCTCTGTTAAAAAATTCTCCTTCAAATCTTGTTGAGCTGGACCATACACCGACACTAAGTTCCATTTAAACCCACTTTCCTTGTTCCTAATCTTAACACATACAAAAAATTCTCCCTCTTCTATTTCTCCTATATCAAAGGTCATGAGATTAATTCCTACCAACATACCACCAGATCTTCCCCTAGGAGGTTTACAATGCCACAAAAAATCCTTTCCGGCACAAAGATTTCTTAAGAACGCATTAGTAAAACTACTCCTTCCGGTTTCTGATAGAGCAATGAAGTCAAGATTCTTTTCCTTTGTAGTATCTGACAAGAACCTATATTTTTTTGGATCCCCCAACCCGTTGCAATTCCAAAAGATTCCTTTTATTATGAAACTCTTTTATTTTTTTTTCTTCTTTTTCTTAGAGCTACTTCTCTTGCTACGTTGAGTTGATGACAATAGAGTTTCCTCACTATCATCGTCACTCAAGCCGTCTACCAAATCGCCACATATTTTATGTAAGGCTAAGGTATCTAGCTCCTGTTCCTCCTCTAACTCTATAAAAATTTGTTTATTACTACTATTCGATATTTCTACACTAGTTTCAGCTAAGCGTTGAGTTTCTAAATTTTTCAGCGTAGAGACTGAAGAAAAAAGGCTAACTTTACTGGAAGGTAAACAAACCCCAAGACTAGCAATATTTGCAGCAACTAAATTATCATCAAAACAATCAAAAGAAGCTGTAGTACCTGGTGCCTGTGGATCTAGATTTTTCTTAGCCTTTAACTTTGTTGCCCTTTCAAGAGAATCTTGATCTCCAACTGATGCATTTCTTTTACTGGAGCGTGGAGGAGTAACAATAAAACTGGTAGTATTTGTGACTTTCTTAGTATTAACCTGTGATTCGACTTCCATATTAATATCCGGCATCATCTTAGCCGACCACTGTGTCCCATCAGTATTAGGGGAAAGAACTACCATAGGAGTCTTTCTAATCCCTTTAGAATTCTCATTTGATGTTCCAGAATTACCTTCTGAACTTTTCTTGGTCCCCACCATCTTGTTCGCAGAATTATTCTCCTCATGTTGTGACTCTGGATTTCCTTTATCTCCATCAACACTAGGATCAATATCCATGTCAATAGGCTGTGGATCGTTTGCAACATCATCTTTTTCAACTCTGAACTGCAAAGCATATACAAAATCCCCAATAGCAACATCTACCACATCAGGGACCAGTTCCGGATTTAATATGGCAATCTTTAAACAAGCAATGCCGTGCTGTTTTGTGAAGACCATATCCACCATCTTTGTAATGCCAAGTATAGAACCAATTGCCCAGATAATGGGGATTTCCTCCAGTAAATCCTCATCTAAACCACGGCATTGAACCCAACATTTTGGGATTTCATACCGACATACATCTTTATTTATTTTTTCTTTAACCTCTAACTTGGCCTGCACACATTTAACCTCCACAGGGCCCCACAGTACCATCCGCATAAGGTCTGCACGGGACGGAAACGTGGTAGAAAAAGTATTATCCTTTAACTTTTGCACCACCCAATTACTACTCCCTGGTGTAAGTCTCTCAAGTTCTACTGCAACCTGCATTTCAGTCATAGAGCCTTGAATCACATTCACTATGGCAGCTTTGGACTCGGAATGAGTTCTAATTTTGCCAGTAAATGGGATATAAAAAAAGCCAAGGCCATCAACCGCATAACCACATAACTCCGCCTTTGCATGCATCGCCGATTTCATTAAGGGACATGCCTTTGTAACATGAGTATTGCTCGCACACATATCGCACTTAATCTGTGTCGTGCACTCAGTGTTAATATGACCTTTTGTTAGGCAACGATAGCAATAAGGTTTTTTGTTACCAACTGCTTTCGATGTCCCTCCTTGAATTGTTGCATCACTAATTATGTCACTACCAGCTATTGCCCCTTTCTTGCTAGCATCAGAAATTGTACCTTGAGTATTCACTTCCTTCGGGACGTCCTGCACCTTCATCTGCTGGATATTGCCTACGCCATGACCATCACCACGTCCGCCACGTCCAGTATTCCCATCCACCGTGTAGCCTTCTTCCTCTTGATATCCTGAGTCACCATAGCCTCCATATCCACCGTTGAATCGACCTCCATAGCCACGACCATAAGAGTTATCATGGCCGCCACGAGCACGATAGCTCCGGCGTCCGCGGCCTCGGAAACCACGCTGAAAGTGTCCCCGGCCACCAAAGCCTCCACGACCATCATGACCAGGGTTAAACCCGGGCTGGAACCCTGGCTCATATGCGCCATGGCCATGGCGACCTAGCATGGCACTCTGACCGCCACGCAGATTACCACCCTGAGCTGCGCCTCCGTTTCCCCTGGCCGCCATGGTTCCGGGTGTGGGCATGATGTCGTGCCTCTGACTCGGTCGTGTAATTGTTTCCCGTTTTTTCGCATCTGACACCGATTCTGCCGGCTCTTTTTGAATTTTGAAACCGCATCTGTTGTCCGACGTGTCCCCGGACTTGGCATCTCCGGTTATCACCGACGATAAGCCAATCACGGAGTGTCTGAGCTTTGGTAGATTCTTCGAAGAAGAAATCGCTGCTTTGATCGCATCTCCTATCGTGCGGACAGGAGATATGCGTGGTGGAGGAAGGGGCCCTTTCCAAGGACGCCCCAAATTCCTCTTTTGAATCATTGTTTTGATAATGTGATTTGCAACAGGAGCATCTAGGGGTAAAAATTTACCTTTCGAAGGCGATGGAATTTCTTTTTCCGCTTGTAGTAGATCATGTATGTTGAATCCTGCTCTTTCCGCCTTCAAGACAAAATCTGTTGTGGTCAAATCCTCGATTTCTTCATCTTCAATTGATGATTCAGTTTCTGAATCCGATGATGCCCAGAACTTGTATTGCAGTTCAGGCCCATGTCGATTGTTTGTGATTTTGGAACTCGTCTCGACGATCGTCGCAATGGCTGCAGACAAAGATCGCCGCGCCTTGAGACACTCTTCCTCTGAGTATACTCTGTTCTCTTCTTCATGACGCAACTCAGGTGCCCTCTGCTTGAGGACCCCCGGTGCGAGCGTGAAACGCCGTCTCCCCAGCTTCATCTCCGACGAGAGAAGGACGACGAGGCAAGGGGCGACGAGGAAGGCACCATTCGCCGCGCCGCCGCTAGGCTCTCCGAAGGCGCTGAGAGAGAAACCCCCAGAGTGACTCGCTAGGTTGCCGCCGCCGTCGTGGTGGTCGACGTCGTCGCCGCCACTGCCGCCGTCGTGGTCGTCGTCGCTGCCGCCGCCGTCGTCATGACGTCACCCGTGCGTCACCGGTGCGTCACTCGTGCGTGAGAGAACGTCGAGAGTGACTCACTAGGTCGCCGCTGCCGCCGCCGCTGTCGTGGTCGTCGTCGCCGCCGCCGTCGTGGTCGTCGTCGCCGTCGCCGCCGCTGCCGCCGTGGTCGTCGTCGCTGCCGCCGTCCACCTCGGTGCTAGTGGCTATAAATGCTATTATTCATTATCGTCGTTTCCTCTATTCATCCTCGTGCAAAATATCTATTTGTCTTTGTCTAGTTTCTCAACTTTCCACCAACTTGGCACACTGACAATCGTATTCCTCTCACAGAAAACATCAAATTGCCACCAACTTTGCACTAACTTTTAAAACTAAACAAACTCTTTATCTTGTCTCTTTTGCTTTCCTTTACTTCTGTAGAACAACTGACCAAGGACAACTGGACAAGGCAGATAGGAGCAAGACCATACCAAACACCATATGGGGTACTACCCTGAGCTCAATGGGCTAATCTAAGCCAAAAATTGTTCGACCGGCAGGCAGTTTGCTAGTCTCCTCTTGCACCTGACACTCGGCTCGTCATCATCAACCATCGTCATGGGCCCTTGGTTTCTTCAGCTCATCATCAATGAATGCACTATTGCTCAGCCCACTAGATTGCACTTCTAACTCCCAAAAAAAACCAGATGCGCTTGTTGGGGAAACGAAGCGCAGGCCCATGGCACTAGTGCACAGCCCCATCGCCTGTCACAAGAGAAAAGGCCCAGTCCCGGGTTACCAACCTGTGCGGATGGCTGGTTGGCTGGAAGCCTGAGGCTGAGGCTGATTGTTGTGAGATAAAAGTATCGTTGGCTGGTTAATGGGTGATGAATGTGGCTAATTTTGTGTGAGAGAAGAACACTGTTGGATGGCTGGTAACCAACCAACCGAATAGGCTGTAGGCCGCTCATGGGCCACCCGGAGGCGTCTCGGAACCCTTGTGGACTCCGAAGGAACGCTCTCCCGGAAGGACGAGGGAAGGACACGAGGAGAGCCACAAAGGACCGCTCTCCCGGAAGGACGACAGAAGGACATGAGGAGAGCCTTAAAGTAGCTCTACACATCATCTATTCTGTATTGCCCACATCCAGATCTGAGATCTTCTCGGTTCCATGGCCTCAAAGGGCCATCTCGGGAAGGCCCCGCATGTCGAAACCCTAAGACCGGAAATCGTGTCTCTCCTCTACTATGTGCTAAAAACCCGCCCCTCTGCCCCGAAAAGAGGCAGCTAGCAAATGGATGTGTGTAAAATGATCTCATGTGTAAAGACAATCATGCCTATGGACGGCCACTATGTAACAGGGGCAACTTAGGGTTTCACCAGGAAGGCCTGAGGGCAAAGTAGTCACTCTACTTTGTTCGCGCTGAAGCCTCCCTAGAAGCCCTTGAGAGAGCTATTCTGCTCTCGCAAGGCCTAAAACACTATTTGGTTCGGCATTCGTAGCCACCAATAGTTTTACTACTTTGTTCTTCCACAAAAGAATACAATTATGGGGCATGTGCCGGTCAAGCTATCTCATATTTAACTAACTTTATTTCAAACAAAGTTATCATACATATTTCTAAATATTTTAATTATGAAATATATTTAATATATAATTTAACTATACTTATTTTATATCATAAATGTTAGTATTCTTATATAAATTTGGTCAAAGTTCAATCTATTTGACTCCTTGAAATATATTAATTGTGTTCTTTTGTGAACGGAGGAATTATATGTCGTCTGTTTGTAACTAACCATCAGTTCATCAGTTTTATTCTTATACGAAATTGTTATTCGGCGACCAGTCACGCTCAATCTGTCACAGCCAGTTCATGAAATCAGAAAGGGCTAAGAACGCTTATTCAAATTGATTTACACTTACACGCCACTTGAAAGTTATGCATGAATATATCCCCAATGTAAACCTATAACCTAGGGGAACAATATTCGGAGTTACTGACTCGGGGCTTTCAAATAAAACCTAGCACAACAACATCAGCAAAGAGGAATTAAGAAAAGCAAGAGCACCTGGAAGCCATTTTTAAGTGGAGAAGAGGTTAAAAGGAGAGCATCTTTTTGGGCAAGTAGCAGCGAAGCTACTCAGGTAATTGGAGCATACAAAAGCTCACTTCCTGAAACCTTCTTTTTGTCCCAGGCGTTGCTTTTCTATATATATAAAAAAAAACAAGATCTAGGTGTTACTTTCGCCTCTCTTTTGTTCGGAAGGCCAAATGCCCTAATGTACAATGGCCAATTACTATTTTTTTCTATCTTATAATTGTGAGAAATTATTTGAAAATTATGTATATACGCATATCGTGTGTATATGTATATATATATATATATATATATATATATATATCGAGTATGTACACATACGATTTATCAACGCGACAGCCGGATTTGTCAGAGCTCCGACGTGGTATCAGAATTTACTCCCTTTTCCTCTTCGGTAGTAAAATTAAATCACAGTGAGCTGGTCCATGCATGTTGATTTGACGCCTCGCTGACGAGAGATAATTTACTCCTGTTTTGTCGATGGTAGTAGAAACCTTCGGTTCAGATTCGATTTTCGTGCATGCGAGACAGGAAGCGGTGATGGCGTGGCAACGGTCCTTGCGCCGTGGCACGTGCTCCAGCAGACACGAGCTCAACGCAACAGCTCCGACGTGCTATCTGGGCCAAGTAATTTATTTCTTTTTCTGTTGAAGAAGTAAAAATCTATTGCGTGTCCTATGTCAAGCTGGTTTTTTGTGCTGGCTGGTTCTAATCTGCCATTAGAGACCACGTTCTTGGTTCTTCCGCTAGCCATGGACTCCACGAACTTGATTACACGTCGTAAATGTAAATCTCTATTGCGGCATCGTCCTTCTTCGGCGTCGCCATGCTCGACATGGCACAGTAGCCAAGGCAAACAACTTGGTTGGATGGCTTCGCAATTCTCATGCTTCGGTCCTCTTGGCGCCTTGACAGCCAGCGCCATGATCCAGAAGCAAGCGAGCGCGGTGTTCGTGCGCGTTAGCTGGAATTTGTGCCATGCGTTTTGAATTGTCGATCATTAACCATGCCTGAGATCATGGATATGCGAACGAGAGGGGGAATTCATTGACAGTTAGGGTACTTTCATGTTTGGGTAAGCCAGACTGCCATGCATATAAATTGAAACGTGATTTTAGGCTTCCAGTTTGCTTCACGTCAGTAATGTTTGTAAGAAATTACTTTCTAAGTAGTGCATGCCATTTACAAATATTATTATTTTAGCCATGCATTCGAAAAATTATCCAATTAACTATTAGTTATTAGCTTTTTAAAACATTACTCATTTGTGATTCGATGAAACTTCATGGCTGGGCCAACATGCAAGTGAGAAGACAGGAGAGAAGAAACTAGTGAGGTGATTGTGTAATCAATTGAACTACCAAAATGCCTTCTTATTTATCTTATGGATTTTTTTTTGTGAAAGGGTAGTAATTAAAAACTGAGATAATCTTTTTTCTGTAAAATTACTCCTCTGATCTCTAAAGTACTTGGATATGTGAATAAATTTGTCCGTAAAATGCTACAGGACTCCTCCTTGTGTTGTAAACACAATTATGAAAATGACTACATTTCTTCTAATAGACCATTACTACAATATGTTTTTCAAGTTAATACTGTTACATTGACTTGAGCGGACACATATTACTCTAGGGGAAATGCAGTCATGGCACAAAATAAGTCTTGGAAGAAATACATCCACAAAAGATAAATCAAAATGGTATTATATTACAAGACATTTGAAACGGCATGAGGCTAATCATGCATCAAAAAATCACAAAAAGGTGCAGCACGCACATTGAGGCTTATAATGAAGCATCCTTTGTGACAGATATGTGCCTCTCCTGCATTCTTTGCGACTGTTTCACATCAGATCTGTAATAATGAGCATAAATGAATATGGAGCATGGAAATTGTGAGAAATACTATTAAAAATTGTGAAAATACTACTATTTATGAATATTACTACTTAAAAATAAACATAATAACTACTCTGAAGTGTGAGAAAAATACTCTTTACTATGGAAATACTACTCTAAATTGTGAAAATTACTACTGAAATGAACAAAAATGATTACTCTGACCTGATGTTAGATGAATAGATCATGCCATTCCGCAGCAAGGTAGTTTTCAGCGCCATAGATAAAAATCAGAGTGTATTGTTGTAAAACACACCGTAAATACTAATCAAACAATAAGAGATGGTTATGTGATTCTAAGACCAAAACATTATACTAGAAGGCAATAATTTAATTTGATCCTGATTTGTATATAACAACCAGAATGCAAAATCATGTATCAGGTAAGCTGACATGGAATCATGCATTTTATATAACATGATTAGAAAAATATTTCCTGACATGACAATTAGAGAAATAATTAGAAAAATATGAGAAGTAATTATCATTCTTAGTTGGAAATTATAGGAGTAATTATTCAAATAGTCGCTTCTAATATATATGAAAATATTCCTATACATAATTAAAATGACTCAGTGGGTGCATAAGTAAAATTGTAGCAAGAAATTACTTCTAATGTAAACAAAATGCTAGTCACGTTATTTTTTGCAAAAGAATATTATATTTATTTGGAAATTGAAAAGTTACGGTTTCATGTGTCCGTAAGTAATTTACACCTTGGTAACTGTAAATAAGTAACTTTTTTAATTTTAGAGCAGTACTTTTAAAAATATCTTGCAGTAATATTCTTGGAAAACTTTAGAACTGTGCAGCCATTCACTAAATCAGACGGTGCGGGGGAAGCTCATGGATGTAGTAGACTCATGACCTTGCGATTCGATCTGGAATCTAGCAAAATCAGGATTATGCAACTCAACTAAAAATAATTTCTCTAACTTGCGAATTACCTGTTTTAGACATTTAAAATTACTGCTATGCCAAATGATGCACTAGTAGTAATCCCATTCCTATCCCAAACCACCACTGCAGCTTCTGGTTGTCAATCAGCACAGAAAAGAAATCCACTTCTGAATGCATGACCCACATGCTATTAACTGATAATGAAAAACAGAACAGAGGGATAGGTGTACCTGAACGCAGGAAGTGGGCATCTGTGTAAAAATCACCACCCTACTCAAGTTTAGCATTTGTGAGTGACCATGTGACTCGATTTTGGAGTGCCAAATTGGGTTGTGTTGGAGGAGCCTATGCCTGAATCTCGTGGAAGAAATCCCATACCATCCACGCATACATTAGTAAAAGGGTAGAATCTTTACGCTGGATTTAGGATGTAGGCATACAGATCGGATTTACCTCTGGAGCCCATCCACGAATCTTCCGTTTATGCCATCCAGGGACCCATCAATGCTTGACCACGCGAAGCCCTGGGCATGGGACTGGTCACCACTCACCTCCAGACCGCACCTCCTGGTCCTAGAGGAGAAAGCGTACATGGGGGCAGCCGAGGTAGCCGAGCTGCTCGCTAGAGGGAGCAGCAACCAGGGCGCGGATCAGGGAAGGGCCGTCGACCAGACTAGCCTTCATCCACGCAGTCGTCGTGGGGAACTACCACCACCTCACCGCAAAGAAAAATATCACAGCCGCACAAAAACACTGGTGTTCACTGCCACCGAGAAATTGATAGTACTCATTCTCGAAACACATCAGATGTTGGGTGGTACTTACCAGTGAGTTATGCGATATTGCCGCCGTCCACCGAATAAGGCAAGCTCGTGGACTCGCCCTCGGGATTCATGGGGATCTCCATGGGGAAGGGGCTGTCCATCGTGGCGCTCGACAAGGAGGAGGCAAAGATGGCTGCCCACCGCCGGCGACGTCCAGGCTGCAGCAACGAGGAGCCGCTGTCAAGGGTCAGGCGGTCAGCCCTGGAGCAGATCTGTCGCTAGCCATGCGCGATGGGGGAGAGAACCTGGATCTCGGCGCGATGGAGAAAAGAATCGGAGAAAAACGAGAAGGGAGGGGTGCAGGCGTGCAGCCGTGCAGGAGTTTTATATGTCTGTAGATGGAGTAAATTGCTAGTTTGTTTTACGGTTTGGCGCTAAGCTTTTACTCATGCGGGTGCTGTGACCGGAGTTTTAGTTTGCGGGCGGCGCTCCGCCGGCACGTTGCGCGCTGGGAGGTGAATATCCATTACCTATATATATATATTGTGAATTTAGGTAGTGATAGCATAAAGGCTCTTAAAACCATGAAATGCAAGATAAGTTTGTTAATTAATAATATTGAATCCTAGTCTATCTCAGCTCAATCCCTTAAGAAGCCAAGCTCAAGCTGCTAGATCCTATAGACCCGACATATATAACAAGTTTTTTTTCTCTTTTTCTTTTATCTCGAAACCCGGCCTATCCAGTTGACGAAGGTCACATATTCCCTCTACCGGAGCACTAATATTAAGTTGATGTACAATTTTTCCCCACTCTACTTTTATTATTGCCTAACAGATTTCTTTTAAGAAAGCTCTACCTAGTACTATTATATATTTTAAACTGAAGTGTAAAAAAAATGTTCGCAAAACTCTGCAGTATATTAATTACTCATTGTTTAGACTAACATAAGAAAACTTTAGAACATCTGTACCCTGAATTGGATAAGGTTGTTAATGACCTACGGCAGAGTTTCAAGTAGTAAATTATTAAGTTGATCATCATCAGCTAGTATTTTGCCATTTCTAGTCTACGCATTCGGCAGCTAATTTTACTATCCCAAATCTTGTAGTACACTTACAATTTTGTCAAAAGAGAGGATTCTCTCTTTGTATATATAGACATAGATAAAAGGAGACCAGCCTTAAATTCGCTAGTACAATTTTGGTAGTAACAGCCTAGCTAGCACTGGTAAAGATTTTCCATGTGCAAATCTAGCTGAGGAAAGATATCCAATCCTTTCAATTCTTTTTCTGTCAGTGCGTGATGTCTTTCCAAGGCTGCAAGGGATACATGCATGAACAGCATATATGTGATGGAGGCTCATCTACTCACTCTATTGCCTGATCATTTGTGATGACAGCTGGAGTGATCAACAGCCAAATACAATTGGTGCAACATCAAATAAATTATATATGGCTAAAAAGCAATCAACAAGGAAGCTACATATAGCTCTCGCCTAACAACTATAGACCTCCGATCAAGAGATCACGATCAAAGGATTCTGCCCAAAAAGTCACCATCTTAAAGCATTGTGGTCACGGTCGCGAAAAAAAAAAAAAAACAGAATGCAATTCAGTATACATGCAGTACTCTGCAATTCTGCAATCTGCGTTCGTCTTTGGTGTGCCTGCTGCGTGTTGAAGGAGGCGATGGAAGCCGGACTCCCTCTTTCTCATCAAAAGGCTTTGAAAGTTGTAGCTAAGGGCTAAGGCAGACAGGCTGCCTGCCTGCAACTTGCACTTTGCAATGGGATTAGTGGCAGCTTTTGGGAAGTTTTGTGCTTCTTTTGACCGTGTCCTACGAAACTATGGTACTCATATTTCTTCTTATTTTACTTGCATTGACCTGGAGGTATCTGTGGCTTGCTGTGGGATACATGCATGTGCAGTCAAGCAAGTAAAGGTAGGATGAACAAGAACAATCTGTTGAGACTATACCGGTCCTATATACGGAAAGGAATAAAGGCTCCTTTTGTGAATGTTGTTCTCTGTCTGTTTTGGGCAAAGATTTGCGTAGGGATACTCCCGCGAGGTAGCTTAAGCTGTGAAGGAAGGGCGGGCAATTCTGTTTATACTTGTACACATCGTTTTACCTGTGCAGTCGATAAGGTCGAACCCAAGTAACAGTGTTACGCGACCTTGTAGAATTTTACTTCTTCGCACTTGAGGCTGAGGGTACAATAATTAGGGCACCATAGGGCACCAAAGTGAAGCTCCTTATGCAAAAATGGAGGCGCGCTACCGTCCAACTCGTACGATCAATTGCTTCATTAGGTAGTGAATAGTGATCACCGCGTAGCTAGACCAAATCTTGATGAGCAACAACCATAAAAAATGACCCTGAAATGACCCAACGTATTAGTGACCCTGAGATGCCGGCTTATCTCCATAAACTTTTCAATTTGCTATCTCATCAACGACCGATCCCTTATCTCTGAATTACGTGATGTCAGAAAAGATTAAAAATTAGCTCTACCTTAAACGCAGGACTATAGCTAGAGAGCTAGGCTCATGACTTCATGTGATTGTGTGAATCCAAAGCCCAAAAATACTGTTTGCCTTCCATTATTACCATAATTTATTCATGACATTTCAAATCCAAAACCACTGCATTGTTACCTAGCTGTTCAGACCTTCAGAGAGAGTTCAGAGAAACTGGCGGCGGCTAAGAGACATAGCTGGAGAGAAGTCCATGGAAGAATCTGCAGACCCCAGCCAGGCATGCACCTCTCGGCGGGTTGCGCCGACGTGCACAACACGTCGTTCGCTCGTTGCGCCGACGAAACCTGGCCGTCGGATGCCACCCCGGAGGTGATTCGGTGCATCCTGGCCGTCGATTGCGAGCACGCCCTGTCCTATAAATTGAGGAGGGCCGAGCTGCCCTCCAAAGACAAAGCAAGCTGCAGCAGTTTCCTAGTGAGCTCACTCCCTGCTAGTGCCTGACAACTGTCTGTGCTCTGACAAGCTTAGCGAGTCGAGAACAAGAAGAAGAAGGCAAGAAGCTACTGTTCCAAGAGGTCGCCGTAATGGGAGCCAGCTTTTCTTGTTTCGGGTCAGGAGGGTACGCCGCCGACGAGCCGGCGTACGAGCAGCTGCGGCGGCCGTCGAGGAAGGTGCGGCCGAGCGATGAGGACGGGCTGTGGTACGTCGGCGAGCGCGACGTCGACATGAAGGCGTCGGCGTACATCGCCAAGTTCCATGCCTCCACCAAGTTCGTCGAGGGTTGAGTTGAGCCTACGCATCGTCTTCCATGCAACCGGCAGGTCTACTACCTGGGTATCAGGCTCTCTCTATTAGTCTATATATTCTAGTGATCTCTAGCTAGTCTCAACTGCTTCTCTGAAGGCCTCCAGCTGATGGCGCGCTACTACTCTACTAGTTGGTTCTTTGTCATTTGTTCGTGTTTGATAAGTCCCATGCATGGCTGCTATGGATGGGCCTATGCTGAAACCTATGTAACTATGTAAAGGATGTGTGTAAATTTGTTTTACCTAAATAAGAGCAGTGCTGGACGAGCTTTTGGATGTATATAAATGGATATGAAGTCCGTCTCTGGAATTAAATTCTTATTGATTAGCTAGTTTTGTGATTTAAAATTGAGATCATGTCAGCTTCTCCTGAGAAGCTGGGATGCATGGTATGTGATTCTGATATAGATCATCAGCTCTATGTACTGTGATGGCCGGGTGAGTGCTATTAAGATTTGAGAGGAACAAGGGATGCAACTGATCAAGCAAAGGCCTATGGTTGATCAGCCAGGTTCTCCTCGTTGCAGAGATCAAAGAGGAAAGTAAGAACTTATTACTTACCAGGTGGAGTTGAGGTAAAAAGTTTCCCAGAAGAGTATGCATTTGTCTGCTATTTTTTCATTTCCCTTTTCTGTAATTGTGTAAATTTTGTTCATCTTCTTTATCGATCAATAAATACATGCCAGGCACATTTCCTGCCGATCATTTGTTTAAAAAAAAAATCCAGCCTTGTGTGAAGGGATGAACCATTGATGAGTATACCGGCTACTTCCTTAGTCTCTGCATCAGAATGTTTAGGTTTTCTTTCTCAGCGTATCTAGTTGTCTCACTGAATAACAAAACAACACAGTCTCCTAGTCGTAAAAAATTCAACTTCTCTTTTGGATAAATTGATCTTCAGTTTCATGCTTGATAGAACCATGCATAAATTCATCAGTAAAACCTAGATGGGACATTATGTGTGTTTAACTGAACTAAAAAAACAAAACTTTGATTCCATGATGGAAATCAACAGCATCCATTGTATTTTCCCTGTGATTAATGGCCTATACAGAAATAATAAATAATTTCTTCCTTGCCTTCAATTACAGTTGAGACAAAAATTAGACCGAGTTTTGAACGAAAACTAGAAATCTCTGTGTGTAGACATATTTCTTTGAGTTTGAATCCAATGGTGCAATTCATCTTCGGGAGAGCACTACATACGATGGATAAGTTTTACTATTGTTTAACAGAGAGTTGAAGGACATCACATTGGAATTTACATAGGAGTCATGGAGAAATATTGGGATATAACTCATTCAGTTGAGCTTGTTGAACAATTCTCATGCATATTATTCTTCCCAGTGAGATTTTTAAAAAATTATTTGCTTCTCTCATAATTTATTAAGAAGTGTGTTGCTTTGGAACATTAATTTTATTTCCTAGTTTTAAATTTGGGATGCAATTCTATTTGCAAATATTGTGCCAAATGATCATTTCTTCAAATCTCAGACAATACATATATTTCACATGACAAAACGATTTTCTAGAAATGAATGGCCAGAGATTTTCGATAAAATGAAATGAAAATGCTAGCTCTTTTTTTTTCATAGTAGCTTTGAAATGTCCGCTACAAAAAAGAAAAAGTTTTCGGCCCACAAATGGAGTGCCATTTTGGTTGTCGATTGTATAGTCTTTTCAGTGCAATGAACATATTCTACAGCTACATACAATTCGCCGTTTAAAACACACTTAACTACAAAATGCACCGTTAATAATAATAAAATAAGAAGCAGTATGGCGATCTTCGCCGACAAAAATTTGATGAGGAACACATTTGTCCCGTGAACTTGTCCCCGGCCGTTTCATGTATATGGTATCTCATAGGCCAGAACCGTGTTCCAGCCTAGCAATGTAACCATGTCCCTGGCTCCCTGCCGATCAATGTGTCACGTTAGATGACTAATCACCTTTTGTACTCGCTGCCGTGACATTTCCTCCATTCCATCACAAGTTGGTAATCTTATTCTGATTTCTGAGCACAATTTGTCTGATGTGTTGTTTGATGTGTTGCCTGCAATTTGTTTCATTCTGCGTTTGTTTGGCCGCAATCTAAATCCATCACAATAAAATACAGATTTGACATATTTTTGTCTTAATTCCACTAAAACTGCAAATTTACACCTGAATCGATACACTTAGCACGGTCGACAAGGATCACCAGTATCCAAGCTCTTAAGAACATGTGATGCAAACTTTCCCGGCAAAAGGTTCGATCCAACTTAGAGGGATCACATGAATTTGTCTCTGAGCTCTCATCCTTTCTTTCCGTTAACGTTCGAAATTCCCCTCTAGCCATCATCACTTAGGGGTATCAAGTATTCTCGAGAGAAACTTTAGGGGTATCAAATCCCTCCATGGCAAATGTCCTCTTGTTAGATAAGAACGAGCCAATGATTTGTGACAATTCATTGGACCTCTCCTTGAAAAATGATCCGAAAAGATCGTCGCTTTGCACCAATGGCGCCGAATCACCGGTCCTCAGGGTCACTTTATATCACTTACATTCTCTAGTAGGGTGCAATTACCAATTACTCTGCGTCTTTGACTGTCAATCCACAGATTTTGTGAACAAGACTGGTGAATCTGAATATTCTCAAGAGATGGTGGAGATATCGTTCTGAGAAAGTAGAAAAATTCCCAGGGCATATACTCGAACACGTTCACTTTCAACTGTACAAATTGTGAGACATCTGCACCTGCAAGGTTTCCTGTTCCCACAACTATCTCAGTTTAAGGTGTTGTGGTTATAATTTCATAATCAAATAAAATTAAAATTTTCCCAAAACAATTAACAACTGTCCAAACTAATTTTATATAGTTCTGAAAAGCAAAAGGCTATTATGACGATGTCGAGGAGAAGATCACAATATATGTCTCCATACTTCAGATTAAAAGTTTTTATATATGTCCAGAGTACACTTTATGCAAGTCTTAGCCTCAAACAGCCTCTGCGACGTTCTTTTGTCTTTTTCTTTTGATGGAGGAACAAAAAGAGAGAGAATTATGTCATCGCTTTAGACAACATTGGACGGAGGAGAGCCATCTTCAGACTGTTGTACAGCTAAAAGAGCTTGCAAGGGCCTTTCTGTACTTAGGGAGTACCAGTTTTCTCTGAAAAAGTGCACCAGGTTTCTGGAAAAGATCAACTAATGTTAATGCTATAGTCTTGCTGCAACAATCCTTAAGCTTTTACTAACCTTGTAACCTAGCTGTTCTAGTCGTTCAAGTCCGATTAATAACCTTTTCACCTAATAAAGGTTTCCCTTTTCAATTTTTAAATGATTCTTTTCTCTAAAGCTTATAAGCTATGCTTCATGATTTTGACATCAGGGGCGTTTTGTATTGTTCTGTGAACTAAACCTGAGAACCTGAT
The DNA here is from genome assembly GCA_015342445.1 of Digitaria exilis. NCBI lineage: Eukaryota > Viridiplantae > Streptophyta > Magnoliopsida > Poales > Poaceae > Digitaria > Digitaria exilis. Next base: position 2,224,106 of record JACEFO010002054.1, read on the forward strand.
TCTCATCTAGTTTGGATTGCTCCTCAGCGGCACAATGTTTACTAAAATCTTCGGGTTAATACTACCATCTGGCAAGTGACAGCTGACAGAAACTTTGCTCTAGCTAAGATATGTGCTGAACTGCTGACCCAAGCTGTAAACCACAAAATCTGAAGAATAATAGATGGAACAAAAAGCCAACTGTTCTATAAGGCAACTGTCTCGCTCATCTGAAAAGAGTGTAATTCCTCATCACCTTAGTGAAAGATTTAGAGGACAAAACTTGCATTGGGTCATGAGGAACCAGTTCCGGATTGAAGTCACATGAGAGATTTTGCTTCGGACCAGCAGAAACGCTGCGTAGAGCATCGATTCCCAGTACAAGCTCGAGTAGCATGTGCTCTTATCCTCTGTACCTCTGGGTCTTATTGTCCATTCCGATTCCTAAACAGAATTGAGCATGTTTGTCCAACTGGTAAGTGAGCAACTTAGGATTAGTAGATGCAGAAGGTGGACACTCTGCAAGAAAGGAAATTAGTACATCTACAGATGTGCAATAAACTATTGTGCAAATATCAGTGATCCAACCATTCATTGGACTACCATACTTTGAGCTCTATGTTCTCACAGACTAACATTCACATGAAAAACACCAACCAAAAACTGACCTTCCACAAGTGGAATTGGCAAGCAAAGAATTGGGACTGACTCCTAGGCTAGCCTCCTACTAGGTGACACAATCGCAACATGCCATACAGTTGTTTCGATGATGCTGAAGGTGCAACCGTCACCTTCCTTAAGCTTATTTTCGCAGCAAACCTTTTCCAAACTTGTCCAGTCGTAATTGTTGGCCATGTTGAACCATACTGGCCAAGATCTTGTGTTGTCCATCGACATTTTCAGTGTGATTTCACATGCTCCCGACCAACTGAAGAGCAAAAGGACCTTTTCACAGCCTGCGGTGTTACCATTTTGCAAATGCTTCAGATAGGGATCTGAATGTTATAAAAAAAAATTCTGCAAGTACCACTACTTGTGCTGAAGAATAGTTCTTAAGTAGTAGAACATGGACTTTCAGTAGAGTTTTTCGTGCATCGTAAAAGCACATTTGCGTTGCTTCAAACGAGTTTAAAATGGTCGTGGATTTGTTGCCTTTTCTGAAAACAATAACTCTCAATTTTTCTGAAAACAATCATTTTCATTCCTGGTCTTCCTTTTCTTCTTGACAGGTCAAATACCAAGGTCTCTGTCACCTGCGTGATCAATATGATCCATAATCATAAGTGTCTATACATAACTGTTAACTGAACCCATTCAGGACATCTCAGACTGCAGTGAGCTGGCTCACTGCCGTTGAGGCACAGCGCTTTGGCCCTATCGCCTCTTCAGTCGTGTCAGCAGACTGCAGCAGCAGCTGCTGCTGCATACTCCTTGAGGCACCCGTCATGCACTGAACGGCTTAACTGTAAACACCATGTTATCTTCATACATGAACACCAGGATGTTCCCTTTGGAGAGATCATGAGCCTTCAGAAACTGCGCCTAGCCATCTCCAAGTATCAACAAGCCTGTCTTGTCGAGGTCCATCTCGATGCGCAAGAACTTGCCGAGAGAGTTCAAATCATGGCCTTCTGGCTGCTGAGGCAAGTGTCAAGCAAGGTGCTCACAAAATCATCAGGGATTCTCTGAAAGTATGTTGACAACAAAAGAATTACATTTTGAGCACCACGCTCCACCCCGGCTCCGACGCCGGGAGCGGCCGCGAACTGCGCCCAGGCGGCGGAGCTCCGCGCACCAGACCGGCGAGCTGAAACAGTTTCTCAATCTAAAGCTCAGCGACACGTAAGCTTTCTGAACAGGCACTGGGGAGTGGGCGCAGCATGCCAGGTGGCAAAAGGAAAGCTCATCTCTTTCGACCACAGGCACGCTAGGGGTACTCCAGCTTGGAATCCTCCAGCTTGATGAACCTCCTATGCAGTACTGCACGGTACGTGTGTCACAAGGAGAAAATAATGGCAGCATCAGCACGTGTGCAGAGTGAAGGCATGATGAGAGGAGGATCATGCCTTTTGAAATCAAGAAAACACAACGACCTGTTCAGAATGCCCAAATGTTCCTGCCCCATCCTCCACCAAAACAACAAAACAAACACCAACGAAAAGAATATGGTCTCGATGAACTCAAGTATGCTAAAACAGCACAAACAAGAATGAACAAGCCCAAAGCAACATTGCTCAGTCTTGCTTAGTATGATGCTTGTTCAGTATTTAGCAAGATAATTAAAAAAAACACACACACAGCAAAAATGACGACGTAACAGGCACTCTGATGAACAATAAATTCAAGTGCCCCAGTGAATGCGAATGACTTCCATTGTCTGCCTTCCTTAAGATTGTACGAAAGCCACAAGGCGGCCAGAACAGGAAAGAAATTGAGCACAGCGGATTGCAGTACGAAACAGGCACTCCATTACTCCAAGGCTTTCCTCCCTACTGTTGCTACAATGTTTACTTCCCAAACTGAGTACAGTTAGTCTAAGCAATGGAAAAATGACAAAACAATTTGGAGCTAAACTCAACACCTAGGATAAACAGATTTGGTACCGCCATCTTCTCTATAACATTTGGTTACTAGAGCATATATCACAGTCTATCAAAAGAAACAGGAGCACTATCCTTGCACAGAATAACACGATTAACTCTCCACCATAATGTACATTGCAGAGCTCAACCCCAAGACTGTGTGCTGATAGGAACCTTGCAAGTTGCCTTGTTGTGACCATAACCCTTACACCTGCTGCAGCGCACTGCCCTCTTAATTGCAATGCGAGGATCAGCTGGCTTCTCTTTAGGCCGGCCAACACGGCGACGGGTTCGGATTGGGCACGGGTAAGTTGCTGGGCTCTGAGCTGGATCAATTATTGTAGGGGGCACAATGACATCAGGTATAGGGTTTATTGACAAGGAGTAGGTCATGCGGTACCATCCCGTCGTGAAGTACTTCAAACAGTAGTCGTACGCATACTGTCCGGTGTGCTCACATACTGCGATTACGTGCATACACGGCAACCCAGAAATCTGCCACCTTTGGCAGGTGCATTCCCCCTTGGCAAGGTTGACAACATTAACTGAGTCATCACAGACCTTAAACACGTTGCTACCATTTTCATCATTCTCTGCTGAGAGGACATTGAGTGTGCGAGCTTTGCCCACCTCTTCCTGCAGTTTTTGATTGGCTGCAGGTGTTAATACCTCAGTCCATGCATTAGAAGACTCCCGGCGTGTGTACATCATCTCCATCAACTTGCATCTTATTGTGTCAACCAATTGCACAACCGAAAGCTCATATCTTGTGGGAACCCACTCGGAAATAATGCCAAAAATGTTGCATGAATACTGACCATAACGTGATCCCTTGAAAAGGGCATCTGACCACCGCTCAGGTTTGATCTCCAAAAGCCAAGCAGCAAGCTTGTCAGATTCACCTTTGATGAGCTCAATATATTGATTGAGCTCATCAGCTGTGCATGAATATATGGCCTTCTTAAGATGCTCAACCAAGGAATCTTTTACTACATCAGTCCATGCATCATCTAGTTGCTTCTTGAATTCTTCAATAAGAGACTCCACACAGTAGCCATGAGGGCTCTCAGGGAAAACTGAAGATACTTCATCCCAAAGCCCATGTTCTCCATTCGATATGAATGTGATCTCTCGAGATGTCCCAAGCGAAGATTTTAGTTGCTCAAGGAACCAATGCCAATTTTCAAGACTCTCGTCGTCCACAACACCAAATGCAACTGGGAACACATCACCTTCACCATCAACCGAAGTAGCAGCCAGTAGCTTCCAATGCTTATTTGGCTTCGCAGTTATTGCATCAAGAAAAAGGAGTGGCCTGCACCCATGCTGAAAACCATGGAGCGATGCGTTGAATGCAACAAAGAAACGGAACTTTGAATCTTCCAAAGCCACTACAGTTGCCACACTTCCAGGGTTGGTCTCTACAATCCTTTCACGAAACCAAGGCAACTGACTGCATGCCTCTTCATGAGAGCTATAAAGTTCCTTTTGAGCAATTGATCTTCCACGCCAAGCCTGTGAATAGTTCAGGCTCAGCCCATACTCCCGCTGAAGATCATTTGCAATATCTCTTGGCCTGTAATTCGGACTATCGCGCAACTTTTCTTTTATGACACTAGCAACCCATCTTTGAGAAGCCAACCGATGACTTTTTACTGTTTCTGATTCACAAGTGTGGCTTTCAGATATTTTCTTGATCATGAATTCTTTCTTTGCAGGGGACCTCGATGCGTGTATTCTCCATTGGCAATCTTCACCAGTACACTCAGCAGTCACACGAGTTGAATCGTTCTTGATAAATCTGTAATGGAATCTATGTGCAATGGCATACTTATGTAAGGCATCACGGAAATCCTTAGGACCTTCAAACACTTGGCCAACTCCAGTTATCACATTTTTCCAACTTGCACAAACCTTTTGCCTCTTAGACCCATCTTGAGTTGCTGGGACAATGGCAAAGGCATCAGCAGTAGTGCCTGAGTCAGCAACAATGTTCTTTGACCTGATACAAAAAAGGCCTCATGTCATTTTTTGAGACTTGTTAATGCGATTTCAAGAAATTTGTTAAAGTAGGGATGTGTACCTGTTGTCAGTTTTCTTCATAACATAAATGTCTGTCGTTTCTGACTCTGCATGGAATTCAACCATACGCCGTAGGTCCTTGTCATTGGAGATAGAAATCAAGGTTTTATCATTCTTTGGAAGGAAATACTTGAATGCAAACTGATCGGGCTTCAGATTGTTAAGTGTCGACGATATCTCTTGCTTAAATGCACTAAAAGTCCAGTCACTTTGGACAAACATTGCATGTGCCTCTCCACCTGAGTAAGACATATGGCCATCTGCATCGGTGGTGAATTCTCCACCTATTTGAAGAACAGCTACGATTTGCCCCTTCGCCATAAGTTTCTGCTTCCTACAAAGTGACAAGCCCAGGAATTCGGTTAGTTGTCACAGATTTCCTTTAAAAATTCCATGTGCAAGCTGTTCTAGCAAATGCTGAAAACATTTACTCCATCCTATTTTGATCCACTCAAAAGCAAAGGGCGCAAAGACAAAGGATAACAAAAAAGGATATGTACTCCATATACTCCGCATCAACTCAGCCGTCTTCACTCCTACCAGCGATGGTGAGCGCATCATGCCATGCATCATGATGCATACACACTAACACGTAACGACAAAGCTAACCCGTAACGACAAAGCCGAACAGGACAGGGAGACAGGTGGCTCAGTGCCTGAGCATCGCATTAACTAGCACGCCATGCAAACAGACGTGGGCGTCCAACCCAAGAACAAGCACCGATACCAAACCTTATACGCAGATCAAAACTGGATTTCCATATTTTGGTTATATGCGTGCCGAAAGTGGATAGAGGGAATATAAACAACTAAGGTTAACGGCATAGGAAAGGAAAAACACATCCCCGGAAGTGGAGTTCAAATTCAGATATAGTTATAGAAATATAGGTTTTATGTGCAAAAGGAAGGTCCTTAGTGAATGAAACAAATGACAAATACATAGCAATATGAACAATACATATTTCTCTTCCACAAAGTACTCCAAATCAATTGACCATAACAGAATTTTCGGTACACATAGTAGGTCTTTGAGCATTTCAAACAAATCGTACATGATGAAAACCCCTCTAACCTGACTGAAAACGAATATAAGGGCCATGTGAAACTACAGAATTAGCCGATCCCTTTCCTTAATCACAGAGAGAGTGGCGTTCAGTGTGCCGTGATACATTACTTGGAGCAAGCAAACAGAAGGTACCGTAAAAATCTGCAGCACCCAGCAGGGAAAACCGTTCCGTGTGACTCGGACCAATCAAAGCCAATTTCAAGGAGAAACTACGCACTAAACCTAGACTCGGATCAATCAAAGCCGATTTCAACGAGAAGCTACGCACTAAACCTAGCAAACGACTGGAACCCACAGAGCAGGAGCTAGGATTACCTGGGACGTCGGCGGATCTCGAGGACGCGGGGCTTCCCCTCCGGCGACGACGGCGCCAGGCGAGCGGTCCCCGCGGCGGAAGCGGGGGCGGGCTCCGACCAGAGACCCCGAAGACGACGACGGGATGCCCCCCCGATGCGCGCGCGCGTGCGCGGCGGAGCGTGGCCGGCGGCGGGGCTGGGGGTCCCGGTTCCGGCCGACGCTGGTAATGGATCGGGGAGATAAGGCAGTCGCGTGCACGACTGCGGGTTTCGGATCTAGGGTTCGCGAGCGGGGCTCCGCATTCGGACGCAGGCCACAGCAGCGACCTGCTACCGTGAATGTGACCGTGTGTGGGTTCCTACCCGTGCGCTCTAGCCCTAGTCTTTTGTTTTTTTTCTTTCTTTTCTCTTCTTTTCTTTTCTTTTCTTTTTTTAAGCCATTTTTTGGAGATCTTTTTTTTTAAAAGTATCATTTTTACCACCTTCATCTGTTGAGCTCGGCAAACTTACAACATTAATTTGCAAAGCCAGAAATCTTCCAATCTCGAACTATCAAAATAGTTTGTTTTCAACCTTCTCTCCTCGTCACTTCGGTCTCGTCACTGGTGCATGGGGCCATGGGGGGATGACCGATAACACCACGACTCCGTCGAAGAGAAAGCATGGTCGGCGGCCAGGTCGACATGTGGGCGTGTGGCCCAAGATGTTGCAGACCTGTCGAAAGCAATTGCGCGCCACGGCCCATGTGTGTGGGCCTTTCTGAGTTGGTGAGGTTTGCCCAGGAGGCCCCCCAGGGCACACCGAACGAGTGGTCGGCCGATGGGCTTTGGCACGGCTGGAAACCACCCCTCAGTCCTCAAGTTGTCGAAAAAAAAAACACTCATCAGTCGTCCTCAAGTTGCAGGCAAGAAGGAAAGAAGATCGATCCCGGCGTGCAACACGAGTACTCGACCGTCCGGAAAAACAAAAAGAAGTGTAGAGCACATCGAGCAGGTGCCCCGGCCCTTCATTCACTCTCGCGCTCACGCATAGCACGCGCCGGACGAAAGAACGAGGTTGCCTCTCTCTCTCTCTTTCACACGCGACGGCCGACGCGATCGCTGCCCGGCGGTGGAGGCCAGCACACACACACCAAACGCTGCACACATCACACCGCCGACGGGCGAGGCCGGCCGCTAATCGCCGGCAAAAGGAGGTTTATGATCTGGTGACAGAGCGCGACAATGATGATAATTGATGAGACACATTTATCACGTCTCGGAATTCGTAGGAAAAGCCAAGCAAGCCGAACGCGACCGACACGGTCGTAGCATAGCGCCACTGCTGCAGGCCGGCGTAGTGCGCGGTCGATTCGCCGCATCGCAGCGTGCCTGGCTGTCCTGCCCGGCTGCCCGGGTGCTTCGTCCTAGTGAAAGCGACGGTTCGTCGTCGATCAATTTGTTAAAGATTTTTAGATAAAGGAATAGAAATTCGATTTGTCAAAGATTAGATACGAGCCATCGCTCATCAGTGTGAGTGTTGTTTTGCTTTGGCCGATCGAATGCAAAAGCGTGACAAATAAAAACAAGGGGCACTTTTCATCGATCGATCGATCGTGCTGTACCGCGCTGTCACTGGTACAGTACAGTGGTACTACTCGTAGTAGGCAGTACTAGCTAGCGTGGGCAATGTGTATGTGCGCAAGAACATGGCGCAGTAACGTGTCCACATGCGTCTTGGATTGGTTCAGTCAGTATTGTTCGGGTTGATAAATTTGCGTTAAAGCCGGCCAATAATCGGCCTCGACCTCGGCCGTTCCTTTGGGGTTTGACATTCTCTGGGTTTTTTAAACTCACAACTCAAAGCAAGGTATATATTATTAGATCGATTATTTGGTGCGCACTGGCTAGATGTTCTCCAAGTAGTGACTATTTAAACTCACAATTTGGATAAAACTTTGCTTTCCCGGTTTCCCTTCAAGGGGTACGTAGGAGTCAAGCGCTGATCAGATGTATACTACTATGAACTGAACTGAAACTTTGCATCAGGAATATCTACATGACTACATAGAACTGTTGGGCGCCTTACAGATGTACACTGAGAAAGTAAAACTGAGGCGCTGCCAAACGATCGACGTGATTCCGCGATCATTTCGGAGCAGGAAGATTGCCTAGCACATCACGCTGCTCATAGCCACGTTTCCATATTTGCTCTCCTTTTTTTTTTCTTGTCACTGTAATACACTCATCATGAGTAGTACTGCCGTGCCGCAACGGCGGCCCTACCTTGTGGTCAAAAAGGAAGTTCGTTCTTCTTCCTCCTCATTATGGAAAAAAAAAGGTCGGATGAACTCAGCAGAGCATCGATCATTCTTCTTTACATAACGTTAAAACTACTTTAATTTCACCAAGCATCCGGATCAACTTTAACAAAGCAGCAGCCCAAATTAAGCGCCCATCAACTCGCGGACTCGGCGAGACACCGAGCGGACATGCATGTACATACCGTCGATCGGTCAAAAGATGGAAAAGGAACTCCAGAATTGACCGACGACCACCATGGCGAGTGTCCTGACGCCGGCCTTCATCACTCTGCTTTGCATGCTCGGCTGTTCCATTGCATTTCAAGCGTGCGTGAAAAGGAATGGACTGGTCCGAGATCTCCAATCCGATCCCAAACGTACGATAGATCAACAAACTTCACTTTGGCCGCCGGCCGTTCGCGGCGTATACGGTATATCAATTGTATAGCAGTTCCGCACGCATGCGAGTTGGTTGATCGGGCGAGAGGAGCTCACACGCTCCTTTTTCACTTGGCAGCTCCCCACCACGCATCGTTACGTTTTGCGTACTTGCGTGTGCATCAAATGCCCTGTTCGGCTGCTCTGGTGGGGCCTCCCACCCGTCAGCCTCCCACCAGCAGCCAGGACTGGCTGCACCGAAAGCCTCGAGATCTCTCTCACCAGCTCCGGCGCGTGCCACGCGGCCGCGTAGCTCGCGTCGCGTATCGTATACTACGTAGAGTATGTGTGGCCGCGTGGTGCAGGTCCCAGCCTACAAACACCGTACCGACTACCGAGGCCGCCCTAGAGGCTAGCCTGGCCGCGAGAGTAGTTTGCATTTTGCACGACAACGAGATTTCTCCACAACCACGTGGGTGGGCATCTCCCCACCTCCACGCCCCCTGCCTCATCCGTTCCTCGGCACCCCTCACGCCCCCGCCGCCGCCACCTTCCCCGGCTCCGGCACCGTCCCGGCACCTCCGCCGTCCGCCCACCAACCGCTCGCGCGCTAACGTCTACGTCGTTCTTCACCCCCGCCACCGGCCCTGCCCACCGGCTGTCCCCCGCCGCCCGCTCCGACGGCCTCTCGGCCGCCTCCGCCTCCACCCACCAACTACTCGCGCGCTAACCTCTCCGTCGTTCTTCACCCCCGCCACCGGCCCTGCCCACCGGCTGTCCCCCGCCGCCCGCTCCGGCGGCCTCTCGGCCGCCTCCGCCTCCGCCCGGCGACCGCTGCCTCTGCCGGGCCAGCCGCCGCCCCTGGAGCCCTCTTCTAGTCCACCGGTGAACACACCCCGGCAGCCCTGGAACCCTAAGGCGCTGCCGCGCCGGCAGCCGCAACGGGGCGAGCTGCTTTAACGCGTGTTGCCACACACGGTTGTGGTCTTGATTTTTCGCTTTGCACGAACACACACGGCACGGTTTGGGAAGCATAGAGAGAGAGATCTTGAATGCGCAAATGCAGCGACTCGGAGACGCAAACGCCACAGGGCCACAGGCATCTGCCGCTATAGGCGCTGCATGCGCATGCCGGATAGTGTGCCAGCCAGTTCGACGGTCGATCCGATATCCATCTACAGTACGTGCGTGGGGTACATACATGCGGACGCACGGCTCGCCCTGCCCGTGTCCCACGTAGTACACCAGTACGCTCTGAAACCGCCGCGCCGCTGCTCTACTTCCGCTCTACTGTACGTACGTACAGACGCGCCCAAGATACATGCTGCATGCAAGCAGAGGGTACAGGACTGCTGACAAAGCGATGACGCATAACGAACGGTAATATACCCGAGCATATACTCCTCTCGTAGAGCAGCTCCTACTACTACTGGCAACGCCAACATAGCCCTAGCACCAACGGGCGTCTACCGATCGGTCCGATCACAACGCGCGCGGCGATACGATCGATCGTGTCCGTCAGTGCCACTACGATCGGACCACCATGTCCATTAGCTTTTTAGCTAGCAGTCGGACGCATGCATGGCTAGGTTCATCGATGAATGCCGGGCCTAGCTACTATTGCACGCACTGGTGGTGAATTCTCGCTCATCATGATGCATAATTTAAACTCCCATCATTACGTACCCACGGCCGGTAGCTACCGTCGTCGAATATCCGCATCTCACGGCATCAATACGATCGTTTAGACTAAAATTTGCTGCAACAAGTTGAACAATATCTTCATTTTGACCATCAATATCTGCAAAAATATTGAGTTGTCAATATATATAATACAGGTGTTACCACATTAATTCACATGGAAAATGCTTCATAATAGTATGTACTAGTTATATCTCTATCTAAAATTAAAATACTAATCTTTACATCACGTACATGTTTATGGATATTATTGGCTATTAAAAACTTAAAACATGCGTGGACTCATGCTACGCAAATAGTACTTGCAGGGTGCTAGTAGTAGTACACACCAGTACAACTCCTGCATTTCCGACTTTTCACCTCACACTATCCGGAGAGGCGCATATGCGTGCCGCACCTGGCTTTCTCCTCCTTGGGGTGTCCCCACCTGTCTTCTCGAAAGGCAAAACCAGCTAGCTAGCGGCTTCACCGTACCCACGTCCAAACCCAGCGGCGGCGCGCTATCCTCCTGCCAATCTGCAGCCGCCGTCCCTGCAGGTTGCGCGTGAAACCAGCCACCAGAACCATCATCCATCACCGCAGCACCTGACCAGAGAGAGACCTGTGGGAGCCGAGTCACGGTCACGGCAGCCAACTCGCCAAAGCAACAGGAGACCATCGATCGTCTCCCCGCCCTATATATACCTCCCAACCCCTCTCCATCACCCGCTCCATTCCCAGCGAGCAAACCAGGCAGCCATTTTCCACCGCGCGCGCTAGCTCGCAAGAGCAAAGCTGCCCAGCATACTGCCAGATCAGAGGCTTCTTCACTGCTAGTAAAGGCAAAGAAGGAAAGTTGGCACCCCAAAAGAAAAAACAAATAAGGAAGGTAGCTAGAGATTTAGAGAGATGAGGCCGGAGAGAGGAGGAGGAGGTGTGGCGGTGGAGCTAATGGCGGCCGGCGGCGGCGGCGGCGGGCGGCCGATCAGCATGTGGAGGACGCCGACGCCGTACCTCTTCCTGGGCTTCGCCTTCATGATGGGCCTCATCGCCGTGGCGCTGCTCGTGCTCATCTGCACGCGCCGCAAGCCCACCACCGGGCGCCGCGGCCCGGAAGACCTTGAGGCCTCCGCGCGGGGGCGACTCGCGCCGCTCGACAGGGAGGAGCCCAAGTTCGTCGTCATCATGGCCGGCGATGCCTTGCCGTCCTTCCTCGCCAGCGCCAGGCCGCTCGCCACCACCGCCACCGCCACAGAGGCGCCTCAGACCGGCGGCGCCGCCGCCGCTGCAGCAGCCGTGTAGGCTAGCTCTCGGAACGCTCCGAACTCTGAAGCCAACAACCCCCGCGCCTGGCGAAGCGAGTGCCGACGCGCGGGGTCAATTTTGTCGAGCGATTTTTTTTCTTTTTTTTTTCCTTTCGTTTCCTTTCTGGTATGTTTGGAGAGGTCGGTGGCGTCGCGTCACCGCGTCAGCCATGGGAGCGCCGGCGGCTATGACGTCTGTGAAATGAAACGGTTTCGAAACAAACGAATTCTCCAAGCTTCTGGCTTCTGCCAAAGGAATATGTCGTACGTGCAGCTATTTCACTGCGTATGTTCAGTTGGATCCGTTTGAGTATACGTATACGTATGAGGCTTGTCTTCCTCGCAATTTTCTTCTGCATACTCACGCTGCCTGTTCGTAGAAAACCGCTCGACCATGGTTCCATGACCCTCGACTCCTCTAACACGAGATCGAGATCAGATCACAACGGTAACGACGCGCAGACAACAGAGAACTGAACTATCATATAAAATTAGTCAAAGAGCGTGGATTTAAAATCGACACTGTATAAAGGGAAGTACTAGTAATTACAGATTAAAATCGCACTAAATTTAGACGACAATTACTTATGATAACAACTAGTGAAAGAGCAAGAACTTAAATTTCTCCATACCTTCGTGAGCCTTATGAAGAGAGAAACTAGGGGCGTAGTTGACCCTAGAATAGACAGAAACTAAAGAACAGATATAAGGGGATGTCGACTCGAACAACTCATGCATGACCTTCGATTGTTCTTTTTTTTTCTCTAATGGTAGATTGACCTTCCTCATGATTTTCTTAGATATCCTTAACTTTCTAAATTTCTAATTATTTTGAGTCATTTCTCGATAGTGACTAATTGTAAGTAAGAATAATAACCGGTGGTGAAACAGAGTAACAGACACTAAAAAAATCTTAAACATCTTGTGACAGAGCTTAGTTGTTTAGTACTAATGTGAAGTTTTATGCAGGATATTCCTCAGCATGATTCATCGAACTTGCAAAGTGACAAAATGATTCCTGTTCCTCCGGTCCCCTCGCAACACTTTTCACTTCCAGAAACTCAACGAAAATTCTTGTTCCTCATCATAAAAAATTTCGAAAGGTGAAAATGAGAATCGAGAGGCCCCACAGGGCCACCATATAGCAGCTCCAATATGAAAATGCAGGTCAAGCCACGTGGGGCCGATCTGCCCGCTGCTTTCCAAAAGCTAGCTGGACGATGTCGCCGCGCGCCGTCAGAGAGGCTGGAAGCGGCGCCTCGGCCGCGCAGAGAGTCGTCGTCACGCTCACGCTCGATCGTCGCCGGAGTGGAAAGCTGAGTCACAAACCAGGGGCAAAAAAAAAAATCAAAATTGACAGGGAGCAGCTTGCATGATTGCCTCCACCACCAACGCACTACTATGCCGTGCAGAATATCCTGGAGCATATGGCTCCGATCCTAGGGCTTGTAGATTGTTACAATCCAATAATTTGATACTCGAGCTTGTATATTGTTACGATCTGCAAACTGAAATAAACAATTAAACAAGTCCCTAGCGTTTTCTTTTCTTTGAAATAAACGTGTTCCTACCAGCAGCAAAAGCGAAGAGTAATGTTTTTGGTTACTCGGTTTTAACTTTTAAGCGAGTGGCTGAGGTGCCGGCCGGCGAATCCTGCAAGCCGACACGGAACACCTTTTCGCAATGGCCCTCGCGCGCCCTACGATGCTTCGTCTGGAAGCCACGAACTCCTATCCTCGGCCGGATCACATCATCGTCACAACGAGAACAACATGACAAATGTCTTGATTGGTGAAAAAGAAAAGATTTGTTCAGTTATGTTCATACATACGGCGTGGACATAGCCAGGTGCCGCATCGCTGTCAGGCAGTATGCACAAACGATGCTGCCTGTCTCTTTCGCTTGCCTTTCGATGTGATCGGGGAGATGGCACGAGATCGATCGATCCATGCCTTGCAATTCTGGAACACGTACATCGCGTCACCAACCCAAGGCCACCACAATCGCCGCCGCACATGCATGCATCACCGGTATGCTAGGTGCTCCTGGGGACAGGCCGGGTGTGGGTGACAGTGCGTGTGACACACGACGCACACATTTATCACGTCAAAACGGCACGAAAACCAGTTTGAGACTTCGTGATATATATCTCTCTCTGTTAACATTGACCTCATCATATGACAGGTCCAATCCGCGTAATATAATCCAGTGGGACGCGATCGACAGGAATGTGTGGTGTGATTGTTACTGCTGCTGGTGTAGTGCCCGTCGATTCACCGCATCTCAACGACCACCGGATCGCCCTTGAAAGAGACGGTTCCTCGATTTGTCAAAAGTTATAGACTACTGGCGCTGGTGGGCACTGGGCACTAATGGAAGGGTAGTTTGCTTTTGGCCGAAATGCGAAGAATAATGAACCAAGCAAGAAGGAACATACTAGTAGTAAAGTGTACGTCCAGATGTAATTTTAAAATGGTCTGTGGATGTACATGCTCATCACCTGATTCTGTTTCACTATGTGCGTGGGTTTTAATCTCGCACATTTATAATCCAATCAATTTATGGGCACGATCACGACCGCTCCTTTAGGTCTGACATTCCTGTTTCACTTTATGAACTCACAATTGTTGGATGGAATTGGATGCACTTGTTGTATTTGGGGTGGATCATATCGGACCCCCTGCTGGTAGCCTCAGGTCCTCGCCGAACATCCCACCAAATACTAGCAATTATCGAAACCAATAATGCAATAGAACTTTTCCTTTTGATGCATGTTGTCTGAAACTTTAGTTACCTTGGCATATGGACTATTTCAAGTAAAGGAATAAGTTGAAAGCTGTAGGTCTAGCGCCGAAATAGACGATTTTGAAATAAAGTATGTCTCCAACCAGACCTGCATGAAAAAGATTATGGATTTCCATGGTAAGCTGAAATTCAATTTAAAAACTCAGAGAAATAGTCATGATAGCTTTTTAATATGCACGCCATAGATAAGATATACTCCCTCCCATTTTAAATTATAATGCATTTGACTTTTTTTACTGTAAATTTGATGACCACTCATCTTATTCAAAAACATTATGCAAAATATTATTTGTTTGTTATGACTTGCTTTATTAATAGAAGTTCTTCAAGAATAACTTAAATTTTAATATATTTATGTATTTTTTTAATAAATAAGAGTGATCAAACTTAGGATAAAGAAAGTCAAATGAATCGTAATTTTCAACGGAGGAAGTAGCAACTATCTATTTACCTGTCGACAAATTATTAGGCATAAAAAATGTACCCTTTTATGACCCTTGGATTAAGCAACGGCACAGCACGGTGCGGGATGTTAAATTTGTACTCCACTCACGCGCACGGCGCATCCGGTCTAACAACTTTAACAAAGTTGTATACTTGTATATAAATAATTCATATAGGTAATATCTTCTTGATTTCACCCCCAACGTCCTGCTTTTCGCCAGGGCCATGCTTCATCATGCTGCAAATTCACCACTACGTACCGCCGCGCGCAACACCACAATGCAGGATCCAAGTGCGCGGAAGCTTCCCGCGGCTAACGCAAAGGCCTCGCCTTTTTCGCAGGGGCTAGCTACTAGCGACTCACGACCGGAGTGGACATGTGCTCGCTGATGTCAAAGCTCAAAACCACTCAACGATAAAAGCAATTGAGCTCACGAAAGTGACTGACTGACCGATCGATCGACCACTCGACGTACGACACTGCTCTATGGATCTCCTAGCTCGTCGGTTAGTTTGTCCAGCAGTACGATGTGGCGATGAATGAGATGATGCACACGCGAGCCTCGTGCAAAATTGACGACGCGCTCCTTTTATTTCGTGCACTCCTCCCTGCATACGTTTGCTAGCCTACTGAGATGTGATTTTTCCTAGCTAGCTATAGTTAGTCTCTCTGCGTTCGTTTGGCTTCGCGCATGCCTGAAGCTGGACGGGCGGCACCTCGAATCCCGAAGATATATGTAAGGCGAAAATATACGAAACGCGTCGTCAACCATCGTCATGGGCGTAGCAGGAAATACGTACCGTGCACATGCGTGTAGCGTGTTTTCTCTCGTAACGTCTCTAGTCCATGGGACAGATCGAGACTGAGACCCCCGGGGACGCCGCGCCGCTGCGTTAGTCGCACGCGTCGATCGGCTGGCGGCGGCGCGCGCGGTGGCGAAATGATCCGCCGGCTGCCTTGTTCAATTGGATCGGATCTGTACGTGTGAAAACCAAGCGCGCGCGTATTGTCGTTGGTGGGAGGAGCGAGCACGGCGCACGTACGCAGCGTCGCAGCCACGCGCGGGCAGGCGCTAGCTATACGCGTGCACGTGCGCGCACACAGCATCGAAACGCGCCACCGCCGCCGTGCCGCCGCTGCGCGGCACTCGATCTGTGGCCAGCGCAAAGGCATCGATCGGCACTCCAATCGAAGATCTCGAGAAACAAATCTGATGGAACGTAACAATGGGGCACCGTGCACACACTACGGTTTACCAGCGTGTACTAGCTGTTGGACGAGCTAGCGTGCTGAGCGTGACGCCTAGGTTCCATCTTCTCATCCACTACACGGCCGGTCAGTTCGAAACTTTGCAACAACCAACAAGGTACAAGGCACGGCAGTACAATACAAGTGCGTAACGTATTTTCATTTTTTTTTTTTGGCAATACAGTGGGCTTTGCGAGGCACGCACATGGGTACATATATACCGTATACGTTTCCCCGGGCTCCCGGCTCGTCCGGTGTCGTCGTCGCCTCCCTCCCCATCTGCATGTCTCCAATGGCATGGCCAGCGGAATCCGCAGTCGCCATCTCCGACCCCCACACACTCGGCTCCTCCATGCAGCGCGCGCGTGGACTGGATGCGGCCGGCACCTAGCTTCCACCGGCCACCACCGCAGGGACGAGACATCACCTGACCAAACTGACCTATACAACTCCCACCGGCAGAGCAAACAGAGGCAAAGCGCGCGCGGTTTCTGTGGTGGCTTCCCGTTTGTTTTTTTTTTCCTCGCACCCGTCCACAGCCTCACAGCAGCAAGTATATATATAAAGCTAGCCTCCGCCGCCGTCTCTCACTCTCGAAGCCAAGCCAGGCAAGCGATTAGCGAAGCGATCATCTCGGCGCGATCCACAGTGACAAGAGATATATGAGGCCGGAGAGAGGAGGAGGCGGCGTGGCCTAATAGCGGCCGGCGGCGGTGGGTGGCCACCGAGCCCCTGGCGAACGCCGACGCCGTACCTCTTCCTGGCGCTCACGGCCATGATGGCCGCCATCGTCGTGGCGCTGCTCGTGCTCGTCTGCACGCGCCGCAAGACGGGGCAGCCGTCGTCGTCGTCCTCGCGGCGTCAGCCGGAAACAGAGCCCGACGGAGGCGAGAAGGTGGCGTCCGTGCCGATGCTCGTGCCGCTCGATAGGGAGGAGCCCAAGGTCGTCGTCATCATGGCCGGCGAGCGCGCGCCGTCTTTCCTCGCCACCGCTAAGCCGCTCGCCGTCGCCTTCAATGGCATTGCTGCCGCTGAAGCCGACGGCGCCGCCGCAGCCGTGTAGGTGCAGAGGCAGAACCATGTTCTATCGGATCAAGCAGCGCACGACGCGGGGCAAATTTTGTACAGTAGACATTTTCCTTGGGCATGTACGGACTGTGAAATGAAGGTTTGGTTTGTTTCGCTCTGGAAAGGCTTCCCAGCTTCAGTTATCGCGCAGCGCAGGGCATTTCCGTGTGCCGTCGCGCGGCGTCGGTCGTTGGATTGGATCGACGCCATCGATCGAATTGGCTTCTTTTTCGTCGTGTAATTTACTCGTTAATATTTACTAGCCTCATATGGCATCACTTTGACAACATGATGCAGCCATATGTCGTCATCGTCGTGTGATTTACTTTTTCTTACCAATGCACTATTTACACCTCAAACTTTCCCCAACTTCACCAACTAAACAAGACCTAAATTATTGTTTCTACCGACGATATCGTATGCCGTTGAAGGAGGCCTCACTTGCAATGAATAATGTCAATCTTAACATGTGTCTATGAGTGCTAATTTTGCACTTCAAATATTCTAAAAGCGTACTACAGTAATGAGACTGAGAGTCAGGGAGTACTACGGGAGAAGTTGAAACCCACCAGGCCCGAGCCCAACACAGGGGCAGCCAGGGCGACGGCCCAGGGCCCCTCTGATTTACTTTTAGGCCCAGTAGTTAGCCTATTTTCCTATATGTTTTGCATTTTTGCGGCCTAATCATCCGACGACTTCTCGCTGGGCGCTGGGCGGCTGGTGGATCGAATTGATTCCCGATCAGAGATCAATCGCCTCCCTCTCGTCGCCTGGGACCTCAAGGCTCAAGCACGGCAGTTGCCAGTCGGCAGCAGGCGTCAGTGAGGCAGCAGCAGCATTGCACTTGCAGCAGCCGCCAAGTCACCAACCAGCAAGGCAGCAAGGACGCACGGCAAGCCCTGCGTTGTGGCTACGTCCGTACGGCCGTATTAGGTTTAGGTATTTTCCTTTTCCTAATTCTTATATCTTTATCTTTTAAAGTATTAATCTTTGCTACTAGTTTAGTTTATTAGTTATTTAATTCTGGATTAATAATTACATTTTAATTTCTTCTCATGTTCCGCATGACTGAAGCCATGTCTTCTGTAAATCGATCTAGAAAATATGATTCTGCATACAAAATTAAATAGGTATGATTTCGATGTATTCTATACCTACATAATATATTAAACATTAATTATTATTTTATTATTATATTTTACTAGGCTAGTAGGCCCCATCCTAGAGTTTTGTCTAGGGCCTCGGATTATGTCGGCCCGGCCCTGAAACCCACTTGGCACCCCGCAGACTGACTGCGGGGGACGATCATCTTGGTCTGCGCTGATGGTTGATGACGCAATCGAATCGATATGGGCCCCGTTTGGAACAACTTGCCCCCAAAGCGCTTCTGTTGGAAGCCGACTTCCTACCAACGCAGCTGTGGAGAGAATCGAGTCCGTGAGAAGCGACCCGTTTGGCAGTTCTGCTTTGACAGAAATCATGTGCCCGCGTCTGCTGGACTTCGCCGGCGTGTACAAGCTGCTGCAGTTGCGTGGAGCACCTCTACCTCGCGCTTGTGGTCGACGGGCGCCTACGGAGGCCGTCCCCGCCACGCTCGCCACCGGATTTGGTGGGGGCTGGTGCTCTCGCCGTTCATGGCAGCCTGCACTCTGAGGTTCATGGCTGCAGGCGAAGAAGATCCAAGCACGGTGCCCGGGAGGAGGTCTACGAGCGATGGGGGATGGGCCAGGAGCACGGCGGCACGCCGCACCTACCTGCGCGCGATGGGGAGCTTGACCGGTGAAGTGGTCACGGATTGGGGGAAGGCGGCGGCCCTTGAGGACGAGGCCCGACGACGGCGGCCTCGACGGGGATGTGTGGGGATAGGAGGCGGGGACGGGGGTACGAGGGAGGAATCAAGCCGCGTTCGGTGAAAGCATCCAAATCGTCGATTCCGCGTCGTAGGCAAAAATGAGCTTCCGAGAAAATCGAGTCCGAGAGAATCGCGTTCAGAATCGAACCGTTTGGCTTCCCTAAGCGGATTAAATCCAATAGAATCGGCCAATAAGCTGTCCCAAACAGGGCCATGATCGTCTGAAGCCTGCCGCCTGCTACCGTGTGCTACGCGGTCGCTGCTACGCATCCGGCCGGCCTCGCGCCGCCCGTTGGCCGCGCACGCGATGATTCCTGGTACTACGTGACAGCCCTCTGACGTGGCCGTTGGTACGTGGGCCCGTGGGCACCTTAGGCTATCCGCACTCGTGGTACTCTATTTCCACTCTCTTAAAAAAAGAATATTCTTGACTGGTCATCAAGATTCAATACCCTATCCCGACTTCTCCCGTACTCGTGGTACTCTATACCTCATCCTCAATACCAACTAATCTATATTTTATTCAACCATCCCAACTATCATTCTCCTCCCCCTTTCTTTTCTCTATCTTGTCATAATCTTTTTCTTTTTTTCCCATCTGTTTAATCTTCGTTTTCTTTCTTTTTGTCGTCCTTTTATTTTTTCCCTTTTCTTTTTTTCTTATCTTTTTTCCTCTCTCTTCCATCTTTTTTTCTCCACCGCAAACTCTCTCCAGATATTTCTCCCCTGTTTCTCCGCCACACTGCTGGATCCCTCGGCCTCGAGCTCCACCGCGAGATGCTCTCCGCCGCCCTCCTCTCGCCTGTTGGAGCCCCCAAGGCCCCAACGGTGGAGGAGGCCATGGAGCCCGGCGGCGAGCTGGGTCAGCCCTATCTCTCTCTCCGCCGCGCCGTTCTCCCCACGCACGAGCAGGTATGGCGGGAGCTCGGGATCCTGGGCACCGTCCTCGCGAGCAACAAGATCCGCGCGGAGGGCCATGGGCCGATTTGTCTCTGCGGCGGTCAGATCCGACAAGAAGGCTGAGCTATGCCGGCGGTGCGGAGGAGCGGCTAGCTCGCCGCGGCGAGGCAAGCTCGCGAGCAGAGCCATCTCCGCCTGTGATGGCGAGCCGAGGCTCTCCCTCTCCCCGACCTCTCCAATCTCCGGCGGAGGCCATGGCCTTGTGGTCAGCCCCATCTGCTCCTCCTGCGGTGGCCTGCTAGACCAGCGGCGGCGGTGCGACCTCGACGGCAGGCGGCACGGAGAGAAAGAAGTAGATGAGGAGCGGCCTCCATCTCCGGCGGCTGCTGCTGCGGTGGCCTCCCTCTTCTCTCTCCAGCGCAGCGGCAGTTGCTTGGGATGGCGCGCGACGCGCGGGCGCTCTCCTCTACGTCGCCAGATTTGGCGCCGCGGGGCCGGTGCGCAATCTTAGCGCACCCGATAGCGCCCCCGCTGCAGCGTAAAAAACGCTAAATCGGTGCTGCAGCCGGGGGGTAGCGCACCCCGGTGCGACCAGCCTTAGCAGGAGCCAGGAGGGACTCGCTCGTCTCCGCCGCACGCCACGCAAGCAGTAACACAGCAGCATGCATGCCTGCATGCCGCGGTGGGTCGAATTGAATGCGGGACGCGGCGACTCGGAAACGCCAGATAGCGAGCCGCAGCCGACTGCCCGGGCAGTGCCAGGCTGCCAACCACTTCATCGATCGGTCCGCCCCCGAGTGACGCATGCCCGGCTAGTCTACGTCTCCACGACTCTGATAGACTGCTACTACGCGTGGCTTGAAGAGTCCTCGTAGCGTAGCCCTATAAATTTACCATTCATGCTGGCTGCGATTAGTTAGCCTACACGGCATTTACAAATATTAGCAATTCATGCTGGCTGTGAATGAGGAGTACACAGACAAAGCTCCCTTGTATACGCCTGCGATTAGCCTACAAATTTACAATGCGGAGGTAGTAAACACTGCGGAAATTAAAAATGCTACGCGGGCTTACGAGTTTTCTAGGCCGCGTTCAGTTGAAAAAACTATTCTTCTGCATGTCACGAACGGGACGTAGGCCGCACGGTACGAGTGGTGAAGGCAGCTGGATCTGATCGATATGCGTGACTAGGTTCGGCCAACCCCCTTTCCCAGGATTTAGACGCGCTGCGGCTGCAGCAGGTTCTTAAGACTGTCCACATCTATCTCCTCTCCTCCTAGTGTGTTCATGCCTGCCTTCATGGCCAATTAACTCACCATTACCACGTTTCCACTGCCTACATCGTCGAGTATCCGCTTCTCGTCCCCGTCCATTCAGGCTCGCAGCTGGCATGTCATGTAGAGTACCACTCGTACACTACTGCTAGCACGCGAGTAGGCGCGCCGCGCACGTACTCTGCTCCAAGCGTATCTTTGGCTTTTCACATCACGCTGCGAAAGGCGGGATATGAAGCTTATTAGTAATACTTTGCTGTGTGCCACTTTACATTTTTTGTCCTTGAAGGAAAGAAAATGTCCACTAAATTTGCTTGGCATGACAAGATCATTACACGATTCTGAAATGTGCAGCGTGACAGCATTCATTTGCCATGCCATTAGTCAAAGGTTTAAAGTAATCTCGAAGATGGCTTGCAGTTAGAGGTCAAAATATAAAAGCAAGTTTGTTTTTTTTTCAATCAAGAAAAGAAAAGAAAAAATCATATACCTCACCAGTCTCCTCTCTGGTGCCCACCCGGTTCCGTGCGCATGCGGCAGCTGGCTAGCATGACTCGATGTCTGATAGAAGCAGAGCAACCGCACCCAGCCGCCGCCGCCGCACCATCAACACAGCACCTGCTACTGCTGCTGAGTGGTGACCGCGCGCGGCTTCGTTTCCCCGCTGCCCACCCGGCTATAAATACCCTCCTCCCCGTCGTCTTCCTTCCACGGCCACCTCCCAGTCGCAACCAGAGCCAGCCAATTCCCGTCGATCAGCAGAGCAGAAGCAATCCAATCCACAGGGAGAGAGAGATTCAGATCAGAGAGAGCTAGATGAGGCCGCAGAGAGTCGATGGGCCAGGCGTGACGGCGGAGCTGATGACGGCGGCGCGCGGCGGCGGCGCGTCGCCGAGCATGTGGAGGACGCCGACGCCGTACCTCTTCCTCGGCTTCGCCGTCATGATGGGCCTCATCATCGTGGCGCTGCTCGTCCTCATCTGCTCGCGCCGCAGGTCGTCCTCCTCGCGCGCCGCCGCCGGAGGCGGGAAGGCGCCGTCGGTGCGCGGGGTGCTCGTGCCGCTCGACCGGGAGGCGCCAGGGGTCGTCGTCATCATGGCCGGCGACGTCCTCCCCTCCTTCCTCGCCAGCGCCAAGCCCCTCGTCGCCGCCTTCCCCGCGCCCGCCGCCGAGGCTCACGGCGACGCCGCCGCGGCCGTGTAGGCGCGACCGTCTCCCGCGTGCCCGGCGAACCCGGCGTTCGTCGGCGATGCGCGGGGCCAATTTTGCCGAGAGTTTTTTTTTTTTTTTGTTTCCTTGGGTTGGAGGATGTTCTTCAGCGTGGGGTCAGAGGTGTGTGAGCGCCCAGAACGCCGCCGGTGAGGTGTGCCATCGCCGGCGGCGGCTTTGTAATCTGTGAAACGAAGTTTTGTTTGGCTTGTTCGGCCAAAAGGTTCGGCTTCAGTAATTGCATTCAGCTGGATCCCGATCGATTTGCTTTGTTTCGCACGCAATTTCCTGCCGCGCGGACATCACGCGTGCTTGTGTCCCTCCAACAAATCGTACGCCGTACAGCATGAGTGAGAACACAGAAGATCATCAGTGACGGCGAGCCTGGGGTCTCCTTTGTTTCTCCAGCTGAGTCATCGCGCACTGACGGGCGGCCCCGCAGCCGTCATCAAGGCGCGCGCCTCCACTACCACCAGCACCAGGGGTGGTGGCAGAATAATTTCTACATTTGGTGAGGGTCTTAGTGCGAAGGTTCCTTTTAAACTACAACACCCTGGTTAACAAAACGATCGCTACTGTCATACTAGGATTGGATAGCACAATGATTGCATTGCAATTACCTCCCTTGCGTAACGCTAACGCCCCCTTTTCTTCATCACCAATCCGAAACACATGTCATGTTAACTAGCATTATAGCACGATTCTTCTCATTTCGATCAACTTCAATAGTTCAGTGGTTAATACTACTCCTATATGAAAAGAGACAGTTTCACGTCGACAAAGTCATGCAGCCGCGAACAACAAACCAACAGAATCGCCCACAGTACGACCGGCAACGGCATGAGGATAACAGGGTGCAGCGGCTCGTGACACGTGTACGGTCCACGTTTGTGTACAGCGTTATGCTGCTGGTTTTATATGGACCATAGTGCGCTGCTTTAGCAAAACCAGGGGCCATCAATCTTTAACTCGCAATCAGATTTTGTATGAGTGCAAATAACAGTATTTTATATTAAATCAAAGAGCAAATAAAGCTACCCACTTTGTACGACCAAGTGCCTCCATTTGCATTGCTTGTACTCCTGCTGTCGTCTCTATCTTCCGCCACTGCTCTGTATTTGCTGGTTCTTCCTGCACCTGATTTGTTGCTACATTCGGTGGCGCAATAGTTGGTAGTGGCAGCTCCGATCAGTCCCTGTAATTCATAAATTTGCTAGGGTGAAATGAGATAATCATGTTCTATTTGAAATATCCAAGAAAAATGTCCCCTCGAACTATAAGTTTCTTAGATAACAACTTTTTTTTGGGGTGTGTGCGTATACATAAGGAAAACACAATGCAAAATTTCAAAATTCATCCCATAAGCAAAGATAAAAAGGTTTCAGATACATCTTACTATTATTAAGCATGCACGTGAAGCTAGCCTAGGATCCTAGGTGAATAGTCTTAAAAAATAGAGAAATCCTACAAATTCTCACAAAATCAGAGACATGTGGCTATCAATTAATCAACACTACCTGTAATAACCATCGGATCTATTATCTTTTCTAATAGATTACCCACATCTGCCATTATAAAAATAGAGTAAAGTAACCCCTAAACATGCATCTAAATTAATCACCTCTGCTATTATAAAAATAATATAAAGTAACCCCCTAATATTCATGTAAATTACTCACCTCTGCTATTATAAAAAAATCTAAAATAAACCCCTTATATTCATAAAGGATACCCAGATCCTGTGTCGTTATAAAAATAATATCAAATAACACCTTAAATTTGCATTGAAACTATCCAAAGACATCGTTATTAAATGTTAAAGTAACTCCTAAATCTGAATCTAAATTGTCTAATTAGAGAAAAATCTTAAAGTCATTAATATAAAATTCTAAATTACTAATTTTATCTTTATTAATATATTATTTATGAGGGAAGAAATAAGAATATGAATTTTCATGTCTGTCACATCACATGGATCAAAAGTGTTCAACTAAATACATATATCAAACACATATGAAGTGTGATGCAAAATAAATAATTGTTATTAACTATAATTAGATAAGATAAATATTTATCGTAGAGTACTATTTTGATAGATGAAAGAGAGTGTCAGATGGATAATTTTAATTATTAACTATTTCCAACTAGCCTGTGCGGGAGCACGGGTGCTAGTGTACATAGCCACATAGCGCCATTGTGCAATAAAATTCTAGCAATACGCATATGAACTTTGCAAGGCCGCACCTGATACCAATCATGCGTCCTGCTTATGTAACTATAGCCAATCCAATGTTCACCTATCAATCAACAACTATACTTAAATCGCTTTAATACACTTTAGCAAAGGTGCTTTACTTCATCATCTCCCTTCGATTGATGAACACCCAATATTCCTCAGGATAATTCAGCAGATGGGTTTACTAAGTGACAGAGCGATTCGTTCATCGAGTAGTTCCCAACATCTTTTCCCCATCTCATTCAAGAGTGAACAAAATCCTTTCTTTATCATACAAGGGAAAGGAGAATAAAAGAGAGGGAAGGATATGAATAATCGAGACTCGAGAGGTCCAATGTATAGCAGTGCCAATATGGTAATAATGCAAGTCAAGCCACCTGGGGCCGGCCTGCCGGGTGCTCCAGAAAAGAGCGTATGTTGCTGCTAGCCTGGAAGCGGCGCCTAGAGCGCGCAGAGGGTCGTCGTCGTTATGCTAGCTCGTCGCCGGAAAAGACCGTCCTCTCCGCCGGCCGGGTTCTCCCTCCTCCGCCGGCCGGGTTCTCATGTAGAGGATAGTAGGATACGTACATCATATGAGAATGAGGGGTGGAAAAAGTACTTTTTTTTCTGGGATGCGTGTTACGTGAGGGAGATGAATAGGAAAGGTGAAAAAGGAATTTTTGGGGATACGTGTTCTGTGAGAGGAATGAGTAGGAAGTAAAATGTACTTTTGGAACTAAACACAGCCTGAACTACGCACGCTCCTTCCCAGCAGTAGCAAAAAAGTGATTTTTTTCTTTTTTCTTTTTTTTTTTGCATAAGGACGACGACACAGTCCAGTTCCAACTTAATTGTGAAAATCACCTGTATATATATATATCACTGAAACATTGTTCTTTTTAATTTCCTTGCTTTATTTAGGAGTTAGGGACTGGATAAGGATAACGTACATTGTACTTCTCATCACACACACTTGTACTAGCACGGCAACAGCGTAGCATCTGTAGCTAGTGGAAGCGGCGCGTCGTGAGTGCCTGCAGCAACTTTAGGAGGAAGAAGTCTACGAGCTCTGTGGGCGGAGCTTTTGTAGGAGTTGGGGCCGAGTCACGAACCAAAGGGCACCGGGAGCAGCTTGGCCCCGGCCATATAGCCATGATTGCCTCCACCAAACCTCACTGGCTTTTTACTTCTCCACTGCCGTGCAGAATATCCTGGAGCATATGACTTCCCATGGTGCCAAAATGCATCAACTTTGTGACACTAGGCAGTAATCATTTCAACGGAGAAAATCACTAGACTAGGATTGGTTCGTGTGATCGTGTCTCCCAAGCTAGGTCAGCAAGAGCCACCATGTATTTTTTTTTTCTTATAAGGAAATTTGGCAATGGATGATTGTTGTGGTGTCCGGCCGGTGTCCGGCCGGGGAAGAAGATGCGCAGCAGAGGAACTGGTGTGGCCTATGTGATCAGGCTAAACATTCCCACCCCCCACACACAAAAGTATATTCACGGAGGAGGACGGTGAAATCCAGTGTGATTGAGCTTGTCTTTCGTTTTTTCTCCCTAACAGGTGATTCTTTTTTGGAAACCAAAGAAGTGTCATGGCTGTACGTTTAGAAGAAAAATCGACCTACAAGTACTACATCATCTTGAAATAGGTACAAATGATCGAAATTGATTGGCCACGTTGCGGTGGTGTGGTATTTGCTTGGAGGAGCCGAGTAAGGCTAGATTATTGATGCAACAAAACGGGGGTTATGGGGGCGAGATCTCGAAACCAAAGTAACATGTAACTTTGTCTTTACAAAGTAAACATATATGTACACATTAACGTGAAATTTCAATAGAAATTTAGAAAAAACAAAAGAGTATTAGGGCGTGTGTGGTTGCACACCATAACCAGCCGCGCTTTTGCTTACTCGTGGAGACACCATAAAAACAACAGTGTTTGGTTGAACAATGAATACAAAGACAAGCAGCCACAACTTTTGCACACCGTCATTTTATTTAAAAAATGAGGAGTTTTACAATGCTTGGAAAAAAGGAGAACCTTCCATTCCCAAAGATTTAGTGGTGCTAAGGTAGGAGGTACGCGGAGGTACTAAGAGGTAAAGTACCTGGAGGTACCAACTAAAAATAATTGTTGGTATTAAAGAAAAGGGTAAATGAGTAATTTTTAAAGAAAAATAATTGTCCTCGTTTCCACGCCATTCCTCTCTTGTCGGGATCGCTCTGCTCGTCGGCGCCTCATCCCTGCTCTCTAGAGCCGCCTCTCTGTTTCACATACGTGCTCTCGTCGCATGATCGTGTGATCGTGTCTCCCAAGCTAGGTCAGCAAGAGCCACCATGTGTTTTTTTTCTTATAAGGAATTTTGGCAATGGATGATTATTCATGGTTGTGGTGTCCGGTCGGGGAAGAAGATGCGCATTGCGCAGCGGAGGAACTGGTGTGGGGTATCTGATTAGGCTAAACATCACCCCCCAAGGACCCCACACACAAAAAGTATATTCACGGAGGAGGACGGTGAAATCCAGTGTGATTGAGCTTGTCTTTCGTTTTTCTCTAACTGGTGATTCCTTTTTGGAAGCCTAAAAAAGTGTTCATGGATGTACGTTTAGAAGAAAAAATTTACCGACAAGTACTACGACTCTGTTCGGCTGGCTGGGATTATTATGGCTAGGGCTGGACGTGGCTTATTCAAAGCTGCGGATGGGGGGCTGACAAGTGGCCCAGCTGCTCCAGCCCAGCCACCAGCCCAGCCGAAAACGGCCATCCGAACGGGGCCTACATCAGCTTGAAATAGGTAGAAACGATCGAAATTGATTGGCCATATGTTTGTGGTGGTGTGGTATTGTCGGCGATTTATGCTGACTAAGTTCTCGAGGGGGTGCCCCGAGAGAAGGGTTTAGGGAGAAGTCGTCGAGAATCTAGAGCCGAAGGTGACAAGAGACAATTTAGACAGGTTCGGGTCGCCGGAGCGTAATACCCTACGTCCTGTATGGTGTATCTTGTATTGATGAGATGTTGCAATGCCTGACGGCGTTGCTCCATCGTCTAATCTAGGGACCCCTGCCCTCCTTTATATATCCCAGGGGGCGAGGTTTACATGGTAAGTCTCCTAGTCAGTTACAATTGAAGAGTCCTAGTAGGACAAGGTGTTCTAGTAGGAGTCTAGCTTGATTAGGGAACCTGGGGTTTCTATACCCAACAAGCCCCCGAGCGCTTCATTGCCTGAAGTACAACCCTGCTGCGAGTCTTGGAATATTGCTGAGTTGTTTGCCAACTCGAGTTCTTCTGAAGTCATCCGAGTTCTCTCAGCTTGGTTGTATGAAGACTTTGAGGTGCTCAAAAACTTCGTGGAGAATCTCATTGGTGCGCACCGTAAAGGTGCGCCCAATTGGGCAGCCCCCGAGCCTCGTTTTGCTTTGAAGAAGGAATTCGAGGGTCTTCAATGAATATTTTCCGAAGAGCTTCAATTTCCGAAGAATCCGAGTTCTTTTGAACCCTAGCGTTGCCTCCGAGATTCGGTATTAACCGAAAAATTCCGAAGAATCTTTGATGACGTACCCGCAGCCCCCGAGCCTTGATCCGATTTAATAAATCGGATTAAGGATCTGGACTCCAGGATTTGTAGAAGATCTGATGTAACTCCGATGGAGCGAAGATGTCCGAGTACTTTGCTGAAAACGTACTCGGCGAGCATCATGGTCCGAGTTCTTTGTTGAAAAAAGAACTCGGCTGGCGTGGTGGTCCGAGTTCTTTGTTGAAAAAAGAACCCGGCTTGCATCAGCCCCCTAGCACAAAAGTGCGCGGAACTGCGATGGTGTGCCGAAGCTTGGTCTGCAAAAATAAAAATATTATGTAGCAAATGTTGAAGAATATTTGAAAAACTGAAATTTATTCAGTCTTGTCGACGAATCGACAAGATATTGCGCATTGCGCAAAGACAAAAAGTTCTTGGGCGTCTTGATCTTGTTAGGCCACATATTTTCTCCGGGTAGTTAGCCTGTTACGTTTAAGCACCTATCTTGCTAACCACTGCTCACGGAGAGGACGACTTACCACAGACTACATTGCTCAGCAGGGAGGCTTATATGTAGGCGGCACGCAAGAGTCGAGGTTTCACGGATTAAGGCGTGTGCTACCCGAGTACTTTAGCAACCGTTAAGAGAAAACGTGCAAGACACGAGCATATAAAATCGATATAAAGCACATGCAATTTGCGAAAACAACCCGGCAAGATCGCATGCTTAAATAGTTTGTCCCGCTAGCCGTGCCCCCCACGATACCCCGGTCAAGAACACATCGGCTTGGAAAAAGCACGGTTTGCATCGTCAGACAAAAACTTCTCAAGACACTCGACTTTTAGGGATAAAACCGAACATACTGAAGAAGTCAGCGAAAACGCAAAAGGCGCATGAAAAAACCAACGAAAGCATGGACCGCGAAGGTATCCACTTGTAGATACGAATAGATAATTGAAACATATGACTTAGCTTGATTCGTGGATGATTCGTTGATGAAGTCGCGCCGAGTCCGAGTTCTTTGTTGAAAAAGAACTCGGCTGGTCATCGTAGTCCGGGTTCTTATCGAAAAAAGAACCCTGCTGGTTGCCGTAGTCTGGGTTCTTGTCGAAAAAAGAACCCTGCTCGGATAGGAAAAGAACCCTGGCGACACTTCCTATGAGTCGCAGGGTTGATCTTGGCCTGGCCTCCTGTATGACAGAGGTCACGGTCCTTACTAAAGTACTCTGGCGGATGCTGGAGATGATCCTCAGGCCGCCAAGTAGTCTTGTACGACGACTATCTGCTTGGTCTTGATACTTGAGGGCAACGAGGCAGGAGTCATCGTTTGTCCGAGTCGAACTCGGCTTCTGCCTCCAGGTACTCCTCCGAGTTGGATACGATTCGAAGATCGTGTTGGAGTCGGAGACCCTTGACGATCTGCGCACGGTGACCCGCGCGGGTGGTGGCGGAGACGCCATTGTCTCGCCGCACAATTCGCGGCGTAGTCTGCGCGGGCGGCGGAGCTGACGCAATTGTCACGTCGCGCAGTTCATGCCGAAGCTTGCCGTCCTGGTTTGCAGTGCAAAGCCAGGAACCAAAGATGAAGGTCGCGCCTTCCTCGAACTTGACGTTGACGGAGGCGCTGAAGGATGCCATCGACTCTTTAATGAAGACTCGACGAGTAGAATCCCACGGACGGCGCCAAGCCAGGAGCCGAAGATGAAGGAGGCGCCTGCCTCGAACTTGGTGACGATGGAGACGCTGAAGGAGGCCATCGACTCTCTAATGAAGACTCGACGAGTAGATCCCACGGACGGCGCCAAAGTGTCGGCGATTTATGCTGACTAAGTTCTCGAGGGGGTGCCCCGAGAGAAGGGTTTAGGGAGAAGTCGTCGAGAATCTAGAGCCGAAGGTGACAAGAGACAATTTAGACAGGTTCGGGTCGCCGGAGCGTAATACCCTACGTCCTGTATGGTGTATCTTGTATTGATGAGATGTTGCAATGCCTGACGGCGTTGCTCCATCGTCTAATCTAGGGACCCCTGCCCTCCTTTATATATCCCAGGGGGCGAGGTTTACATGGTAAGTCTCCTAGTCAGTTACAATTGAAGAGTCCTAGTAGGACAAGGTGTTCTAGTAGGAGTCTAGCTTGATTAGGGAACCTGGGGTTTCTATACCCAACAGGTATATATTTGCATAGGAGAAGCCGAGTAGGGCTAGATTATTGATGCAACAAACGCGGTTATGAGGGTTAGATCTCTAAACCAAAGTAACATGCAACTTTGTCTTTACAAAATTTAGAAGAAAAAGAGTATTGGGCATGTGTGGTTGCACGCCGTAACCATCTACGCTTTGCTTACTTGCGGCGACACCATAAAAGCACCAACAATGTTTGGTTGAATGGTAAATACAAAGCCACACCAGCCACATCTTTTGCACTTTTGCCATGTTCGGCTGCTCTAGAGCCGAACACTCCCTTTATTTCTACGCCGAACTTAAGGCGTCATTTTTTCTTCTAAAAAAATAAGGTATCAACTTTTGGCGCCAAACCTTGGGTGACATCACGATGAGGCGTGGTCAGTTATGGCTGGTGACTAAACACGCCCTTAATTACAATTTACATCGTCAGTGCCACTGTGTTATCCCCCACAAACTTCCCAAACTAAAAAAGTGAAGGAAAAAAAATTGTAAATCTCTTGGTAAGCTAGGGCCATTAGAGCGGCCTGGCCTCATGCCATGTGTTGCGGCCCTCTGCGGTGTTTGGGAACTTGGAGGTATTATGCCCACGAATATTCGGCGTCTGATTTTGGATCCTTGGTTCATGCTGTCATGCATGGATCATGGATGCTGCGAACAAGAGTGCGAGGACCGAGGGTAGTAGAGACTAGAGTAGTAGCCTAGCAGTAGGAGTTGGCGCCATATTTGCCAGCTGGTGATCCTCCCAATGGCGCTCACTTCGGATGGATGAGAACGGTGATGAGTATGCTGCGCGTCAGATCATCGATCACCAGCAACAGTACGTCACTGCCTTTGCCGCTTTATTGTCCTTTGTTTTAAGAGGGACATGGTCAAACTAAGGTCAGCTCCAGCGTTGGGTCTAAAAAGGTGTCAAGAAAAGAGAGAAAACAGGTAGTGAGGTACTGAGGTGCGATACGTTGGACCGGCGGTGCTAAGCTAGCAATTGTGTAGCACCGGAGCTCAGTTTGGCACCATGGCTGCGATTAAACAATTACTTGGTTGCTGTTCCTCCACATACCACCAGACCATAGATTGGCTGTGGGAAAAAAATAATCGCTTCACTATTTCTATGACGTGACTTCTTCTACGAAGACACTAATGTATTCGGTCCAGCCAGTCCAAATAGGTGGGTCTGGTGTCATTAGACTTTAGTTATTGAAAGTTGCACAATGTTACAGCCAAAGGAGTTAGTAGTCCGGGCCCACAATATTGTTAAAAAATTAACCAAGCAAAGCAGCTTCTTCTCGTGCTGCCGTGCGTATGGTTCCTTTTCCTCCTGCTAGTGCTCGCTGCTACCAGTTCCTATTCGCTCCCTCTCTCCATGAACTGAAGTCGCTTTGTCCTCCAAGCGCGCCCTTGAGCGGAGTTCACGACAGTCATCCTCGAGCCCTTCTTCAATCTTTACGCAGCCGGTCCACGGTCTATTTGATTCCACAAGATCTGAATCCTGAGGTCCATGGCGGCTGCGGTGGTGCGGCCAAGGCCAACGAAAAAAAGTAGGCTGCCAGTTCGAACAGCTTCATGCTGCTATCGCTGCACATGCAGTGAGTTTTCTAGCTTCTTCTTACTCGTAATTGATTGAATATAGTGTAGGCGTGAGCACGAACAAGATTTGGCCAGATCCATGGTGGCCGGGCTCAAGCACGTGGAGCTCATCGCCGGCGTCGAGCTTGCCGCTGAGGGGAGGGGCGGCTCAACAACTGGATTTAGCGGTACGCAGTCCATCGTCAAGCTGACGCAGGGTGTGTTTAGATTGGGGAAAGATTCCCCGAAAATACACTGTTCACCAAAAATACACTGTAGATGAATAGTGTTCTGTGAGTGGGAGGGATGTGATGAATAGTGAAAAATTGGATGAATAATGTTTTTTTGGAATATTTGGGAAACTAAACGGGCCGAAGTCGGATCCTGGCAATGGCGGTCCCACTAACCCGAGCAGACTCCCGCGAGAAGAACAGAGAAAGAAAATGCTATTTTATTCTATATGGGCGGTCCATATGCTTATGGCTACCTAGTACTATGGACCGCTTATGGGTACCCTACACAATGATTCAGCTAGCTGAGTGAAATATTTTAATCTCTATGGACCACTTTAAGACCCCATTGTGGACGCCCTGGGCGACCGCAATGTATTTGGACCAAGTAGTCCTTAGTGGTGGGACCATATGTAAGTGGTCTATAGTTATGGTAGAGTTCACAATGTGCAATCCAAAAAGTAGACAGTAGTGGTGGGATGAGAGAAGAGAGATACAGAGAGAGGAGAGAGATGTAAGAGATAAATTGATATTTTATTCTCTATGGGCAGCCCATAAGCTTATGGGTACCTTTTGCTATGGACTACTATAAGGACTACTTCCACAATGTCTCAGCTAGGTTGGATGGAATATTTTAATCGTTATGGACTGCTTTACCATCCCATTGTGGACGCCCTGAGAGAAAATAAGAAACCAGGCACCCTGTTAGCTGGCACGCTCTAGCTGTTGCTTGGAAGCTAAACGCTAAAGTTGCTCTAAGGTCTTGTGAAAGTTGGAGGTGTGAATAGTACATTGGTAAGCGTGTCTGTAAGAGAAGATGTAACTCGATATGATTGGAAAGTTGTTAAAAGTTGACGATCTAAACAAGACCTAAATCCAATCCGAAGAGCTGCAAGTTTCTTTTTTTCCGATCATGCATGTCGATTTGCTACTGGCACTGGTTATTATTCATTATTGGTCAATATTCCAGCAGGCACTCTCACACCGTCACACACCAAAAACACGCCATGCATGCATGATGTCGACAGTCGACACACTCACGCACGTCATCATCGATCGATCGCGTCGACGCCGCTCGGCCGCCCGTGTGCATATCGGTCGCTTTCATCTCCCACAGTGCTCGTGCGCGCGGCGACCTGCCGCTGCAGCGTGCAGTGGGCAGCACTTGCTGCGGCATAGTGCGTGGCGGCGCGCGCACGGGGAGTACGGAGAGCCTCACATGCTCTAATATGTACTGTATTATCCAAAGTTCTAATTCATGGAAATCCTTTAACCCGTATACATGCTCTAATATCTTCTATATTATGTACTAAAATTACTTTATTAACTAGTGAAAGGGAGTAAAAAAATTTGGGTAGTACCTACTAGCTGGTTCCGTCACTGACGGCCGCCGGTTGGATGACCTTCCGTTCGTCCGGCGGCGACGGCGGGTGGATCTGCGCCAGCAGCAGCGCTGTTCCCTCGTCAGCCATGGCACGGCGAGCGCGAGCGGCCGTCGTCGTCGATGGCACTGGCGCCGGGATGCAAGATGATCCGATATCCGGTCCTTTGCGGCTCCAATCCATATGCATCAACCGTTCGTCGGCCGTGTTGCTGCTCCTGTTGAAGAAAGGGCATCGAAACCCTGTCGCAGTGCGACCGATATCACCGGGGGTTATTATTCCCACGTTTTGTTTCCTTTTTTGTTGGAGCGACGACGAGTCTGAAGAACAGAGGGAGGGAATCGGGGAAAGGAAACTTGCTTTTGTAGTGGGCCGACTGGGCTGAAACAGCGCGTGGACAATTGGTCTTGGGCCTACGCTTAAATTAGGGCCTAGTCTCGCTGAAAAAGTTTTTTTTTTGTGTAAAAAAAACTTGTTCCTCTCGAGATATCCCATGATTCAGGTACGCATGCTGAACTCCGATACCGATATCGGGTTCCTGAGTTCATTGGTTCACACCCATACATGTCAACAAATTTTCTGCGCCGTTTTTGTAAAAGCGGTAAAGAAAACCCATACTTAATATTCTCGGTAAATTACAAGGAACAGGGGAGAGCTGGTTAAATTTCAAGGATTGTGCATTTCGTAGTGCTACCAGATGAACTAGGATGGCTAGCTAGCTGGCTGGCATTAAGACCAAAGCTTTACTGAAAATACCAGGCTTGTTTCATTAGCATAGGCCTACTAGTTACGAAGTAATACAATCCTAGTATAATTATACACCAGTAGTAAAGCACTGCTGCTAAACGCCTCCAAAGCCCAACCAAAACTGGCGTTCATCAGAAACTCAACATAACAACAGTTCATGGGTGCTTGACGTCTTGGGTGTAGATGTAATCTGTGTGGATTTCTGCCCATTTGGCCGTGTCACACCGCGCCTCATCCGTGCCGGAACTTCCTCTGCTGCCTGATCCCCTGCCGCCGCTGCCGGGCTCCTCCTGCAGATTGTTCAGCAAAGAACACACCACCAGTTATCACGCCGATTCTGTACACATCTGGATATGTTTTTCTGAATGAAACTATTACACTGCTGGAGTAGTATACTGCTGGTAGCTTGTACAAGCATCTTTAAGGACTACGGAGATACCATGCCAAAACGTGGAGGTAACATGCCCATGCTTGCTGGACCTATGGTTGTGTTGTGTTGGGTGTGCAGATAAATGATATAAGAATGCACATGTGGGCTGTTATCAGCTGCATCAAGGATGGTGCAGTGTTACTCTTCTGGATGCCGTAGCTACCAGCGGGGGCAGCTTCCCATGCTATTGCACTCCAATCTCTCAACACAAGCAAGACTTAAATAACTGCAGCTTAAGGGATGCATGATTCTAGATGCCAGGCTAAGGGTGTGTTTAGATTGGGGAAGATTCCCGAAAAAACACCATAGGCCTAAAAAACACTGTAGATAAATAATGTTCTGTGGGTGGAAGAGGTGGAATAACAGGGAAAAGTTGGATGAATAGTGTTTTTTTGGGAAACTTTCTTGTATCTAAACGCACCCTAAATTAAGAACGAGTGGATATTGCAGGATGCGTAATGTCCTCGATACGAACATACCAATGCGAGGAGTACTTGCAATGCAAGCAACCAATATACAATCATTTGAAAGTTGTACATACGATTAGCTTGTCAACTGTCATCAACTAGTAGTCAAACAGCATGTTGAGGAAAAAACTAACGACAGCAGCACGCGTTGTACGTACTGTAGCTTGGAACGAATATTCAGAGAGATGCTCACCGGGGTGGCGGTTGTGCCAGCGCCATGGTTGCCAATGCCACCATGGCTCGTCGGCTTCTCCTGCTGCGCCGTAGACAAGAGCTTCCTCGACGGCCGAGCGCCCTGCGCCGCCAGCAAGGGAGCCAGCAGCAGGCACAGAAGACAGGCCATGGCCATGGCCGACATTCTCCTCCCGTGCATGATCACCGTGTCTTGCTGAAGAACGAAGAACCGCCTCCTTGATTGTCTGATGATCTGATCGATCTCTCCTAGCTCCCCTGGGCAACAGAAGCTGGAAGAACATATATATAAGGAATGGAGAGAAGAGGGAGAGGAAGCCAACGTCACCAGCTAGGGGATGGGGGTTTCTTGGGAAAATATCTCTGATGCGCCATGCGCATGCCCCTGTCCCGATGTGATAGTGGTAAAACAAAAATTTGGTACGTGTGCATCGCCTCGGGGTGCTGAAACATCTCTACTGTGCGTAGAGCGTAGTAGGAGTACTACGTACTTGTCGTACTACTCTGATCCGATATGATAGCAACGCACCCATTGTATTCTACTCTTGCCCGTGTCGCTTTCTAGACTTTCCTATTCATTCCTCTTTTAAAACATGTTTAAAAAAATACTTTTCTTCCCCTTCACAGCCCCGGTTAATACTACGAACTAACAAAGGGTTTAGTGTACTCAAACCAACATCAAAAGTAAGACCCAAAACACCGACGATGCGATAGCCCATGTACCCGGCCGGTGCACCGCATAATCCTCTCCCCCCATTGTTGTTCATGTTTGACTTTTGCAACGTTCGCAGGGACCGAGCATCTTGCCAATGCCAGGACACGACCCAGTGGTGCACCCAAGGCCACCGTGCACGGACCAAGGCGACACGGTTGACCAGGCGGAGGAATGAGCGACGGGGAGACACGCGCGAGGGAGACTGGAGAAGCGCAAGTAGTAAATGGCGTCGGGCATCGAGCCGTCAAAACGCAGGGGAGGGAGGAGACCTCTGCGTCGAGAGCCTCGCGTTGAGCGGCTAATCAATGGGTTCTCATCCGAAGTCAAAGTCTCAAATCAGGCGCCGTCCGTCCGTGCGCGGGCGCAGGCTTCGATCGCAGGGGGTTTGACAGCGGCTGGACATGGTTGGGAAGCGGAGCAACAGTGCCTTTCCCATGGGAAACATGGCTATGTGCTCACACGTGTCGTGACATAGTGTCAATACTTGAGGCTACGGGATGGAGAGGCATCACTGCAATACTCCGTGCTAGTGGTAATCTACTACTAAACTCCGTTGAACTCAAGATGTTGATATGAGTAATGACCGTGGGTGAAGGGAATGAGATTAGCTTCACCAGCTTCAGTGGTGGCTGCCTTGGTGCAAGCTAGTACTACCACAAAAACTATTTTCGGAGGCGAGCAAAAAGGGTTTTCGAAGACGGTTTTTGTGTCCGTCTCCGACCTTGCACAATAGAGGTGGTTTTCTGCCCGTCTCCAAAATAGGACAAAAAAAAAACCCATCAAGCCCATCATGGGCCCACCGCTACCGGATCCGCCTTCGCTCGAGCTTCAGGATGCCCACCGCCGCTCGAGCTCCTGGACGGCCGCCGCTGCTCGAAGACGCCCGCCACCGATGCTCGAGGTTGAGGACGCCCGTCGCCACTGCTCGTGCTTGAAGACGCCCGCCGCCGCTGCTCAAGCTCGAGGCCAACCGCCTCCGAAAATGCTCCATTAACAGAAGCCTTGATTCGGAGGCGGACGTCATGCCCGCCTC
Source organism: Digitaria exilis (assembly GCA_015342445.1). NCBI lineage: Eukaryota > Viridiplantae > Streptophyta > Magnoliopsida > Poales > Poaceae > Digitaria > Digitaria exilis. The sequence goes on from JACEFO010002054.1 coordinate 2,261,234, forward strand.
CGAAAACCTTTTTTTTTCTAGTAATGGTTGATAGTTTAGACAATTCAGCCCTAACGTGCTACATTGGTATTATAATGCAGAGATATGCTTGCCGATGAGCTCGAGATGTAGGAAAGTCTTGTAAGAAGAAACCTCAGCTCAAAAAAGAAAAGGAAAATCTTCCATAAGCCAGCAACCACCACACTTTGCCCAAGAACGAGCAAAAGTTCAAAGCATGGGGGGTTGTGGAGTAAGCATGTACTATGTTGCTAGAAATACTACGCCTCAAGCAAAAAAGAAAGAAAACAGAAAAAGAGAAAAGATGCATGCCCAAAGAAAATATGCCATATGTTTATACATGCCAAAATATAAAAAATGAGTTGATGAGAAAAATAGAAAGAAAAAAATGCTTCTTAGTTCTTTTAGTTTCATCAAAGTGCTTTGTAAGACTATTTCCATACTTATTTATTTCAACTATGTGCAATCCGATAACGAGGACTCCACTAGTGCCTCGGGATCACACTTTTCCACTTGTGCATGTCCACCATCTAAAGTGTGTGTTCATTCTCTCCCTCTCCACAAAATAATTATTTTCCATGGCTTTTTGAGGAGTCTTGGTAAACCCATGAGATGTATTTCTTGTTTTTTTTATAATATCTTGGTAGGATTACCTTTCCTATAGCTCCAAATATTGCCTACATATACATGAAAGGAGAAGAAAGACAGTTATAAGCATTTGAGAGACAAGATGAGTTGAGTACTTCCCATGAGAAATCGCGTTAAGGTTTAAATTAATTGATCTTCGCTTAGAATTCTTTTTTAACTCACTCAATGAATCTCGAGATTTAAAATTGAGAGCATGGTTATTTAATTCTTTATGAGGAGCATTTAATTATTATCTACCCATCATACTTGAGGAAACAGTTATAATTTAAAACGTTTAAACACGAGATATTTTGAGAGCATTATGTTTTCTTGTGTATGATTAAAGTGCAGGGAATGAACATCGAAAGGGCAATGCTGATTTTTATTGGAAACTTACTCAAGGACAAGCAAAGTTTAAGCATGGGGCTGTTGTTGACGCTTCTTAGCGACACACTTTTACCCTCAATTATCTCCAATACTGGCATAAATTTGATATCTAAACAATGGATTATGCTCCATAACTAGGCCATTTTTGCATATACATATGTTTTGATGTGACACTGGCCTCGGTGGGGTAGAACGAAGCCCAACACACCGATTCGGATTCCCCGAGTCCCGCAATCTTAGCACTGTAACTCCTGCTGAAAGCCTGACACACTAGTCCGGCCTTAGGTCTACACGATCTGCACCTCAGCAACCTTAGCACTGCAACTCCAGCACCCCACTCGGGGAAAGGCCCAATCGCCCTAAAAGACTAATCTGATAGGGGAAGGGCGACTCTTCCTTTTAAGGTGACTTCCACCTCCCAAGCTAATCAAGGTGAGATTATCTAGAGGCTCACACGGTCACCACCTGACTACAACTGGGCCAGCTGGGCCCTTTTTTGTTGCGTCTTTGTCATCGGGTAATAGTGGATGATGTTGACTCTCCCTTTTAAGGTGACTTACACCTCCCAAGCTAAGCAAGGTGAGATTATCTAGAGGCTCATACGGTCACCGTCCGACTACAACTGGGTCAGCTGGGCCCTTTTTTGTTGCGTCTTTGCCATTGGGTAATAGTGGATGATGTCCTCATCATTCTCCCCTTGTTAACAAGGGTCCAGCTCTGATACCAAATGATGTGACACTGCTCAGGTGGGGTGGAACAAAGCCCAACACACCAATCCAGATTCTTCAAATCCCACAATCTTAGCACCACAACTCGTACTGAAAGCCCGACACATTGGTCCAGCCTCAGGTCCACACGACCTGCTCCTCAGCAACCTTAGCACCGCAACTCCAGCGCTCCCACTCGGGGAAAGGTCCAATCACCCTAAAAGACTGACTGATAGGGGAAGGGTGGCTTTTCCTTTTAAAGTGGCTTCTACCTCCCAAGCTAAGTAAGGTATGATTATTCAAAGGCTCACACGGTCGCCGCCCAACTACAACTGGGCTAGTTGGGCTCTTTTTTTGTTGCGTCTTTGCCAGCGGATAATAGTGGAGGATGTCTTCATCATGTTTTTGGAGACTTTGTGAAATTACAGGTTTTTTGGGCTATTTTGGAGCAAAAGAGACGAAGCCCATGACGAAGACCTCCCATCAACCGGAGGCCTGCCCACATTCACAAAAAGGTCAAAGAACAATCCAAGAAGGTTTTGCTTCGCTATCAGGGCAATGAAAATTTGTGATAACCAATTAAGGTACAAGCGTTCTGATTAATCTATCTATTTATTGTAAAACATACATGATAAGTAATGCTTATATGTTGACATCTGTCAATACTACAAGAGCGTAGTGTAGATAACCAATTAAGGTACCCTTTGAGTGAATAGAAATATGTGCTCAAATTGGACAAATAAAATTTGTGGTATTTTTTTAATGGCAAATAGGATACCTCCTACATAATTGGCACAACAAGAAAACCAGATGTAACGTTTATTAGTCGCTATCAAATATGTAATTCAATTACTGAACCCATTTTCAAAAAAAATACTGACCTCGTTGATCTCAAATATATGGTACATGGAAATAGATTGCATGCACACATGCAGCTGGGTTCTTCCTAGAGGCAAGTGGCCGATAGTCTGTTGATTCTTTTTTTTTTGTCTTTTTAATTGTTTTATCTCATCTAATATTCAAGGGCCCAGATCTATTTGAAATCTTACCTCCTAGGTGGTAATTGGAGTACCTTAGCATTTTTTTTTGGTATGGAGTACCTTAGCATTGGCCTTCACAAAAAAAAATTGTTTTCCTTAAGCTGAAAACCGAGGCAAGAAGGATAACAGGGAGGTGCAATGCAGCAATATTTTACTGTCCGAAAAGTTCTTTTTGCATCATAAACTGCAATTCGATCCGATAGCTCAAATATATAATTCAGGTGTCGATTAACTGAATGATTTAGACATCACCAACTGCAATTATTTCCTGATGATGACTTAGAAGCGCTTCTGGCTAACATAGCTATCCATGACAACGGGGGTAGTCTGGCAAAGTACTAAAGCAAACTTTGGCTAAGACAGTAACCTGCTCTTGTAATAAAAATGCCCTCAAAGAACTAACTGTTACGGTGTTCTGCAGTTTCGTCTTCTAAACCGCCAGATTTTGAGGCATTTTTTTTTTCAGAAAAGCTGATGATTACATGCTTAACAAAGGTGTTTCGGCCAAAACGCCTCCAAATCAAATTATTAAAGGCATTTCTCCAAAACGCCATTAGCAAAACGCCTTCAAATGCCTGTTGAGTGGCAGCAGCATCGGATGAAATTTACACTAGCGGTCAGGCCAGTGTACGTGACGAAATTTATTTCCACGAGGGAGCGCAACAAGGTGCCGTCTTCTCAATTCTTATAAGCAGGCAAAGACTACTGCAAAGTTGCCTTTTTAAGATAAAATAATAACTGGTGGTGACCAGATGCAACAGGTTTTATAGTTTCTACTAGGAGGACATCTGATTGTTGACTGAGCAGAGCCAAATACACCTAGGCCGGCCAGGAATTGTAGGTAACGAAATTCATTCCAACGAGATGTGCCAACTTCCGATAAACCGGCATAGGTTAAAAACTTCCCTTGTTTTTTTTATATTCCTTAAGATAGATTAAGTTCAGCCACAGAATAAGCAGAGTGAAGTTGGAAGAAAGAAATGAAAGAAAATTGTCATCATGCAAGCCTGGCGATGCAACCAATGGACGCAACTTAGGTCTATCACCTACTATATATTCCCTATTGCACATGGCTCCGTTGTGCTAATTATTTCGGGGCTTCTGCTTCCACTTCTTTCTGCAGTGGAACACTAGGGGAACATTGGCAAGTCCGTTGGATCCACCTTTTAGGTACTGATAATTTTTCTTTTCAGTTAGAGTGGCTTTTCGACATATGATTCCTAGGCTTCTCCAAACTTGATCAAATCTTCTTCGACGTACCAACTTTTCACCAGAAAACAAGCAATGGCGCCTTCAGCAACGAATGCCCCTGCTGTCCTCCTCCTCGTCCTACTCATCATCATGGCCGTTGGCGGTGGCGGTATGTACACACGCTCACATGCATGAATTACATGCTGCAACCCACGATGTCTTTGTTTGATTAGTCTTTCAGTCAAATATTGTTTGATATGATTGACACACCTTGGAGAATGTTTTGCTGCATAAATGTTGATGGCTGGATCGAATCCATGCAGAGTCGGCGTCTGTTGATGATTATCCTTGTGGCTACCTGAGTGGCAATTATAAAGGGATATGCATTATATATATTCATGACAATGACTGCAAGCGGGTATGCATAGATGAAAACAGCAACAACGTTGGCGGCCACTGTGACGTTTTTGAATGCTGGTGCGATGCCATATGCCACACTGAGACTATTGCTGCTGCTAGTGCTCCAACCCTGCAATGATAGTATGATCCCCGCCTCAACAATGATCCCATGCCGGCCTTTGTGTAATAATAATATATAACAATGTATGTTGGGTGGTACATGTGTTGTGACAAAATCTAATTGTTGTGGTGTGTGAAACTATTGACCGTTCGTGTCAGTAGGAAAGCAATAACAAAAACACTTTTTAGAGCATTTGCAACAAATTAGGTAAAAATTCTAGCTAAACAAAGAGGTAAAAGAGTAGGTAAAAAAAAATAGAAGGGTCCTAAAAGGGAGGGAAACCAATAGACAAGGTAAAGCCTAGACTCTCTATATTCAAAACTCCTTTTTTTTTCATCCATGCTCTTCCTCCAATCCTTTTTTCAGCGACACCTCGACCTTGACTCGTCTCCATTCATGGTCGCCACGACTGGTATCATGTTCGTGACCGGCTGCGATCCTCCGCCACTCGTGGCTGCCGTGACTCCACTTCCGTTCGTAGCCGTGAGAGATATGTGAATTTTCTGAATTTGGTCCAATAATCACTTAACATATATGCTTATACACTGTTTGATGACGTTGCCGAGCAGTAGAGGTCATCTTCCTGTCTTCCTATATGGATGGTGATCATCCAACCGAACTGAACTGAACTGAAATGAGCATCCAACACAAATTGTTTCATACTGAAAAAAATACCATGTTGAAGATCTGAATAAGCACATAGAGGACTGAGTTCTACAGGTGCATCAACAAGCATTCAAGCATGCAAACCAACAACAGGCCCATACAAATAGTCAAACTGAACTTAACTGAATACAGCCTTCTGAATGGCTGCACTTAACCGAAATGGTCAGAACCAAAGTACAGACCAAATTACAGAAGTACACATCTATGTCATGATGTGCGGGAGTGGCGCTTGATGGAGGCACATAGGGACGCCTCTTCGAGGAGCTCATCTTCACCTTTGCATCGAAATCTCTTGGTCTTCATCTTGTGTCTTATTGGTTCACTCATATACTTAGCTAGGTCAACGCTACCTAACATATCTTTTGTTGTGAACAAATTAAGTAGGTTCATGTCAAACTCGGGTTCTGATAATTGGCATACACTTGAAAGGGTTATGCGCTATATGAGCTATTTGATTCACTATTTCAGGCATGATTAATGGGTCGCTACCTTTTAACTCACTATGCTAGCTTATCATCATGTTACGCTGATATGGGTAGGAATGATTAACTTTGTTGCCAAGATAATTGTTCATAAGAATGGATCTAATTTAGGCACTGCTGCCAGCCTGCTGATCCTGCGGTGCCTTCTTGTTGCGCTGATGATAAGTACGCCCGATGAAAACGTCCACAAAATATGCTACAACGGGATTGCCCGTCGCAATCCTACATAGGTTATTATACTTTTGGTTTCCCTTATTGGTAATCTTAACAAGGAGCAATTTTGCAAAATATGAGATTGCTTTGCTTGTTCATGACGTCTTAGCTTGCATTTATTTTTGTTTCAATTTGACCTTGCATTCCTCACAAGAAAACATGGTTGCTGTACTGAAAGGTGAAGGCACTAACAATTGTGGATGACAAAAGAAATTTAGCCATCTAATCACATCCAATCCATATCATGCCCATTTTTATATTGAAAAGGTCTCTCATAGTAACATCTAGATGAAGAAATCAGCCATTGGCGTCGCCGAAAACTGTTTTCCATCAGCTGAAAACCGAGGCAAGGAAGGATAACAGGGATGTGCAGTGCAGCAAGATTTTACTGTCTGAATTTTTTTACATGGTAAATGAGAAGCTTGTGGATGCGAGAAGCTGGTGATTTGTAGCCCATGATTGTTTTTTGGATGTTTGCAAACTAAAACCTATGTGTGTGAATAAGAAATTATCTGTAGTGCATGATTTGTTTGTGCATGTTTGGGTATTAAATTCATGTGTTGTGATTGTGACGACTGGCTAGTCCCGGTTAGATAGTTGAGACGAAAACCTCTTACCGATCGAGACCATAGGTGGTTTGTGTAGCAGTGTATAAAAATTTGCCATCTAAACGGACTAACGGAGCCTCGGTGGCCTGGCACCGGCAGACCTTGTCCTTGCGGAAGAAGCTAGGCCTCCAACATGGCGGAGTGGCAGAGTGGCTGAAGCCTTGTTGCTCTCATGTCTTGATTCGAACACCTTAATCAAGCTATCCTGATCGAGGTAGTTAGCTTTTAACCTTTGTTCCTATTTTTTTTCTTATGGTAAAATAATCCAGCCACAGAATAAGCATAGTGAAGTTGAAAGAAAGGACCGAAAGAAAATTTGTAGCAAGCAAGCACGGAAAGACAACCAAAGGACGCTTTTGCGCATTCAGATGTCCTTATTGAAACGCAGCAAAATATATGGATGTATGCGACGGCAAGAAGCAACAGGTTGGTTACCTCTCCATGCAGCTGGCGCGTTTAAAGCCCCGATCGATGAGCTGATAACAAAGAATGCCAATGATCGAAATAAGTTGGCCCCGTTTGGATTGGGGAAGATGGAGAAGTATGGCAAATTTTATTGGGATGTGTGTTTTCTGAGGAAAATAAATAATATGAATAGTGGAAAGTTGTTAATTAATAGTGGAAATTGAGTGAAACTAAACGGGGTATGGATGTATAGTCTTTAACTTGATTATGGAAATAGGTTGTACGAATAACTCTCAAAATAAAGAACAAGTGTTCGAACAAAGTGTTTCAACAAAATTGTGCATAATGATGCCCCAATTGTGAATCAAGCTACTGACGACACTTTGGTCCAGTACTATATATATATGAGGCATTAGTTGTACCAAAACCATGAGTTAAGTTCTACTTGTGATTAACCACAGAATCTGATTGCTAAGGTGCTGGAGGGGAGCCGAAGCTGTGGAGGGATGCTGCAACACTGCAACGACAACTACAACAACATGAGATGACTTCTAACGCTGGTATAAGCACTGTCCACCAATTTTTGCATTAGTTGATTGATCATGATGAGGCTAATTAGATCATAGACGTTTAAGTGATAATCGTGTCTGGGAACAGATCAGCAGTTCTTACAGATAAGTCATTAGTCCAGCGACCATGTTATCATACAATCACCAAACTCACAATCTAATGGCCTATGAGAGCCATTTTCCTACACCGGAGCCAATAACATACCTTGAGCAGAGCAGGGTGAACGAACACAGCAGCAGGAGAACCAGATGCAGCATTCTTTGTTCCTAGAGGAATATCTGATGGTTGACTGAGTAGTGCAGCAGCATCGCGATGAAATTTACACTAGCGGCTAGGCCAGTGTAGGCGACAACATTTACTTCCACGAGGGAGCACAACAAGGTGCCACCATCTTCTGAATTCTTGTAAGCAGGAAAAGACTACGAAGGTTCCTTTTTAAAGATGAAATAATATCTGATGGTGACCTGATGCAGCAGGTTTAATTGTTTCTAGGAGAACATCTGATGGTTGAGTGAGCAGAGGCAAATACACCTAGACCGGCCACGAATTGTAGGTAAGGAAAGATGCCAAGTTCATATAAGCCGGCATAGGTACGTTTAAAAACTTCCCTTTGTTTTTTTAATATTTCTTAAGATAGATTAAGTCCAGCCATCAAATAAGCAGAGTGAAGTTGGAAGAAAGAAATGAAAGAAATTTGTCAGCACGCAAGCATGGCGACGCAACCAATGGCCGTCCTTATCGAAATGCAGCAAAAAGGATGGACTTAATCTTAGGCCCTTAGCGTGAACTTAGGTCTATCACCTAGTATATATTCCCTATTGCACATGGCTCAGCTGTGCTAATTATTTTGGGGCTTCCGCTTCTTTCTGTAGTGGAGAACACTAGGGGAATATTGGCAAGTCCGTTGGATCCGCTTCTCAGGTACTGATAGGTTTTTTTGGTAATAAGAGTGCCTTTTTTTTATATATGATCTCCCATGTTTCTCTAAACTTGATCAAATCTTCTTCGACGTACCAACTTTTACCAGAAAACAAGCAATGACACCTTCAGCAAAGAATGCCCCTGTTGTCTTCCTCCTCCTGGTCGTCCTACCCATCATCATGGCCATTGGCGGTCGCGGTATGCACAGACGCTCACATGCATGAATTACATGCTGTAATCCATGATGTCATTGTTTGATTAGTTTTTCAGTCAAATGTTGTCTGATATGATTGACGCCCCTTGGAGGACATTTTGTTACATAAATGTTGATGGCTGGATCGGATCCATGCAGAGTCGGCGTACATTGGGGATTATTCTTGTGGCCACCTGAGCGGCAATTATAAAGGGTTGTGCATTGAATGGATTCATGACAATGACTGCAAACGTGTATGCATCGATGAAAATAACAACAACGTTGGTGGCTAGTGTCACGTTTTCGAATGCTGGTGCGAAAGCATATGCACCACTGAGATTGTTGCTGCTGCTAGTGCTCCGACCCGGCAATGATAGTATGATCCCCACCTCAACAATGATCCCATACCGGACCTTGTGTAATAATAATTTAATATATAACAATGTATTACGAGTGGTACCTAACGGTAGCTTATTTATGTTGTAACAAAATCTAGTTGTCGTGGTGTGTGAAACTATTGACCGTTCGTGTCAGTAGGAAAGCAATAACATAAACACTTTTTATAACCTGTATCCCAAATATTCCTGTATACCCGACCCAAATATTCATCATTTTTTAACACTAGTTCATTTTCACAGCTTTATTTAGATCTACGTAGATCTAAACATCTACGAACTTTGTTTTCTTCATAGCGACTCTTCACTCTGTTCTTCGCCACTACATAGGCTTCTGAGCAGGGCTAGCTCTATTACTTTGAGGGCCCTAGGGTGAAGAAGACATTATGGACCCCTTAAACTAAAATAGTCTTCGTTTGCAACAAAATTAATACTAAAAATTAAAACAACACCAAAATAAAGCCGTATGATTTGCTCATCTAAAAATCGAACTCCAATGATCCATGGACAATAATGCTTTAGTGTAAGGCTCTCTATTAGCCTTCCACGTAGGATAGAGAATCTAGGAGAGTGAAGCACATGTCGCTGAGCGTGGTGAGGGCTCACACTGAGGGAAAGAGCCGCCGCTCACCGCTGGCAATGCGAGCAAGGCAGAGCGTGGCGTCGACGCGGGACACGAGTGGAGCGGCTGGGAACACCCGTGCCGGGGAAGAGGGCAAGTGGGTACCGATAGAAATAGCTTATCACCCAAAAATATCGGTTGGGGGGGGGGTGGCGCTGCGGTGGGTTGTGGCAGGACGGTGCGGCGAGGCGGTGGGAGTGCCGCCTCGGCCGGGGGCGGTAGGCGGGGCTGGCGGTGGGGATGGCGAGAGGGGGAATAAGGAGTTTGAGCAGGGGTTGGTCTGAAGAAGAAAATGATGACATGTCCATTTTCTATTTGTTGTAATTTTTTTGTTATTCTTATGAAAAATCTGTTGACATATAAAAATAGATAGTCCTTTTCTATATAAAAGACTGCTATATTAAATATTACTAGAAGCAAAGTACATGAAGGAGGTAAAGCCAGTGGCGGATGCAGTCTAGGAGGTTAGGGGGGATTCTCCATCTGGGGTCCACCCTGCACCCCTCCAGAATCGTCACTGGGTAAAGCCGACCTCAAAACAAAGAAAGTAACACTTGAAGAACTTGACAAAGAGATCCATGAACTCTAGAATTACAAAAAGCCAAGAAACTGCACGTTTAGCTTCAGTTGCCAAACGATGATTAGCAGTGTTAGCAACTCTAGGGATTTTTACTGCCAAGAAGGGGTGACAGCGTTGAGCCTGCTTGATTTCCGACAAAATAGGCCGAAGCCTCCATGGAGCACTGATCAGGTCGGCATAGATAAACTGAGAGGCCAACAGACTATTTGAAGCCAAGGTAAAAGAACCTGGAAGAATAACCATCATACAGCTGACACCAAGGAAGAAGGCTTGGCTTCCAATTCTCCTCGGATGACTGAGAAGGAACCCTCTATTCGCAAGGATTGACAGCGGCTGCATGGTTGGGCAACGGTGCCTTTCCCACGGGAAACTGAATGAGTAGTTGAGTACACGGCTACTATGTGCTCACACGTGTCGTGACAGTACTGTTGATACCGGAGGCAACGGGATGGAGAGGCCTCGCTGAAATAGTATAGGTTGAGGTACTGTACATGGAGCGATACATCGTCCGCTAGTGGTAATCTCCGATGAACTCAAGATGTTGATATGACATTATGACCGCCGGTGAGGTGTATTATATGACGACATTAGCTTCACCAGCTTTCATGGTGCCTTGCTTGCTGCAATTAATATAATTCTACGAGGAAACTGAGTAATCATCTGGCCACACAATAACCGTCCCTTTTTCCTTATTTTTTAGTATGCATATGTATTTATGACGTCAACAAGAAAAGAAGTACGTGCACACCTAATCTACTTTATGATGTAAGCAAAGGGAAGGAAAGGGAAAGGAGTGCACAACAAGCTGCTTCGACCTGTTTTAGCTTATTGTAACCCACTATCACGTCCTTAATACAGCAGTGTCCATTTTGTGCTACGATATGACTTGCCTCTCAACTGTTAATGGTCCGCTATCTTCTAACTCCCCACTCTTCTTATCATCATGTTATGCTACTGCAACGGGATTGCCTGTCGCAATCCTAGATAGGTCATTATACTTTTGGTTTCCCTTATTGGTAATCTTAACATGCATGGAGCAATTTCGCCAAACGTGATTGCTTTGCTTGTTCATGACGTCTGAGCCTGCATTTATTTTGTTTCAATTTGACTTGCAATCGTCACAAGAAAACATGGCTGCTGTACTGAAAGGTGAAGGCACTAACAATTGTGGATGACAAAAGGCATTTAGCCAGCTAATCACATCCGATCCATATCTTTCCCCATTTGTATATTGAAAAGGTTTCTCATAGTAACATCTAGATGAAGAAATCAACCATTGGCGTCACTGAAAACAGGTTTTCCATCAGCTGAAAACCGATGCAAGGATAACAGGGAGCTGCAGTAAGATTTTACTGTCTGAAAAGTTCTTTTTGCACGGTAAACGCATCTGATTCAGCTGTAGATTAACTGAGTGGTTTAGATTGACTTTAGACATCAGCAACTGTAATTATTTCCTGATGATGAGTTAGAAACGTTTCGGCTAACATAGCTATCAATGAAAACAGCTTGGTCGGCAAAGTACTAAAGCAAAGTTTGGCTAAGACAGTAACCTGCTCTTGTGCTCGTGGTGGTCGTTGGGAAAATTGAGCAAGACAGAGCTTGGTGTTTCAAAAGTTATAGTCAGCTAGAGTCACCATAAACTACAACCATATGCCGTATTATTTGTACTTTTGTATCCTTTTCTTTAGATATAATTGTATACACTATCCTAAGTTTCTGTGGCACTCTCCAACATTCCACACATACAAGTATTGCTTTAGGCAGTTCCAGTTGTCTTACAGAAATATGAGTCATTGCTAATGGCATTGGCAGGTAAGCAAATAAACACTTTGTATGGTATGCAAACTAGGCCTAGGGACATAATATTTTTTGTAGATCTCTGTTCATAAAAATATGTGCAAATGGCAACAATAAAAAAACCTTTGCTATGCTGGAATCATGCAGATGTTGCAACCATCATTTTTCAGGACTCCATTTTTCAGTCTGGTGATGTCTGTCAGGGCATTATCCTACCCAATTTGCCTGCGTGTTTGAGTAGGCAAAACTAGCTCTTTTTTCTAGACCTGAATTAAATACGTGAACCAATTTAAAGGTCTCTATATGACGCCAAACTAAGGGATTGACAAAACAGTACCAGAAACCTCACAATCATCCAACATGCATGCACCCAGATCCACCAAAGTGCACCAAACAGTTGGCTTATTACTGGCATTTGTTTGGCCTCTTTGTTTATCAAGTGCTCCTTTGTGGCGTCACTATGCAAAAACACATTGCTGTCATATCTTTGACGCAAAAAAAGCTAGCCATAAAAGCAACGTCATCTCCCTGCCTGAATGAAAATTCTTGCAAAAGCACCTCATGGCACAAGGTCACAGTTCTTGTCCATTTGCTTACTACTTGTAAAACTCTGAGGCCCAAAAACAAAGACGCAAATTTTGTCAAGTCCTGCTTCTTCAGGCTCCATAAGCAAAGATCATTTTCGAAAGCACTCGCACGTACAGTACCAAGCATGCATGCTTTGCGTGCAAATTTCCAATGTGAAAGTGGCTGGAATTGAGGCGACTCGTCCCTGGCAGAAATTTCCACCCGAGGAGAAGAACATTTCTGGATAAAGGCTTATCTCCTCCCTATCACCCTGCGATTATTGGCGTGTGGTACTTGTGACAGATAAAATTTTTGCAATCAGAGGACAATGACGTATCTCAAAAATCGACAAGATAATCCTGCATGAGGACGCAACAGGACGCCAAAGGCAAGGCTCTCTCCCTCACTGCAATGCCTGTAACTTTAGGGCTCTTCTTTTTAGCGGTTTAAAGGAAGTCACTCACCTCATCTCCATACATCATCAATTCATCACTCAACTCCCTCCATTGATCAAAAGGCTCTCCCTTTAAATACTCCAAAGCTCTTCCCAATCATCTCCTCCTCATTGCAACTTTTATTTGCAGAGCGAGCTCCCTGCTTGAAACAGCTAGCATTCTATCGCTTCCAATCATGCAGCGAGACACGGCGATGCTGGCGCGCCACCCGCTCGGCGCACCGGAATTCGCAAGCTTCTACAGCTTGCTGCATCACGGCGTCCACGAGCCTTCCTTCTCCGGCGGCGGCGACGGCCAGTGGCGCATCAGCTACAGCTGCCACGGCGGCGGTGGCAGCTCCGGCGCCGGCGAGCTGGAGCAGCAGGTCGCTGGTGATGCCGCCGCCGTCGCCGCCGTGCGCGGCGACGACGACGAGCGGAGGGCGAGGCGCCAGGCGTCGAACCGCGAGTCGGCGCGGCGGGCGCGGGCGAGGCGGAGGGGGCAGCTGGACGAGCTGTCGTCGCGGGTGGCCGAGCTCCGCGCCGCGAACGCGCAGCTCGCCGTGAGGCTGAACCACGTGGCGGCGGCGCGGGCGCGGCTGGCGAGGGAGAGCGCGCGGCTCAGGGAGGAGGCACGCGACCTGCGGGAGAGGCTCGATGCCGCCGAGGCGAAGGCGGCGGCGAAGGGGAAGGAGGAGGAGGTCGCCGGAGATGAAGAAGCCGGGACGCCGACGGACTAGACAAGATCGTTCGACTATACGCAACGGCATACCGTATTTACTTCGTATGAGCAAGGAGCAGCAGAGAGGATCGATCATCGCCTTTTGTCCATAGCTGACTATCGTGAGAACTGAGAAAGTGAGAAGTGATCGCCGAGCTCCTGAGGTTGCTCACTACTAGCTCTGAACCAGTCTCTGGACATCGTCCATGCTTTTGTTGGATACCTACATGATCTGATTAAGATCAGAGCGTACGGGTTATTGTAGCCGGTAGATTCGGAGCCCTTATTTGACGCTATACTAGCTAGTATTACAAAGAGTTCGGAAATCGGAATGCAGTAAAAACTTCTCTATTTGGACTACACTGTTTCATGTGAAATTGCCGCGGCCATTGGCCCATTGCCCCATTGCGTAGTACTAGTGAGAAGATCGGATGGTTGTCGGCACGAGGCTAGACGCCGGCGAGCGAGCAGCACCAGTGGCTGCCGGCTCTAGCTTTCTGAAGAACAGGCAAGACGATGCTCTGGTCGTGGGACACCACATTGGCTCTTTGGCCACCACCAACCAACTCTTCCCCACGGCATCGAAGGGCCCAGGAGATTGGTCATCCAATGCTCCAGATTTCAGAATCTGACCTCTGAACACCAATTTGTTTTTTTTAAAAAAAAACTAAAAAAAAACTTATGAAGCCTAGCAGCGACACGGTGCCAGAGGCGCAGAGCTTCAGAGGAACCATCGAGCATCCTGCATCCATAATCCAGCCATCTACATACTACATTCCAGCTCGTCTTCAGCAGATGTAGATGCATTAGGCGTTGTTCGGTTAGCATTGTATTGGAGGGGATTGCGGAGAATTTTGAGTAGCAGAGGATTTCATCCACTAGGATGCAAACCAAATAAGGCCGAGACGCAGCGTATCCTCGGCCAACCCAACCGAAACCACTACTGCTAGTTGCCAACTACCACGAGGAACACCTGCCGGAAGAAAGGATCACGCTTGCCAGGCACGACGCATCAGGTAGACAGGTACCAGTTCTCCGCGTCCATGCTAGCTACGAAGCTCGGTCCAACATCAGGTAGAGTTGATAAAAATATAAAAACGATGAACCGACCCAAATACCCAACCCGAACAGTCACAGTGCAAGTCATCCGGATTTCATAGATGACCATCAGCCTGCCATTCTGTGAGTTTACCAATACTCAAGAGATCAACTACAAGAGGAATCACCTGGTCGCGCACAGGCGGATGCAGAGCAGTTAAAAAGGCGACGCTATTACTGGCACCGAAGGGGAGTGAATGAAAATATCCATCGTAGTATCATATTTCTCAATTAACCATGATTCATCAGCATAATAAAGAAGGGCAGTCAGTATTCTTTCAGATAAGATCCCGAATCAGGAGAATGAAATATTCGTTCAAAACTTGGAAATAAAAAGTGGAGAAACTTAAAAAACAACAATCATAGAACAGCATGGACGTTTATATTTATAAACTACTTCTAGTGTTACTACTCTAAAAGTGGGAAAGTGGAAAAACATAAAGACCATTATGGAACAGCATGGCCGTTTATATTTATAAACTACTGCTACTACTCTAGAAATCAGAACACATAAAGCCATGAAGGATAACACTAGCAGTGATCAATAATGTTTACTTAGAAATGCTCCCAGCTGGCAACAATATTTAGAAGAACATTAATTCGACGCGAGCCTGATACTTAGTAAAACATCAAGTTATAATGTAACATCAATGTTATGCCTCCTTTTATTTTCCTTGCTGAAGCATATAACAGGTGCTTGATCTAATACTCTTATAGTAACATGATTATTTTATCGCAGCATGCTCTTCCAGGTTGATTTAACCGCAACAGGTACCCATCGTGTGAAGAACATTCCATTATGGGCCCATTTGGATTGAAAACTGGAAAAGCTACCAGCACCAGCATTCTACTGGCTCGACCTGGCTGAGCAAGTCCTCCCAGTCCCAGGCCAGAGCCCCATCCAAACAGCCCCGCATGCTAGTAACAGAGTGTGCTGAAGTCAATAGCAAGTGACCATTTTGCAATAACAATTTTAAATTTCAAAACAACCATCTCCTGACAAACGGTGCTGGCATAACCAGTGTTATTAAGTCATCTATCAATTGTCCAAACAGTCAGTGGGCACATATTACTGAACAGCATGGACTCGGTTAAAAGGTAATACTCCAGAAAAGGGCATACATGAAGGCAATCCAAAAGCTAAAACTATTGAAACAGTCATCAGGACAACTCCGTATCAAGATCACCAAAATAATGTAGCTGGTAACTAAGTTTTTTTAAGAATTATTCACCATAATGCAGATACTGAGTGTAAAATGGTAAGCAATAAATACATTTAAATAGAAATCAATGTTAGGCCTCCCCCTTATTTTTTTTCCTGAACAAGCATAAGAGAACCCATCTAATATTCTAATAATACGTTTATTTTTCTTGCAGTGTGCTCCTGGATATTTTTCTGATCTAGCTGTAATAGGTATCCAAAGGGCATGTCAGGTTGGTCTAGCTACAATAGGTATCCAAGGATAAAAATTCAAATGTAACATTTTAAATTTCTGACAATAATCTATTGCTAAACAGTAATTGCATGCTTCATTTGCCTACTTGCCTTTCAAAGCACTAGTAAATTGGTTTCCACTTTATTGGGGGTGTAAACTGAATTTTCAATGCATCAGTTGGGATTATGCTAAATTGCTAATAGGAGAATTGTACTACTTCGAGCGGATCGGATGAGTTCGCAGAAGAAAATAACCACATACAAGTATAAATAGCACTATAGCAGTCTAAGTAAATTTTTATGTCGATATATACATCTTTTGTTCAGTTCAAGGCAACAGAAAGGTATGAGTGTATGATTTGAGGCTTAACGCACAGACAACAAGTAGCTAAAATGTTCAGTCAATATTATGGTGGATGCCACTCGCTGAGCAAGCAAATACTAGTAAACATTCTATTAACAATTATCTGAACAACAATGAGAATATTATTGTAGCACCAAGACGTATGTATAAACCAAGTTTACCATTTGAATTTCTCGCCTACCCCAACTTGCTTCGACAAAAGGCTATGTTAATGTTGTTGTTGTTACAATTTGAATTTCTAAAAATTATCTACACTACTACACAGTTAGTGCATGCTTCATTTGCCTTTCAAAGAACTTGTGATTCAACATTGTTTGGTGGTAAATTGAGTTTCCAATACATCAATTGAGATGATGCCCATACGAGAATTGTACTACTTAGAGTGAAGCAGATGAGTTCACATAAGAAAATAACTACATATTGCAGCCTAAGCAAATCTTTAGCTTAATATATACGCCATTGTTTCAGTTCAAGCCAACAGGCTGGCAATCAGGCATGACTGAATTGAAGCCTCATGCACAGAAAACAAGCAGCTATTATGCTTATTCCGATGGATGCCACTCGTTGAGCAAGCAAATCTAGTAAACACTCTACCAACAATTCTCTAAAAAAACAATGAGAACGCCTTTGCTATATTATTAAAGCAACAATACTATGTACAAATGATATGGCAATGTTCTCATCATTCAATTCCCAAGCACAAACAGCTAAAATCCTGAAAATGTTCATGACCAGAGAAGTGCAATTCTCTTGGCATGCAACCAATGAGTGAGGTTACTGTGAAGTATGGAATTGCATACGACACCACCAAGCCACCACAAGGTTCACCTTTGCATCGGGGCACCCAACTGTGCCGAGGAGGCAGCGGTGGAACGGCGTCTCACCCTTCGCCGCTCGTAGTCCGGGTCGTCGGTGGGCAGTTCGTACCGGCACACCGGGCACGTGTTGCGTATGGCGAGCCACGGCCCGATGCAGGCCCCGTGGTAGAAATGGCCGCACGGCAGCCGTGTGGCGAGCTCCCCCTGAGCGAGCCCGTCCTTGCACACGGCGCACCCCTGGGCCGCCTCCTCCGCGCGGACGGCCACCACCTGGAGCCGCTCCACCGCCGCGCGTGCCGCCGGCGGGGCCCCGCCCACGGCCGCGTCCGCGAGGTGCCCCGGCAGCACCTCGAACTCGTCCTCGTCCAGCGGCACCGGGAGCAGCTCCCAACCGACGCCGCTCGGGAAGATGCTGTCGAGCTCCGCGTCGCCGTCGCCGTCGCCGACGCCGAAGTCGAACGGCGGCTCGTCGGAGAACATCGAGTCGTCCTCCCCGCTGTCGATCCCCTCCATCATCCCCAGCATCTCCCCCTCGTCGACGAATCCGAACACGTCGGCGTCGACATCGGCTCCAAGTCCTCGCTCTCCCCCTCCACTATCACCATCAGCAGCTCGGGTCCCGCCACCGACGCCGGGGGCAGCGTCGACGATCTCCTCCCACTCGAATCCATGATCGGCGAGCTCTTCCTCGAGGCAATCCCAGAAGGGCGGGGAGTGGGGCCGCGAGGGGGAGAGGCGGCGGAGGTCGGGGTCGGGGTCGGAGTCGAAGTCGAAGTCGAAGGGGGAGCCTGGGGTGGGGCTTAGGGTTCCGAGGTCGAAGCCCGGGGAGAGGAGGTCGCGTGGGCAGCCGAGACTCCCCTCTATGGACTGGGACAGCGTGGCGAAGGAGAGATCGCTGAACCCGTCGTCCCCGACGTCAAGGAAGAGCTCGTCGCCGAGGTCCGCCATGGGCGGCGGCGCTGCGGCGGGGAGGGGAACGGGTGGGGTGGTGGTGGTGGTGCGGCCGTCGCCGTGTGTGGCGTGGCGTCCCCGTCTCGAGTTGGTTGTTTGGCCGTGCCCACTCACTCCTCTCACGCCGTCACGCGGACGGCACAGCCATCTCCGCCTTCGAGGTCCCAAGAAATACGTCTTCCTGCAGCGTTTACGTAACCGTCGAATACGTCTTCAGAAGCCGTCGCAACAAGCAAGAAGGCCATCACCGAAGCAAGAAGGCCACCACAGGTATAGACTGCGCACGCAGGCAGAACTGTGCGCGGGACGGCGGCCAGGCGATCCAATCGCCTGACGCCATCTCGTCCCCGCGAGATTCCGCGGGAGGGAGTGGGGCAATTCCAGTCGGCTCTTGCGTCGACATCGACGGGGGGATAACCGCGGGCAGGGGGGAGAACTGTAGCGCGTGGACAGCGACGGGGTTTGGTTGGATCCATTTTCATTGTTTGGCTTGTCTGATTGCATCACCTGGATGCAGCTCTGCATTTCCTGGCTATAAAGCGACGGGCCCTGCAGCTGGGCTGCGGAGACCGGAGGGAGGGACTAGAGAAAGGCCTCCCACAAATTCTGCCTGCTCGGCTCTGGTTCAGTTCAGTGGTTCATTGTTTGGCTTCAGATCCGGAAGCGGCCTCATAATTCAGAGAGCTGAGTGGTCGGCAAAGGTTTGGCCTTTTTCTGTGTTTCCATCTTCTTCTGTGCGTTGAGTTCCCGGTGAGGAGCATGGTTCTTTCTTCGATTGGATTGTGGAGAGTTCATTTCCCTGTGTTTTGTGATTGTACTGGATTTAGCTGATGGGAATTTCGATAGATTGCATTTGCTAGTTGCAATGGTTGATCTCGAAGTTGTTTGCTGATGTGAATTGTGTTTGGAAAGATTGGAATCGTGTACTACCAAATCGCGTTTAACACTTTGATCATTGTTTTCGTTTTAGGAAACTTATTTGGGTCTTCATAGTGCATACTGATGAACTAAAGAGTTTCTATCAGAATTGTTTTTGTTTTTTTCAATGGATCTGTATTGATTTAACTAAACTGCACATCTTTTTAGGTGATTGTTCTGGGTAAACAGTATAAGTAATTGAGGAATGGAAATGAAAACTGAGTGTCACTCACTACTCAAACCAAGATAGATTTCATTGTAGGAAATATTTGAGTAGAAAAGCGTGTAATAATTGCACTGAATTGCTGACTGAAAACATTTCCATCCAGGAGAGCAGAGATAAAAAAAAAATGGGGATCGGAGATGGATCATCAAATGGGAACCAGCAATCAGCGCGTAAGGAAATAAGAGACGAGACCACGCCACTTCTTCCAGTCAAGGTGGAGGAAGAGGGGTTTCATGAGTTCAATGGTGCTTCATTCTCAGGGGCAGTTTTCAATCTGTCGACCACCATAGTCGGGGCTGGAATTATGGCCCTGCCAGCAAGTTTCAAGATGCTGGGCATCATCCCGGGAATTCTGATGATCATCATTGTAGCACTGCTGACAGAGGCTTCCATCGACATGCTTGTCAGATGTAGCCACCAGGGCAAGATTACGTCATATGGGTGGCTGATGGGTGAGGTTTACGGACAGTGGGGGAGAATTGCGCTGCAGGCGTCTGTCATCATAAACAACATTGGCGTGCTAATTGTCTACATGATTATCATTGGTACTCTTTTAAACTCGCATTCTGCCCTTCACTTCTAATTTAGTTTTGATCATTTTGAGATGTACTGCTGGATGTCTAGTTATGATAGATGTAGTTCTCTAAGTATACTTACTAGTCCTTTTTAACCGAGATAAGGACACAACTCTTTTGGGCATGCCCTTGGAGCCCCACGTAATTCAAATTATTACTTCAAATCTAGAAGGTATTTCAAATTCATAGCTTTATAAACTTATTTAGGAGCTTCCTGGCAATAATTTCTCTCGTCAAAAGAGAGAGAAGGAAATTCTTAAAAATGAACAACTTTATATGTAATGACAAGTTGACAACGAACATCTGTTCTAAACTTTGATAGGTGATGTACTCTCTGGAACAACATCAGCCGGTGTTCATCATCGTGGTATATTGGAGGGTTGGTTTGGAGCTCATTTGTGGAATTCCCGTCCTATTGTTCTTCTTGCTACAGCTCTTTTTGTGTTTGCTCCACTGGTGAGCTTTAAGCGTTTAGGTATGTGTACATGTTTCATGTTGGGAAAAATATCCTTCATCTCATTCTTTAATGCATTCTATTAAATTAAATCTTGCCATTTCCCGCAGATTCATTGAGATACACGTCTGCACTATCAGTTGCCCTGGCAGTGGTTTTTGTTGTAATTACTGCTGGAATTGCCATCATCAAGCTCTTCAATGGAACTGTAGCAATGCCCAAACTTTTTCCAGAATTAGATGGCCTTAATTCAATCTGGAATCTATTTACTGCTGTTCCTGTTCTTGTTACTGCCTACATCTGCCACTACAATGGTATGCACTATCATTGTACAGATACTTTTCTGATTGATCAAACATTCAGATTCTAAATACATCCTGTTTGTGATTCCACAGTTCACAGCATTGACAACGAACTTGAAGACAGAACACAGATCAAACCGATTGTGCGAACGTCGCTGGTCCTGTGCTCCAGTGTTTACATTGCCACAAGTTTCTTTGCATATCTCCTCTTTGGTGAGGGCACACTGGATGATGTCCTTGCCAACTTTGATGCAAATCTTGGCATTCCGTTCAGTTCAGTTTTTGATGATATAGTGCGTGTGAGCTACGCTGCACATGTCATGCTCGTCTTTCCCATTGTCTTTTTTGCCCTTCGGCTCAACTTGGATGGATTGCTCTTCCCAACGTCGAGGCACATTTCTCATGACAACAAGAGATTCGCTATTATCACCATCGCTCTCCTTGCAGTAATTTATCTTGCTGCAATTCTTATACCAAGCATATGGGACGCTTTCCAATTTACTGGTGCCACAGCCGCTGTTCTTATTGGTTTCATCTTTCCTGCCATGGTCATACTTAGGTAAATAAATGCTTATTCTGGTGTATATTGCCTCCTAGACAATAAAATTTAGATATCACACGATAACATGCTTAACTTTTGCAGGGATTCTTATGGAATTGCTACAAAGCGTGACAAGGTCCTTGCTGTGACCATGATTGTGCTCGCTGTTCTCTCAAATTCTGTTGCCTTATACAGTGACACAATGAACATTTTCCGTAAAAAGGAGGTGGCCTAAACTTCAGACTTAAAGGAGAGTCATTGCCAATGCAGGAAGCATGGCTTCGCATTGCAAAATTCAGATTCAATTGAAGGAAGATGATGATGCACTTCCGTAGAAGGAATATGATCTCTTTGTTCATACCTGAGAATCCAACCACTTGAAAGATTTGGATGCTTGAAATTGGGTGGTCTTCTGTACACAGACCGGCTCAGTGTCCAGTTGAGCCGCTTGCATTATATGCGTATTCAATGTGCTTGTATTAGCATAGAAGTGAGTCTGCCTTGGAAAAAGCTTTCTTCCGCAATAATGTACAGTCGTACTACGTACCAATGTTTGAGTTTAGTTGAAATTTGTCAAATGTGGATTTCACGGTTAAAAAATTATTACTATTCCCATCATCCCATGTCACCATCTTTTTGTTTATACGGGAAGTTGCAGAATTCCTTAGCTGCCAGTGGTGTTGTTGAAATTGCATTGCCAATTTGCCACCTAAGAGGTCTTAAATATGGTATCATAAATATAATCACTTATACAATACAGAGTACATAAGACAGTTCATGAGTCAGCTGTTACAGTACGTGTGTTCTTGCCTTCTGCTTGGGGCAAAGGGGCGCGCCCTTTCTTGTGCAGGCTTGCTGAATCTTTCTGCATCTTGAAAGGTCAAGGCGCCAAGCAATCAAGAGCGCAAATTAGGCACTCCAGGGCCCAGGCTGCTACTGACAGCTTCTGAGATGAGGGACCCCTTAAACAAACAAAAATCATTATTTCTTGCACAATTTCTTCCCCCCTTATTCTGCAAACAAAATGTTCTTCAGTTACGATTCTTAGCATCCAAGTTGGCCAATGGGTACACTGGTCGAATCGCTGGGATCTCTAAATGCGACAGGCTTATCTTTCGGTCAGTATCAACCTGTTTGTATCATAAAGAAAAGAAACTAGCAACTCTTTTCAGGTATCAGATGAGTGAGCCTAGCGGCCTAGTGCACGATAGTTTTACACTTGACGAGTTTGATTAGGTGGAAACTCGTCGCATAACGACAGTCCAATCAAAGCAATGATTATGAATATATGATAAATTAGTTACAGATGGCTTGATTTGAGCCACAAGTTGAGACATTGAGACAGAGTCAATAAGCGAATGATTCAGAGCGACCCACATGTGGTTTTCACCTTGGTTAAGGCCGTGAGTTGTTCGTGGTCCATAATTCTTCTCCACAATCTAAAGCGATTAGTTGGCGAAAAGATGATAATGAGGGGCTAAAGGCTCACTTAAGCAGCTCCATCGTGCGTTCCAAAGGGGTGCCATGGGAAGAGAGATATTGCTGCCACCCTGACCATAGAGCGCGAGGATGCGAAACAAAAATGCTTAGCATGGGTGCAAAAACTGGCTCTCGGTTTCTGTGATGAGCCACCTTCAATAATTCAACTTAAATACGAATTAGCTTGAGTATTAACACTTAGTCGACTAACGCAGGGTGCTTCAATCAAATTATTCAGGGGCACTCAGGTATAACGTTCCGACTATGCCACCATTGTCTGGATCGTTTCGCAACCTCACACGAAGGTGAGTACCCAAATTAGTACATACATCTCATCTCAATTTTGCACGCAGGAGTACACATGGATAACTTCATAAAACACATGAATCTCATATTTAATTTAGTACAACAGAATGTGTTCAACTACACAGCGGAAGACTTTATAAATCAACTCGGTTCTTTTAAACCATCTTAATATAGAGCCATTATAAGACGATCCCAACACAAAAGAACATCGATCAGCTGACAGAAGAAGTCCACCGACCAGACAATACTTAGCCGATTAGCAGAGGCATCAGCTGAGCGCGAAAAAACACTACTCAGCCAAAGAGGCTAATCGGCTACGGCCTAGCTGCTATGCAAAAGAAAACGGCTACATAGCTACTCATCAGCAGGAACGAGCTCCAAGCGCCATCCATCGGACAAAGATAGCCACAAGCAAGACTAAGTATACTAATACTCACAAGACTTATCCGATCAGCATGAAACCGATAAAATCTAGACTTATGCAAATTGTTTGGCTAGTGGGGTTGTTTTGCCAAAAGCATCTAAGAAGTGGATCCTTACTTTCAAGATTTTAGCCAAGTTAAATATTCCATTCATCGGCTAGGTGATGGCAAAAGAAACTAAAACATTCAACTTCATTATACATCCACTATCGTCATTATCATCATACACAAGTTCATCTCCTTCATCAGCCACTTTTTATGTTCAAGTTGTTACTCGTAGTGACAAAGAGAACAAGTAGTCACAATATTCGTGTGAGACGATGAATCGATTCGAGTTTTATTTTGCAGAGGGAAGCCTAACAACATGTCACAAGAGCAAGTCCCATAATTCCGCTTGTGCCAACGAAGCTGAAGTGCATGGAGTGGCTCGGTGGATGTGGCGAGGACCCCATGTGTCTAAGTTGCCTTCGAGGTCTAGGATCCGGTGCAGTGTTTGGGGTGTAAGGTGCAATTGGTACTTTGGCGAGGGGTCTTGCATGGCGGTGGCCTCTTTGGTGTGGTGTTGTGGGCTCCTCTTGTTACTTTTGCCAACAAAAGGTCGTGGTTGGGAGCAGGGACGGAGCCAGGATTGGACCATAGCGGGGCCAGACACCAAGTAAAAAATACCTTATAAAATTATATAAAAAAACAAATATGTCATTTACCATGTAGACTAATATGAAATTATTTCATTGTTTGTAGCAACTGTGCATCTTATATTCTTATGACATATTTTGAGATGATATGCAAGGGTGTTGCGTACTTGTGCGTCAAGCGTTATCACCTGATTCCGAATAGGAATTGAAAAATCAAGCGACTTAGTCTTATTTATTTTATATTTGTTTTTTAACAAAATTATTTTTATATTTGTTGCACCTAGCATGTAGTATCATACTAGTTGATTTTTTTTTCTTTCTTAAGGCCTTGAGATGCAGCACTTCAAACAGTCTTTTATGGCCAATGTAGCCACTGAGACACCAATTAACGCACAAAAGAATTATAGATACAGCTAACTAAGTTGTACTAAGCTTTGATCAAGACGAATATGAAAACTAATTCATATGTACCATGGGCATGGGAGAGATGGGAGGGGCCATGGCCCCTGCTGGCCCCCCTGCTTCTGCCACTGGTTGGGAGGCCCACGGTTGTGTGTTTGTGACCTGAAGACAACGGTGGCTTGGTGGAGGAGTTGTCATTGCTAGCAATATGGCTTGCAGTAAACTGTGGTAGCCACTCCAGCATGGCAGTGCCTGGTTGGTGGTTGGTGGGGTGTGGGGGGGTATTGTCGGTGACGACAACTCTTGTGTTGTGGGCTACTTGTATGGTTTTCTCATCTCATGGGTTTGTGGTGGTGCGGTATGAGGCTGAGTGGAGTCGAATTGAGTTGTGCGGCCGTGTTGATGTCCCAATCTAACTGGCTGGTGTTGTTGTGGTGCCCAATCTGAACGTATTCTTGGGCAGCTCTCATACATGATTCATTTAAAATAAAACATATGATAGAGCTGTCTCTAGTTCAGACAGAACATGGTTCCCGTTATTTAAAAGCTCAAGCTGTACTATTCCCCATATGATTCTTTACTTGAGTTACTGAAATCTAACAATTAAATATTATATTAGATTTCTTGGATCAAGATATTCTCCTTTTCTCGTGGCCATTTTGCTACTGTCAATCTGTCATAATGCCTCGTCAGTTGAAATGTTCCGTCCTACACACAAATTCAATCGTTTCATGTTGGCGTTGCTCCTTCGGACAACTACATCCACGTCGATCGTGCGTGTCTCCTTAATCAACAACATGTAAATGAAAATGGAGAACTTACCAGAAGAGCTCAAGGGAGGATTATTGCAGCGACCGAAACTGATGTGAGAGGATTCACCAAAGCAAACAGTATGCAAGCCTTAAACATGCGATTATTTATAGATAAATAATTAACAAGTGTGCTTCGTAGGGTTGCTAAATATGTGACGGATCTGTCTCTAGTTCAAAGCATAGCTCCAAATCGTCTGACATATTTCTCTCTATGACACAGAGGCATAAAACTCCCTGTGCCCTTCGACGCTCATCTGATGGCCAGAACCAACACATTGAAGACCAGACCGTGCAGAGTACAAAGGGTCCCATAAACGCAACATGGCCCATCAAGACACATGGGGCGGTGTTTTTTTTTAAAAAAAAGACACAAGGGGAGGAAGAGAAAAGAGAAAAATTCCTTGTATGCTTCAAAATTTTTTAGCAATACATTCTATGTATCAAAAAATTACAAAATCCCTTCGACGCCATAGATTCTAATTTTCAATCCCTTCTATATCAAAACTGTTAATTTTGCCATTAAGTAGGCTGAAAAGACCATTTTGTCCCTATAGGACTTACCATTTTTGTGATAATTTTTTAACAGAAAAACCACTATGATCTCAAACAACCACATGAAACATATGTATATCTCAAACATATCACAGAAAAAATCATATGCATTTTTGCCTTGATGGTGAACCGCCGACACCTCTTTTATTCCTTTTTTTTTGGAGCTTACCTTTTTTTTTTCTGGGACAGAAGCAAGCAGATCGGCTATATTGGGCTAGCTTATTATGGCCTGTTTTAGGGTGCATCGTCAGATGAGCATCAAAGGGCAGGTGGAGCTTTATGTCTCTCTGTCATAAAAGGGCTATGCTTAAGTACTCCATTCATCTTCTAAGAGGTGAGATCTCAAATAAATCTCAACCATCAATTTTTTAAAATAATGAAACATTCTAATAATTAAAATATATTTAGAGAAAGGAAAAAATCCTGGGATATCTGCACCCTTTCCTTGACTGCTCCTCCTAATATGATCTCCTTTCCTTCTCATGCCACCATTTTCTCCCTTCACCTTACCTATGGCTGGGGTGTATCTTGAACAATACCAATATTTCTACTGCTGCCGTGCCATATGTACACTTCCATTGTCATACATTCAAATACATGGGCCAAGCACTGAATAGTATGTTACGGTTCACCAATTTAATATTAAAAAAATATTAGGACTCACTTATGTCATGCTAGAAATAAATATTATGGCACACCTATGACACGTTAACAAATAAATGTTAAACTACTGCATGTCACCTATGACACGTTAAGAAATAAAAAACTAGTTCATGTCACTTTGTGAAAAGAATTATTACAACTCATCCATGTAACATTAGAGCAACTCCAACAGATGTTGTAAACTAAGATGGATCTATAAAAAACAAAAATATCCCCATCATCCTCCACTCGCATTCTCCTTCGGCATCCCGTCAAAACCGGTCTCTTTCTTTGCCTATCCCCCGCCGGTAGCTATCGCAAATTTCCACATGTCACCCTCCTGTTCCCGCGCGTGCCTCGTCCTCCCGCTCCTACCCCGTCGCGCTGACGCCGCCTCCTCTCGCCGATGTCGCCCTCTCGCGCCGGCGACGCTCGTGACGTCATGTATAGGCCGCCGAGGCCTGCCGGAGACTCACCGTCGCGCTTCTCACATCCTGTTCTCCACTTCTCCTCACGCCGGCGCCGTTCATCTCCGCTATTCGTTGGTCCTCAAGTTGAAGCCTTGGTGCTAGCGGTCGCAGTAACAAGAATGCATTGGTGTTAGTGGCCACAGGAGACCGAAACCTGCACATCGACTGATTTCATCGCCACCAGGAGGATTCAAGAGAGTTACAGAAAGAGAGAAAAATATTCAAGTTGACAACTCGCAAAGTGCTCGTTAAGCTGATTCTTGATCTCTGCTGTTGGAAGAAATCATTCATGAATTTCTCACCTACTCGTTGGTCCTTAGAAGAATCTGTTAGGCATCCTGGTTGGACGAGATCACGGTGTGCTGCAGCCTGCAGCTGCGTCGGGACAACGTCCTGGTTTGAGATCGCGGCGTGCTGCAGCTGCGTCGGACGGCGTCCTGGTCGGAGACGAGACGATCACGGTCTTGATCAAGGGTGTCGCGAGGCCATCCCATGAAGAGGAACAACACGGAGAAAAAGACTAGTAGCGGCGGCCGCGTGCGAAAGCAATGACAGTTGAAAATTCAATCGGAGGCAGATTCCCACCGGTTTTGAATTATACAGTCCAGGTTTAACTAGTCTATTGGTTTCTCCACCCATTGAAAAGCCAAATGACTGCTAAATGATTAGCTAAATGTTAACTTAGCTAGTGTGATTTGAAGAAACTCTTAGAGATGCTCTTAGGAGAGTATATAATGGGTCAAGTCCTACCATGTCACAATTTGACAAAATCATGTCACCTTTCTTTTTTTTTTCATGTCATGTTCAGTACTTAGCATGTGAAGAGCAGATATGCACTTTATTTTTCGGAAAAAGATCTGTATAATCTAAGAAACCATGTCACATTCATGGCCAGCCGTGAGACCTGTCACTTTTTTTTTAATATCCCTGTAGATCTATGAGACAAAAAGAAAAAGGAAAGTTAAATCTAACTCAATCAAGTTAGATCTAATAAGAAGATTTTTCTCGGTTTTAAAAATATAAATAATCAATATTAAACCTATTACCTATTAGGAGGTATGTAATTAGAATTTCCTTTTACAGACATTTGGGAGTACCTTAGCAAAACCTATCATAAAAACAAATATGTCAGACGATCTGGTTCCCTGAAGTCCTCTGTCCTACTAACATAGTCAACTAATCTCAAAAAGAAAACATAGTCAACTGTATCATGCTACCGTTGCTCCTTCACACAAATACAATATCGATCATGCGTTTCTCCTTAATCAACTACGAGCAAATGAAAATGTAGGACATATAGGAATAGCTAGCCACCAGAACTTTGAGACCATTAATTCACTAAACCTAACATTATGCAAAACCTAAATAATATGAAATATTTATATAGAAATAATTAACAAGTTGTCTGGGTACGGTTCCTAAACATGTGATCGATCTGCCTCTAGTTCAGGGAGAACATTGTTCCCATTATTTAGAAATTCAACAATGATGACTTTTTTATAAAGATTCTTTGACGACTTGATTTATTGAAATATAATAGCTAGATACTAGCTTTGATATCATAAACCTCAAGTTACTCCTTAATTTTCTCCTACCAATGTTGCCACCCTCGCAATGCCTCATCGGTTAGCACTATTTTCTAGTACCAATGTAGCCACCCACGCCCTACTCACAAAAGCCAATTGTATCAGTTAGCACTGCTCCTTCACACAACTACATCCATGTCGATCATTCGTGTCTCCTTAATCAACTACGAGTAAATGAAAATAGAGGGCTTACAACTTACAAGGAAGAGCTCTTGTGGGGATTATTGCAGCCACAGAAACTGTGAGATTGTATAAAGAGTAAATTACACCCACCATACAATGATTTGTATGGTTGTATCACTTTAGTCCAACAAGTTGCAAAGTGTGCAAGTAGATACACGAACTTGTCAATTGTGTGCATATACGGTCATATATACACCCGTAGATGTATTAAGTCTCTGTGATAGGTGAAATGAATGTGT
The DNA here is from genome assembly GCA_015342445.1 of Digitaria exilis. Lineage (NCBI taxonomy): Eukaryota > Viridiplantae > Streptophyta > Magnoliopsida > Poales > Poaceae > Digitaria > Digitaria exilis. The sequence continues at coordinate 2,290,286 of JACEFO010002054.1, forward strand.
TTATACATGTAACCTCCTATTTTGTATCCATCCTGGTATGTATGGTAACCGAGATGCGGATGTAATATAATAGTTTACAACAATATTGTATAAATATGATAATATAAATTTTATTTGAACATAGTTATAGTGAGAAGTGGTTTCTAGTTAGAATTAAGTATGGATAAAAGTGACTAAAAAATATGTAAAGCTCAAAATTTCAACGCATTAATAATAATGAATTTTCTTTTTTTATAAAAGGTACCAGTGAATATTGCTGACATGGAAAAAATAATTAATCAGGTTGAACAAAAGATATATTATTGTACATTGAATCAATAGCCAATACAACATTTTTTTACCTTTATGCCTACCTCATCTTCTATGGAATATGGAGATATTCCATACATAGTTAATGTATTTTTTGTGATACAATGTTTAGCTGCCTATTAATAAAATGCATAACCTTTTGTCAAGAAAAATAAATATAGGAGGTAACATGAAAAAAAATCATCAGACTCACCTACTATGTTGAGAAAATACATATGCATGGGGTATATGTGACCGTATACACATTTGACAAGTTTGTGTGTCAAGTTGCACATTCTGCTACTTGTTGGATCAAAGTGATACAACCATACAAGTTGTTGTATGGTGGGTGCTATTTACTCTTGTATAAATAACTAACAAGTTGGCTTCATTGGGTTGCTAAACATGTGATGGATCTGTCTTTAGTTTGAGAACATGGTTCCTTTCATTAAGAAGTTCAAGCTGTACTGTTTCCCTTATGATTATTTGATGACTTTTTTTTATTAAAGATTCTTTGATGACTAGCGGTACGCCGGTACTGAAATCTAACAGCTAAATACTAAATCAGATTTCTTGGAGACCTCGAAATTACTCCTTCAGTTTTCCGGTCACGTTGCCACTCTCGTGATGCGTCGGTAATGGAAATCCTCTGCCCTAGTCACCAAGTCAATTGTCTCATGTTGGCGTTGCTCCTTAGCACAACTACATCCCCATCAATCATGTGTTTCCCCTTAATCAACCATGAGTAAATATAATGAAAACGGAGGACATATAGGAAGGGCTGGGGATTATTGCAACCACCGGAATCGTGAGACCATTCAATGGAGCTAACAGTATATATGCATTATGCAAACTTAAATAATATGAGATTTTATAAATAACTAACAAATTAGCTTCTAGGGTTGCTAAACATGTGATTGATCTGTCTCTAGATTAGAGAGAACAGCTAACTATTTGCACCCCTGTAATGCAAAACTACGACTTTTGGCTTGACCCTACCCATCATGACAGCCCAGCTAAAAAGTACAAGTTTTGTGTTATATGGGTGCAAGTACTTTTCTTAAATTAAACTTATAGTTGAATTTTTGTGTTAGTTCGGTTTAAATAGTAGCAGTTTTCTAAAATATACTATTTCAATAATGACTCTTTAATTTTTTTAATGTACAAGCTCGGGTGTGTATCGCTAATTCACATAGAAGGAGATGAAGGCACAGACTTCGACCAGCGCTTGAACGTGGGTTCTCTTCATAAATATTCTGACAACTTGAGTTACTAACATCTAGCAGCTAAATACTTAGAATCCTTGGACCTCGAGATTCACTATAGGAAAACTCACATTGGTCTACGTGCATTTAAGTATTGGTTGTTGTATTACCGGTACCGAGGCATTGTTTAATAGTACCGGTTATATAGCATTGTAGCCGACGGGGACTATTGTGTACCTGTTAGTATTACCGACCGGTACCAGATTGTGCCACCGGGACCCGAGGCCAACAGGTAGATTCCCTCCGACCCTTTTAGTATTGGAAGGCGTGGCTCCAGCAGATACTAATTGAGTGCTTTTGGTACCGGTTGGTGGCTCTAGTCGGTACGAGAAATTTAGTACCGACTGGTATCTCAAGCCGGTACTGAAGGCACCCATTCCGTACCAGCTTAAGCAACCAGTCGGATATATATGTTCAATTATATATGAATACGAATAGAAACAAATATGTATGCACTAGTGCGGATAGAAACGAATATGTATTGAACCTTTTGTTAAAATGAAAATAAAAAACAAAAGGAAAAGAAAAAAGGTGAGGATATATAGAAAAAAAACTAGGGCGAACCCTTAGTACCAGTTGGTATGCTCAACCCCACCCTCCCCGGACGACGTGAATTGTGGTTTAGTGCCGACTATACTATGTGCGGCCAACTCAGTACCGGTTATTACAACCATACTAATAATTGGCTACCCAATTAGTATAAAAAAGGCCGTACCGGTTGGGAAACTTGTACAGATAGGGGCTTTCCAACCGGCAATGATCTGAGTTTCTCCTGTAGTGAAAATAGAAATGTGTGCCTGACAGATGGGGCAAGAATGAAAAAATCGTAGCTTTGTATTACATTGGGGTGCAAATAATCATGGTTTTCTAAACAATAAACTAATAACTTGCAGCTTTGTGCTCCTTCGACGCAAATAGTCGTAGTTTTCTGTTATTTACTTTTTTAATAAATATTCTTTGTTTTCCTGATGTACTAGCTAGGCGGGACGTACAAGGCCATTCCCAACCCAACACACTAGTCATAGTGTCCATATGGTCCACATCAGCAAGAAACTAGCACTAGACACTACCCTTCCAATGCAAACACCACTAATCAATACTTAAATTTAATGCTACCCATCTCTCATTATGTCTTCGATGTTGTGTAGAAACCATGTCTCATGCAAGACCCAGTTTCCTCCTCTTTCCTCATTTATTTCTTTGCCACATCATATTTTATCCTAGGTGGCAGCTCATTTAATTCTATGGACACCATCCTAGTCATTGGGTTGGAAATGGCCTAATTAGCAAAGAAAATGGCCTCGACCAGCGCACGAACGTGGGTGGGCGGTTCGTCAGCTGTGAACACACTATCATTGTTTGACCACATGTGCATCCTCTCCTGCTTAAGATTCTTTGACGACTCGACTTCCTGAAATCTGACGCGGCCGGCTAAATACTCCTTCACTCTTCTCGTGTCTATATTGCCACTCCACTCGATGCCTCGTCAGCTGAAATCCTCCGCCTTACTTACTGATAGTGTGTTTAGATTGGGAAAGATTCCCCAAAAAACACTATAGACCTGAAAAAACACTGTAGATGAATAGTATTCTGTGAGTGGAAGAGGTGGAATGAACAATGAAAAGTTAGATGAATAATGTTTTTTAGATAAATTTTTCCTATCTAAACGCACCATAAGTCAACTATGTCATGTTAGCGTTGCTCCTTGGCACAACCACATCCACGTGATCATGCGTGTCTCCTTATTAATCAACTAGAGAGTAGATGTCGAGATTTAGGCTGTTGCCCTGACCTGGCTATTCGCTTTTAATATCGCGCATCCACACTTGCTTTAATTTGCTTGAAGCCCATCACCCCTATAAGAACCAGCTAGCCAGCTCCAGATGCTCCATCAACCCCACAAGCCTTAGCTTTTGCAGCTAGCTTTTCCGTCTTCCTCTACCAATAACATACACAGCTAGCTTGAAATCAAGGGAGGGAGAGAGCTAGCAGCAATGGCAGAGAGCGTGCTCGGGTTGGCCAAGTCGGCGGTGAGCGGGGCGGTGACGATGGCCAAGTCGGCCATGGAGGAGGAGGAGAAGCTGAAGAAGAGCGTGAAGCGTGACCTGATGCTCATCTCCGACGAGTTCGAGATGATGCACTCTTTCCTCAACGTCGTCACCAAAGAGGCCGCCGCGGACGACATGACGCTGACCAGCGTCAGGCAGGTCCGCGGCATGGCCTTGGACGTGGAGGACTTCATCGAGAGCGTCGTCTACCTCGACAACAAGTCCAGCTGGTGGCGCCGCATGCTCCCGAGCTGCTTACCGGCGCACGCTCCGGCTGCCCCCCTCTCTGACGCCGTCGCCGGAATCGAGCTGCTCAAGTCCAGGGTGGAGGCCATGGGCCAGAGAAACATGCGCTACGGCCACTTTGGCAAGTCGTCTGGGGGTGGGGGCTCCTCCGTGCCCGGCGAGCCTCGGACGCATCTGCAGCAGCAGCTCCTGGTGGCCAACCCAACAGCATTGGGCTTGCTCACCGAAGCCAAGGGCTCTGGTTATTCGTTCACCCTCGACGAGTTGATCAATAAGAGACAAGACAGTTTCGTCCAACTCCAGGTGATATCAGTGTGGGAGGTAGGAGGCGACACCATGGTGGATACGGTAATCATGGACGCCTATCGCAACCAAGACGTCTGCAGAAACTTCCCAAACCGTGCCTGGGTCAAGCTGATGCATCCCTTCGATCCCCTCGGTTTCATACGGAGCTTGCTGATCAAATTCTATCGAAACAGTTGTTGTCAGCAGCAACAAGGAATCCCTGTGGGTGATGACGCACTCGTCAGTGAGTTCATGAAGCTCGTGAGGAGCCAGAGCTACCTGGTTGTCCTTGAAGATTTGTCCACCATGGACGAGTGGGACGCCGTCAGGGCGTACCTGCCTGATATGAATAACGGAAGCTGCGTGATTGTCAAGAACCAGGAGCTCGATATCGCAAGCTCGTGCGTCGGGCATCCATGCGCACTGAGTGTGCTGAAATCGCACTCAGAAAGCCATTCTGTTTGTGCCTTTTTCAAGGAGGTATGCATGCCCTGTAGACTGCAGATTATTGTTTTTAGGAAAAGTATTATCTCCTTTATTTCTTCTGTTAATAATTGGTCCAAAAGATTACTGTGTATATCTAGATATATATACTACTTCGATGATACCAATAGAATCAATATGTTGCGTATATATTCCCTATATGTTATACCACTCAAAAGACGCTAGCTCTTGTAAGGCTGTGTTTAGATTGTAGGAAAAAATACTGTACCATTCGCTGGAAAACATGTTTTTACGAGGGAGGAATAGTGAAAAGTTAAAATAAATATTAAAACTTGGAATGAATAGTAGAACCCGCTCGTACCTAGAAAAAACTTGACTGTTGCAGGCATCTGCCGTATAGAGTTAAGCATGGCCCTGACAGCTCATTCCAAAAAAGTTATCTTTTGGCATTTTATTGAGGCAACTAGTAACTTTTCATTTACTTGCAGTAATGGGAAAAACCCAAGAAGTTGGACAAGGCCACGGAACGGGTATGCACCACATTAATTTTCTAGTACAACTGTGTATTGCGATTAGCCTCAAGGCAAGCTGTGTTCAGAGCTTGTTTGAATTGTTTGCTCCGTACTGTCTACTGTGTGGCCTTTACGAGCAAGGAGAGAGTGAGCGAGGCAACGTATTTGGACGCAGAGCAAGATTTCCTTGGTGTTTGTGCGGGCAAAAATTGCCTTGCTCGTGGAGCTTGACACTGCAGGCGAGCCAATTCGACTCTCTTGCACAGAAGCTTGACAGCGCAGGCGAGCCAATTCGGCTCTTTTGCACGGGCAAGGCAATTTTTGCCCGCAGAAACACCAAGGAAATCTAGCTTTGCATCCAAATACGTTGCTTCACTTTATCTCCTTACTTGTCAAGGCTACAGTACTAAGCAAACAATCTAAACACGCTATAATTCTTTCTGTGACAGATGGCATTTCGATTGAATAATTCAGACACTCAAACCACATCCTTCTTTACTTGTAGGTCTAAGCATTTTTTTTAATTTTATTCATTTTTTTAATAATATTATAAAAAACCGGTCCAGGATAATATTTGCGCCCGGTAGCCATTTTGGCCACGCCAGCCCGTCCGGCGCGGCCAAATACCCCTGCCGCGCCAATGCATGTGGCGCGGCAGGGTCGCCACGCTGGCCGCGCGCGCCAGCGAGGCGTCCAGTGGGCCGGCATCTGCCGCGCCACACCGCCTGGCGTGGCGAGCCCTGCCGCGCCACCCCGCCTGGCGCGGCAAGGCATTTTGCACTAGGCCGCGGGCTCCTCTTCTCTTTCTTTCCTTCTTCCTCCTCCGTCCAGAGCGACGCTGCTCGCGCTGCAGCCGCCGCCTGGAGCTCCACTCCCCCCATTTGTGCCATTTTTTGCGGATTAAACTTGTGGAAATCGGTCCCCCCATCTCCGGTAAGCTTCTCCCCTCTTGAATCTTTTGTGTTGGACCTCATTTGTTAGTTTTTTGTTAGAGTTTGGTTGGTTAGGGTTAGATGGTGAAATGAAATACTTGTTACATTTGTTATGATTTGCTTAGAGATGGTGAAATGAACGCGTTGGTTAGAGTTTGGGGAGGGTTTTATGGTGAAATGGAAGAGTTGTCCCATTTCATATGCTTTGTTTTTAGAGATGATGTAATGGAAGAGTTGTCACTATTGTTATGGTCTGCTTAGAGTTCGGTCCTCATTCACTTTATTTTTGTATATATTTGCAGTTCTGTGATGGACTTTGATAATCCTGCCGTTGTCCATGAGAGGATGCTACGCCAGAGGGGGTATGGTCAGTATCCATCTGTGGAGGATGCACATGGCCCTGTTCCGCCGGCCCTTCCCGTTCCAAATTGTTGTTGCGGCGTGCCAGCGGAGGTCAAACAATCTAGGCACCCAAAGACTGCAGGACGAGCGTACTATATATGCAGGTTCAAATATGAGAGGGCGAGATATCCGTATGAGTCCCTGCCTTGTTGGTTTTTCCAATGGATTGATGGCCCAGAGAAATTTGATCCTAGGATCCGGCTGTTTCCATATGAGAGTCAAAAACTGGTGCCATACCATGAGTTTCGGCGTTGGGTTGCTCCCCCACCAAACCCCCCTCCAATGACCGTAGACGAGAGGATGGCCGCTGCACGAAGGCGTAGGAAGGATCCTCCGCTCTGCCATTGTGGAGTCCGTGCTACCTTGGTGGTGCCTCCCCGTGGTGGTTCCCCTAGCGGTCGGCTAAAGTACTCCCCATTCTTCCGTTGCTCGATAAAGACGATGGTTAGTTTGCATTTGTATTCTTTGTGCATAATACTTATACCTATATGTTTTCATGCAGTTATATTATTTTTTTATAATCTGAAATTAACTAAACTTGCAGGACGGTTGGCCAGTATGTCAGTTCAATGAGTACGTTCAGGGCCCGCGGTCGGTTTGGCCAAGTGATGAGGAGGTGCGTGCGTATGAGGCTGGTCAGGCTCCATGGCCGTGTACGAAGTATTCTGAAAAGAGATGCAAGTGTGGTATTTTGGCCGAGCGTGGTGTGGTTCCCTCAGAGCTTGGTTATGGATGGTATTGCGGCAATGGAAACGCTTTTTGTGTGAGTGATATGATATTTATGTTTGATTTATCTTTTGGAGTTCAGTGTTGCACAGTCTTGTATTGATGAAGCGATATTGTTTGCGCAGGAGGGACGGACATGTGATTGGGAATGGTTCAGTGGTCGTGATGAGCTTGTTGCTAGGTTCAGATGTTTGGGTCAACGAGACAAAGAAAGAGAAACTAGAGAATTGAGGGACAAGATAAGGAACAAGTATGATATCCCATTGCCAGATGATGAGCTTCTATTTGGTACCATTCTTGACGAGTACATCAAGGAGAAGAGGTGTAGGCCCCCTATTCTAGAGGCTCATGACACGCTTATCAAGTATTAGAGGCTGAATAGGATATTGTATCCAAGACCTCTATCCAGAGATGAGAGGGCTGAGAAGCGAAGGAAGTTGGAGGAGGAGAGGCATTTGGAGAGATAGGTACAGGATCGTGCAAGAGAGGCACAACTAGAGGCTATGAGGGCTCTTGTTGGGGACTTGCCCTGTAACATGACAATTAGGAAGGGTGCTTTGGAGAGGAGCAGCGATGGATTCGTTGGGATGAGGGATGCACGGAGAGATGCGGTGAGGGCTCCTGGGTCTACTTTGCGGAAAGAAAAAGACAAAGAGAAGTCTACGGGCTTACGCGGGACATTTGCACTAGTTGATCCTGCGGTTAACAAGGGCAAGGGAGTGGTGGTTATCAGCTCGGATGAAGATGATGGTTGGGGTGACGATGAGATACTCTCTGGTTGTGAGTCGGACTAGCTGTATGGTGTACCTTTTATTGTATCATCGTGCTATTATTTTTATTTGTGTAATGAACTTTGACTTTAGTCCTGCAAGTAATATTTGTATTTGTGTAATGAACTTTGACTTTAGTCCTGCAAGTATTATTTGTATTTGTGTATTGGACTTTGACTTTAGTCCTGCAACTGTTATTTGTATTTCTCTAATGGACCTAGAGTTTAGTCCTTCAACTATATTTGTAACGGACCTAGAGTTTAGTCCTTTAGTTTCATGCGGCTAACTTAAAATAATAGTTAACTTAAAAGAATAATAGTTATTTTCTCGTGAATCGTCGAGACTGGGAGAGGCCATAGAATTTAGGAACATTATAATTTCATCATTAACTACAAAGAATTTTGTATTTTAGAAAAAAAAATTATAGAATGAAAGCTTTTACGCTCTTATTAATATGATTTACCAGGCCTAAACTCATTTCATTTATATGGTTTGGATAAGATTGGATAAGATAGGTATTTACTCCAGCGTATGGGTGGCGCGCCTGCCACGCCATGCCGCCTGGCGCGGCCTAAGAGTACTGCCAGACGCTAGAATTCTATTCTTCTTTGCTTTGCTTGCTGTGGTTGTGTTCGACGTTCAACTCGGCATTCAACATGTATATAGACATGAATATAAGGTTGACTCGAGTGCAATACACATAGAATCACAGAGTTTAATACATAGCAAAGTTCACGACACATAGTTCACCACAAAGTTTAATACATAGCAAAGTTCAATACACACAGAGTTTAAAACATAGCATACTTGAACACAGTCAAGTTCAATACACATGGTTCAACTGGAAGTCTTGATTCAACGCCGTGGCGGCCTCTGATCTGGTGGGCCGAAGACATTTGCTGCCCGACGCTGCCTACGTGTCCCGGTCTGTAGCGATTGGCACTGCTGGGAACGTCAGAGCGGTCACGCCGACGGCGTCGCCGAGGTAGTGCATCGCCGTCCGACTCCTATTAATGAAACATGTCAAATGAAAATGTCTTAATAAATAATTCAACACTTCATAGGAAAATAACGGTAAACGATAATACACAGCGTTGACGTACCTGGCTGGACTCTCCCTGAGTCTGCGTCATGTTCATCTGGCTTGACTCTCCCTGAGTCTGAGTGTATGGCGGGGCGTCATCCATGTGCTGACTGAAGATGAACTGATCTGCGAATCCCGGGGCTGGTGAGCCCTCTGAGTCCTCCCCAGGCACACCCTCGTCATTTGGCTGTGGGGATGCAGGTGCCTTGCCAGCCCTATGCAAGGAGGATGGTCCAGCCATAGCCGAAGATCCACCACCCGTGGGCTGAGAATCAGATGATCCACCAGGGGCACGTGTGGGGTCCACGGGGTTGGCAGTCACGCAGTTAAGCTTCAAGGCCATCCTTCGGTAGGTTCTTCTAACTCTCTGCATAACATATAGCTAGTAATTTGAGGAAATAGACACAAAAGTAAACAAAACTGGGAATGACTCTACCTCCACGAAAGATCGGAGAAATCGCGCATCATTGCCATGGCGCAAGGCCACCCCAGCATCATTGACGATGCGTGAAAGCTGTCGTCCCTATGTGCATGCACAATGTATTAAGAACTGTTGCACGAGGACGTACACATTATGTAACAGTTATTAATAAATACCATGTGGTCGTGTAGAGGTGCACGCTCCGGCTGATTGCCCTAGCGAGTGTCGACGTCGTAGTCGTCCTCCGCGTCTGTGTCCACATCTTCCATGTTGTACTCCATCGCGGTGGGCCTTAACCTTGTCCTAGCCACTCTGTGGAACCAAAGGAGGTAGTGTTGGTTCTCACCTGGAAACCAGTCCTCTCCTGCCGTGATGTGGTGTCTCTGCCTTTGCTCCCACATGTGGAGGTAGTCTTGATGGGTCACCCTCCAGTCATTCTCGGTGTACCTCTTCGTCCTCACAAACCTATACAAACAAACATATTAGAACCATATTCCAATGATGCATGAAATTAAATAGAAGTGCTTCGGTGTATTATTGGTGCAGAGCTTGTGAGGTAGACACATCAGTTGGAGGCACGATCTGTCTCTTGCCAAACTGCCGTGTCACCCTATGCGGTAGGTGCCACTCGACAATGTAGTAACAGATCATTGGTACCGGTGTTCTCCACAAATCCTGATCTCTGGTACACATGAAGGACAGATGGGCAGCAAGCTCGTTGTGTCTGTACGGTGTCCACTCCACCTGTGCATAGGCGTTTTCAGCAGTTTAATCATTGTGCCTCCCGTAACAGAAGTAACAATTTAAACATTGTGCCCGTCATAAGAGTAGTAAATGCCTGTATACCTGGTTCCCTGTCAAGCAGTCAATCTCGTTGGTGTAGGCTGTATAGCGTCTACAAGGAGGTCCACGAACAGCCTCCGCATTTTTCCACACATAAGCGTACGGGGGCATGGAATCAGCAAATGGCCAGGCCTGTCAAAACCAATAAGTCACAAAAAATATATGAACGTGCTAACATAGATCATATTGAGAATGGTATACGTACTGGTGGAGCCTCACAGAAAGGTCGTCCAACTGGAAGTCGTGCCCAAGCCCAAATCTGAAGTAGAAAGGCACAACCTCCGATGTTTGGCCCATCTTTGGACCGTCTGCAAGCAAAACACAAATGCCTATACAACCAGGCAAGGGCAGCCGAACCCCAACTGTAACCGCTTATGATGTCCCAGTCTTGAGCAAGAATGGGGAGGAACATCCAAGAAACAGTGCTCCCGGCAGCGTCGGGGAACAGGAAAGAGCCGACAAAGTGCCACAGCCATACTCTTGCGTGCCTCTCAATAATGTCGTCGTCAGCATCTACTGGGCAGACGTTGAAGTGCTGCCTCAGCCAAGAAGAAGTAACACCTGAAGTCTTCTTTGCTCCTAGGTTTGGAGGCCGCACACCTATGATACACAAAAAAGTTTAATAAGTAACGAGATAATCAAAACATAGTATGAAATATAACGACAGAGAGCCTAATACCTATGTGCTCCTCGACCATGTCCTGCCAGTTCTCGTTCTGGATAATTCCTGTTACTGCCGCTCCTTCTAAGGGGAGAGCAGTGATCATCGCCATGTCCTCCAACGTCACCGTCATCTCCCCACAAGGCATGTGGAAAGTGTGCGTCTCTGGACGCCACCGGTCAACCAGAGCGGTAAGTAGAGCCCCATCCATGGGGGGTAGGCCCATACAAACCGTCCTCGCTATGGGGAGGAAACCAGCCCGAAGCACGTAGGGGGCGTAGCGGCTGTCCCAGTGCATGGGTGCATGCACCCGTGCACGTAGGCAAGGTAGGACCTGAAACAAAATGAACAATTATTACCATATGCATAAATTTTGACCATATTACCAGGATATGAAACGTATTAAGATATGTAGAGATTATTACCATATTCTGGTCGGCGATCATGTGGGCGCGGTGGGTGTCGTCGTACGCCAGCTCAAGGAGCGGGAACCGAGGGTGCGCCATCCTGAAAAATTAAATAACAATAACATGTTACAATAAATTTATAACAAGGTAACACATTAATTATAAAACAATAGTTTTAACAAGTAAACAAATGTAAACAATAGGTCACCATCGTTACAAACATTCAAGACGACATTTCTATTTTACTAACACACAAACAATATACTACCTCAGCACGAGCAGTTTTGTTAGTCCTTTTCCTCTTCTTCTTGGTGCGGCATTTGCAGTCCTTAATGAATTTGTGACACTTGGAGCAACGATTTTGAGACCTATCCTCATCGAAGTCACCAGTCCCGTAATCAGCTGCGAACCGACCTTGTGAAGCATCCATGTCCCCTTTCAAACGCTTCTTTTGTCGTCGGCCTTTTTTGTCCTTCTTCAAGAACGAGTCAGGCACGTAGTCACGTCCGTGGTAAGGCGGCCATCTGCTAGGATCAAAGTAAGGCTCGAAACTTGACTCCCAAATTTTTATGGTGTGCTCCCTACGGTATAGTGGCGATATGAAAGTCGGGCTCTCATAGTCTAGGCCTCTAGCCCTACAAGCTGTAATCACGTGAGAGCAAGGAAGATGCAACAGTGTAGGGACGTTGCACATGTAGGATCCATTAGTCAAGTCCACTCTATAGTGCCTGCCACCGTGACTCTCACCACCTACGCTAGTTCCCCCAGCACTTCTGACATCGTACACCATTCGATTAGGTCCAAATGCCTCAGCCAGTTGATTGACAGTTCTTTCCTCAGCCTTCTGTAGATGCACCTCAGCAACATGTCCATTTCTCGCACCCGCAGCCAAGCTTTTGCTAGCTTTTTCCCAGCGATTGATGAAATACTCATTGCATTTGGAGAAAGAGTAATCAATTATGCCTGAGACAGGTCTACTTCTAATGCCTTTGAACACGTTATTCAACGACTCCGAGTAATTTGTCGTCATCATACCGTATCGGTAGCCACCATCAAATGCTTGTGCCCATTTCTCCTTATCCTCCATCTCACCTTCTAACCATTGTTTAGCACCCTCGTTCAAATCTTTTTTTAGTGCCTCCAGCTTTTCCTCAAATCTTTCCTTCGTATGCACGCCGCAAAGCTCCTTCAACTTTCCAATTACCTCCTTCTTCTTCTGACGACGCCACATGTTAGCTGCAAAGTGTCTCATGCACCACCGGTAAACTAGTGCGGGAAACCCGTCCAAATGGTCGTTCACACAATTAAGAAGCCCAGCGTGCCTATCAGAAATCATGCAAACGGTCCGTTCAGGACCAAGGACGTGAAGGCGAACAAGAGTCATGAACCATGACCAACTGTCGTTGTTCTCACTTTCTGCAATGGCGAAAGCTAAGGGCACAAGCTGTTGCTTCGGATCGACAGCTACGGCCATCATAAGTGTACCCTTGTACTTTCCCGTCAAGAATGTGCCATCCACGAGTATAACCGGACGACAATGCTGAAAAGCAGCGGCACACTGTGGAAAGCACCACCAAACCCTCTGCATTACGGGCTTGTACACTCCATCCTCAAGCTGGACCATGTCACCTGTGTGGATAAACCATTTCACGCCCTCATTGTAGTAAGACATTGCGCAAAGGCGCCGTGGAACCTATGCATAGGACTCCTTCCAGTCTCCCCACAGCAGGGCTATGGAATTTTGTTTTGCACGCCATGCCTTAGAGTAGTTCACACGGTATCCACTAAAGGCGAATATCGACTCAATGAGAGAGGGAATCGATTCATCATTGTTTTTCAAAACAATGCCCAGAATTCGGTGCCCCAGATATGATGCTGTCAACTGCGGGTGTACTTGCTTAGGCTTAGAGGAACGACACTCATGAGGTGGCTTAACTCTTGTAATCTTCCACTTCTCTGTGCCACGCACCTTGCGACACCAAACACGCCACATGCACCCTTACTTGCACATGACTTCATACCTCTCGTTCTTGTCAGAGTGAACAACGGTGAACGGTCTATGAAATCTAACCGCATGGTCAGCCAAGAAAAACTTGAGGTCCTCAAAGGTTTCAAACTTCTTTTTTGCCTCAATCTCAGAGGTCTCATATTGTGGCAAACCTTCGTCTTCTGCATGCACCAAGGTGGTCTCACAGATAGCCCTATCGACACAGCTTATGTCCTTGTCATTGGCAACATGTGGAATCTCTACATGACATTGCTTTAGCAGATCGATCTCACGAGCAGTGTACGTCATAGAGCCACGCTTATGAGGAGGTGGTACAACATGATGACTGTCTCCTAGAGGTGGTGCACTGTCCCTTTCTAACTCTTCTCCCTCGGATTCATACCCATCATTGTCATACCCATCATTGTCATACCCATCATTGTCATCGCCACCATCAGAACCTTCTGAAATATCATCATCATCCTGCTCAGCTTCCCCCATCTCAAATACATCATTAGGGAAATAATCATGTGCCGTGCCTGGTTCTATCTCATCAAAGCTAAAGGTCTCGCTATCAGAATCATCAGCACACTCTGTTCCCTTTGATTGCATTTGCTCTTGTTGGATCACACCAATACCTAGCTGTGAGATTGTTGACTCCTATGTCCCAAGCTGAGGCACTAACTCTCTATCTCCCTCTCTACCGGTAGTTTTTCGGCTAGTAACAACCACGTCCAAATAAGGCACACTAGCTTGCTCTACTAATCTCTTAAATTGATCCCATTCCACATCAGTTTTCAAATCCACTAGAGCGTATGCCGCTCTTCCTCTACCACAATCAACACGGCCTTTCAAGCTGATCTCATCATCTACCCCACAACTAAAATGACTCCGAGCACATTCAACTATCTCATGCAAATACGGGGCAACCTTAAACATTCGCGTGACATCTTTCATATTCTCAAACTCCCCATTCTCTTTCACAACCCCACCATAAAACCAACGGACTAAACAAACCATCTACAAAATAACCATTTAAACGAGAATTAGACAAACAACATGAGTTTTCACAAATGCATTTCTCCTAATATACCCTACAAACCTAATCCCTTCACAACATCGTAGAATAAAAGCATGCAACTAATTCTACACGTTCAAATTGAGGGCATATCCAGTACTACGTTCATCCTAACCATCACATTGTAAGAAACAAACGTATAAATCACTACAATTTCAAAACATATCACAAACCCTAAAACACCTAAACCTACTCATATCTTCCAAATCACATGGTGGAACAAGGGAAAAAAGGTGGGAATACCTTCACGGGAGGGAGGGGAACGATTTCCCCCGCTTTTCCCGGCCAAAAACGGTCGGATTTGGCCGGAATATGGCCGGCGGCGGAGGAGCGCGTGCAGGAGAAGAAAGGGAGGAGGAAGAAAGAGAAGAGGAGCCCGCGACCCCAGTTCAAAACGACCTTACCGCGCCAGGCGGGGTGGCGCGGCAGGGCCGGCCCACTGGATGCCTCGCTAGCGCGCGCGGCCAGCGTGGCGGCCCTGCCGCGCCACATGCATTGGCGCAGCAGGGGTCTTTGGCCGCGCCAGTCGGGCTGGCGCGGCCAAAACGGCTACCAGGCGCAAATATTATCCTGGACCGGTTTTTTTATAATATTATTAAAAAATGAATAAAATTAAAATGGTCGGCCAGGCAGAAAGCTGCAGCTGCTTGGGTCACAAATTTTGGACTTATTGGCCGTGATACGGAAAATATGCTGCTTTGGGATATTATATTATACCACGAAAGAATCCATGTGTTTCCTGTGTGGGGGTTTGCTGGTGTCGGCAAATCAACTCTGGTCAAAAATCTTTTACAATTCCATTCACTTTTCCCGTGGTGGCACGGTAGGTTGGGTGGATGTATCCCGTCCGTTAAATTTGATGGACCTGGCGCGGGATATAATTTTGGAGTTGAGCTTCAACGATCTCCGACAAGGCACAATGTGGGCAATAAAGCACCCGATTCAACAGTGTCGTCAGATTCTCAGTTCTATTAATTTCACCCTAGTGATAGACGGTCTACAGTGCACCAAAGAATGGGACCTGATAAGAGATGCCTTGTTACCCAATAATATAGGCTCTTCCCAGAGAGTCCACATCTTTGTCATTACAAATGAAGAACGTGTAGGTCTAGAAGCGGATAATGCCCTCAAGTTCTTCAAAAGAAAGGTGCGTTTACGGATTAGATTTGCTTCCCTGCCCAATCTCCTTCAATATACTAGTACTACCAATAAGTAAATTATTCCATCACATTGTTGATCTAGTGATGATAAACTAACATATGAATGCACAAATCCCCTTGCATTGTTTCCGTTTGCCTTCACGTACGGACACTATTAGTACAGCGGGCTGCGGACATATATAATGACCTGTGCATGAACAGCGTGCTACAAGTCTGCAACATTATTTTTTCAGGGTGGACTTGGAAAGAAAGGGACTCTTTTACTTTTACTTTGTGTGTCATTATATTTGCGCTGTACGCAAATAACTTTTTGTAGCGTATTGGTATAGATTTGTTTAACTGAAATCCGTTATCACACATGTGTTATTCTAATATCTTCAGTATGCAGCATCCTTGAAGCACTTATTCGCAAAAAAAAAAAAACATCCTTGAAGCACTTCATTTTTTATTTGGTATTACTTCCTCCTTCCAGCAAGATTTCTTAAAAAAGATTCCATTGCATAGTATTATGCACATTAATTAGCTGTCACATAAGATTTTCTGATGCTGTGACAAAGAATTAAACAGGAGAAAGAATGAAATTGTATCTTACTATACAAAATATAGCTTTGACACAAAAGTCAATGCTTTGGGCCCACTCTCATTGATTGTACATATGCAGTGCACAAATGTATCTTCCTTAGTACACTCCATTTGTACATTTCTTCCTGTAATTAACTTGAATATATGGTTTCTAATATATATATGTACATATGTATCGTATTTTTGCACCTTATATTTTGCAAGTAAAACAAAATAATTGGTGTTGACGCTGACATTCTCATCAATATGCTAACTATAAATAAAACTCCTTGGCAAGCAGATTGGCGAAGGCGCCGAAGTGACGGAGCAACATGAAGCAATCTTACGGAAGTGTGGCGGACTTCCCAGAGTGATAGCTGCTGCAGCAAAAATGGACCCCAAGGCTGCTCCGACGAGTGGTGGTAGCTTTATGCACTTGCTGGAGACCGATCCAGGGCTTCGGGATCTGTTCTCCTGGGTGCAATCCTACTTCCGTTCCATCCCAGATACCATCAAGCCATGCATCTTCTATCTGCCAATCTTCCCCACCAACCAAATAATCCGGAGGGGGCGATTGGTGAGACGGTGGGTTGCGGAGGGCTACACCATGGATACCAATGATACGACCGCGGAGAAGATAGCCGAGGAGTACTTCTCCAAGCTCCTCAAGTTGAGCATGGTCATGGTGCCGGAAGAGGACCTCGGGGAGATAGATTTCGTGGAGTTCTCCGTGAAAGCTTCCGCTTGCCATGTTAATGGTTTCTTGCGTGAGTACATCATCTCACGGCCAATGGAAGACAATCTTGTCACCCAACTGGAGGGCCACTGCTCTATGAGTTTGCGAGGTACAGGACGGCACCTCGCCGTATCTAGGAGCTGGGAGAGGAAGAAGAACGAGCAAGTGTTCAAGGCCATGGACTTCTCACGGTTACGGTCACTCACCGTGTTTGGGACATGGGAATCATTCTTCCTCGATGACACTATCAAGATGAGGCTGCTTCGGGTGCTTGATTTGGAGGACGCATCGGGTGATGTAAAAGATGATGACGTGGCACTGATGGTGAAGCGGCTGCCTCGCCTCAAGTTCCTCTCACTGAGAGGCTGCAGCCTCGTCAAGTGCCTGCCCGATTCCTTGGGTAACCTAAGTCAGCTGCAGACTCTTGATGTCAGAGGCACCTCCATAGTCGCGCTGCCATCGACAATCACCAAGCTACACAACCTTAGGCACATTCGTGCTGGTACAACCTCAACTCCACAGTCGTCCGCTGGTGAAGACATCACTGAAGAAGGCACAATTCTATCACCGGCAGCACCAACAGAGAGCCCGATGCCACTAGTGAGCAAGCCACGCACTGGTGCTCCTATGAAGTCTTCTTGCTGGTCTGGGTTCCGCAGACACCAGGGGCTTGCTAATGTTGGCGTCAAGGTGCCTGGGAGGCTCGGAATTCTCACTGCCATGCAAACGCTGGGTATTGTCAACATCAGTGCTGCCGGCAGTGAGGCTGCCATTGAAGAGAGGTTCAGCGGGCTTACCAAGCTGCACAAGCTCGAAGTGTCCGGGATCAATGGTAACAACAGTCATAACTTATTTTATGTCATCTCTAGTTATGCCAACTTGGAATCTTTGTCACTTTGGTTTGACGAAGACAATCAAACTGGCTGCTTGGATGGCACATTGCAGCCACCTGACCGCCTGGAGAACCTTATGTTGTGTGGGCTACAAGGTAAGTTACCAGTATGGATCGGGCAGCTTCGGAATCTGAGAAAACTAAGTTTACAGATGACTATGCTGTCGCAAGAGGAGATAAATACCATCTCGGATCTACCATTTCTAAACATCCTAGATCTCTTCTTAAATGAATTCCAAGGTGGAGCACTCAAGTTTTGCAAACGTATGAATCGTCTACTCATCCTCGAAATCAGTTGCAACTCCAGGTTACATGCTATTCAATTTGAATACAGTTATACAATGCAGAATCTTAAGGTTTTGAGTATTATCTGTTGTGGACCACCACGCGTGTCTTCATTGCGGTTGTCTCGTTTAGAGAATTTATGCAACCTCAATGAAATGTGGCTTAGCGGATCCTATGATGTGGCATTGAAAAAAGGCTTGGAGGGGCATATTGCCGAGGCTGCACGTCAACCTGGAAGCAGACAGCAACCTGTTTTGAAGGAGGGGCGATCGTTACCGAGGTCGAGAACTTCATCAGCTACCTAGGCGTGTTAGCACTTTGCAGGACTAAGCTGCTGGTCCTGGCCATTTCCTTTCTTTCTATCTTTTTCCTTTCAAATGGCTCTTTCATTCATTTCCTCTAGAGCTCCGTTCATCTTTCGTTCTCAGTCAATTATATTGATATATCCTTTCTGTCTCAAAATAGCCGTTTTATGTATGGATTGTATATTTATATACAGCTATGTCTGGTCCTATTAACTAATTATGTATGGAATATATATTTACATACAGCCGTGTCTGGTCCCATTAACTAATTACGTAGTTTGTACACACAAGCCTTTGCCGCGTGCAGCCCACAACGAAGCCGCGACAATGAACAGGAGACACGGCAAAGCCGGCTTTGTCGTGAGCTATTTGGTGCACACAACAAACGTCTCCGCCGTGTGCTTTCCTAGCACACGGCGAAAGAAAGTAACAGACGGCACGAAACAACGGGGATGATGGCTTTGTCTTGTGCCCCTTCATCTAGCACATGACAAATATCATTTTTCAAAACAGGTCCACAAGAAATAGCAAAATAAAATAAAATCAGGTGACGTCCCACCGGCCAGCCACCGCCCCGCAAGTCGCGTGGTATGTGGCTATCGGGATTCAAGCCGGCGACCTCCCTCTCACGCAAAGCCTCCTCTTCCATGTCAAAAAAAGCCTCCTCTTCCACTGCACCACACACAGATATGCGTCCATATTTCATTTTGATTCCCCTCCTATTATACCAAACTGAGAGTAAATTGTAAGTTTATGGCTCTAAACGAATTCAAATGAAAACGTTGTCAACTATAAAGTTTAATAACGTTTTGAAATCTACAACTTTGTTTGTGGAAGTTTCTCCATTGAGGTCATTTACAAAATTTTAAATTTTAAATTTAAAAAATCCAACTTAGTTTATATTGACAAGATAATTTCAAATAGAATAGTTGCCAACTATAAAGTTTCCTAACTTATTATGATCTACAACTTTCATTATGGGAATTTCTCCATCCGAGGTCATTTGAAAAATCTCAAATTTAAAATTTGATAAATTCATACCTTCTTTACGTTGGCAAAATTAATTGAAATTAAAACAAGTTCAACTACAGATTAAAATAACTTCTGATCATCTACAACTTTTATTTTGATAATTTGTTTATTTGACAAAGTGGTAGTAACATTTTGCACAAATCTCATAATCTCTTCTCCAGTTTTATGAAACTATATGAGATATAGATTTTGTGAACAAATTTCATCAATTTGTTCGATTAAGATATGACCAATATAAAAGCTATACATCTTGATGATTTATACAACTTTTTGGTTCAAAACTTTATATGTCGTGTGTCCTTGTTTGACACACGGCAAAGGATAGTATTTGACGTGTACCATATGTTTGGCATACGTGTTTGTTGTGTGCTTTCCCCTACGACACGCCTCCACGGACGCCAGGGGCCTGGACGACGGGAAGGCGCACAGGGTGCAAGTCACCGCAACATGTAAGGGCTTCTCGTGGAGGTTGCCCCACGGATGAAAATCAGATTCGTAGGGTGGGCGGGCGGTCTTCATCCTCTCGAGGAAGATGACGCCAGATTGAACTGCCATCAAACTCACAGATAATCCCACGATCTCCCCTACCTAGCGTGCTAACTGTCTGAGTTTTGCTCCGCCAATCCGCAAGGGGTTAGCCAAGCGGTAGATTTTATGTGGGGAGCACGGAACGAAGAGCACGTTGGTGACACAGGGAGACGTAGAGTTTATACAAGTTCGGGCCGTCGGAGCGTAATACCCTACGTCCTGTGTCGGTGATGTTGTTTGTATTGCAATGGATAGGTGTACAAGCACAGGTGTTGTAGGCTATGGTTCGATCTGCCCTCTGGGGGTCCTCCTAAGCCGCCTTATATAGTCCGACGGCCTAGAGTTACAAGTCGGTTGGGATCTAATCCTATCGACTTACAATAGGAAATAATATATCCTCAGGAGTCCTTCCTGATCTCGCCAATCTTTACTTGGCCGACACTCTATGGACCGTAATAGACCCTGGGTTATCCATATCCGTCAGCGTAGGAACTTATGACAAGAAAAACGGCACTCAACTCTGCCAAACCGAGGTCAACCTTCTTGAAGAACGTCGCACAGCAGCAGAGATGCGACAAGCACGTCACGAACAGCAGAAACGTCGGTACCACGACAGGTACGTCCGCGTGCGATCCCTCAATACTGGCGACATGGCTCTTCGAAGGATCCAGAATCCCAAGAATGTACACCAGCTCTCCTCGCCATTGGAAGGAACATTCATCGTTAGTGTTCAGATTCAGGAAAAAGTACTTCTCCAACAAGTTTTTTCTACTCATCCCACTTACAGAACACGCTTCCCAGTACACTATTCATCTAGAAAAAGTACTTTTTACTTCTAATGTGAACACAGCCTAATCCAACCCGGCACATATCACATCCAGTGGGCCAACGACGAGCCCGTTCCCAACGTGTGGAACATAGAGCACCTCATCAAGTTCTACCCCTGAAAGCTATGCATCTTCATTCAACGTGCCTTGGGCTGTCCATGTTGTAATTACAATTTTTTACGTATCGACTTGTTCGTGTACCTTGAACGAATTTCTTGTGAGCATCTGCTGCTCGGCCTACGTTTCCGGCTATAACCCTCGCCCTATGCGCCTACTATACGTGTCTCTTGCCTACTCCAAACGCTATAGCATACGGGCAGTTGGTCTCTCCGTGAGCAGCGGCGAAGCAAGGAGAGGCGCACAAGCAGCTCCTGAGCTACGAAGTCGAACCAGTGCGCCGCCACACCACAATTCACCCAAGGTCCAGCTTGGCAACCACTTCGTCTATTTACGATTCCCATAGATCAGATCGTGCTTTCTTTTATTTAGGGTGTGTTGGTTGGCTGTATCATGTGATTCATATATGAAATGATGCAAAAACAATAATGATATTTTTTGTTTGATTGAGTGAATTGTATCAGCTCATCTAGGATGAGGCTATCCCACTTAATATATTATTCTACTACTTAGAATGAATCATATGGTACAAGGAAATTGGTTGAACCAACCCGCCTAGGATCATCCATTCATGCATCATATGATTCATGAAACCAAACACACCCTTAGTAATAAGCTCAGCTAAAGAGCCCTAGACCGGCAGCACCTTGCACCTGCAAATGAAACATGCATGCCTTTCGCTGCGTGTAAGGAGCCGCCCAAATTACCTTGCCTAAACCGGGTCATCATCCATTGACCAACCCAGCTTAACCAAGATAATCCCGGTATTCCCCGGTATGCGCCTCGAGCAACGCCTAGGATCAACCCGCATACCGTTTTTTACATCATAAATATCATCACAAGGGTGGGAGAGCATAAATAAGCAAATGCACTCAAACAAAGCTCAAAAACTTTCTATTAGCACATAATGATAATCATAATGCAATGCTTAATAGTTATTAACATCCGGGTCGTTACACTGCGCACCTTTACTTTCTTCGGAAATCAAACAATGCATTTCTTCTCAGCGTAAACATATGTCGGTCTTTCTCTCTAGCCTATACGTCACCTTGCGTACAAGCCTATTGTCTTATCGGTATGCCGTGCCTATGTGACCCATATGCTAGACCGGTACTTGTTACTTCTATCTCGAAAGATTGTACATCGATTTCTAAATTTAGGCGTCCTTTCACATGTGACCCATATGTGCTAAATGACTCTCTCGAATAAGATAGGAGCAGCGGAAGATTGTACTTCGAATCTAAATTTAGACAGACTCGTAAGTCGTAACAACACGCAGCTGATTACAAGAATCCAGTATGACAATGTAAAAACACCACATAAATTAATGTTGTTGTTTTGTTTGCATTTACACACTCCCTAATCTCCGATCAAGCATGGCGTGTACACAAATGATTCAAAGAATCCATGACTGTATGTTCTTGGGTCTATTTCTCCTAAACACTGAACCTTTGCGTTGTTGAAATTGAAATGGAAAGCCACCGCTATACAAGAGCCATACAAGAAGATAACCTCCTTGAATGGATGAAATCCAAGGAAATCAACATGCTCAAACCAGTCTTCTTTGGCGTCTTCTTCATCTTCTTCATTATCTGGTATATCAAGAATGAAATCTTCATCTGAGTCCCAATCTTGTTTACAGTCATCGTCAAAGCATCTTTGTTTCCCCTTCTGTCATCGTAAACTTCCATGATCCAAGGGCATGCGCATGTCCCCTGTTGCTTGCTTGTCACTTTCTTCCTAGTTTCCGTCCACCATCCATCTGAATTAAGGGCGCTCTGATGCTTCAACAACCACTGTGCTGTCCTCTTGTCAGCAGATTCACTGAGGACCCAAATGCGAAGACGTGCCTTGTTATCAAGAGCTGCAAAGTATACCCCATCTTTAGATTTCCCTATAAATGAGCGTACGCCCTCATTGCACTCGGCTAACTCTATTGGAGATTTAATAACCATGTACGTATCATTTGACAACGACAACCTGCCAATGTAAAAAAAAAAGAGTAAATTACATCCACCATACAACAACTTGTATGGATTTATCACTTTGGTCCATTGTTGGCACTTCTTAACGTCAATTCTTAAATCAACGTAAGAAGGTACTCGATTTATAATGTCGCTCTTAGAAAGAGATTCTGCAAGCGCACAGAATATATCGGTGTAGCATTTCACCTTGGGGAAACCCAGGGTATCGTATTTATATTTCCGCAGGGAAGCCTTGGTTAAAGAGAATTGATGAATAATGAGATAGATCTTTCCAGAAATAAACACTCACTAATCTCAGGGGGATAAATACACCTAAGTGTAGGATAATGGTCAAATGAATGACCGAATAGAAGGTCTGAACGACGAGCGACACACACAGGAGCCTCAAATCTATAGAAAAGGAAAGACGCTGGGAGAGACCGGACTTACTAGGCTTTCTACTCAGAGCTAAGCCACTATAACCTTAAACCCAGAACCTAGCTTAGATATCGGAACAGAGCTTGCTTCGACGACTGCAGCGGGGGGAACTCAGACTGGGATGAGAGAGGGGTTCTCCTAGGCCCAGCAACTACTGTTATGAATACACCCGAACGTGGTGGACTACAAAGGACGGACAGGGCTGTCACCACCTGCCGCCTACCACATCAGTTCCGTGGGGTGCAACACACTTCCTAGCTAACACTAAGTCAGACACCACGTCTGCACTTAATGTTAGGATTTTCTCTAGGTACCTTCAAAAGAAAACCCCGTCCTTCCAAGGCGTCTTACGGCCTTGGTCGAGACTAGAAAACCCGCAAGATAAATCCCGATAGAGCTAAACTACACTCTAGACCTAAAACTATAGGAAACAACCCAAAAAGGAAAGGTAAATAAAGATAAGCTTATAAATGCTCTGAAGATAGAAGATATATATATTAAACTTTTTAAATGAAGGAAAGGATACAAGAGATTTACCAGAACTCCGAGGAACTCCGGAACTAGATCGACTCGACTCTACTCCCAACTCTAATCCTAGACTAAGAAAAGTGAAAAATGGAAGAGCTCCTAAACTTCAAGTGGAGTAATGTGTAGTGGTGTGTAGTGTGTGAAGAGGAGGGGTGTAACACCCTAATTTCATCACATTAAAAGAAATCAATTTAGGCAACAATTTTCCTAGTTTTTGTTTTTTTAGGAATTATTAAATTGCTAAATTAAATTTTGGTTCCTTAAATATTTAAATAACATTTAAATTAGAGTCAATAAAGTCTTTGTTGCATTCATGCTGATTTGCATATATTTTGAATGTTGTTTGAATTTGAAAAGGTTTGCAAAAGTTTAAACTTAAATTTCAAAACCTTTCTTTTTCTCTCTCTCTTCTAGCCCAACCCAGCTTTTCCGGCCCAGTCTTTCTTGGCCTTTTTCCTTTTTCTTCCGCGAGCGCGGCCCAGGTTTTCTCGCGCTGCGCGGCCCAGTTCCCGGCCCAGTTCCCGGCCCAGCGCGCGCGCCGTGGCCAGCCCGTTCTCTTTCTCTTCCTTCCGCTGACATGTGGGCCCCGCATGTCAGGTCGTCTTCTTCCCCGAGCCGAGTTCGAGCAGGACTCCGTCGAGTCCATGGCGCCGCCGTCTCCGTGTCGCTTCTTGGCGCGCAAGCCTAGGACTCTCCGGCCTTTATAAGCCGCCGTCTAAGCCCCTTGGTTTCCCCAACCCAAAACCCGAGCTCTCCGCGTCGCCATAGCCGCCATAGCCGCAAACCCTAGCTTTGCGCCGCCGCTTCGATTCGAGCTCTCGGGTCTGTTTCCGTCGCTCCAAGTTCGTCGCAAGGCTTCGCGTGGAGGTAAGGAGCGCGCAGGGCCTCTTTCCCCTCTCTCTCGCGCTCTCTCGTGCTCGTGCGACCTCGCCGCCATGGCCGAGCCGCCGCTCGCCGCCGTGAGTCCCCACCGTTGCTCAACCCACGTTTAGATCCCCTAAAACCGACTCCCCGCGTCCTCAGCTTCCTCCCAAGCCAATCACGGCGAGATTTCGAGCTCTCTAGCTCGAGATTCGTCCAACTCCGGCGAGGCGCCGCCGCGCGCCGCCGTCTCCGGCCGTCAGCGCCGCCGCGGAAGTTGCCCCTTTGATCTCAGCCGCTAGATCCAGATCCAACGGTTGAAAGCGACCCCGACTCGAGTCAAACCGTTCAACCCTGAGTCAGCCGCGCAGTTTTGCAAAAGAGCCCCTAGGTTTTCTAGAAATCAACCCGCGGTCCAAGCCAGTTCAAAAATAATTAGATCTAGGTCCTTTTCTCTTCGTTTAGGCCCCTGATCTTTCTAAAAATAGAACCCGCCGTCCAGATGCGTAGTTTTTCACAAAAGTCCTTTGGTTTTTATATAAAATTACGTTTTAGGTCCCTGGTTTCTTCTGTTTAAGCCCTGGAAGGTTAGATTCAGTTCAAAGAAGCCCCTAAACCTTGTTTTAGCCATATCTTAACCGTTTTAAATCCGTTTTGAGTGATCTTTGCGCTCACGCGATCGTCTCTTCATCAAGAATAGTTCTAGACACGTCTTTACGTCTTTAAAAGTTGTATGGTGTATTGTTTTACTTTTATTGATTGAATGCTTGTGTGAATCGTATAGAGAACGGTCCGTTCGAGGGAGATCAAGATCAAGTCTACGAGGAGGAGCCGCCGCAGTACTTTGAGCAAGGCAAGTGGATTTCCCCCTCTGCATACTCTTTTGAACCCATACATATTGCATGACACCAAAGTTTATATTCATGTTCGCGATGAATTAATTTGATGGGTCCTATTTAAGGATGACTAGTCTTTTACACCCAAGCCTTGATACACCGGGTTTACCTTTATGTTGGGTAGCTATGCTAGATGCTTAACCTTGGTTCATGATGGGTTCTATCCAACATTGATGAATATCTTTATTATTTATATCTTGTTATGTTAATACAAGATCACCATGTTAATCGGAACATGGAGAACCACCCAGGATTTACCGTACAACCACAATACTATATGGCTCTGGTCTTGGCTAATTAATTAGAAACCTTGGTTAGGAATGATCTTACCGAAAGGGCATGGGGGGTGGCGGTTGACGGTGTATAGCCCGGTTCTCTCGGGAAGTGGGCTTGGCTAAGACACTATACCCGTTAGGGAGGGTTATGCCTGCTTCCGATCCGGAAACCTTAGCGGATTGTTTCTAACTAGGGAATCTTTGTAAAGGCCTCGTAGCGTCCCTATGCAATCACACCTCGGAAGTGTGGTATGCGCCTTTGTGGTGCAGCATGGTTGGGTCTAAAGTTCTTTTGAGCTTTTACGCGAATTGTGGTGAAAGTGTACAACCTCTGCAGAGTGTAAAACTGTTATAACAGCCGTGTTCGCGGTCATGAACGGCCTGGACCCTCACGTGATTAATCTATCGAAACATGAAATCAAATCATTGCATGCAAATGTTATTGGTTATGTTTATGATTTACTTTATGCTTATTTATTGTTAATATGGGGTGGTATATACTTATATCTTAGTAAATAGTTGCTTGTCAATAAAACTTGACCAACTAAAATGCTAACCGCTGCAAACCAAGCCTTTCCTTGATAGCTTGCATATTTCCCCCACTTGTTGAGTACCAACCATAAGTGTACTCATCCTTGCTTATATTGGATCAGAAGGTAACAATGGAGCGGAGTACCTCAGCGATCTTGATGAGTTCTAGGCGTGTGTTCCACCAGTCAGATGCCTGTGGAGTGCTTTTGGAGTTATCGCCTTTAGTTATCGTGTGAACCAGTTTATTTTGGCCTTTGGGCCGTATTCGTGAGTGTAATAAATACTTTATTTATTAAATATTCGTTTGAGTACTGTTTCTGTTATTCACTCACGGTCTATCATATGTGTGAAATTTGATCCTGGCACACATATAAGATGTACTCGGTTTTCTTTCTAAAACCGGGTATGACAAGGGGCCTTTATATAGCCTTTGGACGTCGGTTGCAGCTGGCCCCACCTCCTAACCATCATAACCGTCCCTTGAGAGAAGGAGGTGGGCCATTGGAGCCGAGGGGAGGCCGGCCGGCCTAGGGGAGGCCGATCGGCCTCCACCTGGCGCCTCTGACTACCGCCTTCGCTCTGGACGGCCATGATCACGTCCCAATGATGGTTAAGTGTGCTTCTCTGGCGGTTACGGCCGGTAAGTTAGGTAGGTGGGCCCTTCAATCCTTGTACAAAGCATCCTAGTCCTTTCAGGTCCCTTGATCAAACCGACGTTGGAATCAATGTCCTTGATCATCTTCATTGTGTTTCCTCTGCATGGACGAAGTTTGACACCCAAATGTGCCAGGGCTAGGCCGGTCAGCCTGGGTCTGAGCCCAATTTGGGTGAAATTTCACCACTAGGTCTCTGCAGGCACAAATCATCCAAAACTTGTGGAATTTGTTAGTAATAAACATTTTATGTATGGAACATGGCATGAAACTCTTGTTTCTCCCGAAATGTTGACGGTCACCGAATGGTTTTAACGACCGTCAACATCCATTAAGTAGCAAAACATGCGAATTGATGCATAAACTTGTTAAACATATGCATATATGGGCATGAGTACTCTTTTAGACGTATTTTACCATTGTGGCACGTAACATTGACAATTTTGTGCACTTAACCCTATATTTTTTTCCTCGTACTCATCAAAATCTTAATCGTACATGCAACTATTTCATTGGCACCTATGACAAGATTAAAAAAAATAATGCTAGATGGTGAGGTGTATAGTTTTTTCTTAATCAAAGATTAATAATAAGATTCCTCTGAATTAGTGTGTCTATTGCATTCTTCTTTAGCTCTTATATTATAAGAGAAAAAAAATTAAAAATCTTTTTCTCATAGTCCATTATTTAAAATTTGATAATTACACTTCAAGAAACAAAATAATAATTGACATTATAGAAAATAATTAAGAAAATGATTATTGACAATATACGAATAGTAGGTTCGATCTTACTACGATAATCAACCTTGAACTCGGGCTTCGTTTATGTTGCATGTATTGCACACATATTATCCACAAAGTTAAAGTTGGATTGAAAGAATATTGTACACTAAAGTAACTTCTAATGTTTTCATTAATGTCAAACAAACAGTTGGGCGCATGATTAAGTTTTAGATGAGAAATTAAAAGGGACAAAAATAGAGGATCAAATACATAGAACTGTCCACACACATGCCATAGAGGCAAAAATATACTTAAATAGAGTATATATGACAGTATATGCACATATTTGACTAGTTTGTGTATCCGTTTGTGTGTTTTGCTACTTGTACCAAAGTGATACAACCACACAAGTTGTTGTATGATGGGTGTAATTTACTAAAAAAAAATCTGTGTATCAGCAAATAAACTATCTTGCTGATATAAAATTGAAAACCAAAATATATATAAGGTATGTGAAATCATGAATGACATTTACCTCGAGACAAATTCACCATAACAATGCACATACAATGCCCCCTGCCAATACGCGGCGAAGCGCCACCGGTATCATACTCATCATGAAATTCCGGTGGCGGCGGTAATCCGGCGGGCGGCGCCTCACACCGCCTTCTTCCCGGACAAACACCCTCTCCTCCCATGCCTTGGTGGTCGACGACAACACATGCCATGCCCACGCCGACGGCGGCGGCTTCTTCCTTTCCTCCGTTGGCGCCATCAGGACCTGGTGTGCGGCGACACGGCGGGGTCGAACACGACGAACGCACGGCGCTTCCAGTCGCGCTCGCCGCATCGGGGCAGGCGCGACCACCGCCGCGTCGCCGGGTTGATCACGAGCATGTTGCCGCCGTTGGAGTCGTCGCGGCTGCGGAGGACGCGAGGCCGTTGCAGTGGTCTTGGACCCTGTACCACCTCCAACGTTTCTTGCGATCGACGAAGCTGAACTTGCCGTCGACGAGCCATGGGAAGCTGGGAGTCGTCGATGTTGTTGGTGATGGACGGGCGAAGAAGTGGGGCCTGTAGTGGTCGATGTAGTTGATGAATATGCCACGCACGGCGATGGGGAGGAGGTGAGGGAGTAGGAGCCGCTGCGAGTCGATGATGGCGCGCCACGCCTTGCAGACGCGACGCGACGACGCGAGGCTGCGCGGACGGCTGAGGACCGACGCGAACACATCGTCAGGTAGAAGAAAGGTCACGGCCGTCGTCGATGGATCCATGGATGATGCAGATCGATCGATTGCAAGAGGAAATTGCGGCGCGTGAATTGGGTAAGCAAATGTATATGGATCGATGTGAGCAACGACGCGTGCCGGGGAGTCCGGATGGAATACGTCGGCGTCTGTTGGCAAATAGTACGAGTATCAGATATTGCAAATCGGCTGGTGATCTTGGTTGGGGACGTGTTCTCTTATCCGTAGATCAAATCACATGACTTTGGCTAGAATTAGCTAGGTTTAACTTTTTTTAGTCTTTTATTCTTCCTGCATAATGTCACAGGATTGTACCTCTTTTGGGTTGGTACACAACACTGCCATGTTCTATGGTTCAATGCAATAGCACTCTTTGTGTGTGTGTGTGTGTAAATGGCAGGTGTTCTGCCTGTTCATTGAAGAAGGAACAATGATATATTTACAAAAAGGAGAGAAAGGCAAAAGTAATCCTAGGAGGTAAGAGTTCAAGTGAATCAGAACCCTTAATTTTTAATATAATATATAATTAAAAGGAATTAATAAAATACGAATGTTGGAACTGTCCGTATGGCGTATATTATCGCTGGAGGTGGAGTCGTTCCCACGACATAAGCTTGGAGGTTAGCGGGAACCGTGCATGGTCTGAGATCTATGAATTGATCGTGGTGTTGCCACGTGTAGCAAGTGGATGTACTGATAGATGTATAAATATTTTTTAAAATGAATTGCCAAAGCATGTGCCTGTCGAATTTAAAATTTCGCTTTGTGAAAAGGTTTTAGATTTTGGAATCTATGGAAGACGTCGGCTTCTGTTTGCCAAATAGTACGAGTATCAGATATTGCAAATCGGCTGGTGATCTTGGGTGCCTAGGTGGGGACGTGGGGTCTCTCATCCGTAGATCGATCAAATGAGCACTTGCGTTTCAGGTATCAATGAGAATTGAGAATGCACCGCCTGCTGTCGAATTGCATGCATATTCCATCTAGTGAATTTGATTAATTAAGTATTTTTAGAGTAAATTGCCTCTCTCATACAACAACTTGTAGCGTTGTATCATTTTAGTCCATCAAGTTGTAAATCATGCAACCAAGTGCAGCAAGTTGTTTGTTGTGTGCATATACGGTCCCAAATACGCTAAGTCAATGTATTTTTGTCAAGGTGGTAGATTAGGTGGAATGAAATAGAGTTTAATGCCATGTGAATCTAGCTGCAATAACGACAAACACGTTTAAGTAGTAAATTTGTATTGTTTTGCTAAATGTCGAGGGACTGAATTTTTAGGATTGTGGATTTATACTTTCTCTTAACATATTGGAAGTTTGGAACACATATCTATCTAACTCATTTCCTCGGAAATTTTATACGATTATGGCATTGAAGGATAATTTTTCCATATAAAAATATACTACCAGCTTGGTAGGTTTCCTCCGATTCGAAGTCCTAAACATGCCAACTTTGCGGACATTAATAACTAGCGCTGAAAAATTTTCATCATGAAATAGTGTGCATGTCGATCACAATTATTGTCTTTGTGTTCAAACTTTTAGCATTTCATTTGCTCTGTTGATATATATGATACGCGTGTTGCGCGCATTATGTATCTTCATTATAATCATAAATTAAGTTTTCTTTTTTATGCATGAAATCCAAACGGAACCAACAGCATGAACCAAACTTTCATGCTGTAGGTTGACAAAAGCATCTGCCAATGAACTGAATTTTAGGAAAAACTCCAAATTACTTCTCCTGCTCCTCGTACATTAGAATTATTGATTACTTATAGGCTTATGTGGAAAATATGGCAAAAATACAATGACTTAACGTATCTAGGACCGTATATGCATAGAACAAATAACTTGTTGTATGGAATTGCACGATTTACAACTTAATGGACCAAAGTGATACAAAGCTACAAGTTAGTGTATGATGGGTGCAATTTACTCTTTAATTTATCCCCTAACACAATGTCTTTTTTATTTCTGCGTACTCAAGTGTGGTATTATGTTCAAATTTGGCGAGATGATAATAGACTTATCGTAACTCATTTTAGAAAAATATAACATAATATTTTTATCATTATTTTGATACTTTGAGATATTTAATAACAAAGTAATCCTTAGGATACAATATTATAAGAAAAATAATTATTAAAAAAATGTAATATATTTCTATAAACATTTTGATGTCCACTACAGCTATGCAAACATTTAAACAGAAATTCAAGTTGTGTATGGAGAAACAAAAAAGACAAACTATATTAAGGGTGAATTGAACCAGATGTCATAGTTAGGGGTAAATTGAACAATGAAATAGCTTAGGAGATCATGTTAACTTTAGCTATACTTAAGGGGTGTAATCTAGACTTTTTTCCTTATGTTTCTATGGTGTCTGAAAGCTAACTTTTGTGGTTTATCGTAACTCTTGTGCTTCGTAAGCACATTCTATTGGACTTCACTGAAAGCAACTGTCTCAGGTGCTTGCCCCCTGTCTGTCTGAAACTGCTTGATGCTGACGTTTGACGCTTGTCAGATTTCATCCAATACCAGCTTAAGCATCCCATTGACGTTTACACCGTCTTTGACATCACTTCAAGTCCTTTTAACCCCTGCTTGGCCTGCAAATAATCATCTACATTTTGCTTACCTGAGCCTGAGCTGTTGTTTGCATGTTAAGCGTGGTCGGCCGTTGACAAGTTCTTGCATTTCCGATGAGATGCCGTAGCACCATGTAGCAGTAACATGCACCCCGGTGCCTTATGCTTCACAGTTCACACTACGCATGAATCAATGAATGCAAATCTAGCTTCAAAATCAAACTTAATTTCTGAACGGTAAGTGCAAGCAAGCGACCTCGTTGCCAGCTGACATTCTTCCTCTCCAAAACAAACAAGCTGCTCCCTGTCCAAGACTTCAACTTCACATGAGTTTATTTTTTTAAAAAAAGGAAAGGAGAGCCAAGAAATAGTAGCGGTTTAACGTTAGCTAAAAAACCAGGCGTCAAAAGAGGGCCCAAAGTTAGTTAACCTGTCAGCAGCCCGCACAGTACAGCGACCCCACCCGCTGGGCAAAACCAACTGTCACGTGGGACCCGCCCAAAGCTGGACCCACTTGTCAGGGACAGGCCGTCACCTCGAGTCAGCAAAAAGCGAAAGATGGACGCGCGCGCGTTTCCCGAAAGCGACGGCGCCCCCGCCCCTACCGCCGCCGGCAGCGCTAAAGCGAGTCGCGTCACATGTTCGCTTTCCGCCTTCTTTACTGAGGTGGCGCCAAAATTGCTTTTCCTCCCGTTTTCCGAGAGGACGCCTGCAAATTTGGCCCGAATTCAGCGGGGGCCTTCGGGTTTCAAATTCAAACCCTCCCCAAGCTACGCCCCCCAGCCATCTAAACACTAGGCGGCGGGTGGGCCCCACCGCGGCTTTGCGTCAAACAAATTATTACGAAACCACCCCTCCCGCTGCCCCTTTCCCCTCTCCGATCGCGGGCGGCGGCGGCAGCTTCCGCGAAGGCCTCCTCCAGTGAGAAACCGAGCTCGAGTCCCGCCTCCTCGTGGTCCGGCGGCTCCTATGGGCGCCGTGGCGTCGACGGTGGCGGCGCGGTTCGCCTTCTTCCCGCCGACGCCGCCGTCGTACGGGGTGGAGCCGCCGCCGTCGCCGGCCGCGGCGGCGGCGGACTCGGAGGTGGTGGAGCTCAGCGGGGTGCCGGTGTCGCGGGCGCGCGGCGTGGAGGCGCGGCGGCTGCCCACCAGGCGGGGCACCGAGGTGGTGGCCATGTACGTGCGCCAGCCAGGGGCGCGCCTCACGCTGCTCTACTCCCACGGCAACGCCGCCGACCTGGGACAGATGTACGAGCTCTTCGTCGAGCTCAGCGCCCACCTCAACGTCAACCTCATGGGGTACGTGCGCTCTGTCATCCCTGCGATTCGCTGCTAGGAGACCCGCCCGGCCCGGGTGCTTTTCGTTGGGATCCTGCCTTCCTGTTGCAAGCAATTCGTTTTCATTGTTATGCTGTGATGCTAGTATCAGGTTGCTTCGTTCGGGAAAAAAAAAGGAATGCTTCTTTTTAGGTTCGAAATTGTTGGTATTGCAAGTCTTGTATGTTCTAGTTTAGAACTCGCCTGCTTGCTTGTGATTATTCCGGTACATTCGAGGACGTTCGACACTGTAGCTGCTTTGTGGATTAATTAGATGGTTCATTTTCACTAGTAGTCATCTGTTATGTCACTTGATAGGAATTGTAGTACAGTAGAATTGAAGTCAATTTGATGATTTGGAGGAGGAGGATGATTGTTCAAGGTCGTCTGCGTTGTTGGCTTGTGTATGTGTGGAAGGTTAGTGCTAGATTTTGTTGCTACTCCGTATATGTGTAGATATGTGTAGTTGTTGTTTTGTGCCTGAGGGCAAAGGGTGAGATACTATGTGGTGTTTATTGTTATATCGTTGGGAATGTCCTAGGAAGCTACAGTAAAGCTTATCTGGATGTGTGGTTCAGAAAGTTTGGCAGTTCTGGTGTACAGTAGGTGGGTTTCATTTAAGGTGATAATTGTTTGCTAGTGCAAAATTTAAGCTGACTGGAAAGTTTGGATGTTGATGTGCTGTACTATTGATTGAGGTGCACATTTGCTTGAGTGTCAAATTTGTTTGGAAGTTCTTGGATCTAGGGAAGGAAGACTGATCGTCTGTATTGGGAACCTTTAGTTGTGAATCTTGTTGACTTGTTATTCAGTGTTAAATAAGTCCGTACTATAGAAATGCTAGATTAGTTGCAGTGGGACCCATGTTCTTTTTTTACAATTTGAATAACATCACCTAATCTATGGATTCTAGTCGTGCCTAATCGAGATCTACTATCCATTCACTTAACATGGCTGCTGGAAGCTGTTTACGTCGGGATAGAGTCATTATTGATGCTCACTTCTTACTCCTTGTTTTCTTGCACTCTTCCAACTTTACCCGCTACTTTGTCATGGCTTGCCTAAGATAATCTAACATAAGCTACTTTCCGCCTTGCTGGCCCTTTCTGTGACACCCTGTCACTGACAGCCTGAACTTCAACTTTCTCTGACTCCCATCCTGTTAGCTAAAACCCTCAGTGAAAACCTCCCCTGTCCATGTGAAATCTGAAATGCTCTAAAGCATGATTTATTATTTGTGGTGTTTCTCATCCTTCCCCTTGGCTCCAATGGTTAGTCACTATTGAAAGTTGTGAAATATTCGCCTAAAGTCCAATTTCTCAATTTAGGTTTGAAATGTTTATATTAATTCCTATTTGGTTACACTTTGGTTAAAAGTTGCCCATTGGCTTCTGTATGTCCAGGTTTTGCTACTGTTTTTAATTTTGGTATCTTTTTTCTATAGCGACATTTTAGTTATCATGTTTAGCTGAGGCAATTAGGCATTTCTGGTATCCTGGCTATATTTAATTAGAGCCTGGGATGAGCTGTCATTTGGTTAGAATCATTGAGCTGTATAGTGGATCTAACGCTCCGTAGCCAATTTGAAATCTTGTGGTCTGAAGTCTCTGGTCAGCTCTTTGCTCCCACTTAACTTTTCTGATTTGTCATTTTGTTTCTTATTGAATGCATGAGCATCCTTTTTTTGCCATATTATAATTTTAGCCTAGTTGCCTTTTCTGCGGTAGGGACTTGGCTACAATTTTGTCTGTAGTTTGTCTTTTTAACTGGTGCACCTATCAGACTATTGCCTTGACACAATGGAAGCTTTAGTGTGATTCATTTATTATGCATATCTTTTAAGCTTGTTTTGACCTTCCTATTGTGCTCATGATATATTCGCCTCTCATTTTAATGCCTCATCAGTCGTGAACTTTGTGTGCCTATTTTATTATGCGTTAGTAACTTCTGAACTGTACATTTTCCTGCAGTTATGATTATTCTGGATACGGACAATCGTCAGGGAAGGTATAAATTCACATTTTTCTAGGAAAGTGCTTTCCCTTTGCCTTTTTTTTCATGCTGTTGTATGAGTTCCAGCTCCCCTCATGTAGCATGATTGACCAGTTTAATTCCATTTGATTCTGCAGCCAAGTGAGCAAAACACTTATGCTGATATAGAAGCTGTTTATAGGTGTCTTATAGAAACATATGGAGTCTCTGAGGAAGACATCATTCTATATGGTCAATCAGTTGGAAGTGGCCCTACTTTGGATTTAGCATCCCGTTTGTCTAATTTGCGAGCAGTTGTACTGCATAGCCCAATCTCATCCGGTATAAGAGTGATGTATCCGGTAAAACATACATATTGGTTTGACATATATAAGGTGATTGCTTAACTTTATTCCTTCTAATTTAATCACATACTTGATCTGATACTATTAATCTGTTCACAGAACATTGACAAAATTCCCCTGGTCAAATGTCCCGTGTTAGTAATCCATGTGAGTATTCTTCTGGCAGCAGTATTTTAATTTTTTTTACTTTTAAATAATGTTCAACTCCATGTTTGCACATGCATGTGTGTTTCTACTGTCATTAGATTCTGTCTTGCAGATAGGGAACCTGGGTCTAAGGCTACAATTTATGATTATATATTATTTTTATACTGTTTTATTGTCCCAATTCAAATACTAGAAATACTAGAATACTGTTTTTAGTTTCAGAGTTCAGGCCATAAGGGTGCCTCTTGCCTGTAATCTTGACCGTGATGTCACAAATTCATGCATATAAAATGCTGGTTATGGGTGCCATACACAACTACACAAGGGACAAAAGTGTTTCATAATCTTTCTTCACAGTTACTTTCCTAACTTCAAACGTCTATGTGATTGTTACTACTATTTAGAAGGCACACATTTTCCTCTTTAGGTAGAAATAGTATGTCCTATTGCGATACAAGATGATCTGCTGATTAGCTACATAAAGATTTCTTGTTACTACTTCCAGATACTAAATGTATCCCATGTGCAGGGTACAGCTGATGAGGTTGTTGACTGTTCTCATGGAAGGGCACTTTGGGAGCTATCTAAAGTGAAGTATGAGCCTCTGTGGGTCAAAGGGGGGAACCACTGTAATTTGGAGTTATACCCAGAATACATTAAGCACCTGAAAAGGTTTGTCACAGCGATAGAGAAATCACGACCAGTGAAAGATGAATCTCCAGAGAGTTCAGGTCCTTCAGATCCTAGTGAAACAGGATCCGAAAGTGCAGAGAGCTCAAGGAGAAGCACAGATATTAGGGATAAGCCAAGAGGTCAAGCATTGATCATAGATCAAGCACGGATCGACGGGAGAAACCTAGAGGTAGCATAGACCGGAGAGATAAAAGCAGAAAAAGCGTAGATGAACCTGACAAACCACGGGCTAGCGTGGATCAACCTGACAGGCCACGGAAAAGCATCGACCGGTTTGTCTATACTCTTCTATGCATTATATGTTCTACGTTTTCTTGTGGATTTCTTTTCCAAGAGATTTTCCGTTTTATGCCCACTTGATTCTTGCAACGCCTCTGTTCTACGACGTGGCAGGTTTGGAGGGATGATGAGATCAGTCAAATTGTGCAACATTGACTGTTTCACTGCGGCATCTGGGAGCTGAAAGTATCGTAAGGTCAGTGCATGGTAGTCATCTGTATGTATTACAGTCTGTATACTTCATTCAATTGGGTGTTGTTAGTGTGACTGGAAAAAAGGTGTATTGGTTTGAATGAGGGTTTGTATTCTTTTTTTTTTACCCCGATTTGTTTCTTTAAAGGAAACAATCGTCCTTTCCCAACCCCTTGCTTTTATTTTTTGGAAGCCATTAACTTATTAACCGATAAAGTTGAAGAAAAGCTCCCCTGCAAGCAAGGCAATGTCGAGCACTGTCTTTGCATGGCTGTAAATATGTTGTACTATTACACTTTTCTCTTCTGTTCCACAGATAGTACACGTTAATAGTTGTCGTTAACTTCAACTTGTGATTCTGTTTTCCCCTATGTCGCCAATTACATTATGAGTCTTGAAATGTGGTTCTGCTTCTACATTGCCCCGTGTGCTACTGTGGCATGGTAAGCAAGCTCCGTTGGATCACGGTGGCATGATGATGGTGCGAGACTCGGCATGAATGAAATATCACGCACCGTTTCAGCAGTGCTCCCATGTCTGCTGCTGCCTTTCTTATTCGCGGGTCAGCCGTGTTTTTAGCAAGTTTGTCAACCAAATTGCCTTGCCTTTTGCTTCCCTCGTTGCGCGACGTCGAAGCTGGTTCACATGGGGCGGCTGGCTGGCTGTCGTGCCGGCCAACCGGCAATAACGAGCGGGCGTTGTTGGGAGCGCGCGAAGCGGCCGGGTCCGCCGCGTGCACATGTTGTAGATAAACAACCCCTCCCCTAGAAGCGTATAGGAGGTTTTTTTCTCATACGGCTCGAGAAAATGATTCTAATTTCTGTCTGTAATACAAGTAGATAGAAATTAGATTATGACTCGCATGAATTTCCTTAAAGAAAAAACATATTTCATTTATACTCAGGACTCAAGTTGGCTAATTTTGACTAACAGACTTCAAAAACCCTTCGAAATTTTTTGAGTCGTCTATAAACTATTTTCTTTATCTCATCTCGAACAAATTGACTTTTATTCCTTATTCTGATCTAATTCTATTGTTGAGACGGTTGAAAATTGTGTTTACTTGTTCCGGAATCCTTTATCTTTGATTTGTGAAATCCTTAGGTTTAGACATTACTTCGGGAATTCCTATTCTTTTTTCTTTCAAAAGAGTAGCAACATACCCTTTCTTTTTTCTTATTTCCTTCGATAAAGCATTTCACTCTTAAATTCTATAGAAATTAAATATGAACAATTGATTCAGATAGACTTTTAATCTTTCCCAATCTTCCAAAATTGTAGCTTGCTGGAAGTAGCGACTAGCGAGGCCGACGGCGGCGACGTCGGCCGAGCATATGCATGTGCGTGCGGACAGCCGCCAGTTCGGCCCAAGCCCAGCGGGCTCCTACGGTCCTACCCAGCAGATGCTGACCATGTTCTGAAAAAAAAAAGGCAGATGCTGACCAGTGACAACTGGGCTCTTAATTTGGGCTGGCCATGCATGAGTCCAGCTATCTCTATAGGCCGAATGCAACTGGCCCAAACAGTGCCTGACCTGCTGCCTGCAGACTGCTCAGTAAAAGGAAATGGCTGTTCCTAAAAAAAAAGTAAAAAGAAATGGCTACTATTTCTAAAAAAGAGAGAGAGAGTAAGAAGAAATGGCTTGTGTGTGATATGGACACGTAGGAATGGTAGAGAGATGTGCAAGGAGAGATCAGGAGTAGGATGTGCGCTAGCAAAGACTTGAAAAGGCACTCGTGTCGTACACGTAGAACCCTCGGTCCGAACTGACGCTGCCGCGCGGAGGAAAATGTGTCGCTGGCTGCAGCCACGATCGGAGCGCGGCGAGACGGGGAGACGGACCTCGCACGCCCTCGTGCTCCTCCCTCCCCCACAGAAACCAAAAAGAAAAAGAAAAAAAAAAAAAGGAACGCTAATGATGCGCCCGCCGGAGCTCTAGGCCTCCCGCGCACGTTCGCCGGCGCGCCACCCGACGCTTCTCCATCGGTTTCCTTCCTCGGCTGCCCGGTTCTGCCTGGGTGGGCCCCGGATCGTCGGACCTTGTAGCCGGCCCGCGCCGTCGCCGGAGAGCAGCGGCGCGATGGCAACGGCGTCCCGTTGAGCGAGACAGCAGGTTGATGGAGTTGGCACCTAGTCGATCTTCACCGTTATGCTTTCTGCTGGTCCATCACACACAAGTTGCCTGCCGGATTGCTCTCGTACATGCACAAGTGTCACCACCAGGGTCCAGCATACGAATCCAACATATACTCCAGGGCAAATCTCTGTCCTTATCAGTAATGATTCAAAAACTTCTTCTACTGGAAACTTCAAATCTACCACTGGACTACAGCTATGTGTACGGTGTACCAGTCAAAGGGCCCAAAAAGCTTGGGCTTTAGACGTTACGGTGTCTAGAAGGAAGACAAATTTCATCAGTTCAATGATTCAACCGCAATTCGCAAATACAGCATGACAAGTAAATCCCCCAACATCCGAACACTGGATTTCGGATGGCCTCGGTCTGGACAAAAAGGAGTTATGCCGTACCCTGGATCATCTCACTTCAGATGCGCAAAACAGGCGAAATCGCAGTGCCGAGACATGAGCCACGCAGCTGGTACGACTTGAGTCCCAGAAGACTGTGTTGACTGTCTCAGAGAGTACATTCCGGCTACAGTACGATTTGTATGAATCTTCACACCAGGCGCAGGGAGGCCTCGGACCTGTACCCAAACTCATGTGCCCGAGCAGCGGAACCCAAGCTCAAGCTGGCACTCAGCTCATGCTTTCCGCGGCCACTTGTCATGCCCAACACCTGAAAAGAGGAAAACCTAACTGGTTAGTCTGTCTACGCTCAAAATCATGTGCAAGGAAATGGTCCAAATTCAACCAGCTGAAAATGAAGACGATTCGCCATGCGTTCACTCTCCCAAGTCCATCCCTGATTCAATGCTACCGACAATGGTAGTCGAACACAGGGCGTCCCTTGCGTGCCAAGGGCGTCTGGTTCACACCCACCATTCACCACTGGTTAAATTTTAGGCGATCATCTAGGACTCCCAACGAATCAATATGGTTTAAGGTACATGTGGGGGCACTGAGGACATTACTTAAGATCGACGGGAGGTGAAACTCTAGGTTCCGGCCTTGGTCACCGGGAAACTTTCTAGTTGGCCACTAAAATTTGCCTCTTCTTCCTCACTGCATGCATTGACGGCAGCACTGCGGCAGAGGGCCCAATGCACTCAAAATCTTCTATCCCAAGCAATTTGCCGATCCTTGGAGCACTTTTACAATGCATGAGATCCTTGGAAACCACTTCCTGGCAGATGGCAGTGGACAAACTTTGATTAGTTCCAAGCACATGAATATACTAGAGCCAATAATAAAACGGCGAGGCCACAGATTACTGTATTGATTAAAAGTACAGGTGCAGCATTCTATGAACAGGAGATTTTGCAAGTCTACTTTGACCAATGGAGGGCCCATGTCTCTGCAACCTTATAAATCTACCCTTCCTTTGTTCTTCTTTCTCCTTCCTTACTGTTAGTTACATGACAGACATACCTAAAAGCAGGGCTAGACAGTTAGTTATGCAGCCGTTAAACTGTATAAGCTTCTTGCTCGGGCTGGCCATCCTCTCGGCCACCCTTGGCCCCTTTGTCACTATCGCACATAGAGGTACATATCAACAATCCTTTTGAATTTGCATACTTGAGTCAAGTTTATTTTGCCTCTTCATTCCCTTCTTGGTGTAAGAATGGATTGTTACAAACTGAAACACATACTATCTGTTTTCAGAATTGCTGACGGTAACTGGAAGCAAGAGAGGAGCAGAAATCAAGCTGGTACAAAATCCAAAGCACTTCCATTATAGTTATAGAATTATGTAGCCTGTAGCCAGGACCAGGACTCATCCCAGTATACAGTAATTAATGATGTGTCAAATGCAGGAACTTAATGTTGAAAAAACCAGCGTAGATGAGGATGCTAGAAACACTGTATTGACAGGACGAAAGCTAGCTTTTGGAGATGCAGTCACAGAGCAGAAGAATGCAGAGAATTCTGGAAGTAAAACAAGCTCAGGTGCAAAACATTCTGTTGGAAAATGTGGGCATGGAGGAGGGAAGGATTTGAGTATGAACTGTTATTTTAGAAGTAGAAAACCTCTACCAAAGGTTTACTTTGATGGCCACATTCCCTTCACTGCTGATTACCGTTCACCCCGGAAACACCCTCCCAAGAACAACTAGAAGTAGATAGGGTACAGCTAAGTAACTATAACTAGTTGTTTTCTTTTCATTTCTCTTCTGGTTTGCCATCTTCTACGTCAAATATGGCTCCCCTTCTTGTTACATACATGTGTTTAGTTATGATATGACAATGAGTTTTGTCTTGATCTTTCAAAAAAATATTTTGTTGTCTCTTGCCATGTCATGATACTGAAGCTATGCTTCTTTCGGGAAATGGTCAGCATTTATGCACTGTTTTATTCAAGATTTACTCATAATTTTCAATTTTCCAGTTGTTACAAGCTTTGCAAAACAATAACGTTTCTAAAGAGAAAAAAGGGAAAGCCTACGTCAATATTTTCTGTTCAGTTTGAATATTGTTACATTCTTAATGCAGGAGAAATTAAGAATTACCCTACTAATTCACGTGCGCCTTCAAACCTAGAGGTGATCTCTTCCTTCTTCCTGACATCCTATATCTACATATTTTCTTGGTCAAAAGCTAGCATGAGTTTCTGTAGAACTTACATGAAACTTAAAAAAATCATACTTCAGCAGTTGCTGCTATCCAAGTGTTCTTATCAAGAAATATGTGGACTTATACCTGTACATGTTAGATAGATGAAAACTCTACACAATATTGTTAGATATTAAAATGGGAAAGTAAGATTGAGTTACTGCTTACTATTGACTTTGAAATTCATAGGCACGATCACACACTACTCTGTCTCTATATAAGACTGATATTTTCTAGGATATAGGCAATCTGTCCCAGTGTCACCAAAAGCCATCATGGCAATGAGCATCTATATATCTATCTTTTATTTTCCCTGTGTTTCCTTAATTAGTGGATTATGGACACTAATTTCCTAGTAAAATATCTCAGGATAGTAGTACCAGGATGCAGGCAGGACCATCCATGAAAAGTGTAAAACTAGAAGGAAGCCAATCTGTGATAGCAATCAATATTCCAAACCCTCAACATATCAGAAAATTGCCATCCAAGCATTCTTCCAGGAATTCAAATGCAGGCCCCAAACAAGAGTTGAGGGATTCAATTGTTCGCAGTACATTATATAGACTTAATGAGGATTCAAAGGAGAAAATGCTAGAGGCCAGTGATGAAGTTCTGAAATTTCTTAACAAGGACTACCATGCCACTCCCCGAAAGAGGAGACCTATTCATAACTAAGGAAGAGTGATGCACCTATGCCAAATCCTCGTCTTTTAACTTAAATCAATGCTCTGGTTGTGAGCCAGTATGATCTAGTGATGTTTTTCATTGTGTTGTATTATAAGGAATAATATGTCCCCGTTCATGATAACACATGCTAGTGTGCCGTACACTATATGAAGCACTTAAACTCTTGAAATACAGCCTTCAGAGATAAAATGGCATAGTCAAGTCCACAAAGTAATGATCTTATGAAAAGATCACAGGTTAAATGTAGTATATAAGAACTAGGTCATGATCTAAACGACAGGCTAAATAAAGAAGCATACAAGATGAAAACAATGATTCAGAAGAAAGCTACCTTTGCCCCCGTCTCTCGCCAATGGGAAATGCAAGATGTGTTTGCAATCACCTCTTCTTGCACTTCCGCAAATGAATAGTTCTCATTGGATAAGACTAGAACACCCACGTTTTCCTTCATCTCTGTTTCAAGTCGATCATTATATAAGTTTGCTGCCTGATTCAGTTAGGAACTTATCACACAACAAGTGCCTCTATAAGTCTATATATGAGTTACAACCAGTGAGCCAGTCCAGCAGGGATTGCAATGCAATAGTCTGTCAGACGAACTCATGTTTAAGCAGATATTATCAGTCACATATGTATAATCCAGGATAAGCAGAAATTCTCAAAAATAACGGGATGTGTACTGTTTCATCATTATCTGCGGCCCAAAAGTTGATTGGTTCATTGATTTTGTAATATCATGAAAGAGATTGTAAAAGTTTGATATGCAAAGTACCATGGCAACATCCAGAAAGAACCATGAGCACTCAAATCAAATTTGCATCCACTACAAATGAATGCGCTACAGCCATTTCTTTTTTCTTTAAGAGACAGGTGAGTTAAAGCTGCCAAATTCATTTTCTAAAATATGTGCAACAAATTTGCACAAATTGTAGAAATGCTATGATTGAATAAAAGTTCATCAAAGGTCGCTCACCCCATGTAGGCAGGATCTTAGTCCTGTTTAGTGGGTGGTCGGGTTGTGTTTTATCAGCGAGTACGGAGATCCTCTCTAGTTTCTTTTCTGAGTGTGGAGATGAGGGACACACAGCCCTAATCCTTGTATCATAACATTTCTCCTTAATGAAATGATATGAAGTTAACCGAGAAAAAAAAATCAAGTTCAGTAGCCACCTAGCTTAGACAGCATTTAGCACCTAATCACCTTCTAGCCTACTTATGTGGTGCTTAGGCGCCAGTGTCGCCACCCCATGGTTCATCTAATGCCAGGTGAATTAATAACATTCAAGAACGCCTAGTAAAAGAACTCTGAAGCCTGAACCACTCACCGAAAGGGAGCTGCTTCAAAATGTAGGCTCATTTTCGATTTGAAGTAGTCCACATGCATACCACTTAAGTTCTCTCTCACAAATGATACTACGATTAGCTACAACCATATGCAAAT
The DNA here is from genome assembly GCA_015342445.1 of Digitaria exilis. Classification (NCBI taxonomy): domain Eukaryota; kingdom Viridiplantae; phylum Streptophyta; class Magnoliopsida; order Poales; family Poaceae; genus Digitaria; species Digitaria exilis. The sequence goes on from JACEFO010002054.1 coordinate 2,333,665, forward strand.
TTACAACCACTGAACCTCTGTGAGTCAGTAGAAAGCCTTCAACTGTTAGAAACCCAGGGGTATCATCTTCGGGTCATCTAACCAGGGAACCAAAATCAACTGATTGAAGGGAGATGTGTCCTAAATATAGATCTTTAACATGCTGGGTGCACAACCCAATTCGTCTGCCGTCCAAACTCCCATGAATTGATGATGAGAAACCTGTCCTCCATCCAGGAAAACGTTGTTTCTCCTTCACATGAAGCACATACATACTTGGTGAAGCAGATTGGCAGCCCATGACAAAGCAGTTGAATTCTCGATTGGGGACTCTAACTCTTGACAGTGTTAACACAAATACACCACTACTAGAAATACCATACATCAAAGCTTCATCAGTGGAAGTCAAAGAATAACTAGATTCCAAAGGTTTAATTGTTGCCTCAAAATCCTCAACCATTGGAATGCCATGATCATCAAGTTCAAAACGCTTTTCTGTCAATTTTTCATACATCCGATATTTTGCAGATAGTGTCCTGATGCAGGATTTTCTGACACATTCAACAAACATAAGCTGAAGTTCTTTAAAATTATCAACCTCAGAAAACCACCTTATCCAACGATGAATTATTCCTGCAAACCAACTTACTATCAGCTCATCATCTTGCAAGACAAGGGCCGAAACATGCCTAGGGAAACCTTCGAGATTAATTAGACCATATCGATGAAGACACATCTCAATATAGCTAAGAGGAGCATGGATTTTGATCGTACCATCATCAGTGAAGGTACTTATTGATTCCTCAGTCTTTAAATTGGACAACAATGCCTCCGTAGCAGCAGTTTCTGATGAGATATAATCTTTAGCTTGCTTCTGAAAGTTGTAGAATGCATCCCTAAGGTTTTGCGCAAGTGCTGGTTCAGCAATGTATTTAGATAGGAGAACATCCTCATTAATTTCATTTTTGGCATTGACATCCTGCATCCACACCTTTAGTAAAGTTTTGAACCAGTGATCTGTCTTCATTCCCTCTTTCCTAAATTTTGCAATGTGATCAAGCAAAGGGGTGCTAAGACCAAGTTGATTGATCTCACTTTCTTTTATTCTTCTCAAACCATATGCCAACCACTTCTTTCCTACCCTAAGATTCATAGCATCCCAAATCTCTTGCTTCTGAAAAGCAAACAAAGCAACCTTCTCCTTCAGCTTGTGCACAGCTTTCAGTTTAGCACTTTCCTTTGTTTCTACTCTGATCACAACACCACAAAACTGTAACCCCCGCAAATTCCTTCTGACTGGCATAAGACGTAACCTGTCATCAACCTCCAAGTAAAGTGATTTCCTTAAGTAAGCAACAATTTCAGATTTCATATCTTCTGCAACATCTCTGGATCCAGAAACTGCAATAAAAATCTCATCCATATATCTACAAGCATATAGCTTTATCTTTGTCTGGCAATCTGTTTGATCTTGACTGATTTCATCTCTCCCCTTAAGTTGACTCCGAAACCAGCGACGCAAATTTGACCCATGATCTTCTGAAATGTCTGTCGCCTCTGAACCAAGGCCTTCATGTTTCAAGCAAATCCTAAACACCTCATGGTCAAAACTGTCAAGGTATATGTTCATCAGGATTGGTGCAAGTACTCCTTCTTGAGGCAGCCCATGGCCCTTTGGGTACCCACCAAACACCAAATTGATAACCTTGGCATCAAACATATTTTGCATGAATGTAATTAACTGAGTGTCCTCGATCTTCTCCTTTATCAGAGAAATAAGCTTAGAGTTTACATTGCTATCAACCTCTTTGTGCAATGGGACAGTAAAGCACCAATCTGGAACCCCAATTTCATCTGACACGAACCTGAGGGCTGAGTGATACCCTCGCCCACTGCGGCAACCATGAGATATCTTTGAGAACTGAGGCCTGTAGACAACCTCTAACACTACCCTTATTGCTTCCTGAACCACTATCAAGTTCAGCCTAGGAAGAACAAGGCACCCTTCTCCACGTCTCTTCGCCACCACTGAGAAAGCGTTTGCTTGGACATCAAACTCCCTACTCCTCAGCTGCTCTGCCAGCGTGACAAAGCAGACATCGTCCTTTGCAGACGCTAGATCAACGTTCGAATTCAGCCGGACAATGTCGTATGCATCCTCCAGCGTCTCAGCGTTCGCCACAACCTTACCCATGAGCTCGTAGAACTTGCCGTTCAGGTACTGCGCCTTGACCCTCTTCTTGATGCGGAGCTCCGCCAACCGCTTCCGCTCCATCCGCGTGAGGGGCTTCCTCTGCCCCTGGATGGCTTCGGCTGATTCCTCGGCGAGAAAGGCCAGGCTCTTCGCCAGAGAAACTGGCGGTTCGACGGCTTGCTCCGCCGCGTCATCAACCACATCAAGCGAGAAGTGATGCGCACTGTACCGCCGGACGAGCGCGGCGCAGACTCCTGGTTCCAGCAAACGAAACGTCAAAAATATTAGCCCATCGCGTCGTCTGGAGCGTTGGGGTTAGGGAGAAGAGAGGAGCACCTTGCCGTTGAGGCAGCGGCGCGCGTCGCCTGGAGAGCTCCCATAAGAGGCGGCCACGACCGGAGGCCAGGAAGGACATGGCATCAGGCGTCCTGGTCTAGCAGCGCATTCCGTCGAACAGATGGTGTGCGCTGCGGGGAAGAAGCGGGTGCACCGTTTCCTGGTGGATGACCCAGCAATAGGGCGAGATAGGGCGGTTGCCCAGCCCCTACCTACGGCCAGAAGCTAAGCCCCTCACCCTCTTCTCCAAGCGCGTTCAGTTCTCATGCGCCTGCCCGCCATTGTTTTGCTGCATCCTGCCTGCGTGCTTTTTCCCCTTCGTAGACTACGGGAGGCGCGTTTGGGGATGAGTAAGAGTGACGATGAAAATGGTATGGGCCTTGTAGACTATGGATTTATTGAATGGACCGGCCCAGCATTATTAATTAAAGAGGAAAGCCCAATCAACAGCTGCCTTCTACCTCGTTTTCGAAGGCCTGGTTGCGACCTTCACCCGTTTATAAAGCTCGTGGGCCCAACCAAACCTTCTGATGTCTGCGCTTGTTTTTTTTTTAAAGCCTGATGTAGTGATGTCTGCAGTCTGCGCTTGTTGGTTGTTACAAAATACAGATAGAGGCCACTATTACCCTAAAAAACAAAAATAAGAGATGTCACCACGAGACCGTCAATGAGCGTCTATTGGAAGGTTTTAAGCACGAAGTGATTTGAATCTATATCTATATCTATATCTATACCTATTTCTAAAGCAAGCAATGATTCTGCCCCTTTTTGTCCGTCGTGGGCCCCACTTGTCAGTTGGTCCACCTGTCGGTGACCAGACGCGGCACAAGTTATCGTCTCCGACTCCACCTCCCGTAGTCCCGTTCCTCTCTCCGGCTTTACCTCCCAACCTCCCGATGGCCATGGTGCCCGCATCTCCCTCGCTTCCTCGCGCCGAACTTGCCGCAGCACAAATCGAGCTCACCGGCGGGGGAAGTGAGCTGCGGCCTGCTCGAGCTCCTCGCGCCGTCCACCACCATGCCGAGCTCCTGCTCGCGCCGTTCTGCTCGAGGCCGCCTGCCGCCACGCCAAGCTCCTGCTCGAGGCCGCCCGTCAGACCCTGAAGCTCCTCAAGGAGGAGCTTGAGGCCGCATCGCTCATCTTCCGCCCGCGAGATCCATTCCCAGACGCATCTCCCTGCTGCTCCTCAAGGCCGCATCGCCGGAGAGAGAGATGAGACAAGAGAGACGGAGCGAACGAGGTCGCTCGAGAAATATCAGGAGAGAGAGAAAGGGGGCTGCCGATATAAAAAAGAGGAGGGGAAATCACGAGAAAATAAAAGGAAATAAGGAAAAAGAAAAAAGATGAAAAAAGAAGATTAAAAAGATGGGGAAAAAAGAAAAATATTAGGAGGGGATAGAAAAAAGAAAATGTGAGGAGAGACGAGATGGTAGTTGGGGATGGTTGAATAAAATATAGATTAGTTGGTATAGGGACGGACCGATGCGGAAGATGTTGGGATTTTTTTTTTTGAAAAAACAAAAGATATTGGGATAAAAGTTAGAATCTTGATGACGAATATTTTTTTAGAGGTTGAAAATAGAGGTTGACCAGTACGGATAGTCTAAGGCCACGGGCCAATTTGCACAAAAAAAACCTTGTATTTATATAAAGTTCTAACAACATGCCATATCTTTTGCTGCTTGATTTTACGTAAAAGCCACCAATTTTTCTTACATGATAATATTTGATACTATTACAAATGCTGGCAGACAATTTCTAGGCCTAGCTCATGAATTATCTACAACACTAATCCCAGATCGACGTGAGATCAGGTTACCCGTAGCAACGCACGGGCATTTGTGCTAGTTTAAAATAAACCGAGAAAATCTATTATTCAGCTTACATCATAGTTCACTTCAAAGAATAACTTAGTTGGCGTCATTAAATTCAGACTTGGCAGCTTGGCTTGCCAGACCTCCTGAATAGAGAGGCTCATCACATAATAATCGCTAAATTAAATTGGTGACACAAACAAAATGTACAAAGATCAAACAAAGGACTATTGCCAAGCCCAACCAGCAGTTTATTCTCTGTAAACCTACAAATTCAAATCCATAAGTACAACAGTTTCGGCTGTACTTTTGCATTTCTCTGTATCTCCTTTGGATCACATCCACGTGCGGCGAATATACGGTCAAAATAAAGTGCCCAAGGCTCCTAGGTACCAATTGGTGGACAAGGCTGTCAAGTATGAATGATTTAGACCCTTTTCAAATAACCGATGAAATTTCAACTATCTTGAATTCCTGTGTATTACTAACTGCTTGATCCCGAGGCCCTGTCGAGGTCCCTCTGGTTGAAGTAAAATAAGGAAAGCTTGTCTGTGAATGCTGATTTTATGGAGATTGGTGAAAATCCTGCATATTCCTTGTCTACTTTAGCCAAACCGACTTGAAGGATGTACTTGACGAGTTCGTGTTTCTGGACAAATGGTTGTGCTGCAAATTCCTCCAGTGGCATCCACTGCAATAAAAAAGTTGAGTGTTATCAATGCGTTTGGTCAGATGCTGTTTGAAGGACTCAAGTAAAGCCTGTAAAAGGTGGGGTTTTATGTTGAAATAAATATTAACGATTCAATGCTGGAATTTTGGTTCCAAGTACCTGGCATGCTTCTATTTCCGAATCTTGCTTAGTAATGTCGTATGAAAGTGGACGTAGCAGGCATACAAAAAATAGATCCGATTTATCAAAAAATGCTCTGTGGCTCTGCCTGCAAATGATAAAGAGATGCATTATTTCAAACCATACACTGAGCCATTGCAATAGGTTGCATCAATAGAATGAAAAGAAAGGAAAAGAGGACTTAAATTTCATATTGAATGAAACGCAAAGCACTGGCATTTTTTTCCTGCTTTGGTTACATAGTATCAGAGTATCATAACAGTACCTAAGAACTAAAGATGTCTATACATAGTATGTTGAACAATATTTCTATTTCTTCAAGTTGTTGGTATATTGGGCAAAAGGAACAATAAAGTTAAGTGTGACAACATACCAGGTAAGTCGGTACTGGATAAATACAGAAAGAAACCGAGATAAGAAAGTCCAGTCGTTACCTGAAGGCCAGTACTTCAACAAATTCTGCATCAATCTGTCCAGAAAGGAAAACAAAATGAGTACCCATTTGACCAGACAGACTTTGTTAAAAACAACTTGGACTTCCGTTTATAGTAATACATACCCCCGTCTCTTCTTTTACTTCTCTTACAGCACCAACATTTATATCTTCCCCCTGTATGTACCAATATCTTGTGAATTATAACAGGACAAGTTGGTAATGGACATTGGACAAACCATGAATAATATCTCTACTAGTTCAGATCAGAATTTTTACTGGTTCAACAATGCCAGTTGGAAATTTCCATACACCAAGACCTCGAAGTACACCACTCTTTTCTTGTACAGCCAATACCTGCAAGAGAATTTCAGGGATAAGGAAGATTAAAAAAAAACTGTCCAAGGATTGATGCTTAATAGAATATCATGTCGTCAACCCATAATGATAGTAATTGACTAACAATGTTTTTTTTATACGTAAAAGGAGGTACAAGAACAATAACAAGCAAAATCCTTCAGGCTATCATATGCATTTTGTACCTCTCTTTTGTCGTTCATTATAAAAGCTCCAATACCCACGCGGTGGGTTGCATTAACCGGTAGCGTATGTGTTGTACTTGGAAGCCAGTACGCAAGCATCAGGTATGTTTCCTCTGCATGATGGTACCAGAAACCTTCCTACATATACACAATGAAGTAACAGCATTTAAGATAAAAAAATAAAAGTGAATCCTTCTGTACTGCTTCCGTGCATTTAAGATATAAAATAACAGTATGACCACCTCCAGCTATTTATCTCCAGAAGATAAAAGATCATGTAAAAAGAAGTGTTATCAAAATTGTGAGCGTTACGAACTACCATAAGAAAACAGCTGAATTGAGGTGACTTAAATATTCTATTAAGTACTAAATACTTCACTTTTCAACACACAAGTTACACCAAGTCATACGACATTACAACTACAATGTTGAAAAGGTGAGTTTAATTACCTCCACAGCTGGTGTAATAAGGTTGGAAAGGGTGATGGGCAATTTGATCCAGACACCTCTTATTCCCTAAAATGAGCCAAGTAAAAAGTAAATTACAGCCATGGGGGTAATAAATGTAAAGTTTTTACATATAAAAATTCTTTTCAGTGACAAGCTGCACTTATGCATCGTGACTGCATCTCTTCCCCTTGAGATACCCATGAATAACTAAAATCATTTTTTTTAAAAAAAATTGTCCTTGGAATTATTATGGCGATGATTACGTGCAAGTACATTAATATCTGAATGATGGTGGCAATGATTACGTGCAAGTACAATAATCTCTGCATGTCTATGTCACATGCCTTGGATATGGTTAATGGGTCCTCACAGCCCCCATAGAAAATGCATATTGTACTTAAACCTTTAGTGTAGTCATTATGCATGGCACCAAACATTTTTACTTCCCGATCCTCCTATACCCATGTGCCACCATGTGCCTTTGCAATCCACAGCTCAAATTTAAAATGTTAGGATAAATATTTGACACATGCATTCTCAACTTAGAGGCTGATAGATTTTTAACAAGTCATCACATCAGAATGATAGAATACGTAGTAACATTGAGGTGGAGGGGGTCACCTGCTCCCTCCATTTTGCCAATTGAGCTTTCAGTGAAGCTGAAAACACTCCAGGATCCATCGGAGCCACCATCTCTATAATAACACCTCCATGCTTGTCATTCACAAAAGGTAGCTGCTGAACAGTCCCACACATCTCGGCCACTGCCAACTCCGGCGCAACTGTTGAATTCGTAGAACCTGACATGGCTCTGCGGCCTAGCTCACCTCTCCGTCTTCTCCCTGCACCTGCTAAAAAGTTGATGAAAGAAATAAAATCGTGAACCATGGCCGTGCAATTTGCAAATGTACAGATATATAACATTTGGAGCAATGATAGTTGTGGATGATGGATAGTGCGAAGTGTGAAGAGTCTTGGAAGATTTCGGCTGTTTAGCTTCTAGTACCATGCCCCCCAACGAATTGACGAGATGGAAAGGGGAGTGCGGCGAATGTGACTAATAAGAGGATGGGTGGGAAAGGCAACAGCCGCAAAATTGCCATCATCCCTTCTCTCTTTCACTGTCCTCCATCATGGTCACCCTTTCCATCCATCCACTGATCTGATCCACCCATTTTTGTTCCCTCCCCCCCCCCCCCCCCCTGGATCTAAAATCACGCGTATCCCAGAATACGGGAGTGGCACGGTCCACGTCTACTCACACGGGCCAGCAGTACCATACAGCCATTACACTTCCTTTTTTTTTACCCTGATATTAATTTCTGCGCGAATTCAGAAATTTCGCGTGGGACGAGATCACGGTTTAAGCGCCATCAGGCATCAGATGTACTGTAGTACAAGACGCGCGTAAGAAGTGAGTGGACACCAACGGATACGGTACGGATCGATCATTGATGATCCAAAAGTCAAAACTAATGCGGGAAGCCATCGGCATGCTGTAACTAACAGTGGCCGATCCGGCGGCCGCGAGGTTTCTAGAGAGCGGCGGGCCTACCGAACGCCACGACAGTCACGCGGCGGTGCTGGTGCTGAGTGAGTGAGAGTAATCGAGTCGAGCGGGTCGAGAACGAACGAACGCACCTCCGGTGGCGAGCAGCGCAGCGCGGGGCCGATGACGGCAGCCGGCGAGGCCGAGTGCCCGCGACACGGAGGAGGTGGTGGAAGACGGCGAGGACGAGGAGGAGAGGCCTCGGTGGGGCCGGGGCGGCGCTGCGGCGAGGCACGCCGGGCGGAGGAGGGGGAGGCGGCGGAGCGCGACGAGGGGCAGGGCGGCACCACGCGAGCGCGTGATGGGGAGCGAGAGCGAGTGGGCGGCCATCTGGCTCAGCGCATCCCCGCCCCGTTTTATATTCGGTGGAGGACCGGAACAACGCCACGCTCCGGAGCGGAGGTGGAGCAGGTGGCAGCCGCCGCGCCGCAACCTGCCGGCCGCGGGCACAGTGGCGCCGCGCGGAGCCGTGACGAGGCCTGGCTGTGGCTGGGTGGGGGTCGTCACACCTGCGCGGCTGCCGGACCGGCTGGGATATTTAAATGCATGGGCGGTCCCTAAACCTGTGTGGGTGTGTCATATAGGTTCCCGAACTCTCAAAACGTGTTTTCAGGTCCCTAAACTTATATGAGTATGTCATCTAGGTCCCCAAACTCTCACAACGTCTTTTCGGGTCCCTAAACTTGTATAAATGTGTCATTTAGGTCCCTAAACTTATGTAGTGTGTCAAATAGGTCTAAATGGTCTCCAAACTCATTTAGTGTGATGACGTGGCATGTCATGTAGCATCTACGTGTACTTACGATCACCAAAAGAAATAAAAAAATAATTATGGGCCCATATGTCAGTCACATTGACCAAATTTTTCGTTACCACCCTTAAACCTCACGCAGTGATGCACCCTTGCCCCATAATCTGTCAGTAGCAGGCTGGGCCAACACAATAGGTTGAAGCCTAGAAGAGAGGGAAAATTAAATTTATTTTTTTAATTTTGTCTATGTGCCTAACATATGGTCTCATAATTATTTTTTTATTTCTTTTAGAGACCATAACTACACGTGGCATGCCACTTCATTACACACAAGGGTTTAGAGATCGTTTAGACCTATATGACACACTACACAAGTTCATGGACCTAAATGACACACACATACAAGTTTAGGGACCTGAAAAGATGTTACGACAGTTCAGGGACCTAGATGACACACCCATGCAAGTTTAGGGACCTAAAAATGCGTCTTGAGAGTTCGGGGACCTAGATGACACACCTACACAAGTTTAGGGACCGCTCGTGTACTTTACTCTTTAACTTTTTACCATCATAAACGATCGCCACTTCTGAGATATCACTCTTCCAAATGGCAATACATCTATACCAGTGGAGAGAGGGAAACCTATACGTTTTTACCACTATCGCTGATGTGGCATGCCAACTCACTAATCCAACATGGATCCCAGTCACCAAATGGTTTGGAAATGACTCTCTTGCCCTGGAGCTCTATTCCCAGCAGCATACATATTTACCACACACAATTTGCACACTATATAGCACACACAATTCTGTTGAATAAAAACATAATTTGCACCCTATTGACCACACACAATTTGCACACATGCATTGACTTTAAATCCACTGACATAAATTTTGTTGGGCCAAATACAATGAACACATACAAACCAGCCACATAAATAAAACACAGTATATCATACACATAGTTTCTAGTCATTCCCACCAGGGCCCATCATGAAACACACATCCAGCAACACACATAGTTTGCTCACATACATTGTTTGTGGCCACATACAGAAAGTTTTAGCCACATACATAAAGTCTTATATCACAAAAGATGCATCAGTTTGCATTAGTTACAACCAAAATAAAATCATTCTTGGTAGTGCTCATCATTTTTTCCCCTTCTTGGCAGGACTCTTCACATACTTCTTAGCTGGAGTCTTTTTCACCTTTGTGGCTAGCTTCTTTTCTGGAGTCATCTTCTTAAGTGGTGGGTCAACGGGTGCAATGTTTGTTTCATCAACCTCATCGATAACTTGTAGATCCAAACAAAGGTTCTTGTTGTTGCAACAAGTTTTTTAGAATTGGAACAATTTGGATTCTAAAAGCTTTTGTCATGGTGGTACCTTCTAGTGGATGTAGGTGGTGCAGGATCAGACTCAATGGGGAGCACATGTAGCATATCCCTCTCTGCAGAAGCCGCAACTTCAGCTGCTGCATATGCTTTGGCTGCAGCTTCTTGAGCTTCCTGTGCTGCCTTAGCTGCTGCTTCTCTAGCCAGGGCCGCTCTTGTCCTTGGTGTATTTTCTCCACTTGGTGAAGGGTCTATCCTTTTCTTTTTCCTTCCTGGTTTAGGGGTTGTCTTTTTTGTTCTTTTCCTATAATGTTAGTGTTAGCTATTATGTTTAACATATACAATGAGATATGATAATGTTCACATTACCTCTTTTTTGTGCCTGTTAGTTCACACCTCCAGCTTTCAGCTCTGTGGCCATTCTCCCCACATGTATTGCATTTCACTTGTCTTGTTGCTTTGCCACTCCTCTCTGATGGAACCAGATACATATTCTTCTTCTGTCGGCCTGGTTCTCTCTTCTTCATAATTGGTGGGAAACACTTGAAGCCCTTATCCACCTCTAGCCATTGCCCTCTATCTATTATCCTGGGTATTCTCCCATGGTAAGCTGCCTGGAATTTCTCAACCGAGTAGTACGTGTTCACATACTGCTCCATATTGAGTTGCCTCTGTGTTGTAATAACGGCCAATGCATGTGGGTAAGGTTTTCCAGTCACTTGCCACTCTCTACAGGTACAAATATGTTGTGTTGGATACACAACATGCCTCCTAACCTCCTCATCTTTATAAATTTCAGTTACTTCTGCTTCCTCTGGGTGACCTTTAGTCACCTTCAGATGGCCTAAACCCTTGGAAGCTGCATTAAGCTTATGGATAACCGCAGGTAGTATTCCAGAGGGCAGAGCATTTGCTATCTTCCTCCTCTTGGCAAAAAGGGTGAGGGTCTTCTCTCTGATAGCATCAACCAAGCAGTGAACTGGTAGATCCTTGTGCTCCTTGATCCAAGCATTCCAACACTCAACTAGATTATTATTGATGTAGTCACATTTGATGTCTGTGTTGAACTTGCTCCTTGCCCACAACATTTTGTGATGTTGATGCAGCCAGTCAAGCACATCTTCGCTAGTTTCAACTACCTTGTCAAAGAAGTACTTGAACTTGTGGGGTGCATATGCTCTAGCAGCAGGCCACATGTTCTTAGCATACACATCTCCTGAGTACTTCTTCTTCATGTTATCCATCAAATGCCTAAAGCACTCCCTCTGCTCATAGTTAGGGAAAATCTTGGCCACAGCTGATTCAAAACCCTTGCAAGCATCAGTGCAAACAGCTAGCTTGGGCATAGGGCCTATTGCCTTGCTAAGTTGTTCCATAAACCAAATCCAATTTTCCTTTGTCTCAAAGTCAAAAATTCCAAAGGCCAAGGGGAACATCCAGTTATGCCCATCCAAAGCTTGAGCTGCAGGCATGTGGCCTTTCCAAAGTCCATTAAGGGCTGTGGAGTCTATACTTATATAGGTCCTGCAACCATTTCTGAAACCATCAATTGCAGCCTTGAAGCAACAAAAAAATCTTTTGAAATGAACCTTGTCATCTATGGTCTCTGTGTCTATCTCCAATATACTTCCGGGTGATCTCAATTCAACCTCTGCCTTGAATCTATACAACCAATCAAATGAATCATCCTATTTTCCAAACAACTTGTCAGCTGCCCTTTGTCTCCCATAAACTAGTCTGATAAGGAATCTCTATTTTGTACTTATATTCCAGCTCTTCCTGCACTGCCTTTGGACCCATGCTTGGCTTCCTCTTTAGTAGGGGTATGGCCCTCTCTGCCACCCAAGCCTGTGTTGCCATAGTCCCATACACTTTAGCTCTAGAGGCACAAATGTGATCACCTTCATTTATTTGCACCTGCAATTTGACCAAAGAATGTTTGATAAGTCACATGTACAGAAAAACGTCAACAAAATGTAAAGGACAAAATAATTAGTTATGCAGCAAACAAGAAAATATACCCTCACACTCCCATCATGTTGTGTCCTAGCTCTAATAATCCAAGGGCACCCAAGAGAGGCACAATGCCCCCTAAACCTTTGTTTGTCTGAATGAGCAGTAGCAAGTTCAAACTCATTTACTATGGCATATTGCCTCACTGCTAGCCTGAAATCTTTCATACTAGGGTAACAAGTCCCAACAGACATGTCAGCATTATCCCTATCCCACTCAAATAATGGCTCTTCCCCCACATTGTCATCAACTGGAACAGCAGCTTCATTCATATCATTTTGCATTTCAGTTGTCATTGAAGGTATAGGCACTGCTTCCCTTGTTGTTGCTTCTGCCCTCTCATCTGCAGCCTTAAATCCCATTGCTTCATATACTTTGTCCTCATCTGCAGCTACAAGTATATCACCATCATTATTCACATCTGGTAGTATGGTGAGGTTGTCCCAATCAACTAGTTCTGGTATATCAGGAGGAACAGATGGAGCTAGAGGTGGAGAACTACAAGTATCACCAGTGCCCTCTGCATTCTCAGGTACAGTAGTAGAACCCCTGCCTCCTGCATTTCCACTGCCCTCACAAGTGGTCACACCAGACACATCTTTACGAGCAGAACTAGTTTCACCTGAGTCTGCATATTTTGTAACAACATCAACTGAAAGAAAAGCAACTCTCACACCCCACCTGTCCTTTACAAGCTGATCAAAATGTTCATCCCTTCTCACTTTCCATTTAGAGCCACTATCTGTGTCAAGTACCCAAACTGATAGCGTTTGTGATGGCCCCCAGATGATCTTTGTGGCCATCTCATCATGAAATTTCTCTAGAGTGAAATGCCCAATTCGATCAAACCATAACTCATGCTCTTGGTCAGCCATTTCTACATTGCCATATTCCCCATCCGCGACATACTTAGAAACTTTAACAACTAATCTAAACGCGTTGCCAGGATCAATCCTGACAGAATGGATCAAAAGGAAAAATAACACCCTGTTAGATAGGAACCCACACGACACAGTTCATTTATCATTGAGGTAAAGATTTAACTCACCAAATAGGGCAACCGCTAGAATCCATGGCAATGAGACGAGCTACATCAACTACATCAACTGCATTCAAAGAAAAAACGAATCAATCCACAACCCTAACCCTAACAGCCATGGATGGGATCGATGCAGGAAATACCGTCGCGATGAGCATGGTGGCTGCGAGATCGAGGGCCAAGTCCATGGTTGCTGGTGGACGCCGCCGTCCACCAGCGCTGTCGCCGGCGGTCGCTGCCCCCGCCTTCCTCCTCACGGCCTGCTGCTCGTGGGCTGCTCCTGCGTGAGGGCGGGGACAGAGTAGGGTGGTGTCGGAGGCAGGGAGGGGAGGTGGCTGACGGCGGCGTCGGTGGAGGGGCGGCGGCATCGGTGGGCGGCGGTGGGGGCGTCGGTGGGGGCAGCGACTTCTGCGGGGGCTCCCCGTCGCGGGAGTTGCACGGGCGTGAGGAGAGTCGGGCGTGAGGGGGAGGGAAGGAGGATTCGATCTGTTCTGTTGTTGCCCAGGGGCAAGGGGGTCTTTTCCCATGCTTGTGCTGACTAGGATCCAAGGTGGACTAGTGAGTTAGCATGCCACATCAGCGATAGTGGTAAAAACGTATAGGTTTCCTCTCTCTGCTGGTATAGATGTATTGTCATTTGGAAGAGTGATATCTCAGGAGTGGCGATCGGTTATGATGGCAAAAAGTTAAATATCCCCAGGTGGTGGCGGGTTTAGATGGCTTGCTACGAGCCAACCGACGATTTATTTTAATTTTTTTATCTATAGAATATTAAAAAAACTTGACCCTAGCTAATAAATATGTCGGAAAGTAGCCATATTGGTTGCGCCATGCAACGATAAAGAGATGTGTAGGGATGGCAATTTTACCCATGAGTGCGGGCACCCGCAAATCCAACAATATATGAATATGTGAGATACTTTAAGTCTCTAATTATAATTTTTATTTTGCTTTTTAACGGTACATAGTGTGTGACTAGATATGGTTTGACCCTCGATCCTTATGTTGTAATTTTTATTCGTAAAATCTAAGGAGAGAGCCCTCTCCATTGAACGGTTTGAGGAGAGGCCTCCAACTGGGAGGGTGTATCGAGGAAAAAAGTTATAACTTTACGATCGAACATTCAAATGATAATCGGATCACACTGCTATATTCGTCTCGATAAAAACTTGAAAACAATATCTCAATCGACTATGTTCTGAGGAAAAATGATGAAGTTACTTTTTGGGAGAAAGAAAACTTACTTTCTCTATCGTACGGATATATCAAAACTTACTTTCTATATCGCACAGATAAGGCGAAGTTACTTTCTATCACGACATTGCAGCCGTTCTTTGCATAGTAGCAGAGTATAAAGTTACTTTTTTCTTATGCTCGTTGCCTGCAAAGTTACTTTTTTAAAACATCAGCGGAGCACAAAGTTACTTCCTAACCAGGGGGCCGCTAGCCACCCTGGGAGCACCATTTGTTGCACGTTGGGGGGCTATGTGTAACCACATGCAAAGTGGAGCTCGAAGCTTAAAAAAGCCGCAACTTTACGAGAACGCATCCAAACGGCAATCAGATCGCACCATTATATTCGTCTCGTCAAATACTTCGAAACAAGATCTCAGTCAAAGTATGTTTTGATAAAAGGTGGCAGAGTTACTTTTTTCAGAGGGAAAAGATACTTTTCACATCGCAAAATATGTGAAGATGTACTTTCTCTGATGCTTATTGGATGCAAAGTTACTTTTTAAGATACCGGCAGAGTAGAAAAATTATTTCTACTCCAGTGGAGTCGAACAGTTACCACAAATATCCAGAAAGCACGGTGGTGCTCCTGCTTCCTCACTCCTTCCTCCCACATGTTCATAATTCTCTCTAAATATAGAAATTGTGGAGGGCTCTCCACTTAAGCTCAAATGGAGAGCCCTCTCTGTTTAATCGCTTCCATTTTTATTTGCTTTGATGAAAAAGACTTGTTAATTTTGCTTTTGTAAAAAATCGTGGGTCACTCGATACCAGGGCAGATGCAGGCCATTTTATCAGGGTCAGCTGACCCCGATAAAATCTTCTAATCTCCAAAGAAATCATTGTTCACTATACTAATGACCCCTGTCAACTAGTGAAACTGACCTTGGTGCCATCGATCTCTAGATTTGTCCCTGCCCGATACCCAACCCGTACCGGCCGAGAGTAGGCTCGAGCAAAGAATTTTGCCCCCCAACGGGTAAGGGTTTGGCATCATGGGCAAGTGAATGACTTATCTGCGTCTTACCGGACATGATTCCATCCCTAGGAGTGTGGTGTGACCACGGCGTGCCAAAGCATGTGGCGCAACCAAGTCGGACACGTCAACCCCTATGGTAGGTTAGTGTGTCAAGCCCGCCACGTTGGAGTATATGGCGCGACTGTCAAGCCTCGTCGGGTGGTGCAACCAAAAGGACTACTTTTCGGTATACTAGTTGGAGACATGTGTTTTTTTAATATTTTAGATTAAAAAAAGATTTTTAAAAAAAATCCCAATCGACGGCGCCCGAGTAGAAGCCAAAGGAGGGGGCGTTGGCGTTGGTGTACGGCTCGGCGTGGTGGTCCTGTGCAGTCCTGGCTCGGCTTGGATGTGTGGTCCGGGAGGGGACGGGCGCGTGCAGCCCCGAGAGGAGGCGCGTGGAGGTGGGGGCGCAAGTGACCACGTGGTTCGCGGCTGCCTTGTTGGCTGTGGATGAGCCGCGACCGTGAGCCCCGGTTGTGCATAGGGCGCGCTTTAGTTGATGGGGGGAGAAAAGAACTTTTTGCTGGGAAGCGTGTTCTGTCGGAGGAATGAATAGGAAAGTTGAAGAGAATTTGAGAGAAACTTTTCTGAAAAACGTGTTTTCTAAGAAAGGTGAATAGTAAATTAAAAAAAAATTCTGGAACTAAACACGGCATGCGGCGGTGAACAAGGAGGGCAAGGTGGTGGCGCCGGCGGCCGGGCCACCGGCGCGATACAAAAGCCTACGCTACGCTATAGGCTTTTGCGTGGGAGCACAAGCTTGGGTTGGCTGACGGGACGGCGAGCCACTCTCGTCTGTCCACCCGGCGTCAGCACGTGACCATCTGCTGATTAACCTGTCTGTCATTACGCGGCTGTCTAATCCTACCCGAGAGGGATGTTAGCCTAAGCCCCAGGGCGAACGCGAACCATATCACAAACCACGTCGGCGTCCATCTCATCTTATCTCACACGTTTGACCCTGGCGCCCGATCCGGCCGCAACAAAAGATCGAAATCGCCATGCGTTCCAGTCCAGGCAGCCCTCCAAAAGAGTCTTGCCTCGCCGCCAAGCAAGCAACGCCGGCACGCAGCACAGGTCGCCGTCCGCCCGCACTCCGCACACGGGAACCGGGCAGCGCCAGCACCAGCATGGCAACACAAAGTCAAGGCACAAACAGTCTCGCACAGCCAAAAAACAAAACACTTCTTTTCCTTCCATATGTAGCAGCATACGTCAACAAATTGCAGGAATGCACAGTTGCACACTATACGTCTATACATGTCCCAATTGACAACCCAAACACTGTACATTTCAACGACAGGGCACAAGTAGACGACACAGCAAAAATAAAGGACCTGACGGATCCAGCACCCCAGAGGCGAGGGTGAAGATGACTGGTGGAATATGTTCTTGTGGATCCTTCATTGGGCGCTGCCTCAGCACCAATTTGCCTTTCCGTGTTAAAAGTAGGATACCATCTGAAAAAAGTGCTTTCATTTCAGTCTCTCAGAAGACGTCGCCTGTGCCGCTTTCGGGCACCCTGTATGAGTACCCGATATCGTCTGACTGCCTCCGTATGATGCTCGCCCTCTGCATCAGGCGCACCAGCTGCTGCACCACCTCCGACATCGGCGGCCGGAACTCAGGCTCCGACTGCAAGCATGGATAGGATCAAATAAAGCACAGAGCATGGATGGTTATCTTTTCTTAGCCCACATTTGAAAGGGAGTGGTTTGGCTCATACGGCAGCCGTAATAGCGCCCTATTTTTATGACTGACTTGCTGGATGTGCTAACTACGACTTGAATGTTCACACTCGGGTCCAGGAATAAAGATTTTTTTTAAAAAATATTTTTAAGCAATCACGAGAGATGCATGGCGATATGCAGCGTGGCAAGAGCAAAACTAAAGAATATTGGGTGTGTTTAGTTGGGAGGGGAGGAAAAGAATTTTTTCTGGGAAGCGTGTTCTGTAAGAGGGATGAATAGGAAAGTTGAAAGGAGTTAAAGGAGAACTTTTTTAGGAAGCGTGTTTTCTGAGAGGGATGAATAGTAAAGTCAAAAAAAACTTTTGGATCTAAACACGACAATTGTACCTGGACGCAGATGGCGATGATGTCGGCGAAACGGGAGAGGGATTTGGCAGGGTACAGCCCGTCCATGGCTGGATCGACCATCTTGGCTAGCAGGTCGATGTCGTGAAGCTGCGGTGTTGCCCATCTCACAAGGGACTGCTCTGACCTCTCCCTGGACCTGCACAACACACACAGTTGTCCAAATTGTAACCTTTGATTTAAAATGAGTTACAGTGATACAATTTACCAGTTCATAGAAAGGGACGAGCGTGTATGTTTACCTGTCTAGCGGCTTACGGCCTGTCAGTAGCTCTAGCATCACTACTCCAAAACTGTAAACATCACTCTTTGTGTTATATGTTCCTGACATGGCGAACTCGGGAGCACTGTATCCGAAAGAGCCAACCACCTCAGCTGATACCTGGCGTATAATTGCAGTCCCTTCTTTAGATCAAGTATATAACAACTTGAAAAAGGTTGAAGATGACGCTTCAGAAATAATTGGCATTGACGAACTTGCCGCGCCACATCTCGCTTACCTCCCTCTCAGGATTTGGTGACAGAGCAGCAAGCCCACAGTCAGACAGATGTGGGCTGTACTCTTCATCAAGCAGGATGTTAGACGACTTGAAGCTCCTATGTACGATAGGAGGTAGGCACACCTCATGCAGGTACCTAGAGAATTTGATGCTACATGTTAGTACGATATGTCCCTGAATTATAACATAGCCGTCTCGATCGATCATGGAATGAAAATGGTAGATTGCTTGAGTAGCATACTCTAGAGCCCGAGCGGCGCCTAATGCAATCCTCACACGGGTGTTCCATGTGAGTTTCTTGCCCATTCCATCAGAGAAGTGCAATATATCGTGCAATGTTCCGTTTCTGATGTACTCATACACGAGAAGCCTTTGTCCATGTTCAACACAGTAGCCTGTAAGAGACACTATGTTCGGATGCTTCAGCCGTGAAATGTTGGAGACAACCTCGAGGAAATTTTCTTCTTCATACAGAGACAGTGATGCACTGTCTATCTTCTTGACGGCAAGTACCTGTCATCACATGGCCATACGTTAAAAAAAGGTATCTAAAGTCTAAACAGATTCGTACATGGCCATATGTTACCAGTAGTATAATGCAAAAAGGGGTAAATGGTCCTTGTAAAAAGAAGAACAGGTAAAATTATTTGAACAGACAGATATGGATACACAACCTGATCAAATCATAGCACATCTTTGTTGTGACAAATATAACAAACAATTGGTTCACAGTTTTCAGTTGAGTATTTGAATATGGTATTACCTTCCCATTGGGAAAATCAGCCTTGTAAACACGACCAAGCGAGCCCTCGCCTAGGAGAGAGTCTTGACAAAAGCTATTTGTAGCAACTTGGAGAGCAGCAACTGTATATGAAGTTGCTGTAACAGGAACCTTTGCCTTTTTTACAGTAGAACCATTTGTACCATAGACTCTCTCTGGAGTCATCTTTCCATTAGAATGGAGATCTGAAGTTGCTACAACAGCATTTTCATTGCTGTTACTCGGGGTCGGGATTTCCCTATTAGATGCTGCAACAGAGAAACACTGAAGAGTGTGAGGATATGAAATACAGAGTGGCCATAATTTAATCATGTGAATTGGGACTTCCTCATCTTGTTCGTATCTACATTTTAGCAAAAATCCTGATGACAGCAAAATAATAAGTTGCTTACCATCTTAACTCACCAATTTGATAGATTCACATTTTTCTACAAGTAGATTTTTTAAAGTATCGCCAATTCATTAACCAACAGAGAGCAATCTCAAGATTTTATCTGATGAATTATGGACCATCAAATGACTAGAATGCTAGTATGATAACATAACACTATAATAGTACAATGCACAAAGAAATAGGAGCATACCTCTCTCTATGTTTACTGCAAGAGCACCTACAATATCTTTTGGCTCACTGCTCCCATAATCATTTCTTTTCCGGGTCTTGTGAAGGCAGAATATCAATGTGAAAAGTACGCATGAGGCAATAGCTATTGAGCCAACAGCTATCCCTACAAGAGGACCTGTTTGCATCTTCTTGTCGTCTTGATCAATAGGAGTCCCAGTGATATTTGGAGCACTTATAGGTTCATCAGGATGGTTTGGCTGATCGCGAGTATTCTTTGGAGGTGGCGTCAGAGTTGGCGGTGGGGAGGCAGGCATATTGGCAAATGAGTTCCCTTCAACTCTATGATACAATTGCACTATTTGTCAGCATGCAATATACAAAAATATTCCCATAAAAAAAGGAAGAAAAGCATATTGGTGCATACATCAAATTTGGAATTGAGCTGAATTCTTGTGGTATCATGCCGCTGAAATTGTTGTTTGCAATATTTCTGTACAGAAGTAGATCACAATACATGACAAGTTATCAGAACTCAGAAATACTATGAAGGGAAAATGAGCAGTCATATTGATATGTGGGAAGTCACTTACAGTGTGGCAAGGCTTAGATTGCTGAGGACATCAACTGGGCCTGATAGTTGGTTGTTTTGCATGAACCTACATAGCGTGTTAGAAGAAAACTATCAGAAGATCAGAGCCATGAAACTGACATACAAATGATGGGAAGATCTGAATACTTACAGGCTAGAAACTTTTGATAGAGAGGCCATTGAAACCGGAAGATTCCCCGTCAGGTCGTTGAAAGATATGTCTCTGAAAGGATTTTTAAATAGCATAAGATGAATTCATGGAACTGTGTGAAAGAGCATATTAGCAAACGTCACCATCCACATTTGGGAAATTTAAGTGAATCTGATTTTTTTAAAAGAAAAATGTAAGATTAAAATATTATGTGAACATGGATATTGTAATGGATACTCAGTAAGCAAAGCTATATTCTGAACATGTTAACGATTGTAATTAGTAAGCAAAGCTATATTTTGAATATTGTGTTTGCGCTAAAATATATACCTATTTCAATTTGATAATGAAGGTGATATTCAATATGAAATAGTATGTGCATGACAAATAAATTCAACGGCCAGTAGACCTTACAGTTCTGAAAGTGAATTGAGGCTTCCAAACAGTTCACCAATTTCCTGAAACAACGAGTTGTGGCTGAGATTGCTGCATGCAGTGGTTCTCTTGCTGTTAGATTGTGTCAACTAAAAATATGATCAGGACAAAATACATCTTTGTATTGTGAAGTAACTTACAGGTACTCAAGTGAAACCATGGTGGATATGGAGTACGGAAGATTACCAGACAAGTTATTTTTCGCCAAATTCCTGTATTTCACTTTAAATCAAATTGCTAGAACCAAATAGAAGGAATCAACATGTAGAGGTTGGGAGAATTTACAGATAGGTAAGGTTTGGTGGTAACTGGTAAGGAATTGCATCATGCAAGAAGTTGTTACTTAAATCCCTGCAAGTTAGGAAACAAAGATATAAATTATGAAAAGGACACAACAGATAGAATTGTATTCTCTCAAGTGTTAGCTCATACATTGTTTTCAGTGCCTGTAGACCGGACAGTTCGTAACCAAGAGTACCGTTCAGCTCCATACCAGAAAGCTTGCTGCAAAGCGTCGAAAGAAACAGAACAATTCAGTTATGAATCTCAGTTACAACAATAGTTACTATTTTACCAGAGAATAATTACACAATCTTCACAGCAAGCATGAAAAGGCAGGCCACTATGTCTATGTTATCCCATGGACCAATACAGTATGCTGATTGCGCTTAGAATATTAATTTGGCCATAACACCAGCCAGCAGCAACCCTTGTTTTTGGGCAAAAAGCAGAGCAGCGGAAGCAGCGACCTTCTTTTTTGGGATAAAAGCAGAGCAGCAGCAGCAGCAGTGGATGTACTTCTAAATGCTAGGCACCACTAACAAACTTTTCAGCAAGCGTGAGAAGAAAAGATTCAGGTTAATCATGGACTTTCCGTGCCCGATGCAAGGCGCAAGTATCCCAAAACAATAAAAAAGCCACAAAGGGATATTGCAGTTGGGGAAAAAAGGCCAAACACCGACAGTTCAGATTTGATCGAAGAAGAATGTGGCAGAATATCTTGTCGTTGTCATATCTTTTACACTCATCAGTGAGTGAAGGAGGGACTGAGGGTATGTTTACATTGAGGTGACGGCGGTGCCGGAGCAGGTGATGCCCGTCCACGCGGCGCCGCAGGGGTCGCCGCCGGCGGCGGACCAGCCGATGAGCTGCGCCGGGCTGTTCCATGAGCTGTAGAGGTTCCCCAACGCCGCGACTGCAAAGAAACCAGAGCACCGATCATACACACACAAAGTGATTCATTAGCAAAGGTGTTCCAAGAAACCAAGAGCACGACGCGCGGGCTCTTGATGAACAGCATTACCATCGCCGGCGTCGGTGTCGGCTTCCGCCGCCGCCAGAAGCGCGAGGAGGACGACGAGGCCGCCCAGTGCCGCCGCCATCCCTGACCTCTCTTTCTCTTCTCCGACCTTGGCTGCTCCCAACAGGACAATATCGCTTCAGTTCCCGGCCACGGCGCTCCTCTACGACACCACGATCGCCATGGCCAATGCCTTCCCACTTCCTGCTCCACCACGCGGACGGCTTTATCCGTCGGCGACAGCTCACGCGCTCGCGGCAGGCTCGCGCGATGCCATGCTTGCTCAAGTCACGACCCGGGCAGCAGGGCAGGGGGAGGAGAGTGGGATGGGATGCAGTGTGGTGTCGGCAAAGCTTAATTCCTCTGTGTGCTGCTGTGTGCTCGCTGGCCGCGGTGTGGGTTCCCTCCGGCAAAGCTTAATTCTTAATGCGTGGAAGGGAGGAGTCGAGAAGGGAGGGAGGGGACGGCGTGATGGGCACTAGCAAATGTGGAGTGCGACCTGGGTCTGGCACCGATGCTATGCTATGCTGCTCGTGCATGGCCGAGCTGAGGACGATGGCGAGCTCTAAACTACTACTACTGCTGTGATGAAAGGTCGAGCCGGTGGTTGGGTGCTCGACTGCTCGGAATCGGAATGACGAATTGATTGGTCATTCGTCGATCGTCGGGTGGAGCGTCAGAAGACCATTAGCCGAGCATGACGGGTCCGCTCCAGCGCGAAAAAGTTGGTTCCGTGGAGGCGGCCGACGGCAAGCCGACAACTCTCCTCACACAGAGGACGGTAGAAAAACAACACTATTGAGTATGGACTCCCTGCAGCAGACTCCGAATCCGTTGAGACTGTCGATCGAGCTACAAACATTTTCTGCAGTTAACATACTACCAAAGTACACGGGTTCATGGAAAAAGTTTAGCAAGTAGCAACGACCGGTAATTAGCACCCTCGTGTCGTGTTATATCCTCTCGACGGCATGCGGGTTTTTCCCCGTTTCCGTCCACCCCTCGAATGTTGTTGATGGACATCGATTCAGAAGAAAGGGGAAAAATTAGTGTGGATGATGGACATGCCATGTGCTGAGGCGATTCTAATTTGGACGCCTGAGTTCGGGCTACCAATCAGCTCGCTGGTTAAGGAAGGTAATCGAGCGCGCCCGTGACCTGTGATGAGTAGATGACCTGTGTATGACAGTGCCAGTTTGGAGGCCCGGTTCGCTCGTGACAGGTGGGGCCAGCCGACCCACTGTTACAGGTTACTACAGCATACTCCCCGTACTAATGTCGCCGGTTAGATGAAGTTTCGAAAGACTCCAGAGACGACACCCCTGCCTGCCTGCCTGCCAAAGAGGAGGAGCGACCACATACTACAAAACAAAACAAAACCATGCACCAAACAAAGCGACAAGCCTCCGGTTTGGTCCAACTTTGTCCTGCCTGTGCCGGCTCGGCTGCCCACTACACAATCAAACATGCACACCCTAGCGAGGGCTCGGGAATTCACCCTCGCCCCGATCCCGCGACGGGCGCGTTCGGCATGTGTCCCGGCATCGTCGTTACTCACCGCAGCCTCCGTCTTGTCGGCCGCCCCCGGTGACACAAGTACGGAACGGGGGGAGGACTTGCTCGGCGGCCACGGCGCCGGCGCGCCAGGATCCCGGCCGGGATGCGTATGGGGCGGCATCATGCCGGTGCCCGGCCACACGCCCACGGTGATGGGGGAAGCGGATCATTGGGTTCTCCACTTCTTCCTCTGGTGCGCCTGGGACTGGCCTGGACTAGGGTGAAAAGGAAGGGGTAACGGAACGGTGATGGCGACCACGATTCGCAACTATAAGTTGGAGATGCATGGGGTTTAAACCATTCAAAGCCAGACGGCAACGCGCAACTAGAAACGAGACGCAATTCTTGTGCCCGTACTAATGTCTCCAAGGCCAAATTAAGCTTGGGGGATAAATCATTGCAGCAACGAAGCAAGCGTCTGGGTTTCGTCCGAATTTTTAGACGGTGACCGGCAGCAACTGAGCTCGACGATGAATACCACGAAAACTTTGTGCAAAGACTTCCTCGGACGATACGTTCTTGTCACCACCACTATTCAGGTTTAACCGCCGCCACAAGAAAAGATTATACGAAACGATCGATGAGACGAAAATACAATGGTACTCTCGTGCACAGTAGTATAAGATTTAGATTCTCGATGAAGCAGCAGTGTCAAAAACGGAATGGGCATTTAGCATTAGAAAAGACTAGCCATCCGCCAGATCCGATCAGACTGGACGTAAAGGGCATGACAAAAAACAAAAAAAAAAGGAAAGAAAAAACACAGTAACCGCAATCGTCCGGACACCAGTAACCGCAATCAGGAATAAATTGTCATCTGGTGCAACCAACCTTGTCCACAAGTGCCGACATTCGACCAACCAGGGGATCAGATAAGAACAATTGGGCACTTTAACCCACCAAACGCTGAGGGAGACATGTTAGCCAAGTGATTAGTAGTAGATGCTATAGATGAATAAGACGGGGGACATCCAAACTTTCCACTTTTACACACTCAATACACCAAGTAGTTACTGAATGACGAGGCATAGAAGGTTGGAATGCTAAATTTGAGAAGCAAAACGAAGTAAGAGAAAAGCAAGGAAGGTGCTAGCTTCAAATGCCTAGCATGTTTGATGAATATGGTCGGCACCTGTAGTGCCGACCTAGACTGACTGAATGATCACCGAGTTGGCCAAACCGGCTTCCTCGATGGTCTTGGTCGCGTCCTCGAGCGGCTTAGGAGGGAACCCAGCCTGCAGCGTGTACTCACTGGCTTCTGGTCTTGTTGCGTCGATGAATGCCCGCACATCGCTAATTGTGTGGCTCGTGTTAAAACGTGCAACCAAGCGGCTGCCATCTGCGAACCTGATTTGGAGGGAGGTTGATGGCAAAGAATCGTCCACTGTGATTGTCCTTGGGGCAGTGGCCGTACTGGAAGCAGCAGCACTAGAGGTGTTATCGTCAGAAGGGGGCACTAGAGTTCTTCGTTCCCCTTGAAATGGAGCAGCACGCTTGACTGGTTCCTGTATCAAGGCAGTGATGGATATAAGGTTAAGCACTATGTAGAAACTTCATTAGTGGAAAATGATAGGATATTACTGATACTTACGGTAGATTCTTCTTCCTTCCGGACAAGATTGACATTCACCTTAGATTTCCCATCGGCAGGCTCAAGTTCAGTTGGGCAGTCAGAATTCTTGATGCTCTAGTAAAATAAAATGAAGCCGATTAAGATTATCATGCAGTACAACCAAACTAAGCACAATCATGAATCATGCATGGAAAGTGCAACGGACCAAAGGAGAGAACAATATGAGAAGACACACGAAAAAAAACTAAACGAAAACGTTACAAGAATATGCTATAATTGTTGAGAATGCTATCGACCTTTTCAGGATGACAGCATAAAGCGTTGGCTGAACTAGTAAAATATTAGAGCAAAGAGGTCATGAGCTCGAAACATGACATATGTAATTTTAAGAGAGAAAAGAGGTGTACCTCTCCCACTATTTTTAAAACTTGGTTGAGCTTTTATATGAAGGAAAGCATTTTAGTATAATAAAGCTCAATAAGAACAAGCACTTGCTTAACATCTTGAATTTTTGCTCAACTAGCAGATCCATGTAAACAGAAGTTCCAAGTGTTGCTTCCATTTTGACATTGGGTTAAGTGGTTTCCTTCCTGTACTACAAATTCAAATGTGAAATAGGACTTCATTGAGAAAAAAAAAAGATATGTCAAACAGAAACAATCTGTTCCATAGAAGGGAAATTTGAAGCTACAAAACTTTCCTCACACCAACCAAACAGCTCCTGGCAGACATTGAATTAATATGGGACCAGACTAAAGTTTCAGTTGTGAGACATTATGACGAAAACAGCTGAGATCCAATAATGCTTATCCAAAATGAGAATGAAAGACTATTACACATGATCTATATTCACCTACGTCAGAAATCTATTTCAATTAAATCTGACACATCGCAACAACAAATGCTCGGCTATGTACCCGCAGGATAGGTTCTTTTTTTAAGAAAAAAGAACCAGAAGGACCAGTCTGATTTGAGACAAAAAAAAAAGCAAACACAAGATATAGAATTAAAGAAAAAGGTGGTACCTAACATAAAATCAGTAAAGCAGAAATATGATATGTGAGGTTGGACAGAACAAAGTTCTTTACCTCTAAAAAGGATGCATTTTCTGGATCGTCAAAACTTCTAAGTGGGCCGTCATTTACTGTAAAGCCATTGCTCCAGAAGTAGATGTTGTGAACAATTTCTTCTGGCGGTTGTGGTGCATCACGCTGTACAGTTTCACCTGTCAGAAGTCTGCCAGTCCCAGTAAAGTTCCTTGAGGACCTCCGGCGACCCTCAAAAGGGCCTTGCTTAGCCCCCTTCTTTTTAGCTTGCTTGAATACCTCATCCGCATTGTTTTTACGTTTTGACCGATCTCTAACGACCATTCCACTGAAGATAGAGAAACAAAAGGTATTAGTGAAAAATAACTGACCATTCCGCTGTATACATTTGCATGTCTGTTTTTTTTAGCAGCATTTGCATATATAAATCGATTCCTAAAAAAACTGAGTGTCAATCCCATGTCGATACACTAGTGGAACGAGAAAGAACCATGGCTCAAAGTTGGTACACGATGAAACAAGTACCATCAGACCATGCTTTTAGTCTTACGTTGTATAAGGCAGAACTAGCTTTCTAGATAGTTTATTGATGAGAGAAGTGTTTAGCAAAGACGAGGCAATGCCAAGTAGTTTCTGAGTCAAGATAATTTTCCCATACAACAAAATAACTGGCATTTAATTGATTGTTTTTCATTTCCTGAATCTTTCATGGCTCAATTTATCTTTCTAGGCACTAGACGGCGGTCTAGCGTCTAGCGTTTTTCTGTAACCTTGTGATTGCCAGATTTCATAGTTTACTACGGATACCAGAAGTAAGCTTTCTTACAGTTTGATGACTTGTCTAGTCAAGGTGGCCCACAGTGAAAATGTACAAAATAATGAAACATCACATACAATAGCAACCAACTTATGAGGATAGAACTCCCATCTTCCTGTACTATCATCAGCAGTGCAGCCATACACAATGTGACATAGAATATAGATCCTTCATAAAAGTTCAACAAAAGCTAAACAGAAATACATCACTATCGCAGACTGACTAGAATGCAATAGAACTAGTACTATTCCAATTTCCTGTTCAGCTGAGGCAAGCGTGAAAATTTAACAGGTTACTTGCAGTTGCAGTGCAGGAATAAGACAGATTCAACGACACAACTAGACACCAAAGTAGGGCTTATTACAAAACCATAAAGAACTCATCATCATTCAAAACTCAAGCATGGTTCGTTTGCCTTATTACTAATGGCAAAAATATTCAAATTAACGAGTTATATTTAAACAAGTATGCACAGAAATATTCCAGCTATTTTTTTACCTGAGAACCTTCACCACATAATAGATTGCTAACCAACAAGTTTACCAATTATTTGGGTCCACCAATTCAACCAGCGATATCAGTAACTAGTTGTCATTCTAAAAGTTACAGAGAGACGCTTCTGACCATTTCAGCCATTAATGGCCCAGCTATGAACTAGGCCCTACCCTCCAGTGTGGGGCCTAATTGCCACTGAGCCCTAGCCTGCCTAATCATCTATCAGTCTGCAGGTCACCTAATGCTTCTACAACAATGAAGGAATGCATTTTAGAGCATCATAAGTATAATGTCCTTCTTAACTACACATCATCCATACTATTATCCTATTAGGGTCATAATTGTATCTTTCTAAGTGTCGCTGCTGCAGTTACTGACTTGCTCTGCGCTGCAATTGTTTTTAGGCTGCTGTAAAAGCAGCATGTGAAAAGTCCTATAGGTTGCTCTTGGTCCTCATTTTGGTCACTTTGCGCAATTTATATTCAATGGAACACAGTTAGCCAAACACTTTAATGTATCAAAGCACCTGAAAAATAAAGACTATAATAATTCACCCCTAAAGCCAAAACAGGAACAACACTATGATCCAGAAATACAGGCTACAACTGCAAATAATAAAATCACTATTACATATTTGGTTTCCAACCAATTTTTGCAAATGTTTTGAGAACCTTAGCAAATAATTGATGTCATAGCTACTAGTATGAGCCAATGGCTTTCTGGGTGCTGCATATATGAGGATAAACGACATCAGAACTTAACATATTGTAAGCATGCAGGCTATATACTCAAGTTATGAACGTCTTTTCTCATGATTAAACTTCACAACTAACACATAGTCCTCCACCTTAGTACTAAGCATAACCTCTAGCACTTCATCATAAGAACATAAACTCTGAGCCTATGCAATGACATTGCACCACTGTCAAAAAGGGTTGTAACATGGTTACATGCATTGTCAATTGCGGTTAATGCCTAGTGATAATAATGCTGACAGGCCAGGACATGTAATTGAACTAGAGTCCAAAACAACTTTGTGGAGCAGAGTGAAATTCAGCAAAATCAGTATACCAATAAGAATCACAAAGACTCCCCTATTTCAATCCCCGTTTGATCATATCAACCTACCAGCAGCACAATCGCCCTTCAAACCTCAGCCTCGCAAATATTATGGAGAAAAAAAAAAGAGAAACAAGATCTCAGAGGTGAGTGCCTCTATGATCTAGTTCGGAAATCGGAATGGACAATAATCCCCAAACCAGGAGAACAAATAGAGATCACCTCTTCTCGCCGCCGGTGTAGTACTCGGGTGGTGGGGCCCACTCATCATCCTCTCCGGAGTCCTCGTCGGACCCCGCGCCTCGCTTGCCCCCACGGAGATCGGAGAACGTCCTCACATTCCCCCGGCCATTCGAACGCCCACCCGCCCTGCTGCCGCTCGCGCCCCGCGCGTCGTGGCTCTTCTTCTGCCTCTTCGACGGCCTCCTCCTCTCCTCCGCCTCCGCCGTGGCAGAGACGACCGCGGCGTCCTCATCGTCGTCGCCGTCGTCCCCGATGTAGTCCTCGTCGTCCTCATCCTCATCGCCAGCGCCGCCTCCCACGTAGTCCTCGTCCTCCGAATCCGCGCCGCCTCCGTCAGCGGGAGGGGTAGGGAGGGGAGGCGCCGGATCGGCCGCGGCTGCTTCGGCGCCAGCGTCGCCTTCCACGGAGTCGTAGTAGGAGCGGACCGCGGATTCGAGGTCCCAGTTGTGGCTCTCGAGGTAGAAGGCGGCCTCACCGGGGGGCGCGGAGGTGATGCCACAGAAGGACTCCACCATCGACGGCGCGTCCGCCGGCATCGGCGCGCGGCCGGCGTCCCCGGCGGCCATCTCGTCTGCGGCGGCCGCGTGTCGAGCTGGTCTGGCGGCTGGCGTCTGGGGCCGGGGAGGCTTGGGGTTTGGTCGTCTGGTTTTTCCCAATTTTTTTTCCTGCCCTTTTTGACCTTCTCGGAGTCTGGGCCTTGGTGAATGGCCGAATGGGGCAAAATTGGAAGAAGAGGCAAGCTATATAGGCCGAAATGGCTGGGCTTCGCAGCAGCAGGTTAAGAGTTATATAATTGGGCTTTCATGTTTCGCTTTCTGTGTGGAGGCTACTGGGCTGTGGGCTCGATGGTTTTATTAGGCTATTTCATTTTTTTGTTAGAGCTCATGAACCAGATTTTTTTTTCAGAACACACGTTTTTCATGAACGCATGAACAATATTTCCATGTCTCAAAAAAATAAAAAATAAACATACATGTATAAAAAAATTCAATATACGCGTCATTTACTGCAAGGGGTCAGTAACGATTTTTAGATAATAGATGGTAATCTCCGTCCTCTGACAACACCATACCAAAGGGCTCTATAAAAATGTATAGTCAAGAAAATATTTCTCTCAACTATTAAAAGGAAAGGGAGAGTCGCGTGCACCTGGTGAAACCGTGAAGCTCCCCACCTGTAAAATAAAACCCTCCCCTCTGCTCCCCCGCGTGGGCCCCACAACTCCCCGTCCGACTCCCCCAATCTGCGGTCCGTGCCCTCCCCCTCTCCGCCCTTCGTACCCCACGACAACCGTCGTACTCCACCGCATCGTGCCTCCTCTCGCCGTCCACCCATGGGCGCCCCTCACCCAACCTCCGCCCTCCCATCCTCCACCCATCGGCGCCCCTCGCCCAATCTCCGCGGCGGCGATTGGATACTTCTTCCGTCATCCTCCCATCGACGCTCCTCGCTCAACGTCCGCGGCAGTGATCACGCGCCTCGGCGCCTTGAGTTTTCAGCGGATCGGCGGCGAACGGATCAGCATCCACGTGGATCTGCCGCGACCACCGGCCACCAGCAGCAGCATCCACGACGGCGGCTAGGGTTTTCAGCGGCGCGCAGACCGGCGCCGAACGGCAAAAGCATCCACACTACCTAGGGTTCTTGTCAGGTTAGATTTCATATTGCCTTTCTAAGGTTTTATGTTCGATTTGGTTCACGTGAGTGCACTGCCTTGTACTATTTTAGGACTTGCATATTCGTTTTGGTTCTCGTGAGTTGCAGAGTTGATCTTTTTTTTTTGGTTCAACAGTAAGTTCATCTTCCTGTCTGATTTGTATTTCTCTGAAATCTGACAATATGTTTGATTCTTCACAGTGATAGCATGTAGGTATAAATATGACAATGTCAAATTTGTTGCATCTAAACTTCTAAAGCCTGTTTTTTCTTTTTTTTTTCCCGCTCACAATCCAAATCTGAGTGAAAATGTTCCTTGTTTCACTTAGTTTTTTCCCTCCTATTTCTGTGTGGAAATGCCAAATTCTCACATGATTGATAGACATACCCACTCGATTTCGCAAGTGTGATGTCATGTAAATAATTAGAAAGTGCACACGCCATTTCAATATATGCACAGCAATGTTTTGGCAAGTTACCATATACATTGTGTAGAAAATAGCCAAATTTAATTGCCACAAAAAAACTCGAACATTGTAGGTAATAAATTAATTGTCCAAACAGGTATATTTATTTTATTAGCAAACTAATTTTGTAACTAGAAGCTTGTTTGTTTTTGTTTTTGTCTTAATTTTCTGTTGCATCTAAAGCCTGTTTTGCCATTTTTTTTCCTCTTTCTGAGTGAAAATGTTCAATGGTTCTCTAACACCTAAATCTGAGTTTCCGCATAAACTGTAAACATTGAATTTCCCGAAACTAACACATAATGGAAGTATACAATACCGGATCCTCATCAAGATTTTGCAATGCACAGTGTGTTGCATCAGTTTACGTGATCAGGTAATGTGGCCATTAGGTTCGAAGGCAAATGTCCCAATTCTGTTTACATAAGTGTGGCCTCCAATGTTTCTGTTTAGTAGTAGAGATTTAGCCTCAGTGCATGTTTCTTCTTTGTTGGATACATATGCTGATCTCCAGCTGAATATTGTAATCTGCATTTTAAGTCATAGAAATATTAACACATATATCATGTTACTATTGTTATAGCCTCGGGAGCACAATATTGTATCATATATGGGACGAAGGCCTTTCACTGCCGAATAGCACAAATGGAGGTATCAATTTATTTTGGCACCTAACAATGCTTAATTGGGACTTAATAATGCTTACATGACCATTGTAAATTTAGATAAAGTTGATCATAAAGAACGTAGGCGGCGGAAACAACAAAGGGCTTGACGTGCATCATTGTCAGGGAGGAGGTGAATAAGAAGCGCCGTGAAGCATATCACCAACAAAATCATGGACCACAACCTGGTATTGGTTTACGGATAACGTGCCAATGAATTTCTTTAATTGCTATATGTCTGGTATTTAGAATTATAAACAAAACTATGAGGCATGCGATACTCATTATATAATGTGGCAGTAGCGTTTTATTTCTGTGTGCCTTATATTATAAAGATAGGAGGCAGTAACGTTTTATTTACACTGATATAATATGG
Source organism: Digitaria exilis (assembly GCA_015342445.1). NCBI lineage: Eukaryota > Viridiplantae > Streptophyta > Magnoliopsida > Poales > Poaceae > Digitaria > Digitaria exilis. The sequence goes on from JACEFO010002054.1 coordinate 2,365,572, forward strand.
CACATCATGCTTGTATTTGCGATAGAATTTTAAGTTCATATATACGTTCCTAACATGGCAATTGTAAATTTTAGACAAGGTTGAGCCTAAAGAACGTAGGTAGGAACAACAAAGTGCTCGACGTGCATCAATGTCAAAAGAGCATAGGGAGGAGGTGAATAAGAAGCGTCGTGAATCATATCACCAACAAAATCATAGAACCTTGTTAGGTATTATTGTAGTGATATTATGCTAACTGTTTATTTGGCTGCCCTATATTTGTCATATAATTATAATCATATATTTATAATACTTACTACTCCCTCCGTTCTAAATTGTAAGTCATTCCAAAATTTTTAGAGAGTCAAACTATCTCAAGTTTAACCAAATTTATATAACAAAATACTAAGATTTATGATACCAAATAAGTACCATTAGGTTCTTCATTAAGTATATTTTTAGATTATATCTATTTAGTTCTATAAATTTTTGTGATCCGCTCTATAATTTTAGTCAAACCTAAAAAGAGTTTGACTCTCTAAGAATCTTGGAATGACTTACAATTTGGGATGGAGGGAGTAATATGAATTGTCCAATCGCTCTAAAGATAGAAGTGCAACAAGGGATAAGGAAAATGTGGATCCAGATGACAATGAAATATCTTCATGGCTAAGTTTTGAGGTGTGCCATAAAATCGGTGTTGGCAACAAAGGTTCATCAGCTTGTTGTATTTTTTATCGGGGATAGCTGTATAGAGAATAACTGTTATCCATGCACCTATTGTGCTCGTGCTTGTGTATATATTTTTTAATACAAATTGTTTTGTTTTCTAATAACATAAATATATCATTAAATTGTTATTTTTTTATGTTCTATGTTCTTCGTTATAGAATTGCATCACCCGTAGCAACGCACAGGCACTATACTAGTCTACTCCTAAGAAGAGCGCAAAGGATGTCGTGTCCCCCTGTTTCACCCCGGCTTCACCACGGTACGTCCAGGCTTCACCATGCGTCCCTCGTAATCCTACCGTCCGCCTCCCCTCGTCCTCACCACGAAATTTACGCCTGCCTTCCCGAAATCAATCCGCTAAAAAGCAAACCACAATCGAAATCAATCCGCTGAAAGGAAAACCACGATCCATCTTTGAAGCGGTGTCCCTCCCTCTCGTCACCTTCCCTCCACCGTGCCCTGCGCCTCCCTCTCGTCTGATGCCAAGCCTTGCCCCAACGCGGCGAGATCGCCGCCACCTCCCTCCATGACCGCCGTCCGTCCGACCAAGCCATCGACGTCGTAGCAGCCAGAGTTGCCGTCCCTCTCCAGCCGTCTTTTCCGGTCGCGCCGTCGTTGCCGCAGCCGCCGTACCAGCTGGCGCCGGTGTCGCCGTCCCTGTTGCGCGCCATCGTCGCGGTCCCCGTCGCCGTAGCAGCCGGCACCGCCGTGCCCGTCGCTGCTGCCGAGGGCAACTCGCCGGCTGGCGCCTGGCGGCGCACGCTCCTCCCAGTTCCCGCCTATGCCACCATGCCCGTCCCAGTCCCAGCCTGCACGGATCATATCGGCCAGCGACAGTGGATGATTGGAGGCAGCGCACGCGGCTCCTCTCCTCGACGCATCGAGCGCCACTCCTCCTCCAAGCAAGTGTCGCGACAACTCGCTCTCCTGGTTTCCTGCAGCGCACGCGGCTCCTCTCCCTTGAAGGTATCCATTCAAATCAAAGGTGCTTAGGTGCATATACATTTAAAGCTTATTATAGTATCATGGGGTGCTGGTATTTGGATCTGATCTCCGCTGCTCTGATGTACATGGAAAAGGTAGGCGTTTTCGTCTGCAGCACACATGATTGATCGATTCGCTGCAGGAACTGATGTGCATGTGAACCGATCTGGTGCAATTCATGTTTTCTTGTCGTGCTTTGTTTTTTCTCTGGATTTGCTTGATTGATTTGTGTGTCGTCCTGTTATTATGCAGGTGACCAATTTTGAGATTACTATGGTGATTTCGAGTGTGCATGGCATCTGTGGTGAAGAATTAGATAAATTTCCATAGCAGTTTTTTACGCCTTATCAGCTCATACTGTCCACTTTGAGATTTGCATTTTATTTGATCAATTTCAAAATGTCTATATATTAACTCGAGATTGAAATCATGTCGTGCTGCTGAGTTATTGACTTGCTTTCCATCTATAGGTAGCCAAGGATGAGTGGAGACTCGAAGCTAAGAATGATGTTTTAGTTTTTTTCGTACTTGGTAAATATAAATTATCAATGGAGCTGGTCGATCTGCGGCGCTATACTCTCTGTGATTGTAATTTCAGGAAGCTTACAAATTTTAGATTTAAAATAAATAACACTTTAATACCGGTATATAATCTCATGGTATTGTTATCTTACATGTGTGATCTTTGTATTTTCAATGCAAAGTTGTTGTCCCGTAGCAACGCACGGGCACAATGCTAGTCTTAAAAAAAATGCTGGGCCAGCAATATTTCCATTATCCAAGCAACTGAGAGAGCAGACAGAGATGCAAAGCAAGTGGTCTCGTCGTATCAAAAGAACCCAGTATTTTTTTTAGGAACCAGTAATTTTCATATCATAGAAATTTCTCTACAGCTAGAGCACGAGATTATCAAGTATAAATCAATCCAGTCCAGCGTACCCCAGATATACTCTCTACAACACGCATTTACATGTACATGGCCGGGGTGGCCGTGGAAGGGGCAACCAAAACGCAATTTACAAGCACCATACGAATCGCTACTACACGCACAACACTCGCCAGCCGATCATATACACACAAAGCCTTTCCCCCCAATCCCACACAGATCAAAAGCACATCTCGTCACACCAAAAAAAAAGCACCCAAAACTCGTTCCTGCTTCCAATTCCAAGAACGAACGACCGCCATTTTTTCACCGCCGTCTGCCCGCCTTTCCTTTCATTCACGAGAACCCGATTGTCTTGCCGAGCAGCCACAGGAACAGCGTCCACTCGAGCATGAATATCGTGTGCAGGTATGCCCGGTCCATCGTGAACCCAAACACCGTGATCCCGGCTCTGTTGTTCTCCAGGTACGTCACTGCAAACGAAGCCGGCCGGTTGTCAAGAACAGTTCAGCAAGAGGAATGGAGACCGAGGGCTAACGAAGCCAATGGCTAGCTGATTATATTACCTAGCGCCTGCCTCTTCTGGAAGGAGATGACGTGCGCTTGCGGCAGATGGATCTTGGTGTTCTCCAGCAGGTCCTCGTCACAGGTCTCGCTCGACTCCGTGTCGCTGTCGCTCGAGGAGTCCTGCTCGATCATGGAGTTTTGGTTCGACCCGGGCTCCCCTTCCTCGTCTGGGACGGGCGCGATGGTGCAGCAGGCGTGCCACTTGGTGGTGTGGCCGGTGAGCGCCTGCGCCTGGTGGGTGATCTTCGCGGCGCTGCTCAGGATTATGATCAGCCCGGACATGAGCACGACTGAACATAGCTGAAAAAATGTGAAGAGGCGTTAGAATATCCTCATTCAGCAAGAAGAGATCCCCTCATTAAATCACTGTTAGGATTTCGAAAGTGTCATCGAAAAAAATCAGAGTCTGACTCTGATACTGCAATTGTTCTTTAATTAATAAACAGGGGGCTTTGGTCAATGTGCACGCATGTTGAGTATCAGGAATCCGCTCTTTGACTATGGTATGTCCAAAATGCGTCTAACTGGCTGTCTAGCATTTCCCTTTCAGACGGATCGCTATCTTGTCTACTAAATGACAGCCTATATGCCAAGTAAATCAATAAATAGGTGGTGTAAGATTACAACATGAATTTCCAAATCATAGTATTCATGAGTTAGCTCCTGTTAGCCCAGCATGATTACCTATTAGGGGTTTTGCTTGTGATGTCAATTAGTTCTGCTATTAGTGTCCTTGCATCTTGGTCCCTGGCAGAATGTTTTTGCCACTATACCTCCAGAAATGAAGCAATAGGGTGTGCAGGAGGACATCTTCTCAGTCCAGGACCAGACAGATAGCATATCACGTCACAACTCAGCTTTGCTGTTTCTAATACACCACACTGTTACTAACTAACGAGGCTGGGAGGTCAGACTAGAATCATCGAGAAATTCCAGTCCAATTCAGCGTTCAGGCCACCTGTTTTCCCCATTTGATTAGGCACAATTCTTGACCTCCTCATGTAGGCATTCCATCAATCAGCTCAATGATTCTATATTGTGCCAATTGCGTTTAATTAAACGTGACACATCGGCAATTATTGATTCCGTCTAAATTAAGAAACGAGACGCAGTAAAGTAAAGCTTCTGGGTTTTGCCCTTAGAACATAAGCGAAATTTGGGGAATCTAACAATTATGCCTAATTGGAAGCAGGGGATGTAAAAAAAAAAAATTGATCATGAATCGATCGAGCATATAATAACTCACCGCGAGCTCGCCGGTGTTGAAGAGGTCGTCGACGGAGTCGTGGCGCGTGGTGAGGAGCACGGAGGCGAACTGGCTGGCGGTGGCGATGAGCAACGACGCGACGATGAACTTCCTGAACCGGTGGCTGATGAGCTTGAGCTGCTTGCGGATGTCGAGGTGCTCCCGCAGGACGCTCTCGACCCCGGAGCGTCCTTCCTCGACCTCCTCGAGCAGGGACCCCGCGAATTCCTCCAGCCTGAGCCCCTGGAGGTGGCAGATGAGCCGGAACAGGACGCAGGTGAGGAGGTACACCGCGCTCCGGTACATCCACGACGCCATCTCGAGGGAGCACGCGAGGACGCCGCCGACGACGTCGTCGGCGAAGAAGGGGAGGCGGTCGGCGGACGTGGCGTACCACCAGGCTTTGTACGCGGCCTCGGCGAGGAAGCAGGGGGCGACGAGGGATGCGAGGAGGCGGAAGGAGAAGGCGAGGCGGGCGGTGTAGTGGAGCCTGACGCGGTCGCTTTTGGTGCGGCGGAGCTTGTCGAGGTGGAGGAGGCGGCGGAGGCCGATGCGGCGGAAGGAGGTGGAGAGGCAGAGGAAGGCGGCGGCGGAGGCGGCGGAGAGGGAGAGCTGGACCACGGCGGAGAAGGGGCGGCGGGTGGCGCGGAAGGCGAGGAGGAAGTGGGCGGCGGCGGGGATGAGGATGGTGAGGACGAGGAAGAGGAGCCAGGAGAGCGCCGCTTGGGCTGGGGAGGAGTGGTCCATGCATACCCAGCGCAGGCAGGAGCGGAACCACTGGAGCTCGTCGTCCGGGCGCGACGCGCACCGCTCCATCACGCCTCGCTTCAGCGCCGATGGGAGCAGTGGCTCCGCCGCCGCCGCCGCCGCCGCGGATGCGGTGCTCGACCGCCGGCCCATGGTGGGGGCGTGCGTTCCCCCCACCGGAGGCGATCGCGTTGGTCGATCGAGCGTCCTGGGTGCGCCGCGCGTGGAGCTCTGTTTCTGCTTGTGCGTGGCGAGGAGGCGTGGCGTGGGCGCGGGCGGTGGTGGTGGGAGAGTCCAAGTGGAATCCTAGAGGGAGGAGACAGAGAGAGAGAGAGAGAGGGGGGGAGCGCAAGGTTATATAATGGTGGCTGGCTGGCGGGGAAGGGGATTGCGTGCGGTGGGGATCTAGGAATCCGGCGGGGCGGGGATCGCGTGGCGGGGCGGCACGGGACGGCGGGGAGCGAGGTGGAGTGGAAGGGTTGGATCGGATGCTTCCATCCATCCTACCTGCGGCAGAGGGCACCACTGCACCAGGGCGGTGCGGCGCCGCGGCGGCAGATGGTGGAGGAAACGGCCCGTTTTTCACGGCAGGACGGCGACAGGCTCTGACGCTCGGATGCCGAAGACGCGGCGGCGGCCGGGGTCTGGGGGCGCTCTCGGGTGGCTTGCGTCGCGGTGTTCTCGCTCGCGGCGGCCAGGCTGGCGAGTCAACGCCGCCGCTGTGTTGTTGAGTTTAGCTGGCGTTCGTAACCACCGTTTTCAGAGTTTAACTGGCAACTGGCGCATAGCAATTGGGAGGAGTAGCTTTAGCTTAATATTTTTGGTGTACTTTGTTGTTTTTTCAGGCATATGCCTCACCAATCTTGTAATTTAAACTCTTTTTCTAATCTATAATGAAAGCCAGAGCACCTGCCATTATGCTTAAAAAAAAAGATTAGCATAAGAGAGGTTCGTATCATATGTTAATATTCATGTGCTAATACTCTATGTTTTGACGGGGGTGTTGTGTCTAGTTGTCTAGAAGTACTGGACCTGTCCATTTGCATGCTCGCCTGGCTGGCGAAGATCGGCACGGGTCATATCATATCCTTCAGGTGCACAACAGCACACACACCATATGCAACCTGGAGTAGTAGTATGCTGTATACTACTGGCCTACGGGGAATTGCCATTTGCACAGGCAAATCGAGTAATAATAAGCACCGGCATGCGTCACTAACCGCAGGAATGGCCGCCGCTCCGTGGCAGAAGCACCCAGCCGCTCTCAAGCCCGGTCCCTGCGCCCTCGGGCACCTGCCAACGTCGGCACAACTTGGCGCGCCCATTTCCCTGCCGCGTCCTCTCGGCGTGCACCACCGTACAGTAAACTCGGCTGATTTTGATTTTTATTCCCTCCCTCACACTCTGGAAATGATGCGTCCTTGAACGATCAGTCGATCAGGACTTGTCTCCCGGGGAAATGGGAATGATAACCTGGTGCAATTATGGGATTTCTTTCGTTTTCCGCCGAATCACTAATAATCCAGCCAACATTTTTTGACGTCAGTTATTTTTTAATTTTGGTTGTGCGAAAAAAAGAAAACCAAAGGGAGAAATTATTGATCGTGTGTTCGTGGCTACAGCAGCTTACAAGCTCAGACGCTTCAGACGTGCCGCGTCTAATCAGGAGCACTGATGGTATGATTTTTGGCCAATGATCACAGAGGTTCGTGGAGCGCGAGCACGAGCAGGCGAACGGAAGGAAACGCGGCGAAGAACACGGCCGGCCGCGTGGTCGGTCGACCGCCCGCACGCATCGCGGCGGGCTCGGGATCATCTATCATGCCATGTGATCCAGCTATGCCCGCGCACGCACCGCCAGAGATCTCACTCGCGGGGTCGCCACGCCGGCGCCGCACTGACCAGTGATCGGCCGCTGGTCGAGGCAGCACGAGGCTCTGGACGCGTCGCCACGGACCCACGGTTGTTCACCCGCGCGGACAGGAAACACCAGGGACGTGGCGTGCGGCTCCGTTTCTTTCTTTCTTTCTTTCTTTCTTTCTTTTTAGTGGCTGTAGTTCTCGTAGTGCCAATCAGTCGGCGGCGTGGGTGTCGTTTGCCGGCGGCCAGGCGCGTCGGATCCTCAGCCCTCCTGATGAGGTCGACGGCTCGGCAAGTGACAAAACGCCGGGCGCCGAGTCACGGATGAATGTATTTCTTACCTCGTGTGTGCTGTGTTCCATGATTGATTGATTGACGAAACATGGGAGCCAGGTCAAACCAGGTGTTTTCTTTTTTTTTTCTCTCTCTTTGGTCTGGCTTATCAGGCATGTTACACGACTAGTAGATACTATTACAACGTATAATGTACAGCTTGGTGCTTTATCAGGCAAACAAGCTCAGTAGTTGACACCGTCTCATCATCCCCGCTGCAAACCCCAAGGGCTGCTTGACACGAACCCGTCAGAACGGCCCTTTTTCTTTCGACTCAATACAGGTCAGATTTCTGCTGTTCTTGTCAAAGCCTCTCGAGAGACTGATCGACCGACGAGAATAGCGTCAATTATTGCATTTCTTTCAATTTGATTAACCGGATCGGCGCCATAAACCAGTTGACTGCATGGGTTCCTCCGGGAAAATAAGAGAAGAAAAGCATTTGACGGGGGGCATTATTGGTGGAGAACTATGTGAGGTCAATGAGAGACACTATTCAAAACCATTTCCCTGCCCCTTTGGGCGGTTCAGATAGCAAAAACAACTCTTTTTTTTTTCTATGCAAAGGAGGAGGAGAGCCACATTAGTACCGAGGAACATCTGGCTCTGGATTCGCAGGGCCAAATTGTGTAGGGCAGCTTTTGGTGTTACAAAGGGAGGAAATGAACAGTTGAACCAGAAAAAAGGGCTCATTTGCTGTTTCCAGCTTGAGAAAAGAAATGCCCTGGGGGCAGTCTCTCCTTTTTTTTTCCCCCATGAACATAAGAACTTTGCAAAGAAAAAAATTGAGAAAATTAGTTTCTTACAAGTCTTGATGATTTCATACTCAAGAGAGAAGGTTATAATAGTGTCATAACGCGATTATCAGCGGTAATAAGACGTCAGAAATCAAGATGGGTTCCGCCGGACCCTGACACGGTGAAGATCAATGTGGATGGTGCCTTTCAACCGAGCTCTGGGGCTGCATCTTTAGGCGTTATTATCCGTGATCATTTGGGCCAACCATTGCTAACAACCTGGCACATGTTATTTCACTACAGGGATGCGGAGGAAGCAGAGGCGGCTGCTTGCCTCGATGGCGTTCGGTTAGCCGGGAGATGGCCGCAGAAGAAAGTGGTATTGGAGGCCGATTGTGCAGTAGTGGTGGATAAATTACAATCAAGGGAGATGGACCGGTCTTTGGTTGGCGTCGCTGGTGAAGGATATCAAGGAGGAAGGGAGTCAGCTACACGACTTCTAGGTAGTTCAAGTGTCGAAGAGAGCAAAATAAAATAGAGCATGAACTTGCCCAGTTAGCGAGTAGATTGTGTGAGAGTCGTGTTTCTTTCTCAATTATCCCTGGCTGCGTCCAGGATTTAGTTCTTTCGGAACGAGTTGTAATGGGTGTTAACGCTACTTAATAAATAAAGCTCTCTGTTTCGCAAAAAAAAAAAAGAAGAAATCAAGATGGCAAGCACAGGCATCTCCAGTTCACTACAACAGGCCGTCAAATATCTCACGTCCGTCCCATCAAGTTTGTTGGCAACAGTTATACACGGCTCACAGCTCAGCGGCATTGGCTGCCTACCGCAAGAAATTCAGGAAGAGGACATCGACGATTCTTCTTCCTTCAGGAGGCCGTGCCAAGAGTTCAGGACTTCAGGTAGGCTGGGCAGGACACCTGGACTCTGTTGGCTCTTCTGCCGGCTGTATGTATCGCCAAACTCAAGTCAAATCCTGCTTCTTCCTCAGCCGTTTCTGAATTCTGGTTTCTCATGGGATCCTCACCGATGGAGTCATGGGATTTTTCTGGTTTGAGACTTTGAGTAGCCAGCCCGGTACCATGAAATCAGACCAACTCAAAACAGAAGAAAAAGGCAAAAGAAACTGTGCATCAGTGCCCGAACCTACAGTGACGTGTCATGGGCTGGACTGGGCTCTAAATTTACGAACGATAAGCAATTAGTTAACAGGCCTGATCAAACAACAGTGCCTTGTGCTGTATGCTTCAATACAGCAAAAACTCTGCACTACAAATCTGAAGAAAGACATTGTGACATGGTAATAAACCTCACCCTCCCTTGCATGGGAGCAATAAACCCGAAAAACTTTAAAGCTTACAGACTGTAGAATTTCCTCAGTGGGCAGTGGCTAAGGTCTGGGCCACATTTCAGTGTTCAGAACCCAGTGGCAAATATAAAGGAAATGAGGTTAGAAGTTTCATACCCAATTGTAAAAAATACTGTGACAAGTCATGGAATAAAATTTGTAATTACTTAAGGCAATATATGACACATGACAGAAGAATTATGCAAATGAATAGGTAGGATAGTCTGACAAGCTGCATCGATTGTGTAATTCCAACCTTCGGAAACCGAAAGTTGGCCCGAAACTAATTGCTGTTTGCTACAGCTTACAATGATTGACATGTAGTATTCTCAGTGTCAGTGACGCTTGAAGAATTCCACCATGGGCTTGTATATCAGTTGTGGAGCATTGTAACCCATCACAAAGTCACCATGGGCGTAGTCAGGCATATACATCACCTCGATGTCATCACTATCGTGCTGCCTGACCAACGTCCGCAGAAGGTGCCTGGTGTCAGGGACATCGCCGAGGAAATCTTGGCCACCATGGGTGTGGAACAAGGGGACATGGGGCGGAATGGACGAGAGATTGTACAGTGGGGGCTGTGGCTGATTGTAGTGCTTCATGTTCTCCTTCTTGTTTCCATAGTCGTACTTTCTAATCCCTTCTTTCCTGACCACTTATGACAAATAAATTTGAGAAAAAGGAAAAGTTAGCGCTGCAGCTGGGATTTGGCAAAATATTTCTTAATTACTGATGAGGATTCTAACACTGTGACATGTGGATCATGTTTTTGATAGAGCTTGATTGTGGACCATGCTGTAGGAAGATGCATGTAGTCGAAGTATTGAGGCAGCAGTCCGGTCCTTCGGTCATCAGATCAAATTCGTTGCAACCACAGTTAGTATGATCACAGCCCAATCATCAGCAAACATATATACCGTTTGGAATTAGTTAAACTGGAGGTAATGACAGTACCTGCTACAGCTCCAAATAAGTCATAACAATCAATCTCGGTGCATACTGCACCTAGCACTTCTTGTGCAACTCGCCTGTAATGAAGCGGAACATTCATAGCAGTCCACAATCACAAGTGACAGATGAGATTTGAGATGTGTTGCCCAAAATAACAGCACATACTATCTTTACATTTTAAATAGATCAGCGGTAGCTTTTTCTTAAGGCAAAGGATCTCTTTTAGGTACTCTAACATCACAGGAAGCTTCAGCTTCTATGAGCTCATAAGAGCACTTAACACAAAATTACTCAGAATTAGTATGTGACTGCGGTGAAAGGCGATGTTATTGAAGCCCACACACTTTATGTATTCTTCCTAATAAGAATATAAGAAGTTGTAGCAGAGATGCTTACCCAACAGGATTGAACTCGTGATAGCCTAGCATATGAATTGTCTGCATGATACAAAAACAGAGAGAGATAAAACATTGAACATGGCCATTATAATTAACAGTAAGGAGGTTTTACAATGCTTTACTTCTGCAAGGAAGATATGAGCTGCAAGCCTTATAAGTTTGGATCTCATCCTGTGCAGATAAGCAATTGGGCAGAGTAACACAGCTGATCTCACAATGTCTAATAACTTGTGCTCCGAGAAGGCTGCAAGAATAATCAGGGTTCCCTGCAAAATAGTAAAGTTACAGCATCCTCACAAGATCCAACCATTGTATATTAAATAGGGTCATATGATTACCAGGGAGTGACCGACATAGTGGACTTTCTTGCCTCCCGTTTGATTGAAGACAAACTGAAGTACTGCAGGAAGATCATAATCAGCAAGTTGATCCCATGTCCAGTCCCAGAAAGCCTGCACAGAGAAGAAAATATTCTTTTAGTGGAATAAATGACATGCAGTTTCTTGATCAAGCTAGAGATATGAACCGGATCTTCTGGGGTGAGGGAGGTATGTTTCCGACTGGACTTTGTTCCACGAGTATTGGCAATCCAAACATCAAAGCCACCGTCTGCCAGAATGAAGCCAAGAGACTGTTTTGGTGTACTTAGCACCCAACAGAAACCATCCTGTCCATTCAGCATGCCATATTAGTTTGCCGCGCTCTCCGTGACGGTGCTGCTCGAGAATACGATGCAGGATAATCCCGGCGTGGATATCCCGACGGTTGCCAAATAGCCCTTATAGTTTGATTTCCTGTAAGATAACTCATGCATTTTTTTTTAAGAATGGAACTTTTGCAATTTCACCATTTGACCTAGCGTTTCCATTCCTTAGGGAAAGGGTTCACTTGCTTCTCCACTTTTCCCTACAAAGCACACATGGAATCCTTTTTTTAAATGGGTGGCATGAGGCAGTGTCTATTTCATTGAAAAAGAGAGTTTTACATGGGGCTAGCCGGTGATGAATTACATGGTGCTGGAATTCTCGTCTTATTAGATTCGTTATGCGTATGATTGGCCCCAGCCGATGACCAGGCAGCCGCCTCGTGAAAGCACGCATAGAATCTGACATGAGCAAATAATAATATATTTTTAATGAAGGGATATTGGTTCTGTCTGTGAGAACAAACCATCCATTCCTTTCATATTGTTTGGGGTCCTAACGTCTCCTACCAAAGAAAAGGCAAATGACTTTGTAAAAAGGTAGCAACTGACGCCTAATAAAACGCTGCTGCTTAAAAAGATATTAGGCTACTGCGTATAAAAGAAGAGGTCTTATCCAACGGTTCCTTCATTATCAAAGATGGGACCGACACGCGGTTTTGGGAGGACACATGGGTAGGAGATAAGCCACTCAAAGTTAGATATCCTAATTTATATAATATAGTACGAGACCCTCATGCGACTGTTTCAAAAGTGATGGGTTCAAGTACTCCTAATTTATCTTTTAGGAGGTCTTTAGTGGATAATAAACTTGTTGAGTGGCTTAGTTTAGTAGCACGTATCTCTCATGTTCAATTGGTGGATGGTCCAGATTATTTTAAATGGTCCTTAACTAGATCCGGGAATTTCTCCGTTCGATCTATGTATCTTCATCTCATTGATGCACAACCACCTTTTAATCATAAAGGGATATGGAAGATAAGAGTTCCTCTAAAGATTAAAATTTTTCTTTGGTTCTTGAAAAGAAGAGTTGTCTTAACAAAGGACAATTTAGCCAGGAAAAACTGGAAAGGGAGTCAAAAATGTATTAGCTGTAATAGGAATGAGACTATCCAACACCTCTTCCTAGATTGTCCCTTCTCCAGAATGATTTGGAGGATTATCTTCTATGCTACTAATTTAACCCAACCCAGTAATATAAACCATATGTTTGGTACATGGCTTAGTAATCAAAATAAAAAGATTAAAGGTCTCATTTGGGTTGGGGTTGCTGCACTTTGCTGGGCGATCTGGCGTTGCCGGAATGATGTCATTTTTAATAAATCAAAGACTAACTCCAGTATGCAGGTTATCTTCAGGGGAGCATACTGGTTACGCTCCTGGGCACAGCTGCAGCGTGAAGAGCAAGCCAAGGACTCCATCTCTCTGATGAGCAAGAAATTAGAGATGATTGCTTTAGAGATTTCACATAGAGGGTGGAAGCATTTATATCGTTTGCTTTAGTTTCCTTGTCATGTTTAAAAGACAGCGGTTTGCTTCTCGTCTTTTGTAAACTCGTTGTAATAAGTGGCTGTGTACATCCACGGATGTAGAGGCCGGATATTTTATCCTTTATCGAAAAAAAGTAATTAGAACCTGGAGGCACCCTTTCAAAAAAAAAAAGGGATCTAGAGGCACACAAGAAAATTAAAATGAAAAGATAATGGTGTGGACATTTGCCTTGCTAGCTAACAGTGCATGTTTTTTTTATATATTTAAAAAACAAGAGACTGGTCTGTGTCTCATGAAGCCTAGACCGTGTTATGGAATGAGATAGATTGCCAATCTTTGTTTGTACTCATGAAGATGATAGTGTTATGTTGTTTCCATTAGAAGAAATGATGGATTTCAATGCGAGGTCACAATGACGACGACGACGAAACAAAAGGATGGAGGTAAAAGAGGACCAGTCGGGCAAAGGACTGTTGAGAGAAGGAGGTGAGTAGGCGGTTAAAGGAGAGATGAGGCGTCACCTTGTTTGTTCAGAGTTTGTTTGGTCATATATAAGGAGTTGGTGCCATATACGAACATTCAGTGACCCGCACCTAAATGGTGGCACACACCGGTTCCAACAAGATCGCATGGCGTTATTTAGAGAGCATCATTTATGCAACCATAAATAAAGATGCGCAAATCACGTGTACCAACAAAAAGTATCCATATACGCAAACTTGTAACGCTCTTAACCTAGATGGCATCGTAGGTCGGTTTCGAGTTTCAACATATACAAAACCACACGTGATCATTCATGAAACGCCACTTATGTAGCCTCGAATAAAGACACACAATCATTGTTGTGAATTTTTTTTATCTACGGACAACAATATCCATATAACCAAACCTCGTACTAGATCTTTTTCTGCATATGAACAAAAGTTTGAACACACTAAATGTCACGTCATCTCTCATTAAACGTCATTTTAACACCAAATAAAGCTGTACAAACCTCGTACTAGGAATCTTTTATTACAAACTTCATGCTAGAAATCTATTTTGTACGTGGATGAAAATTGTCATATACTCGCTCTGACTTTGATGATGTTACACGCCGTTTTTTGCGTTCCTAAATCGCCCCGCACGTCTCATGAAATGACACTTTTGTTTTGTAACCTCATTGATATACTTGGTTTCTTTATACTAGCACCCACATATTTTCGTATCATAAACATATCAGTTCTCTACCCTTACCTATATTATTTGTGCATCCATCATAGTACAAGACGATGTTAACCATACACTGCTTCATTTTTTACCTGATGATAGAATTCGACAAGACTTTGTGATGACACAGGGCGGGGTACGGTTAATATAATGCAAGTAGACAATGGCGGTTTGCCTTGTTGTCATCATCCCCCCCCCCCCCCACCGAACACCACGCCTCGCCGGACATGACAACACCGTTGTCGTCACCTTTTGTTTAGCAAGGATACAGTCACGTCTTGCACAGGCGCAAGCGGCTGAGGCAGTGAGGCCTTGCATTGGCTGATTGGCAGGCCGCGTGGTCGCCCCGGCCGGACGCCAGCATTACCCGGACGCGCCCCGGGAAGCGAGGAAGAAAAGGGGAAACGCTTGCACCACCGGGGGCAACGCCACGGCCGGGCCGAACAACCGCGGCACGCGATCGACCTAGTGGCTGAGCTTGTTGGGCCTTGGGAAGAATCAGAGTGACGGACCCTTCCCCTGTGTTTGTTGTTGGGCAATTGGCTGGGCCAGACCAAATGTAAAGAGTCGTCCCAGCGCAGCATTTTGCTGCAGTCTTCTTCTTCTTTTTGTTACTAGTTCCAGGCTGCACTTAACTTAAAAAAAAAGTTCCAGGCTGCACTTAATGATTTTGTTTTTCTTTTCTAAAAAAACTTAATGATTTTGGTGGTGGATGAGCTTGGATGACGACAAGATGGATGTTTCCCAACCCCCTCGGCCCAGCGGGTTCGGTTGACAGGTTGAGTAGTTAATTCAGATATCGGGATGTTCTTTATTTTTGAAAAATATAAGCAGGAACACCGCTATATCCCGGACTCCTGGATTTTGATAAATAAATGACCTGTATCCATCGGATTACCATCCGGTTGGATGGTTGGTACTGTAGATAGATTTGGTCTGGAGACTCAACGTGATTTGGCCAACCAAATAAAATCGGGCAATATCTTAACCATTTTTTTCATACATTAAATACGATTCCACACAATCTCCTTCTCTCGTTTATTGCTGTAGATTGCAGTCAATCTCTGATTAGATTCGGTGAAAGGAAAGGTTATGGTTTGATCTCCTGTAAGAGAACTTATGCAAAAAACAAAATTTTTTTTTGAAGAATGGAACTTTTGCAATTTCACCATTTGACCCAGCTTTTCCATTCCTTAGGCATAGGGAAGGGTTCGCTTGCTTCTCCACTTTTCACTAGAAAGCACGCAAAGAATCTGATATGAGCAAATAATAATATCTTTTTAATGAAGGGATATTGGTTCTGTCTGTGAGAGAGCAAACCATCCAATCCTTTCATGTTGTTTGGGGTCCTAACGTCTCCTGCCAAAGAAAAGGCAAATAACTTTGTAAAAGGTAGCAACTGACGCCTAATAAAACACTGCTGCTTAAAAAGATATGAGGCTACTGTACAAGTAATTAGAACCAGGGTTCGCAATCCCGTTCAAAACCGGCCGGTTCCCGCGGGAACTGGTCAAATCGCCCCGGACCGGTAGCGGTTTGGGGCGGTTTCAAACCGGTTAAATTTAAAATATTCAAATTTAAATTTAAAATGGAAAAATATAAAAAAAATCCTAAAAATACTTCAAGGTATATGTAATCTATTGGTGTCAAAAATTTTCAAATATTTGCTCATTTGATATTTTTTGCAGGCATTAGAAGTTCAACAAAAAAAAAGGAAAAGAAAAAAATCGGCTAATTGAACTTCTAATGCCACAAAAAAATACTAAATACACTAATATTTGAAAATTTTTTATACCATTAAATTCTACGCACCTTGAAATATTTTTAGGAATTTTTCTTTTATTTTTTTAAATTTTTAGTTAAATTTGAAAATATGACAAATTATGTATTGAGTCGGCTTACCGTCCAAACCGGTCGGCTTACCCCCAAACCGCTCGGCTTACCGGTCAAACCGGTTCAAACCGATTGAACTAGGATTCCATATACATTTGAATTCAAAATTTGAATTTGTCCGATTTTGACCGGTTCCCGCGGGAACCGGACCGGTTAGCCGCTACCGCCGGCCGGCGGTTCGACCCTTCGGTTCGGTTTTGTGAACCCTGATTAGAACCAGCTGGAGGCACCCTTTAAAAAAAAGGAACCTGGAGGCTCAGGAGAAAATTAAAATGACAAGATAATTGTGTGGAAATTTGCCTTGCTGGCTAACAAAGCATGTTTTTTATATATATTTTAAAAAAGAGACCGGTCTGTGTCTCATGAAGCCTAGACTGTGTTATGGAATGAGATTGCCAATCTTTGTTTGCACTCATGAGGATGATAGTGTTATGCTGTTTCCATTAGAAGAAATAATGATGGATTTCAATGCGAGGTCACAACAACAATGGTGAAACAAAACGATGGAGGTAAAGGGGGGTCAGTTGGGCAAGGATCGTTGAGAGAAGGAGCCAAGGAGGCGAGTCGGCGGTAAAGGAGAGATGAGGCGTCACTGTGTTTGTTCGGAGTTTGTTTGGTCATATATAAGGAGTTGATGCCATATACGAACATAAACATTCATATTGTTGTACTATTCGGTGACCCGCTCTAACCTAAATGGTGGCACGCACCGGTTTCAACATAGAACGCATGACGTTATTTAGAGAACATCATTTATGCAACCATAAATAAAGACACACATACACGTGTGCCGATCCAAAGTATCCATATCCACAAACTTGTAACGTTCTTAACATAGATGGCGTCGTAGGTCGGTTTCGAGTTTCAACGGATACGAAACCACACGCGACCATTCATGAAACACCACTTTATGCAGCCTCGAATAAAGAAACACAATCATCACTAGGAATCTTTTCTATTTACGGACAACAATATCCATATAACCAAACCTCGTACTAGATATTTTTTTTCCGCATACGAACAAAACTATGAACACACTAAATGTCACGCCATCAATCATTAAACGCCATTTTAACAGCAAATAAGGTTTACAAACCTAGTACTAGGAATCTTTTATTACAAACTTCATGCTAGAAATCTTTTTTGCACATGGATGAAAAAAGAATATCTATATTGTCATAGACCCGCTCTGGTCTTGACGATGGCATACACCGGTTTTGCGTTCCTAAATCACGCTGCACTTCTCATGAAATGACACTTATGTAGCCTCGAATATTAACCATTCACTGCTTCAATGTTGTTTGTGCATCCATCATAAGACGATATTAACCATTCACTGCTTCAAATTTTACCAGCTGATAGAATTCAACATGACTTTGTTTTTTTTTTTTGAGGAATTCGACATGACTCTGTGATGACACAGGGGCACGGTTAATGCAAGTAGACAAACGGCGTCTTGCCTGTTGTCTTGTCATCATCCCCCCACCGAACACCACCTCGCCGGACATCACATCACCGTTTGTCGTCACCTTTTTTGTTTAGCGAGGATACCGTCACGTCTTCGACTGGCGCATGCAAGCGGCTGAGCCCTTCTTGCCAGGGCCGCGTGTTCGCCCGGCCGTACGCTCAGCATTACCCGGACGCACCCTAGAATCGAGCAAGGAAAAAAAGGGGAAACGCCTGCACGGCTGAACCACCCGGGGGCGACGGCCCGGCCGGCAGGGACGAACGACGCGACGACAGCAGCGGCGCCGAACGGCGCGCTACCGAGACACGCGACGAGCGACCACACCGTTGGTCTATATAAACACCGGAGACCCCCGTCACATCATCGCTCACACCACTCCAGACAAGAGTGTCACACATCACAGTAGCCACATCGGCATCCAGCGTCAGAGCTAGCGCGTGCGTTGTGTGCGCGTGTGTTCCGATCCGGTTCCGGCCGATCGATGTCGAGGATGGAGAAGGAGAAGGAGACGGAGACGGAGAGCGAGGTGGTGGCGCTGGCGAGGCAGGCGGCGGCGGCGGCGAGATCTGAGCGTGCGGCGGCGACGCGCCCCGTCCCCGTGCGCAGGTACCGCGGCGTGCAGAAGCGCCGCAACAGGTACTGCGCCACGGTCTGGAATGGCACCACGAGGAAGCAGCTCTGGCTCGGCTCCTACGCCACCCCTGAGGAGGCCGCCTACGCCTACGACGCCGCTGCCCGTCGCGTCCAGGGCCCCTGGGCCAAGCCCAACTTCCCCGACCCCTCCTCGCCGCCGCCGCCGCCACCGCCGTGTCAAGCCATCTCCACGGCGGCGGCGCCGACGCTCACGAGCCTGACACTGGCGTTGCGCGCCCTCCAAGCGCGCAACAACATCATCAACCACCTGCTGCTACCAATGCCTGGGCTACAGCCGCAGCCGCAGCGGCAGCCTCTTCTTCACCCCTGCTGGGCCCCACCACCTCCTGCGCCGCCACGGTTCGTGAGGCTACCATTACTACCTGGCCCCGCAGCAGCCGGTGCAGCAGCTGCGCCCAACGCGGCGGGGCTCTACAGGACGACGTTCCCGTCGATCCCAGCCGGCGGTTACGTGCCGGCGAGCCTGGAGGAGCTGAGGCTCAACTGGCCATCCAGCAGTGAGGAGAGCAGCACGGCGGCGGCGGCTGTCCCCAAGCGTCGCAGGATGGCTGTTCCGTCCGCCGTGGCCCTCGAGGATGGCGCTGTGGTTGGAGATAATTTCTCCGGTGACGGCGGCGGCGCTTCGTCCTCGTCCGTGGCGTCTACGTCCGGCCGGTGGTGGTGACTGGTGAGGCACAGTAGGAGGCGGTGCCGCGACATGGGCCCATGGCAAGGGACAAGGGGGACGAGCGTAGCATGCATCAGTTCCCTTCGAGTTATCTTTTGTATCTTAGGTTTAATGTTTGTTCTAGATGTTGATCGTCGAATGTTACAACATTGGTTGATTTTTATGTTAATTTTTGTTTCAGTGCCATGTGTCTGTGAGCGATCGATAAGCTATCTGAATACACAAGGGGTGGGGGCGGGGGGGGGGGGGGGTAAGCTCCACACCATTCTTGTATGTGCTAGCATCAAATTATGGTAATCAATTAGTATTTTTTAGTAGCCATTTCAGCACCTTTATCTTCGTTCTCATGTGCTAGCAATAGTTTTAGCACAATTTAATCGGTGACATTTTCTAGGCTGAGGGAAAAAATATATTATTCATTTCTTACCAAGGAAAAAATTGAACCGTATCGTTCCCTCCTTGTTCCCGGATCTAATCAGAGGCTGCGTGCTAACGTCTAATAAAAGAGAGAACGGGCCATGATTTTTTAAGATTTGATTTGGTGGATGAAAACAGAAACCAATAAAAGCAACCAAGATCTAGATATAGAGATCCACCCCCTCCCCCCCCTGAAGATTCACACCGTAGATGACAAGTTCTTATTTGGTGGATGAAAACCAAAATCAACTAAAACCATATGAGATCTAGATATAGAGATCCATCCCCACTGAAAATAAGTAAATCAGAAAAATTAAAAGACCTTAAATGAGGTTCTTACCGTGTGTAGCTCATAGATGACAGGATGCTTCTGCATGTCGCGTCAATGAGACTAGAAACATGATCTTCCTCAACTTCACATAGCTTTGACCTATGCCTATCGTGGACGGTTCTGATCACTCATGTATGACAGACAGCAGTAGTTCAATATATTTGCAGACAGTAGTGAGGAGGCTGATGGATTCCGACGCTAGGTCGTCGCAGAGGTGGTAGCACATAGAAGAATGGAGGCGAAGCGGGATTCGGTTAATCTTGGGCTAGGGTTGTAGCAAGAAGGGAAAGGGGCGAGAGGCGGCGGACAGAGAGGGAGCGGGGCGCAGATAGAATTGCTCGGAGCCCGCTAGCTAGGGGTATATATAGCGGCTCAAGGCCGTATACGGACATAAACATCCGTAGCGTCATTCTCGTGACTCGCCCTGGTATGGATGACATCACACGGCATGGCAAAAACCACACGTCATTAATCGTGAAAACACCGTAAATAAATATGCCAGCCTTGACAAAAAAAATAACCGTAAACAAAGGTACACATATTCATACTTAGAATGTGTTTTTATTTATTTTCTCCTATCCCTAGCATTCTTAAAAAAAAAAACTCTCGTATCTCTTGCAAGTATCAGCTTTTATCCCAAACGCTAGTTACCAAGTGTGTTTGCTCATCCATCCATTAATCGAGAACATCGTCCCTCCTTCACCACTTTCCTTCTTTTTTTTTTCTTTTCTTTCAACCAAAAGAACTTATCACTGGGGTGGTTGGTGTGGCATGGGGCAAATAAGACAATCGCATTGTTTGCCTTGCCGCCCATCCACTACCCACCACTGGCGTGTATGTGTAGGCAGATCATGTCGAGACTCGAGCGACGGAGCGAGGGGCTTCGTCACTCACTGCCGTTTCGGCTTTGACTCGAGAGGAACCGTACTACCGGCCGAGATCGAGGCCGCGGGCTGCATGCAGCAGCCCGGCCAACGCCGCGCACGTACGCCATCTATCCCCACCGCTAGCTAACGGGCGCGTACGACGAGGCCGCGAGCCACGGAGAGAAAAGCTCGCTCGCTCGTGGTCGAAGCAAATTTACACGGCGCACGCGATACTGTGCGCGCGCGCGGCCAAAGGCCAAGCACGTCGTCCCTGACGCTACAGCCGGCCTAGCCGTACGTGCCAAGGGAAGAAGGGGAGGACGAGGCGTATCATGCAGTTCCTTTGAGTTATCTTTTGATCGTCGAATGTCACAATATGGGTTGTTGATCTATGTTAACTTTGTTTCAGTGTCATGTGTCTGCGAACTATAAGGTATATCCGAATACACAAAAATGAAAAGTAAAAATAGCTCCACACCATTCTCTTGTAGTGGTAGCCTCAAATTATAGTCATCAAGGAGTCGTTTTTAGTAGCCATTTTGAGAGGATCTTGTAGATGCCTAAAGGGGGGTGAATAGGCGTACCTAATAAAACCTGAAAATTTTTCTTCACAAGTTGTCAGTGAAACCGGATCTTCCGAGTACCACTAGGAAGATCCGATGATCGGATCTTCCGAGTCTTACTAGGAAGTTCCGATGTGAAAATAACCTTTGCTCGAGATTCAAAATCTAACAAGTTATTCGCAATTCCACTTGAATAGAAAGTTCACAGAGGTACTCTAAGAGCTATATATGATGATCAAATACAGCGGAAACCTTTATAGACATAGATCGGGCAATATATAGCAAATATGAGAATATATGAACAAAATAAAGTAAGCAACACAAAGAGACACGAGATTTGTTCCCGGAGTTCACTCCCAAGGGAGCTACGTCTCCGTTGAGGTACCCACAAAGTGTAGAGTCTCTTTCAACTTGTTTCCTCCCTCAATCGACAACAAAGATCAAGATTGAGTCACTTACTAGATGATTCCACACAAGGAATGAGTGATACAATCCTCCAAGGCGCTCCCACAAGCTAGGTGCTGCACTTGGTGACCTCTAACCGTCTAGGAGCAAGCTCCAAGAGTAACAAACGCGAATCACAAGCCAAGGATGCTTCAAGTGCTTCTTGAGGTGAACAAATGCTTCTCCTCACTCAAAGTCAACACCCAAATCTCAAATCTCTTCTCTCAACCAATCCCCAAATGAATCTTGGCTAGGGCAAGGTTTGGAGGGGAGTGGAGAGAGCAAGGGAGAGCTAGAAGTGTGTTTTTGGTTCTGTTGTGTGAGCTAGAGTTGAAAGGGTGAGAGAGGGGGTATTTATACCCATCCCCAAAATCTAACCGTTATGTTCTGAATCGGGCAAACCGGAACTTCCGAGTACTACTCGGATCTTCCGGATAGGCTTAGGTTAGCTAAAAAAATCCTAAGTGTACTGCCAAACCGGAACTTTCGATTCACAAAATCGGAACTTCCGATTTCGCCAAAATCTACTCAATACCTTTTCGGATCTTCCGATTCACAAAATCGGATCTTCCGGTTTTGCCATTTTCTACTCAGTACCTTTTCGGATCTTTCGATGAAGAAAACCGGAACTTCTGGTTTTACGTAGAACCGAACCGGAAGTTCCGGGAACAGAACCGGATCTTCCGGTTTACCCAGAAAAACTGAGTTTTGCCTGTTTTGTTCTCTCAAGATTAGTTTTCATCTCAATATAGCACTTTAGCAACCTTGATTCATCAGACACGTCCCCCTTGATAGTACGGTGTTTCCTATACTCAAATTCAAATAATAAACTCAATTTAAATCCTCCATATGAGCTTCACACCATATAATTCGAATTGGGGACCTCCTTTGTATATATTCTTTTTCTTATTTCATTTAGCACCTGCACATATCTTTATAAAAGTATGAAACCTCCAAATTGTAGTTGTTATCACCACCAAAACCACTAGGGGGCCAAATGCACTTTCACATTTGTTTCAGAACCTTTATCTTCGTTCTCATGTACTAACAATTGTTTTGGCAGGATTTAATTGGTGTCTGATTCTAGACCGAGGAAAAAAATAAAAATAATATTTTATTCCTTATTACCAAGGAAATTGAACTGTAACGTCCCGTCTTTGCATGTTCCCGGACCTAATCAGAGGCTGCTGCGTGCTAACCTCTAATAAAAGAGAGAGTGAGCCATGATTTTATAAGATTTGATGTGGTGGATGAAAACAAAAACAAATAAAAGCAACCAAGATCTAGATATATAGAGATCCACCCCTCTCCCCCACCATCTGAAGATAAGTAAACAAAAAAAAAATCAAAACCCTTCGAACGAGATTCCTACGGTGATAGGGTGCTTCTTCACATCGTGTTGATGAAAAGTTTGTATTTAGCGTATAAAAACCAAAATCGATCTAAACCAACCAATATCTAGATACAAAAATCCACCCCGGGCGAAAATAAGTAAATCAAAAAGCTTGAACGCGGTTCTTACCAGATGTGGTTCTTCGTAGATGATATGTGGGATGCTTCTTCACATACTCGATGACAAGTTGTCATTTGGGGGATGAAAAAAACCAAAATCAACTAAAACCATATCAGATCTGGATATAGAGATCCACCCCCCACTGAAAATAAGCAAATCAGAAAAACTAAAATACCTTAAACGAGGTTCTTATCGGGTGTCACTTGTAGATGATAGGGTCGATGAGACTAGAAACATAACCTTCCTCAATTTGACATACCTTTGACCTATGCCCATCATCGAAGGTTTCTTTATGTAGAAATGAAGACAACAATAGTAGTTCAATATATTTCTGGACATCAGTGTTGGAGGTCGACGGATTCCAACACGAAGTCTTCACAACGCCGGTAGCACATAGAAGAAGGGGAAGGGGTGAGGGGCGGCGGACAGAGGGGTTAACGATGCGCAGATAGAATTGCTCGGAGCCCGCTAGGGGTATTTATAGCGGCTCAAGGCCATATACGGGCATAAACATCCGTAGCGTTGGCTCGTTCTGGTATAGACGACATCACGCGACATGACAAAACACACACGCCATCAATCGTGAAAACACCACCGTAAATAAATGTGCCAGCCTTGACACAAAAACAATAGTCGTAAATGAAGGTACACGTAATCATACTTAGAATGTGTTTTATTTTGTGCTAGCCCTAGCATTCTGAAAATAATTAAAAAAACTCGCACCTCCTGCATGTTTTATCCCACCCCCAAATGCTAGTTACCAATTTGCTTGCCCATCCATCGATTAATTGAGAAAACCCCTCTTCACCATTTCATTCTTTTTTTTGTGTGTGGATGATGGACTGCCATTGGCACAGAAAACTGTATCCACCAAGCATCGTCCTCTCGAAAGTATTTTGCCTTTAGCAACCTCGCACATAAACTGTCTGGGTACACAAATAATCTCCAAACTTGGCGCGCTAGCAGCGCCTGTTCCCCAAATGCTACTTGGTGCAGCATGCAAAGACAATCGCCGCATCCACTACTTGTAGCCAGATTATGTCGACCAAGTCGAGACTCGAGCGAGGGCTTCGTCACTGCCGTTTCCGCTTTGACTCGAGGGAATTGCCGAGATCGATCGAGGCGCGGGCTGCATAGCAGCCGCCCCGCAGCCAACGCCGCGCACGCCATCTATCCCCACCGCAACGTACGGACGAGCGAGGCGCGAGCCACGGAGAGAAAAGCTCGCTCGCCGCCGTAACGCTCGAAGCAAATTTACACGTCACGCGCGGCCAAAGGCCATGCACGCCATCCCTGATGCTACCGCCAGCCACACGGACACGACCACCGCTAACGGGCGCATATGATGAGGCGCCGGCGCGGGCCGGTTTTGAGAAGGTCTGGCTGGGTTTCTGAACGACTGGACCCAAGAACAAAAAAGATTAACGAGTTGAACGTTTGTTTCCAGAGGAGTTTTAGTATGGCTGGAAAAAAATGAGAACCGTTGATCTAATGGTGGTAATAAGTTGGTGGCACCGAGAGGTACCCAAGAAAAGATACCCGGACAACCGTCTGCTGTATGAAAACAAATACTTAGCTAATAAATACTCAACCAGATCATCGGTTAGCAGTAATCGGCCAAAAATTAATACCACTTGGTACCGTCTGGTGCCTTCCAGTGCAACCATAGTAAAACTTCTTTGACGTCTAAATTCGATTTGATCCATCAACGACTTTTGTTTTAGGCTTATTGGTCCCTCAACTATTAAACTGGCTAAACCGTCTGTGCGAGCTAGCTTAATTAATTTCACCTCTTGTCCTATGTGACATGCTACGTGGTATATGTCTAGAGTCTAAGACATGAGTCCTATATATATATATAGATTGACTTTTTTTATTTTTGATTTCTTTCTTGCATCATGTATGATAAGAAAATATATGGTTCAGTGATGAGCTGAAGGAGAATGAACAAATAAACAAAAGTGCAAAATTTTGATTCATATATAGACACATAAATCATATACCATTTGATCAATAAATCATATACCATTTGATCACTAATTGACTCTATGCTATAGTAAAACTTACCAATCATCATTATTTCCAAGGCAGGTGACTTATATGATATAATTAATAGCTACAAAGTTTGGATTGTCCGAGCACATCAAGCAAGCAAAGACAATCGCATTGTTGCCTTGCCACCGATCTACCAGTCTACCACCCACCACCGAGGCACCGACGCAAGCCAGCCGCTCCGGACAACATCGTCTGTAGTCGCTTATGATGAGTGCATCGTCGTCACTACCGTTTCAGACTCGAGCGAGGAATGAAGCGGCTGCGAGGCCGGCCGGGGTGCCCAAGCAACGCCACGCCAGAAACGCCATCCCCACCGCTAACGCGCGCATACGACGAGGCGAGAGTCAGCTGGGAAACAAAAGCTCGACGACCGTAACGGTAACGCGCGAAGCAAACACGGCATGCAGGCGATCGGTGTGGAGACGGCCGGGCAGGCCAGCCGGAACGCGAAACCGCGGGCGAACCGTGGAAGGCCAAGGCCTGTGTGGTCCTGTTTGAGCGGTTCTGGCTCTTTTTTTTTTTTTTGCCCCAAACCGTGTGAGAATGTATACTGTTGTCACAAAAAGAAGAAAAACGTTACGCACCATTCTCTTGAGTGTGTGTGTGTGTGTTAGCATCAAATTATAGTAGTTCAATATTTTTTAGCAGCCATTTTGCCACTTTAATCTTCATTCTCTTCTACTGGCGATTGTGTTTTAGCAGGATTTTAATTGGTTGCAATTTTTAGCCTGAAAAAAAAGGAAAAACGATACATTTATTCGTTACCAATGTGATAGTGCCTCATCCTTCTCAAATAAAAAAGAGATGGTGATAGTGCTTCGTATTTCGAAGAATATATCTCTTGTTCTTGGACATGAGTGCAAACCTTAAAGAAGACAAGTAATTATTTGGTGGATGAAAACCAAAATCAACCGAGATCTAGATATGAAAGTGCATCCCCACAGAAACACATAAATTAGAAAATTTAAATGCTTCAAACAAAGGTTCTTACTGGATGCAACTTCTAGATGATAAGGATCTAGTTCTCACATAGCTTTGGCATATGCATAGTTCCTATTGTCGAATTTAAGAACCCCTATCTACCAGAGTTGTATACAATAACTTATCATATAGAACGTAAACATAATCAGAAATATCTTTTTTAGATTGACAGCACAATCGAAGACGCTCATATAAATGCACGCACACTCACCCTTATGAATAACATAATTGGAAATGTCAAGCGAATAAAAGATGTGAAGTGAATAAAAGGGTGAGTGGGCCAACTAGCCCAATTGCCAACCACTGCACAATCCGTGTAGCAAGGCCACGTAGTGTTGCGGCATCATCTCTCTCACGAGCGCGATATGCAAAGACTAAAGTGAATAAAAGATTGTGTGGGCCAACGCGGCCCAGTTACCACCCTCGTCGTCTATGTAAAGCGGGTTAAAAAAGTGTGTAGGCCAACGCAACCCAATTGCCACACAAGCAGCAGGCCACATGATGTCAACCGTAAGATAGTCTTTTTCAGCATGGACACTTTATGATTTGCTTGACCCCTGGCGAGACACGACGACGTTAAATCGGACTATGGCAAATCGTTGAGGGCCCAAAAAATGTAGGCCCAGGCCCAACTACCCACGAATTATTTTCAGCCCAGACGGTCGCTACCACAAGCATGTTGGCTGCTGGTGTCGTCGAGGCTGGCACGTAACGACACACGACGCGAAGCAGACAGCGCCGTGCGCCCAGGACGTTGCGATCCGACGTGGCCCAATGACGCGTCGCGGAGCCTTATCCCCTCATCCAAACTCCCATCCGCATGGCGCCGGGAGCCGACCACACTTGCCCCCTACCCCCTCGTTAACATCCACACAGCTTTTTTTTCCAGAGGAGCTGAGACAGTCGTGCAGCGAGCGAGCGAGAGCAGCAACGAACCAGCGCAGCCATGGCGTCCACCTCCTGCTTCCTCTACCAATCCACCGCCCGCCTCGGCGCCGCCGCCTCTGCTCGCCCCCAGGTGCCACGTGCCCAGTTCGTCTGCAAGGCCCACAAGCAGGACGCCGCCGCCGCAGCCGAGGGCGACGCCGCCGCGGTCACCCGCCGCGCCGCGCTCACCCTCCTCGCCGGCGTCGCTGCCGTCGGCGCCAAGGTCAACCCCGCCGCCGCTGCCTACGGAGAAGCAGGTATATATATATAAGTTTATATATATGTGTATATATATATATATAAGAAGCTTCGTTACATCAGTCAGTTGTTAGATATAGGTAGATGGATCGGTTAGTTCTTGCCGGTTGACACGTTTGCGATTGCAGCCAACGTGTTCGGGAAGGTGAAGAAGAACACGGACTTCATCTCCTACAACGGGGACGGGTTCAAGCTGCTGATCCCGTCCAAGTGGAACCCTAGCAAGGAGCGCGAGTTCCCCGGCCAGGTGCTCCGCTACGAGGACAACTTCGACGCCAACAGCAACGTCTCCGTCATCGTCCAGCCCACCACCAAGAAGAGCATCACCGACTTCGGCACCCCCGAGGAGTTCCTCTCCCAGGTCACCTACCTTCTCGGCAAGCAGGCCTACAGCGGCAAGACTGACTCTGAGGTTTGTTTAATTCACAGCTACCTTTTCGATCATGCATCTAGCTAATTTTAGTCTGGCCTTTTGCCTGCAGCTGATCATGCTTGCTTGTGTGTGTGCGCGTGTGTGTAGGGTGGATTTGAGACTGACGCGGTGGCCACGGCCAACATCTTGGAGAGCTCGGAGCCGGTGGTGGACGGGAAGAAGTACTACAGCGTGTCGGTGCTGACGAGGACGGCGGACGGGGACGAGGGAGGCAAGCACCAGCTCATCACGGCCACCGTGTCCGACGGCAAGCTGTACATCTGCAAGGCGCAGGCCGGCGACAAGAGGTGGTTCAAGGGCGCCAGGAAGGGTGTCGAGAAGGCAGCCAGCTCCTTCAGCGTCGCATAATAATTAATTAAGCATATGGATGGATGAATGTATCTACCGGATCGGAATTTCTTTTCTTTGGTTCAGGGATGCACCCGTGTGAATTAATCGAACGTAGATAGAGAGGTTGGGCATGCATGTGTGTACTCCTCTGATTGTACATGAGAACAAAGACTAAGGAGAGCTCCATTTCGTCCCTGCAAAGGATTCATTTCTTTGCTCTCATCCACGATGTTTAACAACTCTTAGTGCTAATAATATATATATGCCATCATCGAAAAGTAGACAGTAGTGCTTCCTCCCGGGGGGTTGGATTTCTCCTCCACATGCATTTACATTTTTTCACAAAGGATTAAGCCCGATCGAATTTCATGACTATATGAGCAATGAAATTACAGAGTATTTTGTCCTGATCACCTACGAGACCTCACCCCACGCCCCTAGACTGCTGGCACTAGGGCCAGGCATCCTAGGGGCACACCAAATGTTCATCCTGGTTACAAAAGATAGCTAAACAACCTGTTTTAGAAGCGGATCAGCCACAAGCCCACAACCGTTGAGGTACAGGAACGGCACCAAATTAAAACACACGCAGCACCATCAAAGACCCTTATGGACTGCGACAACCAGCATCCTTTTTATGACAGAGTAGTGCACTAGTGCTTCATCATTTCGTGTTTCCTCCCCTTTCACACTTTTTAGGGCATGTACAACGGTGTCTACGACAGCTGTCTCTTCGGCACAAATAGACAGATTGAACAAACAACTTGTACAATGGGTTGTTTGTTTGGCTTTCTGCATGTTGTTTAATGTATCCATTGACACACAAATCATAGGGGATCTAGTGCATACTTGATATTTGTAGCTATTTTGTTGCATATGGTGCTATCTTTCTTCCTTTTCTTTTTTCCATCTCTTTTTTTTAAAAAAAATCTTTTCCATTGTTTTTCTTTTTTTTCTTTTTTAATCTTTTGTTCCCTTCCTTTTCTCCTGTGCACACCGGCAGCACCGCATCTCTCGTTGTCTCGTTCTTTCTCGTCCTTCTCCCCTCACTCTCTCCTCCGCCGAAGTCCAGACGCAGCAGCAGCGGCGGCGGGCGCAGGAACAGGCACGACGGCTCCCCTCCCTCCCCCTCCCTCTCTCTCCCCGCCGCAGAGGCCTGGTTCCGGGACCTCACCAGCGGCACCCACCACGTCCGCGGTGTCTCCTGCAGGTGATTTGGAGTTCGATTTGTTCTTCTTGGAGCTCGATTTGGTCTTCTTGAAGCTTGATTCAGTCTCTTGGACGTCGATTTGGTCTTCTTGGAGCACGATTTGGGAACGAGCAGGAAGAAGAGGAAGAGGATTTGGGGACGAGCAGGAAGAGGACTTGGGAACGATGGTGCAAACTTGGAGCAAGAAAGCAAATCCTCCCACGCGCGCACTCGATCCGTGCCTCCGTCGTCTCCCCGCCGCGACGTCCTACAGCGCGCTCCGAGCCGTCGCCACCTCCTGGCAGCACGAGCCGCACTCGTCGACGAACGAGACGACGACGCGGTCGACGCTGGGCTCGTGCAGGGGGTTTCGTGCAAAAAAGCCTGGCATGTCGATGGATGACTACGGTTGTAACACCCCTGGTGTTAATTAACACTAAAATAGGGATTTAGTTAAGCTAAGCACATTTCAAAAGTAGAATTAAGGAAAATGAGGAAAATTTCCCAAATTGAGTCAAAAACCATTCAAATGAAGCAATAAAGAAAACTTTGAAAACTTCCTAAGAACTTGAAAAAGTGCAAATGGGAAAGTTGGAGTATAAGTCAAACCAAGAAACTTCCCTTTTCAAACCATAGCCTAAAAATGTCTGGAAGCATCTCAAAAATTAAACCCTAACCTTGGAATTTGAACTTTTCCAATTCAAATTAAGGCTAAAATGGAATCTTAGCCTAAACTCAAAATTTTACCACTGAACATCGAAATCTCCAAAAAGCAAAGTTGTACATCTTCACATTTCTGAACTTTGCCTCCATTGGCACTTTGGCCAATTTTGCCATCTAGCCCCTCGAATTTCTAAAATTCAGTTCAAAACAGGGTTTTCTCCCCTTTTGAATCACTGCCAAATTTTCATCTATTTCTCATCATCTCTAGTGCAGAGACGTGTCCCATGAAATTCTAAACAACTTTCATGTTGGAAGATTTCTGAGCCATGTTCAAATTTTTGGAGTTTGAGCCATGCCAACCAAGTTGACCTTGCACCGGCAGAGGCGTGCTCACGGGGTGCCCACGCCGCGCCCGCGCGTGCCCGCGCTCGCCGCCGGCAGCGCCCTGCCGTCTGGCGTCCTCGTCTGAGCCGGCCAATGGCACGGGTGCGTGTCCCCGCTCATGGAGCACGCGTCTGGCCAGCTCGCGTGGCCAATGGCGCACTGTAGCGCTGACCCGAGCCGCGCTCCCGAGCTGCACCGCCGCCGTGAACCGCCGGACAAACTCGCCGCCGCCGTTGCCCACCGGTCCGTCGTGCGACTTTCGCGACCCCGCGCGTCGCTTTTCCTCCCACCTGTCGTTTCTCCTCGCCCACGCGCGCCTGCCGCCCTGCCGCTCGCCTGCGCGCCTTGACGCCGGCAAAAGGCGCCAACGGCCCGCGACAAGCCGCTGCCGCCGCGAGACCTTGCCGCGCTGCCCCAGCCTCCATCCAGTGCTGCTCGAGCACCACCTCCTTCCCCTCTCCCTTCTACTTAAAGCCCCAAACAATTCCCTTCTTCTCCCGCGCCGAAATCGCTCGCCGGAGTTCACAGAGCCGCCGCCGAGCTCGCTCACGTGGCCAGCCTTCTCCGCTGCTCCTCCGGCCAAACCAAGGCGCGCGCTAGCTTCCCCATCACCCACCGCCACTCCTCGACCAAGCCCCGACCCTTTTCCGCCACCGCAGCCGTCGGCGCAGCTCGCCGGAGAAGCTCGAGCTTCCGCCGCCGGCCGCGCACGTGGACAGCACGCTCCGCTCCTTCTCCGGCTGAACCGAGGGCACCTATAGCTTCGCCGTGACGTGCTGGTGCTCATCGACCCCTTCCCCGACCCTCTCCGACCCCGACGCCGCCGGTCACCGCTCGCCGGAGTTGACCGAGCCGCCACCGCCGTCGTCTCCCACGTTCCCGGCCATCCCCGTCGTCGCCTTCTAGCTCCAAGGAACCACGGTGAGCTCCTCTGCGTGTTGCGCCACTCACCGAGGCTGGAGACCCCGTCTAGCCGCCGGCGTACGAACGCCGACGAGCTCGGGGACTCACTTGTGTCTTCTTCCTTTTTCTAGGGGGCCGACTGTAAGATTCCAGGGACCCTTTTGTGAGGATTCAAATCTTCTAGGGTTCACGGCGTAAATAGATTCTATCCTTTGAGCACTATTCACTGCAATCTTCAAAAATTCGTAGAAAACCGTAGAAAAATCAGAAAAATGCCAAACGAATTTTGTAGTGACCAGTAAATCTAGAAGTCAAACTTCTTCCATTGCACCTCACTCAGTTGAGGCTTAGTTTACAGATTTGAAAATGGCAAAGTTTGAGCACCTTTCTTCATAGCTTGAAATCTACTCATGCACTAGGGCTGAGCTTTGGATCTGTTAGACTCATGGGTGACATAGGATCTCTGCCCAAGTGGTGCACAAAAATTCCCAGTGGATTTAGAGTTATGAATTTCCAAACTTATACCTTGCTGTTTTGGCAAATAAATCACAGAAAATAATTCACTCAGTGAAAAATCACCTCCTTCACACAAAAACTAAATCAAGACATTAGAAACCTTATAAAAATGAAAATGGTAATTTTTGGATACTGGAAAATGGCTAAATGATTTTTGGTAGTTTAAACATGGTGAAATTCCACAAAAATAACCATAAATCAATACCACATGTAAACTTGCAGAGAGGTCACTCTTGGTAACCTAAGTCACTGTGCCAAGTGGTGTGGACAGAAACCTTATAGTTAATTTTATAGGAATTTAGTTTGTTTTTAGGCAAAAAGATAAGAACATTTTTAATAAATTATAGAAAAATCACCTTGAGCCAAGTTTTGGGCTAGGCTCCTGCCTTGGCATGAGCAAGCCTCTGGCCAAATGGCACCTGAAAATAGTATTCCTAATTCACCTTTTGAATGATAGAAAAAGGACTTAAATGGTGGAAAAGAGAAGAAAAAGAAAAAGAATGGAGAAAAACCTAAATCTCATAAATCAAATCCAAGTTTCCAAATGGAAAGGGTATATTCACTTATAATTAATGTTTATCCTTTCCAATTCATTAACCAAGGTTTAAGCAAACCCTAACTATATTAAATCTCGATATTTAAACATTTCATGCATCTCGTGTAGATTCGGGTCTTGCCGACGGAGTCTACGAGCTAGTCCCCGCTGCCGAGGAGATTGCCCAGGAGTCCGAGGTGAACGTGGTGCACGTGAATCCGAGCCCCGAGCAGGAGTACCGCTTCGAGCCGGAAGGCAAGCCCCGAAGCATAACCTAACTTTACTTACGCGATTTACTTGATTATATGTTTGTGCATTTAAGTTTCAAGGAGTTGAATGAAACCCTAGATTGCATGATCATAGTTCCTTTGATCGAACACTAGTATGTAGGTTCGATAGTCGCTATGCTTAGGACCGTTAGAAGTCGAGTGTTTCTGACACCCGCGAGATATAGGAGTTGTATGTCCACTCATATCAGAAACCCTAGAGATGATGGACGGATGATTGTAGATACCCGTCTATCGATGGTTTTAATTGGAAACATGTGGTACTTTTGTGTCAAGCTTTTGAACGTACCACACATATGCACGGACTATGGGACCGGTAAGTCCCGGTGTCCGATTGATGCGAGCAGGTCCGACAGCCCTCTGTCTTGGAAACTTATCCCATGGGCACATGAGGGTAGTTGCGTGAGTCCCAGTAGTGGTGAACCTTTACCCTGAGGCTTTGGGACTCGGAGCCACTCGCAGAGAGAGGAGAAAGGATTGGGATGTGTTGGCATTTCCAACCATTCCGTGTGTGTGGGTTTTCCCTGGCCAGGTAGTAAATTCGGTTCGAACTGTCCGCTTCTCGCGGTTAATGAGACTGCTTGACCGATGTATGACATATTATGAAGTGAACTTGGAAGGATGAAATCTTTGTATGGAATAATTATATTGCAAAACTTGATTGTCTAGCTAGGCTCACCTAGAATGGATAGGCTAAAAAGAATTAAAATCAAGATGGATAAGCTAGAGATCAGCTTAGCCGCTTTTGGCAAAAGAACCCCACTAGCCAAACAACCTCTCATTTTAGGAGTCGGTGATGTAGTGATCATCAGTCGGGTAAGTCCTGTTGAGTATAACTAGTATACTCAGCGTTGCTTGTGGCTAAATTTTTAGGACCGTCCCCTCAGGAGGTAGCTGCCTCTATGGCTTGGGCCTCCCAGCTTCCTCCTGGTTACAGCATCGAGTGGGAGCCGACCTCTTCCGAGGATCGTGAGGAGTAGCATCACGGTTGACTTCATCGTGACGATACTACGGATCGTCGCTAGTATCTCGTTTACTTTCCGCTGCATGAACTCGAACTATTTTATTTATCATTTCAATTTGGTTGTAATAACTCTTTGACTTGTTGTAATTTGAATTGTGGAATGATGTGATCTTTGGAACTCACCTTCGAGTGAGAGTATGAACGAACGATCTTCAGTTGCAGTTAGTCGAGCTCGACTCGACGGTCGTATCCGCACTTGGGAACATTTTCGTGTATTAGCACCAATGGAAGGTGAAATATACTTAAGTGGGCCCATTTCTCGGGTAAGATCGCTACAACGGTGCGTTGTACATGCCCTTAGTTTATCAGCACCACTCCTTTGTCTCCCGGCGACACTTCCTCACCACTGCATCGCCCTGTTCTTCAGTGCTTCTGCTCCTTTTTCCAGTCCATCCTTGTCCTACCCTTTTGCAACAAATATAACCTCAGTAGAAGATATGTTTGTTTTCATATCAAAACATATTGAATTTCTAATTTTCCACAAGAATCAGCAAATCACTTTTTCTAGTATGTGTTAAGTTAAAAAGTGAAGAATGGTTTCCCAAGAAAAACCGTGTGTGTGATTGCGACTTTTATGGAAAACAAAACAAAGTTACAAAATACAAAACAATAAATCTTGATAGTATGTGTTTTTAAGCATATGTAACATTCACGGGTCAGGAGACCAACACTAGTCCAGGTAAATAAAGAGCACACATTATAGATAGATAGACAATAAATAAAGACAAAGTTTCCTATATGCCATCCAAAAATTAGACCCATCCCTTATGTGCCATTAAAAATAGACATCCCTTCAATGCCATTGAATTCTATTTTTTATCCCTTACATGCCATTCCGTTAGAATCGTCCGTTAACATCACTAACGTACGTCATTGTGGGCTCTTGATTTGTTTCTTTTTGAATGTTTTTTTTTCTTACGAAACAGCTGAGGCACGAAGTTTAGGCTTGTGATTTCACCTTTCTGCGAGGGCCTTAACATAAAACAAACTAACCCATGGTTGCTCGATAGCTCTCGTCAGGCCTTGCCGGAGCTCCGGCAACCCTCAAATGAAGATACAAAACCTCATACTTGGAACATGTCCTTCTAGTCGTAGCACTTGCAATTTTTCATATCATACACATTTCATTTGTTAACCCCTACCTTATTATTTTTTTGTGCATTTATCACTTGACAATATTAATTATTCACCACTTGAGGTTTTACCTGATACATATCTGCATGGCTTGGTGAGAACTGAGAAGAATTAATTCTAGTAGACTAAGACTTGCCATCGAGCACTACCAATGGAAGCATAGCTCGTTGGATATCAACATCTGTCTCCTAAAGGGTTTATTCGGTTTGCATCGTATTGGAGGCATTGAGGAAGATTAGAAGGGACTAAGGGGGATTTGACTTGGGATTTTATTTCTCCCAACCTGAGAAACAATCTAACTAGGAAAAGGGAAAAAGCTCAAGACTATCAAGGCAAGCAAACGTGCCACACGATCTACCTGAGAGTAGGCTGACCACTAACCATTGACGTGACGGGAGCCGAGGGGCACGTTGCCTCTTGCACTAACCTCACCGGCTTGTCTGAGACACATGATCATTGTCTATAAAAAGCTCAAAACCCCATCACATCAGCTCACACCACACCATAGGCATCAAGCGGCGATGGTAGAGCTAGTGTGTGTCACTATATCTGAGCCCAACCATCTAGCTAGCTAGTGTGCAGCCCTTGCATTGCCATGCTTTATATCTTGAGCACTTGCATTTGATGCCTTGGCCAGATCCCTACATTGATGCTTTTGTTGTTTGTCCCGAGGCCACTTTGCAGCTGAATGTAGGGATCTGGTGGCATTTAGTACATTAACCACAGTGTGAAATTGAGTATATTTGAAGCTTGCGCCGTTGTCATCAGTTCCAACGCACTAAATGTCATGTCATTTTGACAACCCCAAATAAAGATCTACATGTCTCATACAACGAATTTTTTCGTACAACGACCAAAAAATAGTATTTGTATCATTATATACTCGCTCTTGGATGGTAGTACATGCAAGTTTTTAACATCCTAAATCATGCACCTGTTCTCATCAAATGCCAATTCTGCAACCTCAAATCAAGATACACAAACCTCATGCTTGGAACATGTCCTTTTGCTAACATTTGCCTCACAATTTTTCATATGATACACATTTCTTTTGCTAACACTTGCCTAATAGGTTGTTCGTGCATCCATCACTTGACAACATTAATCATTCACCACTTAAAATTTTACACGATAGAATTCAACATTGCTTGGTGAGAGGGATTAATCTGCTAGTAGACAATGGCTTGTGTTGTCATGGATCCCCCAACCCATCGAGCACCGTTGACGGAAGCAGACCTCACCAGACATCATCATCTGTCTCCTAAAGGGCTTATTTGGTTTGCATCGTATTGGAGGGCATTGAGGAAAATTAGAAGGGAATAAGAGGGAATTTGACTTGAGATTTTATTGCTCCCAACCCGAGAAGTGATCGAGCGAGGGAAAGGGAAAACACTCACACTATCAGAGCACACAAGGGTGCCATGCGATAAGGCTGAGAGTGGGGTGACCACTGACAAGTGGCGCGACAAGGGCCAAGGGGTATGCTTCCTCTTGCCCTAGACGCACCAGCTCATCCCGTCATCCGTGACACACGATCACCATCTATAAAAGCTTCAAACCCCCATCTCATCGGCTCACATCACACCAGACATAGGCATCAGACGGCGGTAGGTGGTGGAGGTAGAGCTAGCGTGTGCCATTGTGCCGTGTCCAACCATCTAGCTAGCTAGTGTGAAGCACATACACTAAGTAGATATGAACCCATCGTTGTCTCACACATACTCCCACCCCACTTTATGCCACCCATGAACACCGTGGACTGCCAAACTCGCCGACCACTGCTATATATGTCTTATAGTCTTCTACACAACCATCTTGTAGTGTGTAGTGCACTAAGTAGATCCAAGCCCATATTTGCCTTGCACACCCGCTCAACTGCCGACCATGAGCACTACGAGGATGCCCAACTCACTGGCCATTACCATTCATTGAGTCTTGAACCGGGCTACTACAGAGTGTTTGCATTAGTGCCGGCTCATCACCACCGATTTCAGGTGAGCCGACACTGATGGGTCATCGCCGACGGTTCCAATGGCTCAGTGTGGTACGGTAGTGCACGTGTCAAAGCAGAGAACCCGCAGTTATGCCCCCTTCACCAATGGCTCGATAAAAAATGGTGGTTAGGGCATCACTGCCAATTCTTTATTAGGGTCGATGGTGAAGGGACATTTCACCAACGGTTCCTAATATGGTCGGCGGTGAAAGCCACGTACAGTACAAAACTCCTCTTCCTCTCCCCTCGTCCTCCTTCCACCCGATACCCTCCTCTCTTTTCTCCATTGCTGTGGCCATTTTCTTCCAATTGCTCAAGAAAAGTCCATTTTTGAAGGATACACATTAACAACTTATTTAGGTTGGCAACTAGTGATCCTTTAAATTCATACATTGTTTATTTGGCTAGTTTTTTAAATTTGGCATGAATGTGATGGTAGGCTCTCTTGGTTCATTTTAGAGCTCACTTGTGGTGGATTTCAATGGGGGTGATCCGAAATTTGAAGGTTGATCTAATGACTCTTTTATTTATGTGCTAGATTTGTTTTCGCCTAATCGTAGTCATTGTTTCTAATGTCAAATAGAGTCTTTTGAACATATAGTAAGAAAAGAAAAAAAGGATCCTAAAGCAGCCTTCCTAAAGCAGCCTAACACTAACGATCATTGTGGGTTTTATGTTATGTATTGGATGCTCGCTTACAATGGTGATGAGTGATGACTATAGTGCAGTAGACGCGCATCTATGTTTCGAACACTCCATAATTATCATTCATGACTCGCACTTAGTATTTGAACCTAACGAATACTTTTTTATTTGTTTTGCAGAAAGAAGGGTTGGACACTTCCGCATTAATGAGCGGCCAGCTAATAATAATATCACTTCAAGAACAGCTAGCCGACTTCATTCTCAATCACGTTAAGTTGTCAATCCAAGGGGAAAGCACCACTTGTAATAGTATGTTTTATTGTGTACTTCTGCATGTATTTCTATTTTGTGTTAGATATATATTGTTGTAAAATGGGTGAATATGTATATATCCATCTATCTATCTATCTATCCTTGTGGGGTATATATGATTTTTCTTTGCTAGTTGGAAAAGTTCATCATAATATGTTCAAACGGGTGGTGATAAAGGCTCGTCACATTCGGTTGGGCACACAAACCGATGGTAAAGAGGGCCTATCACAACTAGTTGGGAACACAAACCGGTTGTGTTGGGAACCGAAGGCAGTGGTGATGGACTGATGGTTCCATC
Source organism: Digitaria exilis (assembly GCA_015342445.1). Classification (NCBI taxonomy): domain Eukaryota; kingdom Viridiplantae; phylum Streptophyta; class Magnoliopsida; order Poales; family Poaceae; genus Digitaria; species Digitaria exilis. The sequence goes on from JACEFO010002054.1 coordinate 2,403,432, forward strand.
ATCACAACTGGTTTTGCATGCAAACCGATGATGATATGTCAAATAAACAGCCGGTTCCAGAACCAGTTGTGATGCAACACCCCTCTATCACTATCTCTTGTTTCACAATGGTTTTTAAACCGGCGGTGACGAGGATCCGTGGAGTAGTCCAAGTCAACCGCCCATATATGTTCCCGATCTGAAGAATCCAAATGGCCAACAATTCAGTGAGCAATTCACTTACCTGCTCGGCTGCTGCCGTCCCAAAGCGTCGCATGCTATCCTTCTCGTCTGGCTTGTCCGTCCGTGGCTAGCTAGGAAAGCTTCACAATCACAGACAACGGCACCTAGTCGTCTGTTGCTCCTCCTACGCCAGATGAGAGGCACAGTTAATAGGCTCATATGGATCTACGAGAGAGAGAGAGAGAGAATATTTCAGGGATTATTTATAGAAGTGGATTGGTGAGGGGATTGAGAATGAAATAAACTATTTTTTATTATCCCTTTCATTATCCTTTAATCCTCTTGTATCTCAAAATGATCTTAGAGCTAGAAACAATTTTACGTACGTGTTAGCACTCGTACGTAGCGAGACATCGATACGTATCACCATGGCTACCTCTCCAAGTGGGAGATCCATAATGGATAACCCATGAAAAGGTTATTTATATGGCTTGTCGGGTACCACATCAATAAGAGCTTATATGTATTATAATTTTCGAAATGGATATTATTTTTTGCTAATGTTTAAATAAAAGATAAAAGAATCCCATCACAACGAGACCAAAGCCCAAGCTTTGGAGCCCATCGCGCACGCGTGGCCCACACACTCTCTCAGACCAAAATTGGGCCAAGACTAGTCGACGGCCCACAAAGTTCTCCCGTTCCCATATTCCCGTTGCGACCCGCGCCCTAGAGTACGAAACTGAAAAATTACGCGGGACGAAATGCGCTTGCGCCAGTCGAGCCGCGGCTAGCTGTCCGCCGGCTAGCTGGAGCTGAAGACGCCGCCATTAAATTCCAGCCCTCTCTCCATCCTCTGCCACTTCCATTCCATCAATCTCCAATTCTCCAAACACACTTTTGCCGGCGGTGAGAGAGATCGATCGAGAGGGAGATGGACGACGTCCACGGCAGCTTCTTCCAGCTCGTGAAGGAGGCGACGGCGGCGGCGAAGGCCGAGCGAGAGGAGGCCGGTCTCCCGCCACCGCAACCTCCGGAGAAGAAGGGCTACCGCGGCGTGAGGCGGCACTACGGCAAGTGGGGTGCGGAGATCCGGGACCCACTCGACAGCGAGCGGGCGTGGCTCGGGACCTACGCCACCGCCGAGGAGGCGGCGTACGCCTACGACATCGCCGCGAGGGTCGTGCAGGGGAATAGGGCGAGACCCAACTTCATCATGGCTCCGCCGATGCCGGAGGATGAAGATGCTAACGCCGAGGTCGTGTTTGCTTACTTCGCCGACCTCAGGCACTCGCGCCTGGCTCGCGCCGAGAAGCGCGCGGCTGAAGCGGCGGCGGCGGCGCCGCCGCCTCCGGTGCCGGCTCCGGCACCTGACGTGACCCCCGCTGTATCCGATGCAAACAACGCTGATGCCGATCATGAGTGATTACAAGGATCGGATCATGTTCCTGTTTATGTGGTTTTGTTCTGCTATGGTGTCTGTACTTCTGTGTGTCGTCGTCGTGTGTCTGTTTTACTTTGTGTGATATCAACTTGTTGTCTCCGTTCCCCTTTGTAATCAAAGAACAAGATCAGTATTGCTGAACGTCATCATGTGTTTGTGTTTTGAAATTGTAATCGTGTGTTCTTGTTGTTAGCCTTGTGCGTGATGCTGTGTTGTTTACTGATTTAATCTTCTTCGTAGTGTCTGCTGTTGATTCCGTGAGTGTGTTTTCTGTTCATGTTGCCCTCAGGGTATTGTGTGGCTAGCGGCTAGCCCTCATGATTTTCTCTAATACACTAATGCTCAGCAGAGAGCAGACTCCCTGTGTATTGGAGAAAAAAAAAGGAGACATTTTTTCATATGGAGGTGGCTCCCTGCAATGTTCCTTTGCTCCAGTTCTGATCTTGGGGTCTTTAGTCATTTTCCTAGTGGTTATAGCATTATTATACATTTTCAGCATGTGAATATGAAATACATCGTCCTTGCTCCAACAGTACTAATTATATATTTTCAGTATATTTCCTGTATAAAAAGGATCAAACCTAAGTTACTTGTGATTAGCTGGATTTGATCGCATATATGCATGGCATATGGGTTTCATGAGTAACTTTGGTTATAATGCAAAAAGAAAGAGATTACAATGACATCAGATCATCAAATGTTTTATTCCAAAACTTGATTGATCTACACAGAGGATGCCCATTTTTTAGCAGAATGAGAAGTGAGAACACACACATATCTCAGCAGAATTTGTAATGACGCTAAAAGGATTATTTTGTTCTTATCTGAGGATGTACCCAACCTGCTTACTAAATGTTCAAAAGCGCTCGACAGAAAATATTGCTAGAGATTCACAGCACATATGAAAATGCTTCAAAATCTGATTGATTTATTCACCTCTACATTCGAGTGAAACCATCTGTTCGCTTATACAATGCTGATTGAATTAATTAGTAATGCCGTTCTTTATTTCTAGAGCAGTGTATAGGGAAAAGGTTTGACAATCTAAATCACATGTCAACTGTTCTGTTGAAAAAATATTAGTTCCACAGTTGCTAGACAACACCAAGGTTGTACACATTGCAAATATGACACTGCTATCATAATGTTTGCATTGAGTGGCCATACATACTTAACTTATATTGGAACTTTGTTTTAAAGACAATCAGTATGATATGACAAAAAACAAGAGTGATGTCAAATATTGGATGGTTATAGTTTCTAATTTCCTACTAAAATAACACTTCAATTTTCATAGCTTCAATTTTATGCTAAACAGACTAAAATTATTCTCATATGACTGAACAAGTTGGTCGTATTATATTTATTCAGTCACTCTGATAGATTTTAACAAACAGGTTCTAGTGAAACTTGCTTGATGTAACTAATAACTTTGATCACTGCGTGATTTTTTTATAATGCATTTTGGGTAATATGGCAATCAGAGGAGAAATAATTAATCCCAATGAACTTCTCAGTTTCATTGGCGCTTATGTTTTTTGCACTACATATGCCATTTTAATTATTGTTTTCATTTGTGGCCCCCACCTATTGTTTTATTAACTCTCTTCTGCATTGTCCAAACACCGAATGTGGAATTTTATTTATGTTAGAAATGCAACTCCATGGTCAATAATCCAAAGAAATTAAAAGGTTTTTAAAACCCTAGTGGTGATGTTTTTTTAGATATCAGGTAGGAGAGTTAGTACAGATTATATATAGCAGACTGCCATGCATATATAATTTCATTTGCACATTGTATATGATAAGCATTTAACATTCAATGGTACGTCCATGAATTTTTGTAAATATATTTGTAGTTCTTTGATAAGTTGTGAGAGAAGCATATGAGATAAACAAACACACATGATGACTAGTTCATTTGCACATGATTGCATCGTTTTCTTCAGAAACTATTATTACTGCAATGCTTTCCCATTTAAAGCGAGAGATCTCTACAAGATAGTCGGACCAAGAAAATGAATGGATGCACACAAGTTACGCTCTAAGCACCATATCCTTGATCTTTAATTAAGAACTCGCAAGATTGCTTCGCATCCTCCTGGTAAAACTTACAGTCAAACCAGTGCAAGAGACTGGGCTGAGGAAGCATTGTTTATAGACATCAGGAAAAAACTAGACGTTACGTCTTGGTCAGTCATCTTCGGTGATCCAATATTTCCTCATCAAATAAGGAGAGAGAGAGAGAGAGCGGGGGAGGAGGAGGAGGGAGGGGGGGTTAATCTGATCTAAGCTGGAACACACAAGGTGTTGAAGCCATATCATCTGTCCATTCATGATCCCAAAATATACGCTGCAGTTTATCAAACTATAACATAACATCAACCTCCACATCAGGTGTCTCAATGAAAACCCAGATGACCTCAACTTTGGTTGGTGACTGCTAATATTTTTTCTATGATTTTTCAACAGCTAGTGACAACATGAGGCGTGCATTAGATTTTATGCAAAGTGATCGTCCAGCCTATGCCCTATCATCAAAATATTGCTCAACCATAACTAGTTTATCTGTTTATGTTGTTACCCACTGTTGACCAACCTACTCTAGATGACACGGTTTGTTCAACAATCCTTTGCCGGACCATATATCTGGTCCTTAACAGTGAAAACACAGGACAGTAAAACAACTTAATTAACAGAAAAATATAAATATAGAAATCCCTCGTTATGTGAATAAGTAATTGAAAGAAGGATCGAACATGTTCTAAAAAGATGCACGTACTATATGGATGGTTTGTGAACGGTGAGAGAATTTATTTTCATATATAGTTTTAAGTTATCAGTCACAAACAAGCTAGCCGTCCAGTATGATAAGTATTTGAATAGTCACGTTTTACTTTACACCAGCAGAATCCAACATGACTCTAACTAGGCAACTTATATTGTGCTAGTCGATCACATATGTCAGCTATTTTTTGAAGGAATATGTAGAGATGCTGCCGATAACACTCAAATCTGACCACAATCTGCCCCCCGCCCTTATGCTTCATTGCTAACTTCAACGGAATTTGTTTTCCTCTTCACATAAGCATCTTCTTCATCAAATTTTGAATTAATATCTTATTATGAATTTCCTACTATTCCCGTACGTACAGAATGCAAACCTACACAAGTTTTCAGTGGCTTAACATGCATGAACATACTTTTTATCATATAACTATAAAATTATTTGACCTGACGATCATTTATCTAACTAACATTTTAGTGGTGTTCCACATTTTGTATCCAACTTGGAATTAATGTGTCTGTGAATCCATTTTATATGCAGCATTTAATAATTCACTGGTTACAAATATATACTTCACAATTTATTAATGTATTTTCACCTAATTTAGGTGTGGTAGGTATTCCCTTGAGTAAAAAAATAATAAAATAAGTCAAGTCTGTAAGTAATGATGTCATATTGGTTGTGAACTATATTTTTGCATCTAAGTGACTTCAAATAAGAAACCATCAACTCCAAAGTTGTAAATCTTATATATTGAGACTATATTATTACATAAAATTTGTCACAATATAACTTTATATGAAAATATATGAAACTTACAAAACATGTCACAAACTTTTAGAGACAAGCAATAATAATATATTAACAACAATGGTTCTTAGACTAGAGCCAGATGCACAATTAACAGTCAGTTCATTGGTTAGATAATCGACTGTGTAATAATAATATATTAATACTGTCATATTTCTTTGTCCGTTTAGACTTACTAACTGCTCCGAAGCTGCAGCTACTGTATTCATTTATATAATATAATAATGCATTTCTCTGAGGAACCGACTGTGCAAAATATTCTATGGTAGTGTTGAGAATTCTTCAGAAAAGTTGCGTCGAGTTAGAAAGAAACGATATAAAAAAGTCCATCGATGTCATGGATCATGGTTGAGTTGTCTTCAATCCCTGCCATGCTTCGAAAATCATGCTGCATTTTTTCCCCCTAGGTATTCCCTGAGCTCATCCAATTTGCACCGTATCATCCATTCCTGAGTCATGGCTGCAAGTAAATTACGACAATTACGCATTTCATTCAATTCCGACAGATATATCAGAGCTTGCTTTAATTTGGAGTTTTCTATGTTGCGGCATGCACCATGATACTCCGTACGCAACATTATCTCGAAGTTGGTGGCACATGCTCTGCGCAATGCGTATATAGGATATTCACCAATCACCATGCATGTGGTACCTTATACCTGACATTTTTCAGATGTTAAAAACAATGCTTTCCAGTGTGTGATGACTGTTTCACTCGCCTCTTGAAGGTAGTAGTGCTTGCTGCATCCCGGAATCATTCAGACGTGACCTGGTTCCTCACCGGAGGCTGACCTTGAAAACATAAGAATTTCTTGTTTTAAAAAAAAAGCTGGAAAGGGCAAAGAAAAGACCTCCTCCTATCTCCACTGTCCGGAAGCAAAAGACGTTGAAAGCATCATCCAGAAGAGTGTTTTCCTCCATGTTGCACGCGCATCGATCGATCTGTCTCTTACCGAGCAACGTAACAAATAAAAACGCGGAAGAAACTGCATCGAAAGAGATCACGAGCATCCCGGCACAAAGGCAACGACGCTTCCTACTGCACATTGACCATCCAGAACGAACGCAACGGCAAGAAGGAAACCGAGGAGACTGGCGAGCGAGACGACTCGGTTTCGGTAGGTAGCAGACAACCGTAGGAATGCATGCGTACCCACACGACACGACGACACACCTTTGCTGCTGTTGCCCTTCCTCGATCGTCCCGTCTATAAAAGAACGTGGCCGAATTGGGCTGCCACTATTTCGCAGCTTCTTCGTCTTCTCGTTCCATGGTTAATTAAGCTCTCCTTTTATTAGAGGATTGCCAAATTTCAGCCAGCTTTCGTTCACCTGCCTTGGTTGTCTCCCCTGTCATTGCTGCCCCTTTCTCTCTCCTCTCTTCAGGGGAAGGGGGAGGAGACCCCGGCCCATACCAAGACCTCGCCGTCGCCGTCCGGCCGGTCGATCAGGTCCTCTCCGTCTCCGGGCGTATATGGCCGTGAGTGCTTCTCCCTTTTTGGCTCCCGGTTTATTATTTGATGCATACATGATCTTGTTTTGCTTTGCTTTGCTTTGCTTTGCTTATGAATCATCGTCCATTCATATGATGGCTTGCACATATGATGGCTTGTCAAACCCATCTTATCGCTGGCAATCAAGTGATGCTAGGATCATGATTTATGTATAATAACATTATGCTGAGAAATAATCATCCACTGAAATATTAGCAATGGAGACCGGGCTTTGCAAGTAGATTCATGGATAGGCACATATGATCCATGCCTAGATGATTTTCGTGTAAACTTATAATAACATATGCTCATCTTTCTTGAGGTGAGCACGAAAAGATAGGCCAGCCAAATGATTTGCTTCCTCTTGAAGATTTCTGCACTACGTCTACCCTTAAATATGTAAATGCTCTTGATTGAACACGTCAAAGAATCTTTTTCTTTTTTTTAATCACCTTTTCAAAGCATGTAAACACAAGATTCCGTTTTCTACTTGGAGGCACGTTGTTTTCACTTAAAGCTAGCGTCAATCAGCTGCAAATCTGAATTGGCAAGAGAAGAGTTGACCCGTATCCGATCCGTAGTCCTGATGATTTTTTTTCGAAAATTTTGCTGTCATTCTTAGACATTTGAATTGCTTTTAGTTTGTAATAAACTCATAATCACCATAGGATTAAACGTTTTAATCAAGGCGGGATTGTGATCCAGTATATATATATACAGAAGTTGTAATTTGCATTTCCATGTGTTTATTATTTCACCATTGCGTTGCACCTGAAAGCATGCATGGACGCACCTGCGTGCAGAATCGGCCCACCGTGCCCAAGTTCGGCACCTGGGACAGCGACAGTGCCGGGTACACGGTCTACTTCGAGAAGGTGCGCGAGAACAAGGGCGCCACCGCTCCCCCACTTCACCGGCCGTTCAACCCCAACGACCCCGACGAAGGTCCCATGATGACCGTCCCTCCACCGTCATCGTCGTCATCAAGGCCGGCGACCTCAGGCGGCCACCACGAGCCGCAGCAGAGGCGGCCCACTGGGCCGCACGGGCAGGGGCAGGGCCACCACCGCCGAGCCGGCAGCAGCAGCGCCGCCGCCGCCGAGCAGAGCAAGTTCGCGCCGCCGCCTCAGTTCCAGCCACGGTCCAGCCCACAACCGGCGGCCCAGCACTATGGTGACGACCACCATCACCACCGCACCGGCGGCCACCACCAGCACCAATCCACGGCGGCGCACGGCGGCAGCGGCGGACACCGTGCCTTGCAGCAGAGGCAGCACCACCACCACGCGGCGCCGGCGGCTCGGGCGCGGTCAGCCTCGCCGCAGAGCAACACCTCGGTCAGTGTCTTGATTATATACTGCTGGGGATGCGGCCTAAGCAACCTCTCCGTGGAAACTATGAAAACTTTAATCTGAGCCACACCAAGATTATTGAGAACGTGGTTGCTGACGAGGTGTGTGGTCTTGGTTTTTTTGGGTTGGGCAGAACGGCCGGCAGCGGCCGACGACGGTGCCAAAGTTCGGGGTGTGGGACGAGCAGACGGCGGCGTCGGCGGCGCAGGGGTTCACGGTGCAGTTCGAGAACGTGAAGCGGCACAGGGAGGTGGCGTGGACCGCCGTTCCGGCCGTGCCGCGGGCGCCGTCGCCGCCGGAGGACGCCGCGGCGAGGCGCACCCACCACCATCAAAAGACACCCTTCCTGTCCAAGGTGAGTACGTTGACGAGGATGGATCAGATGATGGTTTTTTTTTTCCATTTTGGATGTTCGGATGTTGACCGATCTGCTATACGACCGACATTGCTTTTTGTGATATATGCACAGATGTTCGGGTGTTTCCTTCCTCCGACGACGGCTAAAGACTGAGAACGATGCATCTGAATATAAGAGACCTTACAATGGCGGCTTTTCTTCAAATTTCGCTCCCCATGATTGTCTTATGAGGCTTAGCGTGTTCTTTCATTTCATAAAGTTGTTTAGTGATCGAGAGCCGAGGGGAACGGAATGAAGGGTGGAGGGAAAATTTCATTAATTGCTATTATGATTGGTGTATTCTACACATGTTATGATGTATATATTGATGTGTATATTGTCCTACCATCTATATATGCAGATTAATATCGAGCACCTAAATTTGATATTTGTTCAATAGTTAAATAGATCACACACATTGTTACATGCATGCACACTCTAGTCATAAATATTGGATGGTGTTGGGTGTAAAGTAAGCAAGCCGGAAGGAGATTAAAAGTGATCAAATCAAATCTGTTACTTCCAGCGGTACAAAAGTTAGTCTAAATCCGTGACGAAGCGATGATGTGGTGTTTGGCTGGCGCAAAACACCTCAAGATTATGTTGGCGCCTACTTTAGTCTACTCGCTCAAGGGATTGGGTGCGCAGCTTGTGCATGTAAAAATTCATTCTGCTCTCTTCTTATTAATATAAGCTGGAATCATTTTCGGGTCTTTAAAAAAAACAAGGTGAGTCCAAAAGGAAATCATCACATTTGGTGGCACATCTATGTAGTGTTGACGTCATACTCGTAGTTCTTCTTCAAAAAGGTTCTTAGGCTTTTACAGTCCCCTCCTTGCCAAAATTTCGGTTACAATTTTTTGTGAATGGTTTTCTGCGTGTGCTATTTTAACTGAGGAGCAATGACAATCAAATGACCATGACTAGTGGCCGCGTACCTTTCTCGTGCTATGCCGCGTACCTTTCTCGTGCTATGAACGCATGCATGAAATGCAGCATTGATGCTGCGCATTTAAAATTTCACGCCACTGAGATTGCAACCTACCACTTGCAAATGGAACCTATATATACCACTTAGTTTCTCTCACTTACAGTACACATATAAATTCTTTGAGCTTTTGCCGTTGGTATGTTGCAAGCTATTCAGAGCATTGTAAAATTAGATATCATTGGGCTGCCTTGATTTAATTCTTTATACAATGTTTGATGAGATATTTGAGAAAACCAATTTAGTCTTATATACACATGGTGACCATCGGTGCAAGAAATACGGAGGTTTGTTGAGAAGCCAATCCAAATTCTAACACCTGACTCATGCCTTAATAGAATTGATAAGAGTACTTATACCAACAAGTTGCAACTTTTTTTTTCGGAAGCTCATCCCAAAGAACTTCAAGGTTAAGAATGCTTGGTCCGGAGCAATTTTGGGACATGTCACCTACCACAAAGTTCTTCTTGGGTGCGCACAAGTCGGGACAAAATACGCAGAAAAGACGTGGTGTGTTGGTTTGTGAGGAAAGTCTTGATGCCCTAGAGAGTTATCATGCCTACGCAGACCCGGTCCAGGGGGTGGCGGGACGTTCATAAATCATAGTACTTTATAAACAGATTTAGTGGTCTATGAAGAAGCATCATATGATAATGACATGTATTCTCTATTTTGAGATAAAGCTATCATTGTTGTTTTAATCTCTTGCCTCCATACTATACGCATTGTGACTAAATTGTTTTAATTCCCTCGGTCCATACTCCATGGAGTCAGTTTTTTTTTTTTTTTTGCGGTTGCATGGAGTCAGTATTGTTTACATTTAGATCAAGTTTTTCTCATGTTATGTCATTAGGACTCTCCAGGAGCCAAAGTGTAATTATTTTTCATGACATGATTTCGATGATGATTTCGATGATGATTTCTTCAATTTTGCAACCAGTCTTCTTGGAGCCTTACAAAGAAATAGGTAGAAAATTGCCGCCACCTAAGACTGACAGAGCAACATGCCAAACACACCCATCTGCATCAGATGCCATGCATGTCAGTTGTACGATAGCGACTCATGCGCAATTGGTCTCTACCGTTGGCGATAACAGAGGTAGCACTGAGCTTAGAGTAGGCCATTTTAGGCCCTGCCGGAGCCTATCGGCTTTTGGCCCTCTAAAATATATTGCAGGGCTAGACTTGGTTAGAGCTAGCAAACTAAAGTCAAAAAAGTTTTTAGACCAGCTTCGGACAATTTAGTTTAATTATTTGTTATCTAAAAAATAATGATGGATAGAGCGAGCTCAGCCCAAAGTTGCCCATGAGACGGTATTATATTTGATGCCCGAATTTAGCAGCAGGACAATACTATGTGAATAGCCATTTGTTTCCTTGTCTAAGCATAGCCTTCGTATTTCGTTTATTCATTTTAAAATGGAAGAAAACGCGAGTTTATTGACCCCCGAGCTCCTGAAGGATGAAGCAAATTTGCAAAGTGTGCAATTTGTTCACTGGTGGGTGGTGAACAGAATGTTGTAGAACACATGAGAACAAGCGAGTCACTAGATGGTTAGACAATTAGCAAAATTGGAGCCAGTTGCTCCAGCTTATAAGTTATGGAAAATTATTTTACAAAGCTTAGAGAGATATTTGAGCAAACCAATTTTTTTTGGGTATCAAGTCATCAATGCAAGGATTTGACACTAGAAGACCTATCATTTCACTATTTGGCATGTCTTTGACTAAGAACATTCTAACAACAACCTTAGTTGGAACGGATGCACACATGCATACCGGTCATGGAAAATGTTTATAGCAATATGAGATCAATTAGTGTTTTTTCTTTTAAAATCTATCCAATTGTTGGATTACTAATTTAGTAGCGTCGAGCAGAAACAAATTCTCTCAACCACTTTATTCTTCTGCATTTCTACTTTCTATGTGACATAGCTATGGCTTTTGTATTCATTACACCCATTTTACACTCTCATTCCACCTTAAGGGTGTGTTTGGTCGTATGTTTCAAAAAATATATATGGATGCTTCTGAATGATGTGCTTCAACAAATTTCGTTGAATCATATGGTTAATCACTCTCAGTAATATATTGGTTTAAATGGAACGGCTTCATCATGGTTGAGTTGATAAGACTCACACAACCAAACATTAAGGTGGATCTTAATCTCGAACTATCCCATACATAAAGCAGACGGTGCATCCAACCAAATAGTTGTGCGTGAAGTTGCAGTGATCTTTCATCACCATAAGCTTACTGCGGTGGTTGTGTCTTAGGGCATCTCCAGTCCTGGTTCGGCTCCTTCTGTGCACAGATGTCGAACCGAACCAGAGTTCGACCCTCACAATAATGTAAACACCGTTGTGGGCCTATACAAGAGAGAGAGAAAAATCGGTGGGCATTCAAACTAAACGGTCATCTGTATTATTTTAGTTCAGCTGCAACGACCACAAGTCGAACCGTCTGCAAAGGTCGATTTAATCTCTGACAACGACGGTTCGGTGTCCACTACGTGCATTGTTCGGTGAAATCGAACTCAATCGAACCACGGTTCGTTTTTTCTAGCGCACTGGAGCTGCTCTTATGTTTGTTTCAGAGAAGTGATTTTAGCACAGTTATTGGCCCCGTTTGGAACAACTCTTTTTCAAAGCGCTTCCATAGGAAGCCCAACTTCCTACCAACGCTGCTGTGGGGAGAATTGTGCCCGTAAAAGGCTCTTCGTTTGGCAATGCTGCTTCCATAGAAATCGTGCATGCGCACACCGCCGCCGGCACCTTGCGCTCGACCTCGCGTGGCACACGCACGCCGCCCCTGCCTTGCGCTCGAGCCCGCCGTCGACTCTAGCCACCTTCGCACGCCAAGGCCTCGCGCCTGACCCGGCCTCACGCTCGAGCCTGCCCCCATCTCGCCCGCGCCTGACCCGGCCTCGCACTCGAGCACGGCCCGCCTTCCTCCGGCAGTGCGAGGAGCACGGGGCGCTCGAGAACGGCCTACCTCCGTGGGCTCCGGTGGCGAGATGGCGGCGTGAGGAGCAGCCGCCTGCTTCCTCGAGAAGTGGGCGGGGGCTCGAGGACGGCCTCCTGGTTCCTCGAGATGGGGGCATAGGCTCGACGGCCGTGGAGGAGGGGGCGGGGGCGTCGGCACGCCTCTGCTGGTGGGCGACCTCAACGAGCGCAGAGGCGAGGCCGCGGGGAATCGCGAGGCGTTCCGCAGAAGCTGCTCGGTTGTCGATTCCGCGTCGCAGTGTAAATGCGGCGTTGGAGAAAATTGCGTTGGGGAAGGCGCGTCCAAATCGTTGCGTTTGGGGGCCGACGCGCCGATTAAATTCAATGAAAGCGGCTAGAAAACAGGGCCATTGTCATTTCTCAAAAGACGTTTCGTGGCCCAACTGATATACATTGTGGCCTGGGCCTTTGCGGTTGTTTTCTCCTAGGCCGCGACCCATATCTGTGTTGGGCGAGCCCACAAAAGTACAAAACATCAGCCGGCTCTACGACGCAGACAACTCGAATCGAACCGTGCGCGGCGCTTCACTTCTTCAGCCGGTGCAGGCGCAGTGCGCGCTGCAAATAGCAGAAGTTTCACTTCTCTGCTCGTCACAGGACATGTGCTGGTTGCCTGGTTCCACAGGAAGAATGCTATTCGTGTAATCGTGTGTTAGTCGCCACTAGCTAGTTTCCTCATGAGACTACAAGGGCATAGCTTTTGCAGTTTTGCCTCAAATCAAATGGGTTCGTCTGCCTCAAACTCCTCACGCGTTGTAAATTTGCAGATCTGTTTCACTTCCCGGCTGAGGCTGTGAAAACGAACGTGTGAAACGCCAAAGGAAGACAGTAGACAGAGATACCGAGATAAAGGACATTGTGGGATATTCGGGGAAACCAATCTGCCGCCGGCTTTCAGTGTAATCGTGTAGAGCGGCCTGACTGCTTAGGCAGCAGACTTTGGGCCTATATTATCGTGAATATTATGTATCTCTTGACCATGGAGAATCTAACTGATAGCTAGGGTGCATCAAAAAGATGCTATAGGATTGAGCAACCAAATCAATTGGAAAATATTTCTGCATTGCAATACAGTTACGATCTCTCTTTTTTTTAGAATCATACAGTGAGGATCTCTTTGACGTGATTTTTTTTTACCAAGATTTGTAGGATTATGTTTATAGCTACCCTTGAAGTACTGATTTTATTAGACTTTTGGAGGTCAAGTGCCCATGACAACAACACTCTTAGGCTAATGAGTATAAATCATATTTTAACCAAACATGGTGGTCTCTCCGAGATGACATGGAGACAAGCCTTTGTTTTAAATACCATTACTAATATGTGTTATTATCTCTACTATTGTACGATGAGAAATCTTGTTTAACCCCATATGGAAAAATGGAAGGCACCCGTCATATTGCTGCAAGAATGGAAATGCTTGTGACTTCCGCAATCAAGTACAAAATATTTACAAAAAATAAACAGTGTAGATTTGCAAAAGAAGTGTGGCACAATAACATCATCAACCATTTGCCAACAAACAATTGAACAGTCCTGTTAAAAAACAATAACAAATAACAACTATACTAACAAACCTAAAAATACGAGTTTAATTTACATCTTTTCATTCCCATCAACTATGTAAGTAATAATACTTTCTATCAGAAATCCTAATAAAGAGGTACCAAAACATCCTCTTATCCCTCCCTGATCAACACATGGTGTGTATTCTACATCAGTGTATATGTTTAGAGTTCAGACCATATATACAGCCTCATCGGGGTCTTCGTTCCCAATTAATATGAGCCCCTCCATGAGGATGGGGAACATGAACCGCATTGGCTGGCAGCCGGTGGTCACCACACCAGGTGGTACATCGACGATGTCACAGGCATGGTGCTTCTTCAGGACGCCTATCACACTTGCTGTGTCCCCTTCTCTGATGAACCTGCCAATTTTTGTTGCAATATTTGTGAATAATGGTACCTGAAGTGGGAAAACAGCCAATGCGATTATGATGATTTTGTTGTTGCATAGCTTTCTTGTGTTCTGAGCATGAGCTTGAGATGCAGCACTGACAATATGCATGTAAAGTCTCACAAGATGTATGTTATATCATTCCTGATTTGAATCGTCTATAAATTCCTGGTTCAGCTTTCGTTATTAGCATGTAGTAGGCTGCAAGCTATTTACACCATGGCAGAATAGGAGATCAATGTACCTATTAAATTATAGTAAATGGGTATACAAAGTTTAGTGAGATGTTTGAGGAAACCAATATACTATTTGATACATTCTATGATTAATACGTGGAATTAACTTCAATAGGTCAATTGCTGTGCTATTTGGCATGTCTTTATCTGACAATCGGATCATAGTTAGACTGTCAGAGTGGCATGTCTTTATAAGAAAAAAATAATGTGTTCTGTTATGTGAAATCTGTTTAACTTTTATTTTTTTTATTTTGCTCCCTTTTTTTAGTTAACATGGTCCGTATGTCTCGTGAGAAAAATTAAAAAACATATTGCCTAGGTATTAGCAAATTGGCATAATTAATCAGTAAACCAACATACTAGGCAGAATAAGTTATCGTCTTTTCTCTTTGGGTGTTAGCATAATAAAGTGGATCTTCTGACATTATTCAGGTAGCTCATTCTATACCTAATAATGCTTCAACACCTTATTCTGTGGAAAATTGTTTATATTGCTTGAAATTCATCTTCACCTAGCCATGACCTCTGGTTTCCTGGACCCCACATTTTGTAGTCCCCATTCCACCATGGGTGAATGAAGGATCTTACCCTTCCTTAGCGCGCATGACACCATTGCAGGACAAATCGTTGCTTGCCATCCAGTTCTTCAGGTTCACTGATGTGCCCTTGCTGTCAGCTTCAAAGCTTATTGTTTTCAGTTTGATCATCGGGATGATCTTGGCACCCTCGGCGGCACGCACATAGAACCTCTTCCCAGAGTTCCTGTCGGAAATGTAGAAGTTCGCCACCCGTGCCTGCCAAATCTATGCCAATCAGTCGGACTACATGGAAAACTGGCGTGTTTAAGTTTAACGGTGCCAGCCAGTAAGCACTAAGCAGAGCTTGACCTCGGAGTGTCTCAGCTGCCACCGGCGGCAGCAGCAACCTCGAGCCCATCCACGGCGCTGGAACAGCTGAACGGACGTGAACACACACCGTGCGGCGTCGTGGAAGTAGGCGCCGAGCGGGTGGCGGCCGCAGGTAACTTGCTGCAGGAGCAGAGCACCTCGATCAGCAGCCGATCATGTATGTACTGTCATGCCAGTCATGTCAAAACTCAAAAACAGAGCATGCCAAAGAACTGAGCATATTTGAGTTTGAAGCCATTGTTTTGGACCTTGGAGGAAGGAATGACAAGTTAGGGACGCATTGCTTTGGTGAGGCAAAAGTGGTTTTGGTAGCTTGGCTTCCTCAATCAAGCCATTGACCACTACATGCGACTCATCAGTTTTGACATTCTCTGACACATAAACAAGTTGAAGCAACAATTTGGACCAACAAAAAAAAAACATGTAAACAATGCATATAAGGACACCGCACAAGATCTCCGCCACGTTCCCAACACAATAGAGTCTAGTTTTTTAGTTGGAATGCATGGACTCTGGGTGACTATCGATGCAATTGTTAGCAGCGACGTGAACGAGCAGAGACGTCGTCGTACGTGACTGAGGCAACAGATTTGGTAAGGGTGAAGCATGGAAGGAAGGTAATGTATAATTGATCTTAATGAGAAGATTGATTGATCGGATTGAAAGAGTGCTCACCCCGGTGATCTTGACGATCTCGCCGACGGGCATGTCGCCATGGCCATCGAACACCGTGTCGGGAAACCGCCGGAAGAATCTCTCCGCCTCGGCGCTCCTCCGCCACGCGTTCGACGCGAATACCGCCGCCACGAGAGCCACGGCGCCGCCCGCCGCGGCGAGGACCTCCCACCTCCGCCACGACACGGCGCAGAACACCCCGGCGCCGATGGCGGCCATGGCCGCCACGGCCACCAGCACGTAGCACGCGAAGGGAACGCCGAGCCTCGCCGTCGCGCACGCCGCCACGGTCGCGCCGCCGGTTTCGCCCGCCATCTCCTTCCTTCCGCCGCCGCCGCTGCGTCTCGAGCTGCCCTTCCTCGAGGACCCGCGCGCCGGCGAGGGCGCCGGGGACGGGCCGACGAGGAGGCCCGGCTGGTGCGAGAGCTGCGACAGCGGGCCGGACGCCGGCGAGGGCGAAGGGCGGGGAAGCGGGCCGGAGCTCCGGCGCGAGGAGGACGCCGGAGACGGGGCTTGTGACTGCGACGCGGCGATGTCGAACATCCGGCCGAGCTCGCCGGAGCGCGTCACGTCCCCGCCGGTGTACGGCGGCGTGGCGGCGGACCCGGACGATAGCCGCCGCTCCCTCCTCCTGTCCGGCACCGGGCCGGACACGTACATCCCGCTCCCGATCTGATGCATCCTTCTTCCCGGCCGCCGATCGCCACCGAAAGAAGCCGTGGCACACGTTCTAGCGGGCCAAGAAGGGGAGGAAGAAGAGGAGTCCAGTTCACTCCCGTCACGGCGTGGATGTGAGACTACTCACTACTAGGGCTGCCGCTTTAGGGCGCAACGTGGTGTCGTGATCATCTTATCAAGAACAGAGTAGGAAGCACTGCACTGCACTGATCAACACGGGCACAGCAGCAGCAGCAGCAGCCAGAGGAGCACCTCCGGGCCGAGACCTTCCGGCTAATCTCTAATACTCTCGTTGCTTGCTTGGTCGCGAATTCATCCGAGGTCGGCAGGCGCGAGTGGATGGTATCGGACCTGTCAAAACGATTCAGAACAAATCCAGCATTTGATTACTCGATCCAGGTCGATGGCTGGTGGCACAGCCGCACAGGGCAATACGGCCGGAAGTGGCGGTGAAACTTAGGAGAGCCCGCCACTCGGCGCGCAGGCCTCGCTGCTCGCCGCCGGCGTGCGCCCAACGTTGTACGTGGCGCCGTGGCACACGACACGCTGTGCAGACTGCCGAGGTCATTAGTCATTACGCATTTTTTTAACTACGATTTCAGTCGCTGTCAATCCAGGGATGCTCTTCTTTCGGCTCAATTTTCTCTTGAAGCAACGCCACATCAAATCCACTAATTGCTCGACACAGCAAAATTAACGGGCGGAAACGTAGTTATCCTGCTTGCTAGATCTCTCTGCTCTCGCAACATGTAGTGTGGCCACACTGAAAAAAAAAAACTCGGGGCACAATCCATGACGCGCTGAGGCCTGGCCGGTTTCCGTGATCGCCATGGGATGGGACAGCGACTCGAGAGCACTTGCACAAATTGCACGCATTAACCAACCAGGATTAGTGGATCACGATCACCACGGCGTGATGCCGATGCGGGCCGATCTCCAAGTGGCGGAAGGGCCAACAAGACAGCGACGCCATCGGCGGGCGGGCAAAGCTGCCCCGCGCTCGCGAGCGGCGAATCCCAGCGTCCCACATGGCCACGTGGCGCCGCCAGATAAGCCTCCGGCGATGCTCCCCGCCGCGGCGCCGTGGGCCCGGCCTCGCCGGCGACGCGCGGGCGGCTGCTGCTGCCGACAGTTAGGCGGGGGGGAGGACACGTGGAAGCACGGGACCGGGCGAGAGGAGCGGACGGTGGAGATGCGGCGAGGGCCGGCGCTGAGAATGGGGGAATGCATTTGTGTTGCCGTCTAGTGAGTCGTGACACGTGACGGAACGTTTCGTCGTTTTCGGGGGATCACAGGTGACTCGCGGGGCCGCCGGAACACCGAATCGGACGGTGGCCCATGTGACAATAGGAGTTGTAGGAATGGTGGTGCGTGGTGAGGTGGATTCACACTTGTTGCATCTTGTTGCACGGTTTCAGCAAGGAGGGAGCGAAACAACACAGCCACGCTACTGCTAATTCAGTAGGCATAGCCGTGCCACGTTCCTCCAAATCCAATAGCTGCTGGACCCTATAATGTCGATTACGACTAGATATGATCATTTATTAGTTATTACGTAAGATTGAGCAAAAAATACTCGCCATTTTTTTAAAAATTAGCCGAAGTCGATTTGACAATCATGCTAGAATGTTTTTACTCGAGCCCGACCAGACACATGCTTTAGGTTCGGTGTTACGGCGGGCTATAAATCTTGGCTTGAGCTCGTCCAACATATTGATCGGGCCAGGTCAGGTTCGTCAGATCGAGTGGTCGATAATCTAGCTACGTCAAGAAGCCTATTTTTGTAACCTCCTTTCGGTTTAAACCGAAGTAACTAGTAACAAAAAATATTGCTGCATGCTCAAAGGTTTCTTCCATTGTTAGATCAAGATGCTACAGACTAGACTGTGATTTCCGAGAAAGTGGAGAGTTCTCATACCACCTCTATTATGGTGGCAATGTGAGGTAGTTTACATTGACATCCACTAGGAAATGATCTTCAAATGATAGTACAAGATGGTGCTCCTTTCGTTTCAAAATATAGATTGTTTAGCTATATTTAGATTCACAATTAGTAGTATGTACTTAGATATACACTTAGGTATAGATACATATTAAAAACTATACATCTATATATGTAAAAATGATCTATGTTTTAGAACAGAGAGAATAATGGCTATAAGCTTTAGTGGGGCTTGACAAGCACCTTTTATGAACCGAATTGATTTTTTTTTTAGAGTTTAAGGGCATGGCCCCCGCCTAACTTAATCGGCAGAACATTCGTTTACAGCATAGTTCAAAAACTCCTAGCGAAACATGACATAGGGTGGGTTACAGACTTGCACCGAAGCTAGCAAAACAAGTGCTACGTTAACATGACAAGTAAACTACATAGCAGGTGCTGGGTTAACTGAGATTGACGCCATCCCAGCCATCAGCGGCATTAGCTTTTCTGGCACTTGGTCGGCTTCCCATTGCCTTTCATGTTTCATGATGATGTCGAATAGCTCAGTCTTGAACCGACTTGATTGAAAGGGGGCCAATGCCAATTGTGAGAAGGTTAAGAGGCTCGAGAAAACTGTCTGGATCTATGCCTATCGTGTGGTCACTCTAATCGATCTGGCGCTAGTGTGATTGAACCAAACAAATTGCTTTCAATATAATGGACCCACTATTTCGTATTTATCCAAAGATCCAGTAATGTTTAGGACCATTCCCTTAGCAGAAAGGCTAACTGGTAAGGATTACCCGCAACCTTGATGAGTAAGGTGAGTTAAGAAACCTTGGTTTTTGAAAGCTTCATGGGACCGCAATTTGCCTTGCGCCCAGTGCCTAAACAAAGATTGAAAATTTTGGAATAGATACCATTTTCTCCTTATTTTGTACCATCCACCAATACCTTTGTTTTTGCCAGAAGAATATTAGCTTTGCCACTAGGTCACCATGTTGCCCACTGGAGGCCGCAAAATATTTCAAGGGAATTTTATGCCAAGAATTATGCCAAAGTAAAAGCTTGACTAGTTTATTGGGCCATATGTGAGGACACAAACAAATAAAAGCTTGGGCCATAACGTTACATAACTGTATTGGATCATATGCCATATGTCGTCACTATTATTGGGCCATATGTGGATATGCCCATATGTCAACACTGTTATTGGGCCACGGTGGGCTCCATTCGAGCCTCGAAGTCGGCCTATATATATATACCCTGAAACGTTTACCCGTTCTCCCTTTCCCTGCACTTTCCCTTTTCCCCTTCACCAGAAATCGGCAAAGATATGACGCATTCGCTGATGCAAACTACTACACACTCCTACGTCCTTTGCCACAGAAGACAGAACGCCCCTCCATGTGGGATCGACGCAAACTACTTCTACGTCGAGAGCGCGCGCATCTGCTCGCCGTGCCTTTCGCCACCACTCTTTTTCCCGGCTCATTTTATGCTTAGCGTCTCACTGCAGGTCATGTCATCCCCAACCTTTTTTCTCCCTTTTTCCGTCGCAGATATCCTTTTCCCGGCGCTTTTCTTTTTCTTTTATTTTTGTCTGTGGCAGATATCTCTCTCAGAAGCTGTATTGTAGCTGCTAGCTGGGGATGATCGATCAGAAACAGAGCACCCGATCTAGGTGCCGCAAGAGAAAAAAAGGTGTGCCCTTTTCTGAACTGCATCTTCACGAGACATCCTTGAGTCCCTTTACTCTTTCCGGCTTATCTCTCTGCAACCTCGAGTCAACAGCACCCGCCAGGGGTTCTCAAGGGTGCCAGAGACGAGGAGGAAGAAGAAGAGCCGTCTCCTTCGTGCCCGTGTCGGCCATTTGTGTCCTCAGCTCCAAGAATTGGATTGCGTAGCGCATGGTCTGGATAGGTGTAGCTTGCTAGCGAGCTAGAGCTTCGTTGGGATTGGATTGCGTAGGCATCTGGGCTTGCCGCCCACCGGCCGTTGCATGGGCATGAGAGCTTGGCATCTTCTTCGTTTACCTTGATGCTTGGTGAAGGTAGTAGTTTTCTTTGATTTTTTTTTTATTTTGGATCGAGTGGGGACGCGGTACGGTAGGAATCTCCGAGAGCGTGGTGTGGTGTCCCGGCGAGCAATGCTCATGGTGGTGTTTTTCCGGCCATCGTCCGGCGCCTCAGTCCATCGTGATCGGAGAGGCCCCGGCGCCGGAACGCCGCTCGACTCGTGATGATCATGGCGCCCCGGATGCTTTCCTGCTTCCGGCTGCCGCGCACGGGCGGTGGCCCCGACCAGCCCGGCGCGGCTTCCCCTCGCCGTCCGGCGCTGCCGTTCGCGGCGAGCCTCTTCGCCGCGTCCCCATCGACCTCCGGCCGCGGCAAGACCCCGTGGCCGCCATCGGAAGCCGTGGACGACATGGAGAAGAAGCGCTGGGACAGCATGGAGTCATGGTCCATGCTCCTCGACACGGTCATGGGCCCCACCGGCGAGGGTGGCTCTTCTTCCTCCTCCAAGGACACCACCACCGGCCGGCGAGAGGAGTGGATGGCCGACCTCTCCCAACTCTTCATCGGCAACAAGTTCGCCTCCGGCGCCAACAGCCGCATCTACCGCGGCATCTACAGGCAGCGCGCGGTGGCCGTCAAGATGGTGCGCATCCCGGAGCGCGACGAGGCTCGCCGCGCCGTGCTGGAGGACCAGTTCAACTCGGAGGTGTCGTTCCTCTCCCGCCTCTACCACCCAAACATCGTGCAGTTCATCGCGGCGTGCAAGAAGCCGCCGGTGTACTGCATCATCACCGAGTACATGTCGCAGGGGACGCTGAGGATGTACCTCAACAAGAAGGACCCTTACTCGCTGTCGCCGGAGACGATACTGAAGCTGGCGCTCGACATCTCGCGTGGCATGGAGTATTTGCACGCGCAGGGGGTGATTCATAGGGACCTCAAGTCGCAGAACCTGTTGCTCAACGACGAGATGCGTGTCAAGGTGGCGGATTTTGGCACGTCGTGCTTGGAGACCAAGTGCCAGGCTACCAAGGGGAATAAGGGCACGTACAGGTGGATGGCGCCGGAGATGACCAAGGAGAAGCCCTACACGCGTAAGGTGGATGTGTATAGCTTCGGCATCGTGCTCTGGGAGCTCACCACCTGCTTGCTCCCGTTCCAGGGCATGACGCCCGTGCAGGCTGCCTACGCGGCGTCCGAGAAGGTACGTACCTTGTCTGTCTGTCTGAAACTAACTCTCTGAATGGTCGATCGATTGATATGATCACTCTGGTGTGTGTGTCATTCTGAAAGTGAATTTTGTTTCGTTTGTTCCTGATGAATGATTGGTGATATCATGTCGTCAGAACCTGCGGCCGCCGCTGTCGACCACGTGCCCGCCGGTGCTGAACAACCTGATCAAGAAGTGCTGGTCGGCGAACCCGGCGCGGCGGCCGGAGTTCAGCTACATCGTGTCGGTGCTGGAGAAGTACGACCACTGCGTCAAGGAAGGGATGCCGGTGATGGTGCACCAGGACCTCAGGCTCTGGCGCTCCTTCGCCAAGATCTTCAGGATGGGCTGCATCGCCAACAACTTGTCCATACCGGTGCATGCGTGATCCATCCATCTCATCTCCTAGTCTATACCTGAAAAAAAAATGCTACAGCTGCTGCTGTGTTCATCTCTGTGCATGCTTAATCAGTTTTATTTATTGTCTGATCGAGAGACTAGAAACTACTAGTATACATTCATATATATCTATATATATCTGTCACAAATTGGCATAAAAGATGTTCGGAACCAAATTGAATGTAACTCGATCGAATGTGTAAATTTCATCTTTCTGATGAGTGATGGCCATTTCAATTAAGAAAACCCAAAGAATATAATATAATCGGCGCATTCAGAACAGAGTGCAACATTCTCGCCAGTGGTGAGCCCCTATCTATATACGGACAGCAGTGAGCGGCGATCATCACAATGTTGCTGCTTGCTGCATCTAGCATCGATCGATCAAATCAAAGCAGCTGCTCGTAGCACAGGTCCAGCGTCTCCTTGGCGAAGAACTTGTTCACTTTCTCCGTGGGGTGGAACGAGTCCCAGAAGAAGAACTTGCCAGCGTCCTCGCACGTCATGGGGCTCTTGTCGTTGCACATGTAGGACATCTCCACCTTCCCCGTCGCGCAGCACCCCTCCTCCACGTTCTCCAACCCTACCAATCCCATCCATCCCAGACGCCATGAGATCCTATCGAGAACTCGTGTGAGATCACGAACAAGAAGGACCCAAACCCAAAAACTCACCGAGCGTGGAAGGGTTGGTGATTAGGTCGAGCATGTTCTTGTAGACGTTGATGTAGGCGACCTTGAGCTTGGGCCGTGACGCCATGAGGCGTCCGAGCATGGCGACAAGCTTCTCGTTGTAGTCTCGTGCCACCTGGTTGTACTCCTCGATGCAACCGCCACGGAACACGTTGAGGGTGCGCTCGAGTGGGAGGCAGCCGATGGGGCTGAGGCCGGCGAAGGTGACACGCCGGGCGCCGAGCCGGTGGATCTCGGCGAGGAACCACTCGGCCTGGGACACAAGGAAGTCCTCGAACTCCCCCACCGTGAACTCCATGAACCTGCCGGTGACGAACAGGTAGTAGTTCTCGAGGAAGTCGTTGGTGCCGATGCTCACCACGTAGAGCGCGTCGGAGACGATGCGGCGGGCCCGGGCTCGGCCGACGTGGCGGCGCAGACGACGCTGGTACTCCTTGAAGTACTCCACCTCCTTCCACAGCGGGATCACTGACTTCACGAATCGAACATGAGAGCGTCCATGCGAATGCGATTCTCAGGTCAGTCAAGATTCAAGAATTTTGAGGACGATAGTGAATCGAAGGCAGAGTATAATCAATTGCAAACATGAACAGGATGTGGGATCCTGATCTGGACACAGTGCTACAGTCGTTCTCAGTAGGCGGCTAGATTCAGAGTTTGAATGCCACCCACGACGCCCGTTCTGGGTTCAGGAAACAGGGCACGCGCACGCTCATCCATCGAATGAATTGGCGCCAGTTCTAGTATGGCCTGTGGCCGGGGAGGGATGCTTTGTCCCGAAATGGTTTTGGAGCAATGAACGACATTACTGTGTACTCCTCTGAATAGTTCCGAATCAACAGGGAACGCCATAACAATTTCGTCCCAGACGCCCCCACTATTTGCAACTTTAGGGAACAGTGTGGTAGGCTGCTTTCCGTAGCAGGATTAAGAGTGCACGTGATTATATGTCAGTAGATACTACAAGTTGATCAAAAGAAGAAGATTCATTTTCAGTGAAAAAATAGCATGTTCGCAAGATCAATCTTGCCTGCATAAGTTTAAGGCAAACCCAACCTTGTCCACATTTTTCCTTCAGTATTCAGCAACTTCATGCTACTGGATCTGTCGTGACCTTTAAGGGCAAGCCCAATGCGGAGTACAAAAGTAGTAGCCTCATTACTTCCACGTAATACAGACGAGCAGAGGTAACTTTTTCTCCAACAGAGGCATACATGTAACTCTGACACAACATGTCCAGTTTCTTTCGTTTGCTCTCTGCGTAGTACTCTCTCTCGTCTCTTTCTTTCTCTTGAGGCTTCGGTGACTTCTGCAGGTACATCTGCAGAGCACCTACTTTTTCTCCACCTAGCATCCGAGCCTACATGGGCTGACAAGGCCACTTTCCGGGTGGCCGCGTTGGGCCTGCCCTAATTACCTCCACTAGCCCATCGAAGCTAGGATGTCACCATGACATCCTACACCCACACCCGCCTTCCCTACCACCATGTGTTGCCTGTCTTAGAGCAGAGCTTATTTTAGCTACGTTTCTTTGTCAGGCTCGAACTGAGTCATTCTTTTCCAATAAAAAACTAAACATTTTTACTATTTTTGGGTTACCGATCAGCGTCACACTCACACCCACACCCGATCCAAAGTGAGGGCGAGTTTGGAAACCCAATTCCGCGGGGGGATCCCAGCCTTTCCCCCGGCCTAAAAGCCCACGCGGAAACAGGCCGCGGGCTCGTCTCCCCTGCTGTTTGGAAGCCCATGAAGCAGGGTTCCGTGGCCCCATCCTTGTATTTTCCCCGGGGCGAGCGCACCCGACGTCGAGCGTCCGGGCGGCGCTTCCCCGAGACCGGTTCACGAGTCTCCGAGCGACGACGACGGATTCGCGAAAGCTCCGCCTCCGCCGCCGCCTCTCCAGCTTTCCGTCCGCCTCTCCAGCGTACCGTCGCCGCGCCTGCCCGACGCCTACGGCCTACCCCGCGCTCCTTGCTCTGCCTCCTCACCCCCATCCAGCTGCCCCGCGCGCTCCTCCGGGATCTCTCCCTACGCCACGCACTCTCCTCCCTCCTCGCCGGCGACAACCCCATCGGTGAGTTCTTCTCCCATCTCTCTCTCTCTGCCCTATGCTCTCTCTCCCCCCTACTGCCTAGGGTTTCAGTTTTAGCATGTCTACGACTATATGATTGAGATTCAGTCTTGGCATGGGACCAATCTGTTGGGTCTTGTCATTAGAATTATTTCTATATTATGAGCTCAAGGATCTGCACTTGGTCAAGTAGGCGGTAGAGTAAGCAGTGGTTTGGTTTGCATGTCATTCCTTTCAATGGCAAGATTGAGCATATATTTGTTATGTGTTACAATATTTGAAAGGGATTTTTTTTAATGATTTGAAGAGTTGCTGATAACTGGTCATAAACTTATAGTTGATTTGTACTACAGTTGAGTTTTCTGATTTACTAATTAATATATTACATCTATCTATATACATATATATTAGATAATGGACTCCTGGGAGGATGAAGTTAGGAGGTTCATGTTAGAGGAGGAAGAAGAAGACGATGAGCTATTTCTAGTTATGGTCCCCGCGCTTCAGTTGTGCTTATATGATGAAAAAATGCCAGAACACACATCATCTCTAACTGGTGCACAAAAAGTCAAAGAAATCTTAGAGGGCCATGAGAATTGGTGTAAAGTGGAATTCAGGATGGAACCTCAAATATTTAGATCTATAGCAAATTTTCTTAGAGGGGAGAATTTGTTATGTGATACTCGAGGTGTTAAAGTTGAGGAGCAGCTAGGCATGTTCATGTTCATGCTCTCTCATAATGCTAGCACTGGAAGACTAAAAAAGGAATTTCAACACAGTGGAGAGACAATACACAGGAAAATAACAGAAGTCTTTGATATAATTCCAGCATTGACCCATAGATTCATCAAGCTCCCAAATGTGAACCACACCCATGTGAAGATTGTGTCTGACCTTCGGTTTATGCCTTTCTTCCAGGTTAGTCATAGATACTAAACCCTTGCTCATACCACCACTACACAACACATGGCTCCAACACTTAATCCTTAGTTTTATTTTTTTTATGTGCAGAATTGTATTGGTGCAATTGATGGCACTCATGTTCCTATCACCATTGCACAAGACAAGGCCCCTCCCTTCAGAAACAGAAAAGGAACATTGTCACAAAATGTGATGTTCGCATGTGACTTTGATCTAAATTTTACTTTCGTCTCATGTGGGTGGGAAGGGTCAGCATCTGATGCAGGGGTTCTACGGTCTGCTCGTATGAAGGGTTTTCATGTGCCAGTGGGGAAATTCTATCTCGTTGATGGTGGATATGCTAATACACCCTCATTCATTGCTCCATACCGAGGGGTTAGGTATCACCTTAGTGAGTTTAGGAGGCGTGGATCATCACGAAGAAATCAATATGCAAACTATAAAGAGTTGTTCAACCATCGGCATGCACAACTTCGTAATCACATTGAAAGAGCCTTTGGGGTGCTGAAAAAGCGGTTTCCAATTCTTAAAGTGGGGACATTTCATCCGATTGAGAATCAGATTAAACTTCCAGCGGCGGCTGCAGTATTTCACAATATCATTAGAGGGCAAAATGGGGATGAAGGGTGGCTAGATCACCAACCAAATTATATCAACCCGTCCAATTATGTTGAATTGCCAGAGGGGGACACCAATTACCCAAATGAAGTGGAATCCAACAATGGAACTACCCTACGAGACCAAATTGCCCATGAGATGTGGGCTGCCTACAATAATTAGTTGATGCCTTCAGATGTTGGCTGTAATAATTAGTTGATGCCTACAATAATTGTACTTGTGTATGTCTTATAATGTGATATAGCATCACTGTGACATCTACTGTACTTTGTGAATATATTATGAAATATTATTATATATTTCTACTGTTAAAATACTATTCTACAAAGTCTGTTTGTATTGGTTCTTGATTGATTGTTTGTCTTATAATGCAATATAGCCATGTCAAAAGAAAGCAGTCGGGCTACATGGAGCTACACATATGAGAAAGGGCTTGTTGAGACACTGGAATCACATTTCAACATTCCAATGTACAAGGGACAAAACGGTTGGACAGCGGAGGGTTGGAGAAGCATAACCAACAAATTCAATGAAATGCTTCCCATGGCCCGTTTCACAAAACAACAAATCCAAGAGAAGGAAAAGGAATTGAAAAGCAGCTACAAGGTAGTACGTGACGCAAAGAACAATAGTGGCACTGGATGGAATGAGGCATTGGGCATGATTATTGCTGAACTAAATCTTTGGGAAAAATTGATTCAGGTTAGGCCTCTTCACTCTTTTAGGCATCTAACTATCTTATTACTGCTTTCTATGTTTACTGCTTTCTATGTTTACTGCATTCTATGTTTAGCACTAAGGCATCTCATTTGTTTAATAGGATAATCCCAAAGTTGCCAAGTTCCGCAAGAAGGCATTTCCTTTGTTTAGCAGCTTGGAAAAATTATATGA
Source organism: Digitaria exilis (assembly GCA_015342445.1). Classification (NCBI taxonomy): domain Eukaryota; kingdom Viridiplantae; phylum Streptophyta; class Magnoliopsida; order Poales; family Poaceae; genus Digitaria; species Digitaria exilis. The sequence continues at coordinate 2,431,074 of JACEFO010002054.1, forward strand.
AGGTAACACTTTCTTCACTGTGTGTACTATGCCTCTGGCCTTGGTTTACATTGCCTTTGAACTATTCAATTATGGTTAACCATTGTATATTGCTGTTGTTTGTTTAATAGGGAGTGTTGCCACAGGTGATTTGAATTTCACATCAACAGAGAATCCAATTTCAGCTGCGCAGCGAGTGGAGTCTACACCACGAAGAAGCACCTCAGAACAAAGCACACATGAGACACAGGCAGCACCCAATGCTCAATACAATGGCATGGCTTTTTTCGGTAGAAATCCTTTCAGTTCTTTCCATGATAGTGTTGAAGGCACTGAGGCTCAGTCCGCACCATTGAACCATAATTTAGAGGATCAAGAAGGTGGTGGTGGGAAAAGGCGTAAGCAAAGTCAGACAGCGGCCAAGCTTGGGGACTATATCGACTTTCGAAAGAGTCAAATACAAAAGACTGTGGAAAAGCTTGATGAGAAGAAGAGGCATGAAGATGAGTACTCGGTTGAGAAGTGTATTGATATTGTGGATGGCATGGAGGATCTGTCCGATGAGCAAAAGGCAGATGCTAATGAGCTATTTCAAACTGAGATGAATCGATAGATATTTGTGAAGACAAAAAATCCAAACGTCCGAGTCATTTGGCTGAAGAAAAAGATTTCAAAGGTATGTCTGTAACTAGTCACTGGCAATCTGAATCAGTTAGTTGGCAAACTTCTGTTGGTTCTCTATTTCTTGAAGTCATTTGCTCGTAGTCATTCCTAGTTTCATGAGCTTTTTATTGGTATGATATATGATATTCTAATTGCAGATGTCTTAGGAGTTACACAGGCGAGGGGCTTCTTGAGGGACTCGAAGGCTTAATCTATTTTTATTTCAGCTTGATTATTCCGCATGCATAATTCATATTTTGCTCATTGGTCCTGCTCTGCTTGAGAGATTTTAAGATTATGTTTAATAGTAACATGTGAATGTATGGACATAAGAACAGCAATTTATGTTGACATGTTGGATGTGTTCTTTGAAATGGAGCATAAAGCCCTGAGATTATGTATGAATATTTACAACTGTTTGCCTCTTGTCGATTGATCGTGCTCTGCTTGGATGCGTCTGTTCTTCGCTTTTTTATTCAGATTTTAGCTTTTAAACACAGTGCGTTACAGGCTGCAGCAGCCGGCCAGAAGCATCAGTCGGCAGCAGCCGCAAGCAGCCTGCCACCGCGATGCTTCAACACTTGTGCCTAATGTTTTTTTCCCCTGGCCTCCCGGCCTCCAAACAGCTGAAGGGGACGGGGGAGATCTCCCCTGCGGTGGAGGGGGATTCGAAAGTCCAAATTAATCCATGGGAACGATTGTTTCCCTAGGCTAGCCAACCCTAAGCATCCAAACTAGCCCTGAGTGTTGGACAGAACCTTTTTCCCCTTCTTAAGTCCATGGCATCCTGTGTCGCAGAGAAAAAAAAGGTCCATGCACCCTGCCGACCAAGAACCTCTAACATCCATCCATCATCATTCCTCACTCGTCCATCCCTCGAGCCTAAGGATTGTAGGCTCTCCTAAAGGTTTGTTTGAAAAGAAGTGTATTAAAGCGTAATGGAGTGAACTGAGTCTATATTTAAGTAATATCCCCTCAAATAGTCAAATTCCTTCTGTCTCACTCCAATCTACTAGCACCCAAACAAGCCCTAGAGAATATTTGTTGCGGAGGACATCATTGTCTTTGTAGAAGTTTTTCTCTCGCCGAGCTAGGAAAAACTCCATAATTAGAAAAGAGGGAGGAAGAGGAAAACTCAGATGTGGTATGGAGAAGCTTTTCAGACACCTTCTAGGGAGCGTACGTCTGTGCAACACTCAAACTGTTTTAGCGGCTCCTAGTACGTACATAATTTTTCAGCGGCCCAACCACTTCGACCATGCAAAATTGCAAACGAAAATCCAGAGATTTCAGAAAAAAGAAGGCGCGATCGAACAAAATGCACTGACCACCACAGTACTTTGCTGGTCGCGATCGCGACAGGTTAGCTGACCAACCGTGCTACCGACTCTTAAAACCACAGAAATTCAGTGACGGATCGGAGCTTGAAAGCACTGTCCGCAACCATTCCACGCACTAAATGCGAAGGTTTTAATGCCTCTGCAGTTGGTTGCCGAAGAGGAAGAAACCAGAGAAACAACGCGGTTGCAGCTGAACACCAAAAACCAGAGGACGATTCACGTATCAGCAAAACCCCGTAGCACATGCGAGTGACAAGGACTGTCAGTGCCCGATTGGTCAATTCTCTGAACCCCAACCCCTCTAACCCGTACCGTCTAATCGATTTTTGAAATGCTCCATGCCTCAAGAGGAATGGAGACCGAAAGATGCAGTAGGACTGTAGTACTGTACGAGTGTGGCCCAGTGCCTTTCCGCTTCGTCCCCGTGTTTAGATTAAAATGTTCACTGGGACTCTATTATTCATCTCTCCTAGAAAACACGCTTCCTACCAAAATTCTTATCTAATTTTTTTAACTTTTTTATTCATCCCTCTCATAAAACACGCTTCTTCCCTCCAAAAGGGAAGTGTAACTAGTCGCCTGCAGTTTCGAACCCTGCATGTATCAGCCATGGCCCCCAAGAGAACGAATTTGCTATGTTCAGACGTAACGCCAAACAGATTACAGAATCGTGTGCAGGAGTTCGTTCGCACTGAGTTCAATTCGGCGCGGTTGGTTCCGACCCTGTTCAGTTGCAGTTGAATTCAGGATGTTTGGGGGAATAATTTGGGTGGATTCATTCCCAAAATGACTTTGTTTACGAATGAATGAACTCCAATCCAACCCAAACCATTTGGAATCTGGAACAAACGAACCGGGGGGGGGGGGGGGGGGCGTACCAGGACGTCGGCAGTCTTGTTGTCGAGGCCGGTGCCAGCGGAGGCGAAGCAGACGCCACGGGCGAAGTCGTCGATGCCGTAGGCCGGGTCGAGGTAGGCCGGGACGAGCGGCGGCAGGCCGAGCGCCTCGGAGATGAAGTCCGGCGGGAGGCGGCCGTTGCAGAAGCGGCCCGTGGGCTTGGGACCGCCGGCCATGTCGCGGCCGTACGGGGCGAAGTCGCTCTTGAGGATCGTCCCGATCGCGTTGTTGTTCCCCGTGTCCACCGTCGAGTCCCCGAACACGATCACCGCCGGCACCTTCGGCGACGGCGATGTCGACGGAGACGACGACCTTGCGCCGCCGCCGCAGCAGGATAGCTGCAGGGCGAGTAGCAGGAGCGCCGCCGCGTGGCGATGATGGCTGGGAGGCGAGGGCATTGCGGGTGGTGATGGATGGAGGTGATGAGGTGGCTGGCCGGAGGCGGACGGCTTGGGGGGGGGGGGGGGGGGGGCGCGTGTACGGTGGCTGTGTGCTCTGCAGCTGCGGCGGCCTGCGACACTGCGAGCGTTGTCTGGTGGTGGTCATTAAATAGGGGAGAGGCCACGCGAGGCGGCGGTGAGGTCCCGACGCGGCAGACGGCAGATGAGCCAATCAAAAGTTACGTCGAGGGACGCATGATCTCACAAACTTTTGTAATTGGTGAAACCCTCGTTCTTGGGAGACACCGAAAAAAGTGGGAGAATTGTTTTCTTTATCAGTGTCTTTTTTTTTTCCTTCTAATTACAGGGTGACGGGTGCACCTAAAAATTCTAAAAAAAAAACAGTACACAGCCCAATTAACACATGTCTAAAAAGAACACTTGTTCTTTCTCAGAAAAAAAAGATAGGCTTTTGACATTTGCAAGGGGCGATGCTCGGATAGAAAGCGCAGGCTTCAAGTACTATTCAATCACCTATGTCCAGCTATAGTTAACAAAAAGGGGGGGAGGGGGGATTATGGTTTACTCCGTTTTCAACATGCGACTACAAAACTGGACACAAAGCGCCACCCAACTATCAGAAATTCAAAACCGGACAAATTTATCATTCGAGAGGTTTCAAATATGGTTTTCTGTTTTTCAAAAACTATAAGAAAATAATTTAATCAAAAAATTATAACTAATTCATTTTAAGCCAAAAAATATAAAACATATGCCAGTTGTTGTAAAAAAATAAAATATATGTTGGTACACCTTTATTTATTTACATCTTATTTATTTTTATTCCTAGTATTTTTAGAAAAAAAAACGTATGTTATAATTGGATGACCCTTTGTGTCTGGTTTGTAATCACAAGTTTTAAGTCATACTTACGTTATAGTTGGAGAGTGTAATACCAGGTAATGGTCCCTACATTAATTCGATGCTTGAACCCTACGGCATGAGGAAGGCGATGAATGTATCTTAAAAATGGGGACCAATTTTCTCAGCATCGATAATGGAGTTATGGTTGTTCATGGAGAAAAACGGTGCTTGGGAAAGGAAAGAGAACGTTGAAGCACCGTTTTTGAGATTGTTGATGCTCTAAGTGCTTTGCTTCCTAATGCTAGAGCAAGGGAAATATGTGTGGCAGCACTGCCAGGTAGTGGCTCCTAGTACATCTGATGCTTCACAGGAGGCAAGCCAGTTTTACAAACATAAGGGTCCAATTTTTCTAAGCGTTGATGACGAAGTTATGACTGCCTAACAAAGTAACGATATCGAGGAGGGACATAGGGAAGATATAACAAAATTGGTACGGTGGCGTAGCTCGGTATGCACGTGCCCTAACAGTTGATATTTTCGATCTTTTCCTGGTGGGAGTTTTTTTTTTTCCACCCCGAGAGCTCAGGCAACCATGTTTTGGATCCGAAGTGAACTGCACCTTCCATTGACAGGCCCGTTCTTAGCAATGGCTCATTACGCTTACTATTAACTACACATGCACATGGTAAGAGTACTGATTTGCCATTGATTTCATATCTCCCAATGCAAGGACCCCCTCTTCTTGATTTGGTGTCTCTCCAAGTAGGTGGCGCACACAATTTGCACACACTTATTAGAGCCAAGTTTAATAGGCGTTCGCCCACTGCGGGTTGGGAGAGGGCACACCAGTGACGGGGCACATTGACATTTATTGTTCTATAGGGGAGGACAACAAATAGGAGATGTTGTTGAGCCTTTTCGCCCGCTCGAGCGAGCTAGCAGGCGTCCGCTCCCATTTCTTTCCTATTTTCTCAATCTTACACGTAAGATATAGCACACTCTCATGCCCTTATAATACTTGCTCTTACGAGGTTTATGACTTTTGTCGAGAGCTCAGTTCCAGTGGCCGAGGGGAGACATCACACTTCACTATTTGCTTGCTCCAGGGCATGACAATGTTGTACTGGTACGTAAATAATTTCCGAAGGTGTCAATAAGATTTCCCAACCAACAATCTCCGTCTTTTTGAAGGTTGTGTACTTTAAACTGTTTAAACTGTAGAGGCAGGAATTTCATTTATCTAAAAAACAATCTCCGACTAAGAAAGAATGACGGTAGTAAAAGAAAAAATTGGAAGGTTGCCGTCAGCCACTTGTTGCATACTGTAAAGATGATTTGAGTACCATAAATGGGTCATGATCTATGTAGCACTGTATTTATACCCTAACAGTGCAGCCTAGTCACCAGGAACGCTAGCAAGCTCCCGATCACCGGCTGTTTTTTTAACTGAAACTGCTTGCCGGCCGATCGTTATCCGTACCTTTATCTTGTGGTACATTTTCAGGCACATGCTGCCATCCGATCAGAAACCATACTGCTAAAACTCGGTCACGCTACGTCACTGCCTCTGCCTGCCGTATAGAGATGCATATGCCCAGCAGGGCAAGTGCAACGTACAGCATCATCCGCTACACATTTGCTGATCGAACAAACCAAACATTGTTTCGCAAAAAAAAAAAAAAACCAAACATTTGCTGAACAAATAAAACGTATGTGATGATGTCCACAGACCATGTACACTTGTACAGCTTATCCGATCCCAGTGCATGCCCCAAGCCGCGTCGTTTTCCAGCAACTCTCTCGTGCCTTGATTGCGGTTTTACCCGATCCACCCACGCCGCGCGCATGTCCATCCCCAGTTGCATGGATCGCGACCCCAAACCGGCGACGATGACGATATCTACCAGTCTGGGAGAGCACCACCAGCGAGTCCAGGGCAAAAGCTTGCAGGGAGACGGAACCCATCGATCGGACAATAAGGCGACGACGACACTGCATATATGCGCCGGACGCGTGATGATGCGCGACGAGCAAAACAGATCGACACGGCGCTGGGTGTCGATCGGTTCGGCGTCGCCGTCGCCGTCGTCGCGGCCTTGATTGCGCGGTCGGTTCGATCACGAGCCTATCTCTCTAATGGCACAGCCGCGAACCAGTGGTTATATATGCGTGTGTGCCCACGGCGAGCTAGCTAGCTAGCTGCAGGTAAATGCATGCCCACGCGCACTGGATGCCATACCGTACGTGTCGTTGATGCGTGTGCGGATCAGGCGAGGCGAGATTAGCCTGGGCGGCGAAAGGCACCGGGATCGTGCTCGTGTTTGTTTGCTTCGATTCTTCCATGCACATCGATCGATCTCTTGGATTTGGTTGGCGTGAACGAAAGGCTGGAATGGCCGATGATCGAGCCGGTGATAGATCGATCGTGTTGTTTTCGTTGTGGATGTTGGTCAGACTGGCGGACAATCGTAGTCTCTGCAGTAGGAGCTCTCAGGCCTCGCTGATCAGCTTCAGGTCGACTGCGATCACCGGCGAACGGCAACAACTTAATTAGCTTGACAGGGTCGAGTCACCAGGCCACCTCCGACGGCTCTGCCGGGGGTCTGTACTTGTACATCGTGATGGCCGTCTTTTACCTTTTTCCCTGCCACGTCCTACGGTTCTTTCTTGGAAGAAAGCTTTTTTTTTTTTGAAGTTAACAGCAGGAGCACTGCTATATCATTTAAGGAGAAGAAGCAAGTTCGGGTTTACATAAGCGATATTACATAAAAAAATTAGACACACAGTCATAGCTAACATAACTAAAACAGAGAAACACCTCACGGTGGTACCCACCCCCCACAGGCCACCGAACGCAGTTGCATTTCCTCCCTGATCCTTGCAAAGACAGCTATCGGCGTGGAGATTACATCATCAAAAATGCGTCGATTTCTTTCCTTCCATATGTTCCAAGCCGTGTAGATCATGATTGCTGACGAACGACGTCTATCTTCCTTAGAGTGCCCCATCATCGATGTGTTCCACCAATCTTGCAGACTTGTATTCGCCTCTGGAATAGACACCAAGTAATCTGTCCACCTTGCCACCAGGACCCAAACTTCCCGCGCAAACACACAGTGCAAACACAGGTGTTCTGCTGTCTCCTCCACCTGATCACAAAGCACACACTGTTGGTTACATGGCCAATTCCTCTGCAACAACTTATCAGCAGTTAGGAGCTTTTTTTGCACAAGTAGCCATGCGAAAAATCTGTGCTTCCCTTCGGTCTTGGCCCCCGGTGGCGAGCATGGGTCTCTACTTTGCTATCCACTAGCTCCACTGCTATCTTGCTCAATGGTACACGTGGGAAGTGGTATAGACATTATACGGGTTTACGGCAAGGCGATCCTGTGTCTCCAATGTTGTTTATTCTCTCGATGGAACCTTTGCAGCGTATTTTGCAGATCGCCTCAGGGGAAGGCATGCTCACACCGCTAAATAATTGAGTGAACACCTTGAGACCGGAGACCTTTTCTTTCGGCCTTGCACGGACACACGGTCCGGAAGGGCAGTCGTGCAGGCGCAAGGGCATGACCATGTCACGTCACGCGGGAACAGTCAATTAATGGTTGGGCATACTGACTGTGGAGCTGCTTCATCCGAGAACATAGCAGTACGTACGGTCCTTTGCTCGGGCTGTCCAAGGCTTCATTGTCGAAGAAGAAATGGAAAATGATTTTATCATATTAAGCGCGTTCTTTGGATGAACTAAACAAGGACTCCAAATTAGTACAATGTCTGATAGGAGCTAAACACAAACTAATCAAGACTAATGGATTATGTCTGCCAACTGGTCATTATTTATGTAATCAATCCATATTTACTCATAATTTGCCCATACTAATTATATTTATAAAATTAGTCGTGCACTCCAAACAAACCCTGACTAGAGAGGACTCAGCCTTCGTCCATTGCTCACCTTTATATATTACTTAAAATGCACAAAGATGCATTTTTTGAGACAATGTCGGATGCAGCCAACGGTTCTAGCCGGCTGATCTCCTTCCTCATCTGTTTCCTTCATTGTTCTCTTCTTTCTTCCTTCTTCCGTATTAAGCTATCTATCTTCTCCATTAACTCACCAACTATAGGGGGCTTGAGCCCCCCTGCACCTCCTCCAGGTTCCGTGAGGACCTATCTCCAATATCGGACGCGTGGGTGTTTAATGCATCTGACGGTTGCAATTCCCTGGCTTTCCCTCTCATATTGTTGGTTCACTCCCTAGTAGGCTTGAATTTGTGCCGTCTCGATGTCGTCGTCCGCAGCAGCGTCGCCAGGCTCACCTTCTCCATCAAGCCGCGCTCCCGTGCCTCCGTCTGTCGTTGCGATTCGATCTCCCTGCCTTTACGACGCTGGCACCAACCATGCCCCGAGCGCCCAGTTGAAGGCGAGATTGATGAGGTAGTCCAGGAACTGCCCCCAGTGATGAGAACGTTGTCGTCGCGGATCCTGGCCGGCGATGCCTTGGAGATGTACAACGAGGTCATGAGCCATGGAAGCTGAGAGCCGATGGCGTAGGAGTCGAGCATGCAGCCGATGCAATGCGAGTCTCCATGACCACAGGATGTGTTGGGCGCCTACACGTCCGATATCGAAGGTCGGTCCTCACCGGAAACTGGTATGGGGACCGTCCTCACCTAATTTTTCCCCCATAAATCTGCCCCTGCTTTGAGAAATTTACTGAATGTCAGGTTTGTATCTTTGCAGGACAGAGTAGGGAAGTTATAGCTACTCTATCGGTCCATCCTTAAAAGGTTTTACCCCTGTGGCACAGAAAGTTTACAGAAACAAATATAGTTTTCTCCCTTGGACTAAAATTGGACTTCTAGCCACCTTGGTCTTAAAAAAGGTGGAATCAACATACAGATTAGTGCTGTGATAAAATGACACTATGGTCCTTTAGTAACCATGCTAATTTTAGTTACTATATCTTAGAAAACATTAGTTGCATTTAGTTTGGGCTCCACAAGATTCTACTCTTTGTGGAATATTTTTTTGTTAAATGTCAGGTTTGTATCTTTGCAGGACAGAGCGATCATGAAGTTCTAGCTACTCCATCATTAAAAGGTTAACTACCGAAAGTAAGTTTAGAGAAACAGCAACAGTTTTCTCCCATCTTACTATTACTAATTAGAGGCTCCTTTTGGAGGCTCTACGTGAAGCCACCTAAGATCCTAGGTGGACACCCTAGAAAAATAGAGAAATCTAAGAAATTCTCTCAAAAAAGCAAAACATCTAGCCATCAATTGGTAAGTTGTAATCGCCATTGATTATAAGAGCCGTCGGATGTGTTTTGTTTAAAAAATTACCCACCTATGCCATTACAAAAATCAGTCTAAAATATCTGTCATATTTACGCACGTCTGCCATCCATCCAAAAATTCACGTGAAAAGCTCTCAAAAAAAAATCACGTGAAACAAGTTACTTCAATCTGCTACAGGCTTACCCTCAATGTTTAGATCCTATTTATGTATAGTAAACAAAAATCTAAACAGAAGATTTACTAAATGGCCGTCTAGGTGTGCCTGTCGTACTTTCTCAGTTGCTGCAAACCGCGGCGGATCGGCGGCAGATCGAGAAGCTCCTCCCCTCCAACTCAGCTTTAACTAGTTACACATCGCATCTACGTCGCACAATCGCAGCAACGCTGTTGCAGAGATCAACCAGGTAATCTCCCACTCGTCCTCCCCTTTGCTATATGCCCTAAGTCACGTAGATTGATTTTTAGGCAAACAAACAAAAGTGTTATATGAAAGACAATTACAAACAGCGGTCATACTTTTAAGTATGTAGAGATAGTGCAACAGCAGATGAAATCAAAATAATTGGCGAAAAATAATGGAGATTAGTTAACCAACATGCATGCAGACCAATGAAAAGTAAAATGAACAGAAAAAAAACATATATACTATGTTATTATGGTGTAGTTCAACCATAAACTAATCCAGTAGGTTACCCTAGCTTTTACGTAAATCAGTTATATATATGCACAGAATTCTTTGTATACAAATGCCTTTCACTGTTATATACAAATGCCTTTCACTGTTACACACTAGCTCATTTGCGTACCTTTTTCTTTCACTGTTATACTCCCTCTATTTTTTATTAGATGTATATTTAGGTTTGTCCTAAGTCCAACTTATCCATCTTTGACTATGTTTATAAAGAAATACAACAACATTTATACTACCAATTATATACACTTTCAAAATATATTCCATGATTATTTCAATGAAACAAATTTGGTATTGTAGATGTTTTTATTCTTTTATGCAAGCCTGGTCAAAGTTAACCAAGTTTGACTTAGGACAAATCTAATGTGACATCTAATAAAAACGAAAGGAGTACCTATAAGAAATGCTGCCCACTAATCACATTATTGAGTAAAATATTAATAATAGTTATAACAAAAGACATCAGTATCAACGTCGCGAGAGTGACACAAGATGTGGCCATGTTCAAAAGGGGATAACATTATTACTGTCACTTTTCGAGGTCCGGCTATTTACAAGGGACCAAACTACAAAGATTATCATGTCACAAATTTGGATGTCCAGAACTATTTGTGTCATTTACATATAATGCGCGCTTATATCGTGCTCTCATCCCATAAACATCCCCGAAAATTAAGCACAACGTCAGAAATTATCCCTAGACATACCTGAAACAATGGTACCATGAACAAATTCAGGAAAACGTTCCATGTACGGATCCTAACTTCTTATATTCAAGTGTTTTGCTGATTATTCATTTATAGGTCAACTAATACTTTCAGTTTAAGTTATCTACATGGATGATTTCCAAAAGAGAGGCATGACACAACCATATACTCAATTGTATTAACACTTGCTAGATTGGTGAGCAAACTATAGCAAGGAGAAGACATGAAAAATAGTGATTTGCTTCTTATTGCAATGATAATTCAAATAAAACAAAGATAGTTATACTCATTTTTAAATAATTTTATACTCTATCATGCAATATTATGTGCTCCTATGAAGATGCAATAAGTGTTACATATCATCTAAAAATGTGAACCCGTGCGGGAGCACGAGCTGATGGACTAGTTTGACTAAAATTAGACGGGTTGGATGGATCTCAAAAAGAAAGAAAGAAAAAGACAGGTTGGTAGGCCGTACATTCATCCGGTTCTCCTGAAAACAGGGGTCACCATCCACAAAACGGCAAGAGCTCGTTCGTGGTGCCTCCTGAACAATAGCTGTTCATCATGCAAACCCAACCTCTCCTTAAATCCCCCTTGTTAATGGCGCCATTAACTCCCAACGCTCCTGCGCCATCATCACTCCGCTCTCCTCTCCCGCCCTCATCAATCGCCTTCTCCAATCCCCTGTCCCTTCCGCCACGCTCGTGATCCTGTCGCCGGCGAACCACCGGTAAGCCATCACCATCAGCGGCGAGATCAGCCCATACCCAACAGCCATGGCGGCGGTGGCGCCCGTGCGCGCGTGGCTGGTGGTGGCGGTGCTTGCGCTGGCGTGCGCTCTGCTTCTTCTTCCGCAATCCTCCGACGCGGCGGCGGCGGCGAAGACGACGACGGCGACTGCGACGGCGAGCGCTCCGGCGAAGGCGGTGTCGTCGGGCGCCGCCAAGCCCAAGTGCGTGCACGGCGCGGTGAACGACAAGGCATGCCGCGTCGGCGCCGTGCACGACCCGGAGAACTCGGAGGAGGAAGGCTTCAGCGTGAGCGTCAAGGCGCCCGCCGGCGCGCCCGACGCCGATAGCGACGACGACTACAACGATCCCGACGTGCCCAACGACGACCTCGTCGTCGTCGGCCACTGATCGGTCGATCGAGAAGCCGACCGGTCGATTGCAAGCATGAAGGAGGATGACGGTTGATGACGGATTGGCTAATGCATGGAAACTAATTAAACCTGTGTTAGTTCGTGATCTTGATGGGTCGAAACTGATTGGACTTGAATGTTGTTCGGTTGTTTCATTGATTGTTCTTGTTAACTAGTGTACGGTAAATTGCTTAAGGCTATTAATCATCAAGTGTACTGTGAATTTGATATCCTTTGTCTTGTGCTGAAGTAGTAACAAAAAGATGCATGAATGATGCTTTATTTTTTTTGTGAAAAGATTTTAGACATACGTTTTATGTCTAGGAGACTAGGACTAGGAGTATAGTAGGAGCTCTAAATTATATTACACAACTTCTTCAACAGCTCGTATGATGAGTGTACTAGCTAATAAGTCAATCCTGTTAAAAAAAATTGTTAACTCCCATATATATGAGTTTGATTCTCTCTCTCTGCGGAACTTATCGCTTTGTGCATACGCGTATGTGACCTTCATGGTGACACACAAGTACCTTGAGCACACATATTAGAAGCATACCTATTACGACTTTGGGATGTAGTATATTTTTTTGAAATAAATGAGTTAGCTTATTTAGGTGCAGAAAGGGTTATTTAGGTGAAGTTTTTTTGACGCGCGGCCCTTGTTGAACCGCCTGGTGGGCTGGGGGAGCTCATGAGGCCCATTAATTTGGCCCTTATACGCTTTGCACAAAGGGCAAGGTGTGGCTTGGTGCGACCGTGCAAGGGACGCACGCTCTCTCGGCCGCCGGGGGGAGCGGCGGAATGGCGTGGCCGGCATGATGGCGCGGGGGTTGGGCATGGTTCCCCGCGTATTCCGGCGTGTGAGAAAAGCGGCCAGGCCACCTACGACGCGTACACCGGCGCTCTGCTGCGTATAATAACCAACTAGCTGCTCCTCCACACGCGCATGTGCGCGATCGATCAAGCTAGCGCACGGGGCGCGGCGGCTTCGGCGGCCGTGCGTCCCCTCGGCCTCGTGCCGGGCCGGAGCGAAGCATGCGAGGGGGTGTGTCTCCTTCCCCGCTGCGCCCTCCCGGCCTCCACGTCCACCCCATGATTGCGCCAACTAGCAGCTGCTATCTAACCGAGCTCCGATCTCCCCCGTTGGTACACTGCTAGCGTACACCCTCGTCACAACGAACATAACGTACATATACCTCGACCACCCTGTCTGTACAGCGTACTACAGCAGGAGTATGTATACATCATGATGCTCATTATTCTTCGTGCCGTTAGTTTCTAGCTTGACCGAGTTGGTAATTAGTAATTACCCTGTCCGGCCGGCTGCCCGGGCGCGGGGTTAAAAAGCAGCGGGAAAGGGGATGATTTTGTTGGGTTAGCGCGTGGGAATCTGATTAGTGAGGGCCTGGCACGCCACCTGCATGAGCCCTGGCCTCCTATCATCACCTCAACCGGTCTACGACCCTCCCCTTTTCCGCTTTGTCTGCGTGGAGAAGCACCTATCATAATCATACGGCAACTGGTCCACTCTACTCTACTCTACTCTACTCTACTCAGTTCCAAGTAATAATCTATCCCCAGGAATCATGCATTTCTTTTCACTATATAACTAGTATAAAAATATGATCCAAATTGACCAAATATAACTAATATGAGCTCTTTTACAATGATTGGCAAGTGCCAGCTGGTACTACCAAGTACTTGTAGGTACTTTAAGTACTTTTCCTGGTACTTACCGGTACTTTTAAATACAATTTTGAATAAATAAATAAATAATAATAAGGGTATATTAATACTTTCATATACCCTGATTAAAATATACCCTCTCACGACAGCTGCACGGGATAGAGGCTCGCATGACGGCCTTACAAGTGGGTCCATCAAATCAAACCCAATGTAAAAAGACGTATATACCCTTTCTTTTCAATTTAAAAATAAAAATAATTAGCTGGGTCCATTTATCTGATACTTGGTCCCACAATTTTGGTACTTTTTGGTATTTTTGGATGGGTATTTTTAGGTCCTAGACATGTTCCCACCATTGGATTCTATATTCTGGTAGTACCATGGTACTTGCCAATCATTGTAAAAGAGTTCAACTAATATTATCTCATCTCAGCTTCAATCGTTGGATAAAAAAACAATAAAAAAGCAAAATTAAGCCTGACAAAGTGTTTTTCATTATATAACTAATATTCTTTTCCTATATAACTAGTATACAAATATGATCCAAATTGATTGTATGTATAGGAGTATATATTGCAGTAAAAGAAAAATATTCATCATGCTGGAATGGAATGAATCAAGAAGTACTAGTACTGTAAAAGATGCTCAAGCAGACAGAAAAGATCGATTCTTTTAACGGAGGATGGATGCAAAGAGAATGGAGCTAGAGTGAAAAAGAAAACCATTATGATGATAGGGAAAGACGAGATCAGGTAGAGCAACCCTATGCGGGGCGTGTCCCCTGTGACGGTGTCACGGCAGAGCCGCTTTGGCGCCGCTGTCCCCGCCGCTTTGTAGCAGGTGTTCTGATTGCCCGGCCCGGCTGCTCTCTCTCCTCATACACTGAGAGAAGAGAGAGATGATGGTTGTTGGTTAAGAAAATGGGAGACGAGGATTAAGAAACTGGGGTTCAGATTGCAGACAGATTTACGTGCAAGGTGCTCCCGATTAAGAAACTCGGAGCCTTTTGTACGGGCCTCCAAGGCTTCTTTCTAGGCACACACATTCTGCGCTCCTGCTCCCGATGCTGCCCACCTAGGTCTCCGTCTCCCTCGTCGTCTTCCTCCTCTCGCTAGCTCGTTCTCTCTCTATCTTAAAGAAGAAATGGAAAAAAAAAGATAATGACGCATGTAATGTCGCAATAAGAGTGTACCAAATTCACTTCCCAATTAAAATTCTCATAAAATCCATTCCACTACAGTACTAACTGAACCGCATGAATGGCCATTCAATTAATCCGCAAAACGCTCGACCTACCCCACTATTGTATGCCGACCATCACCATGCATGCAGCTGTGTAAATGTGTAATGAGAGAGAGAGAGAGAGAGAGAGAGAGATGTACTACATCTTTTGATCTGCCTTGCTCATCATTCTGCTCACTACCCTCCCTCATGGAGGCCGAGCATAAAAACCCATCGCATGCTAGCTAGGTCCCCGGTCCTCCAGTATGTGCCCAGCCGGCCCTTTCATTCTCAACCTCTTCATCTTGCCCTACAATCACTTCATCACCGTGTTCTTGGCCTTGGCCTTGGCCTTGGCCTGCATCTAAGCTCCTGCATGCATGGCTGACCTCTCATTAGCATAGCTTATATGCCAATAGCTAGTGCATCTATATCTGGTGATCCCTGAGATCTACATGCATATACCGTTTGCAAAGGTTTTTCATGACGCTCCTGATTAACCCTAGCGATGCAAAAAAAGCACCGCCAAGTTTCTTTCGTCTCCCCACTAGCCGTGTGTGGTTAATTTCTTGATGCATTCGCTTCTGATCAATGGATCGTGCAGGATGATGATGTTGCAACCTACTGGTATGTAATATCCTTCTTCTTGTTGCATATAAAGATCATATACGATCTACTATCTATCAACTTATCCTCTTTGATTTTTAGTTTTTATTTGTCCCATGACATAGTTGTAGGTGATGAAAGAATGGAAAACGCACCATTATATGGCTACCTGCAACCATGAGAGCTCCATCCATGCATGATCTACAAGCATGGTTGATTAATGGAAAGAGCGATATTGGTGAGGTTCAATCCGATGATAGATTTTACAACGGCTGTAGAATCACTATCTGATTGAGCCGCGCCAATATCTCTTCCGCTTATTTGGAGTCTCTTCCTTCTACACGGAGCTAGGTGCCAGTCATGGCATGCGGGTCAGCATCATAATTCTATCTATGTCATCACCATTGTTTTCCATTAAAGCCTAACTATTTCTGTAGACAATTAATTGTCATCATATTTTTGGCAAGAGATTAATTAGCTTTATATATGAATTGACAGTGTCATGGTTAATGCACAATCTCATCCAAGATTCTTATTCACTGTTCTTCATTGATTATTATAGTACAGTATATTCGGTTTTAGTGTGCAGATGTATAGTTAATTACTTATTTGTACTCTAGATACATAAATAAATACAATTGATGCATCGTTATCAACATTTTTCAAGATGCAATATTTGTGGTTTTCATTTTACTTATTGTTTGAAGAATTTTTCTGTGCAGGATTCCCTTAATTCTTGATTTAATTTCTACTCAAGCGATGTACAATAAGAATTTTGTTCGAACTGCACTGTTTCTTCCTTTTTATGTGTTAATGGCTAACGCTATATCTCGGAGAGGCATTATCAAATATATAAAGTTCAAGTGCATCAAAACCTATATTATCAAAATTTTATGAACTGTATAAATGCATGCATTAAATTGATGGTATCAAACTCTAATCTCGTGGTACCAGTTGAATGCCCATAGTTACGATAAAGCTATTTACCGTACCTAGAGGAGCTACTAGGATAAGAATAAGCCCCTTGGAACATAGGATTCATGGAGGAATTTTGTAGGATTGGAATCCTATATAGAATTTTTCCTATGTGGCTCTCTGGAACAAAGGATTTGGTTATCATGAAGTCCTTCAAAAATCCAATGGAACGGCTTAACTCGTATAATTTTGAAGAAAATATAACATTAGTCCAACGTATATATTAATTGGAAACTTTCCTTTGTCTAAGTGTCTTTTGTTCCTGTGTTTTCTATGTTGCTTCCAAACACTCTTATAAACTTCCATTCATATGAAATTCATATCCCTCCATTCTAAGATGCCCTAGAGTTTGTATTCCCTCCTATTCCAATTCTAGGCCATTTTAGGATTCTAGTCATTCAGATTTATCCCCGATACAGAAAATTAAGCCTATATATGCATTGACGAGGCATGGTTGGCAAACCTGATTAACTCATCATGAAAGATACTTCTATGGTATCTAACTTTCTTAAAATTACATACTTTTACACAAGCTTATTAGTGATAGTGTTGTATGAGACTATGTCACTGTCCTAGTAAGGAGGGATTTATTAATTACAGAAACAGGAACTTCGTCATCCACTTTTGTAAGGCTTATTTTGATTTATAAAAGGTCATATTACTAAATAGTTTATTGTGCATAGGGTTGAAAAGATATATCTACAATTGATGGTCTTTCTAAATTATTCATAATATATTGTGATATCATAGAATGCTCATTCTAAACTATTAACAATATATTTTTATATTCATATTTTGTAGTTTATAGTCTATAAAATTGTTCCCAAAAAAGTGTAGAGGCGGCTATCCTGAATATTCCATTTCTAACTAAAACACTTTAGACAGTGGCTTAAAATAGTTTTCTTGTTTTTAAGATATTGTGTATAGTATGGAATTTTGACACATATATTTTTTCCTTACTACAGCTATGCTTGAGCTTAAGTAAAATAATTTGAGGAATCTTATCTTGTTTTTGCCAAGAAAGTTGTATTGAGTGACTCCTGGGGTTGTCTAGCTATTCGAGACAAAGTTGGGTGAAAGCAGTAGCAAAACAATAATAGTTCGTTCTATTTTTGATGAGCAACGATGACTTAAACTGAATGTTTGTATGCACTGTTTTATGAAATTTATCTATCGCATGGTGAAGAAAATTTTTAGTTCGCATTGGATATACTTGTGCATAATTTGGAATAAATGCATAGAACAAAGCTGCAGCCTTTCTTTTGCGCATTGTAGAAATATTGTACGATCCTGTGTAAAGAAAACACGTTTTTTTCAAGTGGTGTTGCAAGAAGGAAAAATATTAAGAACTGTGAATCATATTAATGGGGCTTGAGTAGCATAACTTGAGTAACGAAAAAATGGTCGTATGTATGGTAGCTTTAACTAGAATGGTTGCCGGCTATTTTTTTATGCAATGCATGTTTTAGCAATAATATCCATCATACAGTGGAAGAATACCATATATATAGAACATTGTTTCTCTCGTACCCTTTTTTTTTGTCACTCACAGAGACCAGGAAGCTTCAAAACTAGAGGCGAGCTATACAGGTGCGATAGAGGCGAAAGTGAGGAAGACTATCATTATCACTCATAAAAATTAATTTTCTATAGCATCAGAAGTATTCAGGTTTTTCTTGGGACAAAAACAGACATTCGGATTGGGGTATGTAGTGTATGTGAGTGGGGTATGTGCGCATAGCGGTGGTGTAAGTGTACTTGTATGAACACATACCACAATTGTACCCACATGACAGGCATAAAAAAATATTTTTTTATCATTAATAAAGTGCCATGATTTATTCCCTAAATAAAGTTTTTTTTCGAGAACGATTCCCTAAATAAAGTGTGTCATTTGTTGTTATTGTCCCAAGCCTATATGGATTCGTTTGTGCGGATTGGAGAAGCATGTAGAGCTGAAATGGCTAAAATGACCTGAACTTTTTTAAAAAAATAAATAGGCTGAAGTGGATATATTCTACTTCGTTACGCTTTATGGGCTTGTTACGGCAAACTCGTAGGACTTATGGGTGGGCTTCGTTTATAAATAGGCCCCATATATTTTTGGTACATCATTAGTGTAGTTGGTTGGGTTATTTATGGTAGGACCTACACATCAGGGTTTAAATCCTCGATTTGGCACTGATTCTCGTATTTTTCTGGATTTATTCTAGAAATTAACGGCGCTATGCATTCGGTGGTAGGCGACCCTCGATAGCGACCCTCGATAACGAGGCGCCTGTGGTGACTCCTTGTCCTTCCAAGGTACTCATAGGGGTAGGGTTTACGTATGTGTGTTCATAGGGGTGAGCGTGCGTGCGTAAGAAATTAAAAAAATGATATTTTCACTTTTAATATTTATGAGCATTGTAAGAAATTTCTTAGGTTTCCGTCCTCGTAAAATAAAAAAAAACAGGTAGTGATCCGAGGAATCGTCCAACACTAGTATCTTGGCTCTTAGGACACGCAGCTTCGACAGCGATTTCTACATGCAAGCAGGTACACTAGCGCACAACTCCACTCCACGAGACCGGCCGGCAGCCTAATTCGCGTGGCGTGTTGAGAGACCTCCGCCGGACCGCCACCGCTACTCAAAAAAGAAGAAAAGTGAGTAGACTAGCTATACACAACGTGTGCAGACGTTGCAGTGTGCTTGATCATGGTACTGATCGACCACTTGGGAAACTAACCTGTCTCGTCATCCAGCATAGAAAACTCCCGGGCAAGTGCATTTTCTATGAAAACATGCAAGCCTCTATTCTCCAATAATTGTATTGGCACGCACTAGATAGCCAAGTGTCAAGTGTTCACTAATCCTTTTGTCCACAGCCTCAGACGTTCAATCAAGTACTCCATATGACAATGCTGAAGGTCGTGCTGGTAGCCGGAAAGCCATTTAGTAGCTTGACTTAAACACATATATGGGCCGGCCAGCGTGCGTCTCTGGTTGTGCATGCACCTAGCTTGGCCACAACTTGCCACTTTAGCAGCCCTTGAAGATCACGTGAATATCAGTCTCTCTTTTAGAACTTTTTTGTTAACCCCATTCCGGCTCTCAACTGACGTGGACTGGAGTGAAAAACAAACTTAGTTTTCACCTCGATCCCTCTCGATACATACAGCAGATTGGGTGGATTAATATTTTTTCTGTTTTTTTTTGTGAGTATGGATTACTACTTTCTAATGAAAGAAGTTTTATTTATGAACTTCAAGATCATTACATCGAGATGATACAAAAACCCTATAACACTCTCGTCCTCGGTATAACAAAGATGCATACTAGTAACACTCAAACCATAAACTAGGCTATTCGTATATCCGAGTAAAGAAAAGTAGTTGACCAAAAGAATTTAGGGATTACTATGTATTATAAAAAAAAGAGTAAAGTGTACATGTGGTCCCTAACTTGTATGGTGTGTCATATAGGCCCCTAAACTCCTAAAACATGTTTTTAGGTCTCTAACTTGTATAGGTATGTTCTCTAGGTCCTTGAACTCATAACACCTTATCTCGCTCCTAAACTTGTATGGATGTATCATCTAGGTCTATAAACTCGTGTAGTGTGTCGAATAGGTCCAAACAGTATCCAAACTCTTGTTGTGTGAGGATGTGGCATGTCACATGGCATCTACGTGTATTTACTGTCAACAAAAAAATAAAAAATAATTATGGGACCGATATGTTAGTCACATTGACCAAATTTTTCATTACCACCCTTAAATTCCACCCCCCCCCCATGCTGCCACTCGCCGCCCCCGAATCCATCGATAGCAGGCTAGGCCACCATAACATGGAGAAGCCTAGAAGAGAGAGGGAGAATTGAATTTCTTTTTTTTTAACTTTATCCATATGCCTAACATATTAGTCTCACAACTATTTTTTATTTCTTTTAGTGACCATAAGTACGTGTGACATGCCACATCATCACACAGAATGGGTTTGGAAACCGTTTGAACCTACATGACACGCCACACAAGTTCATGGATCATGGATCTAGATCACACACTCATACAAATTTAGGGGCATGAAAAGATGTTACGAGAGGTCGGGGATCTAGATGACATACCCATATAAATTTAGGGACTAAAAAATTGTTTTGAGAGTTCGGAGACCTAGATGACACAACCACATAAGTTTAGGGACCACACATATACTTCACTCTATAATAAAACACGCCAAACGATTTTAACATATATGGATGTTCTCTGAACTTGTGATGCTCACTTTCGGTGCGTGCAACTTCTAGCTTAAGAACTGCATGACTAAAACCGTCGCAAGTCACAAATTAATCACACACTTTGCCATGATCCTTGTTTGATCGTGCACGGGAGAGAGTACGTAGGTCGTCTTAAACAAGCTCAACCAAGACATCACAAGACCACCGGTCCTCCGCCATGTCTTTGATAAATGAAATGCCGATCGAGCCGTGGTGAGACATGCAACCAGCAACCGAGACAGAAATGGCCCGGCCGGCCGGTCGATCTCACACACCCACTTACACACGCGTCAGCATTCGGCCATGGGTCTGGGTCCGGACGTAGCTTCACCACGGGTTCGTTCCCCACATCCTGGCGCTGACTTCTCGATCGGGAGCCATGCGTCGTTTTCACCACCTATATATTTGTATACAGATCCTCTGCATCCGTCCAACCTAGCTTTCTACTTTCCACGTAGCAATCTTTCCTGTAGGCATCTTGAGATTCACTTGAAAAATTCGATCGGAAAGTCGGTGGAAGTGGAATGGTCGGACAAGCGCATGCATGCAGTGCAGCCCCAGCCCCCAGCTCAGCACACAAAAAAGAAACAATAAACTGTGGTAAGGCCAGTCTCAATGGAAGGTTTCATGGGAGTTTCATAAGCATTAAATACACTGTCACATCATCAGTTTTGCTGACATGGCAGGGTAATTAAGAGGGGGAGTTTCATGGGATGTGAGGGGAGTTTCATCACCATGAAACTCCTGTGACACAGTTACCTAGTTTCCAGTCTAGGTAACTGTGTCCATGAAACCCCCACTGAGACTGGCCTTAGTTGCAGAAGAGGAAATTGGACCATGGAACTTTGACTGCGAAGCTACTGTCGGCCGGTCGGTCGTCTGCCATCGTCATTCGAGCTCTCGTACGTGTTCGAGAAAGAAAAAAAAAACAACGGTCATCCATTTCGGTTCCTAGACATATAGCTACTGTACTTGGTATATGATCGGAGTACTGTAAATCGTCAGCAATTGTGGTGCCAACACGAGAGAAAAACAAACCAATGCAGAACATGGTATGCCAGAAAATCCTGCAACTCCGGTGGATCGATCCTGGCCTGATCCACCAAATGTGCATCTCTGCTGTTGTCAGCATGTCACGTCGGCGTCGGCCACTTTCAAGTTTCAAAGATCAAAGTCCACTCGGGACCAAGCGTGGAATTTCTCGCGGTTCGTTCGTTCTAAGTTATTTCTAACTTGCACGCCAAAATTCTCCCCTGACTCGAGTCGACTGCGTGCAGGGCGACCTCGTATGCCCGCCGCCCCGGTGTCGCTTCCACGACGCTTCCGGCCGGCAGCCTCGCTCGTGCATGCTGATCGTCACCTGTCGATTTTCCAACGACGACGCCGGCCGGCCGGCCTTCGATCACTCCGTCAATACAAAGAGATGGCGACCAAGAACCCCAGCATCGATCTATCTCCAGAGCACCCGCGAGAGCGCCTATATAAACCCCGGAACGCCACGCCTCAGTCGACACAAAGCCAAGCAGTAGCCACTGAATTCTTGGGTACGTACGCGTGGTCGGAGCCTCTCAAAGGACACACGTACACACGTCGTTGACACGTAGTACGCGTGCTCCATAATAGCATTCTTGGGTCGATTGGCAGCGAGCGAGATCAGCAATGGCATCCAACAAGCTCACCAGGGCGCCGCCGCTGTCAATAGCCGTCGCCGTGGCCTTGCTCCTGGCGACGTGTCTGGCGATGTCGGCGACGGTGGCGAGCGCCAGGCCGATGAAGCCGTCGTCGTCGGAGGGAGACGACACGCGCGTGGTGGTGGTGGAAGCGTCGGCTAGGGACGACATCCAGACGGTGGTCGGGAAGACGACGGCGGCGGCGGAGGAGCACGGCGGCGAAGCAGGGTGCGGCGGCCACAGGTTCATGAGCATCGACATGCTCGGTGGTGTCAAGGACTCCGGCCCGAGCCCCGGCGCCGGGCACTAGCTAGTGAGAGGAGGTCGCGGGGTAGGCGCCGGTGCACGATCGATCACTCGCTCGATCAGCTGTGCTGGTCTCAGCAGAGAGGTCAAAGCTTACGCTGGCACACGTGCATGCGCAGCATATAGTACATGCTAATGTTAATAGTAGTATGGTAGTATAAACTTACTATACCACAAGTGTTGATGACGATGCTTGTTTTGTTTGTTCTTTATGTACGGTTTGGCTTAGGAAATGACGAGGAGACATTACCATGCACATAAAAAATTCTGATGAATAAAGTATTTACTGTTTTTACTCTGTTATGATATTTTAGTAAGAGCAAAGGTACATGTGCCCTGGTGTGGTACAAGCATGGTTTTACGAAGAAATTCCACGGCTCGTCACGTCGGAGAGAGCGCCTGGCACTCCACCAGGAGGACCAGGACGTTGGACTCGACGACCGACGGGGCCGGTCAGAGGTCCTGGTTTGCACGCACGTTCAAATCGGCACGTGGCTCGGACTCGGGCGACGATTTGACGCCGGCGTACATGCGTGCGTGCGTGGAAGCACCAGGCTTCCACAGTTCCAGGGTGCCGCCCCAGTGTCCTTCTCCCGACGCGATCCGACGGCCATGCCGTCGCGGAGGCGGAGCTACCATGCATAGTCGCCGCCGTGCTCGACGGCTCGTTGGCGGCGCGTCTCTGGCGGCTGCCGTTCGGGCCATTCCTCCCTCGGCCCAGCGCGCGTACACAGTCACACATAAGAAAAGGTCTTTTTCACCTCCTAAACATTGCACCAAGTTTAGTTTTTCTCCCAAAACCAGTTAACCAACCTCTCTCAAGTCTTAAAACCATATGTTTTACCTCCCTGGTCCGACAAAACCACCTTTAATACCGCTTATACTCAGTTCAGGGATATAAAACATACGGTTTCATGTTGGGCATTTGATGGGCTTATCGCCGCTAGTTTCCCATGGGCCTCATGTTGTATCTGATTCTTTTTTTTTTGGGCCGTGTGCAGAAGCGTTTTATTTTTATTTTCCTTTTCTTTTTTGTTTCACTTTATTTTCTATTTATTCACTATTATTAGATGTATTTCAATTTTTTATCTATTTAACATGAGCGACTAGGTTTCTTCTTACATAATTATTTTTTATTTCACGATTCATAATATTTGTTTAAATTTATTATAGTTTGGCCTAAATAAATTCATACCGTTCGAAGGTCCTGTTACTTCTTTTCATTTGTTTGGAACGTTTGCTAGCGAGGCGACAGCAACTTACTTGAAAAACAATAATTTCCTCTTAACAATAACATACTTGTATAGTGTTGGAACATTATTTTTCATGCATGAACCTTAAATATTTCTCTTTTGAACTAAGAACATTTTTCCTTTCATTTCATATTGTTTTCATTATTTACCATAGTAGATGTTGTCGAGTTTGGGCCTAGACCTTCAAAGTTGTCGAG
Organism: Digitaria exilis; assembly: GCA_015342445.1. Lineage (NCBI taxonomy): Eukaryota > Viridiplantae > Streptophyta > Magnoliopsida > Poales > Poaceae > Digitaria > Digitaria exilis. The sequence continues at coordinate 2,455,211 of JACEFO010002054.1, forward strand.
TCAATTATGTGAATCGTGAAGTATTTCAGCGGCTGACTAGCCAGATTAGGATCTGGCCAGTGTCCAAACTCTTTCCCCTGTCATTACAATTTACAAGACAGTGAAGTCCCGGCATGTATTGCCGGCATTGTGTTTTGGGTGAATATAATTGCCATGACATGAGCCCAATGTAAGAAAGTTTCAGTTTGCACTTTAAAAAACAGATATAATTTCAGTAGCAGCGCAGATTAAAAATGGGCACGTACGATGTTTGAATACAAAATCTTAACCCAGCAGCAAATCAACCCTCGTCTCCTGTAGGACGACTAGGCGGCGTCGAGGTTGCTGCCGGCGACGTCGACGACGAAGCGGTAACGCACGTCGTTGCGCTCGAGCCTCTGGAGCGCCTCATTGACGTACCCCATCTTGACCACCTCGATCTGCGACGTGACGCCCTTGGCCTCACAGAACTTGAGCGTCTCCTCGGCCTCCTCCACGCTCCCCACAAAGCTCCCAGCAATGGACTTCCTCCCAAGCATCAGCATGGGGCTCACAAAGCTCATGGGCTGGTTGATGACGCCCATGACCAGCAGCTTCCCGTCCAGCCTCAGCAGCTTCAGGTAGGGCTCCAGCGCGTGGTGCGCGGGGACGGTGTCGATGACGTAGTCGAGCATGCCGGCGGCGGCGGCCATGGCGGCGGCGTCGGAGCTCACGAGGTAGCCGTCGGCGGCGAGGTGGTCCATGGCCTCGCCGCGCTTCTTGTCGGAGGAGCTTATCACCGTCACGTGGTGGCCAATGGCCTTGGCGATCATCACGCCCATGTGGCCCACGCCGCCGAGCCCGAGGATGCCGCCGTGGAGCCCCGGCGTGGCGAGGCCGAAACGCTTCAGTGGGCTGTACACTGTCACGCCCGCGCATAGCAGTGGCGCCGCTTGCTCCGGTGACATCCCCGCCGGAATCCTCACCACGAACCTGTTGAAAAAGAAATTCAGATTAGATGTTCTCTGATCTTTTTACAGGCTGTCAGGAAAGCGTCGCAAACTTTATCGGAAAGCATGTTTTGTGAGTTGAATAAATAGTGAAGTTGGAACGAATAGTGAATTTCGCGAAAAGTTTTCAGGGTTGCTTACTTCTGGTCGACGACCATGGCGGAGGAGAAGCCGCCCTGGGTAGGCTTGCCGTCGGTGTAGACGTCGTTGTAGGACCAGATCTTCTTGCTGCAATACTGCTCGTTGCTGGACGCGCAGGGGTGGCACTGGCGGCAGCACCCGACGATGAGGCCGACGCCGACGATGTCGCCGGCGGTGAACTTGGTCACCTCTGCTCCCACCTCGGACACCTCACCAACCACCTCGTGACTGGACACATAAACACGAAGAAATCAGTCAGCATTACATACTTCGTTGTAAGAATTAAGAAATTGACCTATCGCTGTCTTATGTCTTTGACAAAATATTTTACTCAGACTTTCGGAAGCTAAAAAAAAATTGATCACTTGGAAACCAAAATCAAATCATCAGGCATGCAGGAAAAGATGAGCCCTACAATTATCATTATGCAAGCTAGGGATTTTCCGGAAACCTAATAAACTGCCTTCCTCATATTTGCCTGAACTAAAATCAAGTCAGTTGATTGCGCCTTCACTAAAAATTACCGGTTTGCAGCATGAATGGATATACTAGCATTATACAGAAAATCAATCGAGTCTTTGTAATTTTTAATTCATACATTGTATGATGTTGATTTCCTAATTTTCTGATTTAATATATTCGTTTACATGTAACAGAGTTCTTGGGTAACAAAGTAAGCCGCGTGTTACATGAAGAAACTGTGCTTACCCAGGGACCATGGGGTAACGTGACATGCCGAGGTGGTTCTTGGCTTGGTGGATGTCCGTGTGGCAAATCCCGCAGTACAAAACCTTCACCACCACATCTTCCGGTCCAGTATTCCTGCACACATCAACCCACGATTGTTCACAAAGACGATCCAATCTTCCAGCAAGAGAATGAAATCAAACGCGCTGCGATGCAAATATGCAATGATCTCCGGGACGATACGATCAATGCCGAAAAATCCAACATGTAAGAAAAAGAAAACCTCAGGTAGCAACAACAACCGAGAATCGGATCTTGTGTTTATTTATACCTCAACGTGTGGGAGTAAGGGGAGAGGTGGCCGCCGGCGTCCCTCGCCGCCCACCCTACGGCCGTCCTCTCCGACGCGTCCTCGCTGCCCATCGCTCGTCTAGTTTGTTGGAACCGACACAGGGCGGTCGTACGAGACGGGGAGAAATCGCGAGGACGTGAGAGGAATTAGCTACGACGACCTTGTTCTTCGGATCGGAGGGAAAAGAGGTCGACGCGTCGAGGTGAGGTCTGGGGTGGCATGTTTATACAGGCCAACGGGGGCAATTGGTAAACGTTACGAATTACTATTGCCAGCTAGTGATGGGGTGGTATTGCACGGTGTAATAATGCGACAGGCGGACAGCACCGCTATTAGTTTTGGAGTCGAAATGGAAAACCCAATCTGAATTGATTCGTGGAGTACTCAATCGTGATTCTTGAAGATCCGGATTCAATTTCGTTCGTCAGGGTAGGTGATATGCAGCGTATCAGGTATATTTTCACTGTGACTTGGAAGTTGGGGTTCGAGATTTTTTTTTTTCTCTTTAGCGTAGCAGACTGCATCTCGCCATCTGGCTCCAACAATATTCCTTTTACGAACGGAACACTTTGACCATGCCTCGACAACAAAGAGGTCGGCCTATTCAGCCGTCGGCCCGTCGCTTTGAATTAGTATTTCTGGGCCGTCCTGGGGGCCCTTAGCCTGCGCCACAGCAGCAAAGCCCATTTCCTCCTGAAAAAATCGTGGAGGCATGTGATGAGCATACAGAGCGACCGGAACGAACAAGAATCTCACGTTCTTGGTCAGGCTAACGGTAGGCCTAACTCCCTTGTCCATTTCTGACCTGCCGACAAGCAAAGCAAACCCCAACACTTTCGGCTTCGCTCCACGCCACCTTTTCCACGCACGACAAAGTATGTATCAACACCCACCGACTCATTTGCCGTTGCCCAGGCCTCATCGTGAGGTTCAGGTATGGACATCCTCACATCCAACCATTCCTCCTACCCGACGTCTGCTCTACCAAAAGATCAGCAAAAATCATTTTTTATAAAAAAGAAAGAAAGAAAGAAAGAAAGAAAGAAAGAAAGAAAAACAAAACAGATACTACTATGTTGAATTGAGGCAGGCAGGAAGATGGTCTCATGAAAGTACGATCGTTGGGGCGCCAGATTGTATAGTAACCAACCATAGGGACCCCTAGAAAAAGGAGGCGAGATTTGCCAACACGACAGGTCGACAGCAACTCTTGAGCTTGCCAATGGAGGAAAAGATGGGCAGAGCTGGCTCTGCCCGTGTTCGATCGATCGCATTACGGCATGGGTGGTGGAGTGCGGCGATCTAGATCGTCAACTTGCGAGATTTCGTCGATTCGTTGGAGACCTTCCGAGACGGGACAGATTTGCACCTGCCACCTGCATTATTTCCTTGCCATTCATTCACTAAACACCGTTCAAACACAAGAAGATTCGGCAGCGCGATGCGGCGGAATGACACGGTGACTCTGGTGTTCACAGAAATGGCGAGTTCAGATTGTTCACGATCCAATTCCGTTCCGTTCCTGTACATTACAGAGGAGGCAGCGCCGCCATAGATACAGCTTAAGCTTTGCTTTGCTTTGCTTTGCTCAGCCTTGCATTTGCATCTCTCCCCCTTCAACCCTCTCCATCTCCTCTCTTTTTTTTCCAGTTCTAGGCTGCTGTTTATGTTTGACAGCAGTTCGAGAAAACAAAAATTTTTTAAAAAAAACTCGAGATTAAGTCTTTGCTACTAGTAAGAACGGATTGCCTTCATCTTTAGACTGATCGGCTCCTCTACTGCATTCGGCCGACGCGCTCCGCGGCGGCGCGCATGACGCCCTCGACGAGCTGCGGCATGAACAGCTCGGCCCCGCCGGCTGCGCCGCACCCGGCGCGGACGCCGACGCTCGCCATGTACCGCTGCACCTCCGCGCGGATCAGCTCCTGCATCGCCGCCATGAAGTCGGGGTTGAACGGGTATGAAGCCGAGGGCACGGTGGTGGCTACGGGAGCAACTGCCGGCCGTGGTGGTGGCGGGGAAGGGGAAGGCGGCGATGGCGGCGACGCCGGGAGCTCCTGGAACTGGCTGTGCGCGCGGTCGTGGTGGAACCGCTGGTCCGTGCCGGGGAGCGATAGGGAGAGAGAGGTGAGCGGGTCGTCCTCCTCGACTGGCCGGCTCATCGCGCAGTCCGCCGGCTCGAACCCGCCGGACCGTGGCACCGGCCGGTAAATCTGCCCTGAGCCGGAGCCGGAACCGGCGCCGTGGCTGAGGTCGCTGCGGTCGGAGACGGTGCCGGATCCCGACGATGGGGTGTCCGGGGAGAGGCTGAGGCGCTTGCACGGCCGCGCCTCGGACTCTTCGGCGACGGTTGTGGTGGCGGCGGCGAGCTTGCGCTTGAGGGAGCAGTTCCAGTGGTTCTTCACGGCGTTGTCGGTGCGTCCGGGGAGGAGGCGCGCGATGGCAGCCCATCGGTTGCCGAGGCGCGCGTGTGCGCGGACGATGGCGGCGTCCTCCTCGGCGGTGAAGGGCCGGCGCTCAACCTGCGGCGACAGCTGGTTGCACCACCGGAGGCGGCACGACTTTCCCGACCGGCCCGGGATCTCGCGCCCGATCGCCGTCCAGTTCCTCGCGCCGTGCCGCTCCACGAGCCGCCGCAGCGCGTCGTCCTCCTCGGGGCTCCATGGTCCCCTGATCCGGTCGCACTCCGCCTCGGCGCCCATCGTCTCCCGGATCCCGGAGTAGGAGAAGAAGAAGAAGACAAACAAAAACCGCGGCGTCGACCGGTCGCGCTGGGTGGTTGGTTAGCGGCGGGGCGGAAAGGCGTTTGGTTCCTTGCGGTTCCTCTTGTCTCGTCGCGAGATCGGAAGGTGGGGGAGGTGGAGGCGGTGCTAGTGGAGGAGGAAGACGAGATGGGTTGTTCGGTTGGGTTGGGGAAATAGTGACCGGGGAGCGGCGAGGATTTATAGCGGCGCGGCGGCCGGTGACCTGACCGGCAGTACAGCTGGCACCCGGGCGCACGCGTCGCGAGCCCCGGAGGCCGGAGCCACCTCACGCGGCCGTACCCCCGCCCGGCACCTTGTCGTTTTCTCCAGCTGTATGGCATGTGGGGCTCGGCGCCTCCGGGCCCGCGTCCCAGTGAGAGCTCGGTTGTTTTCGACCATGGTCTTGGCCTTTGGGGAGTGGGGCGGTTGGCCTCGGTGGATTCGAAATTTGAACCGTGTCTCCTGCTACCGTTCGTTCGTAGTACGTGGGGGCAGTGGGAAAGGCGGGGTGGTGCCGTTGCGAAGCCGCGGGTGTAACGGCCAACGGATGTATGGATGGGATGAACGGGCAGGCCCGGTAATTTCGGTAATCTAACGGGGCCTGCTCCACTTTCCCCTTTTCTCCGTTGCTACTCCAACGCCTCCGTTACGAAGTGGTGGAGTAGAACAACACCACTTGCACGGAGCCAGCTGTTTCTCGAACCGCAAAATTCCGTGGCCACGATCGAATGCTCTTTTTTTCCCGCCTCGTCGTTTTGCGACGCAACGGCGCGGCCCGCAACACGACAAACGCGGCGGTGGTGGTGGGAGACGGGAGTGGACTGAAAACTACTCCTCCCCGCCAAAACGAAACGGAGCGCCGCGCGCCGTGGACTCGTGGTAGTACACGTAGACGTGAACCAACCAACGAACTAGAACCGACACGAGACCCGCGCCCACACCACCCGCGCGGGCTGTGCTTATCCATCCATGGTGTGTTCATATTTAGAAAAAAAATACTTCTATAACAAGTTTTTTCTATTCATTCTACCCACATAACACGCTTCGTAGTGCACTATTTATTTAAAAAAAGTACTTTTTACTTCTAATCTAAACACCGCCCAAATTCCAACTGTCCATGATGGCATGATGCATCCATGCACTGGTAGTACTACTGTACACCCATGCCCATGCGCATGACCACATCCACCCGCGGCCGCACGGACCCCGGTCCATCCCCCTGCGCCCTTCGTACGCCGGGTGCACGCATCGCCAGGTCATCGCGACCGTCCACGCCCCCCCGCCCCACGTGGAGCCCTTTCGCCCCGCCGTACAGGCGTGTACCGCCCGGTACGTACCCGCGCCCGGCCTGCCTGTCGTTTGCCCGCCGCTGTCTATGACTGGTGGGCCCGGTATGGGCAAAGCCGGGCCAAACCGGCAGTTTGGGCTGCAGGCGATAGATAGATAAGGACGGTCTCCACCGGGCCCAGCCAGGCTGGCGCGCAGATTTTTTTGAAAAGCGGCGCGGTTTCGTAGGGAAGCAAAGCAGTTGATGTGTGGCTCGGGGCGCGCTGCGTGGTCGTGCCCTCGACCCGCCACGTACGTTCTTGGCGCCGCTCGTGGCGGTTGTGCTCGGAGTAGAGTCGTGGGAAGACACCGCGTCCTTTCCGTTCGGCTAGTTGGACGAACAGTCAGTCGGTCACAGCTCTTCGCAGCTCACAGTAACAGAAAGCAACGGCAGTGCGAGGGCCGAGTGGAATTGGGAGACCACTGCTATGGTATGGCGGCCTGGACAGCAACGGCAGTGAGACCAGTGGAGTGGTCGACTATCAACATCCAGCGGCGAGATCGGTCGGCGCATTCATTCACACAGGGCCTCGTGCCAGGGGCCTGACGCGCGGGGCCCGGCGGAGGAAACAAGGCCGTACCGGGGGTGAGTCATCATCCTGGTGGTGGACGCGCGGCACCCGAGGCGCGGCCAGGCTGGCCGGGCATTGAACGGCCCCCCGCCCCACCGACAGGAGCCGGTACTAGTACTACCCCGCGACCTGCGGCTCTGCCAGCCAACCAACCACCACTTCCCCCCGGCCCGCGCGCGTGGACCGGGGCGGTTGGCGCTGGCGCACGCGGCGCGCAGCTTCCTCGCACCTTCCTTCCTGGGACAAGGACTTGTTTTTAGGGCTCCGTGCAGCCCTGCGATATCTTTGGCCGTGTTTAGTTTTACTTTCTAGGCCGTGTTTAGTTGAGGGTAGAAAAAAGAACTTTTTTTCTGGAATGCGTATTATGCGGGGAGATGAATAGGAAAGGTAAAAAAGGAATTTTTAGGGATGCGTGTTCTGTGAGGGGATGAATACGAAGTAAAAAGGACTTGTAGGAACTAAACACGCCCCTATTCATCTCTCTCACAGAACACGCATCCCTAAAAATTCTCTTTTCCTTTTTCTATTCATCCCACACGCATCCCTAAAAATTCTCTTTTCCCTTTACCTATTTATCCCCCTCACATAACACGTATCCCCAAAAATTTTCTTTTCTCTTTTTCTATTCATTCCCTCGCATAACATGCATCCAGAAAAAAAATTACTTTTTCCAACCTTAAATAAACACGTCCTTTGCGTCGCGAGCGCATGTGCTCGCGCCGTGGCGGTTGGTTGCACACTTGCCTTGTGCGAGGAGAGGGGGATTAGCGCAGGGGATTCCTTTGGCTGCTGACCCACAGCCCTAATCGCGCTGTCATGCGGGGGTGGTCTGCGGCGAGAAGCTAGATCGCACCCGTGCTGGGGATTAGGATATCTGTCCGTGGGCCCGCCCGCACGGGGCACGAGGACGAGCTGGCGTCAGCGGGCTGGCGCGGGGCGGATCCGTGGAGCGGTTGGCTACTTGGACTGCAGCGGCTGTGATGAGTGGAGCGCGCGCTGCGTCCTGCGTGTGTGTGCCCGGCGCGGCGGCGATTAGAATAGTGAAAAAAATCCTTCTATACCTAAAGAATTTACACCTAACCCTTCTATACCAAAAAAAAATACAAAATCCCTTCTATACCTAAATTCTAATTTCCCATCCCCTCTATACCCAAACCATTAGTTTGGGGTCAAGTGTGGGCTAAAAAGACCATTTTACGCCCTACATGCAACTAATCACACTATTAGTACTTAGTTATGGTTCATATGTATTTTTGTCTCAACTTTATTTTGACAAGTATACCATTAACAAAGTAATAGTGAATTTTCTGTTAAGACAGTATCATAAAAATGGTTACTCACATACAGGGGCAAAATGGTCTTTTCAGCCCTATACTTAACCCTAAACTAACTGGTTTGGGTATAGAGGGGATGAGAAATTAGAATTTGGGTATAGAAGGGATTTTATAATTTTGTTAGATATAGAAGGGATAAATATAAATTTTTGGGTATAGAAGGAATTTTCTCTAGAACAGTTGGAGGCTTCGTTCGTGGACGGACGGAAACTACTCCGGTTGCTTGTTGTACGTAGCACATGCAGCGGCGTCGACCGATCGATCAGTGCGTGCGGGCGTGCGGTGCAGCGGGTTTGTTAGATCTGAGTTTAGGTACCGAAGCTATCTGAGCAATCGGCGAGCGTCGCGATTTCGTGGGGAGAGCCGTTCGTTGGCGAATAAACAAGTGGAGAGGCGGGATTGCTTTTGGGGAAAAGAGAGAGGGGGGCAACGGGAACGACAGGCGGTTGGTCAAGATCAGGATCGGGCAGGCCACGTAGCCGCGTGCATGCTCCAGAATCCAGATCTCTGGCTCTGCACTGCACCTGCACGGGGCTGCCAACTCACGCTGCGGTGTGAGAGGAGACGGATGAGGCTGTGTTCGGATTGGAGAAATGTAATTTTAGGTGAATAGTGCATTGAAAACATCCTATGAGTAGGATGAATAGAAAAAATTTATTGTAGAAATACCTTTTTCTAACTCTGAACACAGCCCGAGCCTTCCGGGAAGGCAACACACTCTGAACTGATGAATGAACCTCAGACACCAGTCACACCACCGAAGACAGCCACGCATTGGTTGCTCAAAAAAAAAATAGACAGCCAGGACGCATTGGGGTTTTGTTTCCCCCAAGAAAAAACTTGGAAGGTAGCAGCACAGGGGCTCAGCCTCAGCCCACTGGCCGTTGGATGGATGGATTTTTTAGGCCTTGGAAACATGGGCTTCCAACGCAAAGCCTGCTCCTCCGCCGGGCCTCCGGTTGGCGGCCCTCCTTCTGCTCCTCCGCCGGGCCTCTGCTGATTTGGGCTATGTTAGGCCGTGTGAGTTAGACGGGCTGCAAACGACAGATTATGGGCCTTAAATACAATTTGGTGCAGACCGGATTTTCTATACATATTCCAGCAAATCCTAGCTTTCACATGTTTTAATATTTGATATTCGCGTAAATAAATGACACCTATTGGTCTCAGCAAAATCTAGCTCTACCTCTCTCCTAACCCCCCCTTCTCTCCTACCCTACCCATTGGCGTCGGCCCCTCTGCTCACCCTACCCCATGCCGCCAGCATGAAGAACCTTGTCGGAAGAGAAGACGCCAACTCGCCGGGAGAGCGCCCTGTTCAACTTTCAACTTCAGTGTTTTCAACATTTGTTGTTTCATATCTCAACGTATCTCTTTTAAAGTTTCAACATTTAACATATTTGCAACAGCTATATACGATAATTGGACCAAAGTGGGCTTTAAAGATAGATGACTAGCCCTGATTTGCACCTCTTTTTTCACCCATAGTGGTTCGGCAGTTTCGGCACAGAAGAATTGATCAACACTCCAAGTCAACATCAAGTTTTATGGCAACAAACCCAATTGCTTCAATCAAACAAACCCTAACTGAGAATATTAGTGACTAGTGAGAAAAAAAACTAGTCAATGTGATTTTCAGGGCCAAAAATACGTTCATGTAAAGTGTGCCAAACCCGGATGCTATATAATATAGCCATCATATGTGATATTTTAATTATTTCATATACTCCTCCATATAGGAAATAAAAGCCATTAGCTTACCAAGGAGTGATTAATTAGGTAAGAGTTCCTCCTTTCTACCCTTATTAAATAAGGTTGTGGATGTACATTGGACATCAAATGTACATATGTTGATTCATTTCGATATGTGGGTTCCTTGCGGGCGCAACTTTTTGCGGACAAGAATCGACGCGGTAGGGGTAGGAATGTCCACCTTCACGCGTGTGAGCGCAGAGCAACCTCATTTGCGGACGAGGATCCAAGCGGCAGAGGCATGAACGTCCAGCTTCACACGTGCAAGCACAGAGCAACCTCCTTTGCCTAAATGTGTGAGAGCGCATGACGAACTATGAAGGGGAGTATGATATTTATGTTGCTTTACTCTTATGTTGACTTATTTCAACAGCTACCCTTTTGTCTTGAAAATTGTACAATTCCAAATTTAAGACTTTTCTCTATAATGAGATCAATCCATAACTTTTACGCATGCCTTACTGTTGAACACCTCTAAATCTCTATTTGCACTCATGACTTATGGCATCAACATTAACTGCCTCATGGAAACAAGTTCATTTCAGCTGTTAACATTAATTATGTCATGGAAACAAGCCACAACCTTTTAAATTCCATGTGTGGAGAACCAATAAATGAGGACGACACATAACTCTTCGGTTAACCCCCTAACTCCTCCCCCAAAAGAATCCTAAGACCATATTCTTTTCTTCGGACAGAGGGAGTACTCGTATGTTAGTAGACTTTATAAAACAACAAAAAAGCTTAAGCAGTTAGTCAAACATATACCATATTATATACCCACTCCACAAAGGCCACAACTGTTTTGGGTCATCCTCTCACAAAAGCAGTACTTTATGAATAATTCTCTTTTAGCAGGTAAAGGGCCACATTGAATGCCATTTCATTGAAACTTCCACATGGGACAACTGGTCATTAACATGTCATCACAACTTTCACAAGTGGAGTGATGTGCCCATAAAAGGGGATTACCTGCAAATTCATAGACTAAAACGTGACAAATTTGTAAAAGTAGTACACAATTTTAGTTTAATATGTCGATATGTTTATGAATTACTCATACGCATGGATAGGATTGCATAGCCCACAACGATGAGACATAAGATGTTTCCCTTAATCCCCGCACCATTACCCTCATTCTTATAGACCTTGCATTAATGTCACATGAAGCCATGCAAGCGTGCTTCATTCTAAACATAACAAAATGAGGTTCCTCGCCACCCACAAATTTGCAACCGCCCGTAAGTCCTGTTTCTATTCCCTCACGAACTCTTGTTTCCTAGCCACATGATGTTTCCAACAACGTCAAAGTATACAAGGGTTTGCAACGGTACCATGGCAGTGAATGCTTACCTTGAAAACGTCCTTGAGCAATGACACGAGGCACATGTGACCTTATGTGCTTCTTATCCAACTCCAGCATGTCCACGAAGTTGCAGGAGACCTTATCCTCGACAAGTTCCGGGGATGCCTTCTCCTTGCCCATCGACTCAACCGAATCCACCTCCTCTCCAAGCTCCATAGAGATATGTATCTACCGCAGGCAGAGGCGGATACACATGGGAGCTAGGAGAGCCCACTCCCCCTAGCCTCCTAAATCCTTTGGATCCCCCCTAAGACCCCACAATATTTTCTAGACATAAATTATGAGAAGAAGAACAAGAACATGAGAAAGAAGAAGAAAAGGAGGAGAGAGAGGAAGAAGAAAGCCCCCTGCCTTCAATGTAGTTTTCCTAATGACCATACGGTCTAAAATCCACGATGGGCTTCACCTTCATTTCTATTGAGGGAGTCTGACATATAGTTCGCAACCGCCTGAGGGCATTGTGCGCCAACTTATAATATACGAGCCATCTATTGGAAAGCATACCAATTGGAGGATGTGAAGAAATCATGATCAAAACTTTAATCATCATCTAACGGAAAGCCGTTATCTATATGTATACTATCCAAGGAAATAAAGAGGCTTTGTGTAAAAAACATGCACACACCTAAAATACCAACCAAACTGAAAAACCACGATACACCTAAGGAACCAAGCTGGAGTGAGCATTAAGGATCCATTTGGTAGCTCACCGATCAGCTTCTCGGCTGAATTCATGAGAAACTTTGCCAAACAGTTCTTTGCGCAGAAGTGATTTAAGACTGATTACATGAAGTGATTTTCTTAAATGAACTAAGAGGCTGGGAGCTGGAAAAAATATTCTGCTTAATCACTTCTCACTCTATCACTTTATACTTCAAATTTAACTAGAGAATCATGCAGAATCACCATGAAAAATCACTTCTTATGAATCAAAATTAGGAATAAGAGGCTAAGGATTTAGCTTTGAGGACTGCTTTGTGCTTGTAGCTAATCCATTGACTATTTTATCTATGCATCTAGTTAAAATTTTCTTTCACAATATGCTCTTTTCTTGCCCCATTAACAACAGGCTGCACATACATATACATTTTACTAGCCAAACTTTACGTTAACATATCCGCTAAACTTGGCATGAGGTTAGTACTAATTCTTCTATCCACAAGTGAAAAGCAACTTAAAGGACCATCATGCACAATCACTCTTGTTTATGGCACCACGATGTAATAACAGTACTACTCTATCTGTCCCAAAAACGATGTAATCCTCGCATCCCGATGAGTCCATCCACCTTAACTTGGACCAAAGATATAAAAAGAAATATTATTATTTATGATATCAAATACTTACGATTAGATTTTTTATTCTATAAACTTAGCCAAATTTAGGCCATGTTCAGATTCCCAACTATTCACTATTCATTCCAACTTTTCACTATTCATTCCAACTTTTCACTATTTCTCCCTCACAAAACACGTTTCCCATATGCTACAGTGTTTTTTTCTACAATCTAAACACACCCTTAAAGAAAGTTGAACTGTATCAAAACACAATGACTGTATCCGCACTTGCCGTGAGCATGCAACCACGAAAATTTTTACATGAGTCAGGAACTCAGGATTGAAAAAAAGTATCACGCTGCCCACCAATCTTGTCAGATCAGGTTTGTGTACAGAAAAAAAAACTACTAACCGAAGCGTCAGATCACGCCGCGCTTTCCCGATCAGGCCGCACCAAAAGGGGCACGTCACCGGCGCCCGTTCCAGATCCATCCCATCCATCGCCTCCCTCCCAGAGAGAGATTCCCGCAGCCGGCCGCCCCGCCGAGCCGATCACGCGTGCACGCTGCCGTTGCCGGCTGGGCAAGGCAAGGCAAGCAAAGCAGCAGCCGCCGCATCCCACTTCCCACCCTGCACGCGATTCGCGCCGCCTCTCTAGCTTCCTCCTCCAACCCTAGGGGCGCCGCTGCACGCGATTCGCCCAGCCCGATTCGATCCACCAAACCCTTCCTTCTCCCCGGCGGCGACCGGCAATCCGGCATGGATCCGCACCCGCCCTTCGATCACCCGCACCACCGCCGGGCGCACCCCGGCCACCACCACCACTACCTTGACCAGCACCACCTCCACCACTTGCCCGGCGGGGGCGGCGGCGGGAGCAGCGTTGCCCTCGCGCGGTCCAGGTATGACTACGAGTACGACTCCCACCCGATGCAGTACCTCCCCTCCGACCACCACCACCAGCGCGTCCACCACCAGCCGTTGCCACAGCCGCCGCCGCCATCGCCCCAGCCGCTGCCTCCTCCTCCGCCAACCGTTCCGCACCACCGCCACGACGGGCCCCACTACGCCACCCTCCGTGCCCCGCCGGAACCCTGCTCCCCGCCGCCACCTTACCGCAACCCAACGCCTCCCCACTACCCCTACCACCCACAGCGCCACGGCGGCAGCGGCGGCGACGACTTCCGCGCCGCCGACGAGATCCGCCCCGTCCCCAGCCATCACCACGCGCACCATCTGCAGCCGCAGCATCATCACCAGCAGCCGCCACATCATCACCAGCAGCCGCCACATCATCACCAGCAGCTGTCGATCCCGTGGGAGGAGGCTGAGGAGGAGCGGCGACGCTATGCCGCCCACCAGCTCCGTGGATCGCCTCCGGGGCACCAGTTCCGTGTATCCCCTCCCGCCCACCAGCTCCGGGTGTCGCCGCTGCCACCCCACCAGCTTCGGGCATCTCCGCCTGGTGGGCGCAAGAGGTACCGCTGCGCCATGCATGACACGGGTGACCAGGAGAGCACATCCAGCTCTGGCCCGCCTCCTCGCCGTCAGAGGCAACAGCTGCACCCAGGCTACTCTCCACCTTCAGAAGACGGTTTTGTAGATAGGGTAAGTAATTATTCTGGTTACAGCAGCCACGAGGGCTTTGTAAATCATAGTGACAGTAATGGTGGTAGAATGATGCCGATGTCCGCGTCGGCTATGCCACCTGGCTCTCCTAACTCCATGGTTGCCGGGTATTCGAGGCGTGCCCAACAGAAAATTGCCCCCACAAGAGTGTCTGTGTGGCAGCGTATTGAGGAGAATCCCGCAGTATATGCGCCGCCTTCTCCAAGGAAGGTGCCAATGGAGGTGCATATCTCGCCAAGCAAGGCTAAGAACTCTGGGCTGACTTCAAAGGAATTGGCCAGCGTGATTTCATTGGATTGCAAAGCAAAGAGTGCTGATTCTAAGGATAGTTGTGATAATTCAGGAATGAAGAAGAATGCAGTGAAGAAAAATGATAAGGTGTTGGCTTCGGTTATTGTAAAGCCTAAATCGGTGGCCAAGGAAAAAGATAGATCTGTTACTAATAAGGTTACCAAGAAGCCTGATAAGGTTGAGAAGATACCAGGTTTCACTGGTGGAGGTGTGGGATCAACGGCTTTTCCTGCTGCTGGTGGGAAGAAAGTGAAAAAGATAGTCATCAAGAAGATCGTTAGGAAGATTGGTGCCAAAGGAAAACAAACTAGTAGCCCAATCGTCTCAGAAAAGAAGGATGTCAGTAATGGTAATGCAAATGCTTCTGAGAAGGAAGAAGGTGAGATCACATCATCGTCTTTTGAGAAGGATACTATTTCTGCACACAATTTGGTCAGCACTAGTGATACAACTGGAGTTGGTAACACTGTGGAAGTCCAAAAGGAACACTTGGTGGATCTGAGGAAGAGCAGTATGGCTCCAACAATTGCATCTACAGATACCCCTGATACAGCAAGTGTTAGCAGTAGAGAACATCCTGGAAAAGAAGATGATAAGAGTTTCGTTAATTCACTCGATGGTGATGCTGCACCAGTCATCAAATCTACCAAAACATTTAATACAACTGGTGAGCATCCTGGGAGAGAAGAGGATGGGGGTTTCGTCGATTCTCAGAAGGAAGTCAGTGATGAAATTATGGCTGTTTCAGTTGCACTCAATGTTGCACGTACACATGAGTATGAGCAGGATAACATTGAGAACAAAGTTCCCGAAGTACTGCATGGAAACAAAGCTGCATACATGTATGAAGGTAAGGATGATACAGAAGAAGTTAGTGGAACTCGGAATAGCAGGAAGGAAGAAGGTGATTTCCTTGTAAATCATTCCATTGGAAGACCTATGACAGCTGAAGTTAGCATGACTATGAGCAAGGATGATAATGAAAAAGAGAGTATGATTCTGATGGGTGCAAGTGAAGTTTGTGTTGCTTCTTTAGGGGATTCTGAGGGTGCTCCGAAGATAGCAGAAGCCACTGTTACTCAGGGTTACCATAAGGAAGAAGGTAATACTACGCTGAACAATCCAAGAGAAAATGATGTGCTATCTGCTAGCTCTTCTGGAACCCTTAATGCTCTGGAAATTAGTGTTAATGAGAATAAGGAGAAAGAGTATAGATTGCCCATTGAACCAAGTGAAACTCCTGCTTCTTTTACACACCTAATGAAAGCTTCAGAAGTTAGTGTTATTGAGGATATTCAGAAGGAGAGCCAAATGGCCATTCATTCAAGCTCTTCTGAAAAAATACAGTGCCCCAAAGCACTAACAGCAGAATTTACCAGTACGTTTGTTCAGAGTGAAGCAGGCAACTGCACGATGGATTCTAGTCGAACATATGTTGGAACTTCAGATAAATCTTTGGGTATACCAGAATTTGTTGTAGTGGATAGAACTGAGGA
Source organism: Digitaria exilis (assembly GCA_015342445.1). NCBI lineage: Eukaryota > Viridiplantae > Streptophyta > Magnoliopsida > Poales > Poaceae > Digitaria > Digitaria exilis. The sequence goes on from JACEFO010002054.1 coordinate 2,471,146, forward strand.
TAGCAGCATGCAATGTCTTCTCCATGATGCGGAATCTGCTTTAAGTAAAGTTGTGAATACAGAATTCTCTGATCTGAGGCCATCTGTAGATATGGAGAGCACAATTCTGCCACCGTTGGATGATGATCCTATGGAGGATTCCTCTGGCGCTTTTAATTTGAATAATGGTGTAGGAAGGAATACTACATCCCAAGTAGCAGAGCTGACTCCTAACAACAATTTCTCCTTACATTCCCATGATTCACCATCAGTATCTGGTAATAGTGAGCATTCTATTCCTACAGCTTTGACCCTTGGAAATAATATCTATTTCAGTAGTGCAGAGAGTGAAGGGCAACCTGAGAAAAACCATAATCTAGTGGAAGCAAACCAAGGATTTGATGTTGTGACAGTAACAGAATTTGGTGATATCAATAAAAGAAAAGGTGAATCTGGCAATGACTTGATCAATGCAGGTGTTCAAAATTGGTTGACTTTACCCCTGACAGTCAGTTATGTGAATAACGATGCTACTGGTAGTACTGATAGGTTAGATTCGGACCAGATTATGGATGAAGGTGCTTCTTATGGCAGGGATGACAGCCTTAATCTATGTGGTAGCAATATGCCTGCATCAGACCTGTTGGCAACTAAAGAGAGAAATAAGGATGTTGAGAATGAGAGTGATATTGATCTCCCAGGTTCTGTTAATTCTGTAAATGTTTTAGATCAATGCAGTATTCACACAATGGATAAACCCATTCTATTATCTTCACAATCGATTGATGCTCCAGGCAGAGAATTATCTTCTTCTCAGGTATATGTTAATCCAGATCACACCTATCACAGTAATACTGAGGATCCTGTGGCCGCATCAAGCACAAAGCCTGATTCTTTATCTTCCTGGATTGAGGCTATTGTGTTGGAAGCTAAAAAAGAACAATCAGGCAAATCCATTGTACCTTCTACCAGTATTCCAGACAAGCTATCAGCACCAAAGGAGGACAGCAGGAAGGCAGTGTCAGATTCAGTAGTCAGCTCTGTAGTAAAGTCTCCTCCCAGAATTAATACGGCGAGCTCCACAGTTTTGAATGTACCTACTAAGCAAGTGACTTTGCCTAGTTCATTGCGAGAGCCCCCTCGCTTAAACCAGAATGCAAGGAACAGGACATGGCGCCGTGACAATGTTTCTTCTAGTTCATCTCTGCATGTATCTCAGCCCTCAGGATTGCCCCCTAAACTGCCAGTAATGAAGAATGGAAAAAATCACAACTCCTATATCCGCAAGGGTAATGCTCTCATTAGAAATCCAGCCACTGTTAATCAACCTCATTCTTCTAATCTAGATGCTCAAAGTAAGTTTAGTAAGCCTGTTATGAGGAGAAGCTTGAACTTCGTGAGGAAAGTTGATCCAAATGATGCTGTAGCACATTCTAATATTTCAGTTGAAAGACCTAAGACTCCCCCATTGCCACTTCACACCAAATCCATCAGTTGTGCTGTGAATCTGTTGGAGCCATCATCTCAGACTTTGCAGAAGCAGCAAGTTCTTGAAACTGAAAAGGAAGATTCTAGTGGGCAGGTTAACTCAGGTGTTGATAATGCAATCACGACTTTGCATAAGTCCGAACCCCTGGATGCTGGTAAATCAGTTTATGTGAGACAGAAGTCAAATCAACTATTTGCTGCACAGGAGCAACATCCTGGTGACCCAAGTAACAGTTCCAGGGACAAGGTTCTGTTGTTGCAGCCATCCTCAACATCTGATCTCTATTTCAAGAAAAGGAAAAATCAGATTGTTTTGGGTTCCTCTACCGCTGATGTTTCAAGTGCAAAAGATATGACTCAGGCTGAGAATATAAAGTCAGGTGAGAGTAAATCTTTAATGTTTGCATCCTCCAACAATAATGTCACTGTGGCCAAGGACAGACCACACAAAGGTAACATGTTGTATAAAATACTTGCTCCTGGTACCTTTAACCAAGTTGTTTCTATTTAGTTAAGATGCCAAAATTCTTCTAATACACTGGAACTTGGTAGGAAATTACATATAATTTATTTGACATCTATCAAACAAGTTGTTTTAGTTGTCTTTTTTTTTTCATTTCCAGCTGTGTTTGTCAGTGTAAGGAACATTAACTAAATTGAAAGATTGAGAACTATAACTAGAATCTGAAAGTATTGGAGAACTATGCATATCTGACCTTTCTGCTTAGTATCCCACTGTTCACTTTCTGAAGTTTGAGATATGAACACCTTTCTCCTGATTTTTTATGATGACCTCACCATTGATTCGCCTACATGATTTGGTCACCACTTCTAAGCAACTATTGTGTAGACAACAAGTCTGTCTTAAGCTACTTTGCTGTGGGACTCTTATCTTTTTTCTCTTGAACTTTGACCTCCAAGGGCATGCAGCCTGTTATTAGAATGATGAAGTGATGCTAATTGATTTTGAAATATCATTTTTGTATTTTTTTTTCTGAATGCAGCTCTTCAGACAACAAAAACTATGGGAAGTTTCTCTCATGTGTGGACCCTTAGTGGACAACATCCGCAGGGGAAATCTTTTGTGGGAACTAGTCATATGAAGGTCTTCCCTCGTATACTTCCATGGAAAAGAAAAATGTTCTGCCAGAATTTCAGAAGCAGTTACTCTTCATTGTTGAATACAAGCTCTTTAGGGATAGTGAGGTACTAATAGCAGATTGATGATTGATCTGATCTTTCCCCTATTCTCAAGAACCGTTCCATTCAATTTGTTAATGGCATGCCACACATTTCTATCATTTATCAGAAAACTATTGCAAACAAGGAAGAGAAGTACCATTTATACTGTCTCGACTGATGGATTCTCTCTTCGGAAATCTGGAGTGTTAAGTATGGGCGGATCAAGTTTGAAATGGTCAAGGTCCCTGGAGAAACATTCTCAAAAGGTTAATGAGGTCTGAATTCAACTTTCCTGAATGTTCATATTTAGCAATCTATGTGAGTTGTGTGTAGTGAGAAAATCATCATAGCATTATATTCAGATGCATTTCCCAATACAAACCTATGAGAATAGATTTACTAGCTTTAACTGGACTTTCTTTTTTTGCTCTCCTAACTGAAGTTCGTTAGCCTATCTCGAATGTAAATGAATATCCTTAATAATGTAACTGAAGTTCATTATTAGAGTGCCAGGTGAGTCATCAGAACAGATACACTGTAGCTTGTTTGCTGGTTTTACTTGTTAAGTCTTATATAGAATTGGTGCACTTGCAGAATCTATGCTTTTCAACTACGAGAACACTATTTTCTTTAGTTCATCACAGAGCTATTACTTTGCACTAGTTTTGTTGATCAAACATGAACAATTTGGAATCTGGATTGCAGGAAGCTACACTGGCAGTTGCTGAAGTTGAAAGAAAGAAAAGAGAAAAGAGAAAGCGGCAGGCCCTCCGTATCAAGGGAAGGAATGGTAATCAACTAGTTTTTCAGATATGGTTTGATATTCTGTCGCCACTATCTTGAGAGAGTTGAATTGGCTTATGCTTCTCTGCCTTAAAATCCAACTAGTTAATGTTGCCACAATTGGAAATTCTTGGTTGACTAGCACTGGCTTCTGATGAATAAATCTTTCCATGTTGGAACACATCACTTTGAACTGCCCTTACTAGAGCTGCAGTATCTAGCCTCATAATTATCATATCTGATAATCGATTAGCTCACTGAAGTATTTTGTTTTTACTGATGGTTCATGATACCCGATTTTTTTCAGAGAAATACTCTGCACTTGTTGCTGCTAACCAATTAATAAGAAACAACAACAGAGCATCTTCAGATTCCAGGGTGTCATCATCATCTTGCAATGAGTATGTTTTGCACCATGCTTATGCTTTCATTCCGTCTCAGATTAAGAAAACAAGGAGAATTCTGACATCTCGCTGTCTTTCTAAGCAGGTATGTGCGTGTTAGCAAAGGTAACCAACTGGTCAGAAATCCTAAGAAAGTAATTCGTATGCTAGCAAGTGAGAAAGTTCGATGGAGTTTGCACACTGTTAGAACACGCTTGGCAAAGAAGCAGCAATATTGTCAATTCTTCACTCGCTTCGGCGAGTGTAAAAAATCTGGTGGCAACTGTCCCTATATCCATGACCGAGCTAAGGTTGCTATTTGTACTAAATTTCTTACAGGCATGTGTTCTAATACTAGTTGCAAACTGACTCACAAGGTAAGATATCTCTTCTTGATTCTACTGCTGATCATGTTTTTTATTTTCCTTTTCCATCATGAGTATCTGTCCTGCAGGTCCTTCCAGAAAGAATGTCCGATTGTTCTTACTTTCTGCAAGGTGATTCACTTCAGTGTCGTTGCACCGATGTTCACTATCTTTTTGCAAACATTTGCTTTCTTACATGTATGTTTGGCATGGCTAGCAGGGCTCTGTACCAACACTGCCTGTCCCTACAGGCATGTGAAAGTGAACTCAAATGCTCCTGTTTGTGAAGATTTTCTGAAGGGATACTGTGCTGATGGTGATGAGGTATTTATGATATTACTAGAAATCTATTGGTAGTCTTTTCAATTTTTTATTTCCGTACCTTTGCCTTGAATTAGAGGGTAGGTAGGCACATTGTTTTTCTGGATGGACGGCATAAAGCCATTGCTTCCATTTAGGATGAATTGTTTATTTCGTACAACTAATTTATGTAGGTTATTTTAATGTATATTCTTCTGACATTAAAGGTTCTATGAGATTTAAAAATTGTCTCAAAATGTACACACCCTTTTAGTTACCTCAATTTGGGTCATCTAATTTAGTAATATTGATTCTTCATAGCAAAATAGATCAGAAAGATTATGGATGTGGAGTTTTGTCACCTACGCTGAGCATGGCTCTGCTTTAAAGCAGAGCTTGCTCAACTTTCAAATTTTGGGGACCTTATATGAACTTTTACATGTTATGAATCAAGATCACTAATCTTTTCATGGACTTGAAACAATCTCTATTACAAGCAGTGTCGTAAAAAGCATAGCTATGTATGCCCCATCTTTGAGGCGACAGGAGAGTGCCCACAAGAATCAAGGTGCAAGCTTTATCATCCCAAGAAGAAAAACAAATCTAAGAGAAGAGTTGACACCCTCCAAAACAACAGCTGGGGCCGTTATTTTGACACAAGCATTGACCATGGCAGTGGGACAAGGGTAGGCTCTTCAGAGGAAGAAGAGAGACAGAAAGTGGAGCAAGTCTCTGGTGATGAATTTGCTGACTTTATTGACCTTGGTGCTGTTATTGAAGTCGCTGGAGATGTGGTTGCTTCAGATGACATGCAGATGATGGAATTGGATTCAGGGAATCTCAAGATGCAGGCTGACAATCTTGACGCACTAATAAAGCCACTTAGGATCATGAGAACCGCAAGAGTTTGATGGATTCTTTCATTGGACTAGATTCAGGTGCAGTGTTATTGCTGAGCGAGGGAGGTAATGGCGTGCTTGGGGTTTTGATGTCTTGAAGACTGACTTGGACAAGGGCGTTCAGTTTTTGCATGGTTGAAGGTTTTATTTTGTTCGTCTTGTACATCTCTTAGGACACATATAGGGTTATATGCCAGTCATAGAGGTATGATAGTTGCTGGCTGTGTAATACCTGTGTTTCTGAACATAACCCAGGAGTTGAATGTAACAAACAGTATTTTACAGTTGCGAAGAGGAAATGGAAATTTCATTTCTATACATAGCCTTGCACATCTTGTTTCGTGTTTGTGTTTCTGCCTTTTATCTAAAGATACATTCAAGGGAAATGCTTAGCGTAAGCAAAAACTGTTGTACTCCAGTTAAAAGTAATGTACACGATCTTTTGTCAGATACAGATTTGTTAGTGACAGCAATGGGCATTACTAAGTTCTGAGAAAGGGTCATTCTCATGTTTGGAATCTGATATTCAAATATGAAGAAGCTAATGCAACTAGATCGATTTGAGCTCATAATTCGAAAGGAGCAAAGATCACTGGGTACAAATAAGTATGCACTGGAACGCCATATATACAATAATACAAACAACAAAGCTACAGCTAAGCTCTTTCTGTCTTTCAGGTCTTGCGGATTGCACGCATAGCTTATGTTTGGGGACCAGGGCCGCTCTGGAGGGGCAACACGCATTACACTGTTACAGACCGCAGCAGCTCCAGTGAGCTCGATAACCCAAGGAAATGCGAGAGAATTGTGTTGACTGAAGCCTGCACATGACGAGAGAAAATGGCAATAAATGGTCAGTATGTTGACAACTGCTATTGAAAATTCAGAAACTTGTTTCCACAGTACCAAATAAGTTAACCATGACAAGACCTACATAACCAACATAAATCATATTGTTGTCACGACGAGGAGAAGACCATGACCATTGGAAATGATCATACTAATGATTCGATTAACGATTTTCAGTTCCCTGGACCTAGCATGTTCAGCATCTGTGAAGTTTGCATATGCTCAGCATCTGATGTTCCAGTGTACGTCTTACGGAGATACACAGAACAAACTTTCCCAGCTCCATAATAAAACCAGACCACTTTGGAATCCCAAAACATGAAACATCCACTGTGAACAAGAAAGCAAATGATCGGATGGAAAATAAATAATGGTATACCTGAACAAGAAAAATGTCTAGAGCAAGAACAGGACTCTGGCCAGGGGGTATTCCCTGGTAGTAGGGAACTGATGAGGTAGTGAGGGCTTTGGGGACCAAAGCACCTACAGTCGCCTGCAGGCCAAGAACTGCAGCACCCATTCCAACAACATTAATCACGATACTATTTCTCAGATTCTGAACCACATTGGCACGAGGAGGAGCCTGAAAAAAGAGAGGAGAAAGTGGGTTTATTTTTGGTTAAGAATTATGCCTAGAACAGTTAGCACCTAGCCACACAAAAGAGGAACACGCGGAATTGAATTTGGGAGTTTGTTTCCATTCTTAATTTATCTTAGATCAGAATTCTGTTCCAGCCAATTTAACTCCAAAGATGTCCAATAGCTGTGTGTGAATGGTGCATGATCTACGTGCGGACATGAAGTGACTGTAGACAGGTAAAATATGGTTGACAAGATCATAGGCTAATGCAACTGATGTATCGGAACAATATCTTGTTTAACATGAAAAAACGATCTTACAGCGGTACAGTTATTTTAGGCAAAGGATGTACCTTAGCAGGCTCATTTGCTGTTCTTCTAAGACTTTCAGAAAGGCGGATGTAACCAAATGACCGGAAAACTGAGATAAAGGCTGAGGTGATACCAACTGCAGTTGCACTGAATGTAAAGGGAGCCGTTACATGCCCTGTAGCAACTGCAGTGAATGTCAGGATTCCAGCCGAAACAGTTGTGCACACCAACTGGGACCAAAATCCGAGGTTACCCAGATTCTTAAAATACCGCGCTGTTTTCTCTAGTTTTTTGCCAACCTGGAGAAAGAAACAATAAATGAGAATTGGTTAATATACTTGAGAATTATGCGAATTGGTTAATATACTTGAGAATCATATTAAGCAGAGTGATTGACATGTCTGTGAGCATGAGAATCGGTAGATCACTTAACCATATGATGGAGAAAAATAGGTTTGACAATGTAGAGAAGCCACTATGTTAGAGTTTGTTTAGGACACAACTATGCTAGATTGAAGATTTACCAAGTTGCATAACAGTACCATTACAAAAAGATAGGCACCCGATTTGGAGCAGATTACACATTTCAGGAAGAATGAACAAACAATATCATATTTTACAAGAAATTTACGATTTTGGTGCAACTAAATATGGTATCTGAAATGGAACAACTAAACGACATCTCAGTATGAAAATTTGTGAGTTCTGATGGACTAAAAGGCAATGCATCGACAAAGTTGAACAGGAAGTTGGTTCTACAATCCTGATCGAATGGTTGCTGGAAGTGTTCATAACAAGAAGAAAGGATTGCCGGAAGTTAACTAGATGACCCCAAATATGTCCCTTGACCCCTGGCACTCTTTGACGTGCCAGGCATAAGTACCACCAGCCTGCAGAATGCAGCTTGTTGCTTCGCTTCTGGTGTCCTTCAGAGAAGCAGAGCAAGACACTACCACGGCATTGCCTAACATTTCACTCGTACGTTCTTGAGGGGCACTAGTCTGGAATATCAGCACTAATTGACTGATTATTACAGGAAACCAGGAACAACGAGTGCAAGGTTGCAGAACCAATCTCACCAGAACACTAGACCAAGTACTAAACTGTCCTTAACCAGACAGCAGAAATCCTAGTAGTACGGCTACTGGAACTCAACAGATCAGCGGAGAGCGCAAGTGAATGGCACCTGAGCAAGCTTGACGCGCGCGGCCTCGTCCTCCTCGTAGAGAGGAGTAGGGTCCGAAGGGACAGACACCGCCGCCGTCGCCGGGAGATGGCGCGGCAAAGAGCTTCGCCCGGCAGCATAGGACGAGGTACCAGTACCGCGGGTGGCGGCCGCGCGGCGGGGAGCGGTGAAGCGGGGCTTCGGCGGCGGCGCTGAAGCAACGGGATAGGACGACACCGGTCGCCGCCTCGGCGTCGGGAGGGGCGGCCTCAGCGGCGCCGGAGAGAGCAGAAGCGGCCACATTTGTGCGTTGGCGTTCGGCGGTTTGCCGGTCACGGGGTTTCTCGATTCTTTGCTTGGACACACAAAAAGCTTCGACGACACCAGCTTTTTCAGAATCGGTTCAAAATTTGGGGTGAGGGGTCTTTTTTTCTTTTTAATAAAGAGAGAGGGGGTTTTAGATATCGCAGAAAACGATAAACCATGATTTGGAATCAAGTAGACTTGTTAAAGCTGAATAAACTACAGCTTTTTAATATAATGATTTTGAATAAACAGAAGGTTTGCGTTTAACATCTAACAATTTTTTTTAAAATTAAAGTAGTAGCATTCTTTCACAGAGCTTGAGTGGCTAGTTATCTCGGCGCCTAAAAAATAGTTTGGTTAACTTTTAAAATATGCTGAAATGCTCGTCATTGGCACTAGATAATTTTAAAAAATATATGTTAAATGAGTTTTGTGGGATAGAGGCTAGAATCATCCTTAGATATTTAGACAGAGCGATTGCTACTCACAAGGGTGTTGCAAGAAAAACATGACCATGACTTATTTGGAAGAATGCTCCTTCTTGTTGAAAACTAAAACTCACAACTACTATAGAAACGAAAATTAATTCTCTCGCTCGACTAACTCTTATTTAGTCAAATCCTCTACCACCTTTTCTCGCTATCTATTCTTATATCATCGTGCTTAGTTCAACGCTGTTTTTTAGTCATTATCTATTGCTATAAATGAAATATTAGAAATACTTATATACTAGTATAATTAAGGTTTGATTTTATAAATGTCTAAAACTTAGGTGGTCTATGTACAAATGAAAAAAAAATATTTACTATTTAAAAAGTAGCCACTCTATTATTGGTAAACCGTTATCGGGGGCTATAGTGGGGCTTATTGAGTGTTTATTCACAAAACCTATATTATGTTATTTATGATACTGAAATAAAGGGTTATATTAGTCAAATCACGTACTCACTCTGTCCCAGAAAGAATGCCATTCTGAAATGGGGTTGAGTCAACCTTTTCTAAGTTGACTAAGATTATAGAAAATATTGTTAACTTTTAAACATTAAACATTAAATACATATGATATGAAAATATATGACACAATAAACTTAATTAAGATTATTTGGTGCCATAAATATTATTAATTTGTTGTTCATATTTGATTAAAGTTCTCGGGTGAGAATTGTATTTTTTTTAGACGGAGAGAGTAGTATTGAACTTTTACCGATAAATCGAAATACGTTTCTTGAACACACAATACAACCAAAACTCACGCCCACACAAAAAAGTGAGAACAAGAAACAACCCCGGCGGCACACGTTGAGCCCACCACACACGATTCGATTCTACGACGGTCTCCACCGCTCGCCCGAGGCCCGAGTCGACCGCCGCCGCCGCGTCACCTCACCGGTCGCCAGGCCATGAATTCGGCGGCACTCGCGCCGGCTCCAGCCGTCTTCTCCTCGGCCTCCGTGCGACCCCGCCGCGGCGCGGCTCCGGCCATCGTCTCCTCCGCCTCCGGGCGGCCCCGCCGCGGCGCGCGTGGTGCCGTCCGGTGCGAGGTCGTATCCTCCTCCGCGCCGTCGGCTGCTGCTCCCCAGGCCGCCAAATGGGCCCAGAGGACCGTCGTCCTCTCGCCGCAGCGCCGTGGCTGCCACCTCATCACCTCCAAGGTGCCTGCCTGCCCCCGCACTGGCGCCCCCGTCCCCCCTCTTTGTTCGTACACATGTTGAGTTGAGTTGTCTGTTCGATGCGGTGATGGTGCTGTTCTTACAGTTAGTTGTTTATCATCCGTCGCAGATTGTAAACGAAATAAGGGATGACCTGGCCGAGTTCAAGTGTGGAATGGCACACCTATTCTGTATGTATTTATTCATACTGGATGCATTTCATTCTTTTTATGCGTGCATATTCTTCTTGTGTATGGAAACTTTATTTTATCATTGACGGAAAATACATGGTCAGTTAGTAATCACTAATGCTGAGTTTTTGTTGTCCATAAGATGTATAGCACCTTTTATACGACGACGCTGATGTCTGAAGTTGGTCAGCAGTTCTCAGTTCATTTTTTTTTCTGAATGCAATAGAAAACTAAATTAATGTCGAGCAGGCTTGAACGCATGGACAAACTGGTTCGCTTTCTTAAGGCGACATAATATGAAAATTAAATTGCTGAAGATATTTGGTGTTATGATATGGATGACAGCCAATAGTTCAAGTGATGACGCGTGCATAATTTGTGAGCGAATTCAAGTGGAAACTCATGATAACAGCCAATATTTCAAATTCCAAGAAGTGGAACTTTGTTTTCTTTAGTTTCAAGATGAAGGTGTTGAAGGTTCTTAGTGACTTCCAATTGTGTGCTTTTACATCTGCATGACATTAGGGTAATACGATAGACAAATTCTTCAGCATCATGATTTTGCTTTGTAGAAGCAAATAATAGTATTGCCTATTCTGATATCCACCACTTGAATACTTTTGCAATGCATGCAATTTCTTTTTGGCATTTATGCAAAAAGGAAAGAAAGAAAACAGTTAGTATGCGAGCTGACTTTGTTATCCATTCAATTCTATGAAGGAAAACATGAAAGCATGTTCATGTACACTTTGCTGTTGAGAAGTATCGGGCGTGACAAAAATATATTCAGATGTGTTTTCGTGGTCTTTAGAATATAAGAGAGAAGAAAAATGAAACTTGAGATAGAAGATGCATTTGCCCCCTCGCAGGTTGAGTTTTTTTTAGATAGAAGATGCACCCTTGGAACTTTATATTGTGTTTGATTTGAGTTTTTAGTTACTGTTCTTATGCTCCAATGAGTATATTTCAGTTCTCAGTATTTTCAATACTAGTAAAATTGTCATAATCTACAGTGCAGCACACAAGCGCTTCGCTTACAATCAATGAGAACTATGACTCTGATGTCCAGGCGGACACTGAAACATTTCTTAGTCGCATTGTTCCAGAGGTGAAAGTCTTGATATTTCCTGTTCGATTCTGTTTATGGGCGAATTAAAATGGTCTCTTAGTTTTCATCGTTTTGTTATGATCAGGGTCCATCTGCTCCATGGAGGCACACCATGGAAGGTTAGTTTTTTTTAAAGCCTGATGCTGCTGGACTTTGGCATTTCTTGTTACCATATATTTTTTCAATTACAGCATTGTGTGTATGAGTATTTTGAGAATAGACGGCAAACTATAAGTTGAATATTAGTATTTTTTTTTCTTCTAAAAATATCTCGTTTTATCCTGTTAGCATTGTGTCATATATAATAAACTTAACTGTAGCAAACATTGGGAGCTTTTATTTTATAAAATCCCATGCATCTGATGTTTATTACTTCTGTCACTTTTTTTTTTGGCTGTCTGATGTAGAGACCATAATATACATGGTTAGATCACTTACTAATTATCAGGTCCCATTTGCAGGACCTGATGACATGCCAGCACATATTAAGTCATCAATGTTTGGTTGTTCCCTGACGTATGTGCAGCCCCTTCATTCCTCTCAATGACTTTTGACGTCTCCAACATGTTTATAACATTTGTTGTATTTACATCAGGATTCCAATCACCAATGGGCGTTTCAACATGGGAACTTGGCAGGTGCATGAAAATATCTAACTTTGCTGTAGTGTAGAGGATTCCAATTAATTGCCTCTAATATCACAGTTTAGGATTTTGTTCTCGAGGTTCCTATTGAGAAGAAATAGGAAATTTGAGATAAAGAATGTAGGCAAGTTCTAAGCACAGTCCATTCAGCGAACCATCTACCTACATTTTACCTGAATTTTGAACCTGATTTAATCTGCAGCATGTTGTGTTGGGATTATAACCCCAACATCTGATGTTAGAAGCAACAAGAACATACCCACTGGTACCAGTTAGTTAGATAGGAGCCTGGGTTCCCCTGATCCACTAGCGTAGCATGTGTAGAAGAATGCACAGTTGCAAACATGTGTGTGCACGTGGTGGAGTTATGTGTGGTGTGTGTGTGGGTTGTCTCTGTGCATGTCCTCCTTGTATCTGTTTCTCTCTATTGATATATATAGTTAGTTACTAATCATTAGAATGTGATGTGCGTGTACCTGGGCTGTGCGCCCTGGCCTTTGTGTTGGCCAGCCCTAGTTGTATGTTTGGTTAGTGAGATATAAGAGATCTAGTTTGGTCCTGTTTCATAAACCACAATATCTCACCCCTATATATTTGTACATCTATCTTAGATCAATCAAATCCAATGTTTACATGCAACCTCAATTGCTTTCACTAATACTGAGCATTCCAATCTTTTAGGGTATATGGCTTTGTGAACATCGAGACCATGCTACTCCTCGCCAGATCGTGATCACGCTCAATGGGATCTAAGCTGCTCAATGTTAAGCGCTGGAATGGGGTGATTTTGACACATGTAAATCATTTGCACGGAAAAATTGTGACCTTTGTTCTAAATGTGATATGAGCTCCATTGGTTGGATAGTCTTATTTGTAATATCATGACAGTACAAGGGGAATAAAGTCTCTTCTTCACATGCTGCTTCTCAAGTACCTTAGGCATCTATAGAATGTTCCAGATATGGCGTGGTGGTTCAGTGAAGTGCTCTAAAAGTTGTTATTAGTTTTAAGGAAAATTCTGTTGCATTTCACCCCTCCTCCTTTTAACAGTTTATGAAATGCCAGTTTTTTCTTTTGCTTACAGTCCATAATAACTGTTGGACAGTGATCATTAGGCTTGAAGGGGGTTGCCACACCACCCTGTGATTGACACAAATATTCAACATATTATGACATCATATGTCTTCTCAAGACAGGTTTCTCCTCTTGTTTAGATGGTTTTGCCTACCAGACTTGTTACCACAATCTGATGACATGGTGTTCAGCGTTTGGTGCTTGAAGCGTAGTGCCATGGTTGACATACTGTTGAATTACAGACTAAACTCATTGGTTGTTCGAGGAGCTTGACTGATCTATAATCGAACTGAATGTGTTTTCAATGGTCATGTGCCTAGCATTCAAAGGTTTTGAGCATACTCGCATCTGGGGCTTGGCAGGGGTTTAGAGGTTTATTGCAGCTAGTTGTGATTGCCCTTAGCATAGTGTTGTTTCTATAGGTCATTTATTATGTTCTGTGCTACAAATGAACCTGTTAAGGTTTGTTGAATGTTAGTAGTTAATACTTTCTTCTTCTTAATGCAACGATACGCAGTCATCTTGTTGTATTCAAGGAAAAAACTCTTCCACTGATTTTTTTATTCACTAGATATACAAGTAACTGAGAGACAAAACAAGAGAAAATAGCCCGATACAGTACAAATGTGAGAACAATGACCAACATGTCCAAATGCTGTACAACTGGGATATATTGATTTCTCCATGTATTTTTGCTAGCAGAGCTTCAACCACACAGTTCACTTCTGGAAGAGATTTGGTTGAGAGCAATAGAGACATTGGTGACAGTATGGGGGCAAATGTTCTAAAAGGTAAGCAAAATCCATCTGGTTACCAATGTACTACTAAATAGTATTATAATTGTATGTCTTGTCCTGTCATGTCATGCAGACAGGTATGGCCATCTATTTCTTTCCTATTTTTAAAAATCTTGGAGGGAGTGACAAGGATGATCCAGGTCGCAGTGGCCAGTAACAGCAGGTTGATAGTTCATCCTTTTGCGAGTCGAGCATGACAGTGGCAGCCATCCTGACAGGTCTTGTGGCTGATGTCGAAGATACATATTATTGAGGATGCTAAAGAATCGTTCATGAGGCATATATTTTGGTAAGCTTATTTATGTTCTTACTTATCTGATGAATTTACTAGGAGATAAGAATTTATCATTCTAGTTTTAACTGTACATTTAATTAGTCATAAGAACCTCCTGAAAAACATGTAAACTTACGTGGGTTTCAATGCATGTGAGAAGTTTAAGACAATAGAAACTGTCTAACACTAATGAATGACATATAATCACCTTAGAAGGAACCACCATAATTATTTATTACAGAGTTATTATTATTCCATGTTCTTCCAAAAGGTGCTCCTAATTAAGTTACCATTCTGTGCTAGTTAGATTTATAAGCTAACGCTAACAGCCAGTGGTAGCCTTTTAAGAGGACTCTAATTTTAGCATTACTTTGTCTGGTCTTGATAGGACCTCCTCTTTTTCCTCCTCTCCACAATTAGCATTGAGAGTTTACAGCCCTTCTTTCACGGGTTGGGTGGATAGCTTATGCAAGAAGTTAAAGCATCGCATGAGGTAGTAGTTTTTCTTTCCTTATCATGTTTATTTACGTTCTTCATATATCCTGAGATTATGTTTTCCATCTACCTGTTTCTTCAATTTTTAATCTTTTATTACAAGGAAAATGTGAAAAAAAGCAAAAGGCTCACACCCAGCTGTTAGGATTCCTCAAGTTCTCTGTGAGGTTGTGTCCCCCCTTAACTGGTGTGATCATTTGACCTTTGTGCTTTTCATCGATTCTGAATGCTACTTCCCTTGTTTTGTTAATTATGCTTTTCTCTTCCCAAGCGCAACTCTTCCATATGTTCATCTCAAAGAGCTATTTCCTAATGCAGGTTCCCCTCCCACAATATGGGAGTAAGATACCCTCGAATGTTTCTTATCCTGCTATTACTTCATGGAGCTAATGCTGCTTTGAAGGATCCCAGCACAGAAATGGCAAACTCTAAGTGGTAACTCCTCTTTCCACAGATATAAGCATTTATGGGTTCCTGTTTAAGTTAAACTTACTTTGACTCTCAGTAATAAAAAATATTAAGCATTAGTAATATAAAAATTGGGTTTTCTACAGTATTTCATGAAACCAACTATCATAATACTTTACTCTTTCTATTTGAAATAATTGATTTTTATAGCTAATTAATGGTCAAAGTAGAATATGAAGACCGTTGATAGTCCTAAAATGCTTATATTTGTGGACAGGAGGAGTAAATATGCTGTCACCTTGTATTTCTGAAAAAAAAATTGAGTGAACAATTTTATCTAGTCATTGCATTGCACTGCATGGTATTCCTGACACTCTACTCTGTAGGTGCTCCTCCATTAGTCATAGCTCGCGGTGGGTACTCTGGGTTGTTCCCTGATTCAATCAACTCGGGTACCAGTTTGCCTTGGGGAATAGTCTCCCTGAATACTGTTCTTTTCTTGTGATCTGCAACTTTCTAGCGACAATGTTGGATTCTGCAAGACCTGCTTGGCACTTAACAACTCAACGCTAATAGCTGAGGTTTTCCCTAAGAAGGACAAGACATACAAAGTGAATGGAGAAGATCAGCATGGATGGTTTTTCAGTGGACTTTACTTCAAATCAGCTAATGCACAATGTCACATGTGAGTAAAAATTAACTTGAGTACTCTCTAAAGGAG
The DNA here is from genome assembly GCA_015342445.1 of Digitaria exilis. Taxonomy (NCBI): domain Eukaryota; kingdom Viridiplantae; phylum Streptophyta; class Magnoliopsida; order Poales; family Poaceae; genus Digitaria; species Digitaria exilis. Next base: position 2,487,097 of record JACEFO010002054.1, read on the forward strand.
CTTGTCATGGTCTTGTTTATTCTGTATGCTTTCATCTATTTGTTACAAAGCCAGGAAACGAATTTATTACATTTCTTTTGTTCTAGAGTACCTACACGATTGGAGTTCTATCGTATTTACTTTCTCTTGTTGTTATCTCCAATCAGTATTGACCATAGCATGCCATTCCTCTGACCATCCTGTAGTGTCCAGAATGTTCTGTCTCGCCCGAGTGTATTTGATGGCACCATGGGATGAGCCTTATTGATGATGTAAGTAGAACTCCGCCCCCCTCACTTTGGATTAATGTACAGGTAAAAATGAATTTTTGCAGCTAGCTAGTCATTTCTTTCTAATATCAGATACACACATCTAAGTTCTCCTCTTGTAAACTATACTTTTGCTAATACCTGTTCTTACCTTCCCATCTGTAGTATGCCCAGTTCTTCCTAGATCACAAATTAGACATCAAAGAGTATATATCATCTAAAGCAAAAGAATTTTGGGTCAATTATGTCTCCTCGCCTGAAGTTGGATCTTGAAAAGCCTTGGTGTAAAGCTCGGGAAAAGCAATGTGAAACTCGTTTTGCGGTTTCTTGATGAACAACTCATTGAACCTTCCACAAAACAAACCTATGGAGCCATTCTAAAGGACTTGAAATCTGTTAAGATTTTTGCCTCAGGAATTCTCGTCCCCAAGACTTTCATTTTGGCCTTTGAACAAGGATCAGTACCTGCAGCCAGCTACTAATTTGGTGAAAGATGCTCATGCCCTAGGCTTGGAGGTCTATGCATATAAGTTTGCCAATGATGTCATCTCAAGTTACAACTACAGCTACGATCCTAGTGCCGAGTACTTGCAGTTTATTGATAATTCTGACTTCTCTGTCGATGGTGTCCTCACGGACTTCCCATCCACAGCTTCAGCAGCCATTGGTAAGGACCATTGTTTGAAAGAAGCAAAACTGATGTTCACAAGTAGTGTGGTTTAATTAGACTATTACATGGCTAAAGTATGCCATACAGAGTAGCAGTATGATTGTGTGATTACTTCATCGTGCATGCTGTAATGCATGACAAGACTATTCTTGTAACATGACCTGACAATTGAAAACAATGAATGTCAATTCTATTGTGTGCTCTTTAACATCTATATGTGCTCTCTGTCTTTCTTTTTGCAGCCTGTTTAGCACATACTAAGGACAACCCTCTTCCTCCTCCTGGAGGTAAGAAATCTGTCCTTTAACCTGCTATCCTAATTGATACCTTTGCATTTTGCGATGCCCTATATCTGAACTTGGACTAGATGATACCAGGCCACTGATCATTACCCACATGGTGCAAGTGCATCTTCCCTGGTCGCACCAACCTTGCGTATCAACAAGCAGTGGAAGACGGTGCAGATATAATTGACTGTTCAGTACAGATGTCGAAGGATGCAGTGCCGTTTTGCTGGACTCTCCAGATCTTACGAAAGCACAACAGCGAGCAACAATGTTCCTGACAAAATCTGCTACTGTGAATGAATACAGAACGGGTCTGGCATCTTCTCATTTGATCTTTCATGGAGCGAGATCCAAACCTAAAGCGTAAGTATAACTACATTTGCTTTTCCACAAGTTCTCACTTCAAAATGCTAGCATGTTCCATGCTAACAACTTCTTTTTCATCCCTTTAGCTGACCTTGTTGGCCCGTTCATCAACAAGGACTGAAAGAATCCAGAAGCAAAGAACAGCGGGAAGCTCATGACATTAGCTGATTCCTTGCTTTCTCAAAGAGCAGCAACATCTCCGGCATACTAGTTAACATTCGTGTAGGGAGGCTTTCTTGAATTCATTCTTACGTGTCATTCTAATCCACTTCAATTTTAGATGGATGCTGTTTGTCGTCAATGCAGAACGCTCCATACCTTGCAACCAGAGGGCATCGCCATTGTCGACGCTGTCTCCAGTGCGCTCATCAATGCCAGCTATGACAAAGAGACCAGGCAAACAGGTGCTCATCGCATCGGACGATTCTGCAGTGCTCGGAGCATTCAAACAAGTTCCCAGCCTTGAAGCGCGTCCTCCATATCAGCAACGCTGATCAGCGATGCCTCCAAGCCGTCTGTGGGGGGTGGCCAAAGTTCGCGGATGCCGTGTCCATCAGCCGAGGGTCGTTGTCCAGGCGCATGGGTCATTCCTGTGCAGTTTCACAGATGTGATCCACAAGATGCGCGCCGCGAACCTATCAGGTACGTTGGGTGCTCAAGAACGAGTTCATGAACCTTGGATTTGACTTCTGGGGTAACCCGATGGTGGAGATCGTGACCTACTCTCTCTGATGGTTGATGGATTGTGACCGAGTTCCCATGGAACAGTAGCTGAGTACTTCAGTGAGTATGAGCGTAACCTGCTTACTACCTTTGCATTATGCATGCTTATGAAGAGTAAAGCTTACATTTCTTTCAATCTCTTTGTGAATGCAACCGCAGGGAGCCCATGCAAGCGACTCAGTAAGAACCTGTCCTACACAATCTTGCCTGCACAACCTGGGTCTTTGCTCAACCTGACAGAGCCCGGTGCCCTGCCACCGGCCGCAGGGCCGGCGCCAGTGCTAGAAGCTGCCGACGTCGTGGATCCACCGCTGCCGCCAGTAACCGTCGGTGGTCACGGAGCTGCATCGCCTTCAAATGATTCAAGCACTAAGAGCGGCGCCACGGCGGCCAGCGCCAGCGCTGGTCTTTGCTTGTTGGTCGCTGGACTTGCTGCGCTCTTGGCGGTGAGCTCGCGGTGATCCTGGAGCCTTGGATGCCGGAATTGTACCGTGGTTTTGTTTGGATATTTTACATCCCATCAGAGCTAATCCATACTGCAAGATAATGATGTACTTGGTGACATTACATACGTAGACACAGAGATTAGACAATGTTTTGTTGTTTGGATGCTAGATTTTTTTTTCAAAACACATGCACGCACACGGGGGCACCTTATCCCAAGCTGAGCCTAGTAAATCTAGTTTTATATTTACAATTTAAAATATAAAAATTAGTTAACATAAACCACTATATTTATAAAGTACATTTAATCCCCTCGGAACTATCGAGCGCAATCCAAATTTACCCCTTTGTGACACCACGTAGGATTTGCTGGTGTCACGCCATTCAAAATCACTATTAAAACCGCCCATAGTGGAAAAACAACCGGTTTCAAAAGTTTTAGGAAAGAACATACGATTTTCAAGTTGACAGCAGATACTTGGCATGCAGACTCGGCCAAAAGTTTTAGAGGCTAAATAGGAGTCTTTCCTTCTTCTAAAGTGTCAACATCTCTGGCTGGATTAGTGACAGGAATGCTCCCAAGCAGGTGCACAAGGAGAACTTCTCTTGAGATCATCAAGAGTCATCACAACCATATTTACTAATTTTCATTGTGTATTCTAAAATTTATATACTTATTAATTAAGTTGTATGTCCACTGAGCTACTTGTTTCCTACATCCGACACAAGGATGTCTCCCCCACGGGTATTGCAGTCAATTGCTCTTCCTGCAGGAGGAAATGACATCGATTAACAGGTTGAAATGATACTTTGTGCTAAACAACTTCCAGCTTACTTTAACTAAAGAACCCTGCTATTCTTCATATGGCTTTAACGATATTATTCAAGCTACTCAAGTAAGGTTTCCTTATGTTTTGAATGGAGACATGATCACAGGACAGTACTTCCTTTCACTGATCACTGATGTACTTGACTGGAGGCGGCTTGCAGTCTTACTGAAACTACTGAAAGAGAGTGATCACTGATGTTCTTTGGTTGAGATTCTACCGTTCCAGTCGTTCCTTCACTTGTTTTTTAAGATAAGGAGCCGCCAAATTTGATATAGCACGTAGTAAGAAATCGCCTGGAATTGCAGTTTGCAGGTCTTTAAGTGGCATTCGTCTCTGGTTTCCCATCCCGTGTGACGCGTTTCACATGCTCATGTCATGTATGAGCTGTGGCTGCGGCATCATGTGATCAATGTACTATAAATCCAAGATCATCCGAGGATGATTCCAACAGAAGTTCCTGATCAACTGACAAGCCAACGTCATGTTTGACCACCTGCTAGCGTAGACAGAAGATGCTTGTTTTCTGCAACTGTGCAACTGAACCGGTAGGCTTTAATTAACGTGGAGTACTGGATCTGGTAACACCAGACAGCTATCCAATGAGTTCTGTTGAATGTCTGCATGAAGGTAATAGGCAAACATTAACTTGATTTCTGCCATGTGTCACTGTATCTGTATGTAGATTTTTTAAGCCGGATTTTTTATTCTTTTCTTTAAGTCTGCTCACCCTGAGTGGCTAACTAACACATGGTGCGAGATCTGATTAAGCTTATCACTCATATGTTTGTACTAGTTCTTGTAAAGTAATGCATGATAATGCTGATGCGCTAGTCGAGATCTGCAGGCTGGATTTGCTGTGACATGGGCTATGACAGTCCATTGTCCGTGTGGCACCCCATCTTCTGTTCTTTGCTGGTATAATAATTTGGGAAAATTGGTCTCTTTTACTGTTGGACGTAGTTGCACATTATACCAGTAAAATTATATAACTGAAATCTATCTGCTTGTTTTGACTGATTCTATGGCGCCACAAAACTGAAGGAACCGCGCTAGTCAAGCGTGCTGTTTGAGTACATATACGTGTACCTTTGCACGGGAGCATATGCTATGCATGTGAATTAGCAGTGTGGCTGAAGCATGCTTATGCACACACTAACTATACTGTCACTGTCACACTCCCCTTCATAGTTCATTCAGATCCTCTTGGCCATAAGTTCACGCTGACCTGCTTTAAGAGCCTATTTAGCTTGTTTCACAAGCCTTGTCTGCATGCATACCCTCTTTTTTTTCTCTCTCTCTCTCTAACGCAGCATGTGAGTTGGTGACAGCAGCATGTCATTGGGGGAGCATGCCGGCCATGAACTTTTTTAGCCCATATGTTTAACCTCATTATCCGCGATCCAGGTCGTATGAAGTCACGAAGTGGATGTTAACCTGTCATCAGTTGGGGTTTAGGACGTAAAGAAACCCGTGTCCACTGGCTAACCTCTGGCGAGGTCACGTGCCACGAGGCCCGGCCGGCAGAAAAACCCTGCCACCCCGGCGACACGGCCGCCTGTTACATGCTCGAAGCACTAAACGCTGCACCGTGGATGAAGGAATCGCTCGCCGGCCGTGGTGGTCCACCTCGAGGTCGAGGACGGCAATGGCGACGGCGCCATGGATCATCCAGTCAAAGGAATACGAGAAAGAGCACTGCGGAGCTCGGAAGCGAAGCAGGACTCGGAGCAGACATGCACGGGCACGGCGGGTGCCACCATTTTCGTCGCGTCCGTGCACGCCGGACACCGGTGGCCGCTAGCGCTTGGCGAGCAGTAATCCTCTGAGCATGCGCGAGAGCGAGAGATCAAAGAGAAAGGCTTTGAAATTCGATTCACAATCACAAACAAGGGATTAGTATGTTAATAATTAATCTCGCGGCACCTGCAAAATTAGTGACAGATCTACAGGCCCTAGCAAACAAATCTTAGAAACTCGCCACCAGTGATTACAACCACCACCAACCATCCACCCTTGCAGTAAAATTATTGAGATTAGTAAACACAAGAAACGCAAATCCGTCAAGGAATGGCGGCGCCGGAGCCGGCCGACGCGCCGGCGGGGGCCGCCATGGCCGTCCTCTCGAGCACCACCACGGCGTCCCTCATGGCAGGTCTCTTTCCAGGCGCCATGGCGCAGCAAGAGAACGCCAGCCTGAAGCACGCGAGCAGCGCGTCCTCCCTGCCATCGGCCTCGCCACGGAGCGTCGGATCAGCCATCCGGAGCACGCGGCCGTGCTCCTCGGCGACGACGAGCCCGGCGTGCCACTGGCAGAGCTCCACCTCCGAGTAGACTCTCCCGGAGAGGAGCTCGAGGAGCACCATGCCGAAGGCGTACACGTCCCATTTCGCCGTTGGCCGGAGGTTCTTGAGGCACTCCGGCGCCTGGTACGGCGACGGGTTGGCCGCCGATGACGTCGCCGCCGCCCCCACCGCCGATGCCGAGCCGCAGGGGCTCGCGCCGGGGCCGGGCATCTGGGAGAGGTCAGGTAGGCTGCTTGTTGAGTGCATTGATCGTTTGCTACCGAACAGCCGCGCCGATGCGCCAGCGCGGTGGCGATGGCCTCGCCGGAGAGGAGGCGGTCGAGGCCTAGGTCGCCGATCCATGGCTCCATGTCGGCGCTTAGCAAGATGTTGCTCGGCTTCAGGTGCCCGTGCACGCCCTTCTTCTCGTGGATGTATGCTAGTCCTCGTTGCCACGCCGCGGGCGATCCGTAGCCGCGACTCCAGGCTCAGGTGCAGCGGGCGACGACGACCCAAACCGCCCTGCACAACGCAGCGAGATGTCATCGCAAGATCAAGTGAAAATTGCGACAGTACTACAATGCCAAATGATCAATGCAATGTAAAACTGCAACTACTCGTGGAGCCGAGGACAGTTTCTTTCAGATTTTTGAGTGATTTGTAAGTCAAAAGGACTATCAGTACTACCAAAATGAGTCATCAAGAATATAATAGCAGGGATCTGTGTGATCAAATGACAAAATTTTTGTACAATCAGTACCTCTGACAGCACGGTTAAGAGCAGGACAATAGATGGATTAGCACTACTAATGAGCATTAATGCGGCAGCACAGTACAGTCAGGAAAGGTGCCATCTTTGCCGTTGCAGCCAAACTTTGCAAATGATTGAAGCTGGAGATTATGAACTGTACTACAAGTGGATCTCTAGTTCTGCTAAGATGTCGATATCAAATTAAGCAACTTTTCAACGCTTGAATGTGGAGTAATTTAGTGCTCTGAAAGTACTGGTTGCAACTGGCAAGAAATGGTGATTGGTGCGAGGTAGACGAAGGACTTACTGCTGAACGCGATGTTGGCGAGGCTGCCATTTGGGGGCGTAGTCATGGATGAGGAGCTTCTCGTCGGCGCCCCAGTAGAAGCCGCGCAGCCGGAGGATGTTTGGGTGTCGGAACCGTGCCACGGCGCGGACCTGCGCTTCGAAGTCCTTGAGCTTGTCGGCGCCGCCGCTCTCGCCGATGCGCCGGACGGCGAGCGCCGTGCCGTCGGCGAGCACAGCCTTGTACACGATGCTCGAGCCCGTCGCGCCGAGGATGTACGCCGACGCCTTGAGCAGCGTCTCCATCTCGAGCTCGCCGTCGCCGTCCACCGTCACCAGCGTCGCCGGCGCCGGCGCCGCCGCCTGGTTGTGCTTCTTGCTTCCATGGTCCTGCGGGGTGCTCCGGTCGATGAGGCTTCCTCGCTTCTTGAGCTCCTCGTCGTCCTCTGACTCGCCATCAGACGACACCGAGAACTCGGAGCTATCCGAGCCGTCGTTTCGCCGCCCAATGCCGCAGCAACCCATCGACGTCGACGCCTTATCTTCTTTAGCTCCGGCGAGGTCAAGCGTCTTGACCCCACCATCAATTGCTCGCATGCTCTTCTGCTGCATCGACGGCGGCGGCGAGTCCTCCTCCTCTCGCCGCTGCCGTCTCTTCTTCCTCACATGGTACGCGTACAAGAACAACATGAAGAGGAGCCCGACGCCAGCGATGTCGCCGACGACGATGGCGACAATGGCCGCCGGACTAAGCTTATTATTATCCTCCCCATGCGGCGCCTGCTGCTGCTCGCCGGCGCCGCCCGGCGAGGCACGGGCGGGGTTCTTGGGGATCGCGCGCGAACGCCGGCGGCGAGTCGGTGGCGTTGGGAGGGTTCGACAGCGACGACGGGATCGAGCACGTCTGCTTCACCGGCGGCCGCAAAGGCCCGGGTTGCCCTCGTACGCCTCCGGCGATTGGGCGGCGAACATCCGGCCTCCGGGATCGCGCCGGTGAAGTTGTTCTTCGACATGTCCACCGTCGCGTTCGCCGGGACGACGGTGGCGAGCTCCCGTCGGAGCTCGCCGGCGAGCTTGTTCGACGAAATGTTGAGTAGACGTAGGTGGCCCCCGCCGAAGTCCGACGGGAAGGAGCCATTGAAGGAGTTGTTACTCAAGTCAACGAGCTCTAGCACCCGAGGCCGCCGATGGGAGCTCGTCCCGGTGAGGTTGTTGTCGGCGAGCCCCAGCACGGCGAGGCTCGGGAGCCTGCAGAGCGACGCGGGGAGGTGGCCCGTGAGCGCGTTGCCCGGAGAGGTTGAGCTCCTGGAGCCCCCGCGCGTACGCCCCCGCCGCGTCCGGGAGGTCGCCGGAGATGTGGTTGCCGGCGAGCGAGAGGACGCGGAGCTCCGTCGCGTTGAGGAGTGTCGCCGGGAGGGCGCCGGCGAGCGCGTTCCCGGGCGAGGTCGAGGTGCTGCAGGTGCTCGATGGCTCCCAGCTCCGGCGGCAGCGTCCCCGTGAGATTCGCGTTCGGGAGCACCAGGCTTATCACCCGCGACAGCCGTCGCCGCCGCCAGCGACGCGTTGATGCCCGCTGCGCCGTTCCACGCCGCCGCCGCCGTGGAGTTTGCGCCGCCGCCGCCGCCGCCGTCGTAGGAGGAGGTGAGGTTCACCGTGTCGGCTGGGGGTAGCCCTTGCAGACGACGCCGTTCCAGTCGCAGGGCTCGGCGGCGTCGTAGCTCCACCCGGACAGCACGCCGAGTGGGTCGGAGGTGATAGGCGCCCTGAAGGACATGAGCAGCGTGCCGTCGGCATTGAGCCCCGCCGCGCCGCCGCACAGCGAGGCGGTCCCGCAGAAGCAGCCACAGCCACAGCGCCGCTCGCCCACCCCGACGCAAGCGCCGCCGCCTCTCCTTCGCCTCCATCGCCGCCGCGGGCGCGAATCTACAGGGGTACCTAACCTAAGCGCCCAAACACCGACGCCGCCACCATGTCTCTCCTCCAGTCCTCCTCTTCCGCCGCCCTCCGCCGAGGACAAGAGCACACACACACACACACACAAGACATCACACAGAGGGCGGGTATGACCCGACGGCCAGCGAGGTGGAGCGCTGTCGATTGGTAGCTCGGCGGCCTCCCCTCGCGGTCAGGGCTCCGAGGAGGAGGTAATTTCAGGTGGATGAGAGACCGATGTGGAGAGGCGGTGCAAGGCGGGTAGCCGAGGAAGTGAGAGAAGTCTGGTTGGCAGCAGCAGCAGCAGCAACAAATGGCATGTGAGGACGGTCTGGCGGGGCGGTCGGGAGGGCGGAGCGGAATAGCAGAGAGACGTCGACGCGCCGGTAGTTTTCTCGCGTCGGTGCGTGGTGGGCTGGTCGAGACAGAAGGAAGCCGAGGCACCCCGCGGCGACAGAATTCCCGAAACGGCCCGTGTCCTCGCTAGGAAAAAAAAAAACCGTTTCGAGCGGCCCCCGGGGATCAGATTCCACGCCCCTCCTCTCCGTTGGGCCGCTACAAATTTAGGCTGTGTTCGGTGAGGGTGGGAAAAAGTATGAAATATATATTACGTAGAAAATGAATAATAAATTTTTTTTTTAAAGATGCGTGTTATATGAGAAGATAAATAGGAAGTAGAAAGTATTTCTATGAACCCGGCCTCAAGCTCGGGTGCCTGGGCCCCCGGGCCGGGTCCCACGTCGCCCTCGCTCGCTCCGTATCGACGGCCGCTATGATGGGAAAGCGTGACGTCGAGCGGCGACCGGCCGTCGTGCCCAGGTCACCATCGTCGGCAGGCGGCGCAGCTTTGGGTTCGTTTGCGGTTGGGGATGTGATTAGTTTGCCTTTGCGGATAGTACGTGGTCTTTCTCTGCGATTATATGCTGATCGTTGCGAAAAAAAAAAAGAGGAAAGCTGACGGTATAATGTACACGTATTGATTCCATCGATAATGTTTCGTTACTTCCCAGCGGATCGTGATGATATATATATGGGTGGTGGGCTCGACAGTTTGGTACCGTGACCGGACTGCTGGTCTGCCTCGTTAAGGCCATGTTTAGATTTCCTAACTATTCACTATTTATTTTAATTTTTTACTATTTTTTCTTACAAAACACGTTTCCTAGGCAAATACTAGTGATTTTTTCTTATGCTATAGGTTTTTTCTCTACAATCTAAACACACCTAAAAAACTCCCAATCTTTTGGATACGAAACGGACACTTCACTCGTACTATTGAACGCTGCGGCGTTGTTGCTACGCGTCGACCGGGTGGCTGGATGGCCGCTTTCATACGCAGTTACGCTTACCCACCGGCAGGGCGCGGCGGAAAGGATGAACAAGATCCATCGGCTCGAGACAGTTTTTGCTGTTTCGACCAAACCCCCTGACACGTGCATGTTCTTCATTTTACTACGATTAATTTTTTTTGATCAAATCTACATCCGCGTCAAAAATATATGTATATTATATATTGTTAGTTTGTTTTTTAGGAAAACAACGCAACCCTGAGGTTGCCTTGTCATTCAAGGATTGTTAGTTATAAACTTCAAAAAGGATTGTACATTACTTGTACCCACCCTACTAAACTGAAACAATATCAAAGCTTAAGGGTTGTTTAGTAATCCAAAACTTGGTGATTAAAGAGTGATTTACAAACTGAACGGCCCTAAAAGCAAGCAGCAGAAGACAAACATGAACAACTACCAGCAACGCTTGAGCAGATACCCCTGTGAGCAGCAAATATGACAGGGCGAAAACCTTGCCAATTGCTATCAGGAAGAGCGCACACTGCTTCGAGTTAGGGATGGGGGTCCTCAGGAATAAATGCATGGATGATGAACCATCGTCCATGGCATTAAAATACGAGACGATCATTTCGTAACCCTTGATACTGTGCCATCCAGTGCACCTAGCTAGCTTGAGTTATTGTATGGAGTCGTGATATTGTAGTGCCTATGAATGCAGAGCCCCCCCCCCCCGGCGGGAAGAGGAAACCGGTTGTCACATTACTGTACAAACAGGCATGCAGGGCCCCTAATGTGAAAGGGGCGCTGAAAGACGAGACGAGACGAAATCGATCGAATCCTTGATCTTGTATCATACTGATCGATTCATGCATGCATGCATGCAATCGTCTCGTCGTTCATGCGACCATGCCAGTGCCAACTATGGTGTGGCCACAATAAGTACTAACACTTGTAAACACAGTGTGTCCGTTCACGCACCCAGCTTCGCTTGGGCTGGCTAGCGCTCCTGCTCCCTGTCCCTTTAGGCTTTAGGTTGACGAGGCGACAACAGTGAAGTGGAACGCCGCACGCCTGTCTCGTGGGCATGTACGTCCATATCCGTTCTGATGCTGCACATGTTCTTGGTCACATGGCGTGTACGCTCGTTTGGTGGTCGTGCTCGCTGCATGCTTTTTCATTCTCTCCATCGACACTGTACGTTGATGATCGACAGACATGGACATGCATTTTTTTTGGCCATGGTCAGTTGGTCACAGTTATAGCCATGCTTCATACATCTCAAACAACTACATGTTAGTTTAGTGTGAGGGATCTTATCGACGGGTGCAGTCGCTTTCACGACTGAGGAAATGAATTAGGCTTTTGTTATACATGTTCCAGCTAAGTTTCAGCCGTTTGGTTGCTTGTTCAGCGTCACGCAAGCAGTTAGTAGGCCATGATTCCCAGAATCATGGAGTACTTGTAATGGAGCTGTCTGTGGTAACTGATGGTCAACGTCATCGGCACTGTATAGTGGCCCTCCCATACCCATGCATGTACATTCTTCAGAAGAGAACTGAAGGACATCATAGAGCCCAACGAATAATATAAAGACATATAGTATAATGCATGTGAGTGTACGTACGTCTACGTACTGGAAAGTGGAAAAGGAAGGGCAGATTGAGATCGTACATGAGCTAGCTAGACATGCGATGTTCGTCTGTTGTCGTCCATGATCCATCCCAATTTTTGACCTGAAAAACAAGGACGTGCATGGTGGTGGACACTGGTGGTGTTACGGTGTTACCGGAGAAAAAAACTCACCGAGCACTGATCACTTCCATACTACTAGTATATACATTATTATTCAAGCTCGATCTCGCTAAACTATGCATGAGTTCTTTGATGCATGAATTTTCGCTCATTACTTTGGTCAATATTCGAAAGGGGACTGAAAAGATCCTGATGTGACATTGAGGCACCAAGGCCTATAACGTGTTTCTGTTATTACCACTATCTTGTTATTTTTAGCTTCTTATTTCTAAGTCAAACATTTCTTTACAACCATTACATAGAAAAGTCGTGTAGTAAATACATGGCCGGTATTCATTTTTTTCGGACATACACGAGGGTCTATGAACCCTTAAATCTATTTTTTTTCAATTAGATTTGGCTCTCTATATTTAGTGGGATAATCATCTAATCCATATAATTTAACCGTACTTGCAAATTACATATCTCTTAAACTGTCATTGGCAAATCTGAAAGGATCGAGGTATTGTTGTGTCCACGCGTGCGAAATAATCGGAGTCGAATTGGGGTCCCCTTGCACTGCCAATACTTTGCCAGTATGTGTGATCACACACACCAAGGATCAAAGGCTCCCTCCAACCTTGCGTAGCTTTTGGGTGCGTTGCGTTGCATGTGATGAGTGCACGACGGGCCACGTAGGGTGTCATCGATCATGTCCCATTTGATGCGAAGCGTGAGATATTGGCGGTTCACTCCAGCAAGGATCTCATCTGACCGACGGCAAAGGCAGAGTAAAAAGTGGCTCGTAGAATCTTTT